>JAEOAD010000001.1:13034285-14362142 GCA_036365145.1 Orientallactaga sibirica
AAGAGGAGGCTATCCCAGTGAGTAAAGGGTAAGAAAGTCTGCTGAGCTTCTACTGAGGATAGCATCCAGGCAAAGGAAGAAGCAAGAACAACATGTGACAATGGATAGGACAGCAAGGCAGAGGGATGTCAGGGCTGAGCTGGCAGGGCCTCTGTACTCAGTGCGATGGAGAAGCTGCTGGAGGTTTTAGCAGAGGAATGACATGGATTGTTTTTATTTTTTATTTTTTCAGGGCTAGGAGATCAAACCCAGAGCATTATGCATACTAGGCAAGCATTCTATCTCTGAACAACATCCCCACCCCTCTAGTTTTATCTAGAAAGCTCATTCTGGTTGTTGTGTTTAATATGGTTTGTAAAATGCCATTAAGGAGGCTTCTGCAATACAGAGAGAGAGAGAGAGAGAGAGAGAGAGAGAATATGTTTGGCATGGACTAGAAATAGCAGCAGTGGCAATTGTAAGAGTAATCAAATTCTGGGCAGGATATATTCTGAAATAAAAGAGCCAAAAGACTCCCCAACTAACTAGATACAGAGAACACAGAATAAAGTCAAAGATGAATCAAAAGTGTTTTGTCTGAGCAGCTGAAAAGACAGAGCTGGCCTTCACTGAGATGGAGAGGGGTGCACGTGGAGGAGGGGAGAGAGCAAGCAGATCAGGTCAGTTGTAGTCTGGCCAAGACAGAGGCAACAGATGGGAGTCTCAGACTCAAGAGAAAGGACTGGGTTATGTAAATTAGGCACCCTTGGCACATGTCATGCAAATGCCTGGGGATGAGGTGAAATCACTAAGGAAGAGTTCTAGGATGGATCCCTGGTACACTACCAACACTAGAGAGTCATGGAGCAAAGGAGGAGCCACACAAGAAAACAGGAGGAGCCTTCAAAGTAGGGGAAAACCAAGAAAATGTAATCCTAGAAGCCAAGTGAAGCAGTCACATCATACAACAGGACAGTAATGGTCCACCAACATTCAAGTCACGGATGGTGGGGGAGCACACGCGGCCTCACCTCTCCCTGAGGAGTGACTGGCAGTTAATGTTGCCATTTAATAGGGAATGGGGAGAGACTTACTTCAGTGGTTGTAACCACTGGTAGATTGCCCATGCTGTAGTAAATAATGCCCCACCCATGCTCATGAAGCAACCATGGCACAAGTCTCACAGGCACACACAAAAAGACGTTAACTAGACGTGGCACTAGTTGGAAAGAATAAAAGGTTCAGAAGGAGGGGGAGGGGACAAGAAAAAAGGATAACTATGATCAAATAAGAGCATTATATGCATTATCAGAAATAAAATAAACATTAAAAGGATGCATGCAAGAAAGGCAGTGAACAATTATGTCCAATGCAACAAGTAATTTAAAGGGCTGGGGTGATGCTCAGCAGGTATGAGTGCTTGCTTGTAGGCATGAGGACCCAGGATCATGTGATAAACAGGGAGGGGGTGGACAGGAGGACCGCTGGTGATCTCTGGTCATCCAGTCAAAATGATAAACAGGGAGTTCAAGGTTCAGTGAGAGACGATATCTCAGGGAAATAAGGAAGAAAAGCAATAGACGAAGATACAGGACATCCTCACAGAAACAAATAAATGATGAGGTAATCGAAGGAGCAAGGGAGATGGCTCATTTGGTATAGTGCTTGCCTTGCAAGCATGAGGACCTGAATATAATCCCTAGAACCCACACTCAAGAAGAAAAAAGAGAGTAATTTAAGACCAAAAACTAACCACAAATTTTAGCAATGAGAACAGGCTCTGACAAAAGCTAGGACCAAAAGATACTGGAAATGAGAACAAGAGACGGACAGACTACCGATTATTCAAGTTTTTCCAAATGAAAGGAATGTGCTAATAGAAATAAGATGGGCTTTTTTCATGAAGAAATAAAAGTATTTATGATATATTTATAAATATGTAAAAGATATATAACACAGAAAAAAAGACAAAACGCTTCTGATAAGTGGCAGTGACAGTCTGTGGAAGGGTTCTTCATGTGGCTCAGGTTTCTGGAAAGCTGGACACAAGATCATCAGCTGGGTGTAGTAATGAGAGGAGATGCCAACAGTCTGAGAAGAGAGGTAAAGGTATACAACTGTCATGCAAAAAAGTAGGAGGACGAGTGGACTGGTGTTACTGAGGGACTGCCTGGAGGCAGGAAGGACACTGAGACAAGGTTACTTGGGGTGCACTTTTTGAATGCAGCTTTACTCAGCAACATGGTGGATAGGAAGCTGGAATGAACCAAGACTACCATTTTATCAAATGGGTATGAACAGGCAAGAGAGGAATGGAGGTATAGGCAAGGGACCAACTACAGAGAATGACACTGAAAAAGTGACAGGACCAGTAAGCTGGAGGCCCAGTGGGGAAGCACTGCTACATATAACTAGAGGAAGATGCTAAAGATGGAGCTTCTTCAACCACGCGTCCCTTGAGTTCCAAATACCTCAGGGTGGAGTCATGGCTCAGAAGTTAATTGTACTTTATGTGCAAGTATGAGAGCCTGAGCCCACCAGAGTTTGAACCCACAGATTCCACATAAACAACTGAGCATGGCCATGCATGCCTGTGACCCAAGTCTAGCAGGGAAGCATACCTGGGAATCATCAGAGCCCTGCAAGCTCTGAAATCAGTAAGGCTACTCAAGCTCAAAATTAGATAGGTAATGAGAGGGATGGGGTGGATCTCCTAACATTCCATTCCAGTCACTGCAGGTAAGCACCTTCTACTGCAGGTGAGCATACAGGGCACCACACCATAAACACACACACACACACACACACTCAGACTGGCATATTAAACTGAATCCATTCAGGTGTGTCCAAGCCACATACAGCCCAGTATAGCTACAAATACAGGTCAACACATTTATAGATAACAACGTCACGTCACAATGTCACAAGGCCTGACACCCCTGCATCATTTCCCCCAAGCCTCATCCCTCTTCCCAATGTATTTCCTCTTCAGTTTTATCCTAGCTAGTAACTTGTGGGACTCTGGACTCTTCATCCCCTTGCCTTGCACCACTTTCTTATCCTAAACTTGTCCCAGCATCTGAGGATACAGGTACTTCTTTATCTCTGCATTCCACCTACTTATCCTCATCCATTACTCAGCCCAGGCTCTCACTTCTTACAAAGTCTCACTTTCCATCTTCTAGTCCACTTTCTACATGCCACCAGAGAGCCTTTCAGATCTGATCACAGCACTGCCACCCCAAGTCCTGCTGTGGGTTATCATTGCCTTTAAAACAAAGGCCACCTTCCTGAGGTGGCACAAATGTTCCTATAAGACCTGACTCCTCTCCTCGGGCAACATTTTTCCCCACCCCTTTATGACGTCTACGTCATCTTCTCATGTACACACAGGAATGACAGTATTTTTCATATTGCGTTTTAGTTGCTTGTCATTTGTCTGTCTTTTCCACCAGGCTATATAGTTTTTTTTTTTTTTTTTTTTTTTTTTTTTGGTTTTTCAAGGTAGGGTCTCACTCACTCTGGCTCAGGCTGACCTGGAATTCACTGTGTAGTCTCAGGGTGGCCTTGAACTTTCAGCAATCCTCCTACCTCTGCCTCCCAAGTACTGGGATCAAAGGCATGCACCACCACGCCCAGCCCAGGCTATATAGTTTTGAAAACAATATCTCTGCATACCTTCCATAGTCAAATTTAACAACCTAGTATGATAGAATATGGTATAAAGTATAAATCCACAGGAAATCAATGGTGGATAATGCTAGTAGCTTTTAATCTAATAACAGGATTGCCCTTAAGGTTGATCTCTGGTTACTTACTGCAGGTACATGGTATTTTTGCCCTGATTCTATACACACCATAAATATTCAGGCAAAAGAAAAAGAGCAACTGCTTTCTTGAAGTAATAAATGTTTATGGAAGAGATTCTTTAGAATTTAAGACACTTCTCCAGTTTCTTCTCCAGAAAGAGTTAGTGTTCATCACATGTTACTAAAAAGTTATTGGGCTGGAGAAATGGCTTAGCAGTTAAGGCACTTGCCTGTAAAGCCTAAGGACCCAGGTTCAATTTCCCAGAACTCACATAAGTCAGATGCACATGGTGGTGCAGGCATCTGGAGTTTGTTTCCAGTGGCTAGAGGTCCTGGCGTGCCCATTCTCTCCCTCCCTCTCTTTCTCTTTCTACCTCTCTCTGTAATACATATATTTTTTAAAAATTAGCCGTGCGTGGTGGCGCACGCCTTTAATCCCAGCACTTGGGAGGCAAAGGTAGGAGGATCACTGTGAGTTTGAGGCCACCCTGAGACTACATAGTGAATTCCAGGTCAGCCTGAGCTAGAGTGAAAACCTACCTCGAAAAACAAAAAAAAAAAAAAAAAAAAAAAAAAAGAATTATTATTTACCAAGGACCTACTAGGGTAGGTACTGGAGTAGGTACTAGCAAGACAGTGTTTAGCAAAACAGAGTCCCTCTTATCTAATATAACTTGCTATTTATTAAATATATTGGTGTTTATTGCTTTTTGTTTGTTTGTTTAGTCTTTTGAGACAGGTTCTCATTATATGGTCCTGACTGGTATGAAACTTGCTATGCAGTCCAGAATGGTATTCAACTAATGATGCTCCTGCCTCATCATGCCAAATACAAGAATTATAGATATGTCATATGTACATATGTAGTAGTTATCTTCACATTGCTGGGACAAAGAACCCAACCAAAAGTAGCTGACAGAAGGAAAGGTTTTATTTTGCCTTCTTTAAAAAAAATTTTTTTTATTTGTTTGAGAAAAGAGAACGGGCACACCAGGGCCTCCAGACACTGCAAGCAAGCTCCAGACACATGTGCCACCTTTTGCATCTGGCTTAAGTGGGTCCTGGGGAACTGAACTGAGGTCCTTTGGCTTTGCTGGCAAGCACCTTAACCGCTAAGCCTTCTCTCCAGCCCTATTTTGGCTTCTTGATGGTAGGGAAAGGATGCATCTAAAGCAGAGACAGCCATCACAATCTTGCATAGCAGGTGAAAAATATCAGCAAGAATGTGAGCCAAGTTCTGTCAATGAATAGCTGGCTAAAACACTTTTAAACCCACCTGCAGTAAGACACCTCCCCCAGCAAGACTCCACCTCCCAAACTGCTACCAGCTGAGGACCACGCCTTCAGAACACATGAGTTTATGGAAGAAGCCTGATTTACACCACTAATATCCGATTTCATGTGTCATGAAATAAACCCCATCCTAAGAGGTAAACAGGATCTGAACTTCTACCAAGATATCTATGCCACTGTGATACAAACACAAGGTGTCCAGTGTAGGATTTGCTTTTTTTTTTTTTGGTTTTTCGAGGTAGGGTTTCACTCTAGTCCAGGCTGAACTGGAATTCACTCTGTCTTCTCAGGGTGGCCTTGAACTCATGGCAATCCTCCTACCTCTGCCTGAGTGCTGGGATTAAAGCGTGCGCCACCACACCCAGTGGATTTGCTTTCTGATCTGGTCTTCTTTCTTTTATATAGTTGTGGTCTTTATATGTTGGGGGGGGTAGAGAATAGTTCCTTCAAAGGCAAAGAGAACTTTTAATCATGAAAAAGCCAATGGTTTAACAAAGAGCTGAACAGCCATTAACAATTTATTTTATTTTCTTTGTTTTCCATCTTTATGTAAGAGGAAAGGAGAAAATAAAGATGAAGTAGCAGGAGCAAAAAAAAAGCAGAGGCAAAGAGGCCTTGCTGTCCAGTAGTATCTTTTACTTCTTGGAAAGCAGAGCCACTACCCTCTGGGTTGATAAAATTAAGTGTGTCCATGGGTTTTAAAAAGAATATTTATTTGAGAGAAAGAAGCAGATAGAGGGAAGGAGAATGGTCACACCAGGGCCTCTAGCCACTGCAAACAAACTCCAGACACATGTGCCACCTTGTGCATCTGGCTTTATGTGCGTACTGGGGAATGGAACCTGGGTCCTTTGGCTTTGCTAGCAAGTGCCTTAACTGCTAAGCCACCTCTCCAGCCCTGTTTTTGTGTTTTGACTAAGAGCAGGTATCTTGTTTTGAATATAAAATGCCCTCCTACAGCTTCATATGTTTAAGCCTCATACTTGATGCCCAGCTGCTGCTGCCTTTGGGAGGTGGAGTCTTGCTGTCACTGGGAGATGGACCTTAGGATGTTAGGGCCCATCTCCACTTGTCAAAGGGAGTTCACTCTCTTACTTTCTCCTCTCTGCAGAAGAGATGTGAGGTCCAACTGTCTATTCCTATTATGCTTTCCTTGCGATGATGAAACTTCCCTGCAAAACTATAAGCCATAAATAAACCCCTTCCTTCCTTCCTTCCTTCCTTCCTTCCTTCCTTCCTTCCTTCCTTCCATCCATCCATCCATCCATCAGCTTCTTCTGATAATAGTATCTGTCACAGCAACAAGGAGGTAACTGCTATAAGAGAAACTATGGGCCTGGCCCAACTCTCACAGGCAGGAGTGAATAGAATGACAGCAGTGAGTAGAATGGCCTCTTGTCTATGGAAACAGCCAGGCAGACAGAGGAGCCACAGGCAGACTGAGAGCTCAAGGGGGGCAGCAAATCCCGAGATCCTTAGGCTTCTCAGGAGAGCTGAGACTGAGCTTTTTCCAACCTGCTGTTGACCTTCAACAAATTACATAACCTAACTGGCACCTGGGAGTTTAAGATTTACACTCTTTCAACTTCCTTCTCTCAATTCACACCTGGTTCTTCATCCCTACTCCCTTATTTTTAGAAATCTATTTTAGCATATACTTTGAGTTACTTCTTCTCTATTCTTAATATATTCTTCAACCCTTCAACCACCTTGTGACAGATTGCCTGAAGACCAAAATAGACTTGGAATATGGCATATTTACTTTTATATTAAAAATATGTATCATTATCATAAAGATGTTAGGCCCACAATCTCAAACTCCTAATAAAACATTTTAAAATCTTTGTATTATTTCTTTTTTAAAAAATTTTTATTTATTTATTTGCAAGCAGAGAGAGAGAGAGAGAGATAGACAGACAGAGAGTGAATGGGCATGCCAGGGCCTCTAGCCACTACAAACGAACTCCAGATACATGTGCCCCTTGTGCATCTGGTTTACATGGGTCATGAAGAATCGAACTGGGATCCTTTGGCTTCACAGGCAAACACCTTAACCGCTAAGCCATTTCTCCAGCCCTGTGTTATTCCTTTTGCAAGTTTTTTGTTTGTTTGGTTGGTTTGGTTTTTTTGCAGGGTGGCTGTTTGACTTTTTTCTTATCTATTAGTGAAACCACTACTTTTTGGTTAATATTTACCCAACTTTCACTGCCTTCTATAAAGCAGTAAAACTGATGGGAAAAAATTCTCAACCATTGATCTGCAGGCACTGACTTACCTACAAGAAGCCTTCTGAGTAGAATAGATGAATTCACATTTCCCATGGATGCAGTAACCATTGAGGTTTTCAGGGCAAGGCATGTGGTTTCCAATATAAACATCTTCTCTTTGATCACTAGCATCTTAAAAGAACATAAACTAGGTCAGCAAATATTGAAAAGCAAATGGAAAAATAAAGACTTTCAAAGGCTTTGAAACAACAAATTCATCTCTTGTCAACCACCTATTGGGCAATTTAGAAAGATTTATCAGATAGGAGGTTGGGGTGGGATCCAAGGTCTGTTGCAAAACCCATTACCCCACTAACTCAGCAGGCAGACAATTTAAATTCATAGCACCTTGAAAAAGTTGCTGGGGAGGGCTGAGGAGATGGCTCAGTGGACAAAGAAAGCACTTGCAAGCATATCGACTAGAGCTGGAATCCTCAGCACCCACTGAAAGGCTAAGGGCGAGGAGTGTGGAGCCACTTGTCATCTTAGCACAAAGAAGGCAAACAGACACAATTAGAGTAGTCCAGTTGGTGAGTTATGGGTTCAAGTGAGAGATACTGCCATAGTATATGAAGTGGAGTAATTAGGGAAGACACCTGACATCAACCTCTGGCCTCCACATGCATGCACACACACATGTACGTGCATTCACACACATGTCCACACACATGCAAAAAAAATAGTTGTAGGATATGACCACTATAAGCTACTGCCCTACAGATAACACAGCCCCAAAGGCAAAGCCATCCCTGGATGGCTGCCTGGAAGAACAAAGCTAGTGCAAGACAGGCTGAGAGTAGGGCCATGGCCACATGCCATTGTGAGACAGGGCTGAGGTCAGGGGTTACACACCAAGGGTGGAACCATACCTGGGCAGCTGCCTGGGAGGGCAAAACCAGCAGAAAAACAGCTGGAAGCAGCCAACCAACTTTGATCCTACTCCTCACATTCACCTTTCAGCCCCAACCTCTCCCTCCCCCACAAAAATATTATCCCATGAAGGAATGTGCACCAGCTTCAGTCCCTAGGAGAAATTTGGAACGGATCTCATCCCCAAAAGCCAGGCAGCAGGGAATAAGACTGCATGAGAAGCACCCAGCTCAGACACTAAGAAAGCCAGGTCTCCCAAGGTCTTATCCAGAATTGCCCAGAGGAGCTACACTCAAGTAGACCCTGTTCAGGCCCAAATGTACCCACCCCAGTCTAGGGAACAGTCTTCAATCCCACACCCATCTTGATCAGCTGAAATCAGGCTACCCAACACAGACTCTATAAGAGCTGCTATTGCTGCATCCTCAGTGAGACAACTGCTCTTGAGATGGGCAGATCCCAGTGCAAAGCAAACAACAAACCACACCCAGTAAAGGATCCCCACCGAGTTTACTTACTCCCACAATGGAAGCCTCCAAAGAAAGCTTAGAGAAAATGCAAGACATAGAAGCCCAGAATGAAATCTCAACAAGTATTTTAAATGAACTTAATGGAACCATGAACAAATAGCTTACTGAATGGGAAGAAATGGGACAAAGAGTAATCAAACAGGAATTCCAAGAATGGCTGAAGGAAACAGAAGAAAATTGTCCAAAAGCATTCAGAGTTTGGCTCAATGAACTGGAAGAAAGGCAACAAAAGAACTCAAAGGATGGATGAAGAAAATGGAAGATATTCAACAAGAACATCTCAATAAACAGCTGAAAGCAAGCAAAGAAAATCAGAAAACAGTACTCCAAAGACAGCTTAATGAAATCAAAGACAATCAAAAAGAGATCAACAGAAGGCTAAAAGAATTTGAGGAGAACCAACAAAAAAATAAGCTCAGCAAGGACATATCCAAATGCAGGAATGAACTCCCAGGAGACAATAAAAAGGATTACTTCAGGAAATAAAAACAGAATTCAAGCAAGAGATGGAAATGCTAAAGAAAAAATGTAACAGAAAACAAATGCAATACCCTCTTAAAATTTTCCTAAGAACCTTGGTTTGATTCCCCAGGACCCACATAAGCCAGATGCACAAGGTGGCACATGTGTCTGGAGTTCATTTTCAGTGGCTGGAGGCCCTGGTGCACCCGTTCTCTACCTCTCTCTCTCTCTCTCTCTCTCTCCCTCTCTCTCTCCCCCTCTTTCTTTCTCGCTCTCTCAAATAAATAATTCTGATGCCAGTAGCACAGGAAATTAGATGAACACTAAACCACTAGGACTTTTTGAAACTAAAAAGCTACTGTACAGACAAGCAAACCATCAACAGAGTCAATAGACAACCCACAGAATGGGAGAAAATCTTCATCAGCTATACCTCCAACAAAGGTCTAATATCGAAAATTTACAAAGAACTAAATAAAAAAAATCTAAGCAATAAAACATCAAACAACCACTCAAAAAGTGGGGTAGAGATTTGAACAGAGAATTCTCAAAGGAAGAAATACAAATTGCCATTACACATTTACCATCAGAGAAATGCAAACCAAAACAACTCTGAGATTCCATTTCACTCCACTCACGATTGCATTCATCGAATAGTCAAATAACAATAAATGCTAGTGAGGCTGTGGGCAAAGAGGAACCCTTACCCACTGCTGGTGGGAGTACAAACTTGCACAGCCACTATAAAAATCAGTATGGAGAGTCCTTAAAAAGTACAAAATAGAGTTACCATTTGATCCAGCAGGACCACTTCTGGGCGTATATCCTAAACACTCTGCTCTTTACTAGAGATACTTGCTCAGCCATGTTTGTGGCTACTCTATGTACAATAGCCCAGTGACATTGCCTCCACCAAGGTGGCTGCAGATCAAACTACCACACTAGGTTCCCACCTGATGGAGATTTGGGAATTAACACCTCCTGGAGGCAGTGTATTGTTGGGAGCGGGCTTATGGATGTTATAGCCAGTTTTCCCTTTCCAGTGTTTGGCTCACTCTCCTGTTGCTATTGTTCACCCTCTGCTCATGCTGTCATTTTCCCCTGCCATCATGGAGCATTCCCTTGAGTCTATAAGCCAAAACAAACCCCGCCCCTTTTTTTTTCCCCAAAGGCTGCTCTTGGTTGATTTCTGCAAGTAATGCAAACCTGACTGCAACAGTAAAGTTGGTACCAAGAGTGGCATTGCTGCTGAACACCTGACTATGTGGCTTTGGCCTTGTGGAGCTAATTTTCAAGAGGAGTATGAAGGTATTTAAAACCTTGGCCTAAGAGATTCCTTTGCAGTACTGTGAATACAGCTTGATGGACTATTCTGGTCAGAGTTGAAAGACCTGAATGCAGTAAGAACTATGGACTATGAGGTCTGGCTTGTGAAGGTGAGAAAGAGCTTTGCTGGGACTGGGTTAGAAGCAAGTTTCTGTGAGAGGCTTGCTGTTATGCCTGTGTCCTGAGAACCTGGTCAGGACTGCATTGTGTAGAAACGGACTGGTGTGAGTAGAGGGATATGGCACAGAAATGAAATCTTTGGGCTGAAACTTCTGCCCATCCAGCTGCAATTGTATGAGAGATTATAACCATGAGATTGGGCCAACTGACCTGCATTGGGGCAAAAGGAAGAATATACTCTTTTTGAAGGGGCCTGAATGCTCAGGAGTGCCCTGTTCTTCAAAGTCTGCTTTACTCCCACCCCTGGATTAACAAATTGGTACCCCACTTGGTATTGTGGAATATAAGAAATGCAGGAAAGAGAGAGTCACTGAATTTGCAATGTGGTCTTGTGTTTTGGAAACCGTCAAGGGCAGTGTGAAGCAGGTTTGCTGGATTTCCTGCATGGAGACCTGATGGAGCCGTGAGTATGAACCATGGGTTGCAGTGGAGACCCAGTGGAGATGCCGGGACCACAAGATGGCTGCTAAGGAGAGCTGCTGGTCCCAGATGAAGTTTTCCAGGACTGCAAGTAGCCTAGCTGGAGGGGCGGAATTGGAACTCCAAAGACTTGTTGCTGGTTAGAATTACTGGACTTGGACTAGAGTTGTTGGACTTGGAGTTACAGAGTTTCATGTTTGCCCTGTTTAAATCTTATATTTGTTGAATATTTCTTTGCTATGCCCAATGCCATCTTTTGCAGTGTGAATGCTTACTCTGTGCCATTATGGGTTTTGAGGGGAGTTTTTGGTATTATGGCTCAGTTAAAAGACCTTGGATTATGAGGATGTTTGAAAATCAGTGGGATTGATAAAAACTATGGGGAATTTAAAAGATGGACTGAATGTACTGCATTTTACATCATGGATGGTTATCAGTTTGTGGGGGCCAGGGGTGGAATGTGGTGGTTTGATTCAGGTGTCTCCCATAAACAGAGGCATTCTGAGTGCTAGGTTCCCAGCTGATGGAGATTTGGGAATTAACTCCTGAAGGCAGTGTATTGCTGGGGCCAGGCTTATGGGTATTGTAGCCAGTTTCTCCTTGCCAGATGCACAAGAGGGCGCATGCACTTGGAGTTCATTTGCAGTGGCTGGAGGCCCTGGTGTGCCCACTGTCTCTCTATCTGTCTCTTTCTGCATCTCTTTCTCTTAAATAAATGAATAAAATATTTTAAAAAAATAAACATCTTTGATGAAATTAATAATAAATGAGTAAATTTTATGAATGCCAGGGGCTGCAAAGATTGGTTCAGTTGTACTTTCCTTGCAAGAATGAGAACCTTAGTTCAATCTCCAATGCCCAAGTAAAAAAAGCCAGGCATGGGGCTGGGGAAATGGTTTAACAGTTAAAGGTGCTTGTTTGCAAAGCCTACTGGCCTGGGTTCAATTCCCCAGCACTCACATAAAGCCAGACTGGCTGTGGCCAGTGCATCTGCACTCTTAATACACCTATGATATGGGGAGGGGGAACCAGGAGAATCTGAAGTTCATGGGCCAGCTACTCTGAGCTCCCTTTGCAGACTGACAGTTCAGTGGCAATATCAAGAGACCCTGTCTCAAAGAAGGTGAGACACATATACCTCAAAGTTGTCCTCTGACCTCCACATGCACACCCATATATACTCACACAAATAAATTTTTTTAAAGCCAGGCTGGTAGGCATTCATGCATCTCAGTGCTGGGGGACCAAGATAGGAAGATCCCCAAGGCCTGCTTGCTAGCTAGTCTAGTCTAATTGGTGAGGTCACTGAGAGACCCTGTCTCAAAAACTACAGCATTCCTGAGGATGTCACCAAAGACTGTCCCCTAGCATCTACTCAGCATGCACCCCCACACATAGCATGCATGTACATATGCACACACATCCCACACATATATACACTCAAACAATGTATACAGGATTGGTTTTAGAGTGAAATCATCCCTTCATGTGGAGTCTATGATGATGAAGCCAACAACATTGCAATGGCAGAGAGAAAGTTCTGGTATTTCAAAATTGTAGGATAAAAGATTTATTTTTTAATTAAAAATACTACATATTGGGGTTTTTTCCCCAAGTGAAAATAACTTTTAGGGGGGCATGGTAGCACAATGTAATCTCAGCACTCAGGAGGGCTGAGGCAGGATGAATAACTGACAACAGTCTGGGCTACATGGTAAGACCTATCTCAGAAAAGCAGGGAGGAGTACTGGAGAGATGGCTTAGCAGTTAAGGCATATGCCTGCAAAGCCTAAGGACCCAGGTTCAGTTCTCCAGGTCCCACGTAAGCCAGATGTACATAGTGGCACATGTGTCTGTAGTTCATATGCAGTGGCTAGAGGCCCTGGCGTGCCCATTCTCTCTCTCTCCCCCATCTGCCTCTAACAAATAAATAAATAAAAACAAATCTTTAAAAAGAAAAAGAAGGGAGGAGAGAGAAGAAGGAAATAGCTTGGCTAAATTTTTCACATAGTTTTTTTTAGTAAATGTTCATTATGAAAAATCAAATTTAAAACAATTTTTAAATCATCTGAGAGTGCTTTCTCTACAGAGAACCACTGTGAGCATCTGTTCAGACCCAGGCATAATGACTGATCTGATCTAGACTGAACTGAAGGAATGGAAGCATGGTGACTTATCATGCCATTTAAAGGGAGAGAGTCAGAAGGGCTACAGAATGGGTAGAAAACAATGGAACACAGACTCACTATCAATCATTGTCCTTGTCTCAATCCCCAGACTCACAAGCACAGGCAAATTCTGAAATCAGTTTTCTTACTCCTTTGCTTTAGCATATTCACTAATACATTAATCCACAGCACCTAGAATCAAAGTTCCCCATGGTATGTCCACAGGCAAGAAAAACCCCGGTCTTCCTGCCACTTCTGTCACAGTTCCAGAGGTTCTCTCACTTACAAGCTCTGAGCACATTGGCTGTGCGACTTTGATCATTCTGTTTTCTTAAGTCTTAGCTTTCATAACTGTAAAATCAGGAGAATAGAACCTATACTTTATGCAGGCTTATGGGGGACAACTAATACATGCACAGTATGAATAAAACAACCATCTGGCTATATAACACAACCGTTTAACAGCAGAGGGCTTATCTCCCTAAAACATAAAGGTGCTAAAGAAATCTGCAGAATACTAATGGAAGCAAATTAAGAAGGAATGGGATTGGAGGCTATACATGTATGTGTGGGGAGAGGAAGATCAAGGGAGAAGTAAGAATAGAAGTGCCAAGTTGAAAAACTGAAGGCTCAAAAGACATATTTTCTGGAAAACAAAATTTGCACCAAAAAATGTAATGAATATTAAACTCTACTACAGAATAATTAAAGGAGAAAAACCATATCACTACTAACAAGACCAGAGGATGCCATTTTATCTCAAAATATATTTACATTGCACTAATTTATGTCTAGAAAGAAAATTAAACTAGAAGTCAGGGAATCCAAGACATAAATTCTCAATTTTAAAAATCTTTGCTTGCTCCTTTGTCATTGATCAAATCACGTATTCTCCAAGACATACAATATGAGGCATAGATGTACTATTGTTCTTAGTAGTCATATTTTCAAGTAAAAAAAAGTTAATTTTAATCATAAACTTTAATAAATACTAGGATTTTAACATACTAATAGAAACATTAAGATATTTTACATTACTTTTATGCATGTGGATGACAGAAGAGAACCTCAAGTGTCATGTTCAAGAACACTGTCCTTTTTTTTTTTTTTTTTTTTTTTTTTTTTTTTTTTTGGAGACAGGGTCTCTCATTGGTCCAGAACTCACCAATTAGGCTAGACTGTTTGGCCAACAAGCCCCACAGATTCCTCACTTCCCTGGCAATGGGATCAAAAGCACATACCACAGGGAATGGAGTATGCCTAAGTGCCTAAAGACACTATCTTGCAAAGCCTGATGGCCCAGGTTCAATTCGTTAGTACCCACAATAAAGCCAGATGCATAAAGTGACACATGCATCTGGAGTTTGTTTGGTATGCCCATTCTCTCCCCCTCCCTCCCACCATCTCTCTCCCTCTCTCTCTCTGTCTCAATAAATAAAGACTTTTTTTTTCACACAAAAGCACAGACCACCACATCCACTATTTTCACACGGGATCTAGGAATGAGAACTCAATTCCTCGTGCTTGTAACACCAGCACTCTACCAACTGAGTTTTCTCCCCTGTCAGGCATTCTTTTTCAAGTCTCTAAGACATGGTATTTTATGCCCATAACACATCTAAATTCTGATTAGCCACAATTCCAGGACTTGGTAGCACACAGTGGTTGGTAGTTACCACACTGAACAGATGACCCTACAGAATGGATTACTAAATTAATCTTTTCTCTTATCATCTTCCATTTGGCAAATACAACAGAAGGCACCAAGAACACAAAAGGTTACAGGGCTTTTTCCAGCTTTCAGACTGTAATTCTGTTGTGTCAGGGAAAAAAGAAAGCCCTCTCTTAGGATGCTACAACCCTGAGGACACACCCCACTACTAGAACACTCATAACAGTGTGGGTGGCACAGCTATTGAGCCTTTAGGGCCCATCAATGCCATGAAACTAAGCCCCTTGAGACTCTAGACATGTGTTGTTTCCATGTAGCTTCTAATTCTCAGAACACAGTACACACAATATACAAGGGCAACTCTAAAGTTAGACTGTCTAATTCCTGGTTACACTTTCTGTGTGACCTAAAGGCAAGTACTTAATCATTTATGGCTCCCTCCTTCCTCACCTGAGAAACAGAGATAATAATATCCACTGTTCATAAGGTTGTTTTGAGAACTAAGTGAGGTGATATATTTAGTGTACTAGTTATTATTAAGTATGTACAGAACATAAAAGAGTAAGTACTTAATAAATCTTACCAACTATTATTTCATGGTCATTAAATGTTACATGAATGAATACTAATTTCCACTTGCTGTCATGTTGTATTACAAAAATCTTTGGAGGTTTTTTTAATTATTATTTTGTATTGAGACAGGATCTTGTGGCTGGCCTCAACTCACAGAGGATGACCGTGAATTTCTGATCCTTTTGTCTTTACCTCTGGAATGCTAGAATTACAGGTGTTTGACACTATGTCCAGTGTTTTGCCATACTGACAATAAGACTCAGAGCTTCATGCATGCAAACTATGTTCCCTGTCAACTGAGTTTATATCTTGAGCCCCCAAATCTTGAGCTTTCTGGGATAGGAGTGTAGTTCAATAGTAGAACACTTGCATACTATGTTTAAGACCCTACATTTGATCCCAAAATCACAAAAGAAAATTTAAGTTTATAAACTATATCATCTTTGTCTTACATTTTAAAATTGTTATCATCAAAAAAAAAAAAAAAAAAAAAAAGGTGTCCAGGGCTAACGAGACAGCACACTGGATAAAGTGTTTGCTCTGCAAACCTGAGTGGCTGAGTTTGGATCCCCAGCATCCATTTTGAGCCAAAACTGAGACAGGCATCTGTAATCCTAGCACACTTGTGGTAAGAAGGAAGACAGAGACAGAGACAGAGAATTCTCAGGAAGCTGCCCAGCCAGGCAGTCTAGCAAGCCTCAGGGAACAGTGAGGATGATGCTTCAAACAAAGTGGAAGTTGAGGACTGACGTCCGTAAGTTGTCATCTGATCTCCACACGTGCACAACAGCATGAAAGCATACATACCCAAACACACAGTTTCTACTCTGAATGCCCCTTTTAGTGAATGGAACTACTTTTGCCAGTCATGCCCTGCATCTCACAATATAAGCTGAAGTTTAATTAACAGATCTCGCATCTATAAACACTTGTGATCAAAGCAGAAGACACTCCTCAAGCAATTAGCATTTGATGAGAAACAGTTTAATATAAACCATCTTTGCTGCAGTGTCAGACTGAAAATGCCCATCCTGCACTCTCAGTCAGGTCATAAGTGACTAGAGGAAAGCGTTCATCACCCTACTCCATAGTCCCCAGACATGACACCTTACAGTGAGGTGCCCTGAGGGACGTAATCAAGGGACTATAGAAAGTGAGTTCACATATCAACCTATAACAACAGAATCCTATGAGGCATATAGCAATAGGACTGTATCACTCTGTAGGTATGAGGCAATGGACTAATACATACCAAAAACTCCTAACAACAGCATGAAATTTCAATTTCAAAAATAAGGCAGAGCCGGGTGTGGTGACGCACGCCTTTAATCCCAGCATTCGGGAGGCAGAGGTAAGAGGATCGCCATGAGTTCGAGGCCACTCTGAGACTACATAGTGAATTCCAGGTCAGCCTGAGCTAGAGTGAGACCCTACCTCCTCAAAAAACAAAAAACAAACATAAGAAACAAAAAACAAAAACAAACAAACAAACAAAAAAAAAAAAAACAGGCAGAGCTGAAAGCTATCAGAGACTTCAACTTCCTGAAAGCAGTAAGAAAAAAAGTAAGAGAATTAGGAACAGGGTTTTGGGAAATTAATGGACAAAGTATGGCACCAAAAAAATTAATTACATGAACTATGAAAAAAAGGTTATCATGCTATAGCCAAAGTAAAATTATAAGTCATGGCATATCTAACACAGCTTTAAAGTCTGGCTGATAGAGTCCAAATTCAACATTTCATTCAATACTATTATTAACATTATTATTATATTGGCTCAACTAAGCTACAACAGATATAAAGAAAAAGAATACATGGTCCTGACCCTTAAGGAACTTCATATGCAAAGAATAAGACTGGAGCCAAATTATCAGAAAAGGACTTGAAGGTAGAGCAGGACTCAAGTTGGGTCTCAAGGCAGAAACACCTGGCCAGTGGGATGGTGGGGGCAAAGGGACACCGAATGCACCAGCGTTCTCAAGAACAAGGAGAGGGTGGACCCAGCAAGAGCAGCAGCACAGTGAGACTGGGCGAGGGTGTAAGGCAGACTGGAAAAGCAGGCTGAAGCCAGATCATGGAAAGGGGCCTCTTCACTGGTGCACAGCTCAAGGAGATGTTTGCCTAGAGCTGGGGGTGGAGAATAATACCAAGTAACCAATTGCTACCGGATATGAAGTTTCCTTTAGGGGTGAAAATGTTCTAAAACTAGATTATCATAATGTTTGTAGAACACTATTAATTTTCTTTTGGCGGGGGTTCAAGGTAGGGTCTCACTCTAGCTCAGGCTGACTTGAATCTCATTCTGTAGTCTCAGGGTGGCCTCAAATTCATGGTGATCCTCCTACCTCTGCCTCGCAAGTGCTGGGATTAAAGGCAAGCGCCACCATGCCTGGCTTCCACACAGCTTTTAAGTATAGACCAAGTCTGATTCCAAAGCACACTCTCTTGACTATTAAGGCTATGAACTCACCAGGCTACTCTAGGTGATACACAGGGGATGAACAAAGGCAGAATGTCCAATCCAATCACCTAATCTCTAGGCCAAATAAATTAGATAACTCCAAAAAGGAAAGATTAAAAAGGCCCTTTAAATGCAATCAAGTAGGATTTCAGAAACCAGAGGAAGTAGAGATGCAGCCTCAGATAGTAAGAACTGGGCACAGAACCATCTCGTCCAAACAATGTCCTTAAGCAAGTAGTGACAGGCTCCACAAACAACAGCTGCAACTGCTGATGTCTGAACAATGTTTGTGTGTGTGCGATGCACAAAGCACACTTGGCCACCCAGTGGCTCGCTCCACCCACTGAAGCTTTCACAAACAAATCCACTACAGGCTGCAGTGTTTTCATATACAAAGGACAATGTACTTCTAAGTAATAATGTTATAAGAAAACCCAGTACCCAGTGGCTTATCTGCAAAGACTTGTTCCACTGGCCCTCTGGTCTGCTCCACCAGTGAATACCCCCAGGGTAGAGCATGAGGAATTGCTGTTAGCAACTGATAGATGCACCTGGAAGGCAAGCTGCTGAAACTACAGCTAAATCAACACTGCATCAGTCACTAGGGCTCACTATCTTCAAATACATAGATTTAAAATATTCAAAATATTGGGAAATTAATGGACAAAGTATGACACCAAAAAAATTAACTACATGAACTATGAAAAAAAGGTTATCATGCTAAAGCATGAAAGTCATGGCATATCTAATACA
The DNA here is from genome assembly GCA_036365145.1 of Orientallactaga sibirica. Lineage (NCBI taxonomy): Eukaryota > Metazoa > Chordata > Mammalia > Rodentia > Dipodidae > Orientallactaga > Orientallactaga sibirica. The sequence goes on from JAEOAD010000001.1 coordinate 13,053,049, forward strand.
GCTTTAAAGTCTGGCTGATGGAGTCCAAATTCAGCCAGAATATTAAAAATATTCTGTTTGGATTCTCAAACTATACTGCCCTGTGTGCCAATCTTTATCACTTACATATCCCTCCACACACTTTCCTAAACAAGTCTCCCCAAAAGCATCTACCTAGAATGTAGTCCTATCTACTATCTCTAACAACTCCCACACTCTCATTTTTTAAATTTTTATTTATTTGAGAGAGAGAGAGAGAGAGAGAGAGAGAGAGTGTGTGTGTGTGTGTGTGTGTGTGTGTGTGTGTGTGTGTGTGTGTATACAGGCATGCCAGGGCCTCTTGCCACTGAAAACAAACTCCAGATGCATGTGCCACTTTGTGTATCTGGCTTTCTGTGGGTATTAGGGACTTGAATACAGGCCATCAGGCTTTGCAACCAAGTGTCTTTAACAGCTGAGCCATCTCTCCAGCCTCTCAAGATCTCATTTCTAAAATCACTACCCTGTATCACAATTCTGACTCTTTCTTTCTGGAGGCTGCCTGAGAAATGTCTTTCTTACTGTGCATAAACTCATCTATCTCCTCCACTATTCCCTTAGATCCATCTCCCTGATGCAGCACACCCATGCTACTTCCTAAATCCTTTCTCATTCTTTCATCTTCTACCTTCCCCTGACACACCACAGCTTCCAGGTAAGTCTTCCACTCTCATTCCCCTACACTTTCCCTCTCTGAGGAGATTTCTAACTCACACACTCGCTGGTCCACCTGCTCCCAACACACACTTGCAGGCTTCCTCAGGAATGTGCAAATATCTTTCTAATTTAAGTATTATGGTTCAATTTTGGGCTGTCTGAAAGTCTCTTTAGATTACAGTGTCTACTCCATGAAGAGACTTGCTGGGTAGCTGGAAATGCTATTGCCCACAGGAAGATGTGTACATGACGTGTATCCATTTGTCAAAACTGCCATATAGGATGTTCTCACTCACATGTGGATCCTAGCTTCAAACATGTAGATTATAAATAATCCCTCAAAAAACAAACATTACAGTTAGAACCATGACAATGTGCATTGGAGGAGCACAGGCTACATGAGAATGGCACTGCTGATAAAAGCTAAAGTTGTTATTGGGTGCATGAGGGTTCACCACAGTATTCTCTTATATTTATATTATATTTATTATCTTTCACACTTCCTAAAATACAGGTTTTACCCATTTCCCGCATCCGTCGTGATCACTCCTCACATCCTTTATGGCTTCAACATTTTCCAATGCTTCAATCCCAGTGTTTACCACAGGTTTTAAGATGAGCTTTGGTTAGGCATCTTCTGGACATTCGAATGCTCCATTGCCCAGAACTTCTTTCTCGGAGATCGACTTTCTTCCTCACTGAGTGCTCCCCTCCAAGCTCTTGCTAGTGCAGTGTTCCTGCTTCCTACTGTGGGGCCCATTCCAAGTGCCTGCCTACCTGCCTAGTCATGGCTGTATATTGCAGACACAGGTATTTACTAGGCCCCCTATAAATGCTGTGAGAGCAGAAAAAAAGAATCAAATAGGATGAAAATGTAACAACAGAGCTACTTTTTGACCTGCATTTCTTTCCTGGGAGAATATTCCTTAACTCTCAGTGTGGGATTCACCTCATGATTCTATAGAAACTTTTGGCCCAGGACCATCAATGATCCCACTGTCCTGGAAGTCTTTGTGTAGCATGCTGAACTATTTGCCATCCTTTCCTGTGCCTTCCATGGCACTCTGTTCTTCTGGTTCTCCTCCTCTCTGTTCTCTTCCTGCTCTATCTTGTGCTGGGCCTCCTCTCCTTTTCTACATAACACAGCTGTCCAGTGAAACTTCCTGCAACTCTGCTGAACACTAATAGCCTGTGGCTCCACTCTCTGCTTTTATTCCAACATACAGTAACCACAGTGTTCCCTCCAGGTATCACTCATTCAAGTTGCTAACTCTGGAGCCTTCCCTGCCTTTCTCAGTTATATTATATTAGATTCCCCACTGTCCAAAATAAAGTCTAAATTCCCCAACAAAGCAGAATTTTGCCCCAAGCTATCTTTCTAACCTGGCTTCAAATGTCTACCTTTAAATTTCCCTATCCCCAGCCAAAAAAGGACTCCTTAGTATTCTACAATGCATCCTGTGGGAACATTGCAACCATGCTTCTGCTTATACTCTACTCTCCTTAAATATTTGTGTGGGTCCTTTTCAAGTCCAAATTATACACCAAGGTTCACTCAAATTCCACCTTCTTCCATGACTCTTCTCACTGACCCCACCCAGGAGTAATCTCATCTTTTCTGAATGAAGCCCACTACACCTTTTAACTTTACTACCTTTATGATAGTGCTTAATTATACTTTGTTAGAAGTTAGTTATGTGCTTGTCTTGCAACAGCACAAACTCTAAATATATCATGTGTGAGATTATCACTACAAGTACTATCTACTAAAAGGAGCAGGATAAAATAAGTATATATTATGTATATAATAAATTATGCTTACTAATTATCATTTCATTGAAGTTATAGATCAATTCTTATGTGTTTAGAATTGTCAGTATCCTAAAAGTGCTACAGATATAAAATTATCAATATATAGTCATAAGATTATGAACATCAGTTTTTTGGTATACACAAAGTTGTCTTTGCATATAAGCTGCTAAAAAATACTAAAAATGGTTTTTATCACTTAGTCATATAACGTCAGTATGATCTATTATGTCCTTAAGTCACCTAGAATGGGTGATTCCCTGTTTTAAATACATCACTTTGTATCAGCATAGAAAACTGGTATTCCAGGGGTTCATGGGTTATAATGGATTCAGGCTTAGTACAGCTCAAGTAAATGAAATAAATTATTCAGTGACAGAAACAGTTCCATCGAGCACTCATAAGCATGCCAGACACTGTTAATAAGTACTTATAAATTATCTTATTTAATTTTTCTGAAATTTTATGAGACCAGTATTGTTCCTATCTGGCTTTTTTGAGTTTTTTGTTTGTTTGTTTTTACATAAATTAGGTATATATGATAGATCACACTATTTGTCCCCTACTGTAGCAGTATGGATGAAAACCGGGATATTACAGTGCTCTACCATTGAGCTCCATCCCCAGCCCTTGGTGTTTTGAGACAGGGTCTCACTATATAACATCAGCTAGCCTTGAATTTTCTATGTAGCTCAAGCTGGCTTTGAGTTCCTGATCCTCCTCTCTTCAGCTTCTAAGTACTGGGACTATAAGCATGTACCAACATGTCAGGAAGATCACACATTTTTAATGGCCATTAGTATTGCCCAATAAATGAGTAGAGAACACACTTGTAATGGGGTAATTATATGGAGGTAGTGATCTAAGAGTTCAAAGATCTAGACCTGCCTTGATTAACTAAGTTAACATCATTGAGTCTCAGTAATCCCACTGGACTAGTTCTCTTCTCACTACAGTACTTGTACAACTCAAATAAAACAATGCATGTGAAATGGGAAAGAGTAATTAAACATGAGGTCAAGAGACCTGCAGTCCCAGGCTCAGCTCTGATCTTTACTAAACATGAGACTTTGTACAAATCAATCCTACACATTCTTTCAGCCATGTCCATTCTCCTGACAAGTACCCACCAGACACTTATTTGCTAGACATTCGGCTAGGATTAGTGACACAAAGTGAGGATGACAGATAGTCTCCACTCTATACAGAACTCATAGCCTACAGGGAAATAGAGATGAGTAAAAAACAATTCTATCTGAGCAGGTTAAGTGTTCACACAGAAGAGGATGTAAAGGCACCTAATCCAGATTTAAGGGTCAAGGAATACTTTCTAAAGGAAATGACTTCCACTCTGAGACTGAAAAGATGAGTGGGAGTTAGTCAGACAAAGAAGTAAAAGACTTCCAAAGCAGAGGGAATAAGATTCAAAGACCTGGACCCAGAGGAAAAGTTTTAACATTAGAGTCTAAAGAAGAGTGTATTTTCCCATTTATTTGTGAAGGGTATTTTTTAAAGCATGTATGGGGGAATCTTTCTGTACAATTTCAAGCATTTTAATCAACAAAAAGCATACATGGAAACACTGTAAACTGTGACTCAGCTGGATCAATAAAATTTTTAATCCACTGTATAATGTATACTTCTACAGAAAGAAAGCAAGTGAAGTTGTTATGATAGAAATACAGCTACTAGAGATAGCTTCAGGAGTTGGTCAAAAGCTAAAAAAAAAAAATAGGTTGGGCATGGTGGCGCACACCTTTAATCCCAGCACTTGGGTAGGAGGTAGGAGGATTGTCAGGAGTTCGAGGCCACCTTGAGACTACATAGTGAATTTCAGGTCAGCCTGAGCTAGAATGAGACCCAACCTCTGGGGAAAAAAAAGCTAAAATATCAGGTTGAGAAGATAGGTCAGTTGGTCAAGTACTTGCCTCTCAAGTATGAGGATCTAATTCATTCCCAGTATGTACCCAGCCAGATATGGTGGTGTGTGCCTATAATCCCAGTGCTAGGGAGAGACAGGAGACAGGAAGATCCCAGGAGCTCACAGCTCAGCCAGTCTACCCTAAATGGCGAGCTCTAGGCCACTGAGAGATAGAGACAGAGAGCACACTGAGGATTACACACCTGAGGTGCTTGTTCTCTGGCCTCCAAACACATGTTCATGTGCACCTCCCTCCATACCCATGCAAACACATGTACACATATGCTTTCAAAAAGGCAGAAAATCATGGTTCAGTACCTTTCACATCTGGTCGATACTGTAGTCCATCATCTTTCTTTCCCAACAAACTTGTATCATCTGTGTCTGAAAGACAAAGCAGTCTGAGTTTAATTAATTAATTTTTGTTTTTTTTTGGTTTTTGTTTTTCGAGGTAGGGTCTCACTCTGGCTCAGGCTGACCTGGAATTCACTATGTAGTCTCAGGGTGGCCTCGAACTCTCAGCGATCCTCCTACCTCTGCCTCCTGAGTGCTGGGATTAAAGGCGTGTGCCACCATGCCCGGCTCTGAGTTTAATTTTTTTATATGCTATAATAGTACACTAAAAACTGCAACACACATAACATGTATAGGGCAAAAGCTACAGAAATAATGTGAGAACAAAACTACTATGCCCTAAAAATGTTCTGAAATAATATGGCAAATGTATAGTTTTACAGTAATTTAAATAAGTTGCCACACTCTTAGCTGGAAGCAAACCTGAGATGACCTCAGAACTATAAATCTGAATACTGATTTGGATACATACACATCCACCTTGGGATATGCAACATGCAAGGATAAATTAGTAACTATATGGCCAAGAAGCATGCTTTGAAAAGACAAAATAATAATCTAAGTAACAAGAAATGCTGAGATGTACAGTAAAAAAGAATATCAAGTTTCAAAGAATTCTCATTTTACAAGCTTAAAGCATTACCAAGTAAGATTCAGACATGTACTATTAAAGATATGTTTTCTCTATGGATAGAATGGGTTTTACCTGTACAATGACCAAGATGCCTTATATCAATTTGTTCTTGCTTTATACATGATGCTTCTCGAACAAAGCAGGGATTGTTATAGGAACTCCCATCAGAAGCACACACAGGATTAAAACTGTATCCACTGCAATCTATATTACATACACACCTGTTAGAAAAGACAAACAATTACCTATATTTTACATGCAAAAAAGGTGTTTCACAATACAATAGCAATTCCTTTTTCTTTGCTTTCTGTTACAAAATTCAGCATATTTATTACTTTCTGTCACTGATAAAATCTTAAGCAAATTCAACACTCAGCTAAAAATTTGTTTCAGGTGAAGATTTGGAGATAACTTCACCTAGAATTATTACTCTGGTGGTCACACTTAAAAAAACATTTTTAAAATTTATTTACAAGCAGTTAGGAAGGGAAGGAAAGAGAGATAATGGGTATATCAGGACCTCTTGCCATTGCAAACAAACTGCAGATGCATGCACTACTTTGTGCATCTGGCTTTACATGGGTACTGGGGAATCAAACCCAGGTCAACAGGTTTTGCAAGCAAGAACCTTTAAGAGCTGAGCCATCTCTCCAAGCCATGACCATATTTATAAAGTTCATATAATCAGGAACTATCCAATGCCAGAATGATAACTTGAAAGTAGAAAACAGTGAATTGTGTTCTAATTCAAAGATCAAAATTTGTGCCAGGCATGGTGGTGCACGCCTTTAATCCCAACACTCGGGAGGCAGAGGCAGGAGGATCACCATGAGTTTGAGGCCACCCAGAAACTACATAGTGAATTCCAGGTCAGCCTGGGCTACAGTGAGACCCTACCTCAAAAAAAAAAAAATTGTGCCAGGAGTGCTGGCACACACCTTTAATCCCAGCATTTGGGAGACAGACATAGGAGGATCACCACAAGTTCGAGGTCACCCTGAGACTACATAGTTAATTCTAGGTCAGCCTGGACCAGAGTGAGACCCTACCTCAAAAAACAAACAAAGAAACAAAAATCAAAACTTGTATCCTCAAAGTCTTATTTTATTCACCTGTAAAACAGAGATAATAAAATATACCTAAGTTAAGTGGGAAGATTTAAAGATATAATCAACAGGAAACATGTTTTACAGTCTAGTGGGGAAGCTGCATGGTGGCAGGGGAAAGCATGGCATGAACAGAGAGCGGGCATCACCACTGCAACAAGCAGGTGGTAACAGAAACAGGAGAGTGAGCCAACTAGCACTGGCAAGTTGGGCTAATAGACCTCAAGGTCTACCTTCTGTGACACACCTCCTCCAGTGAGGCTCCACCTCCCAAATTACCAACAACTGGGCATCAAGCATTCAGAACACGTGTGTTTATGGGAGACACAAGATTCACACCACCACAGTGGAGTTTATGGGGACACCTGATTCAAACCACTACAGTGGAGTGTATGGGGGACACCTGATTTATAACACCACAGTGGAATTTATGGGAAACACCTGATACACACCACCACAGTGGAGTATATGGGGGACACCTGATTCATAACACCACAGTGGAGTTTATGGGGGACACCTGATTCATAACACCACAGTGGAGTATATGGGGGACACCTGATTCATAATACCACAGTGGAGTGAGTGGGGGACACCTGATTCACACGCCACAGTGGAGTGAGTGGGGGACACCTGATTCACACGCCACAGTGGAGTGTATGGGGGACACCTGATTCATAATACCACAGTGGAGTTTATGGGGGACACCTGATTCATAATACCACAGTGGAGTGAGTGGGGGACACCTGATTCACACGCCACAGTGGAGTGTATGGGGGACACCTGATTCATAATACCACAGTGGAGTGAGTGGGGGACACTTGATTCACACGCCACAGTGGAGTTTATGGGGGACACCTTATTCATAACACCACAGTGGAGTGTATGGGGGACACCTGATTCATAATATCACAGTGGAGTGAATGGGGGACACTTGATTCACACCACCACAATGGACTTTATGGGGGACACCTGATTCATACTACTTTAGTGGAATCTATGGGGATACCTGATTCACACCACGACAGTGGAGTTTATAGGGGGACATCTGATTCACACCATTACAATGGAGTTTACGGGGACCATCTGATTTAAACCACCATAATGGAATTTATGAGGACAGCTGATTGACACCACCACAAGCACCTCTCTCCAGAAAACTAACTTTAGTGGTGGGATGTGATACATGGTCTCTGGCAGCATACTGCACTGGGAACCTACACTAACCTTCCTGCTGTAAACACACAATACTGTATAATCTACTTTAAAACATCCTCTTACATTCAGACATAAACTGGTAAGAAAACAAGGAATATTCAGAGCAAAAGTTAAATGAGGGCTGGAGAGATGGCTTAGCAGTTAAGGAGTTTGCCTACAAAGCCAAAGGATCCCAGTTTGATTCTCCAGGACCTATGTAAGCCAGCTACACAAGGGGGCACATGCATCTGGAGTTCATTTGCAGCGGGTTAGAGGCCCTGGTGTGCCCATTCTCTCTCTCTCTCTCTCTTTCTCTCTCTCAAATAAATAAATTAATTAAATATATTTTTTAAAATAGTTAAATGAAGACAGCAACTGAGAAGGCTCGACTGAGCTCTCTAAAGCTGGGTTTAGGCCTTGAGAATACATTTACCAATCTGGGTAAGTTCAGTTATCTGCTTTTTGATTTTGTGTGTCTCCAGGAACATGAGACAAATAACAATGACTCACATAAGCTGTCAAATGTGGAGCGCTTCAAGAGGCTACAGGCCCCAGCATGAAAGTTAACTAGAACTGAATGGGCATATTCCAAAGGACCTGGTTTTGAAGTAGGGCTGTGCTTGTCTGTGGCAATGAAAACAAGAAAGAAAAGTATTTCCCCTGAAAATTCAAAACCACAAGCCAGCTCTCTCATGGGTAATTACAACTTAAAATACTACTTGTTTGTTCTAAAAATTCTCCAGTCCAGAATTTAAAAGGCCAAAAACTTCAAGAGGCTCTGGGCAAAGAACAGAAACTAATGAGATCTTTTCTGGAAAAAAAAAAAAAAAAAAAAAAAAAACAACTGTTTTATTAACTCTCTACAGCTATAGTCCTGAGAAAGCATAAGCAACCCCCAAAAGCACACACATGTGCATGCACACACATACATATATACCCCTAAAAAGAAAATACACCATTAGGCAAAACAACAAAAAAAAAAAAAACCAAACAGATCTTCATTAATAAACAATGTTTTACTAAAACCAAACGAACAAAAAACACTGCAAGAGCTATATTTGACAGTGGTCAGATAAATTAAAGGGTAATTGATGAAGACCAAGGAAACGCCTCCGACCACAGCAGTCAAGAAAATATAATGTGTGAAAAATAGGTTGAGAGACATGGAGTACAGTTAAAAGACCAAATAAAATCCAAGGTTGCCAGGTGTGGTGGTGCACACCTTTAATCCCAGCACTTAAGAGGCAGAGGTAGGAGGATCTCCATCATTACAGTGAGTTTGAGGCCAGCCTGAGACTACACAGTGAATTCCAGGTCAGACTGGGCTAGAGTGAGACCCTACCTTAAAAAGGGGGGGATGCTGGAGGGATGGTTTAGCAGTTAAGGTGTTTGCCTGCAAAGCGAAAGGACCCAGGTTCGATTCCCCAGGACCCACGTTAGCCAGATGCATAAGGTGGCGCATGCATCTGGAGTTTATTTGCGGCAGCTGGACCCTACAGCGCCCTTCTCTCCCTCCCCCCCCCACACCTCTCTCTCTTTCCTTCTTTTTCTCTGTCAAATAAATAAATAAAATATTTTTTAAAAAAACAACCCAAGGTTGATCAGAGTTGAGAGAATGAAGCAAGGTAATGATACCAATAATTTCTCTAAACTTTCTAAAACTAAAAGAAAGCCCCCCCAAAAAATCCCAAACAAATTCTTAGAAAAAAATGATTCCATATAATTCATAGAAGAATTTGATCAACCACTAAAGGAGAGACTATCTTGAAACAACAAGAAAGATAAATTCAAAGAAGTCAAGAAAAAAAACAGAAGCTGAATTCAAAAGCAATACTAAAGCCAACGGCTTATGGCCAAAAGAAAGTGAAATAATAGCTGCATTTTGCTAAGATAAAAAACAAAATTAGGGGCTGGAGAGATGGCTTAGCAGTTTAGGCGCTTGCCTGAAAAGCCAAAGGACCCAGGTTCGACTCCCCAGGACCCACGTAAGCCAGATGCACAAGGGGGCACACACATCTGGAGTTCGTTTACAGTGGCTGGAAGCCCTGTCATACCCATTCTCTCTCTCTCTCTCTACCTGCCTATTTCTGTATCTCTCTCTCTCAAATAAATAAAAATAAAATATTTTTTAAAAAACAAAATTATATCAAGAGAAGCATCTTACACAAATAAGGGGAAATAAAAGTTAGAAAAGTAATAGTTTAATAGTAATAGTTTTTTCACCTTCTGACTGTTTAAAGAATGTTCTAGAGCCGGGCGTGGTGGCGCACGCCTTTAATCCCAGCACTGGGGAGGCAGAGGTAGGAGGATTGCTGAGAGTTTGAGGCCACCCTGTGACTACATAGTGAATTCCAGGTCAGCCTGGGCCAGAGTGAGACCCTACCTCGAAAAACCAAAAAAAAAAAAAAAAAAAAAAAAAAAAAAAAAGAATGTTCTAAATACAGTAGAAAGATGATTTCATAAAGAAGGTCTGAGAGGCAGGCACAAATGAGGAAAAATGTGGGTAATGTTACTAAAACACTGTGTAAGACAATGACATCTTTCAAGTCACTTTGAAACTAGTACAGAAAAATCCTAATAGATAGGCAAAGGAGAAAGAAATATAAAAGGCAAGACCAAAGTAGAAAACACGATAACATATATATTACATTTAAAGCATATTTAGATGGACTAAATTTTTCAGTTAAATAATGAAGACAGGCTAACTAAAATTATAAAATCCAGCTATATGCTCTTGCAAGACATGCTAAGAAGTAATAATACAAAAACTGAAAATAAAAGTACAGTGAGAGAGATACCATATTTGTTAGGATTATAACTAATATCAGATGAGACCTCAGGACAAAACAGATCACAATAGATTAGCTCCCTTCATAATAGTAAAACATTTTATGAGAAAGGTTTTCCTGAACATTTTAAAATAGTTTCATAATCTATAAATCAAATACTGAAACTACAGTGAAATCTTTCTCAGTAACTCATACAGAAAGCATATTGAAAATACACATATAACTGAAATATCTGTCTCTTTGTGTGCCCATCCATCCCTCCCTCCTTCTCTCCTTCCCCGCTCTCTTCTCTCCCCTTCTCCTCCCTGCCCCCACATTGATGCTTAAAATTGCTTAAAATATTTCCCAAAAAAGATAAGGAGAAAAGATGAAACCAACTTGAACTTTTTGAAGCAAAGTGACAGGTGTGTGGGGAAGGGTCCACTTTATTTTTTTTCTTTCCTATGTGTTTAAAGATTTTCTAACTCCTGATGTACTGAAGACTTAGATGTGAGAGAAAAAGATTGAGAAGGTCAAACATGACAGACTGATAAATAGGACTTTGAAATAAAGAATATCTTGTAGAAAAAGACAAGCAACCATGGTTTATTGTCTAGAACTATGGAAGTTGTTAATAAAAAACTGGAATGAAAGAAAGGAAGGAAGGAAGGAAGGAAGGAAGGGAGGGAGGGAGGGAGGGAGGGAGGGAGGGAGGAAGGGAAGGAGGGAGGGAGGGAAAAAGAAAGAAGGAAGAAAGAGAAGAAAGACAGACAGACAAGCAACAAACAAGGGCTGGAGAGATGGCTTAGCAGTTAAAGTACTTGCCTGCAAACCCTAAGGACCCATGTTCTATTCCCCAGGACCCATGTAAGCCAGATGCACATGGTGGCACATGCATCTAGAATTCATTTTCAGTGGCTACAGGCCCTAGCATTTGCTCTCTCTCTCTCTAATAAAATAAATAAATTGAAACTTCTAGAGATTATAAAAAAAAAAAAAAAAAACAAGAAGATAATTACAGGCCACAGAATCAGCCAAAGAATTAGTATCCAGAATGCACAAATACAAATCAGCTTTGTAATGGAAGGGGAGGGTGAAGAATAAAAGAAACACATACACACAATGTTATGAAGATGTTCAACACTATTAATAATTGTGAAAGTGAAAACTAAGATCTCAAAAAAAAAAAAAAACACCACCAACATTCACTAAAATGTTAAAAATTGAAAGCAAAGACACTGTCAAGTACTGGAAAGATGAGGAGCAAATGCTAGTGAATGAGCCTACTAGAATCGCTTTGTGAAACAGACATTAGCATGAAAATCCAGACTTGTACAATTTCACTAGTAGAGAAGATTAAAGGTCTTATACTTGTTCACCAGAAGACACTCACAAGAATATGCAGCAGGGTTACATGAGAACAAAAATAGCAGAAATAACCCCATGACCAATGAATGTATGGCCCAAGACAATTCTTCCTCTAGTGTGGCCAAAGAAGCTAAAAGGGGACACCCCTGAGCTACAGTTACATGGGACCATCAAAGAATGTAATACGGTCAAACAATCAAATTCAACACATAGTAACACTAAACTACAGCTTTGTGTATCAACACAAGTTAATCTCAGAACCACACTATTATGCAGAAAAGGTCAAGAATGCATACAGCATGATTCTATTCAAATAAATTCAAAATCAATCAAAAGCAAAAGATGATATTAAAGGGATCTACCACATACAGTAAAACAAAAAAGAATGCAACTAAAGGTTCTGCAAAGATGCAGCACTAAGGTAGGAGGAAGAGAGGTACAAGCAGGGCCCTGAAGTACTAGGAAATGTTATGGCTTGGATATAAAGTTCCTTCCAAAGATTTGTGTGTTAAAGGGCCCCCCACACTGCAGCATGCACAAAAAGTTCTTCTGGGAAGTGACTGGATCAGGAGGGCCCTGAATTTATCCAGGGATCCATCCATCATCAATGGATTCATAATTTGTCAGTATTGGGAGTATTGGGAGATGGTGGAAATTAGGAAGTGGGGCCTAGCTAGAAGAAACAGGAAATAGCTATCTTGCCCCCAGCTCTCGGTCTCCCCACTTACCCTGTGGACTAGGATTACAGAAGTGTGTGGCCACACCTAGCTTTGCTTTTTTTTTTTTTTTTTTTTAACTAACAAGGTGCTAGGAAATCAAATCTGGACTGTCTCAGGCTTTCATGTTTACACAGTAAATGCTGTTAGCCAATGAACCAGCTCCCAAGCTCTTTAGTTTTATTTTTATGCATTGAGCCAAACATGTAAGTTTTTCATCTGCCATATTTCATCATCAAAAATGTAGAGCAAAAGAAAATATTTAAATTTATAGTAATATTCACTAGAAAGTAAAAAATAATCCTGTATAAACTTTAATTCCTAGAAAATAAGATTTGAAAGAAGAACCAGAGAGCACAATGGAAAGTTAGCCAATGAGAAAAGGTAAGTTCAGATGAGAGGAAGAGACACAAACCACAAGTGTGGGTAAAGACATCTGCACAAACATTTAGTTAGTCCTACCTCTCTCTCTACCTAAATGAGTACTGAAAGGCTGCCAGGGCTAAAAGAGACTTTAGAAAGTCAACAGCAAATCTTGCATGCAAAGAAGGGTTCCCAGAGCAACATTTGTGACTACACTGTTACACAGCCTCTGCTACAGCATTTGCAGCGATACAGTAATGAACAGCTTGGTATCACACCAGCCAATACAGTTTATGGTGACTAAGCTAGCTCTCCCTTCAGACTAAGCCTCAAACCTGTATCCCAAATTCTTCCTCTTATAATGAATTCTACCTATTTCTATAAAATGCATATAAATGTCCCATAGGATCATGAGTTAAATGCTTGGTTCTCAGCTGAGGGAACCATTTGGAGAGGTGGTAGAAACTCTGAAGGATGTCACCTAACAAGAGGAAGTGGGCCACTGGGGTCCTGTATGTGAAGGTGGTGCCTAGCCTGCAATTCTTTCCTCTCTTTCTGATTCCCATAAGCCATGAAGTGAACCGCCTCCTCTGTATGCTCCTGCCACTGTGATTTTCTGTCTGATAGGAAGACCCAAGCAACCACCTTTGGTATTTGGTTCCAGCTACAAAAAAAAATAATAATAATAATAATGAATACACTCTGAATCTGCAGATAGTAGACCACAGAATCTCCCAAGACCATCCTTTAAATATTCAAAGATAATCAGCATGTTGTGTGTAAGTACTCACTTCTGAAAACTAGAACTCAAAATTATTCAATAACTTCTCATTGTTGTAGTACCCAAGACCCTTCCATCCTAATCACCCTCCAGCCACAGTATCTCATAATATGTGAGGCCAAGATCAAAACATGTTTATGGTACAGAGAAAAGATTAACTGTTCTGGACACTATAAATAAACACAGGGAAAAGCATGTATGCAGGTACACACCCAGAGAGAGAAAATTATATTGACATTTAATGTTCCTGGTAATTACGTCTAAAGTAAGGCCCACTTTTTAAATGCATTCATTTCTGAAAGTATGACCTGCTCTTCTCTGGAACACAGGGTCAAGACTACATGGGTCTCTATCAAATATTAGGTAACAGGCTGGAGAGAAAACTCAGGGGTTAAGGTGTTTGTCTGCAAAGCCTAACAACATTGATGTACCCGTGAAATGCCAGATACACAAATCAGTGCATACATCTGGAGTTCATTTGCAGTGGCTAGGAGGCCCTAGCACACCCTTACTCATTCATTCATATTCTCTCCTCCCCCCACCCCGCTTGCAAATTAATTAGTTATTTTAAATATTAGGTAACTCCAGAATGCTGAGATCTTTGAGGCTCTAATTCTATCATTGAATATTTCTCCTAGACTGATAATTTTGCCAATATATCTTGTACTTTTAAACCAAATCAATAAAAGCACCTCCCAGATTTGAATATATTGCAATAAACATGAAATCTAAAAATATGTTTACCCTTCGGAAAAACAACATTTGAGAACAATAGTTCTGAGGCTGTGGATGGGCTGCTGTGAAATGTTGTGACAAGAAGGAACTAGCAAAGAGAGAGAGGAGGTCAAACCAACCAGGAGAACACACAAAACTCATTCCAAAAAGCAACCTGGCAAAGTTAACATACTTTCTGATAAATTCCTATTTGAAAAGAAAATGAGTTAAATGTAATAACAAGGATGCTAAACAAAAAGGAGACGGAGCTTTTCTTTTCTTTCAGTCTGCCCCATAGATTGAAGAAAGTTTATAAATGATCTAATGAAACAACTGAGGGGAGGAATAATGCATAAAGATTCGCTAAGCAAAATGGATTTAGGGCCTGTAGAAATGATCAATGGAGCCAGGTACTGTAGTGCATGTCTTAATCCCAGCACATGGGAAGCAGAGAAAGGAGGATTCAAGGCCAGCCTGAGACTACAGAGTGAATTCCAGGTCAGCCTGGACTAGAGAGAGAACCTACCTGGAAAAAAAAGAAAAAAAAATCAATGGAGAATAGACATAACAAAATGTGAAGAAATGAAGTAATGAAAATAAAAGGAATTAATAAGAAATAATAGAGGAGAAACTGAGGTGCTATTTGCTATAGCTTCATCACTATAAAAATATTCTGAGGGATAGTTCAAAACAAGGACTGGCCAACAAGAGCTGTGGGTCTATGTGGACCAAAGCCTGTGTTGGTGAGCCTACCAGCTAAAGAGTAGAGTGTGACAAGCCCACATATGGCTCATAAAGACTACTATCTAATTCTTTACTTAAGAGGTTTGCCCACTGTGAGGTTGTTGGGTTCAGGGTTCACAGAAAATGATCAAGACGATTCTTGGGCCCGAAGTTTTATTTAATGCCAAGTGTGAGAGAGGCAGGGTTTAGAGGGAAGGGAATACCATACCACCCAGGAGAGAAAGAGATGCTGAAAGCCTTTTGGGGAAGGGTAGAAGGGGGTCTTCACTGAGAAAAGGAGAGACACAGAAGAAGGACTAAGACTCAGGCCTACGTGATAGAGGCAGGGTAGGGGAATTGCTTTTCTGACTCTGGATTTTATGACCACTTATTAGAGTTCACTGAGTTACCGGTAGAAACTTCCAGAGAGGGATGGTTTAGACACAGCCTCAACCAGGGCCACAGGTGGTGGCTGGGAGGAGGTCTCATTCCTCATCTACAACGTGGTAGTAAGGCTCAGGCAATTTCCTTCACAGCAGATGGGGACTGTCTCATCCTGGGCACACCATTGGGAAGCAGTGGACAGGGGAGACAACTTTCTTGAAATCTAATTCCCACCACTGGTTTAAAAGGTAAAATTAGCCAAAAGTGGAATGGCAATAAAATAGAAATGATAGCTAATGGAGGCAAGAATTTGACTGTTTCAGGAACAAGAACAGAGTTGGCCATAAACAGAAGATACTGGCTTCCCGTCCTCCTCATTGGCCATGTTCAGACTAGGTCTGGGATTCTGGAACCACCTCTTATTATGGTAATTAAGGACAGGACATGTAAAAGGGAAAAATGAAATGCTACTTTACCCCAGTCCCTACCTTGGTGACATCACTCAAAGCCTGTCCCTTACAGGACAAGTCCCTTTCCTCTTCCCATGACCCTTGAAATCCCCCCTCACTCCTTATCTAGAGAGAAAGCACCCCTTTCTCCGTATTGCTTTGAATCTCATCCCACAAGTTTCTCCTGTGTGTGTGTGTGTGTGTGTGTGTGTCCATGCATGTGTGCATACATGAGCAGTACACGCACTGTCTGTGTATGCCTATGTGGCTCCCCATAAGCTTGCCTACAATGGGTTGTGCTACCAGAACTTTGGGTGTCCAGCTCCATTGTTTTTTGCCCTTATTTGAGCTGGAGTCTCAAGTCTCTTAACTGTTCCTTGAGCTTGTGGATTTTGTTACCCAGTCCACCTAAGCTCCAGTGACACTCTACTCAGGTCTCTGCTCCCCACGGGAATGGGGTTATAGATGCATGTAGCCACACACAGCTGTTTATGTGGTTCCTGGGGATGGAACTTGAGCTGTCTCTCGGGCCTCTTCAACACCTCATGCTTGCACAGGAGGTCTCTTAACCTCTGAGCCACCTTTCCAGCCCCAATGTATCTTAAATAAAAAACTGCAGCTCAGCGAAGCAAGGAAATGGAAGAGGAAAATATTAAATTACAGAGGCCACAAACACGATTGATTACAAAGACTACTGGTGTTCTCAGACTGGCTGCAGCAATAGAGGGCAGGATGCTCAAAGCACAGAAAGGTGCAGGCACAGGAAAAGAAATCACTCTCTAGTAAAAACACCAAATTCGAAACATTTAATAACCATTGACTCTGCACTGATGTGTGTGCACAGTCACATTTATATCACTTAATCCTGACTAAAAATATGAATAAAAAACTGAAAATAAAGGAAAAAACGCCAAGTTGGGGGTGACACAATGTTTTCTCTACTCATTTGTTACCTAAAGTGGATCTATGCATGGATTCTGCCCTTTCCACTTATCTGCCTCCCTCTTCTTTCTCACAGTTCATGAGGGTTTCCTCTCTTCCTACACCACTTTTCCTGAGATACTTTCCGGGTTCAATCCCTCACCATCATGTCTTTTCTCAAGTCTTAAAAGAATAGGCAAAAAGATAGAGCCTAAAGAGATGACTCAGTGGTTAAGGTACTTCCCTACAAAGCCTAAAGACCCAGTTCAGTTCCCCAGTATCCATGTAAAACCAGATGCACAAGGTGGCACATGCTTTTAGAGTTCATTTGCTATGGCTAGAGGCCCTGGTGTGTGCTCTCTCTCTCTCTCTCTCTCTCTCTCTCTCTCTCTCTGCCTCTTTCTCTCTCAAATAATTATTTTTTTAAAGATATGGCAAAAAGAAAACCAATGTTAGAAAAACAATGAAAACAAAAAGAAATCTATAAGCAGAAATAAAACAAATTTCACCAGAGCTCAGTAAAGCCAAGTTAATCCTAATCAGGATGACAGACTGAACAGTGAACAACAAAGGAAGGTAAAGAAAAAAACCGTGTCAGTAATTTTTAAAAACAACAAAAATTTAAGGAAGACTATTTTTTATAATATAAAAGTTATTACAAACAACTATAATAGCAAGTATGAAAACCTAGGTGAATAAACAGCTTTTAAAAATACATTAAGGGGGCTGGAGAGCTGGCTTAGCAGTTAAGGCACATGCCTGCAAAACCTAAGGACCCATGTTCTACCCTCTAGGTCCCATGAAAGCAGATGTACAAGGTGATGCAAGCGTGCAAGGTCACACATGTGTACAAGGTAGTGCATGCTTCTGGAGTCTGATTGCAGTGGCTGGAGGCCCTAGTGCGCCAATTCTCTCCCTCTCTACCCCTCCATTAAAAAAAAAAGAGCTGGGAATGGTGGCACAAACTTTTAATCCCAGCAATTGGGAGGCAGAAATCACTGTGAGTTTGAGCCCAGAATACAATGTGAATTCCATGTCAGCCTGGGCTAGAGTGAGACCCTACCTTGAAAAACCAAAAGGGGGGGGGGAGGCCAGTTTATTGGGCTTGCCTCAAAAAAAAAAATCTTATCTGATATTTCAATTGAAACTGAGACTGACTTCTCCAAAAGGGAACCCTATAAACCTTGACACAGCCAAAAAGCCAGGCTTTGAGCCAGAGACTGTTGTTCCTTCTTCTGCATGCTTCAGCTAACAGTGACACTAAGCTCCTTTCACTGCACGGTGAGGTCAATCCTTGGTATTGGAAAGATGGCAACATTCTACTTTGTGCCTTGGTATTAAGCACTGGTTTTCCCTAGACTATATGTGCATGTTTTAAAGACTTCTTTATGCAATGCAGATATGACATCAAAAATTTAAATAAGGCCGGGTGTGGTGGCACACACCTTTAATCCCAGCACTCAGGAGGCAGAGATAGAGGCCACCCTGAGACTACATAGTGAATTACAGGTCAGCCCAGCCTACAGCGAAACCCTACCTAGAAAAATTAAAAAAAAATAATAATAATAAAAGTTAAATAAGAAAGAGAACTGTGCTATAGTGCACTGCCATTACTTTCCCAAAGATTTGCTTGCACATGCATAAAACACTCCTCAGAGATTAAACGCAATGATTGCTTCTAGTAAAGACAACAGGGTGACTGGGGCCAGTGGAAAAGAAACCTTTCACTACACAGCCTTGTAAAGCTTTTCCATTTTTAACACTGTGAATTTCAAAGGCATGAATACATGCATATATAAGTAAATAAATGAATAAATAAAACTTCAATGATTTAGCTTTATGATTTTGGCAAATCACAACTCCAAACAAGGATAATATGTCATAGCACGTCCAACAGAACCCAGTAAGACTAGAAAAAAATAACAGCTTTAAAATCACATTACACACATGCACATCTGGAAGGCATCAGAATTACTGAAAAAAAAAAAAAACACCTATCCTTTTCCCCTTCTTTCTTCTAATTCTACATAAAAAGTGCCACTTCTTTTCAATATAGTTTATTTAGCAGGAAAATGTTGGCCTAAATTAATTCAGGTGAAGCTATTTATATTTAACAAACATCTAATAAAGCTTGCAACAAGTTCAATACTTGTCTTTTTCACACATATTAAATCCTCACAAGCCGCTCTAAGTGAAAAACAGAGTTTAGCTAATGAGTGCCACCAACATCACAAAAATCTATGAAGGACCACCCCAATCCGCCCAACCTTGTTGCAAGTTTACCCAATGCAGAAGTCAGGAAGGAAAGTGCCTGTCCCCAAGGATCCCACAATCCACTAGTGTTGCCAAGATGTAGTGGGACAAGGGTCATTCAAAGGTTGCTTTTCAAGACCAAGGAAGAGCTCACCGGGTCTGGAGAAAAACAAGATTGTCCAAGAAGAAACAGTGATGTTTTACCAAAGCCACATTTGATCTCAATCTAGGAGGAGTTAGGCAGATAAACAGGAATAAGATGTAGGCAAATGGAATAGCAGGGACAAAGCAAGTAAGCAGGCATTAACCAGTAACAGTGCACTCAGAACACTGCAAGAGCCTGGGGAGGTATGGAAGTTTGTGTTCTGAAAACAAATTCCCCTTTATTGGCACCTGTCATAAAACCGTCAGAAGTTATTTCTAGATGGAGGAATCTGACATGACTTGCATCCAGATTATACTTTGAATTAAATGTTTAGTGGTATTTATTTTCTGTTATCAGAAGAAAAAGAATATAAAATAATCTTGCCATTACAATTTAAGGGGCCAAATGATAAATTATTAAACCTACATTATTTAAAGTCTACTATTCTAAATATCAAGAATAAGACATTGGGCTGGAGAGATGACTTAGTGGGTAAGGGAACTTGCCTGCAAAGCCTAAATGCCCAGGTTCATTTCCCCAGAACCCATATAAGCCATATGTACATGGTGGCACACACGTCTGAAGTTCGTTTGCAATGGCTAGAGGCCCTGGCATACCCATATATACTCTCTCACTCTCTCTCTCTCATAAATAAAAATAAAGGGCTAGAGGGATGGCTTAGCGGTTAAGGTGTTTGCCTGCAAAGCCAAAGGACCCAGGTTCAATTCCCCAGAACCCACGTTAGCCAGATGCACAAGGGGGTGCACATATCTGGAGTTTGTTTGTGGTGGCTGGAGGCCCTGGCGTGCCCAATTTCTCCCTCTCTCCCTCTCTCTCTTGCTCTATATCAAATAAATAAATAAATAAAAATATTTTTAAAAACGAGTAAAACATTGCTAAATACAATAACAATTGTCATCTTTGGGAAGGAATGAAGCAGAAAAATAGAAAGTAACAAGAGATTTCTGTAGTTCTTTTTTAAAAGGCAGATTGAGAAAGGAAAGAGATGTATAGCATTACTCTTTTTTAACAGGGGAAGGATTTTATTGTCCCTTGGAGGGACTCATCAGGATGAATGATCTGCTAAACCAGACACTGCAGCACAGATGACAAAGATGTCCAGCAGGTGGGTTAGGCTGATTATCAATGTTGTCCTGTACAATTCTCTAAGGACCTCTATGATATTTGTATCATTCAGAGGTGGGGGAGGAAACAGCTGCTCAGCGGAGAAGATTACATTAAGCAGTCAGAAGAGCAGAGGCCACTTCCACGCAATGTGGCACATTAAGTTCAAAAGGAATAATGTGAGGATGTTTATAACTCACCTGTATTGGTGTGATGCCTGAGGCATCCACAGGATTTAGGTCAAGTATATAAGCTACAAAGTGAAGGAATCCTATCATCATGTATCACTACCATCCATTGCAATAGCTGATGGCTGTCTTCACAAATTAGAAATACCACAGAGAAAAGAAGTGGGGGAGGAGGTGATACTAAGAACATGCAGTTTAAGAAATATAATTGACTGTGACAGACACACTGTTTATTAACTTTATAGCTTTCCAATCTTCTATCTGCAGTGGAATCCACCATCAAGATACAGATTTTGTAAAAAGAATTACAAGTGAAGGCCTCCATGCTCAATGTTGATCCCTAGGACACCAGAAAACATAAAGGCCAAGATCCAGGAACAGAACAGAATTCCTCCTGAACCTTTGCTGGTAAGCAACCACAAGATGAATGTAATCTGCCTGACTACAACATTCAAAAGGAGTCCACTCTTCATCTTGCATTGCAACTTAGTGGTGGTCTAAGAAGAGGAAGAAGTAAAAATAAAAAAACTACTTTTAAAAGGAGTCAGAGAGGCAACCTAGTAGTTAAGGTGTTTGCCTGAGAAGCCTAAGGACCCAGGTTCAATTCCCCAGAATTCATGTAAGCCAGATGCACAAGGTGGCACATGCATCTGGAGTTCATTTGCAGTGGCTAGAGGCACTGATGTACCCATTCTCTCTTTCTCTCTTTCTTCCTCTTTCTCTGTCTTTCTCAAATAAATAAATATAAAAAAAGAAGAGGAAGAAGTCTTATACCACTCCCAAGAAGAATAAGCATAGAAAAAATAAGGTTAAGTTGGTTGTTCTAAAATACTATATGGTAGATGAAAATGGCAAAGTTAGTCACCAAACTGAAAGGGCCCCTTTCATGGTCTTCAAGATTTTATCATCAATTACTTTGACAGTATTATGGAAAATAAGGGTTGTCTGACTCACTGGTTCATAAACCAGAAGATAATTGTGTAGGCGTGATTAGAAAACATAAATTAAGAGAGAGAATCTCTTGCACTGGACAACTGTCAGAGCATGAAACCTCACTTATGAGGAAGTCACATTCTTAGAATCTTAACTACTACCTCTAGGTACAACCTCAAAAGGTAAACAGTGATGAATACAGCCATCACAAGCCCAAGCAAAGCTCACAATACCACTGAGAACACATGGCCTCTGAAAAAAAGAGAGAAAAGAATCTCAGAAATAACTTAAATTGTAAGTGACTGAAAATAGCCACCAAGCAGGCAGGAGAGATAAAGGTCATACACTTGGCTCAGAAAAAACTACATATGCTCATTTTACATTTAGACATTATTTCTATATTGGATGCAGTTCATACAAGTAAGTGTACCATTTTCCTATTCCAAGAGCCAGAGAAGCAAATGAAAAGTTGAGGGCACCTCAGTTGGCCTCATTAACAAGGCATGCTGACAGCTAACAGGAACCATGGCTCATGGCCTGATAGAAAAGTAGAAAAAGGGAAGGGAGGGGAAGGGAGGGGAAAGGAAGGGAAGGGAAGGAAAAAGGAAAAAGAAAAGAAGGGAGAGAGGAAGGGAAGAAAGAAGATAAGAAGAAAGAAAAAGAAATAGAGAAGAAGGGGGAGGGAGGGAGGGAAGAAAGAAGGGAGAAATTTAAGATAGGTTCTCATCCAGGCTGGCCTCAGATTCACTACATAGCAAAGGCTAGCTCAAGATTCCTGATCTTTCTGCATCTACCTATTAAGTGCTAAGATTATGGGCATGTGCCACCATGGCAAGTTTATGCAATGTTGGGATCAAACACAAGGTCTCGTGCATACTTAGACACTTTACCAACTGAGCTACATCCCTTACTACAGAAAAATTATTTTTAAGAACAAATATAAGAACCCAAAAGATGGTCTAGAGCAACAGCTCAGCAGTTAAAGGCACTTTGCTGAAAAGCCTCCAACCCAGGTTCAGGTTCAACTCACCAATACATATATAAAGCTGTTTGCAAAATAAAATGGCCCCTGTATCAGTGACCCCAATGCACCTACACCAAAGGGAGGTAGAGACAGAATCTGAGCTCACAGGACCATCTGAGGACTTCAAGACTGAAATTGCTTTGTAGTCTGGCAGTTGGTTTGCAGTGGCAAGAGACCCTGTTTCACAGATGGTAGAGTACAGACACCTCAAAGTTGTCCTCAGACCTCCATACACATACCATGGCAAGCAAACACACACACACACACACCCTTAAAATAAAGGGGCTAGGGAACTGGTTCAGTAGGACAAGCTGTTACCACACAAACATGAAGACCTGAATTCAGATTCTCAGCACTCATGGAAATGCTGTGTGGTGGTATGGGCCTGTAACCTCAGCACGGGGGAGGCAGAGACAAAGAGGATCACAGGACTTGCGGGCCAACTGGTCTAGCCAAATCAGTGAGCTGTGGGTTTAGGGAGGGACACTGTCTCAATAAATAGGGTAGAAAGCAATAGAGGGAAACACCTGATATTTACCTGTGGCCGTCACATATGTATATATGCACACACAGCGTACATACATACAAAAAATAAAATAAAACACAAAGCAGAATGGAGCCGTAAGGGTCACAGTGAACCTGCCACAGTAGAAGCCTCTCAGGGCATCACGGTATTAAATGATGCATGGCACCAATGATGATTCCTATCATAAGGCCTGCTCTCTGTTTCTACTGCTCAAGAGCAAGCTACTCCAGCTGTCCTGAGCTCACCTTCCCCTGGATAACCACAATACTATTTTCTTGTCTACCTGACAGAAAGCTAACAGACAAACAGTTTAAAAAAAAATGTACTACACACTTGTAGGTTAATATATATGAAGTGGGTGTGATGTCTCACACCTGCAAGCTCAGCACTCAGAAAGCTGAAGCAGGAGGATCAATGTGGGTTCAAGGCCAATCTGGAATATGCAGCAAGTTCCTGAACAGCCTGGACTACAGAGTGAGATCCTTGCCCCATAAAACAAAACAAAATTAAAGATATGTATATTCTGTTCAGGAAAGGCAGGTGTGATGGCACATGCCTGCAATCCTAGCACTTGGGAAACTTAAGTGGGAGGATGGCAAGCTCAAGGCCAGCCTGGGCTACAAAGTAAGATCTTGCCTACAAAGAAAAGGTGGGCCAAGGGAGGGATGATGGGGAACAGAAGGGAGAGAACTACAAAATGTATGTAAATCAATTGGCATTTTATCACTAAATTAAAAAACAGCATCTCTCTCTTTTTTGAGGCAGGTCTCACTCTAGCCCATGCTGACTTAGAAGTTACTATGTAGCCCAGAGTAGCCTCAAATTCATAGTGATCCTCCTATCTCAGCCTCCTGAGTGCTGGGATTAAAGGTGTGCACTACCACATCCAGCTATGTGGTACCACTTATTCCTCTTTCCAAAATGCTGAATTTTTCTTAAAATTAACTATTAGTTTAGAGCTTTAAATCAAGCAGTATTTTATCTGCTTTTTGGAAACCAGATAGGTTATATAGCATCTCTTCTGAAAAGGAAAAAAATTTTAAAGTATTTTTGTTTGTTTATTTGCAAACAGAAAGAGATAGAAAAAAGAGAGACAGACAAGAAAGACTGGGTATGCCAGGGCCTCCAACTGCTGCAAATGAACTCCAGGTGCATGTGCCACTTTGTATGGTAGTTATACTTGAGACCATTACTTTTCTATGTGAGAGCATTATTTTTCAAGCTATGCCATAATAAGTAGATTATGGAATCAATTTAGTAGAGCTCTATCAATACTTTTTTAAGAAAATAAAGATTTAGGGCTGGAGAGATGGCTTAACAGTTAAGGTGCTTACCTGCAAAGCCAAAGGACCCAGGCTCAATTCCCCAGGACCCATGTAAACCAGAGGCACATGATGGCGCAAGCATCTGGAGTATGTTTAATGCAGCTGAAGGCCCTGGCACACCCATTCTCTCTCTCTCTCTCTCTCTCTCTCTCTCTCTCATAAATAAAATAAATTTTTCAAAATTTTAAAAATGGCTGGAGAGATAGATGGCTTAATGGTTAAGGCATAAAGCCAAAGGACCTAGATTCGATTCCCCAGTACCTATGTAAAGCCAGATACACAAGGAGGTGCACATGTCTGCAGTTTGTTTACAGTGGCTAGAGGACCTGGCATGCCCATTCTATCTATCTATCAATCTACCTCTTTCTCTCACTCTGTCTCTAATAAATATTAAAAATTTTAAAATATTAGAATGCATTTTATTTAATAAAGATAAACATTATTCCACATGATCGTTTTACTGTATGTTCTAAATGTTTTAGTACTACGTACATATGGAGGAATGCTGGTGAACAATGTTAATTTATTTCTTACATGAAGGGAAGTAAAAATAAAGTCTGAAAGTTGCTCTAGTCATGGTGACCCAGGCCTGTATTTCCAGCATTTTTGAGTCTGAGGCTCTGGTCATGGTGGCACATGCCTGTAATCCCAACAGTCTGGAGGTTGAAGCTCTAGTCACAGTGACATATGCCTGTAATACCAGCAGTCTGAAATCTGAGGCACTAGGCATGGTGGCACAGGCCTATACTGCCAGCATTCCAGAAGCTGAGGCGGGAGGACAGATCAAAAGTTTAAAGGCTAAACTGGGCTATAGAGCAAGACCCTATCTTAATAAAAAAGTATGAAAGCTGCTGAGAAGAATCTGTTCCCTTTTCAGGTAGGAGGAAGCTAAGAAATCACAGCTGAAGCCAAGCATGGCATGTTGTAATCCCAGTGCTTTGGAGGCTAAACAAGAGGAAATTTGAGGCCAGCCTTAGCTACACACTAAGAGTCTGATTCTAAAGGTAGATTCTGGCCTTGCATTCTAGTAGCTGCAATCGATTCTCCCTCTGCCTCTAGTTCCCTGTACTAGGGTTTATTAGAAGGAATATAGCTCAGCCAGGCATGGTGGCACACACCTTTAATCCTAGCACTCAGGAGGCAGATGTAGGAGGATAGCTGTGAGTTCGAGGCCAGCCTGGAAATACATAGTGAAGTACAGGTCAGCCTGAGCTAGAGTGAGACCTTACCTTGAAAATACAAAAGGAAAAAGAAAGAAAAAAAAAAGAAAGACTATAGCTCACAATAATCTACTGTATATTTATTTTTTTTTTAAGACAGACAAGTGGAATTCTGATTCTAAACATAAAAGAAATGGCAGAAAGGGAAATGGCAATTGCCCTAATTTAATCAGTTACTGTGTGTGTGTGTGTGTGTGTGTGTGTGTGTGTGTGTGTGTATCCATATCCAGACCATGTAATAATTAGAGGGTCCTTCCACCTCAGAATTTAGAAAATCTCCCAGAGATATTCCCAGAGATTTGTCTCCATGGTGACTGTAAATCCTGTCAAGTTGACAACCAGAGGTTAACCATCACACAAGCCAAACAGAACCAAAAAGCAAGCCAAAAACAGCTGTCACGGGCTGAGGATGAAGCTCAGTGACAGGGAAGTTGCCTAGTATGCAGAAGGCCAGGGGCTGCATCCTCAGCACCAGGAAAAACACATGACCAGGCAGTCATCCCTGAGACAGGAAAAATGTAACAGCATTCTTCCTACAAAATAGAAATGAAAAGGCTTTAGCCCTCAATTATCTCATCTGAAAAATGACAGGATAAGACCCTACTCAAACTTAACACTCTTATTCTGATAATATTTATAATCATTAAGTTCTCAGTTTACAGTTAAAAGCTTTTGTTTGAAATAACTAAATTTTACCTTTTAATGAGAAAATTATAGAATCTTAATCAAATACTTAATATAAAAATCAAGGTTTTGGGCTGGAGAGATGGTTTAGGGGTTAAGGCACCTGCCTCCTAGGCCTAAGAACACTGGTTCCAATCTCCAGCGGTTCCAATCTCCAGGTCCCACGTTTAGCCAGATGCAAAGTGACGCAAGGGCGCAATGCTGCACTTGACCACAAGGGGGCGCACACATCTGGATTTCGTTCGCAGCAGCTGAGTCACTGCTGGCGTGCCCATCTCTATCTGTCTTCCTCTCCCTCTCTCTCTGTCTCTCACTCTCTGTCTCTCCGTGTGTCTCGCTCCAAAAAAAAACAATAATAAAAACTAAAAAAATTAAAAGTTTTTAAAAAAATCAAGGTTTAATGGCCAATGTCACATTTCCGCCTATCTTAGTTGTCCATATCTGAAAGTTCTGTCTACCTGGGCAAGGTAAAAATTACCCTAGACAAGCAAAAGTGCATGGAAGGTACCTTGGAGAGCTACATAACTTCCATTGTGTACCTTTCTTGGTAGGATGCACATTTATAAGCGAAACTTAAAAAGTTAAATAACCACTGAGACATACTGACATTGTTACAATTGCAATCAGTAGCATTTTGTAGGCTGTAAGATTAGGTCTTCCTAAAATTTCCTTTTGTCATAGCTCCACAGGCCAACCATTTGAGCTTCATCACTCTAGATAAAGGCATCAATTATGTCCTCAATGTCTTCCTATTGTGTCATCATCTCCTAGCCTGAGCTTGACTCCTTTGTCTGCTGGTAAGCCCTTCTCTGCTCTGTGCCCACTTCCTTATACTTAAAGCTAGCATTTTTTTAAAGCAGTGGCTTCAAGCTCTCACATAAAAGGACACACAAAAGCTAATTTGTTCTCAGTGGAAATGGCATGCATTATAGAAGGAGGTATTCCTCTAAAGATGGGTATTTTGCCTTAGAGATGTCTTACTTGGCCACTTTTGAGTGGAATCTGTTTTAGTTTCAAAACCTCTATCTTTCTATTTAGTCATGATAAATGATAGCAGAGAGATGTATAAAACAGGGCTGAACAAAGATATTGTTAACGGAATAAAAACAGACCAACAACACACCCAGCTAATCAATCAATCACTGACAGCTATAAAGACTACAAACACTGCTATAAACCAATCCTAAGGCAAAAATAATAAAAAGCACTAAATAACACATGCACAGGTGCACACACACAAACACACAATGCTGTTTCATCATGCCACATCATAGTAGCATCAAGAGGGAGAAACAACAGATCTATTATTTGCTCTCTCTCGAAGTACAATCATTCATCATTTTCCTCTTGTTCTATGTACCTCTGTCTGCTTTGGAAAACCTGCTCTACAAAATCAAACCACTGGGATGGAAGTGGAGACACAAATCAGTCCTGTGAACAATGTGCAAAAACAGGGTAAATTCAGAGCTTAGCTGAAGATACTTTTTACTAAGTTTACTTACCTTAGGCCAATTCTCGCCTACTTTGAAATATACACCAAAGAAACTATCAAACATTTAATTTTACTAAATGTCACCTGAAAAGCTAACATTGTATCACAAATACTGAAAATGGGATGGTCCTGATTGGTAAAACTCACTTTGGACCTAAATGCTAATTAGATTGTACTACTACTACTTAAGGAAAGGCATTTATGCACACTGTTACTCTGCCAAGGAACAGTATTGCTGACAAATGAGTGTGTGGGAAACTGGACAAGTCTGTCAGCCACAAAACTTACCTGAAGGAAGACTAAACATGGATAAACAATATGGGCTCTACAGCTGGGATATCTTTTATATAAGATACTGCAAAATATTTAATTAACATATCTAAGATTTTGTAACAATTCTGGATTTTTCTCAATGCAATAAAATATGAAAAATTTTTGAAGAAAACTGCAAAGAAAAACAACCTGTCCAGATAACAATATAACATGTGATAGAATAATTCAGAATAACAAATTTTGATAAAATTAATATAAAACCTGTTAAAGGAACAATGAAAAAGCCACAGGTAAAACTCCAAAACAATTATGGATTTTCATTCTAACATATAACTTATTTAACTAGCTATTGTTATATCAACTTAAGACAAAGGTCAATTAGACTAGCTTTACATTTTTTAAATCTAGAAAAGCATACACAGAATATACAGAACCAGATAAATCACATTTTTTTCTACAAGAGTCATGCAGAGGATAGCCTGAAAATAAACTCTTCCCTTTCCCATGACCAACTTACCCAACATTTTCTGCATCTTCATCACACTCAGCTTTGTACTTGCAAGGTCCACACTTGGAATGCTTTTTGTGTGTTTCTGTCCCTGATCCTTCCTCCTCTGTTCAAGAAGAAAAATTAAACAGTCAACCAAAAGTTGGACTCCTCTTCAGATACAGTGTTGAGTTTTCAGGAGCCATTATCCTATTTTGAAGGAAAAATGGACCCAAGCTTTAGAAGACAGTTGCTTCTAAAAAGTTCTCAAAGCTGGAGTCCAAACCTGCTGCTAAGGCCATACCACAAATTCAGTGATTCAAGAGTTGTCAGCAAGATAATCCATTCAACCATATGTGCAGAAATATTATCTGATAGGTTTGATAAATTGCCTTTGGAAAAAATTACCGTGTAATACTGAGTAAATGACAGGAAATAAACAATCATAAGCAGTAAACTTAGTCCTGTGGTTACCCTGCTACTGAACCAAGCCAGTGCAATGCCCACACACACAACAGATGCTAGGACACTGAGCACTCTCCTCCTCCCATCAATTCCACACCCGCCTTTCTAAACACATAAAAACTAACTCTGGGGTTAAAAGAAGCATCCTTTTTCACAAGGAAATGGGAATCTCCATAAAGGACTTCCCCCATTTTCTACTTGGCCACACTTAGCATAGCCAGACATACTCAGATGCAGAAGTCTCTGGATCTCTTAATACTTATCAAGAACAAAGCAAATGTCACACTCAATGGGATCCTACATACATGGATCTCAACTAGAGTGGATCCTAGCCTGATCTCAAAGAAGGAAGGGAGTACTGTTTAAGGATCTCAGCTTACTCAAAGGGATCTGATTTGCAAAAGAACACTTACTATTCAAGGTATCCAATCACTAAAGAAGGTGTTAAAAGTACACAGATAACACCTAATATTCCAAGTTTTTGGCATCTACCTTTACTCTAACTGATTTTAAATACTCCTCAACTTTCGTGAGCTCTGCCAAACAGACATCAGAGATCATAATCATAATTCTGAGGCTTTAGAACCATTATGAAATGCAGAATAAATGAGCAAACCACCTAGCCTTCTAACTGTGTTCCCTAAAAATAAAATTTAAATTAAAAAAAAAAGCCAATGCTCATTCTCAAGACAAAACATCCAGTACTGGATTATATTAGCAAGCTGAGAACTGAGTTTCCTAACTGAATCTAAGACCACAGGGGTGCTGAATCATATGATCTCTTCAAATCCTTTCTAGCTCTAAGATCTAAAATTCATGAGCTGATCTTTCACACATGATTACAAAGCTTCCATTTGAACACATCCATTTAAATCAAATTCTATTGTTCAGAAGCTTTAATCATTTTCTTTTGAGCTGAAACTGCCATCCTTGAATTTCCCCCTCATGATTGTTCTATTCTCTAGAAGATCTTCAGTGTCTCTTCTAACTCTGAAACTTTAGGGTTTCACAAAATGTTGAGTAAGGAGTAGCGTGGAAAATGATTTAATATAATTACTGTTGAAAGGATTACAGCTACAGTTTCCATTTGGAGTGAGTTTTCCCAGTGACTGTTCTTTCAGCATATTGTCATAGCACCTCTAATAATATTTTGCATAGATGAGTCATTCTCAGTTCTTATCATTTAACTCTACTAAGTGCTATTACCAAATATTAAATTTTTAAACATTAGAAATTATGCATTTGCAAAATTAAAAAAAAAAAAAAAAACATAGCCGGGCTTGGCAGTGCACATCTTTAATCCCAGCACTGAGGAGGGAGGCAGGGGAAGGAAGATCTCTGTGAGTTCAAGGCCACCCTGAGACTACAGAATGAATTCCAGGTCAGCCTGAGATAGAGTGAGACCCTAGGGACCTTGAAAAACAAAAAACAAATAAATTACTTAAAAATAAATTTACATTCTGGATGTTTGAATCTGTTACCTTGAAAATTCCTTAGGATGAAAAGAAAGTGTTTAAAATGGAAGCAGGGGTAAGAGAATGTTGCAAATACTCTGGGTGAGAAATCACTTGTGTGGCTTATGCTGGGGGAAGAAACTTTGTGATGAACCCTCAAGGAGCTGCAGCCTTGCCCCTTTAGTTTGAAAACAAACCTTCAGAGAAAAATGCATGGAACAAAGAATGCTCACCCTGATGTAAACAAGTCAAACTAGGGACGACAGCTAATTGTTTCTTCTCAAGTTGTTTGTGGTAATGAATATACAACTCTTTGAATATACACAAAGTCATTGGCTTCTACATTTAACTGAGTGACCCCGGTAGCATGAGAATGTGTCTCAGAGTGGTTACAAAGAAAACAAATGAGGTATTGAATCACGTGTGGAGACTTTCACCTATAATCCCAGAAGTCGGCAGAATGAGGTAGAAGGACTGATGTGAGTTCTAAGCCAGCCTGAATTACAAAGCGAGACCCTGTCTCAATAAAAAATAATAATATGTAAACAAATAAATGAATAGTATTTGAAAAGAAGAATTCGAAACTTACCTCCTTCTCCAGACCCAGAGCCATTATCTGAGAAGAGAAACATGAATATAAGTATTTTCCCTAGAAATGTAATCTTTTCAAATAGAAAAATTTATCAAAAAATAAAACTGTCATAATCATTATCATATAGTCCTTTTCTGACAGTTAACAATTTATTTTAATGTAGTTATTTTATGCCTTTCAAGATGAAAGTGCCTTAGACACATGCCCTTCAGTATTTCACATATCTTTGTGCCCATTTAGAAAATATCCATACCTTGTACAGAATAAAGGCCAATAAACACTCTAAATGTCTAAATATAAGCAATTCAGTTAATATCAATTAATGAAATTATCTCATTTAAAACATAAATTTTAATTTATTTTAAGCTTGAAAAGAATAATAAACAGGCTTCTTTTATATGGAAGGCAAGCAAAAGTCTTGTTCCAAAAGTCTTCTTAATAAAATCTCTGGATAAAGACCAACAGTCAAAAGGTTAAAAAAAAAATCCTTGGGCTGGGACAGGAGAGATGGTTTAGGGATTAAGGCGCCTGCCTCCTAAGCCTAAGAACATACATTTGATTCTTCAGGTCCCATGTTTGGCCAGACGCAGTGATGCAAGGGTGCAATGCCACACTGCCCACAAGGGGATGGACGCATCTAGAGTTGT
The DNA here is from genome assembly GCA_036365145.1 of Orientallactaga sibirica. Lineage (NCBI taxonomy): Eukaryota > Metazoa > Chordata > Mammalia > Rodentia > Dipodidae > Orientallactaga > Orientallactaga sibirica. Next base: position 13,084,762 of record JAEOAD010000001.1, read on the forward strand.
TAGTTCACAGAGGCTGAGAGGCTGCTGGCGTGCCCATTCCCTGTCTCTCTGACTCTGTCTCTCTCTCTTTCTGACTCTCTCCAAAAAAAAAAAAAAAAAATCCTTGGGCTGGACAGATGGCTTAATGGTTAAGGCACTTGCCTGCAAGCCAAAGGACCCAGGTTTGATTCCCCAGAACCCATATAAAGCCAGATGCACAAGATGGTGTATGTGTCTGGAGTTCGTTTGCAATGGCTAGAGGACCTGGCACGCCCATATTCATTCATTCATTCTCTCTCTCTCTCTCTCTCTCACTTGCTCGCTCTCTCATATAAATAAATAAAAAGTGTGTGGCATTATCCAACTTTAAAAAAATCCTAAGGTTTATGAAAACAATTTCAGGGTTAAGGCATTCATATTACTGATGAAATTGCCTTCTTCTAAAAATTCTATTCAGAAGGCTGGGCGTGGTGACGCACGCCTTTAATCCCAGCACTTGGGAGGCAGAGGTAGGAGGATTGCCATGAGTTCAAGGCCACCCTGAGACTACATAGTGAATTCCAGGTCAGCCTGAGCTAGAGTGAGACCCAACCTCGAAAAACCAAAAAAAAAAAAAAAAAAAAAAAAAAAAAAAAAAAAAGTTCTATTCAGAAGAAATCTCAGAAAGAAGACCCCTCCCCAAAAAATGAAATTAATATTTAAAATATTGTGTAGGGCTGGGATTGAACCCTAGGTCTGACAAATGCCAGGCAAATGATCTATCACTGAAACATAATGACCCCAGTACTAATATTTTCTTTTATAGTGCTACAAGAATCAACATATGGCACACAGCATGTTGAAAAGAAAGGTGATTCTGCAATTAGCAGTAGCTGCAGCATGGAGCTTTAAAAAAAAAAAAAAAAAAACAGGGCTGGGGAAATGGCTCAATGGTAAATGTGCTTGCTTGAAAGCCTGCCAGCCTGAGTTCAATTCCTCAGTACCCACATAAACCAGAAGCACAAACATGGTGCATGTGTCTGGAGTTGGTAGACCTGCAGTGGCAGGAGGCCCTGAAGTGCCCATTCTTTCTCTTTCTCTCTCTCTCTCTCTCTCTCTCTCTCTCTCTCTCTCTCAAATAAATAAATACAAACATTTTCAAAAATAAATAAAAATAAAAAAGAACAGATGGTCAGTGAAGCTTTTGACACATTAGCCACCACTATGCAGAAGAAAAGACATCTGAATCCCACAGAACTCATTTCATTTTTCAAATAGGCTCTAGAATGAAAGATAATGACCAGAACAATACTATCCCCTTCCTTGAAAGATCCTTCAGACAATAAGCCAATTCCCAGACATGCAGAAACAGGAAAAAGGAGAAAAACATGTATTTTGTGAGGTGCCAAGTACATAATCTTTGTGAGCTTTTGTGGAAAGTTTTCAAGTGCATTCAATTTTGATTTAATCAACCACTTAAGGACATCTTCTCTAAGCAAAAAGGAAAAAAAAGTGTGAAGAAGTGGGAAAAATTGGGAACTCAATTTCTTTTTAAAATAATGAGCAAATTTTTGTAGGAAAACAACCCTTTCCCCCTTCTATTTCATATACATTGGCTGGGTGCATACTAAGTGTCAGCCTTACAATGACAAATAACATACTTTCCTAGTACATGAGATATTCCCAACCTTTCTTTTCAACCCATGTCCAGTTTTAATAAATATTTTAAAAGTCTCACAACTCATTTTGTCAGTAAAAAGGCTGAAATAAATTCAATACTGCAATGAGTCTGATTCTGAAGATTCTATTTTGTTACTAGAACAAAAACCTATTCCAGCCCATAGGACTCCATCAAAATTCTGGGATTATGTTGCACTTCCTATCAGGACACACTGCCTTCTGCCTTAAAAAGCACTGATGTGACCAGGTGAGGTGGCGCGTGCCTTTAATCCCAGCTTTGGGAGGGGGGTGGGCAGAGGTAGGACAATTGCTGTGAGTTTGAAGCCACCCTGAGACTACATAGTGAATTCCGGTTCAGCCCAGACTAGGGTGAAACCTTACCTCGAAAAAACAAAAAAGCACCACTGATGTGGCTAGAGGCAAGTATGTCAAAACAGCAAAGCACTGTGTTACATAGAGATACACACAAGGTTAACAAACTTCCCAGAAATGTCACAAAAGAAAAATTTCAGATAAACTGCTTAAGCCTCATCTTAAAGCACAAGAAAGGAGTTATCCAATAACTAAGAGAGTAGCACTCGAATTCAAGGAACAGGACTCTTTTAACAGACCAAATGATGTATAAACAATGGTTCACGTCAGCGAGTAACAAAATCAATATGGCACCTCAGAGCCTCAGAGAGTGTAAGTGACCTATCCAAGGTTACATTGGTAAGAGTAGGATAAGTTGAAAGCCAGGTCTTCAAACCTCTGGTGCAGTACCACTGTGCTCCTAACATTTAACATTCACTGCCTATCAAAGCACTTGTTTAAAAAAAATGCAAGCTAGAAAGATGGCTTAGTGGTTAAGGTGCTGTCCTGTGAAGCCTAAGGACCCATGTTCAACTCTCCAGATACCACGTAAACCAGATGCACAAAGGTGAGGCAAGCGCAAGGTCGCACAAGCCCACTAGATGGTGCAAGTGTCTGGAGTTTGATTGCACTGGCTGAGGCCCTGGTGTGCCAATTCTCTCTGTCTTTCTCTCTCTCTCTCTCTAACATAAAAAAAATTTTAAATAAATAAAACACATGTTCCTCATAAATAATATATCATTAATTTGGGATCAGAAAGAAATTCCTATCCCTCTTCAGATTCTGGATCAAGTCTGTGAAACACATTATACTAGAGAAGCATACAAGAATCACATCATGTGATAGTCTAACAACTTAAGGACATAATACTTTCTCCAAGTACTCATTATTTAGTGTGCAGTAAAAAGTCTGACCTTGCCCTAAGAAGGTCTGGCCTTTGGCCTTAGCTTCTAGAGAGTAATATAATCCTACTTGACAGGAGGGTCTGCTAGGGGCAAGAACTACTACAGCAGAACTGAGAAGGGGGGAGGCTGAAAGATTGCTCGGTGGTTAAAAGCACTTGCTTGCAAAGCCTGATGGCCCAGGCTTAAATCCCCAGTATCCATGTAAAGCCAGATGCACAAAGTGGCATATGCATCTGGCGTTCATTAGCAGTGGCAAAGTGCCCTGGCACAGCCATTCTCTCTCCCTCTTTCTTTCTCTTTCTGCTTGCAAATAAATAAGTAAGAAAGAACTCAGGAAAGAGCCTGCCACATCTCATAGTCTTGGGTGTAAAGGCTGGCCACATTATAAAAATATTAATCATGTAATTTATTTTTAAATGAAGGGTAAACATTTATTATTAGAGAAAGAAAAGTGCATACAGGAAGTCTAGATTAGTTCTCTTCATGCACTAATTTTGTAATAAAGTCTGAATACCAACTTTGAAGATATTTACAGATAAATTTTTCTTACCATGTGACCATTTACTTGATGGACTTTTCTCTATAGAACCCATATAGCGCAGACTAAACACTCTTATAGTTTACAAGAATCCTGCAGCAATTATGTGTTAACAGAGAAGTCTTTTTACTGCAAATATTATAAAAGTGGTATATTGTTTAGCTCTTAAGTGTTTAATTATTTGATTTGAACAGAGAATAAAAAAACAAAATTATCAAGACAGGCCTGGCTTTAAGATTTTTTTTGTATTCGATTCGTTCTAGTTTCACATCATCTCCAATTAACTGACAGACATAAGTGATCACTGTGAAAGCTTAGATGTCCATCAACACAAAGGATTGAATAATATTTGTTTCCAAGGCATTATATGCCATAGCGGCGGAACCTGGGTTGATGTAGAATTTATTTCCATGCTCAAATGCTTCAAATTTGTATGTGTGTCCTGAGATAAGACTGTCCACATCAAACTGCTTCTGCAAAAGGGCTAACCCTGATGTCCATGGATCAACCAATTGTGAACTGTCCCATAGTCACAACTTTCTTGATAATTCTGGATAATTCAGATTCTCATCAAAGTCTCCTCTCACAATGTGAACATCACCAGCCAAGGTCTTAAGACAGTCATAACTCTCTTTGGTGCAAAGGTTTCCATTGCAGAGAATGTGTTGAATCTTTCCTTGCACCAGGAGTTTTTTTTGAATTTAGCCGGCAAACTGTTACACGGGTGTGGGATGTGCAGATCTCCTAATAACAATACCAACAGCCTGTCACCAGGCTCTGCAACAGTCTCCACAAACGCCGCCACCCTCTTCCTCAGGCTCCTTGGTGACACATCCATTTTATCTTATTTTTAAATGTGTACACCCACCTTATTTTGAGTCTCTCTCTCTCTTTCTCTGTCTCTCTCTCTCTCTCTCTCTCTCTCTCTCACATCAAGTGCTATACTCATAGATACTCAGGCTTGAGAGGCAAGAGTTTTATCTACTGAGCCATCTCCCAGCCACTAATCATGCAATTTAGAATGGAAGCTTTGAGTCACATGGTATTAGAAGACGGAGAGTCTAAGATAAATGACATAGACAATTATCCAATCAATCATACTCATATAATGAATCCCCAACACAAACTTAGCATCAAGGCTCAGCTTTTCTGGTTGGCACCATTCCAATGTATACTGTCACACAGAGAGATTAGAGGAGGTAACCTTGTTCACGGCTCCATAGAGAGAGAGGACAGCAAGACATACTATGTTTAGAACTCTCTCAAAATCTATTCCCTGCATCTCTTCCATTGACTGATTTGTGAAGTTTGTTTGGATATTTACTTGCATATGTATGTGGCAGGGTCTCTTGACACTGTAAATGAATGCCAGGTACCATGCACCACTTTTTTTTATATGGCTTTATATAGGTACAGGGGGAATCAATCCAGGGCTAGCAGGCTTTTGAGCCATCTTCCTAGTCTGCTTTAGCTGATTTTAACCATAGTCCCACAGCCTTTCCCTTTAAATAAATCATAACCACAAGTGCAATAGTGTTTTGTGAGTTCTATGAGACTTCTAGCAAATTATTGAGCCTAGGGTAGTTTGGGGAACTTCTTGAATTCTTCTGTGGGCAGTCTTGAGGACTATGGCCTCTAATTTTAGAGTTTTCCCTAAAACATTCTCATTTAGTAAAAGAAAAAACTTTTCAACACTATAGCATAATAAAGAAAGAAGGGAAACAGAGATAATGCATTAGCCTCCACCTTATGCCAGCCTCCTTACAACAGTTCATGACAACAGTTCAACTGCATCCCCACCCTCAGATACAAACAAACACAAGTAAGTCACACTAAACCTTCCCAAATCAACAGCTACTGATTCAAGGAGAAAGGAAGGGAGTAAATACAGACAGCTTGGGGTTATGGGTAATGAGAAAAAAGAAAAGAGTCTGAAAAGAAATACAACATGGGCTACAGAAATGGCTCAGTAGTTAAGGTACTTGCCCTCAGAGCCTAATGACCCAAGTTTGATTCCCCAGTACCCATGTAAAGCCAGATGCACAGAGTAGTACATGCATCTAGAATTCATTTGCGGTAGCTAGAGGCCCTAGTGCACCCATTCTCTCTCTCTGTCTGTCCCTCTTCTATCTCTTTCTGCTTGCAAATAAATAAATAAAAACATATTTTTTAAAAAAGATTTAGAACACAAAATGCTAAGAGAAGTTTTCTGGAGAGATTCTTCATCTCTCTAAAACACAATGATCAGTAAGACAGAAGCCATGTCATTTCCTCAATCCAAATCTTAACTATCTAAAGCTCAAACTTGGGGCAAATCAAATGTAAAGTTCCCCCTACGCACACAGATACAGTCACTATGAAATCACCTGAGGTAAAAAAAAGCAACAGTGGGCTGGAGAGATGGCTTAGCGGTTAAGGCGCCTGCCTCCTAAGCCTAAGAACCGGGTTCCAATCTCCAGGTCCCATGTTTAGCCAGATGCAAAGTGACACAAGGGCACAATGCCACACTTGACTGCAAGGAGGCCCACACATCTGGATTTCGTTCACAGCAGCTGAGAGACTGCTGGTGCACCCATCTCTATCTGTCTCCCTCTCTCTCTCTCTCTCTGTCTCTCTCTGTGTCTCTCTCCAAAAATAAATAAAATAATAAAATTAAAAAAATTTAAAAAGCAACAGTATGAGATGTGGACAATATTCTCCCATACAATCACACAGTGATATGGGAAATATACCTCTGGTTGGAAGCTTTCTTTCTTTCTTTCTGGTGGAACTATTTATTCAGAGGAATGTCATACATACCAGAGTAGCAGGGTCCTCGGGCTACTACTGTTATCTCTTTCTGGTGCTTACAAGCAGCCCTTCGAAGAAAACATTCATTTTGATAAGTGTCCCCATTTGAGCCACAGACGGGAATGTAATTTGTATGGCACTGCAAAGAAACAAAAATAAACTCTCAGAAGTAGACATGAATATTAAAAGTTTATCTCACAGTCATGAAGATAATACCATAGTGTTAAGGCATTCTTCTACATCTGAACAGGTTGTCCTTTTATTTGGTTTAGAAAAAAAAGACATGACTCTTCTTCATACCTTTCCTCCACATTCCTAATAAAAATAACCACCAAGTATCCATAAAAATGAGACTGAAACTCTCTTTGCTTTCAACTTCATTTGCTTTTAAGAAAACTCATGGAACTAGTATGAGGCAATTCTTGACAATGTAAAGAGCAGTAATGTCACATTATTATCACAGTTCATTGGCTCAATACCTCTAAGAGGAAAGTCTCAAGGTCAATATTACAGGACACACAATGATCTCTGTTCTCAGTCCTTATAAGTTGGAAGAATGGGGGGAGGGGAAGTACTGCAATGCCAATTCCTGTTCCAAATCCATAGAACAGATGTTAAATGTATGTCTAATACCCAGTCCACAATGTCAGCTACAGTGTTCGAGAAAGCCTCCTCAGAGAAAGTGGAAGGTGGCCTGACCGTGGAAGGAAAGAAGAAATAAGTCAGGTAAAGATAAACAGTAGGGCTTAGCAGTTAAGGTGCCTGCCTGCCAAGCCTAAGAATGCTGGTTCCAATCTCCAGGTCCCACGTTCAGCCAGATGCAAAAAGTGACGCAAAGGTGCAATGCCACACTTGACCACAAGGGAGTGCATGCGTCTGGAGTTCGTTCAGAGCAGCTGAGAAGCTGCTGGCATGCCCATTCTCTCTCTCTCTCAAAAAAAAATAATAAATTAAAATTAAAATTAAAATTTAAAAAAAAGATAAACAGTAATTAAGGTTTGAGAAATGACCCTGGGCCTAGATGTTTTTAAGCTTTGATTTTTGTTTCACATGTCAAAGATCTCATAAATAACTAAGGCTTTAAAATGTGATAATACAGTTTAAAGTAGGGCAAAGACAGCATATTTACATAAAAATATAAACAGACTATTAATGTATAAAAAAATGAATAGCCTTCATTAGCAACCAGGGGTGCACACTAAATATGAACATTTGGGGGAGAGTTTATTTTGTGGAGACAGGGTCTCACCATGTAGCTAAGGCTGGCCTGAACTCTTGATTCTCCTACCTTCACCTCCCTAGTGCTGGATTACAGGTATGTGCCACTATACACAGCTTGCCACTTTTTAAAAGTATTATCTATTACATGAAGCTGAATGCAAGTTTTTAATATATGTTAAAATAAAATATAGCATGAAAATAAATTGCATTCATATTCCAATTTAGATAGCATGCATACAAATTCAAGAAGAAATATTAATAAACTTTTTACATAATGTCTTTGATTTTTTGTATTTCACAATTTTTCTGCAATGAACAAGATTTGCTTTCACTATTTACCTACTTTCAGAAAGTGATCAGGTTTTCTTTATGAAGAATAAGCACAGCATACTACCATGGGTAAAATACTGGTAAAATCAACTTCTAGCTAATAAAATATTTTATGGCCAAGTTAATTTTACTATATATTCAATATCATTGAAATCCTACACATACTTTTATCAGCATTAAAACTTTATTTGGGGGCTGGAGAGATGGCTTAGCGGTTAAGGCGTTTGCCTGCAAAGCCAAAGGATCCCAGTTCGATTCTCCAGGACTCATGTAAGCCAGATGCACAAGGGGCACATGCATCTGGAGTTCGTTTGCAGTGGCTACAGGCCCTGGCATGCCCATTCTCTCTCTGCCTCTCTTCTATCTCTCTCTCTCTCTCTCTGCTTGCAAATAAGTAAATTAAAATTTTTTTAAAAACTTTATTTGGGGAATTTTATGTTCCTCTAAATTTTCATGAATCACACTTTCTCCCTAAAATTTGCACAATTACTACTATGATGTCTACATGAGTTGGTATGTTACTTTATGACACATGATACATAAGTAACTGAACAGATCATAAGTTTCAAGATGCCAAGTGCTAAGTTAACGAATTTCCCAACGCAACTCAACTTCTTCAACAAATGCTTAGTTCCTTCCAAACAAAGAATTCTCAAAGCTCTCATTAGGGCAAAGTAATATTGGCACCTGCATTCTTGAATATCACAATGAAAGAGGGACATTACTATCACCTAACAGATTCCAAGGATACTAGATGTACTGGAGAAGAAAAGAAAGTTCCAAATAAAAACATAAGTGCCACACAATCTGAATATCTTTCTGGAAATTCACATGAAAACTATAGGTGGACTTTCAATATACAAGTCTGTCTTATACCTTATCCTAACCTCAGTCTCCCCACCAGCACCCACAATACCTCTTTGTTTTCATTTACCTGTGCTATGACAATGCTTCTGACTTGGTAATGCCAAACACTCTATGAGAAGTAGATCTAAGCATCTAACTACTGCATCATCCTAGGATAATCACTCCCAAACATTTATATTCTGAAATATTTATACCATAAATTACTTTTATATTAAAATTATGCATTATGCTCATATCTTTAATTACACGTTTATATGGGCTACATTATCTATGAATTCCAGTTCGTGACAATAAAATGGAATAAAAATGGTTGGTTGTTAAAAGTGAGTATTGAGGGCTGGTGAGATGGCTTAGTGGTTAAGGCATCTGCCTGCGAAGCCTAGGAATGCCGGTTCGATTTTCCAGGTCCCACGTTTAGCCAGACGCAAAAAGTGACACAAGGGCACAATGCTGCACTTGCCCACAAGGGGGTGCACGCATCTAGCATTCATTCACAGCAGCTGAGAGGCCGTTGGCACTCTCATTCTTCTCTCTCTCTGTTTCTCTCAAAAAAAAAAAAAAAAAAAGTGAGTCGGGTGTGGTGGCACACGCCTTTAATCCCAGCACTTGGGAGGCAGAGGTAGGAGGATCACTGTGAGTTCGAGGACACCCTGAGACTACACAGAGAATTCCAGGTCAGCCTGGTCCAGAGTGAGACCCTACCTCAAAAACCAAAAAAAAAAAAAAAAAAAGTGATTATTAAGCCAGGCATGGTTGTGCACACCTTTAATCCCAGTACTTGGGAGGCAGAGGTAGGAGGATCTCTGAGATTTGAGGCCACCCTGAGATTACATAGTGAATTCCAGGACAGCCTGAGACTCTACCTCAAAATATATATATATCTGGGTATTGAATTTGATAGGACTAAGAATCTTAATATTGATTAAAGCATAACTATCTTGTAAAAACTGGGCTACAGACTTAAATGTCCTGTTGGCTTATATATCATAACAACCACATAACTTAATACTTAAAACCAAGGCTCTGAAGTAAAAAATGTTGAATTCTAAATCCTGGGCCTACCATCCATGTGAGTTCAGCTAGTGCCACAACCATTGTCCCTATCTGTACAATGGAAATTGTGATAATCTTTGCCAGGTGAGTTGCTATGAGGAATAAGTCAGAAAAATTGACCTACAGCATTTATATCTGGCCATGATAAATTCTCAGTAGACATTAGCTATCTTTGCCATTACTGTCATCATTTCAAAGTCTTTAGTATTTGCCCACAGTCATAGCTAATAAATGGAAGAGCCACAACTTGCAAGCCATGTGCTAGAGCCACCACACACTTAAGTTATTCAGCAGTCTCACTATGTTACTTGGTGATAATGGGTAGAGAACTCAATGTCCCTAAAATTCACTGTCACAAGCCTAGTCTGAGATAGGAGACGGAGATATTCCTACATCACTTTATGTTTCTAGGAGTCTGCCTTGGAAACCTCCCAGTATGTGTATGGACAAGTGAAGGAATATGGGGGATTTTAAAATATGCAGACTGGTCTACTAATGCTGAGCTCTAACCCATGGTCCCGCTTCTCTATACTGCTGCCTTTGCTGGGGAACTTCCTCAGTAGAAAACCATGATGACACAGCCAACTATCTAAAGTAGTTTTAAAAGACACAAGCAGTATACAAAATACAATGCTGGAGTCACAACCATTCAAGTACTTATTGTATACTACTGTGTGTATGGAACTATTTAAAACACAATAGATAAGAAAGTGATTAGGCTGCTGAATGGCTGATCTTGTCAGCTTGACTGGACTGAGGCCCCTAGCAGCTTTAATAAAGCATGCTTCTAGCTGCATCTGCAAGCACAGTGTTAGAGAATTAACTAGGAGGGAAGATCAGCTCTAAATGTGATAGAAGAAAGACACTAGTATAAGCATTCCCTCTCTCTCTCTGCTTCCTGGACACCATGATATGAGCTGCCCTACTCTACCACACCCTCCCCACCATGATAAGAGTGAAAACTCCAAAACTGTGTAAGCCAACATAAATCTTTCCTCCCTTTAGTTGTCCTGCTCAAATATTTTGTCATGGCAATAAAAAGAATAACTTACATAGTTGTAATGGCTACTTTCATGTGACAACTTGTCTGGGCCACGGGTGCCCAGATAAAAATTACTTCTGTATTATGAAGATACTTCCAAATGAGATTACCATGTATATCAGTGGACCAAGTAAAACAGCTTGCCCAGCTCAGGGTGTTGAGTATTATCCAATTTGTTAAGAAACTAAAGAACAAAAGGCAGAAGAAAAAAGAATTCTCTCTCTGCTTGATTATTTGAGCTGGAAATTTGGTCTCTAGTTCTCGGACCTTTAGTTTCAGACAAAGACTTACATGCAGATGACAGATTATGGGACTTCTCAGCCTCCAATTTCTTTTAAGTCTCTTTCTGCAGCTCCCTCTCACATTTGTGTGTGTGTGTGTGTGTGTGTGTGTGCGCGCGCGCGCGCGCGTGTGTGTTTCCATTTCTCTGGAAACTCTGATACAAAAGTCTAATAAAAGGGACATAAAAACTAGCAAGATCAGACAATGATAAATTCAGGAAGACACAATAACCCAGGGAGCTGTAGGTAGAACAAAAAGAAAAAAATGAAGGAAAAGTCATAGATGTTAAGTTTTAAGGAAACGATATAGTAGCTGTCATTTTTCTTTGCACAAAATGAAAATGCTCACCATTATAGTAGCTCTTATTAGCTGATTTAAAGATTAGATTTTTATAAAAATCTGTTACACAGAAAGGCATGGTGGCACATGCCTTTAATCCCAGCACTCAGGAGGCAAAGATAGGATAAGTTTGAGGCCAGCTTGTGAGTACACAGGGAATTACAGGTCAACCCGGGCTAGAGCAAGAGACCCTACCACAAGAAAAAAAAAAATCTGTTACACAGTGGCTGATGCTACCTATACAAGACCTGCATAATAGGAAGTAAAAAATAAAAATAAAGGAAAAAACGACATCAAAATGGAAGAGAGATTAATTGGAAAGAAGAAAGAATTCACTGTAGAGAGAATTTGGGAGAGGGGTATGACAGGGGATTATGATCATGATATATTATTTATATTTGTGGAAGTTGCCTATAAAAATCTGTTATTATTTGTTAAAATACATTTAATCATGTCCCAGAAAGTTTATGTTGGTACTGAAAGTATGCTGAATCACTGAATTACAAGCAGTATTTATTTGTTTATTTATGAAAGAGGGAATGTGTATGTGTGTATTCACACACCAAGACCTGCCACTGCAAACAAACTCCAGACACATAAGCCACTTTGTGCATCTGGCTGCATGTGGGTACTGGGGAATCAAATCCAGGCCATCAGGCATTCCAAGCAAGTACCTCAAACCACTGAGCCATCTTTCCAACCAGCAAGCAGTTTTTTAAGTGAGCTGAAAGATATTGCTAAAGCTTACAGAGCAGAAAGGGGTTTAACATGCATATCAAGTGATTGTTTTTAAGCTTATAATAACTTGGGTTTAACTGGAATGGATTTATAATCTTAAAGGAAGACAGAATGGTCAAAGGAGGGTTCCTCAGCAGGAAGATCAAACCATGATGTAAGCCCATAGGTAGTTTGCCCCTGCCCAGCAAAAAGCCTGCTTTTAACCATCTTCACATCCTTGGCATGTAGCCTAGGACATGGCATATAGCAAGTCTGGATGTCGACTGATCTCAGTTCCTAACTAAATATCCCTTTTCAACTGTGCCACAGGTAAGAATGCACAGGATTCAAGACAGATCATGGGAAAATATATTTTTTGGCTATTATGTATTTGAAAAGGCTATTTCTTTATAATTTTCAAGAATTTCAAGGGAAGACTTTAAAAGAATGAAAGCAGAAATATAAAGAAAGGCACAAAGATATATCTGATTTAAATTTTAAAAGTTTATGTCAAAATTAAATGAAAACAAAACAAATACTATTTATATTTATTAATTAATATTGGGAGGTTGGGATGTAACTCAAAAATAGAGTGTGTGCCTGCATGTGCATGGCCCTGGGGTCAATTCCCAGCACGACAAGAATAAATAAATGCATAAATAATATTGGCTAAATATTGTAGTACATGCCTTAAATCTATATAAACTGAAAGGGAACCATCTCTAAGACCAACACTACTAAGTGATTTATGTACTTACAAGAGCAATTAAATCACATATATAGGGCTCAGGAGATGGCTTGTTGGTTAAAGGCACTTGCTGGCAATGCCTGCTGGCCCAGGTTTGATTCTCCAGTATCCACATAAAGCCAGATGCCCAAAGTTGTGAAGGCATCTGGAGTTTGTTTGCAATGGCAGGAAGCCCTGGTGTGCCCATTCATATTCATTCTCTCTTTCTCTCTCTCCTTGCAAATAAATAATTAAAAATATATTAAAACACATATGTGTGTTCATATACACCCAAAGCATTTCTAGAAAAAAAATAGAAACAGTAATAGATCTTGCCTCCAAGAACAATTCTAGAGTGTACAGAAGACTTTTTTGTATTATCTTCTCATACTATTTAAATTGTTTACTATGGGCATACATTAACCTTTTCAAAAGCACATCAAAACAGTAAGTTCTCGTGAGTTTTTAAGTTACTACAAAATATTCAGCATCATGTAAGTATTCAAATATTATATTAAATATAGGGTACATACATACATTCACATATATACATCTTTTTTTTTTTGTATGTTTATTTTTCAAGGTAGTGTTTCACTCTAGCCCAGGCTGACCTGGAACTCTGTTGCTCCAGGCTGGCCTCAAACTCACAGTGATGCTCCTACTTCTGCCTCCAAGAGCTGGAATTAAAGCCAGGTGCCACCACGCTACATCTTTACAAATCAAAACAAGAACAAAAGAAAATACAGTGCCAGATATGGTGGCACACACCAATAATCCCAGCCTTGGAAGGTGGAGGTAAGAAGATCAAAATTCAAGGTCATCACTAGCTAGACAGTAAGTTCCAGGTTAGCCTGAATTGCTTGCTACATGAGACCCTCCTGTCTCAAAAAGGGTGGGGGAAGCTGGGAAGAGGTTCACTGAGTAAAGTGCTCACCACTCAAATCCAAGTACCCAAGTTGGATCCTCAGAGCCCACATAAAAGCTGGAAGCTGTGGTAGGATTCTGTAATCCCAGCATACTGGCAGAGATGGAAGGTGGACAGCGGAATTTCCCAGAAGCTCTCAGAGACCACAGCAACATGAATAGCAATGGAGAGGGATCCACAGAAACCCTGCCTCAAATAAAGAGGAGTGGCAAGGACCAACTTGAAAGTTGTCCTCTGACCTTCACACAAGCACTGTGGTACATGCACCCCTGCACTCACACATACATGAACACATATATACATGGACACACTCATACAAAAACAGTAAGTAAAATCTTTTAGAAAAAAGTAGAGGAAAGGAAAAAACCTCCAAAAACATTGGCAAATAATACAAAGTATTAATTCACACCAGAAAACTAGCCAACATTGAAGTCCTTGCTGTGCAAGAATGAGGACATGAGAACATGAGTTCAGACCCCAGCACCCATACAACTGCCGAGCATGACAGTGTATGCCTGTGATCCCAGACAAGATGATCCGTGGGTGCTTGTTAGCTAGTTAATCTAAGCAAACCAGTGAGGTCTGGGTTCAATGAAGGAGCCTGTCTCAAAAAATACGGTGGAAAGTGACCAAGAAGGACACCCAATATTGACCTCTGGCCTCCAAACACACCTGCACACACATATGTACACACACAAAAAAGTGAATAAATCAGAGGCAAATACTGTTTCTAATAATCAAATGTAAATAAATTTCTTTTTTCCATTTCATATTTACAAAATTTAAACAGAATGACAAAATCCACTACCAGAAAGGTGAGAGGAAACTGGCAGTATGGTTAGATTCTACTGGTGAGAGGGTTAATCTGTGTAAAAACACCTCATTGGCCCAACAATTTCACACCAAGAATTTTAACTTAAGGAAATACTTAAGAGGGGAACAGCCTCAGTGTCCCTCAGGTTACTTCTCTAGGGGAACAAGGGGAAAAAGAATAGAAATATTTCTGATTTAAGAAGACCAAGGTTCAGGGCAATCATAGTTACTGAAGAGTGGAAGGAGCTGGGCTTGGTGGCGCACACCTTTAATCCCAGCACTCGGGAGGCAGAGGTAGGAGGATCGCCATGAGTTTGAGGCCATCCTGAGACTACATTGTGAATTCCAGGTCAGCCTGGGCTAGAGTGAAACCCTACCTTGGAAAACCAAAAAAAAAAAAAAAAAAAAGAGTGGAAAGGAAATACCGAAAGGAAAGTCAGAAAGGAGTCCCAAATCAGAACTAATTTCTCATTGGCCCTGCACCACACATAAGTAGCTCCACTGGGACTAAGAAATGAGCTAATAATCTGAAGCGAAGGCAGAACCTGCAGTTGGAGTTCTAACAAACCACCTCAAAAATAACAATACTCAGGGTTAAGAAGAAGCTCAGCAGTTAAAGTTATTTGCTTGCAAAGCCTGCCAGCAGGGGTTCAATTCCTAAACTTCTCCCATAAGCCAGATGAAAAAAACAAATGCAGAGGCAAGAGGCCCTGGTGTACCACACATGCATGCACATATGTGTGCTCTCACATACACACATGTAAAATACACACATGCGTAAAATAACAACAACACTCTTAAAAAGAACACAACAGGACTGAGACACTCAAAATCATATTAAAACAATGTAGAAACTCAAAAGTACTCTAAAGTGGGGCCTGGGGAGATTGCTTATAAAGGTGCTTGTTTGCAAAGTCTGCTGGTCCAGGTTCAATTTCTCACCCACCCACATAAAGCCAGACAGGTATTCATTTGCAGTAGCAAGAGATGGTGGCATATGCATACACACACACACACACACACACACACACACAAAAATAAATATTTAAAGTACTTTAAAGTGAAGACAGGAAAACACAATTCAATCTCAAATGAAAGCAATGAAATGTCCTAGATAGTAATGTCAGCAGAAAAAACTGTTAAGCAGCCATATCTATGCTTAAGAAAAATATGTTTGTAAAGGATGAAAAGACAGGAACTCTCAGGAGATAACGAGTAACTATAAAGTCTAGAAATAAAAGAGATATAAAATTAGATACCCACTGGGTTAGAATGGAGATGATAGAAGAAAGGGTTAGGGAACCAAAGATAGTCACAAAAATTTATTTCATGTGAAAAACAGAAGGAAAAAAAAAGAAAAAGGAAGATGGGGAAAGGGCTGCCATTAAAAGCTTGCTATGCAAGCATGAAACCACGGGTTTGGATACCCAGCACCCATGTAAAACCTGGGCACAGTGCCTGCATGCCTGTAATCCCAGTGCTGGAGAGGCATAGACAGGAGGATCTCTGGGGCCTGCTGCCTCACTAGACTAGTTCAATTAGTCAGTTCCAAGTTCACGAAGAGAAACCCTATTTTGAAAAGGTAAGATGGAAGCCAGGCTTGGTGGCACACACCTTTAGTCCCAGCACTTGAGAGGCACAGGTAGGAAGATCACTGAGAGTTCAAGACCAGCCTGAGAATGCATAGTGAATTCCAGGTCAACCTGGACTAGAGCAAGACCCTTCCTCGAAAAGGTGGACAGCAACTGATAAAGACACCTGAGGTCAACCTCTGGCCTCCACATGCACACACACAAGTGCATGAATATGTGCACACACACATACAATCACAAGCACACACATGTGCGTGCACGCACGCACACACAACACCCACCCACACTGGAAACAACAAAAAAGAGAGCTTTAGGGAGTTAGGACAGTTTCATAAGGCATAGGTCTAACATATGTCACTAAGCTCCTGGAGGAAGAGAAAATGGACAGAAAAAAATATTTTAAGAATAAGCAAATATTGCCCAATAGGAGCTTCTTATCCCATTCTGGATACAGTGAGTTTGTGAGGAGCTCCACGAAAAGGCATGCACAAAAGTGATTTCTCCAGCCAAAGAGCACGTAAGTAAGCCCAGAAGAAAGTGGCTATTGAATAAATGCCCACGAGAACTCCACTTAATGAGAAGTCCCTTTTAGCCTTGAAGAACCTGTCTCACTGCATGGCCACCAGACACTTAGCCAAATCACACCCACCTACTCTTCCTCTTCACTTAAATTCCCAGCTTCCTTTAATGAAAGTAAACCACATAATGGTTTGGGGTTTTCAAAGAAGTTTCACATGTAGGTCCTCATTCCCACTGTGCCTCTCATTCTCACTGTAAGATGATGAAATATGTCTTCTTTTAACAGATGGAACATTGAGGAAATAATTGCCTGCAGTCATACAGGAAGTCCTATAAAGTCACTGGGCTACTAGAAATAGTAACTCTACTAAGCTTTTATTCTGAACTCTTTCCTTCTTTCAAAATCCAGAAAGTAGGTGCATTTACAACAGACCATTGATGAATAAATTCTAGCTTCTTCTTTATCTAATCTCCAATCCTGAATCAAGGACCATCTTGAGAGACACATTCTGAAACCTGATTATAATTAAATTACAGAAAACAAGCAAAAGGGAACAATCAGATCTAAAATACTTCTTTATTCTTTCACTTTCTCAGATAATAGAATCACAACTAAAACCACACTGAAAAAGTAAAGTGGTCCGCACTTCTTGTTTCAAAGTCCATCTCTAACCCTGACTTTCCCTGAGGCTCCAAGCCAGACAAATCCAAGCACTGAGATGGCAGCAAATGAGAATTCAGGAGGAAAGGCCACACTAACAGGAGAAGAAAGAGAGCCAAGCAAGCACATTAAATAAAAGATTCTATTGAAGCCTGTACCTTATTTCCCTACAGTAACAATTATGTCTTACAGTTTATGTAACTTTCACATTTTGTCCAAAGCTTTTTCACATCTTTTATTGTCAAGTCTGTCCATCTTTTATTCTTGGATAGAAGCACAGGAAATACAAATAAGAAGGCTTCAGATCTGACAGGAAAGTACTGAACTGTTAGCCTGACTTCCTTAGGGAGATCAAGGTACTACAAGCTTTCCATTTGAAGAGTAAGAATTAGAAGATCCCCCCCCACACACACACACACTGGGGGGGGGGGAGAGAATGCAGAAGGATTATAAAATACAGAAAATGTAAAAGTTTCAAATAGTTTAATTTTCTCACCTGAAATTGGCATGCACATTTCAAACCATCTCTGTCTTCTTTACAGATGCCTCCAAATTTACATGACGATTCATCACACACTCTGACATCAGACTCCCTCACATTTAGTTCTGCAAGAGAGAAAAACATTGTTTCATGTAGATATCTGTCTTTTCTCTTATCCACATATGCATAGATAAATAAAAGAGAAAATCCCTAAAAGGTGCTGGGCATCCCATTCACAAGCATAATATTAAGAAAATACACAAAAAGCAAGTGTTTACAGGACTCAAAACATTCAGAGAGAATCTTACATAATAGCCCTAAAAAGAACTCAAAATGTCAAGATTTAACATAATTTCCAATGATGAATCTATAGAATGTTTCTATTTTGGCCTTCTAAGAACTCAAGATAATCTTACTGTTGTTTTCAGATTATAGATCATCTCTCTGGTGAGCACTTTACTTTTTAAGGATAAAAAATATTAAGTTTTATATAATCAGCATTCATTCTAGTTAGTAAGTAGCTTCAGTTGCAAAAAAATTATAAAATTAACCTGAATTTCATGCAATAGGTAGATATGGAATGTTTATGTATGGATAATGAAAAAGATACAAAATCTTACTATCCTTGGAAGTTTTCTATGGCTGATTTAATTTTACTCTACCACTGGAAGCAGACTCAAATCAATGATTCTGTCTCTGCTCCAAGACTGTCAGTCGTGGCCCAGGCCAGAAAGCATCCTAATAAACTTTCTCAAACTCAAATTGTTTCAAGGTTCACGCTAAGTTGCCAGTTATGTGAAATTGGGCAAAAATCACTGCAATGCAATTTACACATCTCCTCTATTGAGAATGCAGCCACACAACAAATGAACTTATGCACACAATAAACAAATGACTGTGCTGTTTCTTTAAAGTCATAATTACGTGATTCTGGGAGCATAGAGGCAGGCCTAAGCTAACCTCAGGTTGCCTGCAGTCTAATAGCTAGTGAGTCTGGGAAGGATATAAGGTCTCTTCTATTCTACATCAAGATGAGGTCCTGTCAAACAGACCCACTGCCCCAGTGATCCATTTTCCCCCGAGTATTTTCTGGCCCTGGTTTTCAAAGGAGGACTCATGGACTGAGTCAAGGGCACTCGACATCTGAGACGTCACACTAGGAACGCCTCATTGGCCTCTCTGCCCTGTTTGTTCTCACTGCTCTGCAATGATGTCTTGGCTTTGCTGCTTCTAAGTGCTGGCAATCAAGGACCTGAATATCCAAGGAAATGACAGTCAACAGCACTGACATGAGTCATCATTCTGAACCGTCAAGTACTTCGTTGGGGTAAGAATAGCCCATGTAACTATGGGCAACAAAATTATCCTCTCTTTTTCTTATGTGGATCCCAAGTATACAGAATTAGATTACTCTAAAGGTCAAGCATTTGCACTTAAAACAAAAGATAACTACCACAGCTATTTTCCTGCTCTCTTCTACCATTCCACTTACACAAGGTGATCTTTACACTCCCACTAGCTCAGTCTGTGATGGCCCTGATTCTTAGTTCTCTTCTCCCAATTTTCACTTGCCATTCCCCTTAACCCCTGATCATACACCTTAGCTCCTGAGGCTCAATCCAAAGCAAAGGACTTTTTTTTAACATCTACCTACACTCTTCAAGGAATTTATAACAGGTTCAACTTCCAAATATTTTCAAATACAAAGTTTCAGACCCAAAGAAAATAATTAAATATTAATAAAGAAATGCACTGAAAAAGAAGGTAAGAAATTTTTGCTCAACTACAAACTTAACCAGCTTAAGAGCCATAGAAATAACTGTACAATTTAATAAATAAAATGTAAAACTTTTCTTTGGAGGCTTAAATTTTATACTGGGCTCAACTGAAATCTACAATACAATCAGAAACAAGAATAACTCAAATTTTTATATTGTCTGTAGGTCAGGAGCATACTGAGTTAGAACTCACTACCCTGATTATTCTACAGGTTGAATTAGGTTTGACCAACTCACTGCATTGCACAATACAGCAGATTGTTTAAAACCTAAAAATTATCTCTGCCAGTATGAGACACACATTTGGTAAGCTCAGGTCGATCAGACAACTGTTTGCAAGAAGGACTAAGGAACATTTTAGCAGAACAGTCATCCTTACCAAGGCGAGATAAGAAAGTTTGGTACAATAAACGAAGCCCTGAGCAGAAGGGGGTAGAACCTAAGCACAGACCTTATTTTTACAGAGACAGAGGGGCAACAACAAGAAACTAAAGAACAGCTTTCTGGAAAAACTCTGAAGAGACAAAAGAGCTCTGCTTGGATCTCATTCATACAAGACCAGAAAAGGAAGGAAGGTGCTAGGCCACCTTAGCAGCACACAGGGCAGAAGACCACAATGCCAAGGATAAAGCATGCCAGGCGAGGAGGTAAACACCTGGCAGCAGAGACCAGTTCACACCTGTGGGAGCACCAAATGACACAGGAAGAAAAGACAGGTAATACGTGACAGGGTAAGAAAACACGTTAATGAGCCTGTGGAGACAAGAACAAACTTGGAGGGAAGCATTTAAGAGGGAGGTAGAGGTCTGCTATGGCTGAGTGTGTCCCCAAAAAGCTCATGTGCTGAAACCTTAAGACCTCCATGTCTCAGTGTCAGGAGGTGGAGCCCAGTAGGATACATTGGAGATATTGAGGTAGACCCTTCAGGAATGGATGATGCCTTTCTCAAAGAAAGGGCAAAGAGACGAATTCCAGTCAAGGTGGCATCCGCCTATCCACACCTCACTGAGAGGAAGGAAAGGCAAGACCTTTAGAGTTCATTGGGGTTTTTAGGGGCTTGCCAATTCTCGTAGACCTCCAGGGGGAAGGTGCGGAGGAGCAAAGTCGGAAACCCGCTATTTCCCATGCTCTCAGGTAGCCCACCAGTCCCCCAATCCCCTCAACAACCGTCCCAGCCACAGGTTCCTCCTGCACTAACCGCAGTCTAAGAGGACTCAAGCCAGGAGTTTAGCATACCCCCCCCCAAGCTTCCCCACCAACGTGGAGCTCCACAAGCAAATGCCAATGCCGTCCCACTTGCCACCAACCACCCTCCATTCCCACAACCCCCCTTTGTGGATCCAGAACAGCAGGCTAGCGATCCCTCCCACTCCCACCCCCACCCCCCAGGCGCCGGCCTGGGTTTTCCAGCCACCAGGGAGCTCCACATGTGAATGTCTTCCCACGTGCCACCACCGCCCCATGAGCAGACCCAGGCCAGGCTAGCGTTTTCCCCCACCCACCCGCCCAGGCTTTCCAACGAGAGACCCCACACTCAAATGCCATCCCACTCGCCAACAACCCCCCCAACCCCTGCGTGCAAGCCAGGCCAGCAGGCAAGCATTCCCCCCTCCACAGTCTTTCCTGCCACCACACAGCTCCACATGAAAACACCATCCCACTCACCACCAACACCCCCACCCCAGGGGTGCGAGCCCAGCCACAGCATCAGTCTGCTTTGTCCCATTTCCCCCCCCACACCCCCTGTCCCTGCAGACCACCTGGCCAAGCAGTCCCATACCCGGAAGCACAGAACAACAAGCCACTTCATCTGGTCCCGGGGCCCTCACCAAAGTCTCCCGGGCTCCTTTCTTCTGAGCATGCAGGCCCATTGCCATCAGAAGTCTAATCAAAGCAAACATAAAAGGGAGTAATCACTGGAGACACTTCAAGGGTAAACTATAGCTACCTCCTAAATTTAATAATATTCCTACACTGTAATGGGCAGACCAGTGCAAAAGGAATAACATGAATAATCAAAAGCAAGTAAATCCAACAAGATTGCCCAGTCCCACAATGGATGTCTCTAATCAAAACATATTACAGACAATAGGATCAGAACTCCAAAATGAAGATACAAGCAATGCAACACTGGCCAAGCAAATAGCAGAACTTGCAGAAATCAACAAAGGGCCAATAATTGTGTGAATGCTGTTCTCAAGAGATTAGACCTAATAGAAAAGAACCAGGAAGGGCTCCAAAGACAGTTAAATGATCTGAAGGAGTGGGAAAAGAAAAAGAAAAAAAGAGGACCTCAATCACCAGCTGGCTAAACTCAATGAAGACATAAATAAATGCAAGGATAAGTTCCAAGAAGCATTAAGAAAATCGAAAATGACATGTAAAGGGAACTCAACAGAGGGATGGAAACTATATTATATTTTATATATATTATATATGGAGAACTTATTCAACAAAATTATCGAAGAAAATTTTCCCACTCTCTCAAAAGAAAGTCCCATCAAGTTATAAGAAGCTATCAGAACTCCAAACAGACTGGACCAAAAGAGAAATTCTCCAAAACATATTATCATTAAGACTCTAAACATTGATAACAAAGAGAAAGTCCTAAAAGCAGCTAGGGAGAAACAACACATTACATATAAAGGCAACCCCATCCGAATTACCTCAGACTTCTCAATGGAAACCCTGAAAGTCAGAAGGGCCTGGAATGGACCACTGCAAAGTCTAAGAACTTATGGTTTCCAACCAAAGTACTCTACCTAGCAAAAGTATCCCTCATAATAGATGGTGAAAGAAAAACGTTCCAGGATAAAACTCAGCTTTACAACTATATGAATACAAAACCAAACATACAGAGAGTACTTCAGGGAATTCTCCATAGAGAAGAATCAAATAACCAACCTCAAGTGCCTAAAAAATCAGATAATAATAACCAAACTCAGAGAAGGCATAAAAAACTACAGAGTCCAAGAAAACACTAAACCACATAAACCACCACAATATGGCAGGTATTAAATCAAACTTCACAGTTATTACTGTAAATATTAATGGCCTTAATTCATCCATCAAGAGACATAACAGGGTGGATCAGAAAATTAAACTCATCCATCTGCTGCCTTCAAGAAACCCAACTCACCACTAAAGACAGACATCTCCTCAGGGTGAAAGGGTGGAAAATGATATTCCAAACAAACAGAAATAAGAAACAAGTAGGCATAGCTATACTAATATCAAATAAAATAGACTTCAAACCAAAAGTAATCAAAAAAGACAAAGATGGCCACATCTTACTTATCAAGGGAACCATCCAACAAAGAGGATATCACAATTATCAATCTTTATGCACCAAACACGTGTACCATAATTCATAGAACAAAACCTACTTGACAAAAAAAAAAACAGAAATAACCACAAACACCATCATAGTCGGGTACTTCAGTACTCCACTATCACCAATAGATAGATCATCAAAACAGAAAATCAACAGGGAAGTAAGAGAGCTCAACAAAACAATAACTCAATTAGACCTAACAGACATCTACAGAACATTCTACCCCAAATCCACAGATTAAACATTCTTCTCAGCAGCCCATGGAACCTTCTCTAAAATAGACTATATATTGGGTCATAAAGCCTGCCTCTATATATTTAGGAAAATCAACATAATGTCCTGCATGATATCAGATCACAATGCTGTATTGCTAGAAATTAACAACAAAAGATGTGTCAGGAATCCCACCAGCTCCTGGAGAACACAATGAACCAAAAGTTATGGGATACAATGAAGGTGGTCCTCAGGGGAAAATTCATAGCACTAAATGCCTTCATAACAAAGACGGAGAGATACCAAATCAATAACCTAACCATCCACCTAAGGGCACTGGAAAAACAAGACTTCAACCCAAAAACTCCAGACGGATAATTTCCAGCAAAAATTAATGAATTGGAAACTAAGAAAACAATTAAGAAACTTGATGAAACAAAGAGCTGGTTCTTTGAAAAAATAAACAAGATTGATAAACCCCTGGCTGATTTGATAAAGCAAAAAAGAGAGAGAGAGAGAGACGCTTCAAATTAACAAAATTAGAAATGAAAAAGGAGAGATCACAACAGACATAGTAAAATTGGGAGAATCATCAGGACTTATTTCAAAAACCTCTACTCCACAAAACTGGATAATATGGAGGAAATGGATGAATTCCTGGACACATACCACCTACCAAAGCTAAACTCAGATCAGATTAATCTCCTAAACAAACCTATCACACCCACTGAGATTGAAAAGGTAATCAAAAACCTCCCCAAAAAGAAGAGTCCAAGAACAATGGCTTTTCAGCTGAATTCCATCAAACCTTCATGGAAAAACTGAAACCAATTTTTCTCAAACTGTGCCACACAATCAGAGAACAGGGAAAGCTTCCCAGCCACTTCTATGAAGCTAGTATCACCCTAATACCAAAACCAGACAGAGATGACATAAGAAAAGAAAACTACAAGCCTATTTCCCTGATGAACTTAGATGCAAAGATCCTGAACAAAATCCTCGCAAACTGAATTCAACAACACATCAAAAGAATTATCCAGCTTCATCAAGTAGGCTTCATCCCAGGAACACAGGGGTGGTTCAACATACGGAATTCTGTCGATGTAATATACCACATAAATAAGCTTAAAAGCAAAAACCACATGATCATTTCGATAGATGCAGAAAAGCCCTTCGACAAAATACAACATCACTTCATGATCAAAACACTGGAAAGAATAGGCATGGACGGTTTATATCTCAACATAATAAAGGCTTTTAAAGCTTTAAAAGCTTTTAAAGCCCAAATAATACTTAATGGGGAGAGACTGAAGGAATTTCCATTGAGATCAGGAGCAAGATAGGGGTGTCCACTCTCCCTCACCTCTGCTCTTCAACATAGTACTGGAAGTCCTAGCTCAAGCAATAAGACTAGAGAAATAAATAAAAGGGATACAAATTGGAAAGGTAGAAATTAAGTTAGCCCTATTCACAGACAACATGATTCTATACATAAGTGACCCAAGAACCTCCATCTCAAAACTCTTAAAGGTGATTAACTCCTTCAGCAAAGTAGCAGGATACAAAAATCAAGGCACAAAAATCAGTAGCCTTTCTATATGCAAAAGATAAAGATACAGAGAAAGAAATAGGTGACATTATCCCATTTTCAATAGCAACAAAAAATAATAATAATAAAATACCTTGGAATATCATTAACCAAGGATGTGAAAGACCTTTACAGTGAAAACATAAAAATGCTCAAGAAAGAAACCAAGGAGGATTTGAGAAAATGGAAAGACCTCCCATGCTCCCAGATAGGCAGAATTAACATTGTGAAAATGGCAATCTTACCAAAAGCAATATACAGATTTAATGCAATACCAATAAAAATCCCAACATTTTTCTTCACAGAAATAGAAAAAAATGTTCTCAAAATTTATATGGAATGGCAAAAGGCCTTGGATATCCAATCATATCCTCAGCAAAAGAAACACCTCTGGAGGTATCACCATACCTAATCTAAAGCTATATTACAAAGCCATAGTAATAAAAACAACATGGTACTGGCATAAAAACAGGATTATAGACCAATGGAACAGAATCGAGGACCCAGACTATGGGTCAAGTAACTGCAGCTACTTGATATTTGACAAAGGCCCTACCAATGTAACCTTGAAAAAAGGCAGCATCTTCAACAAACGGTGCTGGGTAAACTGGACAACCATATGCAGGAAAATGAAACTTGATCCATACATCTCACCATGCACAAAAATAAATCCAAATGGATCAAAGACCCTCAATATAAGACCAGAAACTCTGCTACTACTGTAAGAAAAAAATAGGAGGAACTTTCCATGATATAGGAGTGGGAAATGACTTCATGAAAAAAAAACCCAGTAGCAGGGCCTGGAGAGATGGATTAGTGGTTAAGCGCTTGCCTGTGAATCCTGAGGACCCCAGTTTGAGGTTCAATTCCCCAGGACCCATGTAAGCCAAATGTACAAGGTGGCGCATGCATCTGGAGTTTGTTTGCAGTGGCTGGAGGCCCTGATGTACCTATTCACTATCTGCCTCTTTCTCTGTCTGCCTATCGCTCTCAAATAAGTAAATTTCTTTTAAAAGCTTTAAAAAAAAGACCCAGTAGCTCAGGAAATTAAACAATCACTCAATCACTGGGATCTCATGAAGCTGAAAAGTTTCATGGACAAACATACAATAAGCAGAGCCAATAGATTACCAACAGATTGGGAGAAAATTTTTGCCAGCTATACAACTGACAGAGGCCTAATTTCTAAAATCTACAAAGAATTCAAAACCCTAAACAATAAAAAGTCAAACAACTCACTCACAAAATGGGGCAAAGAACTGTACAGGGAGTTCTCAGGGGAAGAAATACACACACTTAAGTGGCAAACACACACTTAAGAAAATGTTCAATATCCTTAATCATCAGGGAAATGCAAATTAAAACAACTATGAGATTCCACCTTACCCCAGTAAGGATGGCAAACATTAATAAATTTAGTGAAAACAAATGCTGGGGAGGTTTAGAGAATTAGGAACCCTCATTCACTGTTGGTGGGAATGTAAGATGGTACAACCACTATGGAAAGCAATATGGAGACTCCTTAAAAGGTTGACTATAGAGTTACCAACAGACCCAGTTATTCCCTTACTGGGCATTTACCCTAAAAGCTCCATGCCTCAGTCCAGACAGATTTGCTCAACCATGTTTATAGCTGCTCAATTCATAATAGCTAAGAACTGGAATCAAACCAGATGTCCATCATTAGATGAATGGATAACCAAGATGTGGTATATCTACACAGTGGAATTCTACACAGCAGTAAGGAAAAATGACACAATGAAATCTGAAGAAAAATGGTTGAACTTGGAACAGATCATTCTCAGCAAACTCACCTAATCACAGAAAGATAATCATCACAGGGTCTCACTCATCTGTGGCTCCTAACCTGAATCTGCCTGAGATGAAATACCTAATGAGCATCTCGAGGACTGGACAATAGGGAAGGGTGGGATAGGAGGGGAGGGTAAGAGTGAGGGGAGGACACAAAACTGGACCCAAATGGAAATGGTACCATAAAATCCTACATCCTGAAAGACAGACTAAAAGGTTGAACCTTCATCAGGTCCTTAGAGGGAACACCTGACTCACATGGCCCTGGAGAGGGTATGATAAAGACTAACCTTCTCCTGTTTCTGTTTCTGTTCCTCTCTCTCTCTCTCTCCCTTTCTCTCTTTCTATTTTATATTACCTATCTTTTTCTTCCTTCTTTTCCCTTGGCACTGGCCTATAACTCCCAGTACCAGCATGTGGTTAACATCCACTATTAGCTGTTGATCAGAGAGATCTACAAGGTTTCCCAAAAGAAGACAGGTTTCTGTCAGAGTACTTGATGACGCACAAAGGTTAATGGTAAGACCCACTGCTGAAGACACCATATGGTGTTGGTTCAGAACATGGAGTGACCTGGCTGGAATCTGGAAGAGAGTCGGTCCCCAGACAGTTAGCTCATCTAGTGCCAGAAGGTGCTACATGAGCAACTGGGGGAAAATGACCAACATCTGTTCAAGCAACTCATAGTCTAAGCTACTCAAGAGCAAACAACCTGACATGATGCTCACACAAGGGCAATGGTGGCACACAGCCATGGTGGGTAACCAACTGCTCTTGATTTGGCTAACGGATCCGCTCAGTGGAACGGAACCCATAACTGGAACTGGAATACAAGTCAGAACCATATCCATAAAATGAACCTGCACTCCAATATCAAGCTTACAATAGTGGGCTACAAGAGGGCCTACACCTATGAAATTCTCTCTAAAATAATAATGGTTATCCCATTATCTGGTGCTGAATTCACTCTCTGCTGGACAATTTGCTTCTCTTTTTCAGATGGACACAGACCCTGAGAGAATCAGCCCATCCTGCCTCATCAGGGCCCCACCTCAAACAATATAATAATTGGGGAAATGAGCAAGAGTGCTGCTTTCTTGGTGAATCTGGTGTCAGCACAAGGGTGAAGAAGATAGACACAGAGGACACTCAACTTCTACCATACTAGATATCCAGAGATACAGAAGCTCCCAAGACCTCATCACTTAAGTAGACCTAAAACAAACCAACATGGTTCAGGGAAATTCGTGGAAGAGGGGGTGGAAAGATTGTTAGAGCCACAAGTTAGGACATTATGCACAGAGACATTGCCTCTTCCCCAAAAATGATGGCTACCCCCACAATGCTCGACCCACAATCCCCAACGATGAGGGTCCTTTCGGAGGGGGAAGGTCAGGGAGATGGCTAACAATGGTACCAACATGGCTATATACACACTATGTACATAACTAACAGAAGAAAGAAAGAAAGAAAGAAAGAAAGAAAGAAAGAAAGAAAGAAAGAAAGAAAGAAAAGAAGGAAGGAAGGAAGGAAGGAAGGAAGGAAGGAAGGAAGGAAGGAAGGAAGGAAGGAAGGAGGAGGAGGGGAGGAGGGAGGGAGGAAGGAGGGAGGGAGGGAGGAGGAGGAGGAGGGGAAGGAGGAGGAGGAGGGGGAAGGAGGGAGGGAGGGAGGGAGGAAAAGGGGAAGGGGAGGGAAGAGAAGGAAGGGGTAAAGATGTCTACGGTCAACCCCTTACTCTCTTCTACATCAGGTGGTATGTATGTACTTTTGCTCTCTTCCTGGAGCTGAAGATGCCCAAGGCTCTCACCAATTGCAAGTCATTCTTTGGGATTCTAGAAAACCAAGAGCCAAAATAACCTTCTTGTTTATAAAGGACTGAGTCTCAGTGTATCAGTTACTACCTAGACACCTAACAAGAAGCAGCCAAAAGCAAGGAGTTTTTCTGGCTTATAGTTTGAGGGAAGATATGCTTCATCATGGTGGGGGTGCACTTCCAAGGCTGCAGGAAGCAGGAGGCTGAGCTCATCACATTGCATCCTGAAGCAGAGAGCAAACAGTAATGGGAGCAGGCTACAAAACCTCAAGGCCCACCCTTAGTGACCCACTTATTCTAGATAGGCTCCATCTCCTAAAAGTTCTACATCCTTCCCAAACAGCTCTACCAGCTGGGATCAAATCCATGAGCCTATGGAGAACCTTTTTTTTAAAGATATTTTATTCATTTATTTATTTGAGAGAGAGAGAGGAAGAGTCAGAGAGAAAGAGTGAATGGGCGCACCAGGGCCTCCAGCCACTGCAAACGAACTCCAGATACAAGCATCCCCCTCGTGCATCTGGCTTACGTGGGTTCTGGGGAATCAAACACGGGTCCTTAGGCTTTGCAGGCAAATGCCTTAACCGCTAAGCCATTTCCCCAGCCCCGGAGAACCTTTTATATTCAACATACACAGTATTGCCAGGTGTGGTAGTGCACGCCTCTAATCCCAGCACTCAGAAGGCCAAGATAGGAGGATTGTTATGAGTTCAAGGCCAGCCTGAGACTATAATAAATTCCAGATCAGCAGTGACTAGAATGAGACCCTACCTCAAAAAGACCAAAAAAAAAAAAAAAAAAAAAACACTCGGGTATTCTGTTATACTAACACAAAGTAAACTAAGACAAGGTCCTGTTTTTTTTTTTTCCAAATTATATAAAAATTTTATTGTGTCTGTAAAATAAGTGATAATCACAAATTATCAAGACTAATCAAACCTTCAGCTTTTTCAGCCTAACATACTTTCATTAGTTTTTTAAATTTATTTTTATTAGATATGGACATACCTTCTATGTAAACAACACATGTTGGTACCATCATTTCCCTCATCCCTGCCCCTTTTCTGAAGAGGCCTTCCTCGTTGGGGATGCAGGGCAACCCCATGGGGATTGTGGATCATGCATTATGGGGGCAACAGTCAGTTATAGGGGAGAGGCAATGTCTCTGTGCATAATGTCCCAACTTGTGGCTCTAACAATCTTTCTGCCCTATCTTCTGCAAAATTCCCTGAGCCGGGCTGGAGAGATGGCTTAGCGGTTAAGGCACCTGCCTCCTAAGCCTAAGAACGCTGGTTCCAGTTTCCAGCAGTTCCAATCTCCAGGTCCCACGTTTAGCCAGATGCAAAGTGACGCAAGGGTGCAATGCCGCACTTGACCACAAGGGAGAGCACACATCTGGATTTCGTTCCCAGCAGCTGAGAGACTGCTGGCACGTCCGCCCATCTCTATCTGTCTTCCTATCTCTCTCTCTCTCTCTCTCTCTCTCTCTCTCTCTCTCTCTCTCTCAAAAAAAAAAAAAAATTCCCTGAGCCACATTGGGTGCATTTTAAGTCTACTTCAGTGATTAGACACAGTGGGAGCCTCTGTGTCTCTGGATCTCTGCTTTCGTAGGAGTTGAGTGTTCTCTGTGTCTATCTCCTTCCCCCTTGTGCTGATACCAGGTTCACCAAGAAAGCAGCTCTCTTGCTCATTTCCCCAATTCTCTGTGGGTTCATCTGGGACCGGGGTAGGTCCTATATTAATAAAGGGTAAACATCATGAAATTCTGAGTACTCTAGTTAATAAAATGTTATTGTATGTCTATCTCAAATTCATGCTATGTTAATTATTAAGCATTGACTATGTACCTAACACTATGCCAAGAATTTAGGACATGATGTCAAACACATAACAAGGAGCATATGATCTTGCTATCACATGAAACAATCACTGATGAAGTGAATACAGTCAATAATTATGGGGGGGGCTAGAGAGAAGGCTCAGCAGTTAAAGGTACTTCCTTGCAAGTCCTGATGGCTGGGGTTTGAGTCCCCAGTACCCACATAAAGCCAGATGCACAAAGTGGTACACGCATCTGTAGTTTGCTTGCGGTGACAGTTCCCTAATGCCCATTCATATTCTCATTCTCTCTCTCTCCCTCTCTCTCTTTCACTTTCTCTCCCTCCCACCCTATGTCTCTCAAACAAGTAAATAAATAAAAATATTTTAAAATATAAATAAATACAGGAATATATGTGATCTACAGCTTATGATTGTTCTAGGAGTTTTTCGAAGTAGACGATAAGAATGGATTTGAAGCACAGGGTACAGTATCAGAAAAGGCAAGATTTGTGCTGACCTTAAAAAATTAATAAGGTTTTTCTGATATTAAAACTACTATAGGGCTAGGGAGATTTCTCAGTGGTTAAAAGTGTTTGCCACACAAGCCTGAGACCAGAGTTTGGACATCCAGAACCCACATAAGTCAGATGCAAGTAGTACTCACATCTATAATCTCAATGCACCTATGGCAATAGGAGGTAGAGTCAGGAGAATCAAGAAACTTGCAAGCCAGCTAGTCTGGCTTTCAAAAGAAAGACCCTATCTCAAAGAAGAGAAAAGGTGAGGACCAACACTCCACAACTGTCCTCTGACCACTATGTATGCACCTTGGTACACACTTGCATGCACATGCCCTCTCTCTCTCTCAAGTAAATAAATTAAATATTTAAAAAAGAAGCAGGAGAGGGAGATCATGTCTTTTGCAGGAAAATGGATGCAACTAGAGATCAATCTTATTAAATGAGTTAAGTCAGTCTCAGAAAGATAAATATTGCCAGGCATGGTGGCACACGCCTTTAATTCCAGCAATCAGGAGGCAAAGATAGGAGGATTGCCATGAGTTTGAGGCCACCCTGAGAGAACATAATGAATTCCAGGTCAGCCTGGGCTAGAGCAAGAGAGTCCCTACCTCGAAAAACCAAGAAAGAAGAAAGAAAGAAGAAAGAAAAGAAGAGAAGAGAAGAGAAGAGAAGAGAAGAGAAGAGAAGAGGAGGAAAGAGAAAGAAGATAAATATTGCCTGTTTTCTCTCATTTGTGAGTCCTAAATTTTATAAATACATATAATCATCTATACAGGTGACAGGAAAGTAGAAGCAAAACTGGAGAGCAAAAGGGACTAATAAGAGTAGAAGAGAGAGGATAATGGAGTATGGGAGATACACTCAAAATACATACTTACATGACAGTAGCCTTCTGTTAACTCAGTGTAAGAAATATTTTTAGAAAATAAGAATCTCGTGGAAAATTTCCAGGGGTGTTTTGTAAGAATATCAAGTCATGTATATTAAAGTTCACAGGTATAAATTTAAATTATGTTATAGTTATGACAATCACCTGGAAATCGCCTTATTTGTGATCTACTCTCCCCTTCCTTACTTGGTAAGGCAAGCACAATTGGGTTCAGTGAATCAAGTGACCCAGCTTAAAAACCCATATTTCTGATTATAAGAGCCACAGAATGGGTAGGAATACCCTGAAGCTCAGTCCCCTACAACCTCATAGGGACTAACTGAGGCCGTCATGACCCAACAGAGATTACCATATTCCCACTGAGGAGGGACCCCAGGGTAACCAGAGTTGGAGCAAGGGGATAATAGTACATAACCTGCTATAATATATATAAAATGAAATTTTTTTAGAAACTGTTTCTCAGCCTCCCCTGGTGTGTGCCACGAGGGATATAAACAGTGCTCTTCCTCCATTCTTCCATTCTTTGTCCTGACTGACCAGGACATCTGTTGTGTATTGTCAGAGCAGCCACTCAACACATGCAAAGATGTAAATTACAGGTTCAGGATGGTAGAGCAAAGGACAGGAGCAAGAAAGAAGAGAAAGGTGGAATCACATACTACTGTGGATCCATTCCCACAGTTGCTGTTACAGGAAATAAACAAAAGAATACATTTAAAAAAACAAGCCCTCATCATGTAAGCCTGTAGTGGCTATGTCACTGATGGAGCAATCAGATACAATCCCAATATAATTATTGCGTGCAAACTTAAATATTTCAGCTGGGCGTGGTGGCGCACGCCTTTAATCCCAGCACTCAGGAGGCAGAGGTAGGAGGTTCGCTGTGAATTCGAGGCCACCCTGAGAATACAAAGTTAATTCCAGGTCAGCCTGGGTGAGACGCTACCTCGAAAAACAAAAAAACAAAAAAAAATTCAAAGCGAAAGTCTTACATATTTTATGCTGCACCACAGTCCAGTGGACAAATCTGTCAGGAGCATCATAACTTCCTAGGCTTGCCTTCTAGCAAACATGAGCATGGCCACCATAGCTCAAACTTGCTAGGGAAGGACTCACTTAGTTCTGGGGTGTTCCGAATGATTCTCCTTCAAGTACTCTGCACAGTAACAGTGTGAAGAGCACACTGTGCTACCTGTCAGTGCTGACGGTGACTACACACCTGCCTTCCTGAGCCCCAAATGGAAATTCAGCAAAATGGATGAGCCATTACTAAGGCTCTCAAAAGTCACCTCTCCAAACAGAAATATTCTACACAAAAGAGCACTCAGAAGAGTGGTTCCAAACAAAACTATTTTGCTCTGATTGCAAAGCTGCCCACCATCCACTTCTCAAAATGTAAAACCTGTCTCCAATTTCATTAACATCCAAGAACTGGGAAAAAACTGCATCAGGGGAAGGAGCCCGGCTTCTGGGAACTAGAGCTGCCAAAATGCCCAACTTTTGGCACCACTCACTAGAGGTTCCGGCTGCAGTTCAAAATAAGATCCAGAAGCCTTCCAGAATGAAATGGCTTTTCTGCCACCCTTCCAGCAATAGACCGGGCTTCTGTCAGGCTAACAGTTTTGCAGAGCCAGAAGGGTGTAAATTCCCATAAAGATGTCACCACAGAATTAGGGCTTCTCAACCTGGGCACCACAGACATTTCAAGCAGGTAAAGGTGTTATAGTTCTGTGCACTGGTAGTGTTGAGTGACATCCCAGGCCTCTACTCGTGAGATGCCAGTAGGACCACATCAGCTGTGACAAGCAAGATGGCTCCAGACTTTAGCAAATGTCCTCAGGAGGGACAGAAACCTTCCACTTGAGAACAACTTTGAAAAACGACATGGAAGGCTTTACACTTGATTCTCTGACACAATCACCATGAGGGGAATGAGTTAAGTAAGCAGCAACCTCCAAGATCATAGATATTACCCCAGCCACCTGCCATTTCAACAGAGGTACTATGCACACTGCTTCTAAGTTTGTGTCACACTAAGGTTCAAAGTAGAGGCTTTGGCTGTGACACCTTAACTTCCAGGGAACTGAGGCTCCTCCATCTTCACAGAGCCTGACTTCCTCTCACTCACTCATTAAGCAAAGTCAACAAGATCTTCTATGCTAAAAAATCTGAAAACTTTTTCCTTTTTTTAAAGTTTTTTGTTATTATTTATTTATTTGAGAGAGAGAGGCAAAGACAGAGAGGCAAGCCAGGGCTTCTAGCCACTGCAAACAAACTCCAGACGTACATACCACCTTGTGCATCTGGCTGATGTTAGTCCTGGAGAATAGAACCTAGGTCCTTTGGCCTTTTATATGGGTCCTAGGGAATCAAACCTGGATCCTTTGACTTTGCCGGTAAGCACTTTAACCACTAAGCCACCTCTCCAGCCCTTTTTTTTTTTTTTTTTTTCTTTTTAAGTCTTCCAAACTCTCAATCTTTCTAAGGCAGATGGGATTCTTGGCCCACCCTTCTGGGGCAAGAATCTCCATTATTCCCCAACTCTGACCACCACTCCTCTGCTCACTCCTTTTTCTTTCCCTTACTATCCATCCCATGACCAAAACATTCTTAGAATTCACCTCCAACTTAACTCTCTAGGTTAATCAACCTGTTCTCTTCTAAAATCTATTGTCCACAGTCTATTATGGTGCAAGAACACTTAAGACTATTACTTTGGCTCCCATGAGTGGTGCTGCTGTTATGGGTCAATGTTACCCAGCTTAATGATGTCCCGCAGTTATCATAGTCATGTGACCTTCAACATTTCATTGGAGTGAAAATAATTTTCTATGAAAGCCTACCTGAAATACTGGAAAACATGAGCTACTTTAAAAACAACTGCAAGCTGGGCCTGGTGGCACACACCTTTAATCCCAGCACTTGGGAGGCAGAGGTAGGAGGATTGCCTTGAGTTCGAGGCCACCCTGAGACGACATAATGAATTCCAGGTCAGCCCGAGCTAGAGCAAGACCCTACCCCAGAAAAAAAAAAAAAAATGCAGTACATTTCCAATTCTGTATGTACAAGTCTTGAGGTTTCTTTTTCAAGAAATTAAA
This sequence comes from Orientallactaga sibirica, assembly GCA_036365145.1. NCBI lineage: Eukaryota > Metazoa > Chordata > Mammalia > Rodentia > Dipodidae > Orientallactaga > Orientallactaga sibirica. Next base: position 13,119,420 of record JAEOAD010000001.1, read on the forward strand.
GATAGCCTGGAATCAATACATTATGAATGTGCTTGATTCAAGAAGGAAACTATTCTAAAAGAAGCTGTTTTAAAAATATCATTTAATAAATATGGCTTTTAGTTAAAATAAAATGCTACCTGCATGCATACATCACTTTTGTGACTCCTTACTTAAAAATGACTTTCTCAAATAACCAATTAACTACCAGAATCCTACTGAGACATGACAGAAGAGTTCCTACTACATATAAAACATGCTCTATAGCCGGGCGTGGTGGCTCACACCTTTAATCCCATTCAGCCATCCATCCTATCATCTTGTCTGTTTCAGCCATCCATCCTATCATCTTGTCTGTTTCCCTCCCTTACAGCTTTCTCAATCACACCCTTGGCCTTCAAAATCTGGATGGTTTTCCAACCTTATTAAAGCCAAATCAAGGGCTTTTGCCTATGTCATTTCCAATGTTAGAGCATTCCTAGATAGAGCCCTGTAAATGAATGCTCACCTAAGACCTTATTAACATAGAAATATTTTACTCAAACCCATAGTGGTAGCACACGCCTAAAATCCCAGCACTGAGGAGACAGAGAAGCAGATTGTTGCCAGTTTGATGCCAGCCTGGACTACACAGTAAGCTCCAGGCTATCCACAGCTACAGAGCAAGACTCTGTCCCAAATGAAAATGAAAAAGGAGAAGGGGGAAGAGGAGTAAAATAAAAGAAAGCTTTCATTATCTCAGATTGATCCTTACTGACTCCTCACAAAGTATGTTTAAAGTTTTTACCTTGTCCTGAGAAACAAAATTTCAGTGAGTTTATAGTCATAGTCTAGATGTTGCTAGTACTTGGGGGAAACAAGCTTTTTCAGACACACACACACACTAACCAAATCTGACAGATCCCTGTTTGATGGTTCCACTCCCAAAACAAGATTCCTGAACCTGTACCAAACAGCCAGCTAACCAATCTCACTGAAAACAGCAAAAATATTTGAGATATTTAAAAGATGTATACTATCCCTCACCAAGAGATGATGTGGTACAACGTAGAACACTACATAGCAACTTAAATATCAGTATTATGAGGCTGGAGAGATGGCTCAGCAGTTAAAAGGTGCATGCTTGCAAAATCTACTGGCCTGGGTTCAATTCCCTAGTACCCACCCACATAATGCCAGATAGATAAAGTGGCTCATGCATCTGGAGTTCATTTACAGTGACAAGAAGCATTGGTGAGACCATAGTGTCTCTATCTATCTGTGTCTCTGTCTGTGTGTTTCAAATAAATAAGTAAAAATATTTTAAAAGATCCATATTATAAAAAATGGAAAACATAACATAAAATTATGCACATACATGTCATTACAGAGGGTGGGCTGGGGACATGGCTTAGCCATTAAGGTGCTTGCCTACAAAGCCAAATGACTTAGGTTCAATTCCCCAGGACCCACATAAGCTAGGTGCACAAGGTGGCACATGTGTCTGGAGTTCACTTGCAGTGGCTGGAGGCCCTGGCCTGCCCATTCTCCCCCTCTCTCTCTCTCTCTCTCCTCCCTCCCTCAAATAAATAAATAAAAATAAAAATATTTTAAACAATATACCAGTTCAATCCCCATTACCCATGTAAAATGTTGGGCATGGTGGTATAGACCTCTAATCCCAATGCTGGGGAGGTCTGGACTTACAGGCTGGCTACTGTAGCCTAACTCATGATCCCAGACCAATGAAAGATCTTGTCTTTAAAAAAAAAAAAAAAAAAAAAAAACAGAAAAGTTGGTAGGGTGATACTCTTCCTGTGAATGGCACCCAAGATTATCCTCTGGCCTCCTCTTGCACACTCTCATACACACATACACGGATACACACATATATACAAAATCACACCATTTCCTGAGTATATTCTAGCCAGGAAAAAAAAAATGTAACTAACAGCACCTGTTTAACCAGTTGAACAGTCGGTGATTTCTATATTTCTAATTGAGGGGTTAGTGAAGGGGAAACTCCTAAATGTGATTTCAAACAAAACCAGAAACAGGTTGCTACATAAGGGGCAAAGTCTGCATTTGGTGGTCAGTGCCGGCCATGTTCACATGCTGTCTTTGCTTCTTAGAACACTTTCCCTAGGTATCATTAGTGAGTAAGATAACCTGTGCAAATGCAGCAGGGCCTAGAACAAGTAGGTACAGTGTATAGCAAACTTTACTTACTTTCCCCAGACACGACCTCAACTCCCCAACCATCTCAAAGATACTTTTAGTGACAGAAATCACTGAAAATATAATTGAGGGAAAAATCAAGCAACAGACTAGTAACTATTGACTTCAAGTCCCAGAAAAGCTGAAGAATTGGAAATTAAATTTTCTCCAACTTGTTTATTAAATTAATCCTATTATAGTATTTATCTTCTACTGTAAGATGTGAGGGAGAAAATAAAGTTAATATCTCATGCCATTAAACCAAAATCAGTTTACATTGATAATAAAATGCATTAACAGCAAGAGATGACAAAAAACTTCTGGAAGCTATATTTAACCCAAAGAAATTTCACATATGCCGCACAATTATCTGACTCCAGTATTTTTCATCCATTCTGCATGCTAATGCCAAAGCACCCTTCCTCAAACAGCACTTTGATCCTGTCAATCCTCTGCCCCCACACCTGCAATCTCCCTGCTGCCGGCTTCAGTTCTAAATGCCTGTGTCAGGATGCTTCAGGCAAGGTGACGGAGAGGACAGTCACTGCAGAATCACAAGAACAGACCTGGGCCCCAAGCTGAGTAGTAAAAGCACCAGGGTGTTTCTAGACCTACCCAATCCTGCTAAAACTCTCAGCACTGAGGCTCTCTCCTTTCCCCTTCCTTTTCAGGATCTCTCGGGGACTGACATCAGCTTGGAAAACCTGGTGTGTTTTCTTCTCACAGATTCATAAAGTGAATCTACTATGGTGGTTATTAAAAATGATAACAAATCTCTACATACCCTGTCATTATACATTAGTTTTTTAAGGCAGATTTATTTAAAAATTGCACAACATACCAGCTAAGTACATAGCTTAATGTTAGAGCCATTACCTAGCATGCACAAGCCCTAGCAAATCCCGTGTTACATAAAGAAATACAAACTTTTCCCCAACCTTTTAAAAAATATTTAATTTATTTATTTGAAAGCAGAGAGAGAGAAAATGGACGTATCAGGGCCTCCAGCCACTACAAACAAACTCCAGACACATGCACCACCTTGTGCATCTGGTGTACTGGGGAACTGAACCCGGGTCCTTAGGTTTCATAAGCAAATCCCTTAACTGCTAAACCATCTCTCCAGCCCCCTTCCCAACCTTTTTTAATGCCTGTGCAAAAAAAATCCTGAAGATAAAATATGAACCACAGTTATCTGTTGGGGAAATTTGACATTTGTTATTCTGTTTTTCTTATTTTATTTTAGTTTTACTATCTTATGCTACATTTCAAGTTAGAAAAAGTAATTCCATGGTATCATAATTTAGAGTCTTAAAAATATCATGATAAGAGAAAGAAATCAGGGACAAAAGGCCACATGTTATATGGTTCTGTTTATAGAAAATGTCCAGAACACATAAAGACAGAGACAGAAACCCTCCTAGTGGTTGCCAGAGGACTGATGGCTCCATTACAGAGATTCCTTCTGGCTGATGGAAACATTCTTAGACAGCAGGTAATGATGGCAGCACAACTCCTCCACCCATGAAGGAATTTGATAGGCAGATCTTTTGCAGGTCTTGTGCACATCTTGAAAGTTGGTGTGAGATCATGAATGCAACGGCCATGTCATCTGGAAAACTGTTCCAAAGTACTCCTCCCTATCCTCTGGTTCTTACACCCTCCCTTTCCTCCTCCTTGTCTACATTGCTCTCTGAGCCTTAGAAGGGCAATAGAAATGTCTCATTTAGCAATGAGCACTCCATAGTTACTCATAAGACTTTGACAAGTTTTGTGTCTCCTCAGTAGTCACTGCCAACTAGAAAAAGAAGCCTCTGACCAAGTGTGACAGCCGAACTAATCTGTGCACATAAACATAAATTCTTAAATAGGATGGCTGCAACATATCCATTTAGCCAAACAGAAGTAGCTTTCCTCCTAAGGTCTATGATCTTCCCAGCCATAGGTTTTTGACTTGATTTTCAATACTAGGCACAAGGGAACTCATGGGGTGGGCCTCAAATTCAATTAGAGAGCAGTTGGTTATGCCAAGAAGTCATGCCACTATTGTGCCCAATAGACACAGCTGGCCTTGGTTGTGTAGCTCACAGGGTCCACAGTTGGGAAGACTGTTGATAACTTTTCTCCCCAGCAACCTGCATAAAACTTTCTAGCTATGACAGCTAGCCAGCAGGGAGGAAGCTTCCACCTCAGTTCCAGTTTGATTTATCAGTGTCTTACAAGTGAAGTATGTGGTGTCTTCAGCAATAGGGTCTTGCCATCTAGTTCTGGTGGTCACTAAGCACACTAGCAATAGACTATATTGTTTTGAAGGCACCAGAGGTCTCACTGACCAACTACTCACCGAGAGATATCCCACCCCAGCACTGAGATTTTCCTGTTACAATCCATGGTATCTAGAAACACTATTATCCACCCATGCAGGGTACTTCTGCTAAGCTTTTTAAAAATTATATTCTAATTAGTTAATAAAGAAATAAGTTTATATATAGCTTTTTGTTTGTTTGTTTTCAATGTAGGATTTCACTCTAGCTCAGGCTGATCTGGAATTCACTCTATATTCTCAGGGTGGCCTTGAACTCACGGTAATCCTCCTACCTCTGCCTCCCGAGTGCTGGGATTAAAGGCGTGTGCCACCACGCCTGGCTATATAACTTTTTGAACACATGCATTCATGCATACACATGCCAGGGTCTCTTGCAAACAAACACCAGACACGTGTCACCTTGCTTCCAGGTATACATGGGTGCTGGGAAGTTAAACCCAGGCTGGCAGGCTTTGTAAGGAAATGCCTTTAGCTGTTGAGCTATCTCCCCAACTCCATAGAGCTTTTTCATGTCTTCAGTATTGGTTAGTCCTCTTCCCCAGCCACTCTCCCCCTCAGTCCCTCCACCCTTATTCTCTCTTAAACTTTTGTACCCCAGTATTCACTCCTCTCCTTTCACATCCCATGTGTTCTACTATCCTCTCCCCTAAAACCTTCCCATCTCGCCCCATGGCCGCTTTCTAGCTTTCTGGCCTCTAGTGAGTCTTCTCCAAGTTACATACAAACCTAAAATTTGGGAGCCAAAATCTACCTAACAGAGACAACATGTAGCATTCATCTTTCTGAACATGGGTGACCTCACTTTAGTGTAATATTTTCCAGGTCTGCCTCTTTTTTCTTTGCCAACTTTATAATTTAATTTTTCTTTAGATCCAACTAAAAGTCCATTGTGTATATGTAGCATATCTTCCTTATCCATGCACCAGTTGAAGGGTATGTAGACTGATTTTACTTCCTATCTACTGTGAATAGAACAGCAATAAACATGACTGAGCCAAGTATCTCTATAGTGAAGTATAGCGTCTTTAGCTAGATCATGATAAATGTTTTAGCTTTGTGAGAAATCTCCACACTGATTTTCATAATGTCTACACCAGTTTGCAATCCCACCAACAGTGGATGAGGATTCTTCTTTCCCCACACCCTCACCAGCATTTGTCGCCACTGGATTTCTTGATGACAGACATTCTGATATTATCATCTGTGCTAGAATGAAAGATGAGCTCAAAACCACCTGAGGACATTCTGGCCAGCCTCTCATGCAGCCATGTGTATTAAAATGTTGATTGTTGGTTTTTTTTTTCATTTACTTGTTTGCAAGCAGAGAGAGACAGACAGACAAACAGACAGACATACAGAGAGAACTGGAATACCAGGGCTTCCAGCCACTGCAAACCCCAGATGCATGTGTCACTTTGTGCATCTGGTTATGTGGGTACTGGGGAATGGAACCCTGGTCGCCCAGGTCATCAGCTTGGCAGGAAAGCACCTTAACCGCTAAGCCATCTCTCCAGCCCAAAATGTTGATTGTCTTTTATCCTTTAGCCCAACAATTCCATTTCTAGAAAATTGTGAAGGAAATAAAACATATACAAATATACATTTTATATATACATATATAATATATGTATATTTATGTTATATAGTATATATAATAATGATTGTCCACATTTTGAGACAGGATCTCAAGACCCTGGGTAGTTGTCCAAGATCCCCTGGGACTCCTGGACTCAAGTGACTCTCTAACACCAAGTCCAAGTAGCTAGGACTTCAGGCCTGAGACACCACATCATACATCATAACATACTCATCTTTTTACAACAGCAAAGTGGAAACTAATCTATGTTTCCATCTGTTGGGCATTAATTCAATAAATTATTGATAAAACACTATGCAGAGAGTAAAGTCTATGGTGGAAGCACATGTACTGATACATAAAGACTCATTGGGAAGTAAAAAAAAAATCAGGTTATAAAACTATACACATAGTTATAATCCCATTTATGTTTTGTAATATATATTTGTCTGCATATGGTTCAGGATTTTTGCAGGTGTAGGTAATGTACCAAAATATGTTCAAAATTTAATAAATCTAAACCCAAGAATAATGGCTTCTGGTTCTATTTTTAACCAGTATTCCTTAGTGTGTGTAATGTTAAATGGAAGAGAAGACAGCCAGAACCCGAGGAACTTACCCACAAAGACCAAAACCTATAAAACAATGGACCAGTTGACACTGGAAAACTTCATATAAACTATTTTAAAACGAGAATTTTAAGATAAGTTCTGGTGCATTAGATACTCCCACATTTGGGGCTCCAATTATTTGAATAACTAAATGATCTTTCACTGAATATGAGAAATCACAGCTCCCTGGAGTGCAAAATGGGAATAATAATCTCTCCCAGGATTAAATGAGATCCTTACAAAAGACGCTGGAAACTGCAAAGATATTTCTCCTTTTTATCCAAACAATAAAAATCAATCTTAAAAAGATACAACCAGCCAGTGGCTCATGCCTATAATCCCAATACTAGGGAGACTGAGGTAAGAGGACTACCGTGAGTTCAAGGCCACTCTGCCTGAGCTAGAATGAGACCCTGCCTTTAAAATTAAAAAAAAAAAAGAACCTGAAGCCCCAGCAAATTGTTGGAAATATAGTATTATTCATGCAATGGAATTTTAGCCAGTAGTGGCATCCACCTTTAATCCCAGCACTTAAGAGGCAGAGGTAGGAGGATCGCTTTGAGTTCAAGGCCACCTGGAGACTACATAGTGAATTCCAGGCCAGCCTGAGCTAGAGTGAGACCTTACCTTGAAAAAAAAAAAAAAATTTATCCAACCATAGCAAGGAATGGAAGTCTAACACTACAAAATAGGTCAGTTGTAAATATATTATCGGATTCCATTTATATGAAATGTCCAGAACAGACAAACCTATAGCAAAGATAGGTTAATGTCTAACTACGGCTATGTGACAGTTTGAATGTGGAATGTCCCCATAGACTTGTGTGTTTTGAATGCTTGGTTCCCAAGGAGGTAGCAATTTAAGAGGTAGAGAAGGTGTGTTACTAGGGGTGGGCTTAAGGGTTATGGTCAGCTCCCTCTTGCCAGAGCTCACCTCATTCTCTTGATGCTTCCTGCCAGCTGCTATGACAAGATGTAATGCCCATCTCTGCTCTACCATCCTTTCCCTGCCATGGTGAATCTTCCCTTTGAGTCTATAAGCCGAAATAAACCATTTCCTCCCATCAGCTGCTTCTGGCCAGGTGTTTTGATCCAGCAATATGAAGGTAACTACAACAGGTTAGAAACAGTGCAGGTAGGGATTAGGGACTGTAACTGAAGAACAGTCCAGACACTGGACTAATTCCTTTTCCTCCCCCTTTAAATCCATTCTGCCTCTTGGACCTATTTTTTTTTTTTGGCATGTGTGTGTGTAATGTGAATGAATATGTGTATGTATGTTCACACGTGTGGGCAAACTTGTGTGGGTATACGTGCATTTGTGTGGAGGGCAAATGTCAATGTCAGGTGTCAGGGCAATCTTCCTGGATTGCTCTCCAAATTACCTTATGAAATGAGGCAGGATCTCTCACTTGAACCCAGACTTGCCAACTGGGCTGGCCTAGCTATCCTGCTTGACCCTGAAGAAATTCTCTCTGCTTCTGTGATGCTGGGATTACAGGCAGGCCCACCATGCCCACCTGGCACTTACATGGGTGGTGGTAGTCCAAACTCAGGTCTTCACAAGCTCTTTACCCACTAAGCCATCTCACTAGCCCTGAACTTTTCTTTTAGCCTTCTTTTTGCAGTTACCTTGGATAACAGGAAAAACAAGGACTAACTGGTAAAGATAGACATCTTTATGATGAGGGCAGAAATTGCCACTAAGAAATGACCCCTAAGCAACAGCAAACCTGGCAGAATGGAACACTCCATGCTGAAATCACCACCGCCAAGGGGATGCATTTACCCAAAGGGTGCATTAGGACCTACGCTGCCTCCTTAGGCAGCAGCAATCTCATAAAATCAACTTCTGAGAACAGGAATGACATGAGCAGGGGTGATAGTGACTTCTGTGGAGTCACCTTGCAAAACCAGAACTGTGATAATGATCACCCAATGGCCTGACAAGATAACCTACTAGCAGTTCCACAACTCACCTCCCACCATGCAAACCCCCAACCTTTGCCTTTAATCCCCTTTGTTTATAAAATCTCAAAGTTCCTGCCAGCCCCTCAAGGGAGGCTTGGAATGAATGATCCAGTCCCATTGTTCACCTCCATGACTGGCACACTGGGACAGGGATTTTGCCCTAACGCTCTGGTGACACTAACAAGTATGAAGTTTCTTTCAGGAGAGACAAAAACGGTGACAATAGTTGCACAAATCTGTGAATATACGTTAAAAACCTCCTAAGAGCTCATCACTGAAGCACACTTAAAACACACCTACCACGGCTCAGGGGATTTTGTGGTAGAGAGGGCAGAAAGAGTCTATGAGCCATAGGTTGGTTGAGACAACATGCCCAGAGGCATTCCTCCCCCAAAGAATAAATGACAGCTGATCCCACAATGCATAACCCACTACCCCATAGAGAACATTGCAACCCCACTGAGGAGGGTCCACAGCAGAATGGGGACAGGGATGAGGGAAAAGAGGGTACCAACACATGATGTATCCATACAAAATGTCATTAATAATAATAAAAAAATACACTGGCTAGCACAATTTAAAAAAAAAAAAAAAAAAAAGAGGGTAGTTTGACGTGGTAGCACATACCTGTGATCCCAGCATTACAGATATGAAAGCAAGAAGATCACAAGTGTGAGTCCAACCAGAGGTACATAGTGAGGGTAGTGAAGGTAACTCAGTCTTAACAGCATTTGTGTGCAAGACTCTAGCTTTAATCCCCAGCACCAAAAAAAAAAAAAAAAGCCACAAATACCACAATCACATCACCTATTGTAAATGAGTTAAATGTCTATGAAAATAGAATGATCTATATATCTCCACTTGGAAACAAGTCACAACTCTTAAATACAACAAGAAAATCCAGAAAAGGTTGAGGACTATTTAACTTCAGAGATTCCTTAAACATGTCAAACATAAAGGTCCTATACAAAGGTTAAAAAGTACAACAAATAGGGCTGAAGAGATGGCTTAGTGGTTAAGGTGCCTGCCTCCCAAGCCTAAGAATACTGGTTCCAATCTCCAGGTCCCACGTTTAGCCAGATGCAGTGATGCAAGGGCGCAATGCCGCACTTGACCACAAAGGGGCGCACAAATCTGGATTTTGTTCACAGCAGCTGAGAGGCTGCTGGCATGCCCATCTCTATCTGTCTTACTCTCCCTCTCTCTCTGTCTCTCTCTGTGTCTCTCCCAAAAAAAAAAAAAAGTACAACAAATAAGGGAAAATAATATGTACTCTATATGTCCTAAATAGAATAATAAAAATTCTTGTAAGAAAAATGAAAAAACCAATGTCATATTTGAGTTCTTAATATATCCATTAACAGATGACAAAATAAAAATTGACTGTATAGAACTGACATAAAGATTAAATTAAACCTATTCCTTAGTAAGGATCAACTTGGAAGAAATAGATTCAAAAAAAAAAATGGAAAGAGAGGGATAGATAAACAGAAAATGGGTAAGAAAAAAGCAGATATACAAAATTAGAAAGACTACAGCAAGGCAAAGTGGTAAAACTTTAACAACTAGAAAATGTGAGTGTACTCTGTAACTTTTGTGTTTGAAATTAAGAATCTCTAAAGTGAAAGTTAATATGAAAACTGAGAAGGCAAGGAAATCACACTTCTTTTCTGAAATACAAGAATCCATCACAAAATTTGTTCTCAAACCAAGATGTAAAATATACCTAGTTTTTAATATGCAAATCTAGAAGCAGTTATGATATGTTCTAAGACCATAATATAAAACTATTCATTTGTAACATATAACATGTATTTTACAATGAAGATAGGAATTTAATCATAAATGCCTAGTGTTTAAAAGGGGGGGGGCAGAGTATAAAAAGAGGAAATGCTAAGACAAAATTAAGAAAATAAAGAAAAAATAGATACGGTTAAGAAATGTTAAGAGTATTTTTTTAAGGAAAATGCTATAACCAGATAGTAGCGTAAGGTCCCAATGCAAAGGAATAAGGGAGGATTCAGGAAAGGGTTAAAAACAGGACGGAAAACCCATCCTCAGCCAAGTGTCTCCTGGTGTCACTTCCTGCAACTGCCATTTGTAACTGGTGATTTTTCTCTTCCTCAGGGAGAGCAAGTAGATGCTATCTTGGTGGTGGAGAGAGGGAAAGCAAGAAAAAGAAAAAGGGAATACAGTGAACGTTACAAGGAGGAGGGTGCAGCAAAAAAAGCTAGGCATGGGGAAAAGAGGGTTGCATGCTTCTTGGTGATTGTGAAGAGAAGAAAGGTACACAGTTCTCCATCACAAAGTGCATCACAATTCACCCATTCTCTAGCGCAAGAGAACCAGAGACCACAGCTGAAGGAAAGGAAGCTGCTGTAGGGAGGGCAAGCACGGTGAAGAGGCCAGGCCTGCTCAGCAGCTCTGGCTCACTCTAGCCATATGGAAATGAGGGCCCAGGCTGCCAGCACCTTCAAGTTTACAAGAAGCAGAAATCCAGACTTAGACTTTGAATAGTTAACAACCAAAGTGCTGTGGAGGAAGCAAAATAAATGTCTCAATTCTTCACATCTTTGCTTTCACCATGCTACCAGTCTCTTCCTCATTCCCTCTTGGCCAATTCTAGACTTTGCTTTCTCAAGTCACAATGTCACTCAATCTGTTTAAAGAGCCTCCCTGTCTTCAGAGCGAATGCCAAACTCATGTCAGCTTTGAAGGCCTTCCACTAACATGATAGCAACTTGTACTCCATCTCCTGCTTCAACCTTCCACCCCCACTTCCAGCCTCCTAGCCTACAACCCAGGGCAGTATTCCTGAAATTCTGCCTTCACTTTCCCACTTTCTATGCCTTTTCTAAAGCCATTCCCTCAACCTAGAATCTCTCTCCCAACTCTCCTCAGAAGCAATATGCATTCAGTCATCAATCCACTCCACAACAAAAACTATGTAATAGACAACTATGCCAAAAGTCACTCTTGACACTGATATAACAGTGGACAAAACAGACAAAAAGCTTTTTCATGGATATGTAAAGAAGAAAAATACACGATGGAAGATCAGGGTAGGAAAGGGGAGAGATCATGGAGGGTGCAGAAGGCTCCAGTGATAAGGCACCATTGGGAAGGTGGTATTAAATACCTGGAGGAGCCCAGGGATACAGGATGGGGCAAGAGGGATCCACCCAAAAGGAGCATTAACAGCAAAGGCCTAGTATTTCAAAATGACTTTCTACTCCCTCTGAAAGCCTGGCTCAAGCACCACTCACTCTAGGAAACTGTGGTTTCTTCAAAGCAGAATTACTCATTCCTCCAACTTTGTCAATACCTTCCAGCTCTTTGTACAGTGGTAATCCTCTTTCTAAATGCATACCACAGTGACTATGAAGCAGTCCAAAAAGCAGTGGATAGGGCTGGAGAGATGGCAGTTAATATGCTTGCTTGTCAAACCTGCCAACCTGGGTTCAATTCCCCAGAATCCACATAAAGCCAGCCAGATGCACAAAATGGCACATGCATCTGGAATTTGTTTGCAATGCCAACAGACCCTGTCACTCTCAAATGCTCTTGCTCTCTCTCTACTTGCAAATAAATAAAAATATTTTTAAAGCAATGAGTAAAAGAATTAAGATGCAAATGGACTTATTATAGCCATTTTTACTTCAATATATAAATGCACTTGTTTCCCAATGTAGCACCAAGACCTTTTCTTTGTATTTGAGCCTGCTAAAAATAATTTCCCATTTTCTTAAATAAATTACACTAATAGACCATTGTACATGATGTCCATTTTCCCCTTGCTTTTCAGTAAAGCAGGGACTTCAAAATACCTATAATGTTTTCTGCGAAATTCTTTTCAGAAATTGTCAGTCAGGGTTTTCCCACTCTCAGACATCTTGATCACAAATCTAATTTATTCTGACAATTCTTAACCTCAATTTCCCTTACCAAGTCTTTCCAAATAATTCCATAAAATAAGTATTATACTCATATTTTTGATTTTAGTAACACTTATTAAATTGTACTCATGAGTACCACTAGTACAAAATAAGTTTGAGACCAAACAGAACTGGCTTAGTAAGCAGGGAAAGCCACTGACACAACAAACTATAGCTAACCTGCCATGTAGACAACTGAATGCTTGCTGTGAGAACTGATGAGTATGGCTTATTAAGGGAAAGGCTACATCAAGATGTAAAAATCAACACCAGGGAAGGAATTAAATGGATATTTCTCCAAACAAAATGCTTGAATAACCAATAAACGTCATTGGGAAAATACAAATCAAAACCACACTGAGGGGCTGCAGAGATGGCTTAGCAGTTAAGGCACCTGCCTCCTAAGCCTAAGAACGCTGGTTCCAATCTCCAGCGGTTCCAATCTCCAGGTCCCACGTTTAGCCAGATGCAGTGATGCAAGGGCGCGATGCTGCACTTGACCACAAGGGGGCGCACGCATCTGGATTTCGTTCTCAGCAGCTGAGACACTGCTGGCGCGCCCATCTCTGTCTTTCTCTCTCTCTCTCTCTCTCTGTGTCTCTCTCCAAAAATAAAAAATAATAAAAACCACACTGATTGGCTGGGGAGATGGCTCAGTGGTTAAAGGTGCTTGCCTGCAAAGCCTGCTGGCCAGGTTCGATTCCTCAGTGCATACATAAAGCCAGATGCAAAAAGTAGCACATGTACCTGATGTCCCATTTGCAGTAACAAGAGACCCTGGTGTGTGTGTGAGAGAGAGCGCACATACACACACAGGCGTGTGAAAATAAGTACTTTTTTCAAAAACAGATATGTAATTCCACATCCACTATGAGGCTGTAATCAGAAAGACAGACATATAAATGATGTGGAAAAACTGGAACCCTCATGTACTGCTGGTAAGGATATAAAAGGGTACAGTAACATTGGAAAATGGTTTGGCAATACCTCAAAATGTTAAATGTATTGAGTTAGCATATATACTAGCAATTCCACTCCTAAAATGTATACCTAAAAGAAATAAAAAAAAAAAAAAACATGTCCACACAAAACAATCCAAGAATGCATCAACGGAGGAAAGGATATATAAGGTGTGGTAAGTCGGGCATGGTGGCACATGCCTTTAATCCTAGCACTGGAGAGGCTGAGGTAGAAGGATTGCTGCGAGTTTGAGGTCAGTCTGGGACTACATAGTAAATTCCAGGTCAGCCTGAGCTAGCGCAAAAATCCTACCTTGAAAAACCAAAAAATCCATAAGATGTGATATATCCATACAATTCACTATTATTCAGCCATAAAAAGGAACAAAGTTCTAATGTATGCTATAGCATGGATGAACACTGTAAACATTAAATAAAAGACCACATCATGGGGTATTATTTCACTTACTTATATGTCCAGAATAAGCAATTTCAGAGTGATAAAATATAGATTCATAGCAGCCAGAGGATAAGGGATGACTGCTAATAAGTATACATAAGGTTTGCTTTTAGGGAAAAGAAAATTTTCTGAAATTAGTGGTGATGTTCAATTTTGTGAGTATACTAAGTATCACTTAACTGTACTGTTTTTTGAAAATTTCAGTACTCTTAGTGTTTAATAAATGCCTATTGTCAGAACAGAACAAAAACAGGTCCAGATGTGCTAAGCAAGAATTAGCACTGTACATATTTGTAAGAGGCTAACCACCCCTGTTACAACTATAAAGCCCTTGAGGACAGGGATGGCTTCTCATATATTTCCCTTAACATCTGGTATATTAGATTATATTAAGCAGGCATTCAATCAAGGTTCACTAAGTAAATTAATTAAAATCCACACATTACATATCAGGAATCTAGAAAAGTGTCCTAAGATTCCATCCTAACTAGAGAAACTCACTTTGTATTCTCTAGAATCTTGATTTGCCACTGACAAAGCCAATCTGACATTATACAATCCATTTACAATGCCATTCTTACCACTATATAACTATCCAGAGGACACACTCCTGTGACATTCTTAAAACCTACTTCAAATTCTCGACCTTATGTCTATCACCAAATGCCACTTACTAGATCTCAGCCTGTTTTTCTATTTCTTTAACCATATTCTCTAAGTTAGAAATGCCTTATATGTTTAGCCTTACTTGTTCTTCTCAAATACCCAAAATTCAAAACAACCATTCATTTGTGCTCAGGAAACTATTAACTAGTTAATAGTTTCCTGAGTTCAAAGTTCATACATCTTCACAAATGCCACCTATTGCCATACTGTCTTCTCAACAAGGAACTTCCTCTCCATAATTTGTTTTCTTAAGAGTAAATATAAATACAAAGATGAAAAATCAAAGACTTAACAAACAGCAAGAGCCTAAAGTCCAGAATGAATGGAGAACTGTGGCAAGAGGCCAGCTAAAAGAGCTTGCATAGAAAAGAGATAAACAAAGGGCCCACTGCTTAGGAGGGATGCTGTAGCATCCAGAGATGAAGGGATAATGCAGACCCATTCAGCTTTGCCTGCTTTCAGCCAGGAGCATAATCTTCAAACTGAGATAGTAAGAGCTCTGACTGAAGAAAGCTAGCATCTAAGGTAAGTAACACAGATAGTTACAGAATAGTTGCAGAATTCAAAGCTTGCTCAAAAACATGTTTTCTGATCAAACAAATTTCCTCCCATGGTACTGAAAAAACTTTCAGATCTGATGTAAGAACTAATACTAATTATTTAAGCTATCATGACAAGGAGCCAGAAGATCAAAACAGAAAGAACACACCCTCAGACTTCAAAAAGAGACATACAGATCCAGAAAAACATTGATGGGTAACCTTGCCAACTAGCTGTTGAAAAAAAAAGTCCAAGAATGGGTAAATAACAAGTCTGCATACAGGGAGAGAGGAGGTGGAGAAATACCATAGAGTCCTTATTAAGGCAGGCTCTACATTTGCTTTTCCACTAAAATGGGGAAAGGAGAGATGGTACAGACATTTATACAGATGATTCTAACAAGATATCAGACCAGATCTTTTCAGGATAGGCTAGGGAACAAAATGAAGAGGGCTAAACAGCAGAAAGTTGAAGGTCTCTTCAACTGAACAAAGAAGATACATAGCTTGGGTGTCTGGTTATCTAACATATCAACATCTACCAAGTTGGTCTCTAGGAAAACACTGCTGGAGTCCATCCTTTCCACAAAGTAGTTAACATCTATCAATTTCACAAAGCCATCGACCTGCTCTTCACATTTACAAGTGCCACAAAGCTCTGAGTGACCCAACACAACACCGCTTGACTGAATTGGACTCCATTAAAGGTCATGGAAGCCTGAAATGATAGTTCAAAACCAAAAATGACAACAAAAAGTCAAAGCTAGCATTTAGATTTTAAAGCTCAAATACATCAGTATAAGTAAAAAGTAGTAAGTTTCAGTTTATGTGGGAAATACTGAAATAATAAAAGCAACTAAAAGAACTATATGAACTTTAAAGCTGCATTAATAGATACATATAATGTCCATACTTGAATTCATCCAAGAAAATTTGTACGTTCCTTATAAATCTTTTCTGGTCCTTACCTTATAAAGTTAAAATAAGAGTCAACAATAACATTTAGTTAATACTCTTGCTTTAGAGCTACCTAGAGTTATTTTAAGTGTTTTTTTTTTTTTTTTTTTTTTTTTTTGGTCTGGTTTTTCGAGGTAAGGTCTCACTCTAACTCAGGCTGACCTGGAATTCACTCTGTATTCTCAGGGTGGCCTCGAACTAATGGTGATCCTCCTACCTCTGCCTCCGGAGTGCTCGGATTAAAGGCGTGAGCCACCATGCCCAGCTTAAGTGTATCTTAGCAACTGAAAACATGTATTTGATCAGCCTAATTTATTGCCATTTATAAGTTTTTGACTGTTGATAGATAGATAGATAGATAGATAGATAGATAGATAGAGATAGATAGATAGATAGATAGATATAAGCTATTGACATTTGTAAAACTTATAATGAATGATCCTTAAAGGAAGGCTCATATATTCTTAAATCCAAGTCTCTTTTGTTATTTTTATTTATTTATTTATTTATTTACAAGCAGAGAAGGAGAAGAGGGACAGACAGACAGAATGGGCATGCCAGGGCCTCCAACTGCTGCAAATGAACTCCAGATACATGTGCCACTTTGTGCAAACGGCTTTACATGGGTACTGGGGAATTGAACCCAGATCGTTAGGCTTTTCAGGCAAGTGCCTTAACCACTGAGAAATCTCGCCAGCCTCCAAGTCTCCCTTTTAGTAGAAGAAACTGAGAAAAATTAAGTAACTTGCCCCAAGCTACACATCTATTTAGAAATGGTCATGGTCCCTAGATGAGTCCTCTTTTATTCTACATCACGTGGGTTTCCAGCCCTCTAGTTCCTTTTAAAACTTGTCCTATGCACTAAAGAATTAGACAGCATACTCAAAAACATTAATCAACACACACTATATTTTGCTAATGATATATTAGCTTAGCAAAAGACAAATAACCATATCACATTAGCCAGTAAAATATTTTGATGTGTGTGATCACTTACAAGTTTGATAACCAATATTTGGTACATAAAAAGGCACTCTAATATGCAAACAGCTTATATTCTTAAATGGTGCAGTTACTTGTTTTTTTCATATCCTATTATCAGGAAAATAGAAATGCTTTCAGTGGACATGCCATTGTTAACTGTTCCCAAAACCTCTTCTCCCTCATAAAACATACCTCGTGAAAATTACTAAAGGGTTTTAGGTCTTCAAACCTAAACAGCTTTTCTTCATGTAGGGCAAAGTAAGCCCTGTGCTAAGACCCTCTTGCTCTTTTATCACTCTTCCAGAAACAATGCCTCTTCGAGAGCCCAAAGGTACAAAGGTTGACTGGCAGGCAAGCCTGAAGATTTCAGGTCCATCCTTCTCCACCCCTGCCCCCACCCCAGGACAAGGGGAAGATTGAAAAGTGATAAAAGAACAAGTGAGCAAGGACTAAGGACTGGCTTATGACCAACAGCATCTGCTAAGCTACCTCCAGGACGACCCACCCACCCCCAAATGAGACCTGAATGTCTCTCCTAGCCCCAGGGCCTGAATATATAGTCTCCCCTGGGACCCCTTTTAGAAAGGAAGAGGGAACTTTCTGGCCAGTCCCCTCCTCCCCAGTGTCATCCATTAAAGCCCCAAGCAAGCTCTTTGTTTGCAACAGCTGTGGGAGGGTAGGCGGCCTTGGAGAGAGGGGAGAGGTCACTCACTCCCCTAGTCCCCTGACTGCCAATCTCCAGGCCCTCCTGCCAAACACACATACAGCATCAATCCTCTCTCTTTCCACACTACCTTAATTAACCCAGGGTTACACTCGCTACACTGGGGCACTCTCTGAGACCTAATTATTTCTTTCTATGCCCAACTGCTACACAAGATGACTCCTCGGCTCTTTCCCTCTGCCAAAGGGGGTTCACTACTAGGACTCTCATTCCCTCCTCCTTTAATGCATACTCCAGGGTGGCTTCCTAAGCCCCAGGCTTCCATGCACAACACACAAAAGCACAGGGTCACCTCCTGGGCTCTGGGACTTTCCCCTGCCCAGATCCACAGACCTGTGCACACTCCAAGTACCCATTCCCTCTCTGAACCCAAAGGACACACGTAGAGAGAAGCATTCTACATCGCCAGCCCAGATCCTACGGGACTTTTTGCCCACCTGACCCCTCAGAACCCCTTAAGCCCAAAGGAAAACTCTCCCGCCCCCCCCGCCCCCAGCTAGGTCACTTCTCTGGCCCTCAGCCTTGGTTGGCCCCCAGTCCCCCCACCCCCATCTCCCACACACCACACACACACACACACACACACACACACACACCTGTCTAACCATTCTTCCTCCCTTGAGCCTTCACAACACAAACACGCGCTCCCCCGAGCACACCCACGATCACGCCAGCAGCCCGGGCGGCAGTTCCGCCTCGTGGGTGCCAGTCTCTTCTGCCCGCCACGCGCGGGGCCGTCCTCGCCCCAGCCACTCGACCACCACGGACGCAAGCACAGCCACTCCCCATCGCCCACGCCGGTGTCCCCAAGCCGGCCCGGAGCGCTCGCACCCTGCATCCTTGCATCCTGCCCTCCTCCACGGTGCCAGGCTCCCAGGGACTCGCACGGTGGGGAACCGGGAGAACCGAAGGCGACCGAGAGAAGGACACCCCCTTCTTCCGCCCCCACCAGCAAGCCTGTGGGGTCGATCCTACCTGAGCAGTTGATGCTCTTGCCTTTGCCACCGGGACAGTCCCCGCTGCCGCCCCCGGGGGGCTGGTTGGACGCGCGGCTCGCGGGCAGGGAGAAGGCGAGGAGCAGCAGCACCGACGTGTAGCAGCAGAAGGCGAGCGGGGGCGCGGCCCGCAGCCGGAGCGGCGCCTCAGCGGCCGCGGCGCCCATGGCTGGCGCCCCTGGACGGCGGGAAGTGCAGGGAGCTGCAGGCCGGGGGCATCCAGCCGTGCGCCCCTCGCCGCCTCCTAGCAGCCGCGCCGCCGAGCCCGGCAGCGGCCCCTCAGCATCCCCGCCTCAGCGCGGCGCCACCGCCCGCCAGGCCCGCCCCGGCCCGGCCCGGCCCGGCCCGCCGCGCTCGGGACGGACTCGCTGAGAGCGGCGCGTGCGAGGGTCGCGGGCGGGCGGGCGGACGGTCGCGCGCGCGCAGGGGCGGGTGTGCGGGGGTGGGGGGTCTCGCTCGGGGCGGGGGACCAGGCCCAGCCCACCTCGCTCGCCCGGCTTCGCCTTCCCTTTGTGTCCGCGAGGCCGTCGCCACCGCGTCACAAAGACCCCGGCCCGTCCGCCCGCCCGCCTGCCCGGTGAGGGGCTCGTGACGGAGCCGGCGGCGGCGGCGGCGGCGGGGGGGGGAGGTGGCGGCGACCCCGCCCCGCGCGCGCACACCCCCAGCGCCCGCGCCGCCGGCTCCGCCCCCTGCCCCCGAGGCCCGCCCGCGCCGCCTCGGCCGCGATCCCCCTCGGCTCCGGGGGAGCTATTGTTCCTGCGGCGGGCGGCCGGGCGGCCCCGGGGCGGGGGGCGTCCAGGATGCCCCGGCTGCCGGCCCCTGACAGACGACATCTCGGCCACCCTTTGTGAGCGTCGCCCCGAGAGCCGTGCAAAAACGTTTTCGAAAATGCTTGCTCGAAAGGCAAGGTGGTCCATCATCCCTTACCCAGGTGAAGAAACAAACCTGGAAGACGTAAAGGTGACTGGTCCAAGGTCATATACCTAGAAATGGCAGGAGCGGGACTGGAACCCAAGTTCCTAGCCCAGCTGTGCAATTCTCAGAGCTTTGGGGGTCATGGCTAAATCCCTAAGGCTTCACACATACACACACACACACACCCACACACACACACACACACACCACGTTCCCAGATTAACCGTTTATCAGCGCAATCTCAGAAGTCTATGTATTGCCTTTTCCCATTCAAAATAGCAAAGATTTAGAGAGGATTTGCTATATCCCAGGCCTGGAGGAAGCTCTTTGCGTGCATTCTCTGCAGTTCTTTCTTACAGCCCTGCAAGGGAGTCTTCCTTCTGATCTCCTTTCCCAGATGAGAAAGTTAGGACCCACAGTCTTAACGTGATCCCACCCCCAGCCCAGGGCTGTTCCTGCCTCATCTTGTTAGGAGATGCCTACTCAGATATAGGTAATGAAATCACAGACGGAATTCTCAGAAAGTCCTCTCACTGTTACAGTGCTTACCCCAGAAGCAATTTTAAACTCACTGAAAATGATAAAAGTCAACTGGCAAAATTAAGAAATGTGCAAAAGCCACCCTAAGAAAAAAACACATTAGGAAAAATACTTTCAGTGTAAATACAAGGTAAATTCCGAATATGTAGGTTATAAAAGTTGAGAAGGTTGACACACTGGAAAAGGGAAAGCTGATATTCACACACACACACACACACACACACACACACACACACACACACAAATGTGGACAGATTTAAAGCCATTAGCAATAAAAGAAAAAAACATAAAACATCTTCCTCTTTGCATGATTAATAACAGCTAAAAGAATTGGAAAACTAGCACTATTCACTTGTTCATTTTGGAGGGACAATTTGACTATGTATGGAAAAACTTTTAAAAGTTTACTCTTAACAATTCCAATATTGGAATTTTGTACTCATTTATCCACTAGAAATGATTTATAACCACATAAAAATGAATAAGGATGGGCTGGAGAGTTGGCTTAGCAGTTAAGGTGCTTGCCTGTGAAGCCTAAGGATTCATGTTCTACTCTCCAGGCCCCACACAAGCCTGATGCACAAAGGGACACAAGGGCACAAGGTTACCTATTCTCTCTCACACACAAAAAAAAAAAGGACCAGACAGTTGGGCTTGCCTCAAAAAAAAAAAAAAATGAATAAGGATGTTCATCATAGTCTTTTATATAATAATAAAATATAACCTAAGCATTCGTCAGTGGAACTAAAGTAAGTTGTGTCTTTGTACAACATTGTGCAACTTCAACAATGATTATGTTAATGTTTACCAATACTAAAAATGGTTATTAATGAGTATGTGTAAGAAAATCCTATTTTTCTAAAACACAGGTGTACCCATCTGTGGAGGTTTGAATGCAATAGTTTAAATGCATGGCCCCATTGACTCAGGTATTTTATTAAAATTTGAGCTTGCAACTTCAGCCCCTAGCAGGCAGATCCATGCTAGAGTGCGTGTGTCCTGGGCACATCTTGGAGTCCAGCCCTAAAGTATGTTTGAGAGTGGATCTGAATTCCAGCCCAAAGGTATGGAGAGAGCAGTTTGAGCTCTAGCTGTTCTTGGTGCTGGTAGTTCTTGCTCTGGCAATTCATGTTTTGTGGTGCTGGCTGTTGGTGATGTCTCTCTGCTTATATTTATGAAAGGGGGAGGCAGTTCTTCCACCATAGATGGAATTCCCCATGGTTTTTTTTTCTCTTTTGTAACTTTCTGAGAGAGAGAGAAGTGGCATGCTGAGGCCTCCAGCAACTGCAGTCAAACTCTAGACACGTGCACCTTGTGCACTTTGTATGCATGTGCAACCTTGTGCACTTGCATCACCTTGTATGTCTGGCTTACGTGAGCCCTGGAGAGTCAAACATGGGTCCTTAGTCTTCACAGGCAAGTGCCTTAACCACTAAGCCATCTCTCCAGCCTCCCCCTGGATTTTATAAGCCTGAAATAAAACTCTTCCTCTATTAAAACTGTGTCTGGTTGGATGTTCATCCCAATAACGTAGAGCTAACAACTGCAACACCATCCATAGGGGAAAAGGCAGCACCAGCCATACTATACAGCTTTATATCACCAGTGATTGCTTCTGAAGACTGGCGTAGGAACAACAGATACCTTTCCTTTATATTACTTATTTTTCTGTTGAATATTTTCAGTGAAAAAAAATTTTGTGAATTTTTCAGTGAATTTTAAAACTTATTTCCTTTTAAGTTATGCTATTGTCTTGCTTTTTCTATAAATAAATTTGCATTTTAACATTATGTTAGGGTTTGTCTTGAGCCCCTAAACTTTTCACAGTGGCATGGCACTGGCTTCCCTGAATCAGGAATGATGCCGGCCCCTTACTGCACAGCCACATGGAAGGCTTCTTCTCAGACCACTCCTTGAACAGTTCCTCTGCTGAGCTTAATTGACTTCCTGAGTCCCTCCTCCTGACTTGTGTCTTCACAAGTATTCTGCTTTCAATTTTCATTTGCCTGCTGACCATAGCCCAGGCAGAAATACTAAGAGGACACAACCTTTAAATTAAAAGCAAACAACCCCAGAGTTATAAATTACAATTTAATTTACATGTACATCCTTCTCCAAATGAGGTAAGGAAAATTCAACACAGATTTTCCCAAAGTTTTCACATTGAAAAGGACTCAACTTCAGAAAGGAGTGTCCTTGAGAGAAAGGATTTCTGCCATGAATCGTACAATCTCAGAAAGGATTTCCCTGACTTTCAATCGTATGATCTCAGAGTGGAAAAAAATCTTAGACGTTATCTAATAAAATCCCCGTCACACACTTTAGTATTTGTGACCCCCAAATAGCATTAGTAGAAGGATGTGGTACTACATAAAAAAATACCCAGTGAATTTAAAAGGAATGTAGATTTCTGAACACTTCTCCAGATAGTCTGGGTGAAGTTTTAGTATCTCTTATTTCTTTTAAAGTTCTCTAAATAACTCAGGCATACTGCCAAGGTTAGAAAACTTCTGACCTAACCTTGATCATCAGCTACTGCTCCATAAAAAAACAATCATAACATTTCAGCAGCACAAGACAATAATCATTTCTCACAGGTCTTGTAGGAGGTTGCTGATTGAGGCTAGACCTGGCTGGAAGGCTGTGCTTCAGACTGCAGATCCATCTGGGTTTTAGCTCCTGTGTAAGGTCTAAACTCCAATGTACCAGTATTAATTCTGGGGCCCAGGCTAAGGAAGCAGCAGCTCCCAAGAGGAATGAATATTCATGCAGACAGCAGTGGTGAGCGTACTTTACCCTGCTGCTCATCCATGTCTAGCATCCCATTGACTAAAGCCAGTCCCAGGTATGAGCCCCAAGACAACAGGTAGGGAAATCTGTTCTTATAAAAGGTAAGAGAGGAAGTGAATGCAGAGTGAATATTTTTGAGCAGTACCCTGTCAGAGATCCATTTATTATGTTCTACCAGAATGTCTTTAAGTTCCAAGTAAGAGAAAACCCAAATTAACTTAAACAAACAGGGGATTTCTTGGCTCAGGTTTAAAAAAAGGAATGCCAGAGGCAGTGCCCTCTCCTATAAGTTGATTTTGCCTTCAGTCATAAAGCTTCACTCATAGCAAACAGTGGATTCTTTCCAGAAACCTTTAGGAGCATTCCTTGCATGCTAGGCACTACAGTAGCCTCTGGAGGCAAAAGATAATCCTGACCATGCTGCGTGGGGGCGGGGAGACATCAGAATATTAACAGTTACAACACAGTGTGATAAATACTAAATATGAATGGAGTAAGGGTGTTCGGTAGGAATAAATGGCAAATCCCATTCCAGACTTTCAGTCCTGCCAAAATCCCGGCTTTGCTGGACCTCCTGCTGGTTGGTCTAGCTGCATAATGTAGTCCTGATAAACAGTAATGAGATACCTTGGGGCTGACTAATTGAGCCTGGAAGGAGAGAGTCACAATGCTTGAGCCAGAAACAGGGAGCACTGGAACAACCTGGGATTGACCTCTAATTCAATTTAGAAACTGGACCCCACTAGAGAGAAGAGACTTTTTAAAAAATGGAGTTGGAGCTGGGCGTGGTGGCACACGCCATTAATCCCAGCATTTGGGAGGCAGACATAGGAGGCACGCCATGAGTTCAAGGCCAACCTGAGACTACATAGTGAATTCCAGGTCAGCCTGAGCTACCATAAAAAAAACAAACAAAACAAAAAAAAAAATGGAGATGGAGAAATTCATTCAGCAAATTTGTACTGAAGGTCTGTCTACTCAGAATTCAATGGTCCCTATCCTTAGGAAGTTTGGAGTCAAAAATATTAACTAGTGGCTGGAGAGCTGGTTTAATCTTAAAGTGCTTGCCTGCAAAGCCTAAGGACCCAGGTTTGATTCCCCAGTACCCACATAAGCCAGATGCACAAGGTGGCACATGTGTCTGGAGTTTGTTTGCAGTGACTAGAGGTCCTGGTGCACCCATTCCCTCTCTATCTGCCTCTCTCTCTAATAAATAAATAATATAAAAAATATTAACTACATAATTATGCAAATAAAAGTCACAACATTACTAACAAATGCTATGGAAAGGAGGGCCAGACCACATTTCCCTGAAAGAACGATGCTTGTGTTAAGATCAGAGGCATGAGCAGTAGTTGCCCAGGAAGAGATGTAGTGTTCCAGGCAAGCAGCGGGCCTGTATGTCAGCCAGGTAAAACAATATGAGAGCAAGGTCCACTTGTTTAAAACTTCCTTCATTGATTCAACAAGTATTTTTCAAATTTATTTATTTATTTCTCTCCCTGTGTGTGCACACACACCAGGGTCCTGCCGGTATAAATAAATGCCAGACACATGAGCCACTTTGCATCCAGCTTTATGTGGGTGCTAGGGAATTGAACCTGGACTAGCAAGCTTCACAAGGCTCTTTAACCACTAAGCAACCTCCCCAGTCCCTTCAACAAATATTTGCATTACTTTAGGTACAGAAAAATAACAATGAACAAATCAAAGTCCCTGTTGGTCATAGAAGTCTAATTGGAAAAACCAGATAATAGCAGTAATAGAGTGACAACACATCTTAGGTTGTCACTCATCTGCCTGCTCACTTTGTTAGTGTTATGTTCATTTCATACATGAGGAAAGAAAGACCTAAAGAAGTTACAAAGCTAGGACTCTGGAGTTACCTGGTTCATTCCTACTTCTAAGTTGCAGCCCATCACAAGTAACGAGAAGGGCAACATCACGTCTGAAACAAAACTGAGCAAAGATCAGCCCTATCAAGACTGCAGCCAGACTGCTGGCCAAGCTAAGCTATGGCAAAGCCAAGCTAAGCAACCAGCAAAGGTGCCCATCAGATGAAAGGACAGAGAATATGGGAGATGCACTCAGTGGAGTATTATTTGGCTATAAAGAAGAAGGAAATCTTGTTATTTGCCACCGATAGATGGAAATGGAGAACATTATGTTAAGTGAAATAGCCAGACACAGAAAAGGTACTCCACCCAAAAATGGAGCAGTGATTACCAGGGATGAGGGAGAGGCAAAGGACAGGAAGGTGGAAGATGGTAGTGGGATATTGATGCAAGATTCAGGGTTCAGGAGAGGTCCCCAAGCTTATGAACCCCAATTTTGGGTCATGTCCTATTTTAACAAAGAATTGATAAAAATGTAGCTGGGCATGGTGGCGCACACCTTTAATCCCAGCACTCGGGAGACAGAGGTAGGAGGATCGCCGAGAATTCGAGGCCACTCTGAGACTACATAGTTAATTCCAGGTCAGCCTGGACCAGAGTGAGACCCTACCTCGAAAAAAAAAAAAAAAAAAAAAAAAAAAAAAAAAACCAGAATTGATAAAAATGAACTAAAAAAGGGTAAATTGTGAATTATTAAGTTTATTTGGGGGGGATTCACAAATTGTGGGGTTTGTTTAAGAGAAACTGGTATCTAGGAAGAAAGCTAGAGGCTAGAGCAGAGTCTTAAGCTCATGGGAAGCATATTCATGTAGAAGACACAGGGCAGTCCCTGAGATTCATGTAAAGGAAATGGAAGTTTTTAGGGAAAGCCTGGAGTGGAGTCACAAACACCTGGAACATAGAACCTAGGCGCTTGTGTCGGGAGATCTAGAAGGATCACACACAAAGCATCGGCCCTGAGTGTCCCCATGGGAGAAGGTTAAGGTGGTGGCTTAAGGGAGAATAGCAGAGGGAAAACATCAGAGCAGAGACCAAGAAATTCAGATGAGAAATGAGTAGTAAACAGAGTTGTACCATTACCCCGAGTTTAGAGAAATGACACAGGTAACAGGCCCAAAGTTAGAGAAAGCATCCACGTGGTGGATCTGTAGTCTAAGGGAAATGCACAGGTGATAGATTCAGAGACCAGAGGAAAATCATACATGAAATTAAAGTGAGAAGTGACCTCAAAATATAAAGCTGAGGCAAGCAGAAAAACTACTCAGACCAAGAAACTATACTCTGCTCTCCTCTGCACCCAGCTAGGCTGGGCTCAGGGGAGCAGAACTCAGGTGTATCCATGCAGAGCGAGGGAACAGAGAGAGAGTGAAAGAAGGCCAAAAAACCACCTTTGTGGTCTTGAAAATGTATTCTTTTGTCAGATTCAGGTGAGCAAAGGTGTAGATTTGAAGGGGCAGGCTTCAGGGTCATCCCAACTGGGTGGCGAAGGCCTCCCATCTAGGTAGCATGCTAGACTGTGGGCAGCAGGGGGCGCTGTAGCTGTTGTAGATGAGTCTTGATCAGACAGGAGCTCCATTCCTGCCAACAGTGCCATTCATGTCAGGGCGAGGTGGCATCTGTTCTCTTTGGGCCTTAATTTCTAACTGAAACTGCCTAAAAGAAGCTACTTTCCTCCTATTCCTCCTTCAATATGACCATTGCATGCCCTATGCATGTATAGAAATAATAATCAGAATCCCATTAATCTATACAATTAACATTAATTTTTAAAAGGCCCCCCAGGGGCTGGATGTGTAACTAGTAGTAGAGCACATGTTAAGCTTGCTCAAGGTCCTGGGTTCAATCCCAGCACTAATTTTTTAAAAAAAAATTTTTAAAGATGGCCACCAAAGAACATGCACACATCCCACCAATATGTCAGGAGAGTTTATTAACAGTCTCTGATGGCATGATGCAGGGATTCTTGTGATAACACTTAAGAACTTTAGTTGAAGGCACTGCTCCCGTCATCCACATACCTTTAATGATGTTCAATTATGAAGACAGTGAGCAGAAACCAAGGAGGCATTTGCAGACATCTGAATAAAAAGTGCGTTAGGAATCCAGAAAGCTAGCCCAGCTCCGCCTGGAGGAGGACAGCCTGCTCACTTAATTTTGTCAGTTTGAAAGCCTTCTCACCCAAATAGTCCTTGTGAGGGGAAAAGAGAGGAGGCATCTCTGAGTCTTTCCTGAAGGTCTTCTTGTCATTCAATTGTTCAGCACTGTTTCTGAATATAAAATTAAGATTTTTTTCTTATCTTTTAGCACATGGAAAATTTTGGCTACAATTCAAAATTTTTCAGATGGCTTTGACTCATAAAAGATTGAAACCCCACCACTGCCAACAAAAAAAAAAATAGCATCTCTGAAAAAAAGACGATCCCATGTAAGTGAGAGGTATAACATAGTGATTAAGAGCGTAGGCTTTGGAGCCGAACCATCTGGGTTTGCTTCATAGCCCGGCCTGTCACATGCTAGTTCTATGACCCTGAGCAAGTTACTTAGCTGGTCTATGCCTCAGTCCCATGATCTACCTACCGAGTTCCATTTTATCTACTTCATAGGGTTGTTAAGTATAAAATGAGTCGATATGTGTAGAATGCTTCAAGTCATATTTAGTACATCACAAGCATTTGATAAATAAACAGAAGTAGTGGTGGCAGAGTCATCCTATGATAGATTATAGTGATTGTCAATGGCAGTTGTCATTAATTGTATATTAAGCTAAGAGTTCTGCATGTATTGCCTGAGGTCATACACAAAAACCCAGGGAAGGTACTGGTATTATCTTCCTTCTAGAAATGAGGAAACGGGTTTGGAAAGGGTAAGGAATTTGTCCAGGCTTGCACAAATAGTGCACATCAGAGCTGGGACCTATTCTGCCTCACAGTATAGCTTTATATGATTAATAAAACCCCAAAGAGTTAAAATCTCAACAGTCAAGAGAGTTCATCCAGCCTGGTGTGGTGACACATGCCTTTAATTCCAACACTCGGAAGGCAATAGAGATAGAAGGATCACTGTGAGTTCAAGGCAAACCTGAGAATATATAGTGGATTCCAGGTTAGCCTGGGCTAAAGCGAGATCCTACCTCAAAAAGAGAGAGAAAGAGAGAGTCAGCTGGGCTAGCCACCTAATAGAGCAACATGCACTATGATAGTCTGATGACTAACCCTGGCAGCCAAGCTGTTGGGAAATAAGGTTGTGACAAATAGCCAGGTGGGTCAAAGAGAAGGACAAGAGCTTGTTGTGGTAGCCCATGTCTCCACACTTGGGAGTCAAAGGCATGAGTGAGTTCAAGGTCAGGCCAGAATACTGTGGCAAGATATAAAAGAGAGAGAAAAATTTTATTTTCAAGAGCTTGGGAATAAACTTGAGAATGGTATCCACTGAGCTCAGAATCTTGAGAGTGATAGCAAGGAGCTAATACATACAGGAATTAGAATGAGTCAAATGGAACTAAATAATTATATTTTGCCACTGAATGTGTTTCAGTATGTCAGCTTGCCTCTGTATGTATACATATATATTGAGCATATGTCATTTGCCTGTGTGTATATATATGTAATGAGTATATCAACTTGCTTCTGTACATATGCATAAAGTGTCAAGCATATGTCATTTTACTCTGTGTGTACATATGTAAGGAATGAGTTCATATCAGGTTGCCTCGGAGAGAGTATGCATACATTCATATTTGAGGGTGACATATTTGAGTCCCATGCATATTCATATACATGTGCACACATGCACACATTACCATATATATTAAACTCATCTGTATTTGTACATGCAAACTTTGAACTGGGAGTTTTTAAATTCTTCTAAGCTCCTATTTGAAAATTACTGCTTACAATATAATGGCCCAGGGCATCAGCTTCAGGATTAGTACAGTTGGACTCCACAGTCTGGATTCCCAATGCAGAGAGCTGCAAAGATGAAATAGCAAGATCCCATTCTGGACTATTTCTCTTGGTACAGAACAATAGTGATAAGACATATGGTGACTTTGGCAGTGGTGCCCTCAGCAGTGAAGAGAGCAGGGGTCAGCACAGGGCAGGAAGCATAGTGACAGTAGACCCATTCATCTAACTGTATTTAGAGATGTGCCTGGAGCATTATGTGCCAGGCAACCATGGCAGGCAATGAAGACACAGGTGAACCAGGCAGACACAGTCCCCATCCTATAATCTAATAGAGAAGTTAAACTTTAAACAATCACAGTGTTCAATGATAATAACCTGCAAAAAAATAGTATAACAGTATAACAGGAGCTGATGATGGTAACAAGGAAACCTTCACAGAAGTGACATTTAAGCAGAGGCCAGAAGACTAATGAAAAGGAAGGCAAAGACTAAGAAAGAAGAGAAGAGCCCAGCGTGTGGCACACGCCTTTAATCCCAGCACTCGGGAGGTAGAGATATGAGGATAGCCATGAGTTTGAGGTCAGCCGGGGCTAAAGTGAGACCCTACCTCAAAAAAAAAGAAGAAAAGAAGAGAGACAATTCTATGAAGAAAATTCATGCCATATCACTGTATTGTATTCTCCAAAATGCAAAGAAAGTGTACGTTAAATGTTCTTACCTCCCTCCAAAATAACCATATGTGGGCTGGAGAGATGGCTCAGTGGTTAAGGCACTGGCCTGCAAAACCTAATGACCTGGGTTCCATTCCCCAGTACCCATGTAAAGCCAGATGCTCTAAGTGGCACATGCATCGGGAGTTTGTTTGCAGCAGCTAGAGGCCCTTGTGTGCCCATATTTATATTCTCTCTTCTCTTCCCCTTCTCCTTGCAAATAAGTAAATAAAATATTGTAAAAAAAAAAAAAAACCTTCTGTGAGTTAAGGTATTTGTTAATTACTAGATTTGACCATTCCAAGATGAATATATACTTTAAATATTATACACAATGCCCATGATTTTTATTTTTCTGATCAAAAGAAGAAGCAGCCTGGAGAATGAATGACACAATGATGTTGGGGACTTCAGGAAGCAAATGGCAGAGTATGCAGGCCTTCTAAGTCAGAAGAAGGATTCAGCCTTGATTTTAAGATTATAAGCAGGGGGCTGAAGAGATGGCTTAGCCATTAAGGTACTTGCCTGTGAAGCATAAGGACCCAGGTTCGATTCCCCATTACCCACATAAGACAGATGCACAAGATGGCACATGCATCTGGAGTTCCTTTGCAGTGGCTAGAGACCCTGGTGTGCCCATTCTCTCTCTCTATCTCTGTCTCATAAATACACAAGAAAAAGAAAGAAAAAGAAGAAAGAACATATGCTGTTCAAGAGGAAAATAAACTTTAAAAATATTATAAGCAGGGAGTTGGGCAGATGGCTCATGCCCAAAGTCCCAGAAAATGGGAGGCTGAGTCAAGACGATCATTGAGGCCATCCTGGAACACATAGTGAATTCAAGGCCAGCTTAGGTTAGATACAGAGACCCTGTCAGAAAACAAGATATGTTTAAAAGAGATCACTTGGTTAAATAAGTGAACAGTGAGGTGGTGTGACTAATACCTCTCTGTGGGGCTGGGGATATAGCACAGTGGTAGATCGCCTGTCTAGCACTGGTGAGGCCCTAGATTGAAGCTCCAGTGCCACACAAAAAATAAATTTCAGTGACGCTTTGAAACAGAACAATCACTTGAGCTGCACAGGCCGGAAGGGAATGGAAAGGAACATGTGTGCAGGAAAACCAGGAAGGGCTACTGTGTGGCCCAGGTGAGTTTAGTTTAGACTAGGGATGATGGGATGAGTAAGTGAATTAGATGGCTCTAGCAGATAAGAGCAATAGTACTTGGGGACTGACTAGATGTGGGAGGAGAGGGACAGAAAGTGTCAAGCAATGGTTTTGCCCAGGTTCAGTGTTATTTATAAACCAGCCAACTGGAGGAAAAGCACACTTGTAGAGGGGGTGATGAGTTCCCTTCTAAGCACATGCTGAGTTTGAAGGGCCAATAATCCATCTACATGGAAATCCCAAGTTGCCATTTGGTTTATAAGTCAGCTGGAAAGAGAGATTTACAGTGGGCATAACTTTTTATTTACTTACATGTAGGCATGTGTGCATGCATGCCTGTGTCTTTATCATTCCAGGGCCTCTTGCCATTGCACACGAACACCAGATGCTTGCACCACTTTTTATGTTCAGTTTATGTAGATAGCTTGAGAACTAAACCCAGGCCAGCAGGCTTTGCAAGCAATTGCCTTTAACTCCTGAGCCATCTTCCCAGCCCCTGAGCATAACATTTGAGAAGCATCTGAGGACAAATTAAATAGAAGTCATGGGAATGAATGTGATGACAATGAGAACATGTAGGAAGAAGGCCTGTGCTACATCCGAGGATCTCCAATGCAAGGAATTGCACATAAGTATAATAAAACTAGGAGGGGGCTGGAGAGATGGCTTAGCAGGTAAGGTACTTGCCTGCAAAACCAAAGGACCCAGGCTCGACTCCCCAGGACCCATGTAAGCCAGTTGCACAAGGGGGTGCACACATCTGGAGTTCATTTGCAGTGGCTGGAGGCTCTGATGCGCCCATTCTCTCTCTCTCTCTCTCTCTCTGCCTATTTCTATATCTCTCTCTTAAATAAATAAACATAAATAAAATATTTTAAAAGTACGAGGAAAGTCAGTAAAGAACAGTGTCACAGTGACCAAGGAACAAATGTCTTAGGAAGTAAGATGTGGCCAACTGGCCAAATGCTGCTAAGAGGTCAAGCAAGCTGAGTACTGAATAGTTTCCAGCTGTTCAGTTACTTGAAGTCACTCATGATCTTAGCAAGAGCCAATTGGTAAAGCAGTAGGGACAGAATCCAGATTAGACTTCCAATGCAACATGAATAAGAAGTAGGAAGTGAAGGGCTGGGGAGCTGGCTCAGAGAAGAAAGCACTTGCCACACAAGCATAAATACCTGAATTCAAATCCCCAGCACCCACATGAAAGTCAGATGCTGTAGTGAGAAGGGAGGCAGAGACTGAATCAGCTGGAAGTTCAGTTTGCCAGCCAACTAGGCTGGCAGATGTAGCAGTCAGTGGTCAAGAGACCCTGAGTCAAAGAAGGCTGAAGGTGAGGACCAACACCTGAGGGTTGTCCTCTGACCTCCACATGCATGCAGTAGCATATGCATGTCTGCACTCACACACATGAACGTGCACACATCACATACACACACAAGAAGAATGGGAAGTGGAAACAGATCATTTAGACAGGTTGGCTGTTTGGCTGTGAAGGAAAATAAAACAGGGTTTCTAGGGAGATGTCTGAGGTTAAAGTTAAAAGTGCTTGCTTGCAAGCCTCCTGGCCAAATTCAGTTTCTCAGCACCCATGTAAAGCCTGACACAAAAGATACAAAGTTGCATACACATCTGTAATCCCCACACACCTATGAAACAAGGAGAATATGGAAGCTTGAAGGCCAGCTAGACTGGCCGACATGGGGTGGTTAAAAAAAGGAAAAGTGAGCGGGGAGTGGTGGCAATCCCAGCACTTGGTTTTTGTTTTTTGTTTGCTTTTTGAGGTAGGGTCTCACTCTGGCCCAGGATGACCTGGAATTAACTATGTAGTCTCAGGGTGGCCTTGAACTCTTGGCAATCCTCCTACCTCTGCCTTGTGAGTGCTGGGATTAAAGACATGTGCCACCATGCCCGGCTAATCCCAGCACTTGGGAGGCAGAGGTAGGACGATCACCATGAATTCAAGGCCACCCTAAGACTATATAGTCCAAGTCAGCCTGGGCTAGAGTGAAACCCTACCCCAAAAAGCAAAAAAAAAAAAAAAAAAAAAAAAAAAGAAAGATAGAAAAGTGAGAACCGGTTTTAAGCAAAGTTGGAGAGGACAAATACCCCAAGGTTGTCTTCTGACCTCCACAAATGTGGCATGTGCATGCCTATACATATACACACATATATGATAATAATAACAGGAGGTGGCTATGGGCAGAAGAGGGACTGTAAAAATATTTAAACGATGGTTGTATAGATGGCTTAGTGGGCCAGAGCACTTCCCATGCAAGCTTGAGAGCAGGAGAGGGCCCGAGACCACCTGACTTTGATTCTCCATCACCCACATAAACACCTGGGCAAGGCTACACACATCTGTAACACCAGTCCTGTAGACAGCAGAGACCAGAGAATTGCTGGAGCATCCAAAAACACCCAGATGAGCAGTGGAGAGGGGACATCTGACATTCTCCTTTGCCCTCCACATAAACTAATCAATGCTGATAAGGAACCACTAAAGGGAGGAAAGGCAAACTTAGATACACAATAAAGGAACAAGGAGTAATGACTTGTGTAAGATTCTTGAGGAAAAATTAAGAGGAATTCTAAATACAGATGGATACATTCTTCCTTGGAATGAGCAGGAAGATGGGCAAGATGCAGCCAGTCTAGCAGGTAGGGCATTGAGATATTGGTGAATTCCTGGATCCTGGCTTCTGTGCTTTCTCAAGAGAAGGGGAGTTGAACAGACTGAGGGGCAGGGGAAGTGGCTACAACAAAAGGTAAAATAAAGTAGCTTTAGCCTCACTCTAATTTCTGTCAGCTCTCAGCTTCTCTTCTCCACTCCAATCTTCATCACTGTTTGGTGTGAGTAATTGTATTCTATCAATCTCATGTAAAACTTTACTTTAAAAACTGATCTATAATATGTAATTCATAAAAGAGATACCACTTTAAGACAAATATTCTAAAGTCTCCCTTGCCACTAGATTGCTGCCCCAGTATCAGTTAAGTACACAGAAGTTCTGGGTCAGATCTGAAAAGTGGAGAAATAGTGAAGTGGCCATTGATGGTAATGGGAGAGAAAGCATACGATCTTCCCCTGCTGCATTCAAGAATGATCAATAATGCTAAGCAGACACTAGAGAAGAAATCTGGAGCTGGGAGTCTTTCACGTGAGCAGTTCTTGGTATTGTAGGGAGTGGGATAATCTGTCCCTGTACTCCACCAGCAAAGAAGTGCTAAGAAAGATGACAACAATAAGTCAAACCAGACATGGTGGCAAATATACCTGTAATTGCAGCACTTGGTAGGTAGAGACAGGAGGATCAGGAGTTCAGGGTCAATCATGACTACATAGCAAACCAAGGCCAGCCAGGGCTACATGAAGAACCTGTTCAAAGTATTGACAGAGAGAGAAAGAGAGAGAGAGACTGAATCCTTTGCTTTTTGTGCAGTCAGTGTAATTTAAAGGAACCTAAATTCAGGTTTTGTCAAACCCATAACATCTTTGTACATGAATGCCAAAAATTATCAATGCTGATTTAGTCATCATTTTGAAATAACTGATTCAGTTAAGAATCCTCAATGGCTGCTAAGACGGTTGGGTGAAAGGTTATAAAAGGACAGGATAGTCACAGTCTTAAAGCACTATTCTATAGATTACTTATTAACTATGAATGAAAGAACATAATTCTATTATAGCTCTGGCAGACATCATCTTCACCAGGTAATCAAATTTAGCATCACCAAGGGTGGGACACCCTACCATAATGCACCTCCTGAAATGACACACTGAGAAATACAAGAAATTTATATATGTGATCCTCTTGCCAAAAAGAGTTTGAATCTAATCACAGGAATGCTCATCAAATAGATGCAGAGTGTGAAGAGCACTTTACAAGGCCCAGACATCTAAAGAAATGAATGTCATAAAGAGAAAGGCAAGGAGAAAGGTTTCTTCTAGATTATATACAGAAACAAAGCAATCAAATATGATAAGCCTTGATTCGATCTGAGGAAACATGACAATAAAAAATAGGATAACTGGAGAAATTTGAACGTAGACTACATATTAAGTGGTTTATTGAGTTAATGGGAATTTTCTGAGGCATGATAAAGGGATCAGAGTAATGTGGGACAATGTTGTTATACTGAGTATATACATGCTAAAGTATTTAGGGGTCAAGCGTCATTATGTCCAACACATTCTAGTAAGTGTTTGAGAGAAAGAAACAATTGGTCAGTCTAGGTGAAAGGTAAAGAAAAGATGATTTAGGGCTGGAGAGATGGCTTAGTGTTTAAGGCATTTGCCTGCAAAGCCAAAGGACCCAGGTTCAATTCCCCAGGACCCATGTTAGCCAGTTGCACATGGGGCGCATGCATCTGGGATTCATTTGCAGTGGCTGGAGGCCCTGGCACACCCATTCTCTCTCCTCCCTCTTTTTCTGTCAAATAAATAAATAGATAAAAATAAAATATTTTTTTAAAAAGAAAAGATGATTTAAAAACATATATCAAGGCTGACCAGATGTGTTGGCACACACCTTTAGTCCCTAGCAATTGGAGGTCAAGGTAGGAGGATCACTGTGAGTTTGAGGCCATCCTGAGACTACATAGTGAATTCCAGGTCAGCCTGGGGTAGAACAAGTACCTATCTTGAAGACCCTAAATAAATAAATAAATAAATAAATAAATAAATAAATAAATAAAGGCAGAATGTGATCAAAATACATTATGTACATGAATGGAACTGTCAAAAATAAAATTTCAAAACCTCAAGGCCGTCTATTTCTTAATTACCCCACCAACCACTTTCTTCTTGCCATGGCTCTGGATAGCTTTATGCTTACAAGCATAAACTCTTCAGCTGAGAGTGCTAAATTAGATTGAAATCTTTAAAAGCATCTTATCAAGAAAATTGCTCTGCAAAGCTTCTTAGACATAAAAGAACTTCTAATTTGTGTAGGAGTATAAGTAAAGATGTAATAAAGTGGGTGACTGAGCCACAAAATCATAAACAGAACGTTTTCTTGGAATCAGAAAACTTTAGGCCCAGTACATCCTAACTGGAGATATCGTCTCCTCATATGCCGGTGCATACAGGTACAGAAGAAAACAGAACATGGAAAGCCTTCCAAACTGGAAACACACAGCAGATGGAGTTACCCTGGATAGCACCGCGTGGTGATGCACTCTTAGCAGTGGTTGCACATCTCAGCATCCAGGAAGCCTGTTAAACTTGCTAAGCCCAGTGTGGTCCCCAGAGATCCTGATTAGGTCTAGGATGGAGCCCACACCTTGCTTTGTGAAAATGCCCCAGATTATCTAGTACAAAGCTATGTGTAAGCCACACTGAAAGCCACATTGGAGGAAGTTATTGTAAGGGAAGTGTAAGAAAAAAGCAAAAGAGAACACCTGATTTGATCTCTACAGACAAGACTGTTTTATTGAGAGTAACAGCAAGGGGCCCAGCTTTCCCGCGGAATGAAGGCGGAAGTACTGAGCCAGGCTAGGGTGTAAATTTATAAGGAGAATCCTAAGAAAAACAGACTGGACCAGGTGCAGTTGATAAGAAAACTGTAGCTGTTTGTGTCCTTGTTCAGAATAGGTTTCTTCAGACAGGAATGTCTAAGGAAGGACACTCAGATGGTCTCTGGTCCTTCAAGGCCACCTAGGCTAAAGAGTACATCAATCAGGAAAGGGTGCCAAACTTCTTTATTGCCCGCAAGCTTTAGGGATAGCTATTAACTCTTTAGTTCCCTTTAGTTTTCAGGGAAGGCTATTAACCCTTCAGCTATAGTCAACTAAATCCTGACTGCTCAGTGGTTGGTCCAACATCAACACTACAAGAGAATTTGAAAAGATTCAAATCTGAGAATTCAAATATACTTTGTAATAAGATGCCAGGGGTTCCCGTGCACATAAATGTCTGAGGACACAGTGTCTAAAAGGCAAGACTGATTGGTAACCTTCCTTTTTTTGGCTTGGTCACTGCACTTAGCTTGCTGTCAGACAATTCGGATTACCGCGTTTGTCTGTTGCTCACAGCTTTAACCTCATTTGACTCTACTCTTGTCTCTGGATCTTCGATGCTTTGGGATGTCTTCTATAAACAGATCAATCAACAGAACTGAGTTGGAGTGAGAAAGCTTTGTTAGGCAGTTAGGGTGACTGGACCCCTGAAAGTAAAGTAGGAATGTCTTTGGACTTTGCTAGAGATCAAAGAGGAAGCTGGCTTCTCCTTAGCTCCTAAAACAGAGTTCCTTAGATTTGTTTTGCCACAATCTGAGCCCCTGCTGGGCAGAAGATCCCTTTCCTAGAAAATCTAATCCTTACATTGTGGTTGATCAAACCCATCCTCCAGAACTTGGCATCATGGCTAGCCTCTTCCTGAGACTGCCTGTAGCCCAGACCAATGAGCTGTCTCTCTGGCTCACCTGAGCCAAAGGTAAAATCCACTATAGTAAGGTTATAGATACATTTATGAGGGGAGGGCAAGCTCTCTGGCTGCCTGACCACCCCTGAGCCTCCAGGTTCTGATGAGTTTCCTCTCATCTCTGTCCAGCTGGGCTGAGACGAAGGGAGAGCCCCTTGGCCCCCACCCCTACATTGGGCTCTTTACCCCTTCCTGCCCTCCACATAGCAGGAACTCTTGTATTTTCTTTTCTTTCCTCTCTAACTCACTTTTCAGTTTTCTCAGGCCCACCATGTGGGCTCAGACTCCATGGGTATATTCACTTTCCTTCCCTTGGTTCTGTACTTCCCTCAATAAATAAAACAATGTTAAAGTATGCTTTGTTTTTAAAAATATTTATTTAGTTATTTATTTGAGGGGGGCAGAGAGAGACACAGAAAGAGAGAAAGAGAGAGAATGGGCACACCAGGGCCTCTAGCCACTACAAACAAACTCCAAATGCATGCACCACCTTGTGCATCTGCCTTATGTGAGTACTGGGGAAATGAACCTGAGTCCTTAGGCTTCACAGGCAAGCACTTTAATCACTAGGCCATCCCTCTAGCCCAGATATATAATAATTTAATAATTATCTTTCTTCTCAGTTTGGCTTGCTCAACCCTTTGGCTAAATGCAAACATGAACCCAGGGTTTGGTGTTCAAGGACTTTTCTGAACACCTCACACCCTGTTTCCATCCAATTGCTCTATTTTTTTTCCATGCTAGATACACACCACACAAAGCATACTAATTTGATGGGGAGATGTGCTTTGAAATGCCGTTTTCCAGACATGAAGTAGTTATTGAAGTCATGATCTTACAGTAGTTGTTTCATGCAAAAGACGTGCACAATATTTTGACATGGATAATGGAGGAGAGCAAAAAAAAGAAAGACACAAAAAGGTGGGGATTATGATCAAGCTCCATTATGTTCACGTATGAAAAGTTTCAATAAAAAAAGTTTTAAAAAACATACTGATGAGGTCTACATCTAGTTAAGATTCCTACTAGTATGAGATTTTTTTCTTCTTTTTTATTGTGGCAAAATATACCCCTTGCTATTTTAACCAGTTCCAGTTTACAGCTCAATGGCATTAAGTGCATTCCCACTGTTACACAGTTACTCATCAACACTGTCCACCTCCAGAGCCCCTGGTATGTGATCCTGAACACTCTGTAAGTTTCACCTCCTTATCTCCAAACTGTGAACACCTGCAGAGCATCAGGAGCATTAGATGAATTAATACAGAGCATTTCTAAGGCCCATGGAAGATGCTCTGTAAATGCTGGCATCACTACTTTCATTTAAAATAGGCACTCAGACAACCTTGGCTGTAAAATAGACGACATTCACTAAAGTCAACTGATGAAATCTGTTTAAATATACAAACCCACATATTCTGAATATAGCATTGTCTTAGAAACAGGGAAATGTATAAAACAGAAGTGTTCTAAAAATTCTATAGAATTGGACAATTTAAAACAGTTATACAGTAGCCAATTACATTTCATTGAGAAAAATACATTTTGGAAGCAACAATCCTTTTGTTACCATTACATAGAAATTTGTGTATGACTATACTTAGATGGTGTTATAAGCAGTTTAAAAACAATCATTATCCTAATATCAATAATGTTCACAAATAGTGCTTTCCACCTTGGGGCTGATTCAGTTGGATGGGGTATTTGAATTCCATTTTACATTATCTTTTAAGGAGAATGTTAATTTGAAAACTTAGTTTGCATGCAGTAAATTGAAAAGATTAGTTTAGCTTCAGAATTAGACTAATTAGAACAAAGGGAGGGGATTTAGACATCTTCTTCTGTAATACTCTTATTTTACAAACAAGGAAATTGATATCCAGAGAGACCTAGTAACTTGCCTCATAACAATCAAATAATGAGTGCCAGCAAATCTGGAAGCAGAGCCCAGGTTCCAGGAGTGTTCCAGCTATAAAATGGAGAGGCTCACAATTGTGTTAGGCAGTGTCATGGGGTGGGAAGGCTGGAAAGAAGAATTAAAATGAGATTTAAGACCAGTGACGATAGTCCTGAAGTCTCTGATAACACAAAAGATCAAAAGGTCTAAAAACTTTTTAATTTTTGTTTTGTTTTGTTTTTCAAGGTAGGGTCTCACTCTAGATCAGGCTGTTCTGGAATTCACTATATAATTTCAGGATGGCATTGAACTCATGGTGATCCTCCTACCTCTGCCTCCCGAGTGCTGGGATTAAAGGCATGGGCTACCACATCCAGCTAGAAACTTTTGTTTTAGTTTTGATGTTACAATTTACAGGGCAAATCCATATTTACATTATTATGTAACTTTATATTTATTGCAATGGTTAAGAAATAGGTATTTTGCAGGTGGTCAATGTTCTTTGCAAAGCTGCAATTTGAACTGAGGCCCCAAATAGAAATTCTGTGTGTTATGGTTCTTAAAAGCATGTGTTCTGGAGCCAGACCAATTGCATTCAAACCTTTATATACCCATGTAAAAGCTATATACCTCAAGAGAAAAAAATGGGCTAATATTTATAGCTTATTATGTATCAATGTACTATATAATTACAAAAATAATCTGTGATTTAACAATGCTTCAAATCATGACTTGAAGTAATGCAAAAGTGATAAGAATCCCATAATATCATACTTCAAATTTTGAATTTTGATCTTTTCCCAAGAAGGCAATATGTGCTAAGATACTCTCTTGTGATGACAGACACCAAGAGTCATATCATTTTTTCTTAAAAATTATTTGTTTGCAAGCAGAGAGAGAGAGAAATAGAGAGGAGAGACAGAGAGAGAATGGGCACACCAGGGCCTGTAGCCACTGCAAATAAACTCCAGACACACGTGCCCCTTGTGCTGCTGGCCTCCATGGGTCCTGAGAAATCAAACCTGGGTCCTTTGGCTTTGCAGGCAAGTGCCTCAACCACTAAGCCATCTCTGTAGCCCAAATCATATCACTTTTAACCTGGGTCTTTCTGGATGTAACCCCATCATAAGTCAAGGGGCACCTGTATTATTCACATAATGCAACAATCTAATAAAGTACATTTTATCACCATTTTAAGTCCACTTTCCCTTAAAAAAAAACTGAAAAGAAGAGATGTCTTAGTAGAAGAGTAATGCAGCTCTCTCCTAGATTTCCCATTCCTTGAGTTGTAGCATAACCTCACCTCCTTGGGATCCCACTAGCTATCTCCCTTCCTCCCTATAGTACTCTTATAGATTAATATTGTTTTAAAATATTCACTTCCTTCCTTCACCTTTAGGAGGACCCTACTCCCCCCTGTTGACTTGAGCTCTCATCTATGTCAGTTGCATTGGCCAAGGAGATTTTAGCAGCTATGAGTAATGAAATTTGAAGTATTCTGTGTTTTTGTTCTAAGAAGAGCATCGCCTTCATAGCTGCAGCCCCTGCAGCCCCTGCAGCCCAGGACCCAGTAACCACATGACAGCAGATGTGCCCTGCCCCCGAGGGCCTCAAAGTCTGAGTGACTGCCCCCAGTTCTGCAAAATGTCTGTTCCAGAAAAAAAAAAAATCTCTGAAGACTCATAGATTTCAATCCAGACCCAGGGGCTGGGGTGGAGCTCAATGGATGAGTGCATGCTTAGTATGTGCAAAGCACAGAGCTCCATCCCAGCACCCCAAGCAAAAACAAAGTCTAGATTCATGTGTGTCTCACCAGTAAGGCACCAGTCCCCAAGTTTCCTTCTTGGTTACACTAGTAGCTGAACCAGATGATGAGACAGAAAAGGCACTATAACCTTCTGTGTTACTCACAGTATTTCATATTTCTACTAGAACATATATCTTTGGGTGTATTTTTACTTGTGTGTGTGTGTGAATGTGGGCATTCGTGTGTCCAGTACTTGTGTGGAGGTCGGAGAACAACTTTAGGGTCAACCTCAATTGAGGTATGGTTTCTTGCTCTGGATTTTCGATCTGTTCTTCTTACACAAGTTTCCAGGAAATTCTGTCTTAGCTTCTCATCTCACAGTTAGCATCAGCATGATGGGATTACAGAAGCCCTCCACAGCTTCTGGCTTTTTATGTGGGATCTGGGAATCAAATTCTGCTAGCTTAGTGAAGAGAGTTTATCCACTAAGCCATCTCCCCAGCCCTATTTTTATTTTTGAGACAGGGCCTTATGTAGCACTCACTGGCCTCAAACTTGCTATGTAGATGAGGATGATCTTGAACTGATATTCCTGCCTCCACCTCCTAAGTTCTAGGCACAGGTGCATGCCACCAGGCCCAGCTCCACTTTTTTTTTTTTTTTTGGTTTTTCGAGGTAGGGTCTCACTCTGGCTCAGGCTGACCTGGAATTCACTATGTAGTCTCAGGGTGGCCTCGAACTTTGGCGATCCTCCTACCTCTGCCTCCCGAGTGCTGGGATTAAAGGCATGTGCCACCATGCCCGGCCCCCATGTATACTTTTGATTAAAAAGAACCAGACTCTTAGGTAATAGGATTTGGAACTATTCCCCCAGCAAATTCACAGAAGAGGAAACTCATATCAGAACCTAATAAAAATCTCTTACCAGGAGTAAGAAACCAAATCCAGGTTTATGGCTAGAGACTTCTATGTCTCTAGCCATAGTGAACACATATCACTAGTCTTTCCTCCTGAAAACCAGTTTCTAAAGGACATTTTTGTAAGCAGAACCAGAGCTCTGGATCCTGGTTCATAAGCAGCAGAAGCACCATCCTGTCTATTCCAATCTGTGCCAATCATAAGAGGACCTTCATTCACATTTTAGGATCAGGATAATATGAGCAAAAAAGTTTTCCATCGAGGACTTAAGGCAAAGAACTTGT
Organism: Orientallactaga sibirica; assembly: GCA_036365145.1. NCBI lineage: Eukaryota > Metazoa > Chordata > Mammalia > Rodentia > Dipodidae > Orientallactaga > Orientallactaga sibirica. Next base: position 13,161,488 of record JAEOAD010000001.1, read on the forward strand.
CTAGCACATACGAGACTCTGAGTTTTATCCCCAGCAACACACACACACACACACACACACACACACACTCCCTTCCATCTAATGATGATAAGCTGCACTGTTAGGTAAAACCAGCATGCAATACAATAATTATATTGAATAATAGAGATTCAATAGATGTATTCTTGGGGGCTGGAGAGATGGCTTAGCATTTAAGGCATATGCCTGCGAAGCCTAAGGACCCTGCTTCGATTCTCCAGGTCACACGTAAGCCAGATGCACATGGTGGCACATGTGTTTGGAGTTCGTTTGCAGTGGCTAGAGGCCCTGGTGTGCCCATTCTCACTCTTTTTCCCTCTGTCTCTAATAAAAATACATAAATAAATATAAAATAAAATAAAAAATTTAAAAATAGATATATTCTTTTGAATTTGTAGAAATTACATTTCTATGAGTTAAATCTTACTCTAAATGCTCCAAGAACTATTTAAAGAAATGCAATGTTGAAATTTTTCATAAATTAAACAGTCCTGGGGCTCAACTGGTAGAGTGCTTGCCTAGCATGCGTAAAGTCCTGGGTTCAATCCCCAGCACCACATAAACTGGGTATGGTGGAGCATTAAGGAGACACAAGCAGAAGAATCAGAAGTTTAAGGTTAACTTCAGCTACATAGCATGTTGGAGACCATCCTAAGATACATGGACCCTGTCTAAAAGAGAGGGGGGAGGAGAAAGAGAGAAGTAAATAAAATCACATCTTGTATTTGTTATGGAAGTTTTACACACCAGGTGCTCTTAAGCCATGGTCCACAGAGGTACTTCCCCTACAGGGCAGCCTCCTATAGGAGGACATCCATATCCCAATGACAACAATGATGTAAGTGTTTGGTATCATTTCTTTATTTCAAAAGTTCATTACCAACACATACTAATCTTCACAACGTTCAAGGGAGGTAGATAAGTATAACACCACTTTCACAGATAGAGAGACTGAGGCAGAGATCAGTAAATCATGTTGAAGGGCTTTATAAATGGCACGACTGAGAAACGAATTTGTTGACACCACAGACTCCTGGTGACCTTTCCCATGACTTCTGAGTCCCACTAACACAACAGTAGCAAATGTAACACAGGATCAAGTCGTCCAGTCTGGCGGGTCTAAGGCTGAGTGTGAATGTTGATGCCAGATGCTGAACGTGTTGTCCTTGGATAAACATTCCCAGCATCACTCTCACACCCTTCCGCCCCTCAACAAGGGAGAGTGGGAGGTGTGGTGAGTGCAGGAAAGTGGCTAGAGACGTGACTTGGAAGGAAGAAGATGGAAGAAAAAATATAAAGTGTATCAAGGCAACAGCAAGAAAGAAAAGAAGATGAGCTGGGAACCAGCCCAACAGAAAGGAAAGCCATGGCAAAACCAAGTGTCATTCATCTGAAAAGCTCAGACATCCAGAAATGCTATTAACGAGGTATTTCTTAGCAATGACATTACAGAGCCACTCCTTGTGGGTTTGCCAAATATAATTATCAGGTCTTTCTGACATTCCCAGGAGGCAGAATCATTTCTTTCCTCTGGTCCAGACCAAGTGCTGATGTAATTGACCTGACACTGCAGAGACTGTTGACAACTCAAATGTACTCTCCCACCATGCTGCCACTGTTCCTCTGCCCTTCTACTCTCTTCTGAAAGAAAGCAAGACAAAAATGCATTTAAAAAAAGATTGCCATTGCAAAAATCCCCAAACTTTCTTTAAATCTTGAACCCTGTTGGGTAGAATTCCACATTTGATTTGTATAAAGGGACGACAATAAGCATACGCTCAGGTTTGCTCCAACCAATGCTTCTTTATACATATGAAACATCTTTTAAAAAATAAATTTGTGGGTGTCAACTATCTAGAGAAAAGTTGGAAGTCATAAGAGAGAACATTTTCTGGTCATTTTAGTGCAACCCCAATGTAACACCAGCTTCAATAGGGGTACTGATAGCAGGGTGGCACCAAATGAGTGGGGTGACCCAGGACCCAGCAGGGAGGGGCTAGAGGTGAACAGTAGAAGCCACAGCAAGGGCACTTGCAGACGCTGAGATGTGATAGCCAAAGAGATGAGTGGAAGTGCTGGTATTAGGGGCCAGACACAAGTTGTTTGCGTCTAGACTCTGTCCAAGGCACATCATAGCCGCAAAGGCATCCTTACTTCTTTTCAGTCATCAGTGTCATCCCTTCAGGCATCTAGCTTTACACCCTTACCCCTCTTCTCCAGCAAAAGCAATCAACTGTCAGGCTTACTGAGTCCACTTCTGAAGCCCTTTCACACTGCTCTCTCTTGTTTTCACTACCTGCTCCAGGTTTCCCTGTCATCTCATCCTAACCAAAGCCAAGAGTCCTTGATTCCAGTGTTCTGTCCACTCAGTCCATGTTCTAATCTCCTTTCTGGTGCACATGGTACTATGCAGTTTCGAAGTTCTCCCAATGCCTTGTTTCACTCTCGCATCTCTTCTCAGACTGTAACAGGACTTTACCTTGTCCCTCTATCTTCCACATCCTTACCTGCCAAACCAGCAGCCCTAAAGACTTAATCCCAATGCCACCACCACAACAAGGCCTTCCTCCAGGCTTTCTGGTTCTCTGTTCTCAACTAAAAGCACTTGAAGACAGCACTGATCAACTCCACAGCTGTGTGCAAGCCTTATTGCCCTCCTGGCTATATATACAACTTTGCAGAATGGGGGATAGTGAACCATGCCTTAATACTTTTAATGTATCTATTTCCTATAATTTCGGCCCAGAAGTGGTCACTGCATTTCCACTTTGGGTAACAAAAGCCTCAAAAGCAAATGAATTGGAATGTGTTATATTTGTTCACAAATAAAGATGCTTCAAGAAGGACCCTGTAATGTTACTAAAACAAGCCCATGATATAAGTTCAAGAGAAAGGCAAGGGCGAGGGCAGGCAGGTGGAGCTGCATGTTGTGGACTCCACACACCTGGTACTGTCCTTCACCAGCTGGTGTCAGGTGGCTCTTCTTTGAGCACCATTTCCTTACTTCTTTAGTACTTCACAGGATTAGAATCAAATGACATACACTTGTGAACTCTCCTACAGAGCGGTTCTCAGTCTGAAGTACGCATCATAATCACCTATAAAACTTCCAAAAATACAGAGTATTAGGCCTCAATCCAGGTCAACTGACTCAGAATCCTCTGGAAGTAAGACCCAGTGGGACTAATTATTTATAAAGCCCTGTTTCTAATGCATAGCCAAACATTGTGAACTATCATTATAAACTCATAAACACCATTAGCAATACAGAAGACTCTTTAGGCTGCTGGCTTAATCATCCTTCATTTCAGTTAGGAATTAGTTCAACGCTTTTATAGTTTGATTATAATATAGTAATGTTGTATGAGAATATTTTGTTGTTCTACATCGTTTTTTTGTGTGCTTAAGTCATAATTTCTTAGAATAACCAGGGGCTGGAGAGATGGCTTAGCGTTTAAGCATTTGTCTGTGAAGCCTAAGGACCCTAGTTCTAGGCTCAATTCCCCAGTACCCATGTAAGCCAGATACACAAGGTGGTGCATGTATCTGGAGTTCGTTTGCAGTGGCTGGAGGCCCTGATGCACCTGTTCTCTCTCTCTCTCTCTCTCTCTCTCTCTCTCTCTGTCACTCTCAAATAAATAAACAAAAATTAAAAAAATAAAATAATAACCAGCACACCATTGTATACCAAGATGTACTTAACCCTAGTTTTTCCTTGAGAATGATAAAAAAACAAAACAAAACTTCATAGGAGAGCTGGAGAGATGGCTTAGTGGTTAAGGTGCTTGCCTGCAAAAGCCAAAGGACCCAGGTTTGATTCCCCAGGACCCACATAAAACAGATGCACAAGGTGGCACATGTGTCTGGAGTTCATTTGCAGTGGCTAGAGGCCCTGACACACCTTTTCTCTATCTGCCTCTTTCTCTCTGTCAAATTGAAAAAAAAAATTAGTTGGGTGTGGTGGTACATGTTTTTAATCCCAACATTCAGGAGGTAGAGGTAGGAGGATCATCATTGAGTTTGAGGCCACCCTGAGACTACATAGTGAATGCCATGTCACTGGGCTAGACTGAGACCCTACCTCGAAAAAATAGAAAAAAATAATGATAATAAAACTGCATAGGGTCCTTTGTCTCTTGTTATGCAGAGATGAGGTCACCAGACAAGTAGGTCTAGTGTAAAACTTGGGAGTTTCTAAGAATTTCAGAACATCAGGCCCCAGAATGTTCATATTAATAGGATCTTTACATAGATCAGCTGGTGAAGCAAAGGTCTGTTTTAGTTCACATTGGTGTTTGGGACCTGCCACTCCCTGTCCTAATGCTGATGGGGTAGGAGAGCACAGGGAGTCGATGCCTGTCTTCCACATACCATTAATGCTTGCTTGGGGCTTTAGAAGCTCAGTCTTTGAAGGAGCTATCTGATAAACATGAAGAACAGAAATCCTCATAAAAGGATCCTCACCTCTCATTACAGGATCTATCTAAAATAACCAATTCCTCTAAAATAAAGTAGATTCAGTGTATAAAATAAATTGAAATCCACTTAAGTTATATGCCGTGCACAAATTATGAGTCTGTGTGTACCTCACAAAACTTCCTTGTCACCAGAACACAATTCCAAAATTATGTAGGAGGAACACTTGGCCACTGCAGGAGACAACTGCTCTGTGCTGACCCCAGCCCTGCAGGTAATCATGTTGGCAGTACCCATCCAGGATGACACAAATCATATCATGCCAAGGAGCCGAAGCAGACTGAACATTATCTAGTCCAATGCCCTTATTCTGTGGACAGAAAGCACAATGCCAAGGTTTTAGGGAGTTACCCAAGGTCACCCAAGTTAGAACATAGGCCCTGATCCTATTCCTTCCTCCTTTATATAGCCTCTGCTGTACATTCTTCTATCCCAACACCTGGCCTGGAAATCTCAGAAGTTGCTGATGGGCCTTGGCACTGCCATGTCACTTTTCAGCTTCCAGCTACTGGGGCTCCCAACTCTAAGGGGCTGTTTTGTAACTGCAGGCTACAGGAGAAACTGCACCTCAGCTTTGTCAGCATGTCCATTTATCAATGCATATCTCCAAACATGTTGGTAGTAGATACTTAAAAACCCCAATTCTGACCATGTAATGTCAGCTATGCAGCATTACCATTAGCTAGCACCCTGATGAGCATGGTGCAGGCAGGGTCTTTCCTAAGGGGGTTGGTAAAAACCAAAGCATGGGCCACCATTAACTCAGTAGTACAAAGCTGGGAAACAGGACCAAGGGAACGCAAAACTGGGAGACACTCAGGAAAGGCAGCACCTTTAGAAAACACAGACAGTGTGACTATAAACTTTTAAGACTTTTTTTTAATAAAACAAACATAACAATGTAGGAATCTAAATAAACATTAAACCCTCAAAGTTATTACATCTTTAGTTCCAATGAAACTACCACTGTAGGAGACGGTACCTGGAGCTCCTCTTGGAGAAAAACCTTGAAAGGGAATTTATGAGCCATGTTAGAAAACATCCTTCCAAATTCTGGGCTTTTCTTTTTTGAAAAGGGTCTCATGTAGCCCAAGCTGGCATCAATGATGACCTAAGAATGACCTTGAGCTTCTGATCCTCTAGTCTCCAACTCCTGAGTGCTGGATTACATGAGTGTATAAACCAAGCTCAGTTTATGTGGTGCTGAGGAATCAAACCCAGGGCTTCATCCATGGTAGGTAAGCACTCTCCTAACTGAGCTACATCCTCAGCCCATGCTGGGCTTTTTAAAAACAGAAAATCTACACTTAGAGGATAACATTGTGACTACTCAAGGTGACCACTTTAAAAGGAAGGGCATTCAAACAATAGAAACATTATGCTGTTAGCTGAAAAATAAATCAAAAATTAAAAAAACAACACCCAGCCACGCTCCTTTATAGTCACACTCGCATTTGGATAAAAAAGTTACAACACTCACACATGGTTCTTGTATGAATTCTAATTAGGAGACATTACATTCAGAATTATAGCACTCGGAGTGATAATCTTCAGAAGTCTAGAAAAGCTTCTTTGCCACGTAAGGGGTACATAGGGTGCAGCTGTTTACCTGAATGTATTCTTAAATAAGTGACTACTACCACTCTAAGTTTCCTAGTTGTAGCTCTGTGACAGGTTACTGACCGCAAGTTCATGTTCCAGACTTTCTTTGCCAATACAGATTTCATTATAAGGGAGCCATCCCCAAATCTTAGGGTGAATTGGGAAAGGGCCGGTTAAATGAAGAAACAGGCCATTCCTTGGTAATAGTTTGTAGTTTTCTTTCCCAATACATCTTCTTTTTATTGAGAACTTCCATTTTTATCCTGTGTTCCTCCTCTGCCATCTCACACTCTCGCTCTATCTGCTGGATTTTGGCCACATGCACCTCATTCATTTGTATCAGCTGCAGTTGTAAGATGGACATTTGTTGGTGGTGTTCTTCCTCGTGCATCTTTTTTAAAGCACCTTCCTGAGAAGCTTTGCTCCTGTAGTTTTTATTGGCTGTTATTCTGACAGCTGAACACGAAGGTTCAGGTTGAGAGGTCCCCTCACACACTGGAAAATGTATGTACTCTTTCTCATCATCGCACAGTTCTCTATTTGAAACAGCAAATGATTCTGAAAAACAGTAGCAGAAAACATGTTCAAAGATCGTACAGCAGAGAAAAACGTCAATCCTATTTCAAATGGTAGAGTCCCTTCATCATAGGATGGATCGAAACGGGGTCTACATGGGCCTCGATATCTACAGGTACCCTGGACACATCTGATAAAAAAAAAAAAAAAAAAACCAAAATCTAAAGCAATTTTCCCTTAAATAAATAATGAGGGGCTGGAGAGATGGCTTGGCAGTTAAGGCACTTGCCTGTGAAGCCTAAGTACCCAGGTTTAATTCCACAGAACCCACATTAGCCAGATGCACAAGGTATAACATGCATCTGGAATTTATTTGCAGTGGATAGAGGCTCTGATGCACCCATTCTCTCCTCTCTCTCTCTCTCTCTCTCTGCATGTGTGTGGTGTGTCTGCCTCTTTCTCTCCTCTCTCAAATAAATAAATAGTAAAATATCTTTAAAAAAAGAAATAAATAATGACAAAGTGTTATGTTATTTCTAGAACAGTGGTCAGAGTACATGTTTAGTAACAGTCACAGAGCTTGTGATGTTGACACAAATTCTAAACTGTGTACAAGTGATGACCATGATGCCACAATGTACTACCAGGCCAATGGTGTGGGTCTCCTACTGAAGTTCTCTGCCCATCTGGTCACCTTTTGCCAGTTTCTCTCAGCCATGAAGACTTCCGTTGTTCTCTCTCGAGTGTCATGGCTGCTTCCTGCTCAAAGGAGCTAGCCCTCAGAGCCATCTTACAGCTACTCCTCCTTAGAAGATTAATTTACCACCTCCCTGGTCTCTCTCCCTCCTTTTCCATTTCCTGTGTCTGGCTATTATTTCCAGCACCATCACGCGAGGATAGTATTCAGATCACAAGAACATTAATGTTCATGTCCTCCTCACTTAACCTTTCCCTGGCACTTGACAACACTTGGAATTTCTTTCCTCTATTAGCTTCTGATCCACCTCCCTTCCCTAAGTGTTTTTATCATCTCCTCCTCTGACTGCTCTTGTCAAGGCTCCCAGAAGTACTGAGGCTCTTTCGCCTCCACCAGACCCCCTAAGTTGCCCAGCTCTGGCTCTGTTCTCAGTCTACCTTAAGTAACCTGACAATCAGCTTCCAACCTTCTTGTGTCTTCCTAGTTTTGCTCTTCTAAGTATCCTATACACACTTGAATTCTACTCCAAACTACTTATTCTTTTAAAAAGTCATGCTTCTTTTCACATCTGTTTCACTTTCCTAGCTGGAAGTCAGGCTCATTATCTGCCCCCATCCCTTACTCCAGTCTCCATTCTTCAACCTCCCCGGTAACCCCTACTTGATCAAAACCCCAGACCTCTCCTGTAAGCACTCCTCCTAGAATAGCACTCAACATGCAGTGTTACATTTTGGCACCAGGTCTTCCTGTCATTTATTCTTGGGAACTAGTCCCTTTCCTCTTTCCTTGGTATCCAGTGGCTGCTAGTCGTACTTATGGGCTGAACCCTTAAATACAAAAGGAGAAAGAGCACACACATGTCAAAATATTCTGATTTGGGTAGGTGCCATGTCTGTACTGATATGTTTATAAGGAAGTGACATTAGTGTCAACTAGAGAATTTCAATAAGGAAACCACTCACTCCATTAACCCATGGAGTGATTTTGCTTCTTTCTTTTTTCCTTTCTTTTGAAACAGGGTCCCATTTATCCCAGGATAGCTTTGAATTCACTATGTAGCTGGGGATGACCTTGAATTTCTGATCTATGTCCATCTCCCCAGTGCTGGGATCCTAGGCATGTGGCCACACCTGGTCTATGTGGTGCTGGCAATTGAAGCCAGTGTTTCATGTACACTAGGTGAGCACTCTACTAGCTCAGCTAGTATGGTGCTACCAGCCCCCTACGGAGTCTTCCAGCTGTGACTTCAAGGCTTCCTTGAGAAGCTTTACATTTCCAATAACGAGAATCTTCTCCTGAGAGAAAAGTAATATTAACAGAATTGATTACATTATTATGCCCATTCCATTATTCTGGAAGATGGGATGCTGGGAATGCTAATGGCTACTGGGGGAAACCTAATTCATAATGCTCTGTTAATAAAGGGAAAATGGCTACTGTTTAGATTACTTCACTCCAAGGGGTAAGGTAACAATCATAATGAGTCTCTAATTAAGATTAAAGAAAAGTAACAATCTTATTTTTGGAAGTAAGGTTAAAAAATACCTCAAAGAACAGGTGTGGTGGCACACGCCTTTAATCCCAGCACTTGGGAGGCAGAGGTAGGAGGATCACTGTGAGTCTGAAGCCATCCTGAGACTCCACAGTGAATTCCAGGTCAGCCTGGACTATAGTGAGACCCTGCCTCAAAAAAAAAAAAAAAAAAAAAAGTCTCCCCAGGACTCCTTCCCAATGGCAACAGGGCTTGTCTCAATACTGTCTCCTGAGCCATTCTTGGGCAGAGCACTTTTTGAGCTAGGTGTGGTAGTGCATGCTTGAATGCTAGCCCTCAAAATCTTAAGCAGAATGTTCACCTGTTTGAGATCATCCAGGGCTATGTAGAAAGATTCCATCTAAAAAATAAATAAATAAATACCTCCCTTAAAAAAAGAAAAGGGAGCCAGACATGGTGGCATATGCCTTTAATCCCAGCACTCAAGAGGCAGAGGTAGGAGGATCACCGTGAGTTCGAGGCCACCCTGAGGTCAGCCTGAACCAGAGTGAGACATTGCCTTGAAAAAACCAAAGAAAAGAAAGAAAGTAAGTAAGTAAAGGGACTGGAGAGATGGCTTAGTGGTTAATGCATTTGCCTGCAAAGCCTAAGGATTCAGGTTCAATTCCCCAGGACCCAGGTAAGCCAAATGTGCAAAGTGGCACATGCGTCTGGAGTTTGTTTGCACCAGCTGGAGGCCTTGGTGTGTCCATTCATAGTCTCTCTCTCTTTCTCTCAGTCTCTCAAATAAATAAATAAATAAAATAAAATAAATAAAAATTTTAAAAGAATGGAAAAAAAATGCTGATGGTTTCCTTCCCTTCAAGTCTCTGAGTTCTTTGAAGACCCAGACAGCTTCTTTTCCCTCCTATAGACACCAGCCCAGAGCCTGGGACAGCACTGAGCATGTAAGAAAAGTGTGGGGACTGAACTGGCTATGGTGAAAGAACAGGGTTCTAAGTGAGTGATCCAGGCACAAGACAAAAGACTGGGAAAGGGTTAGCACCCGGGACAGGGATCTTCAGGTGTGAGTATCAGCTGCAAGGAGCATTACCTCATCTGTTTCCTTTCTAGTCTCAGATCTGAAAATGTTTGCTTTGAAGACTGAACACTGACATTTTTTTGATACCTCTACTCTCACTGTTCTTTGATTTCATTCCAGGGAACAATTCCAGACACTCTGCTGAGCCTTCAAAGTTCATCCCTTCACAATGTTGCTATTTTTCCCAATTTCTAAATGCTCACTTTTATCTCAACAATTCTAGGCTTTAGGACGTGATGGTGAAAGTGATGGTGGTGGGTGCAAACAAGGTACCCATCTTTTCAACAGTTCCTCAACTAACCCCTATAGCAACTCTCTGAGGAAAATAGTATAAAAAAACAAATATAATGTCCAAGGTCATTTGGCCAGTTGAAAGAAGCAGTATTCTGATCCAAGTCTGCATGACTACAAAATCTAAGCTCTACACTACAATCTACCACCATTACCTTCCTAGGTGATTACTATTGTGGCAAAATATAGCCACCAAACTGAATCCACTACAAACAATTTATTACTAAAATATCAAGATATTGACTTTCAAAGTCCAACTTTCTCTCTAAACTTCTGAATATTGACATAATATACCTTTCTGTCTAGAAGCAAAGAAATAACCCCTTTTAAAGTACTGGTTTTTAAATGTGTGATAACATATACATTTCAAAATAAAATAGTCAGGCCTCTTAAGAAGACTGACAAAAGTCAGGACCTAAAACAAGGAAGATAAATAGTCAATTAGCTTTCAAACAAATATTAATCCAATGAATAAAAGCTAGTGCTCAACAGGCTGAATAATTCTTTAATTAGAAGAAAAATAGCCTGGGAATAGCAACCTACTACAGACAGACACTGTGTAATCTCCCCCACTCAATAAAACAAAGTCACCCAAACTAGAAATTAACACAATTTTATGCAAAAAGGGTACAAGGGCTTTGCTGAGACTGACAGCGCAGCCAAGAGGGTGTTCTATCACTTGGGCAATTTGAGTAAATTTAGTATCAGCAGGAAAAGCCTACTACAGAAATGGAATGAAAGAAAGAACACTGTTTGGGGCCAACCTCCAGGCCTTCTCAACAGAATGAAGGAAACAGATTACTTAGAAAATGGATAAGTAAGCCAAGCGTGGTGGCACACGCCTTTAATCCCAGCACTTGTGAGGCAGAGGTAGGAGGATCGCTGTGAGTTCAAGGCCACCCTGAGACTACATAGTGAATTCCAGGTCAGCCTGAGCTAGAGTGAAACCCTACCTCAAAAAAAAGAAAGAAAAGAGCCGGGCGTGGTGGCACATGCCTTTAATCCCAGCATTTGGGAGGTAGAAGTAGGAGGATTGCCATGAGTTCGAGGCCACCCTGAGACTACATAGTGAATTCCAGGTCAGCCTGAGCTAGAGTGAGACCCTACCTTGAAAAACCAAAAAAAAAAAAAAAAAAAAAAAAGAAGATGTGGTGGATACATACTACAAAGACAGACCATTGACTAAAAGAAAAAGGCTAGATTTATACACTGCAATGAGAACAGATCTGAAAAACTACTCTAGATAAGAAAAGCAAAAGAACTATGCATAGCACAGTTTTATAAGTCTGTACACATTAAAGCATGTGCCCATGAACACGTGTGAGGAAATGTGCACGCACAGCAGACGGATCCAGATGCAAGACAAAGAGAATGAAGTGGGAAAGGGGTGCACTAGCACGAAGAGGGGCAGCTCACAGACCAGGGGTGAGTGTGTGCTGGGACTAGAAATATAATTCAGTCCTTTGTGCCTAAGGTCCCAACCCAGAAGAATAAGATAGAAAAGTGCTAATAATGGAACTTACTGAAAAATGTTCCCATTATTTAATTATAGCTTTACAGTACAGGGATAATAACGTATGAAATTAAATGTAAGTTCTCCTAAGACATGTAACTGCTACTAAAATGCCTGGTTTTCTTAAACGTATTTGACCTTTGGCCATCCCACCTGCCCCACCACATCTAGCATATCTTGGTAGCAGCTTCCTTAATTTGTTCTTTGTCTACTTCCCAAAGATCATGGAACACTAAGTGTCTATGCCAAATTATCACAGATGTACACTTCAAGGTGTAAACTGTATTCAAGGGGAAATATTAGTCTCTTTGTAAATACATTTCTAAATATTTTCCTTAACATTTAAAACTACTATATCAAATACAGTTGTACACTTTAAGAAAGTCATTGACAAAGCTAAACATTACCTAGGGGAGAGTGATCAAGATGTCACAGCAATACCATCTCATACCAAAACACAGCAGGAGGGAGGCCTCTAGTGGAATCTACTAAGCTCCATCCTGTCTAATGTATTATAATAAATTCCAACAAATCCCTGAGTACTTAGTTCTGTTTACTAGTGTTAGAACATCACTGTCCAGTAGAACTGGAATGTAAGCTGCATTGGTTATGGTGAATGTCCTCATAGCCACAATAAAGAAAAAGGTAACACTAACTATCATAATATACTTTAAATACAATATATCTAAAAATATCATTTAAACATGTAATCAACATGAAATTACTAATGAGAGTTTTCCTTCTTTTGTGGTATTAAGGCTTCAAAATATAGTGTGTATAATTCTAGCACATCATGACTTAGTCTGTCCATATTTTGACCGCTTATTAGCCTCATGTCACTTTGCTGCTGTGTTGGACAGCATAGTGCTTCATACACAAGCAAAACATACACATCAGCCATGTGTCAAAAATATACATGGGGGGGATGGGCATGGTGGCACACGCCATTAATCCCAGCACTTAGGAGGCAGAGGTAGAAGGATCACCAGAATTCGAGGCCACCTTGAGACTAAATAGTGAATTCCAGGTCAGCCTGAGCTACAGTGAGACCCTACCTTGAAAAACCTATTTCTCTCTCTCTCTCTCAAATAAATAAATAAATAAAATATTTTTAAAAAATAAAATAGGGCTGGAGAGATGGCTTAGTGGTTGACACCTGCCTGCCAAGCCCAAGACAGCCAGTTAGATCTCCAGGTCCTACATTTAGCTAGAAGCAAAATTGATGCAAGGGAGCAATGTTGCACTTGCCCACAAGGGGGCGCACACATCTGGAGTTCGTTCACAGTGGTTGAGATACCACTGGTGTGCCTATTCTCTCTCTCTCTGCGTCTTCCTCTCTCTCTCAAATAAAAAAAAAATAGAAAAAAAAATATATATGAGGTCCTGTAGACCATAAAACTGTAACAGATTTTCCATCTTTTCACCACTTATTTCCAGAAAGAGTGGTTGATAATTCTAGCCTTTTTCTCTTCTTATAAGTAAGTTGAAATACTTTTAAAATTAGTAAAATAGCCTCAAAGCCTTTTTTTTTTTTTGAGGTAGGTTTTCACTGTAGCTCAGGCTGACCTGGAATTCACTATGTAGTCTCAGGATGGCCTCGCACTCAAGGCAATTCTCCTACATGTGCCTACTGAATAACGGAATTAAAAGTGTACACCACCATGCCTAGCTCAAAGCCATTTTTTAATGAAAAAGTGAGAGAGACAGACAGAGAGAGGGGAGAGATAATTGGCTTGCCAGGGCCTCCAGCCACTGCAATTGAACTCCAGACGTGTACCAACCACCTTGTGCACACATGCAACCTTGTGTGCTTGTGTCATTTTGTGCATCTGGCTTATACGGGACCTGGAGAGTTGAACATGGGTCCTTAGGCTTCACAGGCAAATGCCTTAACCTCTAAGTCATCTCTCTAGCCCCTCAAAACCATTTTTTTTTTTTTCAAGGTAGGGTTTCACATTAGCCCAGGCTGACCTGGAACTCACTATGTAGCTTGAACTCATGGTGATCCTCCTACCTCTGCCTCCCGAGTGCTGGGATTAAAGGCATGTGCCACCACACCCGGCTCAAAGCCATTTAAAAATTTTTTTTAAAATTATTTTATTTATTTTTGGAGAGAGACAGACAGAGAGGGAGAAGAAGACAGATAGAGATGGGTGCGCCTGCTTCCCAGATCTGACAGGGGGACAGAGATAGGCAACCCATGGCTATACTTTAATAAGTACCAGCAAAAAGGGGTATTTCCCATGTTATTTATGTACAGATATTCAACTTACAGTAAATTTGTCTTATAAATGGATCTCTAGCAAATGTTCCTACAGAGAAGATACTGACAGTCTATAACTGTATTTCCTTTTGACTCAGATTTATAAATTATGTTTATGAGTAAATAATTGTGTTACTTCTTCCAAAAGGAAGAGAAAAAAGTTGTAAGATGAACTTCCTAGATCCTAAGATTTTTAAAAGTAGAAACAAAGCTATTCCTACAAATATCCCTGTGAAATCAACACACAAGAATCCAGATCACAGATGTACATAATAACTGAATACACTGCACGCTAACATCTTCCTCAGCATCACAGCCTAGAGAACATAGCCACTGTGAAGAGCATCCTGCTAGCTCTTCTCCCTCCCTCCCTCCCTCCCTCCCTGCACCATCCCTGCACTGCTTCACAGACAAGATGGAGAAGTGGTTGAAGCTGTGAACACTTTCCAAGCAAGGATATGCCCCACAGAAGCAGCAAGGAGGCATAAGAGAGTTGGCAGTGCCCATGTACAGAGTCAGCCTGGCTTGGAAACCCTTAAGAATCAAAACCCAGACTCAAGGCTCCTGCAATGAGAAATGATGCATGAGGTGCATGGCAATAATCATTATGGTTATCCAACTGGCTCCCTGGACTTAACCTTGATCAAATAATTAGCAAACAAACTTCTGATGATAATTTTGCTTCATAGCATGATCTGCCTACAGGGACAAAAAGAGTGCTAATCAAAAGTATGTATGTAGTTCACTTGATAATTATCTTTCTCACTCTGCACACATAACAGTCTTTATTCCAGACAGTTTCTTGTGACTGTTAATTAACGGGAGCCAGTCCCTCAGAGCACAGACTACTGGAGGGACAGTGATGAGTGAATTACACACCCTGCAAGCTAAACTAGCTTTCCCAGGCAAGTTCTTGCTGGATCACTGCAGTGCCTTCTGCACTAGTCCCCCAACCCCAACAACCCTGCTCTGTTTCACAGTGCATCTTCTGCAAACCGCAACGAACATTATAAAAGCTGACTACTTACTGTCAGAAAAGAAGAAGGGACTGTTAGAAATTTATCTATATGTATCTCTAGCCTCCCTTTACCTGAAGACATTTGAGTAGCCCCTTAGTGCCAATCTTCGAAGCTACAAATTACCACTATACCTTTGATTATATGATGGTCATGTCCCTCCCTAAGAATTATGTATGATACACTTGAAACTTTTCCCAGAATTTCTTTAAGTATGTGAAGTACCACAAACAAAACTTTGGATCACAATTACTATAGTAGATTTTTAAAAAAATTTTTAATATTTATTTTTATTTTGGAGAGAGACACAGAGAGAGACAGAGAGCGAGAGAGAGGAGGACAGATAGAGAATGGGCGCACCAGCAGTCTCTCAGCTGCTGTGAACGAAATCCAGATGCGTGCGCCCCCTTGTGGTCAAGTGCAGCATTGCGCCCTTGCGTCACTTTGCATCTGGCTAAATGTGGGACCTGGAGATTGGAACCGGTGTTCTTAGGCTTAGGAGGCAGGTGCCTTAACTGCTAAGCCATCTCTCCAGCCCTATAGTAGGTTTTAATCTAGGTGAATGCCAAATATCTGATTGCTGTATTAATCTCTGCACTTTTATATGTAAGTTAGGAACGGTTTACTCTTTAAACATGGCTTTTGGCAGTGCTTTGTATATAATAGGTCCACATAAGTTTTGAGGACTCAAGAGCAGTTAAAGGTACTTGCTTGCAAATCCTGACAATTCTCCAGTACCCATGTAAAGCTAGATGCATAAAGTGGGATGTGCAGCCGGGCGTGGTGGCGCACGCCTTTAATCCCAGCACTCGGGAGGCAGAGGTAGGAGGATCACCGAGAGGTCGAGGCCACCCTGAGACTACATAATGAATTCCAGGTCAGCTTGAGCTAGAGACCCTACCTCGAAAACAAACAAACAAACAAACAAACAAAAAAGGGGCACATGCATCTGGAGTTCATTTGTGGTAGCAGGAGGCCCTGGTATATCCATAGTCGCGTGTGTGTGGGTGTGTGTGCGTGCATGTGTGTATGTGTGTATCTCTTTGATTCTCTCAAATAAATAAACAAATATATATATATATATATAGTTTTGTTTTTCGAGGTAGGGTCTCACACTAGCTCAGGCTGACCTGGAATTCACTATGTAGTCTCAGGGTGGCCTTGAACTCACAGTGATCCTCCTATTTCTGCCTCCCAAGTGCTGGGATTAAAGGCGTGCACCACCATGCCTGGCCTAAAAATTTTTTTTTTAAATATGGTTGAGTAGGCTGGACAGATGGCTTAGTGGTTAAGGCACATGTCTGTGAAGCCTAAGGACCCAGGTTTGATTCTCCAGGTACCATGTAAGCCAGATGCACATGGTGGCGTATGCATCTGGAGTTTGTTTGCAGTGGCTAGAGTCCTGGAGTGCCCATTCTCACTCTCTCTCCCTCCCTCTCTCTGTCTCTAATAAGTAGAGGAATAAAAATGAAAATAAAATCTTTAAAAAAATGATTGAGGGAATTAAATCCCTATCAATAAATAACCAAACGTCCTCATTAAGAATCACTCTACTTACGTTTCAGTACTAATGGTCCCTAAGAAAGCACAGGAATTGAAAGAAGTACTTTCCTATGTGCTACATGACTTGAATGTTCTATAGAATCCCAAGATTTTAAAGTAGAAAAATCATACAATATGAAAGTTTCTTTCTTACAAACTTCTTCAAAGTGCAACATTTTTTATATTCTCTCTTTTTAAAAATATATTTTATTAATTTATTTGAGAGATAGAAAGAGGCAAAGAGACAGACAGACAGAGAGAGAGAGAGAGAATTGGCATGCCAAGGCCTCCAGCCACTGCAAAAGAACTCCAGATGCATGTTCCCCCTTGTGCATCTGCCTTATGTGGGTCCTGGAGAGTCGAACCAAGATCCTTTGGCTTTGCAGGCAAACACCTTAACCACTAAGCTCTCTCTCCAGCCCAAAGTGCAACATTTTAAATCCTAATGTCAAGCTGCATCACACTAGGGAGCAACTGCAAAGTGCATGAGGAGTGGGTACCTTGGGCAGCAGTGTCAGGGTGGTACTCAGGCTCTTCCTCGGGTGGGCTCTGCAGAAAGTAGAGCTGCTCAGGCAGCATGCTGCCAATCTTCTCCTTCCCCAGCACACTGGTACTCAGCAGTGGGCTCACGCTCCGCTTCACTTTCTCCCTCCTCTCATGGGCCATAATTTTTTTGGTCCGAGCCTTGATGTTCTCCCAACACTTCTTCAGCTGTTTGAAATCTCGCAGTGATACGCTTGGCTGAGAGTTGTATTCATGGGCAAGTGCTTGCCAGGTACGCTGCTTGAGGGCAATAGTTCGCGCATCACTTTTCTTACATTCCAGCACATATTTGTACTTTTCTACTAAAGCAAGCAAGATGCTCTTTTCCAATTCTGAGAAGTATTTGGCAGGTTTAATAATTTCGTTGTTTTGCATTTTCCGCTATATTTCTTCTGGTCGTTAGATATCCTGCAAAAGAAAGTTTGAAGCAAGAATTATCAACTCAAACAATAAAAATGCTTAATCCCTAATGTGATTCCCTTGTTTGGAAAGAGATGAGTAATCTCTTTTCCATTGATACTGAACTGTGATATTCACAGGAACATATTTAGAACTTTACTAGGAATGGAATTTTAGATTTTCTAAGATCTGGAATATAACAGCACAAAGAGAAAAGATGAACATCTATGTGGATTATTTCTGCTTAATGTTAGGGAACTGATTAGTCCCCTAAATCAAAATGTCAGGCAGCTCTGGAACTAAACAGCTTGTTGAAGATTTTGTCACAGATGAAGGCAAAAGCAGCCATTATGAAGTTAAATAGAACTGAAGATGTAAAAACAGCACCAGGATTTCAGAATCAGAAAGAAATTACTCCAAAAGATCTGATATTTCTGCCCATTTGTAACCTAGGTCATGTCCTGGAGTAACCTCAGGTCCATTTTCAAAATAAGAGGTGGAAACTAGACATGGTAGTTCACACCTGTAATCCTAGTGCTCAAGAGGCCCAAGCAGAAGGATTGCTGCAAAGCCAACCCAGGCTACATGGTGAGTTACAGGCCAGTGTGAGAGCCCTTCTCAAGAAAACAAAAACAAATAAAGCTGGGCTGGAGAGATGGCTTAGTGGTTAAGGTGCTTGCCTGTGAAGCCTAAGGACCCATGTTCTACTCTCCAGATCTCAAGTTAGCCAGATGCACAAAGGTGAGGCAAGCACAAGGCTGCACATGCCCACTAGATGGTTCAACTGTCTGGAGTTCAATTTCAGTAGCTGAGGCCCTGCAGTGCCAATTCTCTCTCTCTCTCTCACACTTTCTTCAAAGGAGGGAGGGAGGGAGGGAGGGAGGGAGGGAGGGAGGGAGGGAGGAGGAAGGAAGGAAGGAAGGAAGGAAGGAAGGAAGGGAGGAAAATGAAGGTGTGAGGGCTAGCAACTTTTTTTTTTTTGTTCAAGGTAGGGTCTCACTCTAGCCCAGGTTGACCTAAAATTCACTCTGTAGTCTGTAGTCTCAGGGTAGCCGAGAACTCACAGCAGTCCTCCTACCTCAGCCTCCCAAGTGCTGGGATTAAAGGCATGCACCACCATGCCCAGCTGAGGGCCACTTTTAATAATTTATTGAACCAGGAGTGGTAGCTCACACCTTTAATCCATATTTGGGAGGCAGAGGTAGGAGGATTGCTATGAGTTCAAGGCCAGCCTGAGACTACACAGTTAATTCCACATTAGCCTGGGCTATAATAAGACCCTACCTCAAAAAAAAAAACAAACAAACAAACAAACAAAAAAGAGCGTGTTGAAACAATACCTGTAATTTTAGTGAGAGATTAAGAGACAGAAAGCACTGCTGCCCTTCACAACTGAGGGCATGAAGGGTCAGAAGGTAAAGTGGGTTGCCCAAGAGCACAAAGTTGGTCACTTCAGAATCCTTTGTCCTGGAAATCTGGTATTCTTGGTGCCATTCTACCACTATCTCTGTGGCTCCAAATTATTCAACCATGTCTCCTTAAGTCACCCTGACCTTCTCATAGTGCTGAGTAAGCCTTGTTCACACACCAAATGCTTAGTAAATGTCTTACTTTCTCAAAGGCTGAGGAGGATATGTGCTTCCCACATCTGCTCACAAGACCCTTCACAGCAGATTAACTTCTTAAATAAATGTTTGTATATGAAGCCATGCCACACTAACCACAGCAATAAAGTGAGCATTGTATGTTCCCACTGCTGGAAAGGGCCAACACATTCCCAGAGTTTTTATGTTCTCCAAGCCTCTGATATTTCAGAGTAACAGGCAAACATCAAGATAACTGTGACACAAGTCATTGTAAGGATGCTTTTTATTGGAAGAATTAGGAACCAACTTGAAATGAGTCCTGCTAGCTAAAAAGCCAGATAGTCTGAACATCAATGATATACCAAGATTCATTAAGTTATATTCTAAACATTTTGTGTGTTTCAAATTTTTCATAATAAAAATTTAGGGGGTGTGATGGTTAAGTTTGTGTCAACTTGATTTGTTTAGGAATCCACAGACATTCCTCTTAAGTGTGTCTCTGAGGTTGCCTCTAGGAAGAATCCTTCCCCAGGGTGAGCCCTTCCCCCAGAGTGGGCGGCCCCTCTTGAAGGAGGGGCTGGTTGATAAAAAGAAGTTCTGGGAAGAAAGGCTCTCTCTCTCCTCCCACCTGGCTGCCAGTGCTGCTCGCTGTTCTCTGCTTGCTGCTTGGTGCTTGCTCCTTTCCAGTGTGGACTGAAGACCAGGGTGGACTGAAGAGCAGCTCTCTCCAGGACACCTCTAGGCCTTCAGTGTCGGATTGGGACTGCTGAGGCCTCCAGCCTCGTGGACTGAGCAGCTACTAGGTTCCTTGATTCTTGGGCCTGCAACCTGCTATTGCTGGAGTGTTGTAAAATAATCCAATAAATTCCCTTTTAATACAATTCATTCTATCCATTCTGTTCCTCTAGAGAACCCTGACTAATACAGGGGGAAAGACTGTGACTTTTCTTTTCTACACATGCCTGGCGAGGAGTTACTGCAGTTGTGTTAGACTAAAGGTACAGGGGACAAGGCCACATCAGAAAGTCTTGAAATTGGGGTCAGGGAGTGTGAAGCTTCACAAGGGCAAGAGATCCTGACTGGGGTATCCCATAACACACCACCTCATCCCCAAACTTAAAAGAGAATGAAGGGCTACTGTGTGACCAGTTTCTCCTCCTAGCACATGTCCCTTTTCACTGCCACACTGTCACGCATTACATATCAGAGATCAAGAGAGCTAAACACATATCAAAAGCAGTTTGGTCACCTTAAACAAAGCTAAACCAAGGGGGTGTTTTTGGTCTCTATACCCCTAAATTCCTAGGCCTCTACCGTAATCATATTGTTCTAATAGCCCTACAGTGGCAGCTAATCTGGACCTCTTCTTCCCCAAAGGTCAAAATTGACTCTTCACACTCATTAACATTTCTTTTCTCTATAAATCAATGTTCAATAAACTAAAATTTACTACACATTCACTGTACAATCTACTTCTTCTGTGTTATCATTTTCTGCCACCATGTTCATGTCCAACTTACTTTCTGTGGTTTTTATTATGAAATCAATGGGAACACTAAGTGAATGTTCTTACACTACACAGTTCCCAGACAGATGAGAGCTTAAGAGACAGAAAGCACTGCTGCCCTTCACAACTGAGGGCATGAAGGGTCAGAAGGTAAAGTGGGTTGCCCAAGAGCACAAAGTTGGTCACTTCAGAATCCTTTGTCCTGGAAATCTGGTATTCTTGGTGCCATTCTACCACTATCTCTGTGGCTCCAAATTATTCAACCATGTCTCCTTAAGTCACCCTGACCTTCTCATAGTGCTGAGTAAGCCTTGTTCACACACCAAATGCTTAGTAAATGTCTTACTTTCTCAAAGGCTGAGGAGGATATGTAAGCTCCTTAAGCATCTGCTCACAAGACCCTTCACAGCAGATTAACTTCTTAAATAAATGTTTGTACATGAAGCCATGCCACACTAACCACAGCAATAAAGTGAGCATTGTATGTTCCCACTGCAAGCCACAACACAGGCTGTGAGTTTTTATGAAGGCTCTTGATATTTCAGAGTAACAGGGCATCAAGCCAACATTGTAGGCTACAAAGAATTAGGAACCAACTTGAAATGAGTCCTGCTAGCTAGTGAGATAGTCTGAAACATCAATGATATACCAAGATTCATTGCTAATTCTAAACAAAACATAATAAAAATTTAGGGGGGGTGTGATGGGTTTGTGTCAACTTGATTTGTTTGTCCACAGACATTCCTCTGGTGTGTCTCTGAGGTTGCCTCTAGGAAGAATCCTTCCCCAGGTGACTTCCCCAGAGTGGGCGCCCCTCTGAAGGTTAGCTAGTTGTACAAAGTGTGGAAGAAAGGCCTTCTCCTCCCACCCCTGGCTGCCAGTGCTGCTCACTGTTCCTTATTGCTTGGTGCTTGCTCCTTTCAGTGTGGACTGAAGACCAGGGTGGACTGAAGAGCATCTCTCCAGGACACCTCTAGGCCTTCAGTGTCGATTGGGATCAGCTGAGGCCTCCAGCCTCGCGGACTGAGCAGCTACTAGGTTCCTTGATTCTTGGGCCTGCAACCTGCTATTGCTGGAGTGTTGTAAAATAATCCAATAAATTCCCTTTAATACAATTCATTCTATCCATTCTGTTCCTCTAGAGAACCCTGACTAATACAGGGGAAAGACTGTGACTTTTCTTTTCTACATGCCTGGCAGGACTGCAGCTGCGTTAGACTAAAGGTACAGGGGACAAGGCCACATCAGAAAGTCTTGAAATTGGGGTCAGCGTAGTTTTCACAAGGGCAAGAGATCCTGACTGGGGTATCCCATAACACACCACCTCATCCCCAAACTTAAAAGAGAATGAAGGGCTACTGTGTGACCAGTTTCTCCTCCTAGCACATGTCCTTTCACTGCCACACTGTCACGTTACTGGCATCAGAGATCAAGAGAGCTAAACACATATCAAAAGCAGTTTGGTCACCTTAAACAAAGCTAAACCAAGGGGTGTTGGTCTCTATACCCCTAAATTCCTAGGCCTCTCGTAATCATATTGTTCTAATAGCCCTACAGTGGCAGCTAATCTGGACCTCTTCTTCCCAAGCTGGGAAATGACTTAGCAGTTAAGGCAGTTTGCCTGCAATGCCAAAGGACCCATGTTTGATTACCAGGGACCCACGTAAACCAGATGCACAAGGTGGCACATGTGTCTGGATCTCATTTGCAGTGGCTAGAGGCCCTGGTATGTCCATTCTCATTCATATTTTCTCTCTCTCTCTCTCTCTCTCTATATATATATATATATACATACATATATATATAGTCTTTTTCTCTCTCAAATAAATAAATATATTTTAAAAAAGAAAGAAGGAGGTAGGGAAAGAGAAGGAAAGAAGAGAAAGAAAGAAGAAAGAAAGAAAGAAAGAAAGAAAGAAAGAAAGAAAGAAGGAAGGGAGGGAGGGAAGGAATGTGCCAATACTTACATTGCTACAAATTATTTCCAGACCTCTGCATATGACTTTCCCAGGTCCACACTTCCTTTTGCATTTCAGCCATGCTACTAAATAATAATACACAGACATGACCCATTGTAATACACTGCTCCAGATAAACACAGAGGAATAATAACCAGATTTGCTAGACATTTATTATGGACCAGGTGCCACTGTCTTATTTGATAGAGCAATCTTGTGAGGAACTTACCGTCATTACACAGATGACATTTTACAAATGAGAAAAATGAAGCTGTGAAAATTAAATCCACATACAAGGTGACTCAACGAGTTGGTGGCAGAGCACAGGGTAGATTCGGTAGATACCATGCCGATCCCATGCTAGAATCACTGCCCCTAACCACTGCACTAGCCTCCCCCATGAAGAAGGGCCATTACAGGCAAATGGAGACCAAATCTGACAAATGGTGATTTCTCTCTGGAGAGATAACGCCTGTTCAGCCTTTCAAATTATCACATCCCTGTCTCAATTTTTCTTTATACAATTCTATTTATATCAATACACCAAAAAACTAAAAGATAAACAGCTATCATTAAAATAATGAATTTTATTTAAAAGTAAGTGTGGCTCTTTTTCTATTATGCCATGCCATCTTTTAATTCTGTCTCAAAGTAAAAAGAGAGACAGAGAAAGAGGACATACAGAGAGAGCTATCTTTACTATTCTATATTTTCATTTTTTATCTTGTCTCCTAAAAAAAACAGGAAATCTTAAAGAAACAGGAAGTCTTGCACCAAATTATGACAGGAAGAACACACTAAACAGCCATAGAGCTAGCAGTCACAAAGCATATTTTAAGAAATGTCTTATGAAAATAGGTCTCCTAAATTGTCACAGTGCTAACTACAGAGCACAGTAACTGAAGCAATTGGGAACTCTCCAGAGTCATTCTGCTCCACCCAGTTCCTGCTGATACCTTTGCCCCCTTTTCTCTGTACCCCAAAGGCATAAACAACTGACACATCATTTTTATGCTGCAGAATAAGAACATCATGTTAATTCCAGAGCACATAATACAAGTGGTACCATTATCTGTCATTTTAATACAACTGAATAAACTAGTCAAAATGTGTAGTGCACTCATTCAGTGCTCGAGCACAAGAACACAGGCACACACTGCTAAGCATACAGTGCTCGGCCAGCACTAGGCAGGCAGCAGGTCAGGAGATCTCTTAGATCCCCTTGGCATCACATTCATTCAGATTCGTAAAATTACACCTAGAAGAGGTTAGGAATGAGTGCATGGTGAACGGTAGGTGCCTCCCACAGGACTGGGTGCCTTCCCCAGGCTGGCTATGCAATGATCAGATGGGTATTGCCCTCTGTGATGGTTACATTTGTGTCAACTTGATTTGTTTAGGAATCCACAGACATTCTTCATAAGTGTGTCTCTGAGGTTGCCTCCAGGAAGAATCCTTCCCCCAGGGTGAGCCCTTCCCCCAGAGTGGGCAGCCCTTCTCAGAAGAGGGGGCTGGTTGATAAAAAAAAAAAAAAAAAAAAAAAAAAGAAACTCTGGGAAGAAAGGCTCTCTCTCTCTCTCTCTCTCTCCTCCCACCTGGTGGCCGGTGCTACTCACTGTTCTCTGCTTGGTGCTTGCTGCTTTCCAGTGTGGACTGAAGACCAGCGTGGACTGAAGAGCAGCGTCTTTCCAGGACGCCTTCAGGACTTCAGTTCTGGATCGGGACTACTGAGGCATCCAGCCTCGTGGACTGAGCAGCTACTAGGTTCCTTGACTCTCGAGCCTGCACCCTGCTATTGCTGGTCTGTTGTAAGCCAATCCAATAAATTCCCTTTTAATACAATTCATTCTATCCATTCTGTTCCTGGTTTTTATTATGAAATCAATGGGAACACTAAGTGAATGTTCTTACACTACACAGTTCCCAGACAGACTTCCACTTTCCCCATCATGCCCCACTCTTTTGAAGAATCATTGCTCTCGGGGCTGGAGAAATGGCTTAGTGGTTAAGGTACTTACCTACAAAGCCAAAAGACCCAGGTTAGATTCCCCAGGACCCATGTAAGCCATATGCACAAGGTGGTGCATGCATCTGGAGTTTGTTTGTGACAGCTGGAGGCCCTGGCATGCCCATCCTCTCTCCTTCCTCTATCTGCCTCTCTCTCTCAAATAAATAAAAATAAAAAAAATTTTTAAAAACCTGAGCTAGGCTGGAGAGATAGCTCAGCAGTTAAAGACACTTGCTTGTAAAGCCTGGTGGTACATGCATCTGAAGTTCATTTGCAACAGCTGGAGGCCCTGGTGTGCCCATTCTCTCTATCTCTTTGAAAATGGGTAAAAATATTTATTTTTATTTTTTATTTTTATTTATTGAGAGAGAGAGAGACAGAGAGAGAATGGGCACGCCAGGGCCTCCAGCCTCTGTAAAGGAACTCCAGGTGCATACAACATCTTGTACATCTGGCTTGTGTGGATCCTGAGGAATCAAACCTGGGTCCTTTGGCTTTGTTGGCAAGTGCCTTAACTGCTAAGCCATCTCTCCAGCCCTGATAAAAATATTTTTTAAGGGCTGGAGAGATGGCTTAGCGGTTAAACGCTTGCCTGTGAAGCCTAAGGATCCTGGTTCGAGGCTCAATTCTCCAGGACCCACATAAGCTAGATGCACAAGGGGGAGCATGCATCTGGAGTTCGTTTGCAGTGGCTGGAGGCCCTGGCACTCCATTCTCTCTCTCTCTCTCTCTCTCTCTCTCTCTCTCTCTCTCTCTCTCTCTCTCTACCTGCCTATTTCTGTATCTCTCTCTCAAATAAATAAATAAAATATTTTTTTAAAAAGGCATTACTACATTGTTCTATTATATGTAGAACTATTTTATATGTACTTTATATGTGTGAGCATATATTTATGTATCTTTCCAAAGAAATTCCTAGAAGAGGAATAGGTGCCACAAAAGATGAAAACATTCAAGACTTTTGTGACATCATTGAATTGTCTTTATAAAATTATGTACTAACTCACCTTAGCATTCCTAACATAAGCACAATTGTTCCTCTACTTTGTTTGCTCTTGCTGTTAACACTTTATTTTATGCTAACTATGGGTAAGAAAAGTGTCACCTCATTGTTTAATGACATAGGGACTTCAGATTTTGGCAAAATAAGCCACACTCTGAGATTCAGTCTTTGTAATACTTATTGGAACTGAAATTGTACAGAATTAATGTCAGGCAATTTACGATTTTTTTTAAATGAGTGCAGTACCACTAGGTGCCATGAGGTGGTACTGTACTTGTGGGGAGTGCCTACATTTCAAAGGATTTTGTCTTCACTGTGGCCAATTGAGCCTCAATAATAGCAGATAATTTTTACCAAGCTCTTATTATTGCTAGAGAGTACACCAAATGCTTTTATGTACTAAATAGTTTCCTCCTCCCCAAAATAGCTCTTGAGAGCATCATTTGTCACACTTCAAATTTTCTGCTAAAGAAAAATTTAACTATCAGAAGAAATTATACAACTGCTCTCAAAAGAAAATACTCAGAATTACTAACACCTGGGGACCATTAATAGCCTATTAACTAAACGGTTATTTAATCGCCAGCTAAGTAAATCTAGAGTTACCAATTTACTTTGCTTAATTTCGTAGAACACCAGGCCTTACTGGGCCATGTGGTTGTATTCTGCAGGGCTATAAAGGGACTCTAGTATAAAAAGGCAGCATACCCCAAAGTTTTTTTGTGGATTCTCAACAACCTTATAAAATGTGCTGTTTATGTGTATTAGCCAATTATTATTTACATCTTACAGGTAAGAGAACTAAGGCACAGGCATTTGTCATGCTTATAGAGACAACAAGTAGCTAAACCAGGGTTCAAACCCAGTGCCAATTATGAGCCCTTGTTCCTTGGCTCTGCCTAATTCTCTTATTTCAGTCCTGTAGAGAGCCTCTACTCCCAGCTCAAATTACATCAATTAGCTAGCAACCTAAAGGTACGCAACTTAGGGGAGCTGAAACTGCTCTGTTCATCTCCATTTGTGGCTCTTTCTCCCCTCTCCCCACCCATTCCTCTTCCTTCCATCATTTCCTCCCTCTCTTAAATTTAAGGATCCATACACTTTCCCACCAATATCTATCTCACTCATTAATCAGAGCTCTGAAATAATTTCTGCTGTTGACCTGATAAGACCGTGTGTAATAGAAGCTCCATGTGATCTCTGTAGCTTATGTAGTTACTTTCCAGTCATAAGTGCAGAGATTACAGAGAGGTTGAAAATGGTCCACACCCCAGGGGTTGGCCAGCATTCTACTGGAGTGCCTAACTTACTGGCTTCATTACACAAACTCTTCCCAAGTAAGAAATATCCCCAGAAAAGCTTATTATTGGAAACTTTGAGGCCAGAAAGTATTATTCTAGCTTAAAACTGTCCATCCAGCAATGTCCACAATCAGTTACAGAAGACAACACAGTGTAACTTCCCTGCAGCATCAGCTTCCATTAGAGATGGGCTGCCTTCTCCTCCCCCTACCTTGCTCAGTAGCCATCTTCTTTCATGCCTGTTGGTTAATATACTTCCTGTTCTTATGATGGCTCTGGTCAAACAGCCCAGTGACCCTCACTAAGTGGGCTCCAGGAAACACTGAACGAAAGCATACACTTCTTATACAGGCATAAAACTGCCTGCCACACATGGAATATCACACATGACAAAACTGCAGGAGGGTAAATATGCTCAATAAAACAGCCAAGTCCAAAGGCAATGAGAGTTCTCCTTAGGCTTCGCAAAGACACACAGATAAGTAAATAAAACAGCACAATTCTAATACAATGAAAGAACAAGGAGAAAACAATTAGCACAATTCTGAAAGCACTAGCATTAACTAAACCACCTGAAGATTGTGAAAGGTGCATTTAATATTCACCTTTAAACACAAACCAGGCTGCTTGTAGACTAAATGTTTAAATACTCCCCAAATTCAATTGTATCCCTAAACCCCAATGTGACTGTCCTTAAGGATTAGGCATTTAAGGAAGTAATTAAGATTAAATGAGATCCATAAGTATGAGCTTGGTCCAGTGGGATTCCCACCCCTACACAAATTCAAGAGACCTTGCATGGGCTCTTTCTCTCCCCATGCAAAAAAGTGGCCATATGAACACACAGTCAGATGGCAACTGCCAACCAGCCAAGGAAAGAGCCACAGAATGAAACCCATCTTCTGATATACAGATCTTGAACTTGTCAGCCATGGAAACCATGAGAAATGAATTTCTATTGTTAAGCCCTTCAATCTGTGGTATTTTGTTATGGCAACTAAAGACTAATATGACATTTAATGATTTTTTAAAAATATATTTTACTTATTTATTTATTTATTTGACAGAGAGAAAGAGGCAAAGAGAGACAGAGGGAGAGAATGGATGCGCCAGGGCCTCCAGCCACTGCAGATGAACTCCAGATACATGTGCCCCATTGTGCATCTGCCTTATGTGGGTCCTGGAGAATCAAACCTGGATCCTTTGGCTTTGCAGGAAAACACCTTAACTGCTAAGCCATCTCTCCAGTCCTCATCTAATGATTTTTTAAAAAATATTTTATGTATTTATTTGTGAGGAGAGAGAGAAAAAGAATGTGTGTGTTGTATGTATCATCATGCCAGGGCCTCTTGCCACTGCAAATGAACTCCAAATGAATGTGCCACTTTGTGTGTCTGGTTTTACATGGGTGCTGAAGAATCAAAACCAGGGCCAGCAGGCTTTGTAAGCAAGTGTCTTTAAATGCTGGACCAACTCCCCAGCCCAATATCTAATGATTTTTAGGTCCACTATGGGTTAAACTACATCTTAAGGTGTATGTAAAGGCTAGAGAAATTTGACAAAGATTTTCACTGCCTTTTGTAGGAAAAGAAACTCTGAAGTTCCTAAGAATGGGTATCAAAACTGAAGAATTATGGCAATGAGGCCTTGGCAGAGGTCAGGACAGTAATGATTTGGGACTCCTACAATGATTTGAAATGGACCAAGACATGAGATGCAGAAAACCTGGGCTCACATCCTGAATCCATACCTCACTCAGCTAGAAACCTTTAGACAAGTCAGTTAACCTCCAATGCATCATCTGTAAAATATAGTTAATGCCCTGTCAGATCTCCTCCATGCAAAGTCCTGTAATATGAGTGAAAACAAAACAAACAAAAGAAGAGCACAGATTAGAGATTCCATAACTGTGGTTCTTTCTTCATTTCCCACCATATTAAACTGCTTTCAAAGTATAAAGTCATCTATATATAATATATACTCAAACATATACTTACTGGCTTTTTATTTCATACACACACAATTTAACAAACATGAAATACACTTCTGTAGAAGGCTGGTCCCTGCTCTAAAATACATGGGAGATACAAACACAAGTGGAACTCCACAGCCTGTGAAGAGCGCTGACATGTACAAACTGACACCCGAGAGCACAGGCAAGCTCAGACACTATGACAAAGGACCATGTGTGCCTCGGCTGTTCAGGGGAGGGAAGAGTGGGTCTGCCTTCTTTTTGAACAAGAGGCCATCTGAGTTAAAATACGTGAACAGAAAGAAGGAAATGGTTCAGATAAACAGTGGATAAGAAAAGACTTGCACCCTGAGTGGAACAATGTTCATGGAGAGGAAGAAGTACACACCAAGAACTGTGTCAAACGAAGAAATGACCAGGACAAATGCCTGCACATAAGAGGAAGAGCACACAGAGCAATACATGTATGAGGATGGACAGAACAGTTGCTCTGAGCATGTCAGGAAGAATGGTGTTCCCTAAGATGGAGGAGATCACAGTCCCACATCAATCTAACGCAACACAGGGTTTTATGGGACAGGCTGATGACAAGACAGTGTGAGAAACAGACAGGGATGTGCTCAGGGCTCTCCTGCAGGATAGGGTATTCCTTGAAAGAAGCTTGAGTCCTACCAGACTAGAATTAGCATTAGAACAAAGCAGGGTCACCACTAACATATAGAGAGTAGTGAATGAGCTGAAGGAAATGCCACCCACCTTCCACAGAGGGTCACAAGTTATGGGCCATCAGTTCATTCTAGAAAGATACAGGTCATTTCCTATTTTTTGCACCATTCTGTCTCCTGACTCAATATCTCAAAAGTTACCTTTCTTTGGAACAATCTATAGTATATCCTACCGTATTAAAACTTCAACAACAATGAAAATACCCCAGTCCAACCCTTCTCTCTTTACAAGTAAGAAAACTGAGGCTCAGTGCAAAACAGGAGCTTTTCAAGGCCCTTGTAACAAAGTCTGGAATTGAAGCTTCATGGTTTATTTTCAAGCCCTTTCCTCACACCTTCCCTTTTGGAACTCTTCTTGGCCATGTGGTCAGTAATGTTTGCTCTTTCACATGCTCCCACCACAAAGTGCTGCTCTGCCACAGGTCCTGAGCCCCAGGGCCAAGTGATCATGGACTTAAACATCTCAACTATTGGCCCATATAAACTTTTTCCCCCCAGTGTTAGGGATTAAACCCAGAGCTTTACACAGGCTTGGTACAGGCTCAGCCCAAGCCTTTTCTATGTTGATTAGCTGGGGTTTGTGACAGAAAGCTGACTAACATGCCATCTGAAAATTTAAGGGCACTGTTCTCAGCTTTGTCACTCATTTTGTGACATTCAGCAAGCCCTCTCTCCTCTCTGTCAATTCCTCATCTCTAAATTGCAGCTAACATAGGTGTTCTCTAAAGTCTCATCCATTACTGGCAGTCCATATTAGCAGTGCTGTTTTCTGCAACATACTTTCCACAGATCACTGCCAAAGACACATGATGGCATTTTCTGATTGTTTTTGAGACTCACAGAGCTGCTGGCCAATGAACAAGAAAGCTAACAATGCAATGATTCCAGCAATTTAGGCAGTGCTGCTATTGGCTTTAAGGCTCATACATAGGTTGAACTCTAACCCTGCTAAAGTGGCTGAAGCAAGCGGTCTGTTCTCCACAGCATCTTGAAGAATGTCTGCTACACTGTAGGTACTTGATAAGTATTTGTACAATACAGGCTGAAATACACCTAATTATAATTACTAATTATAGCTATATTTTACTACCCAAAATTCTTCTTTTATTTTTTAAAATTATGGGCCTGGAGAGGTGGCTTAATGGTTAAGTACTTGCTTGTGAAGCTTAAGGACCCCAGTCCAAAGCTCAATTCCCCAGGACCTATGTAAACCAGATGCACAAGATGGCACATGCATCTGAAGTTTGTTTGCAGTGGCTGCAGGCCCTGGCACGTCCATTCTCTATCTATCTGCCTCTTTCTCTGTCTGTCTGTTGCTCTGAAATAAATAAATTTAACTGGGGTCTTTAGGCTTTGCAGGCAAATGTCTCAGCTGCTGAGCCATCTCTTTAGCCCCCAAGTTTTCTTTTGATAAAGGCTTTACAAAAAATTTACCATTTTCCATTAAGGCCCAAAGGAATGTAGAGATGTCACTTGTCCAAGAGCCTCATGATGACTATGAGCTTATTTTATCCTCACATGCTCAGATCTGTATGCCCAGGATGGCCACTTGCTGATGTTTTCTCCATCTCTCTCTCTCTCTCTCTTTCTTTCTTTCTTTCTTTCTTTTTCCTTTTTCCCTTTCCTTTTTGCAGCCTTAAACTAGCACTGACCTTGCTTCTTCTAATATGTTCCCTCCTCTTCCTCTTTCCCACCCACTCTGAGTAGCCACATATCTTAGAAGTGTTTATTTTGCCACCTGTGTCTGAGTATGACCATCAGTAGAACCAGCCTCGTGTTTAAGGCAAGCCCTCCCCCATTGTCATCTCCCCTGACCGCTCACCCAAACAGTCCACCTTTAAACCAAATGAAAGTTCTTTAAAGTCCTGACCCCATCCTTCACTTCCCCTACAACTCCACCCAAAACCATCCCGTGACCAAGGTTTCCCTGAATGCCCTTAGATTCATTATTAAAGCCTCCTTAGCAGAAGGCACTTCTGAAATACAGAAGGTGCTCTTCTGTAGGCATTCCCACTCCAGCCTGCTTCTAGTCTTGCCCAGAACACTCTCCTCCACTCTCATTACTTCAGAAAACTGACTCACACCTTCCCTAGGCAAGAGCTGCCAAGTACTTACCTCTCTCTTAAAGAGAATTTCTCCACACTGTGATCTATCTGCCCCATCCAAGTAGTAGAGGGCTCAGTGTTGTTCAAAAGAAAGTGAGACGATCGAGCTGGAGAGATGGTTTAGCAGTTAAGGAACTTGCTTGCAGAGCCTAAGGACCTATGTTCAACTTTCCAGATCCCACAAAAGCCAGATCCCATAAAAGCCAGGTGCACAAGGTGATGCAAGGCCGCACAGGCACATTAGGTGGCTCACGCATCTTGAGTTTCATTACAGTAGCTGGAGGCCCTGGCGTTCTAATTCTCTCTCTCATACTTGCTCTATCTCTCATAAAAAAATTACCAAAAAAAAAAAAGAAAAAGAAAAAAAGAAAGTGAGACCATCATGGAGAACCTTTTTCAGGCCCCATCCTCTCCTAGTATCACATACATTTCCAGTTACCTATCAACCACCTGTGTTGCTGTCCCATACGGACACCTCATAAATTTCCAGTTCTCCAGAGCCAAAAATCATACTAATTAGTTCCCTACCACCTCCAAGTCTCACAGTCTGATGATTTCAGCCGTGCCCAAATAGCTTCCCAAATTAGAAGCCTCAGCATGCTGTTGAACATATGCAACTAGTTAACAAGACTTACTCTTTTTTTAAATTTCTTGTATATTCCTTTATTTTTTTAGCTTGCATTCTTTTTAAAAAAATATTTTTTTCATTTATTTGAGAGAGAGAAAGAGGCAGAGAGAGGCAGAGAGAGAGAGAGAGAGAGAGAGAGAGAGAGAATGGGCATGCCAGGGCCTCCAGCTACTGCAAATGTACTCCAGATGCATGTGCCCCCTTGTGCATCTGGCTTACGTGGGTCCTAGAAAATCAAACTGGGATCCTCTGGCTTTTCAGGCAAACACCTTAACTGCTAAGCCATCTCTCCAGCCTACATTCTTTTTTAAAAATTTTTAAATTTTAATTTTTATTATTTTATTTTATTTTTATTTTGGAGAGAAACACAGAGAGATAGGGAGAAGACAGATAGAGATGGGCCGCCAGCTTCTGAGAACGAAATCCAGATGTGTGCGCCCCCTTGTGGTCAAGTGTGGCATTGCACCCTTGCGTCACTGCATCTGGCTAAACTGTGGGACCTGGAGATTGGAACTGACGTTCTTAGGCTTAGCAGGCAGGCACCTTAACTGCTAAGCCATCTCTCCAGCCCTAATTTTTTTTATTGACAACTTCTATACTTAGACAATAAACCATGATATTTCCCTCCCCTCCCCCACTTTCCCCTTCACAACTCCGTTCTCCATCCTATCCCCTCCCTCTTTCCCTTAGTCTCTCTTTTATTTTGATGTCATCATCTTTTTCCCGTATTAGGAGGGTCTTGTGAAGGTATTGCTAGGCACTGCAAGGTCATGGATATCAAGGCCAATTTCTGTTTGGGCAGTTGCACTGTAAGGGGTGGTACCCTTCCTTTGGCTCTTACACTCTTTCCACCACCTCTTCCGCAATGGACCCTGCGCAACAAGACTTATTCTATGTTTGCCCACTGTTCGTATCTGAGGTCAGACCCTAACCTACAAAATGGTCTCTCAAATATCCAATGCATCATCCACAGGACTACAGGAGCAATCATCCTGAAACAGAGCTCTTGCCCCAATCCTGGCTTGTACCTTCTGACATCCCTCCCACTGCCCAGGTGACAGACAAATCCACACCCCTCTCACAGCACTGGGGGACTTTGTAGAGCTTTTCCAATGATAAGAAACTCCACCATCTACACCACTCTCTCACTTATCTTTCAACCTACAGACACTAAACTCACCTCAAGCCAATGAATCTGCCATCTTTAATACCTCTGGGGACATCCAGCTTCCTCTGGTTGTAATCTTTACTCCAGGTTGATCCAGGACCCATTTCCATTTGATAGGATCCAGCTTCCATAAAATTTTTCAGAAGCCTGATTGCCTAGGCTGTTATTTTTTTTTTAATTTTATAACAACTTTCCTTCTAAAATGAGTCAAAACAGCTTACAAGTTATATACACACTGCAACCACATTTTAAAGAATGAGAATATCACAGCAGAGACAAGACAGTTTAAATGAGATAAAAGATAGGCCATAACAGGGCATTTGGATCCTCTGTGTGGGACTCATGCTCATCTGATGGAGATACTGGCCCTGTGTCTGTATCAAATGAGATGAACACTCTTCTCTGAGCTGACTGACAATCTAGATGGTAACACATCCCACATTTTTTTGTAATTTTCTCTGTATGTCCATTGCTCTGGACTGGGAAATTCCTAAGGGAATACATAATTTCTGACTCATCTCTATAACCCAGCATGTAGCATATGACTCAGCACACGATTAAAACTCGGTAGATATTTGTTGAATGAATTTCCTTATGGACAGGAAATACAGAGCAAATGCTGGTTGAACTCTCTGACATGTATGGGGAAGGAGTAAAGGGTTACACACACACACTTACAAAGCTAAGAAAAGGAGACGACAAACGAAAGTGTCTATCTCTCCAAATGGCTCTTTCCAGTAGGCATGGTATTTGTTACCTTCACCAGCACTGGGTACCCAATTACCTCTCCTTCAAGGCCCGATTAAAAAAAAAAAAAAAGGTGAGGGCTGGGGAAATGGCTTAGCAGTTAAGGCGTTTACCTGTAAAACCAAAGGACACTGGTTCAATTCCCCAGGAGTTTGTTTGCAGTGGCTGGAGGCCCTAGCGTGCCCATTCTCTCTTTCTCTGTCTGCTTCTTTCTCTCATAAATAAATAAATAAATAAATAAATAAATAAATAAATAAATAAATAAATAAATAAATAAAATATTTTAAAAGTGATGCTAATAGTAAATTAAATTAATGAAATAAAGTACCACCCTTCTCCAAGAAGCCTGTTCTGCTCTCACAGTAGAAGTGAGACTGAGTCCTGCCCAGAACTTTCACAGCATCAGATAAGAAATCAGGAGAGCACAGGGTGCCTCCTTGGTGGCTGAGAAGTGAAGCCTGCCAGGGAATTAACAGAGGGTATGTGGAAGTGGCCACCTGCACCTCGCCTCCCACAGCCTTTCTCCCCAGAGCAGGCCCAGGCCTCTCCAGCCTTCCTCTGCCTTTGTCAAAGTCCAAAGTACTTCAAACTGTAACCAAAAACACTTTCTTCAAGTCCACTGCTTCACTAGCTTAGGGAACATTGTTCCCAACACTCCCTTCATCACAGAACTCAGGGCCTTGGTATTTTAAGCACCTTATCAACAATTAAGGGCTGCTAAAGCATCCTCATCTCCTGAAACACATTACAAGAACTGCTGCGGCCATCGCCAGAAGGGAAGTGATACTTTAGGAAGCCTAATCTCAGGGCCTGCATTCCATATGAACACTTTTGCCTGGGCTCAGGGGTAAAAAGGGACAACTTGTGATCTCCCTTCCCAGCACCTCTCCCACACCGCCCTAGTCTCTAAGGGAAAGATAGGCCTGTGCCAAGATGCTGGTGATGGTAGTTTTGTGGGTTGGGGGAAGGGGTCTCTACATCTTCCTTCAGGGATTGAAATCCTTCTCCATTTCTTATCTTTCTGGTCTTAAAAATTTCCTAAATATCCTCAATCCTAACTCAAGAACTATGTTTTGAATTAATGTTCAGCAATTTCCTGTGTATCAACACAGTGATGTCTTCTGACATGCTGAAATGTACACACAACTCCGGCCCTATTATCCCACTTTCAGTTTTAAATGTGTGAAAGTGTGTGTGCAGCCCATAACCCGTCTCCTAAATACTGCAAAACATTTGCAGTCTTAAATGCTATCAATACAGCGATGAAACATCCATTCTCCACATGGAGAATAGAGAGACTAAATGCTTCACTGTTTCCCACTCCTACAGAAAGATTCTTCGTGCAATTTACAGTAGCGCCTGTGGGATGATTTAATGGTAATTCAAGCCAACTGTTTAGAACCTAGGGCCTGGTGCATAGAAAGTGCTCAAAATTTAGCTATTACCATGGTCACACATGATCTTTCACAATAATACCAGGGGGTGGGCATTACATCACACCCCCATCCCCCATTGCAGAAACAGCAGCCCAGCCTCGGAGGAAAAGGGCTTCCCCAAGGTCAGTCCAGCAGGGTTGTGATGCTGGGCTTTCGGGGTGTGCTCCGAGTGAGGGGCCCCCACCATCCCACCCTTGAACGGGGGTGGCGGTGGGGGTCTCAATGGAGACAAGTGTGGAAAAGCGGCGCGCACAGTGCCCGGCATGCCGAGGGGACCCCCAAGGTGGAGGACCGCGGCGCTGAGGGTCCCCTGGATTCTTCCCGAGGCGATCTCCCGGGCCCGGGTGGTGGTGGTGAGGGGGTGTCTAGAAACCCCCGCCGGGGAGCACCCGGGAGTCTCCCGAGGCCCGCGCGCTGGGCTTTGTACGCAGCAGGCCGGAACCACTCACCGAGCCCCGCGGCCGCCCGGCGCCCAGCGCCCGGCCTACAGAGCCGGGAACGGCGGCGGCTCGGCCTGAAGCCCCGCCGCGCTCTCCGCCAGGTCCGCGCCCGCCGCGGCCCTCCCCCGGCCCCGAGCCTCCTACCTGCAGCGGCGGCGCGGCGGCCGCGGGACGCGGGGAGGGACGGGCGCGGCGGCGGCGGCCTGGGCTCCTCTCGCGGGCTGGGCTGGGCTGGGCTGGGCGGCCGGGAGGGCCGCGGGCTCCGAGCGCCGGGCGGCGGCGGCGCGCCCCGGCCGGCCAGGCCCCGCCGCGCGCGCCGCGGCCACAAAGCCCCGGAGCCGCCGCCCCTCGCGGGCCGCCGCCGCCGCCTGCCGCTCGCTCGGTGGGCGCCGCGAAGGGCGGGAGCGCGGCCCCGCGCAGTCCCCACCTCCCCGAGCCGCGGCCGCCGGGCTCCCGGGGGGCTGGGGCGGGGCGCGGCGCGGGTGTCCGTCTCCCGGCCGCCGGCCCGCGCGGGTGGCGGCGGTGGTGGCCGAGCTGGCCTCCCGGGCCGGCATCCTGGCGCGGGTGCGAGTCCCTCTCCCCACCTTTGCGGAGGAGCGCCTGAAGGGGCCGGACTAACTGTGTTTCTTTCCGTGGACAACAAAAGAAAAATGCACCCCCACATACCCCCACACCCACCCACCCAGGAGATGTGGCGGTCATGAGCACCAGTTAGTTCACTGGAGACCTCCTGAATGGTACAGGCCCTTGGCTTTGGGGCTCCATGATGCTGAGAGCAGCCTTCCCCGCTCCCCTCCTCACCCCCTGTGCTGAGTTTATGGTCAACTTTTGTATTAATTGGCAGGATGTGTTTTCTCCTAGGTTGGGTGAGTTCCCCAGAAGCCCACAGACCCCAAGACCGGGTTCAGGTACTGTGTGTAGTCTCAGAGGAAACTAACTCGTGTATATGAGTGTACAGGCCACTGAACTGAGGAACACAATACCTTCTTCTTCTTCGGACAAGGCCTTGGCTCCTCCCACAAGGATGGTGGCTGGGTGTATCTTTTGACATCCCCCCACCCCCCATCCCTTAGGTAGATTCCTAGACCAAAGCAGGGCTGGGGGGCAGGGGTTGAACTTTTAATCCAGATAAGGCTCACGTGGCATAAGCGTGACCATTTTAAAATAAACAATTCAGTGAAATTTATTCCCACTTATAATGTTCAGCAATGACCACCTCTATCTAGTTCTGAAACATTTCTAGCACCTCAAATGGAAAATTCTGCACTAGTTAAGTAGGTACTTCCAGATCCTTTCCCCCCAGCTTCTGGCAACCATTTATCTATTTCCTGTGTGTAGTCTCAGAGGAAACTAACTCGTGTAAATGAGTGTACAGGCTATTTTCCTGGCTCTATACATTTACTTTTTGTGTATGTTTTATATAAAAGGAATCTCGTGTGCTTTTTAGTTTTTAGTTTTTGGTTTTTTTCTTTTTCTTGTTTGTTTTCTTTCCT
The DNA here is from genome assembly GCA_036365145.1 of Orientallactaga sibirica. Taxonomy (NCBI): domain Eukaryota; kingdom Metazoa; phylum Chordata; class Mammalia; order Rodentia; family Dipodidae; genus Orientallactaga; species Orientallactaga sibirica. The sequence goes on from JAEOAD010000001.1 coordinate 13,199,014, forward strand.
TCCTCCCTCCCTCCCTCCCTCCTTCTTTCTCTTTCCTTCCTTCTTTCTTTCTTTCTTTCTTTCTTTCTTTCTTTCTTTCTTTCTTTCTTTCTTTCTTTCTTTCTTTCTTTCTTTCTTTCTTTCTTTCGAGACAAGTTAAGCTTCACTAAGCTTGCCTTGAACTCACTCTGTAATCCAGGCAGGCAGGCCTGGAATCTACCATCTTCCTATCTCAGCCTCTGGAGTAGCTGGGAGGCCTGTGCCACCAGGCTTGGTTTTGTCTAGCTTCTAGACAAACCCTAACTAACATATTCAAGGATCGTCCATATTTTGGCATGGCTCACACTTCATTTTTTTGTTGTTGTTGTGGCTACACAAGAGACCACTGTATGCATATCTGTACATCCATCCACCTGCTGAGGGATGTCTGGCCTACTTCCAACTTTTGCTATTGGGAATAGCGCTACTACCCTGAACCTGTCTACACACACATTTGTCTGAGGACCTGTTTCCAGTTCTTTTGGGTACATACCCAGGACTGGAATTTTTGGGCCATATAATAATATGGTCAATATGTGTTGATTTTGGAGGAACCACCAAAATTTTTTTCCACAGCACCTGAATGAATTATTTTATATTGCCACCAGCAATGTATGAAGGCTCCAGATTCTCTATAACCTCACCAATATTTGCTATTTTCCGTTTTTGGTTTTTTTTTGGTTTTTTTTTTTTTTTAATCTTTGGGAATTTTTGAAGCCATTACCTACCATTCCGGCTCCCACCACTGTCTTAAAACAGGGGCTGGTCCAGGTTTTGAATGACAAAGACAAACACTCAAATATTCCCTGGGAACAGAAGCACTAATAAAAAAGACTCTAAGGGCAATAGCTGACCTTCATTATTTTAACAATAACCTGTCTGGTGTCCCAGGAGCTTTGTAACTGCCCACAGAACCTGGAAATGAAGACCATCCCAAAGGAGTTGCCATTGGTGAGCACACTTTAAGACACTCAGCACTCTGGAAACTAAGGCTGCACACCAGTTCCACTTAAGCTTTTCACTTAGTGCCACATTACAAGTCCTTGAAGATGTTTTTCTTAAATGAGACTGCAATCAAAGGAAAACTATTGGGCCATGAAATTAGAAGATCGATTCCAGTTGGAAATTTGATTGAAAGGTGGTACAGTGTAGGAAGAGTGCCAGATTTAACAAATGCAACTCAGTCCAAATCCTTTTCTATTGTCTGTTTCTTAACAAACTATGTTAACCTCCTGACTCTTTCTCATGTCTAAGACTGGACTAATGATGTCTGATAGGTAGGTGAAAGCTTTTAGTCTTAACTTCAATAAATGATCAGTGTTATCTGCTTAAAATGCTGATGCTTGACATGAGCCAATGTGATGACACGCTGCTAAAGACAAATGGAAAACTTTCGTGTTCAATCATGTTTTTCCTCAAATCAAGAGAGTAGGCTAACTTCAAAACTAATGCTGCCAGGATAAATACTCAGACCTATAACACAGTTGCTACTTCCCATCATGCTCCTCATTCACTGACTTAGGATGGTAATTACCCTGGACAAGCTATCTTTTTTTTTAAAGATTTTATTTTTATTTATTTATTTATTAGAGACAGGGAGAGGGAAAGAGAGAGAGGGAGAAAGAGAATGGGTGTGCCAGGGCCTCTAGCCACTACAAACGAACTCCAGATGCATATGCCCCCTTGTGCATCTGGCTTATATGGAACCTGGAAAGATCGAACCGGAGTCCTTAGGCTTTGCAGGCATGTGCCTTAACCGTTAAGCCATCTCCCCAGGCCCCTGGATAAGCTTTTTTTTTTTTTTTTTTTTTTTTTTTTTTTTTGGTTTTTCGAGGTAGGGTCTCACTGTAGTTCAGGCTGACCTGGAATTCACTATGTAGTCTCAGGGTGGCCTCGAACTCACGCAATCCTCCTACCTCTGCCTCCCGAGTGCTGGGATTAAAGGTGTGAGCCACCACGCCCGGCTGGATAAGCTTTTTAACTGGCCTGAATCCTATCTCTAAAATGGAGTTGTAACAGTACCTGCTTGATCAGGCTGTGAGATGATTCAGTTTATACAGAGGAGTCAGCATACTGTTAGGTAATAGAAATTGCTTAGTGGATGTGAGCTATTATTTCATATATAATCAATAATAAAGCTACCATAATGACTCCAAAAAATATTACTAGAGGAGCAGGATCCACACAGAATCTAGTTTAAAAGATTTCTTTCAATTTTTATTTATTTATTTGCAAACAGAGAGAGAGAGAGATAAAAGAGAGGCAGACAGAAGCCAGGCTTGGTGATGCACACCTTTAATCCCAGCACTCGGGAGGTAGAGGTAGGAGGTTCGCAGTGGCTTCGAGGCCACCCTGAGACTACATAGTGAATTCCAGGTTAGCCTGAGCTAGAGTGAGACCCTACCTCGAAAAACCAAAAAAAAAAAAAAAAAAAAGAGGCAGACAGAGAGAGAATGGGCATGCCAGCGCCTCTAGCCACTGCAAACAAACTCCAAATGCATGTGCCCCTTGTTCATCTGGCTTATGTGGGTCCTGGAGAATCAAACTGGGATGCTTTGGCTTCACAGGCAAACACCTTAACCGCTAAGCCATTTCTCCAGGCCCCAGAATCTAGATTTTTAAAAAGTCATAGAAAGAGAACCTAAGCATGTGACTTGTCCTTTTTCCAAGACCTTCCAGGATGTCCATTCCTACAGTCAACATAGCACTCAGGCAGATCCTGGAGAATAAATCTACACACAGACTCCACTTTGCTCCATCCCAGGCTCACCAAGCAGTGTTGTTATAGCAGCTAATTTCTACAGAAGCTTTCTAAAGAACAGAAAGAACACTGAGCATCTACGGTGAATGCTCCAGAGATCTGAGAAGTCACAACTCTCTTTGAAAATTAATAAATTGCTTTGTTTACCATCTGACCATGATGTTTTGATGTGGTAGATTTAATCCCCCTGAAATTTGAAAATAGATATTGGAGACTATTTTAATCTGGCTCCTAGTAAAAAGCTGGGATCATCCAAGCTTGCCGAAGAAGAAGGCTGCTTATTGGCTCTTGGGTGACTTGCAAGTACAAACGGGATTTGTGCAGGCATCTAAAAGCCACCAAGGGCCAATTTTTATTTCTCTCATTTGAGGTAAATCTCCCTTTATTTCTCTCTTCCTTTTATGACAGGGTCTTTCTATGCAGCCAAGCTGGTCTCCAACTCTGCAGCCTCCTGCCTCTGTATCCCCAATGCTGGAATTACAGAAATGCACCACCATACCCTGTTTGCCAGTATGCCCTTCCCTGTCTCTTCCTACCCAACTTGTGTTATCTCTGTCCTTCCCTCATTATACCTTTCACTGCCTACGAGCTCCATCTCATCACTCAGCCCAACCTCTCTACCTAGCCATGCAGTACTTGACCATAATGCCTCCCACCCCAGCCTGGAATCAATATGGAAATTTCCTTTTAATTTCTTGATTCATATTTACTCAGAAAAAAAAATGCCTGTCTGAGCTAATCATTTCAAGCCAGGAGAACCTATGACTTGACTGCTTTTGCATTAGACATTCACTTCTGATCCAATCAGCTATTCTTGGATGAAGGAAAGATGTCACCAGGAGCAAAAATATCCACCCAGCACAACAGGGCCTACAAGTAGGGGTATTTTCCAAACTTAGCATGGGAAGGTAGAGACAGTGAAATTATTGTATTAACATGACCATATTTTCTGAACCAAAAAATTAGGAGTAGTATAAAAATTATTAGAGATCCACTCTGAAGTTTTTCAGTAGCTAATAATAATGAAGCAAGATTTTTTTTGTTTTTCTTTTTAGGCAGGGTCTCACTCGAGTTCCAGTGACCTAGAACTCACTCTATGGCCAAGACTGGCCTCGAACTCATGGCAGTCCCCCTGCCTTAGCTTCCCAAGTGCTGGAATTAAAGGCCTGAGCCACCATACCTGGATAAAGCAATAGTTTTGAAACTGAGATGTTCCGGGAAAAAAATCTTAGTAAGTATAGAATAGTGTGTGACTTTATAAAGCATAATATTTACATCACAGAATTGTTAGAGTATTGAATCTTTTAAATGTACAACTCAATTAGAAGTATCTATATAAATGCTAAATGTTATCATGTAGAGCAAGATAGTCTTTGATTTATGTTGTAGTTGCTGGGACAAAACACCTCAACCGAAAAGCACATGTTGTGGGCTGGAGAGATGGCTTAGTGGTTAAGGCGCCTGCCTCCTAAGCCTAAGAATGCTGGTTGCAATCTCCAGTGGTTCCAATCTCCAGGTCCCACATTTAGCCAGATGCAAAGTGACGCAAGGGCGCAATGCCGCACTTGACCACAAGGGAGCGCACACATCTGGATTTCTTTCACAACAGCTGAGAGGCTGCTGGCGCGCCCATCTCTACCTGTCTTCCTCTCCCTCTCTGTCTCTCTCAAAAAAAAAAAAAAAAAAAGCACATGCTGGGAGAAAGGTTTTATTTTGACTTACAGTGTCAAGGGGAATTTCATAATTGCAAGGAAAAGCATGGCATGAACAGTGACTAGACATTACAATCTGCCTCAGAAGGTGGAACACAGCAGCAGGAGAGTGAGCCAAAGGCTGGCAAGGGGAACCTGGCTATGACACCCCTGAGTCTGCCCCCAACAACACACCTCCTCCAGCAAGGATCCACCTCCCAAATTGCCACAAGATGGTAAGTAAGCAATAACACACATGAGGTTATGCAGTTACTTCTGACTCAAACCGCCACAATCACAAAGTTAAACCATGAAGGAAAAACTGCTAAGTCAGGTGGGGATATGGCTCAGTGGTTACAGGTGCTTACATGCAAAGACTGCTGGCCAAGGTTCAGTTCCTCAGTACCCACATAAAAGCCAGAAGCACAATGTGGTGCCTGCTTCTGGACTTTGTTTGCAGCAGCAAGGGGTATCCATACTCTATTTCTCTCTCAAAAAAATATATTTTTAAAAAATGGATAAGTCCATGGTTGGGGTTGGAACCAACTATCCATTTACAAAGAAATAAATATTCCTAATCTGTATCATACAATGAGAAATATTCAGGTGAATTTTAAAGCTACATGTAAAAGAGTATACAGGTAGTAAAAATAAAAGAGCTTGTTTGCATTATCAGAACCACTAATATGCCATTGTATAATATACATAAAGCAAGTCCACATGAGACAACACTGAAAATTTTAACTATGTAAAAATAGACGTTTACACATAGCAACATCTTCTTTTCTAATAACAAGGTATGCTTCTGGGTTCTGACATGTAAAATGAGCCTGGACTATTTTATAATGCCATAAAGTAAGAAAGAGCTAAAACACACACACACACACACACACACACACACACACAGAGATGTATTAGGGGACACAGGAATTAACACAAAGCTCTCCCAGTGGCCAAGACCAAAACAACTTAAACAACAAAATAAAATAGTATGGCATGAATTATATCTCATAAGATAACTATCAATGTATATTAATATTAATAAATATTTGAATAAATAAATAAATAAACTAGTCCTCCAAGCAGAATTTCAAATAATTTTTTAAAATTTTATTGACAGCTTCCACAATAATAGACAATAAACCATGATAATTGCCTCCCCTCCCCACTTTACCCCTTTCAAATCCACCCTCCATCATATCCTCTCTTCCTCTCAAATAGTGTCATCTTTTCCTCCTCTTAAGAAGGTCTTATGTAGGTAGTGTCAGGCACTGCAAGTTCACTAGTATCAAGGACATTTTGTGTCTGGAAGAATTGCATTTTAAAAAAATATTTTTATTTATTTATTTATTTATTTATTTATTTATTTATTGACAGAGAAAGAGGGAGAGAGAGAGAAGGAGAATAGGTGCGCCAGGGCCTCTAGCCACTGCAAACGAACTCCAGATGTGTGTGCCCCCTTGTGCATCTGGCTAACATGGGTCCTGGAGAATCGAACCTGGGTCCTCTGGCTTTGTAGACAAACGCCTTAACCTCTAAGCCATCCCTCCAGCCCAAGAATTGCATTTTAAGGAGTCCTCCCCTTCCTTTGGCTCTTACATTCATTTTGCCACCTGTTCCACAATGGACCCTGAGCCATTGAAGATGTGATAGAAATGTCTCAGTGCTGAACACTTCACTGTCACATTTTCTAAGCACTGTGGTGTCTTTTGAGTCATCCCAGTGGTTGCTGCCATCTGGAAAGAGAAGCTTCTGTAACCAAAAGGAAGAGTAGTATTAATATATGGATATAAACATTAAAAAGTGCTTACATGGTAGTTTGGTGGGCATAATATATGTATTTAGCCAGACAACAACAGATGTTATTCCCCTAGGTCTTATGACCTCCCCAGCCACAGACTTTTGACTAGGTTTTCAGTACCAGGCATGTATTCCCTCCTGTAGACCAGGGCTCCAGTCCAATAAGAGATCAGTTGGTTTTCTCCATATCAGACATGCCACTATTTCACCAGTTGACACATTTGCCCTGGCTGGACAATCTTAGGGCTTTGCAGGGTCCGTTACGGTTTAACACCATTGATGACTTCTCACTCTCATAAGGCTGCATGCAGCGTAGTGTTTTCCAGCTTTCTGTCAGCTGGTCAACAGGGAGGAGGTTTCCAGCTCAGCTCCAGCTTGATTTCTCATGTCCTTGCAGCCCAAGTGGATGGAGTCTTCAACAATAGGGTATTATCATCTAGTTCTGGGGGGTAACCAAGAGCCCTGACAATGGCCTATAATGTTTTGGGGGCATCAGGAAGCTCCATGGCCAACAACTCACTGGAAAGTATCCCACCCGTGACACTAAATTTTTCTAGTAACCATCTATGACTTCTGAGTGTTCCATTTTCCAGAAAAGTAGGTTTCCATATGGCTTATTCATGACATTTTAAATTTTGATTAACACTCCTCCTACCCTTCTTTTACTCAGTCCCTTCCTCTGACCCCACTTATGTCATTGCACCCCCAGTAATTTGTTCATCTACTTATATACATGCAATACCCTCTCCTTAAGTCCTCCTCTCTCCTCTTTCCCTTATAGCCTCTTTCTAGCTTACTGGCCTCTACTACTGACTTTTACTCCAACTCCCATGCAAATCGAAACATTTGTAGCTAGGATCCACATATGAGAGGGAACATGTTGCATCTGGCTTTCTGGTCCTGGGTTACCTCACTTAGTATAATCCTTTCCAGATCCATCCATTTATCTGTAAATCTCATAATTTAACTTTTCTGTACCACTGAATAGAACTCCATTATATAAATGTACCACATCTTTATTATCCATTAATCAGTCAAGGGACATCTAGGCTGATTCCGTTTCCTAGCTATTATGAATAGAGCTACAATATACATGGATGTGCAAGTATCTCTAAGGTATTGAGTAGAGTCCTTAGGATATATGCCAAGGAGTAGTGTAGTTGAGTCATATGGTAAGTGTATTTTTAGCTGTATCAGGAACCTCCACACTGATTTTCACAATGGCTGTACCAGATTACATTCCCACCAACAGTGTAGAAGTGTTCCTCTCGTTCCACATCCTTGTCAGCATTTATTGTCATTTGTTTTCTTAATGATAGCCATTCTGACAGGAGTGAGATCAAGTCTTAGAGTACTTTTAATTTGCATTTCCCTGATGGCTAAGGATGTAGAACATGTTTTTAGATATTCATAGGCTAGCTGTATTTCTTCTTTTCAGAACTCCCTATTTACTTCCATAGCCTGTTATTTGATTGGATTGTTTGATTTTTTATTATTTAGTTTTTTGAGTTCTTTGTATAGCCTGGATAGTAATCCTCTGTCAGATGTATAGCTGGCAAGAGTTTTTTTCCTTTGGTTGATTAGCGGTTTTCCTTCCTGAGCAAATGGGGTTATATTCAGAAAGTTGTTGCCAATGCAATATGTTGAAGGGTTTCCGAGTTTTGGGTCTGACATTAAGGTCTTTGATCCATTTGGACTTGATTCTTGTGCATGGAATGAGATAAGGATCTATTTTCATCCTTCTACATATAGATATTCAGTTTTCCCAGCACCATTTGTTTAAAAGGATCTCTTTTCTCCATTGAATATTTTTGGCATTTTTGTCAAAAATTACATGACTGTAGCTACCTGGGTTTATATGTGTGTATGCTTTAACCACTAAGCCATCCACCTCTCCAGCCTATAGGTCCTCTATTCTGTTTCATTGATCTACATGTCTGGGGTTTATTGTTTGTTTGTTTTTGTTTTTAAAAGTAGGGTCTCACTCTGGCCCAGGTTGACCTGCAATTCACTATGCAGTCTCAGGGTGGCCTTGAACTTACGGTGATCCTTGGACCTCTGCCTCTCAAGTGCTGGCATTAAAGGCATGTACCACCATGCCTGGTCCTACATGTCTGTTTTAATGCAAGAACCATGCTGTTTTTGTTACAATGGCTCTGTATATATCTTAAAATCAAGTATTATGATGCCACCAACCTTGTTTTTGTTGCTCAGATTTATTATTTATTATTATTTGCTATTTGAGGGGTTTTTTTTTGCTTCCAAATTAATTTTAGGAATTTTTTTTCTATCTCAGTGATGAATGCCATTGGAATTTTGATGTGGATTGCATTAAAGGTGTAGGTTGTTTTTGGTAAAATTGACATTTTCACAATATTGGTTCTTCAAACCTAAGAACACGGGATATCTTTCCCATTTTCTAGTGTCTTCTGCAATTTCTTTCTTGAGTGTTTTAAAGTTTTTTTTTGTAGAGATCCTTCACTTCCTTGGTTAGGTTTATTCCAAGGTACTTTATTATTATTATTAATTATTATTTGTTGAGGCAATTGTGAATGGGGGTGTTTCCCTGCTGTCATCCTCAGAATGTTTGTTTTTGGTATATAGGAAGAGTCAAATAATAAAGATGCCCTTCTTGGGCTGGAGAGATGGCTTAGTGGTCAAGGCACTTGACTGCCAAGCCTAAGGACCCAGTTTTGATTCCCCAGTACCCACGTAAGCAAGATGAACAAGGAGGAGCATGTGTCTTGAATTCATTTGCAGTGGCTAAGGCCCTGGTATACCAATTCTCTCTCTCCCTTTCTTTCTCTCTCTCTCTCTTTATTTCTCAGAAATAAAAAATAGAATAAAATTAGCTTTTATATGACCTAGATGCTTAACAATGTTAAAAAAACAAGAAGACAAAACAGTGAGGTACTGTTTCAGACATTAGATTCACCAAAACTTAAAACTGCAGAGAGATTTGGAGGGAGTGTAAATTGACCAGACCTTTATCAGAGTGCCACTGCAGTTAGAATTTTAGAATGCAAAAGCCTATATATTTAGAGAAATACCAGTTGCACACATGTAAAAAAAATACCTTAAATAAAATTTACTGATGCATCATTTTTTGCACTCAATTTGTTGAACATTTAATTAAACATTATTCAATGTCTTTACAACATGAAATACACACAGTTCTAGAACTAAATTTAGGTCTAACTAGTTGTCCTAGCATCACATTTCATACCTGTTACATCCAGACCTATATGTATACAAATTTAAGAGAAATCTGCGCTATTTAAAACCGAAAATGTTCCTCAATTTCCATATGTAGCTTTTACAAGGAGCACCCCAATTTATGAGCACCACCTGAGCCAGGAAGGGTTACCAGATAAATAGTCTAAGAAACAACCTTCGTTACGCAAGAACAGTGCTTCATTCTCCATGCTTTCTGAGAAAAGGGATTTAACAAGAATATCAGTTGTGGTTTTTTTTTTAAGCCAGAGTGGCAAAGCATCATTTTTTAAAGACGCATACAAATAAAAACATCTACCAAAAGAAGAAACAGTTAAATGAGCTGTGGGCTAGTCTCACCATATGTCATTATCTCCAGGAAGACAGTGTTCATAGACAGCAATATTTTGTGTATCATTAAGAAAGAAAAATGCCCCTAATTAAACAAGGACACCCAGCTTTCTTACTATTTGTAATTTTTATTTTATAGTTTTGGGGGAAAAGCTAATTGAGATCTAAGACATAGATTTAGAATTCCACGCCATACTCGTGTATACATTAAAAATAAAGTAATCATGAAATCAATTCAGTAAAGCACAGCTAAACCCTCTTCTCAAAGTCAAGCTCTTCTGCATAAGTTTTAGACTCAGGAGCATCAGTATTCCAAGCTGCTAGCCTCCATCCTGCAAGTTCTGATGCATATCCAGCAGGAGTGACAACGACATCACTTCTGCTGCCTCACTGCCAGCAACTGTAAGACGCACACCAATTTTAGAGACTGTAAAATGTGGATGATGAAGTGCGCTTTAGAATACTGACATAAAGGTCATGTGCAGTAGCTAAAGGAGCCAAGATTTTCATAAGAAAAAGTAACTCATTACAAAAACTAATGTGCCATATGAGCTTATTGCTGTGGCAGACACACAGAGGCTTGGGCTACTCACAAAATTCACATCTCCCTTTACTGCGCTACTCTATTCTTTGGATAGGTGACAGGTAATTTTCCCATACTGCATGTTGAGAGATCATATGATAAAATTCTGGAGAGTGAAATTTATGTAGAAAGCCCCCTACATTTCCTATCATGAGTGAAAACAGAGCTTCACAAGAAGATGACGTGGACACAACTCCTAGAGAAGTAGCCATCGCTTTATGAACACAAGGACAAAAGCCCAATGCTGGAAATAGTCGCCTGAAAGGAAGAGCAAGGAATCTGGTGACATCACTGAGTTCAGTCACCCTGTGCTGCCTGACCCTGGGCTTCTCTTTCTTTTTCTCCTTGTGGCAAAACGCACACAAGTGTACAGTTCAGTAGCATGACCACATCCACATTGTTGAAACACCATAATCACCACCCATCTCCAGAACATTGTCATCATCCTGAATTATGAACCCATTAAACACTCATTCTTCATTCATGCCTGCTGCCAGCCTCTCCCAACCACCATTCCACATTCCATCTTTATGTTTTTGACTGTTCCAGGCATCTCATAGAAGTAAAAATCATATGAGTTCTTTTGTGTCTGGCATGTTTTTTAAAAATTTTTCACTTGTGTATTCATTGTACAAGGTATTGTGTAACATAAGAACATTTTCATGTAAGTATACAGTGAATGCTGAGCACATTCTCATCCTGTCCTTTCTTACCTTTAGCTGTCTAGTTACTCAGATTTGCCCCAGAGACATTTTGATGTCTACTTTCATGTCATATAGTCATACATAATTTTATGTATCTATATATCATCTAGAGACCAGAAATGAAAGGATATATATGTATGTATGTATGAATATATACATACATATAATTGTTTTCCTGAGACTGCCTAATTCACTTAATAGGATTATCTTCAGTTGCATCTATTCTCCTATAAATAATAATGACATGATTCTTCTTTATAGTGTACATACCCCACATTTTCATTATCTAGTCTTTTGTTGTTTGACATCATAGTTTGTTCTCTAATTTAGGCATTGTGAATAGTGCTGCAATAAACACTCATAGGCAAGTATCTTTATGATATGGTGGCTTGGAGTCCTTCACAAAAACAGCTAGGAGTTGAGACCTGCACTCAGGCAGGGAGAAGAAGTGGTCATCAAGGGCTGGCCTGTTTGGGGCCATGCTTGGGCCAGGAAAGGAGATGCACATCAAGGGCTGGTGGTCTTGGGGCCTGCACTCTGCCAGCTTGCAGAGGGAGTGCTCATTGTGGAAGGCTCATTGCTGGTGGAGCACCTTGGGCCCATACTAAAGCCAGGTCAGGAACTGCTTATCATTGGTGGGCCATGTTTGGGGCTGTACTCCAGGAGGACCCAAAAAATTCTCCAAGCTTGGAAACAATACATTAGATTGGCCAAACCACCAAGCCTGTGGCTGCAGTCCTAGAACCCCCACAGGCTTGGGGCTGATTGTACAGCAAAGGCCAGCTGGGTGTCAAGGCTCTGAAGTCATCCTCAGGTGAGTGTGCTCCCCTGTGAGCCTATGCACAATGCCTCAGTTCAGAGCGACCTGCCTGTCAGACCTGGAACATCAGCCCTGTGCCCCACAGGACTCCAGTGCAGAGTCCTCAGGCAGTAAATGACATTGGGGAGAAATGAGCACCACCTGGACAGCAAGCAAGCCAAGCAGGCTAAGGTCACACCCTGATGACCTGGAGGGGACACACACAAGGAGGACCCTGCTTAGACCCTAGGTCACCCAGCCCAAGCAAGGGCAAAAAACCTCCCCACACTGCCCCCTTAACCAAGGCTGACCAGGTGATACAACTCAGGGGTCACAAGTACCGCATTCTCAAGACAAGACGCCAAACTAGAGATGGGCAAACTCCAATGCCAAATAATCAATGTAAGACATCAAGTCAACAGATTCCCACCAAGAGTGCCTAGCCTCTTAATGGAAACTGTAGAGAGCTGCGAGGTGCCGCGCCTTAAAGATGGCGCTGGCTTCCGCCTTTCGCCTTCCCGATGGCGAGTGCTCTCCTGGATAAACAAGTCCTTATTTGGCTTGGGCCTTGATCTAGGCTTGCTTCCGCATATGTGGACCTATCTGCATTCACCACGTGGCTTACCAGGGTTGGCTGTTCAAAGGCTTCTTAAGCTTTGGGCGGGCTTGTCCTGGGCGCGTTCAGTCAGTGGGTCAGTGAGTGAGTGAGAGAGTGAGGCAGGCAGTGAGTGAGTGAGTGAGTGAGTGAGTGAAGGAAGCAGAGTGTCAGTGAGTGAGTGAGTCAGTGGGTGAGTGAGAGCAGTCAAACAGTGAGTCTGTGGGCAGTGAGTGAGGCAGGCAGTGAGTGAGTGAGTGAGTGAGTGAGTGAGTCAGTCAGTCAGTCAGTCAGTCAGTGAGTCAGTGAGTGAGTCAGAAGTCAGTCAGTCAAAAGATTGTTGTCAGAAGATTGTTCAAGGTTCCTGAATAAACTGCTGCAAGAAGAGTCCGAGCGTTGCGTCTTCCTTGCTGGTCGAGGCGGACGCGACAAATGGTGGCCCGTACGGGGAACTCAGAACTTGCAGGGCAGCTAGCTGGTAAGTTCCAGATAAGTGGACAAAAAGGGTAAAGACAAGTTCTCCGGTAGAGAGACGATAAGGTCCCATAACAAAATGGACAATACATCTTCCAGTATTAGGGTTAAAAGGCGCCACAATAAGGTTTCCTTAGAGGAAACACAATGAAAAGATTTCTTAAGAATGATAGCTGGCCAATTAATGTATATTTGTTCGTGTGTCTTATTAGTGTATAAAAGTTGGTTAACCTCATGTGGTGTATTTGTGTTGTAGTGTGTCTAGTCATATTACATAGGACAAACGAAAATGATTCAAAAACAGTTAAAAAAAAAAATTTTAGAGGAAGTGAGAGAAGAGCGCTCGAGTAAAACATCTAAAAAAAAAAGTAAGGTTCCTGAATAAACTGTTAAAAAAAGAGTCCAAAGAGGGACTCAAAACTTTCTGCAGTCAGGGCAGTGCACTGGTAAGTTCCCAGGTAAGGTGGGAATCCGCGACAAAAGCGGAGATTTTGCTCTTCTCGGTAGAAAAAGAGGGAGCAGGAAAGTTCCCAGGTAAGGTGGGAATCCGCGACAAAAGCGGGGAATTTTGCTCCTCTCGGTAGAAAAAGAGGGAGCAGGAAGAGTTCGCGGTGTAGCGAACCGAAAGTAAAAGTTTTAAAAGAATTTTTTGCAAGTGTAGCCATGGGCGCTTCTTACTCGCACCCAATTTTTTGGCTCTGAATGAGCTGCTTCGTTCAAAAAACTTAAAGATAAAGGGGAGTACCCTGGAGAGGTTCCTGGAGGAATGTGATGCCATAGCCCCTTGGTTTGCGTGCTCTGGAAGTCTTACAATCCCTTCATGGGAAAATTTGGATTTTGCAGCAGACCAAGGCACGCTTAAGGGCGGGGTAAGATCGATCTGGAGGTTAGTGAGGAACTGCCTCGAGGAAGAAAGGTCGGAACAGGCAAACAGTGAAAAAGAGGCAAAAACAAAGAACAACTTAAGATTCAGAGTCTACGGATTCTAAAGAAGGGCTGCAGGCTCTCATAAAACAAATGAAAAGATAAAAAAAAAAAAAAAAAAGGGAGAAAGAGAGAGAGGGGGAATCCCGGAAAAAAAGCCGGGTGTGGTGGCTCAGGCCATCCCAGCACATGGGAGGCAGAGCAGGACTGCCACAAGTTCAAAGCCAGCCTGGTCTACATAGTGAGTTCCAGGGCAGCCAGGAAAAGCAGAGGCACTGAGACTGGTTTTAGGTTACTGAAGCTGCTATTGTCAACGCATTAGCAATCTTAAGGAAGGTGGAAGGAAGGTGTCCTGACTTGATTTACATTAAAACAATGGAGAGGATGCCTGAGGAAAGACTGTAAAAAATGCAAATTCTTGGAAAGAGCTGACTGGAGAAGGAACCTGCTTTTCAAGGCTATATTGAACTTGAACTGCAGAAGTTTGATGACTGCTGATGGTGGTTGAGTTTGCATTGTTTTAGTTTCTCCTTGCGAATGTTGTTAAAAGACCTTGGATTATGGGGACGGGGGCTAGGGACAGAATGTGGTGGTTTGATTCAGGTGTCCCCCATAAACTTCAAATGTTCTGAATGCTAGGTTCCCAGCTTATGGCAATTTGGGAATTAACACCTCCTGGAGGCAGAGTATTGTTGGGGGCGGGCTTATGGGTATTATAACCAGCTTCCCCTTGCCAGTGTTTTGACCAATGCTAGCCTCGCAGCCGCCGTGGCTCAGTTAACTCAAAATATATAAATTATACTAGGGCTGCAAATTTATCCAGATTTTTGTCTAGTTTTCTATTACAGAATTGGTCGCTTGAATTTAAAGATACCTTAAGAGAACTGAGACTGGCAGTAGTTAATGTGAATTCTACCTGCATGGACCTCTCCTTTGCCTCTGGATTGTCATCTTGGCTGATCTCCGCTATGAATCATCTAAAGGAATGGGCGGGTTTGGGGGCTTTAGCAGGCCTTCTGTTACCGGTCTCTCTGGTTTGCTTGTGGTGTCTGTGTAAAATCAGGGTCACGCAATGACGGGATGCAGCTATGATCATTCAAGCCTTTACTGCCATAGAGGCTGCACAGTCCCCCTAAGTCTGGCTGGCTACAACTAAAAGTTAATCTTCTTCCTGCTCAGGTTGCGAGGCTAAACACTGCACTCTGGGTTAGCCCTAGAAATCCAGAGAAGAGCATGTTTGATTGCATGCGGGTTGATGCCCCAGATCCCGCCTCTGAGAAAAAGGCATCAGGCTTGCAAAAATACACATCATCAAAGATCAGACCTCTACTCTTACCTGTGGCTTGTTTTAAAACATAAAAGGGGGAACTGTAGAGAGCTGCGAGGTGCCGCGCCTTAAAGATGGCGCTGGCTTCCGCCTTCCGCCTTCCCGATGGCGAGTGCTCTCCTGGATAAACAAGTCCTTATTTGGCTTGGGCCTTGATCTAGGCTTGCTTCCGCATATGTGGACCTATCTGCATTCACCACGTGGCTTACCAGGGTTGGCTGTTCAAAGGCTTCTTAAGCTTTGGGCGGGCTTGTCCTGGGCGCGTTCAGTCAGTGGGTCAGTGAGTGAGTGAGAGAGTGAGGCAGGCAGTGAGTGAGTGAGTGAGTGAGTGAGTGAAGGAAGCAGAGTGTCAGTGAGTGAGTGAGTCAGTGGGTGAGTGAGAGCAGTCAAACAGTGAGTCTGTGGGCAGTGAGTGAGGCAGGCAGTGAGTGAGTGAGTGAGTGAGTGAGTGAGTGAGTGAGTCAGTCAGTCAGTCAGTCAGTGAGTCAGTGAGTGAGTCAGAAGTCAGTCAGTCAAAAGATTGTTGTCAGAAGATTGTTCAAGGTTCCTGAATAAACTGCTGCAAGAAGAGTCCGAGCGTTGCGTCTTCCTTGCTGGTCGAGGCGGACGCGACAGGAAACCTCCAGTGAAAACACAGAGGGTAGTCCAGATATAGAATCCCATAATGAAAACATGCTAGGCCAGTTGAGGTGGTGCTTGCCTTTAATCCCAGCACCCAGGAGGCAGAGGTATGAGGATCACCATGAGTTGGAAGCCATCCTGAGAGTACATAGTGAATTCCAGATCAGCCTGAATTAGAGTGAACCCCTACCTCAGAAAACAAAACAAAACAAAACATAATAAACAAAATTAATGAGACTATGAACAAATGGAGGATAGAATTGGAAGAAAAGCATCAAAGAACCAATAATTGCATAAATGAAATGCAAGAGAGCATCAACAATAGCATATAGCTCTTATTTCTCATCTCAACATAATAGAAGAAAATCAGAGAGATGATTAGTACACAGATGAATGATTTGAAGGTGAGTCAATAAATAGATGACCTTAACAACCAATGGAATAAGCTTAATAAGGAAATGATCAACTGCAGGCATGAATTCCAAGAAAAAACAGAAAGTCAAACCAGGAACTGAAAGTGGAACTCAATAAAGGGATAGAAATGACACAAAAATACAACAGAGAACAAAAATTAAACAGTCCTCTTAAATGCCTCTCTAGAAATCCTCACAGAGTAGATCATGTTGGGAACAGAACTACAGAATTTGAAGACAAGACAGAGGAAATGGATCTGGGAGTCCAAAAATCATGATAAGTTCAAAAAATCATGCAGACAGAATATGAGGGAATTGTGAGATACACTAAAAACACCAAATATCCAGATCATGGGGATATAAGAAGGAGGATAAATACAGCCCAAAGGTATACAGAACATTTTCAGCAAAATTATTGAAGAAAATTTTCCCACCCTTACAAAAGAGAAATCTATCCAAACACAAGAAACTCACAGAATACCAAATAGACAACACCAAAGAAAAATCTCTCCATATCACATTCTAGTTAAAATGCTAAAAAGTAAAAGGAAACTGAGAGTGCTAAAAGCAACAAGAGAAAAACAGCTCATTACCTACAAAGGTAACTCCATCAGAATTACCTCTGATTTTTCAGTGGAAACTCTAAGAGCCAGAAAGGTGTGGAATGGAGTACTCCAAACCTTGAGAAACTATGGCTGCCAGTCCAAACTACTGTACCCAGCAAAATAATAATAGAAGGTGAAAGGGAAAGTTTCCATGATGAATTTTGATGAAAGCCAGCTTCATGAACCAAGACCAACCTTACAGAGAATACATCATACCAGAAGTATGGGACACAATGAAGGCTGTCCTAAGGAGAAAATTCATAACACTAAGTGCCTTCATATCAAAGACAGAGAGAGCCCAAATTAATAATGTAACCATCCATCTAAAGGCATTGTAGAAACAAGAACATTCTAATCCCAAGAGCTCTAGAAAAAAAAAAAGAAAGAAAGAAATAAGATCAGAGCAGAAATCAATGACTTGGAAATTAAGAAAACAAAAATAGTGATGAATGAAGAGCTGGTTCTTCAAAATAAATAAATAAATAAATAAACAAACAAACAAACAAACAAACAAGATTGGTAAAATTCTGTCCAATTTGATCAAAATGAAAAAAGAGAAGTTTCAAATTAACAAGATTAGAAATGAAAATGGAGAAGTCACAACTGACACCAATGAAATTGGAATAATCATCAGGACATACTTCCAAAACCTCTATTCCAATAAATTGGATAATCTGGAAGAAATGGATGAATTCCTACACACATACCATCTACCAAAACTAAACCCCCAAAAGATAAATTTCCTAAACAAACTTATTACATCCAATGAGATTGAACATGTTATTAAAAACCTCCCAACCAAAAAGAGTCCAGGACCTGATGGATTCTTAGCCAAATTCTACCAAATCTTCATCAAAAAACTAAAATCACTTTTTCTGAAGATATTTCACACTAATTGCCCCACAATAAACACCAATAACACCATTGAGGAGGAGCCACAGGGAAATGGGGATCAGGCTAGGGGATATACTGCAACCTATGTGAAAAATTAATTAATTTAAAAACTAATTTAAAAATACCTAGAATCATATGGTAGACTAGTTCTAGTTTTTAAAATTTTATTTATTTATTTATTTATTTATTTATTTATTTATTTATTTATTTATTTTAGTTTTTCAAGGTAGGGTCTTGCTCTAGACAGGCTGGCCTTGAGCTCATGGTGATGCTCCTACCTCTGCCTCCCAAGTGCTGGGATTAAAAGTGTGCACCACCATGCCCGACCCTAGTTGTATCAGTTACATACCTGCCAGCAGTGTAAAAGGGTTCTCTTTTCTTTATATACACACCAGTATTTGCTATTATTTCTTTTATTTTTTTTTAATTTATTTATTTGAGACAAAGAAAGAGAGAGAGAAACAGCAAGAGAAAGAGAGAGAGAGAGAGAGAATGGGTGTGTCAGGGCCTCCAGCTACTGCAAACTAATTCCAGATGCATGCACCCCCTTATGCATCTCGCTTATGTGGGGCCTGGAGAGTTGAACTGTGATCCTTTGGCCTTGCCGGCAAGTGCCTTAACCACTAAGCCATCTCTCCAGCCCTTTTTTTTTTTTCTTAATGACTGACATTCTGGAATAGAAGGGAGTCACAATGTAGTTTTTAAAACTTTTTATTGGCAATTTTCAAACGTACATATATATATTTAATTTTTATTAGGAATTTAAATATATGAACATACTATAATTTTATCATGTTCCCATCACATTATCATCTTTTGTCCCTCCTATCCTGCCCTTATTTTACTGAGGACTCTCCTCTTTTGGGCTGGTTGACTGTATAACTTGCAGGATCTACTGCTTGGTCATACTGTTGGTGACTTTTTTCCCCCAGCACTCACATGGCACCTCTCAGCACTGTGACAGCTAGCCAGCAGGGAGTTGGCATCCCTCTCAGTTGAAGTTCTCAGTGTACTGAAACCTCAGCCTGGCATGTTCAGCATGTTCATCTTACCATTTAGTTCTGATGGGTAATGAAGAGCTTTGGCACTATCCTGTATTGTTTTGGGGACCTCATGAGCCTCTCTGACCAACACACCTCAGTGTCGTGTGTGTGTGTGTGTGTGTGTGTGTGTGTGTGTGTGTGTGTGTGTGTGTGTCCCAATCCATCTTCAGCACCGGTATTTGCTTGCAACAGCTTTAGAGTAAAGCTTCTCCACCTGAACAGAGTACTTCCACCCAAACTATTTCTCTCTCACCCCACCCCATATCAGAAAGTTATACCTTTTAATGAGCTAAGGAAAAAGCATAATTCTAGTACTTAGTCATACCATCTTTGGTTGTGTGCATCCCTCTCTCTCCCTCTCCCTTTCCACTGTTCCCCCTTAGACCTTTCCCTGTATTCTATCTTTCCACTTGCCTGTCTACTATCCCCTCCCCTAATCTTTCCCCACTTTTCCTCTTTCCAAGCCTCATTCTAGCTTCCTGACCTGTACGACTGACACTTACTACAACTTACAAACAAATTTATTTCAACCTAAGATCTGCATATGAAAAACAATGTGCAATGTTTGGCTTTCTGCACCTGAGTTACCTCACTTAGTAGAATTCATTCCAGATCCATCCATTTTCCTGAGAATTTCATAATTTCATTTTTCTTTACAGCGGAATAGAACTGCATTGCATTCAGTACCACATCCTCATTATCTATTCATCAATTGATGAGCATCGGGGCTGATTCCATTTCCTAACTATTGTGAAAACATGGCTGAGAAAGCATCTCTGTAGTAAAGTGTGAAGTCTTTAGGGCATAATCCTAGAAGTGGAATAGCAGGATTATATGGTAGACATATTTTTAGGTTTTTGAGAAACCTCCATACTGATTTCCAAAGTGGATATACCACCAATCAAAATGTACTTTGATCACAAACCCCACAATTCCTTTCTGTACTGTCTCCCTGACACTGAATCCCTTCTTACTTCTTATTAGTCTTTCCTGTATTTTGATTCTTTTTTTTAGTCCCTCTATGGTCCATGCTGAAATGTTGATGGGCTCAATATTGTGCAGGTGTGGTGCACAATTGACATGTGCTGAAGGGGCACGAATGCTACTTCATGTCCAGAAGATTAGATAGATGATAGATAGATAATATATATAATATATCATATTATGTTATATATAGTTTATTTAAGAGAGAAAAAGAGGTACAGAGAGAAGGGGGATGAGTGCACTAGGACCTCCAGCCACTGCAAACAAACTCCACCATGTGCATCTGGCTTACGTGGGTACTGGGGAATTGAACCTGGGTCCTTAGGCTTCACAGGCAAGTGCCTTAACTGCTAAGCCATCTCCCCATCCTCTGGTTCTCGTATTCTTCCTACTCCCCCTTCTGCAATATTCCCCAAGCCATGGATGTACTGTGCTGTCAGGTCTTCTGCCACACTGGTGTTAAGTTAGTAGTAAGGACAGTGCTCGGTGTTTCTTTGTGTTCACTTGTTTCTTGCTCTGCGCTACTGAGTTCAGTCCTGGAGATACTTGGTGCTGCTTTGTAGAGGTCCGAGCTGAGGTACTCAGCTCAGTGTCCCAACTCCTGTGGCAAGCCCAGCTCCAAAGGCAGAAACCTTTGTCAGTTACTGAGGAAGAGGAATGGAGAATGGCTTAGGGAATTGTGTGCCCCAACTAATCTAGTTCAGGTCCTCCAGCTCCAATAGCAGACATTTTGGCTACCCCAAGAAGGCCAAAGAGAATGTCAGAGAGGGGGGAATGTACGTATACCTGAACTATGGAAGCTTGGCGCCCTCAGCTTCAGTGGCAGAAACCCTGGCTGCAAGGGAGAATGGCTCAGGGGATCTGTGCACCCATGTTAGGGAGTTATGGGTGTTCAGAAAGGAAAAATGCCTGAGAGGTGTAGAACTGTGTCCCCAAACTAAGGCAACACAAGTCTTCTAGCTCCAATGCCTGGGATAGGGAAGAGAGAAAGGCTTTGGAGAATTTTTGTGCTGGTATTCATGACGTGTGGATCCCCCACTCCAACAACAGAAATCAGAGCTGGCTGCCTAGGACAGGGAAAGAATAATGGCTGTGGGGAATTGTGTGCCCAAACTAAGGTGCCATACACCATTTCCAATGTCAAGGGAAAGGAAGGGACAATTTGACCATGTAGATTTTTTTTTTTTTTGAGGTAGGGTCTCACTCTAGCCCAGGCTGACCTGGAATCCACTATGTAGTCTGAGTGCTGGGATTAAAGGTGTGTGCCCACCACCTCCAGCTCACCATGTAGTTTTGATTGGCATTTCTCTGATAGTAATGTTGAACATGTTTCATATGTTTATTGGCCATTTGTACTTCATCTTTTGAGAAGTGTCTGTTTATTTAATTAGCCCATTAATTATTGGGTTGTTTGATTTCTTGTTGTTTAGTTTTTGAGTTCTTTGAATATTACAGATATTAATCCTCTGTCAGATACATAGTTAGCAAAGATTTTTCTCCCATTCTGTAGTCTGTATCTTCATTTGATTAACCATTTCCTTTGTTATCTAGAAACCTTTAAAGTTCACGTGGTCCCATTAGTCAATTGCTAACCTCATTTCCTGGGCTACTGGAGTCCTATTTAGAACCTCGGCCATGGGTAGATCTTGAAGTGTTTTCCCCTATATTTTCTCCAACAACTTCAGAGCTTTGGGTCTTACATCAAAGTTTTTGATCCATTTGGAGTTGACCTTTTTTTAATAATTATTTTATTGACAACTTCTATACTTACATACAAAAAAACGCATGATATTTCCCTCCCCTCCCCCCATTCCCTTTTAGAACTCTAATCTCTGTCATATCCCCTCCCTCTCTCCATTAGTCTCTCTTTTACTTTGATGTCATCATCTTTTTCTTCTATTATGAGGGTCTTGCGAAGGTATTCCTAGGCACTGCAAGGTCATGGATATCAAGGCCAATTTCTGTCTGGACAGTTGCATTGTAAGGAGTCGTACCCTTCCTTTGGCTCTTACATTCTTTCCACCCCCTCTTCCACAATGGGCCCTGAGCCTTGCAGGGTGTGACAGAGATGTTTCTTTGACAGAGAGAGAGAGAGAGAGGAAAAGACAGAGAGGAAGAGAGAATGGGCACACCAGGGCCTCCAGCCACTGCAAACGAATTCCAGATGCCCGCTTGGGCATCTGGCTTATGTGGGTCCTGGGGAATTGAGCCAGGGTCCTTAGGCTTCACAGGCAAGTGCCTTAATGGCTAAGCCATTTCCCCAGCCCCTGGAGTTGACTTTTGTACAGAATGGAAGCTAAGGATCTAGTTTCATTCTTCTGCATGTGAATGTCCAGTTTTCTAGCACCATTTGTTGACGAGGCTGGCACCTTTGGCACCTTTGTCAAAAATCATGTAGCTCCAGAGCTGGCTGTGTGGGCTTATGTGTATGTCCTCTATTCTACAATCAAAACCCCACAAAAAGTACTCGTAGGCTGCATCATCCACGGTATTAAAGAATATTTCACATATGAACTTTAAAGTTGTGTAAGACACTATTTGTAGTAGGTATCAAAGTGTTTATTGTGAAGTTTAGTCTTGAAGCAGCATCTACATGGAATAAGTGTTACCAACAGATATAGGTATATGTGGTCCCACATGTCAGGTCCTGCAGAAACATTCTGCGTAGCATTCAACAATGTTGCAGTGGACTATTTCCAGGTCCTCCAAAATTAGGTATTCACAGCTATCATGCCAAAAGGAACTTTCAGGTAAATTTTAAATTTTATCCTCATTATCTTTGCTACTGTTTTTGAATACACTACAGGGAGATGGCTTATTGCACTATGTGGTTTCTGTTTTCAAAGTGATGTGCCTGTAGGTATGCTCTGAACAGATTATCATGAATGCTTCAGTGTGGCATAACATTGGAGAGAAAAAGAGAACAAGAATTAGACAAGTTCACCAGGCGTGGTGGTGCACGCCTTTAATCCCAGTACTTGGGAGGCAGAGGTAGGAGGATCGCTGAGAGTTCGAGGCCACCCTGAAACTACAAAGTTAATTCCAGGTCGGCCTGGACCAGAGTGAGACCCTACCTCGAAAAACCAAAAAAAAAAAAAAAAAAAAAAAAATTAGACAAGTTCTATATTGGCAGTTTTATTCAGAGGAGAGACACTGAAGAACATAACTTGGTTAAAAAAGGCAGCTGTACAAATAGCTAACATAGTTTCATGTTTGATTAAATTACTATAGATAAATAAATTAGGATAGTCCCATATTAGCAAAGTAATAATGCTATCATTTGTAAGGTTATAATCCCAGGGAGCATTTAAAAGAAGGCACTGTGTGTATGTCAAAGATGAGACCTTGGCACCAGCACACAGGATATTTTGAATGGGATTAATGAGTGTTTCACTATAGAGTGCTTTGGGAATGGTGATGCTTTGGTTATGATGAAAGTGTTTCAAATGCTGATGTTGAGATCACTTGGCACAGTATTTCTTTCTTTATCATTATAACTTATGTGAATATGGCTTTGTTTTCATGTGAGCTGATCAGGAAGCTGTTGCCACACTGTTCAAGTATTACATGCTCTTAGAAGAACACTCAAGGTGCCATTCACATAACCATGTGTTCCAGTGTCCGGTTCAAGTGAGTGGAGAAGCACTGTCATGTTTCTAACTGGTAAGCAGAGGCATTTAAAGAGCATCTTCTAACAGTGAAGCATTCCAACAATCATCTGGGAATAGGCACTATAGTTTTATTTATTCATCTATTTCCTTAAAAAAATTTTTTTGTTTGTTTTATTCCAGGTAGGATCTCACTGTAGCACAGGTTGGCTTTGAACTCACAGCAATCCTCTGCCTCTGGAGTGCCAGAATTAAAGGTGTACACCACCACACCTGGCTCTATTGCATCTTTTAACACAGGATTTTGCTATGTAAACAAAATTAGCTTCAAACTTGCTATGCATTCAGGCTCGCCTCAAACTCACTCTGTAGCCCAGGCTGTCCTCAAACTCCTTCTTTTCTTGCCTCAGCCTCCTGAGTATTGGGATCACAGTCAGACACTACTACGTTCAGCTTCATTTTTAGGAACTTAAAATATATGGTGTGGTTCCAGAAGTGAAGCATATAAAAGTTTATTTTATCCACATTTCATTCTCTTTTAGAAGAAGAGGTTGAAGTGATGGCTAGACTTTGCAAATAGTACCAAAAGCTGTTTAAATCCTAGCAGGATGTATTTAGGCTTTTGTATGTAGAATCTGTCTGATATCACCTAAACGGGTCTGGTCAATAGCCATAGCTAAACAGTTTCTTTTACATTTCTGCAGTAAAGCTAAGGGGATTTAGAGTAAGAGGAGTAGGAATAGAAACGGTGCTTCTCCTATCAATACAAAGAATGCTGTGGGATCAAATTCAGAGCCTCAAGCATGCTAAGCAGTTGCTCTGCCACTGAGCTAAATGTCCAGCCTCCAAATCCATTTTAATCAAAGTATAAAGAGAAAAGTGTTCTGGATGCCATTAATGTAGGTGAGTTTAGGAAGTTTAGGATGCAGTCTTATTCCTCACCATCCAGCAAGAATAAAACAAGCTGCCATGGGATCTAAAATGTGGCAGGAATTGACATGACAATTGGTTATGGAAAGCCTAGACCCCATTCCACGTAAACTGTCACAAATATTTTACAATCATATAACACATACTGAACATATCAGGAAGTAAAATCAGGATAGAATAGCCCTTGAATAGCATTGAAAGCCTCACATAATTGTTAAGTCAAGTTTCAGGGAAGTTAGGTTGCCCAATAGCTAGTAACAGAGCTGGTACCTGAACAGGTGGGTTATACCAGGAGATGGCTTTGTCACTATGGTCTTCCAAATGGTCATGCTCTGTTATCTGAGATAGAAGTTGCTGTCTGAGTGGCTTCTCAGTTTCTTGTACACTTATGATTCTCCATCAGTGGGAAGATTACCATCTTGGGGGCAGGAAGGGGCCAGAAGTGCTGGGATAAGAAAAAAAAAACTCCTTAGGGGATCCCAAAACCGAAGTCAGTGTTATCCTTTGTGTTTGCTCAGGAATGTTGTGTTCCAGTTCAGAAGAGAATAAAACATTTAAAATGTTATAGTCATTTTCACTCTTTACAGTTTCTTTAATTTTTGCTTATTTTTATTTATTTATTACAAACAGAGAGAGAAAGAGGTAGAAAGAGAGAAAGAATGGGTGCACCAGGGCCTCCAGCCACTGCAAACAAACTCCAGATGCATGCTCCACCTTGTGCATCTGGTTTATGTGGGTACTGGGAAATTGAGCCTCAAACTGGGTCCTTAGGCTTCACAGGCAAGTGCTTAACTGCTAAGCCATCTCTCCAGCCCCTCTTTACAGTTTTAATGCTAAGCATTCATCTAAATCTCTGAATCTCTCCACTAGTTATGTTAATGCATTAGACATAAGTCTAAAATGTTGCTTGGCGGGATTTGTGATTGCTTCAAATTTATTGGTGCTGATTTCTTTAGCAGATAATAGCTGTCATTGCTTTTCAGAACATTTTACAAACTTCAAGATGAGTCTAGCTTTACTCTCATACACCCATAACATGAAATTTGCATTTTTAATTTGGTGTAAGATACTTTTTCTTTGTTACCCAATAAGGTTTATCAATAACAAAAGTAATACATAATTTTACCTGTAGAAAAAATGTTATAATGTTTCTAATAAGACTTCCCCCTTTCAGATGTTTATGATCATCAGCTGTGCTCTAATGGATAGTAATATTTGTTGGCTTTGATAGTAACATTTTTAAGGGTGTATAGCCATTGAATTTATATCTGTTGTTCAATGTAATTTGCCTCAGAACTTTGGCCCATATCCTCATTTCAAGGTTGTTAGTAAGTAATCTTGTTGAAGCAAACTATTAAGCATTATAAAGAATGTGAAAATTCCATGAAATACTTTGTTCATTGTACCAGTGTTTGTATACATTTGCCTATGAAAACAGTTCCTTGATCTATTCAGTCATTATGGGATCCATTTGCAGTCCATATTTCTAATGCCTTAGTAGTAGATTGTGGGTCATTTTCCTTATAAATACATGACAATCTTAATTCTAACCAACTGTGGTATGCATGTAAATCTTATACTCTAATAGAAGAGGCCCTATACAATCTGCCTGTAATCTGAAAGGGTATATCTGCCTTCAGTTTAGCAGTGTGGTAAGTAAAGATTTGTATGCATTGTCTTGAATGATGCCATTGACTTTGGCTTCTTTTGAATTGGTGCTACAGGTATTTAGTAGAATAAAATTCATTTTCTGTAATCATAGTCTTTGTACCATGAATACTGAATGGCCAGTATGCTCATGCGTCCATGTTTTGATTTGATTACTTGGCATTTTTAGAGTGTCCTGAATGCTGATGTTCCATGTATGATAGTGTTTTCTAATATAGTATTTATAAACATACATTTATAATATATAATATAGTATTTATAAACACATATTTATAACATATAATATGGTATTTATAAACATATATATTTGAACTCTAATAGTTGATATCAGTAGTTCATATGTGACATTGTTATAAGTGGAGTGAATGCCATAGTCAGAAACTAGAAAGAGAAAAAGTCCTTACCAGGGACTTTCCATAATACAAACCTGGTCCAGCAGAAACCCGAATAACACCATAAAGAAAACAGTGGTTCTATTCTGGTCACATCACAAATGGAGAAATGACATGACTTGAAATTCACCACTGCCTTGTACCACAGAGCTGCCTCCTTGTAGAACCAGCTTCCACCAGAGTCAAACATTCCAGGAGTCAAACATACCCTGAGAATTAAATTCCAGGTCAGGCATGGGAGACCCTACCTCAAACAAAAACAAAACAAAACAAATAAAGTCATATTCCAATCAGACTGCCTTCCTTTATGTCAGGAGCTGCATGGCAGGAACCCACACTGAAAGATCATCCCAAATAAACACCATTAAGCTCTGTTACTGCTTTGCCTGTTGCTCCTCTGACACCATTCCCAGTAAAATTGTCTTTTTCTACTCTACTGTCTTGAGTGAGTTTGAGGCTGGGGAGGCTGTAGGTGTCACATAGCTGGGGAGACTCATAGTAAATTGAAAGGGAACCAGGTTCTTCTTCAGTTCCACAGGTGGGATGTGATGTCACCTTTAAAGCCAAAAACACAAACTCCGAAACAAATTGAATTTCATTGCTGCTCAGACTGCCTTTTTTTTTTCTTAAGGAGGTGTATTATATAAATTCAAATAAACAATCATCCCAAATAAACACATTATAAAGCTTTGTTACTTTTTTTTGCCTGTTGCTTATTTAGAATAAAATTACTTTTTCAAAATACAAATTGATTCAATAAAACAATTTTAAAAGAAGGCACAATGTTTTGGCAAAATTGAAGGTTATACAAGGTTAATATATGATCACTTTTTGTACCACATGGGAGGGGGGGAGGTTCTAGAACTAAAATGTAAACACTGTTTTTAGAACATTTGCCAGCATAATGTAATATGTAAATTGGATACAATAAGGGATGTTTTTCTAGAAAACAAATTTAGTTATTGGATCATATTTTGTGATTTTACCATTTTTAGTATGTTAACTATTAATTAAATACAGATATTCTAATTCCAAGACTGAAAATAGAGATTAAGAAACAGAAACAGAAATTTGACCAAAGTAAAAGTAACATATATTTTCAGCATTCTTTGTTGCTACTTTAAAATTTTGGTTCTTTTAGAAGTTTCTCCCATATTTTTGTTTTTCATGAATCAACATGTACTCAGAATATAACACCTCCCCAAGTGTCAATATGACTTGTAAAGTGACTGCTTAGGTTAATATTGTTTCTCAACAAGTCAGCATTGACCGTTTAACAGTGAAAAGTGCTTTTTCCTAAACATCAGTTATGACAGAATTGACCATTATGTCTTTCCAGTTCCTTCCCTAGCTGGATTGTGAGTAAGACAGTTTATCCAACTTGTTTACAGCCAAAAGAACAAAGTGTGTTCCTGTGAATGCAGAGGGGTTTCCACTGACTTTCTGGTTTAGTTTGTAAAGAATCCAGTAAAGTACTAGATTTTACTATGGATTTTTCTAGGTTTTAATATATACTAGACTGAGTGCAGCAGTTGTTGAGTCTGACTAACACTAGTACAAGTTTTATACCGAATCATGACTGTGAGTATTGGTAACATTTATTAGTGACGTTCTGAAAATTTATTTCTTAGTAAATATGCCCAAAAATGCGAAGGGAATGGAGGCATTTGCACATAATGATCCTGGGACTCTCCTTTCGATCTGTATATAAAGAAGACCAGTGATGAGACTCACTAGACTTTGACAGTACTATGATGCTGTAACTAAGACACTGGGTTAGGAATTGCTGTTATCCTTTGGTGGAAACCACACATTTTAAAGATAAATGTTTTAAGAAAATGTCTTTTCACTATTTCAAGGAACTTTAATTCTTATGGCTTTGACCTCCTGTGTATCAGTACATATGATAAAACTCATACAACAGGCCTTGGTTTAGAAAAAGGCTCAGTCTTTCTCCTTCATGTCCAACTCAAAAGATCACAAGACTGGGGTGGTTTGCATCTAGAATGGAGACTTAAAGCTGACCACAAATGGCAATGTATAAAATGACACAACTATGATGCAGAGATAAAATTGCACATCATTAAAATTGTTACATACCTTAATGTAGAAGATACTGATGGTTAAGTACTTCTTTTCTATGCAGACAGAATCAGAGAACTATTCACTATTATACGTCATGTTGGCTGAACACTGATACAATAGCCCAGCACAACTTAAAAGCCCATTATTTGATAATAACTGATACAATAAAATGTTGACTTTTGCATGATCCACCAATTAGGTACTTTTAATTAAATGCACTAAATACTTTAGCACTATAATGTTTATCAACAAACATCATTTTTGTAAATGGCTACTGCTAAATACTTTAAAAGGTCAAACTTACTTTCATTGTTTACTTAGTGTAGGTAAACATAACCAGGTGTGCACTACCAACTCCATTCATTTTCCTATAATTTGCTTCTCTCCTCTCATGTTCTTGATAGTCCCCAGGTCTACAGAAGTGTTAGCATAGCAGTCACATACTGAAGCTCCTGACATAACTCCACATTGTGACAAACACTACATTTATAATGAAAAATATTTCAACCAGGCAAATTTTATACACACTGTCCTATTTAATCTCCTCAAAGCCCTGTGCAGTATATGATTATTATCAGCTCCACTTTACACAAGTAGATATGGAAGTGTGAAATGGTAATTTGCCAAGACCACATAATCACATAGGCTCAGAAAAGAGACAGAGGGGTGGGGGAGATAGCTCTATGGTTAAACACACTTGCTTACAAAGCCTGACAGCTTGGGTTTGATTCCCCAGCATCCACATAAAGCCATATGCACAAAGTAGCACATGTTTCTGGAACATGTTTGTGGTGGCAAGAGATCCAGGTGTGCTCATTCATTTTCATTCTCTCTCTCTCTCTCATACACACACACACACTCATAAAAAAATATTTAAAGAAACAGAACACAGAAATCTGCTGTCTTGCTGTAGCTTACCAGTTCTTAACCACTAACCTTAACTGAAAAAAAAGGGGGAAAATTAGCAGACATGGTAAGAGCAGTGAGAGGCACACTGTGTGTGACCTCAGGTGAGCTCCTAGTGGGATCTCTTTGGTATCTTAGGACACTCAAACTCCTGCCCTGATCCTTTCTGCATTAGCCTGTCACACAGTGTGAACCACCACATGCTCCTCCTCTTGTCTAGCCACAGACCCCTTCTGTACAAGAGAAGTAAGACACAGAAACTTGATTCCATCAGCTTGGCAGCTGCACAGGTTTGGGGTTCGTGGCTTGAATGGTGGAACCAAACTTTTCACATCGTTGTTACAAGAAGTGTGAATTAGCATGGCATGATTGCTCATGCCTATAATCCCAGCACCTGGCCTGAACTTCATAGCAAATTCTAGGCCCTGGTTTACAGAGTGAGATCCTTTCTCAAAGGTGGGGGGGGGGGGAACTAAAGAAGTTTGAAAGAAAGATAGCCAACTGCCCACCATGAGATATGCCACCTCTACTGCATCTGCCAGGTCCCAGAAGAAATAGCAGAGGGAACGTAAACACCAGTACTGCTCTCACTGAAAGCCTGATGACCAGATTCAGGGCGATGGTGACAGACACTATGGTCAGTCAAAAGCCATCAAAGCAGCTATCCAAAGGCTATAGGGAAATCAACACTAAATCAGTCTGCTAGCAGGCCTGCCATGGCTCAGAGAAGATTGTGCAAGATGGGGCAGAAAGATTGCATGAGTGGGTAGTACCACCCTGAGGTATGGGCCCCTCCCACACAGAGACTGATGGAGGCCTTCATGATGGCACAGTGACTATCATGACCTCACTGAGGAGGGACCCCAGAGAAACAGAAGTGGGAGTGCCAGGATAAAAGAGCATAACCTTTTCTCAAATAAATTTTTAAAAATAAGTTAAGTTTGAGTTTCACAAGGGTTTCACTCACTCATCTACTTATTTCAGAAAGTACATATTAGTAACTGCTGCATGTGGCCACCAACTCCTGCACTTGGTAGACAGACACAGAGACAAGATACTGGCAGATGTCAGGATGTCTTGAATGCCCACTTTCCCTCCATCCCCAACAGCCTTCCATAAGAATGTGATGCATGGGAGGGAACACATGTCTGGTACTGAAAAAACTAAGCAAAAGTCTATGGCAAGGGAGGTCATGAGCCTTAGGGGTATAAAGCCTGCTCTTGTCTGACTAAATGTATATATTATTCC
This sequence comes from Orientallactaga sibirica, assembly GCA_036365145.1. Classification (NCBI taxonomy): domain Eukaryota; kingdom Metazoa; phylum Chordata; class Mammalia; order Rodentia; family Dipodidae; genus Orientallactaga; species Orientallactaga sibirica. The sequence goes on from JAEOAD010000001.1 coordinate 13,229,651, forward strand.
CACCAAACTTCCCTGAAAGCACTACACTTAATGTTCATATTCACATATTAATGCTACTCTCACTTCTGGTTAGAGAAGCTTCTCTTTTCAGATGGCGATGGCCACTGGGATGACCCAAAAGGCAACATAGTGCAGAGAAGAAGGGATGGAGGAGTGTCCAGCACTGAAACATCTCTGTCACACCCTCCAAGGCTCAGGGTCCATTGTGGAAGAGAGGGCAGAAAGAATATAAGAGCCAAAGGAAGGGTATGACTCCTTACAATGCAACTGGCCAGACAGAAATTGGCCTTGATATCCATGACCTTGCAGTGCCTAGAAATACCTTCAAAAGACTCTCATAATAGGAGAAAAAGATGATGACATCAAATTAAAAGAGAGACTAATGGAGACAGGGAGGGGATATGATGGAGAATGGAGTACTAAAAGGGAATGGGGGAGGGGAGGAAAATATCATGGTTTATTGTCTGTAAGTATAGAAGTTGTCAATAAAAAAATTAAAAAAAAAAAAAAGAATGTAATGCAGCCAGAGGAAAAAAAGGGCTAAATCAGGGTTCCTGTCTGCAGCCAAATGGCAGCACCCAGCTTGTCTCCAGGCTTAGTGTTCCACTCTCCTAATTCTCCAGGCACCAGTACTTATCCCATCTGCATTTATCTAGAAATTATCATAATGGGCAATTATCATGTAATTGCCTGTTTTGGTGTCAATCCCTCCAAAGACCGAGATCTAACAGGGTAAATAATTTTGCTAAGTTTACAAAGCTGTCTTGGGCACAAACTAGATGCCCCTCAAAAAATGATAACTAATGGGCAGCTACTTTGTCCAGTGAGTATAGCCTAGTTCCCATACAAAGATGGGTGGGCTCAAAAGTACTGTGTAAGAATTTATATTCTTGTGAGGGTAGAACACTCCACCACAGTATAAAACAAGGAAAGTAGATACAACATAGACAAATACCAGGGTGGGTCTGTAGTTTCCCACCAAGGAAAAGGGAAACAGAGGAACAATGCTTTTTTTTCTTATGTTCAAATCTAATCTGTCATTGGATAGCTAACACCTGCCAAAGGCTTACTTTTGTTTTAAAGATAAAGATGAAAATCCTGGGCTGGGAGATGGTTCAGTGGATAAAATACTTGCTATCTAAGTGTGAAAATTAGAATTCAGATCCCCACATAAAAAGTTGGATACTGGTGCTGAAGAAATGGCTCAGTGGTTAAGGCATTTGCCTACAAAGCCTACTGACTTGGGTTTGATTCCTCAGTACCCACGTAAAGCTAGCTGTACAAAGTGGTACATGCCTTTGGAGTTTGTTTACAGAGGCTGGAGGCCCTGGCACACCCATTCTCTCTCTCTCTCTGCTTGAAAATAAATAAACATAATTTTTTAAAGTTGGACACTATAATATGCATCTGTAATCCCAGCATTCCTATTAGGAGATGGGAAGCTTACGGACCAACTAGATAGGTGCTCATAGCAGCAGAAAACAGAGACTCTGCTCAAACAAGGTGGAAAGTGAGGACCAACCCTAGAGGGTGTCCTCTTGAGGGAGAAATAAGAATACGGTAGGTTTTTTTTTTTTTTTTTAATATAGGTAGTCAGCTAGAGGAGAGGCCAAAGAGGAAACCGAAAGAGATATTACACCATCTGCTCCAGCAGGACTGGCATTCACAGTCTGGTCCAGTCAGCTACAGTGCCCCTACTCTGGTGTTCTGGCCTCTTCCTGAGCCAGCCCCTGCGTCTAGACCCATCAGGCCTCTCTCAGAAATCTGGAAGAGTGTCAGTCCCCAGACAGTTAGCTATCTAGTGCCAGAGGGTGCTACACAAGCAACTGAGGAAAATGGCCAACATTGGTCCAAACAACTGGCAGTCTAAGCTACCCAGCAGGAAACAACCTGATGTAATGCTCAAATAAGTGCAGTAGTGGCACACAGCCATGGTGGTTACCAACTGCTCTTGATTTGGCTAATAGATTCACTCAGTGGAATGGAACTCATTGCTGGAACTGGGAAATAAGTCAAAACCATGTACAAAAATGAGCTCAGTCTCCAAGATCAAGACACTACCAAATGTGGGCGAGAAGAGAGCCTATGCGTATAAAATTCCCTCTAAAATATCTATGGCCATCCCATCTATCTATTACTACCTTCTCTCTCCATTGGAGAATTTGCTTATCTTTTTCAGATGGACAATGAACCTGAAAGGAGGACCAACCAATCACACCTCACCAGGGCCCCAGCTGAAACCATAGAATAATGAGAGGGAAGGGCAAGAATACAGCGTTCTTGGGGATCACGACATCAGAAAAAGGCTGAAGGAGATAAACACAGAGAACATCCAACTCCTACTAAGCCAGATATCCAAAGACACAGAGGCTCCCAAAAACTCATCAATGAAGCAGAACTAAAATGACCCCAATGTGGCTCAGGGAAATTCGCGGAAGAGGGGGCAGAAAGAATGTTAGAGCCACAAGTTGGGGCATTATGCACAGAGACTGGGGCCTATCCCCCATAACTCTTGACTACCCCCACAATGCAGGACCCACATTCCCCATTGATGAGGGTCCCTTTGGAAGAGGGAGAATAGGGAGGAGGATAATGGAGTCACCATTATGAATGTAAAATTAGAATAATATAAATAAAAAATGAATTATTAAAAGAAAAGAAAAAAATCACCTGAGCCTGAGATTGAAGCGCACCACCATAAAATTATAAATAAGCCAGGCATGGTGGTGCACATCTTTAATCCCAGCACTCAGGAGGCAGAGGTAGGAGGATCGCTGTGAATTCCAGGCCAGCCTGAGACTACATAGTGAATTCCAGGCCAATGTGGGCTACAGCAAGATTCTACCTCAAAAAAACAAAAAATTATAAATAAAAGCTTACAAGAAGCGGGCAGTTTCCTCTACTTCCCCTTCTTCTTGGTTGCTTATCCTTCCATGCCTGAACCTCGGGGGTCCCAATACCTGTAAATCTATACCTCTTTGAATGGCCACCTTTCCTCCAACCCCCACACCCTTACATAAGATTCTGATGTTCCGGCTGGGCCTGGTGGCACACTCCTTTAATCCCAGCACTTGGGAGGCAGAGGTAGGAGGATCGCTGTGAGTTCAAGGCCACCCTGAGACTACATAATGAATTCCACATCAGCCTACACTACAGTGAAACCCTACCTCAAAAAACAAAAACAAAACAAAAAAAAGATTCTGATGTAGCCAGGGGAAAAAAATTGGGCTAGGCCAGGGTTCCTGTCTGTAGCCAAATGGCAGATTTTTCTATGCTCTCTTACTACCTTTTAGTTTTTTTTTTAAGCTCTGACCTTTTAAAAATTTCCTGAAAACAACAACAACAACAACCCTTTTACGTCTCCCTCCTTAGCCATGTTCAGCTTCCCCCATGGACTCTCAGACCACGTGGGTATATCCAACCATTTCCCTTGATTCACAGATTTCCCTGAAGTCCCCGGAATAAATGTAATGGTTTATAATCAATCCTTCTCAGCCTGTTCATTTCAGTTCTTAAAAACAGATAAAAACCAGAGTTTGGAGTTCAAGGGCTATCCCTGAACCACCCCCACAAACCCATTACACTCTGACCTTCACACATACCTGCATTCACACACATGAGCACATACAGAGAGAGAGACAGAGAGAAAGAGAGAGAGAGACTTTTTTGTTAAAGAAAAAAGAAAAAAAAAGGAAAGATAGGAAGATAGGGGCTGGGGAGATGGCCTGGGTTGGCCCAGGTTCAATTCCCCAGGACCCATGTAAAGCCAGGTGCACAGAGTGGCATCTGGAGTTCACTTCCAGTGGCAAAAGGCCCTGGCATGCCAATTCATTCTCTTTCCTCACAATTAAATATATGAAAATATACTTAAAATAGATTAAAAATACAAAGTAGGGGGCTGGAGAGATGGCTTAGAGGTTAAGGCACATGCCTGCGAAGCCTAAGGACCCCAGTTCGATTCTCCAGGTCCCACGTAAGCCAGATGCACAAGGGGGCGCATGCGTTTGGAGTTCATTTGCAGTGGCTAGAGGCCCTGATGTGCCCATTCTCCCTCTCCCTCTCTCTTTTTCCCCTCTCTCTGTTTCTAATAAATAAATAAAAATAAAATCTTTAAAAAAATTGCCAGGTGTGGTGGTGCACACCTTTAATCCCAGCACTTGGGAAGCAGAGGTAGGAGGAGCACCATGAGTTCGAGGCCATCCTGAGACTACATAGTGAATTCCAGGTCAGCCTGGGCCAAAGAGAGACCCTACTTGAAAAACAAAACAAAACAAACAAACAAACAAAAAATCCAAAGTAGGACATGACAGTGTGCCCTGCCAAAATCTTCCCTGTTTTACTCTGTTCTTCTCCTTGCCTTTCTGCTTCACCCACAGGCCTTCTTCAGTTCCTCGAACTCCTTAGGGACTTTGCACGAGCTCTTCCTCTGCTGGCTGTGTTCTCTTCCTTGATCTTCACATTGACACTCTGCACATCCTCCGGCACCCTACTGCAACATCACCTCTTAAACCAAGCCAAGTCCTTAGGGAGGTAAATTCTGCTAAGTAAGCGTGATGATGGTGTGGGAAGTGTTAGATTTAGCCTGACTTTTTACCACCAGGAGCATCCCTTGTATTTTCTCTACCATGCTTTCTGTTCTTGGAGGTTGATCTGTGTGTTCTGCCTCCCTAGCCTCTGGCTGGCAGGGAGCACAGGTAGGCTTCAGAGCAAAGAGAGTTTACGACCTGCTCCCTCCAGTAGGGTTGCCACAGGCTGGCTGCTCCCTCAACTAAGTGCCAACTAATGACTGCTGAATTAGTGACAGCTGGTGGATAGCTATCCCCATGCAGATTTCCTTGTCTGTAAGTTGCAGGAACTGCCCCTTCCTCTCTTTTGCCCCTCAGGCTAGAGATATCATCATGGCCCTTGAATACTACATTATCACAGCAGTTCCCCCTGGTCCATACCCACTCCTTTGTAAATACTTATATTTATTAACATTCCTCACACTACCCTCTTGAAGTATACCATCTGTTTTGTTTAGAGACCTGATAGAGGAATTGCCCGGAGGGAATTTTTCATGTAACTAAAATTTCTACTATTGGTGTCAAATGTTTTCCTTATGGCCAACAATAAGGGATCATTTAAATTTTTGTGTTTATAATGATGATGTTTTGTGGTTATTGAAAATTATGCCTTATGAAGACAGAAACAGGGTGAAAGAATACAGTGGAGGTAATCACAGTTGTATTTTTAAAAATCAAAACAAGTGTGCATGCATGTATGTATAACAGATCCAGTGGATGCATGCTATAAAACATTAAACATTCTGGAGTGACAATTCCTTATAATTTTCTGTATTTTCATGGTTTTCTGTAATAATGTTATGTTGCTATTACTAATTTTATGTTACTGCTGTAGAGCAATTTCCTCCAAATTGAACATTTCGTTCAATGAGGGAGGCTTTTAAGACTCAGGCAGTCAACAAGGCCTCTGAGGACCTCGTACATCTCAGGAAGCTCCTAAAACTTACAAAGTTCACAAGGCCTTCCCCAAGCTTATTTTTTAAAAAAGTAAGAACTGCTTGAGAAAGAAACTGACCAGCTGAGTTGCCTAAGATGCAGCTTCACTGAGTGTCACCTATGCTGGGCTTTTCAGTGATGCAGCTGCCTCCGAGTCACCCATGCTCCTGTAACCCCAATAAGCTCACTGGTTCATGAAGACAGGCTTGGTTGGCATAGTTTCTTTGGTCTGTTGTCAGTGCCCTACCTGAGGGTGAACAGACATTTGTTCACATCTCTGCAAGAAAAGTTTAATGCAAAAGTTATCATTATTAATCATATAAACATTGTTTTTAAACATCTTTACCTGATCCAAGTATGGAAGTTATAAAATTCATGTGTAAATCAAGACAATGAAAGTACATTGTTTGGGGCATTACTTGGCATGCATCAATATATCAACAGTAATGTATCCTTACAAATTAATGTTTTCCCTACTTCTCTGCCTTCCTACACAAAATGCAAAGAACACAAATTAGCCTTTACCAATTGGTTCAGAAGTCGTAATCACAATATTGTGCATCAGTGCAATGATACTCTGAGCTCATTTAGTACAATTCTATCACTTAACATACAAGAAAATCTGTGAAATGGAATCTCCCCAGAGAGGTTAAGTGACTTCCCTGAGGTTATATGCAGCTAATTAGTACTTCAACTTCACTTTTTCTCTCTGAAGATTTCCTCAAAGATCTGCTTGCTTCCCTCTGGGGAAATATTTCTTTTCCTATATTTGTCATTACCCATGACTTACTTAATTCTATTACAAGATTTTTCTTAAGTAATTAATCCTGTTTCTATCTTTGTACATCTTTATATATCTATGTACATCATGTACATTTTTTCTTCTCTTCTTGTTTCAGTTCTATTTTGATCCTGGAAGCAGTCAATATCAGGTAAAATGAGTACTAGTGACAGAAACGGTGAAATTTTTTTTTTTAAGTTTCAGAATAAAAGTAAGTTTACAAAGCATGAATATCATAAAATTTTACAAGCTATGAATTGGTCTTGTATGCTCCTCAGAAATCACATAAATGCCTGTCACCTTTCTCCAACTCTTTCTGCAAGCTTTAATATAATTTCTGTATTTCAAAAGAGCAAGTTTAGGGCAAGATGAAGAGGTGGCTCATTGGTTAAAGTGCACTTCCTATGCAAGCATGACGGCCTAGAGGGGCCTGAGATAGAGTTCAGATCTCCAGATCTCACATAAAACAGCTGGGCATGACCATCTGTTTCTGTAACCACAGTCCTGCAAGCTCTGGAACTGGTACAAAGAGACTCCAGCTCAATACAAGACCAGATGGAAGAGTGATGGAGCAGAATACCTGATGTTTCATTCTGGCACTGCAGGTGAGCAACCTCCAGAGAAGATGAGAGTATGAGGCGCAGCAAGGGCACATACATGCGCATACACACACACCACCACCACCACAGAAGGGACAAAGAATGATAGATATCTCTAGAAAGATGGATAAAAGCTAAATAAATAAAACCAGAAAATGAACAAATATGAATCTGATAAGTTTTGACAAATACATGTACTTATGTAACCATCATGTTCATCAAGATAATGAATTTTCCTTAGAAAATTCCCCAATATCTCCTTGCTGTTACCTATTCCTATCTCATCAGTCTTTATGACATGCACTTTATTCCTCCCAAGGTTGGCCCCAAGCAACACACACATTCTCCAGCAAGGCTCCACCTTATAAAGGCTCCACAAACTTCTCAAACAGCGCCATCAGCTGAGAATCAAGTACCCAAACACATAAGTCTATGGGGGGCATTTTATATTCAAACAATTACAACCATTTCTTGTTTTTTTTTTTTTCTGTTCTTGAACTTGTAAATAGAATGATGCAGTGTGTACTTTTATCATTTGAATCAGCTGTTGATTCCTTTAAATTATTACATACTGTCCTACTAGATGAATATTCCACAATTTGTTGATTCGTCTGTCAATAGACACTTGGGTGATTTTCAGTTTGGGTTGTTATGAATATTTCTGTATGAGTCTTTTTGTTTTTTTGATGTATCCCATGCTGACCTGGAATTCTGTATGTAGTCTCAAGCTGGCCTCAGAGTTACAGTGATCCTCCTACTTTAGTCTCCCCACTGCTGGGATTAAAGGTGTGTGCCACCACCCTGGCCTCTTTTTTTTTTTTTTTTTTTTTTTTTTTTAGAATGTAGCCAACCTTCTAAGATTCTTTATTTTATTTTATTTATTTATTTTTAGTTTTTTAGATTTTTGAGGTAGGGTCCCACTCTAGCCCAGGCTGACCTGGAATTCGCTCTATTCTCAGGGTGGCCTTGAACTCATGGCAATCCTCCTACCTCTGCCTCCTGAGTGCTGGGATTAAAGGCATGCACCACTATGCCCAGCAATTTTATTTTTATTTATATATTTATTAGAGACAGAGAGAGAAAGAGTGAGAATGGGTGCGCCAGGGCCTCTAGCCACTGCAAACAAGCTCCAGATGCATGCCCCACCATGTGCATCTGGCTTACATGGGACCTGGAGAATTGAACCATTGTCCTTAGGCTACACAGGCATGTGCTTTAACCGCTAAGCCATCTCTCCAGCCCCTCTGCATGAGTCTTCTAAAAACACATGTACTTTTTTCTTCTGGGCATATTATTATCAAAAGAAGTGAGGACACACAATTTAGCATTGCCTCCAGCAGCCCAAAGTTCCCTTCCCCCTCAGAGACCTCTCCTGAGGGAAAGTTGAATCCTTGTTTTGCCACAGAAAAGAATTTCAAGATGAGGGGTTGGGGTTATGGCTCAGTGGTTAAGAGCACTTGCTGTTCAAGCTTGAGGGGCAGAAAGGGCCTGAGACCAGCACCTATGTAAACAAGTGAGCATAGCCATGCATATCTGCAACTCCACTGCTGCTGGGGAGAATTGCTGGGGTTCACTGATTGAAATATGTGAACAAATAGGGAGACAGCATAAAGAGGACACTGGATATTCTGTTCTGATCTCCACAGGCCTGTCACATATGTGCATACACCACACACATCACATCATGCACCACACTACACACACACACACACACACACACACACACACACCCCACAAACATAAAAAGAGAATTTCAGGATAAGTCAGAGTGAAACAGAATAAGATAAGGGAGAATACATGCTTAAACATGGGGACAGTGTGTACAGAGGGAGATGGGAAAAATTGCAATATACCTCCAAGACAGGAAAGAGGCCTTCATGAGAGAGTTATACATAAGTGTGTTTACAGTGGGTGTGTGTGTGTGCGTGATGTTCTGGTCCTGTAGGTTTTAACTTAAATTGCTCAAAGAGTATAATTTGCAACAACATTTAAAAATTAACTAAAGCTTGGGCTGAAGAGATGGCTTAGCAGTTATGCGCTTGCCTGTGAAGCCTAAGGACCCCCGTTTGAGGCTCTATTCCTCAGGACCCACATAAGCCAGATGTACAAGGTGGAGTTTGGAGTTTATTTGTAATGGCTGGAGGCCCTGGTGTGCCCATTCTCTCTTTCTCTCTCTGACTCTTTCTCTCTCTGTCTGTTGCTCTCAAATAAAAAAATAAAATTTAAAAATCTGGGCTGGAGAGATGGCTTAGTGGATAAGGTGTTTGCCTGCAAAGCAAAAGGACCCTGGTTCAACTTCCCAGGACCCACGTAAACCAGATGCACAAGGGGGCGCACACATCTGGAGTTCATTTGCAGTGGTTGGAGGTCCTGGCGCACTTGCCTACCTGCCTATTTCTGTATCTCTATCTCTCTCAAATAAATAAATAAATAAATAAAATAAAATATTTTTAAAAATTAACTATAATTTAAAAGTAAGTAAAAATAGGGGCTGGAGAGATGGTTTAGCGGTTGAGGCACTTGCCTGAGAAGCCAAAGGACCCAGGTTCAATTCCCCAGTACCCACCTAAGCCAGATGCACAAGGGGGTGCATGTGTCTGGAGTTCGTTTGCAGTGGCTGGAGGCCCTGATGTGCCCATTCTTTCTCTGCCTGTTTCCTCACTCTCTCTCTCTCTGCTTGCAAATAAACAAATTAATTAAGTAAGTAAAAATATATGAGCTGGTTTATGTGTCTTTTCTTATCATGTGTGTGTGTGTGTGTGTGTGTCCTGTATATGTGTGGGTGTGCATGTGCCACAGCATGTGTGTGGAGTTCAATGGACAACCTCAGGATGTTGGTCATCTCCTTCCACCTTGTTTTGAGACAGAATCTCTTTTGTTATTGGCTGAGAAAGCCAGACTAGCTGGCCTGAAAGCTTCAGTGTTTCTGACTCTACCTCCCATTGCCATAGACATTTTGGTATTACAGATTGTTTTGCACCAAGTTGCTTTGTGCTGGGGATCTGGTTTGAATGTTAGTGAAGCAAGTGCCTTTATCCACTAAGCCATATCCCTGGTCCTTGTTTTGATTATCTTAAAGAATTTTCCTTCTTTTTTCCTTCCTTCTTCCTTCCTTCCTTCCTTCCTTCCTTCCTTCCTTCCTTCCTTCCTTCCTTTCTTCCTTCCTTCCCTCCTTCCTTCCTTCCTTCCTTCCTTTCTTTTTTTGTTTTGTCTTTTTCAACGTAGGATCTTCCTCAAGCCCAGGCTGACCTGGAATTCACTCTATAGTCTCAGGGTGGCCTCAAACTCTCAGTGATCCTCCTATCTCTGCCTCCCAAGTGCTGGATTAAAGGCGTGTGCCATCTTGCCTGGCTATAAGAATTTTCTTTATAAATTAGAGTATAAAGTGCTTTTATAATGCAAACTGTTTAGATTAAAGGATGAGAGAAAGACAGGCTCATATAATAAAACTCAAGGTTACAAGCATTCTGTCCCTAAGGAGGCAGAGTTAATTTGTTGTTTTTAACACCCTTGTTTGAGATGTCTTTAGGAAAACCCGCATTATCTCTAGCAAGTTTGGCTCTATAAGTTGGTTTGGAGTTGTTGTTTTTTAATCTCAATCATCAGGAAAGGCAAACTAGAGCCCAGGCTTCTTTCCCTTCTCATGTTCTCTTATTTTTCCCTGACTTCCTACCCTTCCTTAATATACCTAAGATACTAAGAACCCAAGTTCAATTTTCCAGGACCCACATAAGCCAGATGGACAAGGTGGCACATGCATCTGGAGGTTGTTTGCAGTGGCTGGAGGCCCTGGCATTCCCATTCTCCTCTCTCTCTCTCTCTCTGCCTACTTTTCTCTCTCTCTCTCAAATAAAGAAAATAAAAATATTAAAAAAGAAATTTCTCTATTATGAAGTAAATACATTTTGTTTAACAAGAAACTATCAAACAGGTTTACAGAGTAGTTGTTCTATTTTATACTCTTTTTCAGTATCATACATCCCCATCAATATTTAGGATTGCTGGTACTTTAAATTTTAGCCATTTTGGTGGATATGTCACACGTCATTATTATTTTCATTTAAAAAAAAAACTTTTTTATTGACAACTGCCATTAGTATAGACAATAAACCATGATAATTCTCTCCCCTCCCTCACTTTCCCCTTCACAAATCCATTCTCTATCATATCCCCTCCCTCTCTCAATTAGTATTTTATTTTGATGTCTTCATCTTTTCCTCATATTATGAGGATCTTATGAAGGTAGTGCTAGGCACTGCAAGGTCATGGATAGCAAGGCCAATTTGTGTCTGAATAATTGCATTTTAAGCAGTCCTACCTTTCCTTTGGCTTTTCATTCTTTCTACCATCTCTTTTGCAATGGACCCTGAGCCTTGGAAGGTGCGATAGAGATGTCTCAGTGCTGAGCACTCCTCTATCACTTCTTGTCTGCACTATGGTATGTTTTGGGTTATTCCAGTGGTCGCTGCCATCTGAAAAGAGAAGCTTCTCTAATCAAAAGTGAGAGTATTGTTAATACATGGATATGAGTGTTAAGAAAAGTGCTTACAGGGCAGTTTGGTGAGCATAGTATATACATTTAGCCAGGCAAGACCAGGCATTACACTCTATGCTTATGACCTGCCCCACCCCAAGCTGTTGATTATGTATTCAGTATCAGGGATGTGTTCCCTCCCATGGAGTGGGCCTCCAGTCCAATTAGAGAGTGGCTGGTTTCCTCCATAACAGACATGCCACGATTGCACCCATTGGGTCACTTGACCTTGCTGGCCAAACTTAAGGTTTGCAGTGTCCACTGTCATCACTGCTGATGACTTCTCTATCCCATAGGGCTGCATGCAGTGTAGCTGTTCCCAGCTTTCTGTCAGCTGGTTCAAGGGTAAGAGGTTTTTAGCTCAACTCCAGCTTCGTTTCTCAGTGAACTTGCAGCCAAAGCACATGGAGTCTTCAGCAATAGGGTCTTACCATCTATTTCTGGTGAGAAATCAAGAGCCTTGACAATAGCCTGTAATGTTTTGGGGCATCAGGTACCTCCCTGGCCAAGAACTCACTAGAAGATATTGAAATTTTTCTAGTAACAATCTATAGCTTCTGGGTACACCATTATCCAAAAAAGTAGGTTTCCATATGGCTTCTTTATAATATCTTAAATTTTGATTAACCCTCCCCCTCCCCTTCTTTTACTTATTCTCTTCCCCTTACCTCATTTAGGCCATTTCACCCCCAATAATCTCTTCACCTACTTACATATATACACAATACCTTCTCCTTTCTTAGATACATTTTCATAGCAATATCAGTGAGATTTTTTTTGGAGAAATCTCTTTCCACATCTTTTGCTCATTAGAAAATATAGGTTTGTCTTTTTATTTATTAATTTTCAAATTATTTATTTATTTATACACAGAGAGAGGAGAGAGAGAGGAGAGAGAGAGGAGAGAGAGAGAGAGAGAGAGAGAAAATGTGTGGTCCTGGGCCTCTAGCCACTGTGAATAAACTCCAGATACATGTGCCTCTTTGTCATCATGTGTGTACTGAAGAATCAAACCTGGTAGTTTTTTTTTTTGTTGTTGTTGTTTTTTTTGGTTTTGCAAGGTAGGGTCTCACTCTGGTCCAGGCTGACCTGGAATTAACTATGTACTCTCAGGGTGGCCTCGAACTCTCGGCGATCCTCCTACCTCTGCCTCCCGAGTGCTGGGATTAAAGGCGTGCGCCACCACACCCAGCTTCAAACCTGGTTGTTAGACTTTGCAGGCAAATACCTTAACCACAGAGCAGTATTTCTAGCCCCATGTCTTTTTTATTTTTGATCAGTGAGAATTCTTTAGATATTTTGCTTACCTTGGTCTTTGTCCTTTCTTGTCTGAAACTTGCTTTTGCCTTCTTTAGCAGAAAGTTTTGATTTTTATGAAGTCCAAACTCATCAGTTGTTGCTTGTCTAGGTAGGCCACGATTGCACCCATTGGGTCACTTGACCTTGCTGGCCAAACTTAAGGTTTGCAGTGTCCACTGTCATCACTGCTGATGACTTCTCTATCCCATAGGGCTGCATGCAGTGTAGCTGTTCCCAGCTTTCTGTCAGCTGGTTCAAGGGTAAGAGGTTTTTAGCTCAACTCCAGCTTCGTTTCTCAGTGAACTTGCAGCCAAAGCATATGGAGTCTTCAGCAATAGGGTCTTACCATCTATTTCTGGTGAGAAATCAAGAGCCTTGACAATAGCCTGTAATGTTTTGGGGCATCAGGTACCTCCCTGGCCAAGAACTCACTAGAAGATATTGAAATTTTCTAGTAACAATCTATAGCTTCTGGGTACACCATTATCCAAAAAGTAGGTTTCCATATGGCTTTATAATATCTTAAATTTTGATTAACCCTCCCCTCCCCTTCTTTTACTTATTCTCTTCCCTTACCTCATTTTAGGCCATTTCACCCCAATAATCTCTTCACCTACTTACATATATACACAATACCTTCTCCTTTCTTAGATACATTTTCATAGCAATATCAGTGAGATTTTTTTTTTGAGAAATCTCTTTCCACATATTTTGCTCATTAGAAAATATAGGTTTGTCTTTTTATTTATTAATTTTCAAATTATTTATTTATTTATACACAGAGAGAGGAGAGAGAGAGGAGAGAGAGAGGAGAGAGAGAGAGAGAGAGAGAGAGAGAGAAAATGGGTGGTCCTGGGCCTCTAGCCACTGTGAATAAACTCCAGATACATGTGCCTCTTTGTCATCATGTGTGTACTGAAGAATCAAACCTGGTAGTTTTTTTTTGTTTTGTTTTGTTTTTTTTGGTTTTGCAAGGTAGGGTCTCACTCTGGTCCAGGCTGACCTGGAATTAACTATGTACTCTCAGGGTGGCCTCGAACTCTCGGCGATCCTCCTACCTCTGCCTCCCGAGTGCTGGGATTAAAGGCGTGCGCCACCACACCCAGCTTCAAACCTGGTTGTTAGACTTTGCAGGCAAATACCTTAACCACAGAGCAGTATTTCTAGCCCCATGTCTTTTTTATTTTTGATCAGTGAGAATTCTTTAGATATTTTGCTTACCTTGGTCTTTGTCCTTTCTTGTCTGAAACTTGCTTTTGCCTTCTTTAAGCAGAAAGTTTTGATTTTTATGAAGTCCAAACTCATCAGTTGTTGCTTGTCTAGGTAGTGAATCAATCTTTAAAAATAGTTACGTGGGGCTGGAGATGGTGGCTTAGCGATTAAGGTGTTTGTCGGCAAAGCCAAAGGACCCTGGTTCGATTCCCCAGGACCCACGTTAGCCAGCTGCACAAGGTGGCACATGCATCTGGAGTTCGTTTGCAGTGGTTGGAGGCCCTGGTGAGCCCATTCTCCCTCTCTCTCTCTCTCTCTTTCTCTCTTTCAAATAAATAAATAAATTTCAAATAAATAAATAAATATATTAAAAATAGTTATCTGCCCAAAATTCATGATGATACATTTTGCTATGTTTGATTCTAGAAATTTTATAATTTTTGCATTTGTGCTCTGGTCCTACTACACTTGCGTTTCTTACAGTTTTGAAACACACAGCCATAATCCTCAGATGGCATGTAAGGTCACAGAGTGTAAGATGTTGCCAATAGAGAGTGGGAAGAGATAGGAGAAAAGAGACCAATATATACTAGTTAAATTTTAAAGGGAATTTTAAAATAAAACTTGACTCACATATTTAATATTTGTTTAAAAGAATAGGTTGGAATTTTCAAGAAAGTATTTGTTTAAAAGAATAGGTTGGTTTGAAAAAGAATAAACTTAAACTTAGGATTTACATGATCAGACCTCAAAATATTTTACAAAGATATGTAAGTTTAAATGTTTAATGTGCAGAGAAACACAAATTTGTAACTCAATGAGGGCAGTGAGTATTTTGAGGAAAAAAGTCTTCGTGGAGAAATGTTATAAAAGAAACTTGTAAACACAGGAGTAACAATATACAAGGGTTGGGGAAATGGCTAATCGGTTAAACACACTTGCTTACAAAACCTACTATCTCAGGTTCAATTCCCCAGTATCCACATAAAGCCAGACTCACAAAATAGTATATTGCTCTGGAGTTTGTTTCTAGCAGCAAGAGGCTCTAGTACACCCATACTTTGTCACTCATTCTTTCTCAAATAAATAAACAAAAATATGTTTTGAAAAATCTGAGCAGGGTGGTACATACCGTCAAGGCTAGCCTAGATTAGAATGAGTTCCAGGTCAGCCTGAATTAGAGTGAGACACCTCTTCAAAACAACAAAAAAAAGTAAGGATATACAAGTTCATAAATGATGTGGAAAGAGTCATTTACCCATTTGGAAAAGAAATGAAATCTTTGCCATACATTGAGATAAAAATTCTAGATGATTGTGGCTGTTAGAATTAAGAAGCCCTACAAATAAGTGATGTTTAGTGGCACATGTTTACAATCCTACCTACTAGTAAGAAAAATGACTAGTCCAAGACCAGCCCAGGTAAGATGTATTGACTGCCGTTTTTACAGGACCTAGAATCACCTGTGAAGGATTATGTAGATCAGGTTAGCTTCTGTGTACATCTGTGAGGGATTATTTTGATTAGGTTTCCATAGGTCTGGGTCCTAGACTGTATCAAAAGGAGCGAGTTGGGCTGGAGAGACGGCTTAGCAGTTAAGGTGCATGCCTGTGAAGCCTAAGGACCCAGGTTCGGTTCTCCAGGTCCCATGTAAGCCAGATGCATAAGGTGGCACATGCATCTGGAGTTCATTTGCAGTGGCTGGAGGCACTGGCTGCCCTCTCTCTATCTCTCTTCTTCCCTCTGTCTCTAATAAATAAATAAATAAAAATAAATCTTTAAAAAGGAGAGAGCTGACTGAGCAACAGCATTTATTGTTGTGTTCTACTTCCTTACTGTGGGCTGAATGTGACCAGTTCCTGTGGCATGCCTTCCCTATCATGAGGCACTGTAACATAGAAATGTGAGCTGAAATAAGCCCTTCCTCCCTTAAACTGATTTTTGTCAGGTGTTTTGTTTCAGCAACAGGAAGTTAACTGAGATACTGGGTAACACAGACTATCTAAACAAAGTTAAGCATAATAACACTTAGCATAATTGTCTAAAATATTCAGTCTCCCACTGGACAAAAGACTACATTCTCCATGTCCCTGTTTGACATACTATGCATAGTAGACAAGGGCATTTTTACTTAGATATAGTTCCAGGCATGATGTAACATTTTTGGAACATAGAAACAACTGGAATTTTAAGTATGCAACCTTTTCAATGTAGAAAATGTTAACCCAATATTATGGTCTGTATATAAAACGATTCACAAAAGGCTTGTGTGTTGAATACTTGATCTCCAAAACAGCAGTGCTCACAGGAGGGCTGTTGGTTGGAAAATGAGGAAACTAGCCTCATCAGTGGATTACTTTATTGATGAGTTCATAGCTGAATGGGATATTAGGATGTGGGACCTTGTTGGAGGATGTAAGACACTGGAAATGTACCTTTACACAGGCTCTACTTCCTGGCCGCTAGGGGGTGAGCAAACCTCTCTGCTATGATATTGCTTCCTTGCCACAGGCTTAAAGGCAATGCATCCAGTAAATCATGAACTAGAACCTCAGAAACTGTGAGCAAAAATAAACCTCTCCTATTTAAAGATGATTTTCTCAGGTATTTTGTTACAGCAATGAAAACTTAACACACATATTCTAGAAATATACATGTGTACAAAGAGGCATCTGTGATAGAGATACTAGAGATTAATAAGAATAAATGGTGTTTGGAAAGTCATAAAGTACCCCTACTGTATAATACTTGTATTTCACTGACTCTAATATGACATCAATTTTATTTATTTATTTAGGTCTTTTTTTTTTTTTTTTTTTTTTTGATTTTTCAAGGTAGGGTCTCACTCCAGCCCAGGCTGACCTGGAATTCACTATGTAGTCTCAGGGTGGCCTCGAACTCACGGCAATCCTCCTAGCTCTGCCTCCCGAATGCTGGGATTAAAGGCATGTGCCACCATGCCCAGCAAATATGACATCAATTTTAAGACTCATCACGGGCTGGAAGATGGCTTAGCAGTTAAGGTGCTTGCATGCGAAGCTAAGAATGCATGTTCAAATCTCCAGTTTCCACATACCCAAACTCACAGTGATGTGTTCAGTGTCGCACATGCACGCAAGGGGGCATACATGTCTGGAGTTCATTCACAGTGGCTGAAAGGCCCTGGCATGCCCATTTGCTCTCTCTCTCTCTCTCTCTCAATAATTGAAAAAAAGACTCATCACTATTTTCTGTGCCAATAAGAAAAAAATATGGCCAATCAAACTATGACACAATGCTTTCTTTGCACAATTTATATATTTTATATTAAGTGAAAAGTTTTTTTGACCCTAAATTGGTAAATCATATGTCATTTTTGCATTCATGAAAGGAAAAACTAAAGAAAATAAATAAACTAGGCGGCTACTTTTCAAACAACTTCACACTGAATCTGACTCTTCAGAATCACTTTTTTGTTTTAGTTTTTTTCTTTTTTTTTTCGAGGTAGGGTCTCACTGAAGCCCAGGCTGACCTGGAATTCACTCTATAGTCTCAGGGTAGCCTCGAACTCATGGCAATCCTCCTACCTCTGCCTCCCAAGTGCTCCCACCATGCCCGGCTTGTTTTAGTTTTTTTTTTAATATTTATTTTTATTTATTTATTTGAGAGAGAGAGAGATACAGAAATAGGCAGGTAGAGAGAGAGAGAGAATGGGTGCACCAGGGCTTCCAGCCACTGCAAACAAACTCCAGATGCATGTGCCCCCTTGTGCATCTGGCTTATGTGGGTCCTGGAGAATAGAGCCTTGAACCAGGGTCCTTAGGCTTCACAGGCAAGCGTTTAACCACTAAGCCATCTCTCCAGCCCACTTGTTTTAGTTTTTTTAAGGTAGGCTTTCACTCTGGTCTAGGCTGACCTGGAATTCATTATGTAGTCTCAGAGTAGTCTCAAACTCACAGTGATCCTCCTACCTCTGCCTCCTGAGTGCTGAGATTAAAGGTATGTGCCACCACATCTGGCCAGAATCACTTTTGACTTAGAATCATGGCAATGAAATTCATCTGCTTAAACATTTACGTGAATCAGCTGTTTAGTAAAGCTGGGACTGACCTTATTACCTATGATTCATCAAGTTCAGGATGGAAATTTAAATTCCATTGGTCCTCACCTTATGGAAAGCAGTGAGGGAGCAAGTCAGACTGAAAGAGGGAGGTGATGTGGGCTGGAGAGATAGCTCAGGGGTTAAGGTGCTTGCCAGCAAAGCCTAAAGACCTATGTTCAATCTCCAGTCCCCATGTAACACCAGATGTACAAGATGGCCCATGCATCTGGAATTTATTTGCAGTAGCTAGAGGCTCTGGTGTATGTGCCTATTCTCTTGTCTCTCTCTTAAATAAATAAAATATTTTAAAATATTAATAGAAATTATAATAGAATATTAATATAAATATTAATTAAAACAAAGAATTTCTTTTTAAAATGTTTTCAAATTAAATTTTTTAATTAAATAACTAATTTTTTGAGAGAAAGTGCAAGAGACAATGGGCATGCCAGGGCCTCCAACCACTGCAAATGAACTCCAGTTGCATGCATCTGGCTTATGTGGGTCCTAGGGAATTGAACCCGGGTTCCTTGCGCTTTTCAGGCAAGCATATTAACATCTAAGGTACCTCTCCAGCCCAACAAAAAAACTTTTTTAAAAAAATCATTTATTTGTTTATGAGAGAGAGAGAAAGAGGGAGAGAGAGAAAAGAGAGAGAGAGAGAGAGAGAGAATGGATATGCCAGGGCCTCTAGCCACTGCAAACTCCAGACACATGCACCACCTTGTGCATTTGGCTTACGTGGGTACTAGGGAATCAAACCTGGGTCCTTTGGCTTTGCAGGCAAGCATCTTAGTGGTTAAGCCATCTCTCCAGCCAACAAAGAATTTCTTTTGGGGGGGGGGTAAGATAGGGTCTCACTCTAGCTCAGGCTGACCTGGAATTCACTATGTAGTCTCAGGGTGGCCTCGAACTCATGGCAATACTCCTACCTCTGCCTCCCGAGTGCTGGGATTAAAGGCATGAGCCACGACGCCCAGCAAGAATTTCTTTTTAAAAAATATTTTAGGGGGCTGGAGAGATGGCTTAGCAGTTAAACACTTGCCTATGAAGTCTAAGGACCCCGGTTCAAGGCTTGACTCTCCAGGACCCACGTGAGCCAGATGCACAAGGGGGTGCATGCATCTGGAGTTCGTTTGCAGTGGCTGGAGGCCCTGACGCACCCATTCTCTCCCTCTCTCTCTCTCTCTCTCTCTCTCTACCTGCCTATTTCTGTATCTCTCTCTCTCAAATAAATAAATAAAATGAAAAATATTTAAAAAAAATATTTTAGGGCTAGAGAGATGGCTTAGTGGTTAAGGTACATGCCTGTGAAGCCTAAGGACCCTTATTTGATTCTCCAAGTCCCATGTAAGCCAGATGCACATGGTGACGCATGCATCTGGAGTTTGTTTGCAGTGGCTAGAGGCCCTAGTGTGCCCATTCTCACGCTTTCTCTCTCTCTTACTCTCTCTGTCTCTAATAAATAAGTTAATAATAAAATCTTTTAAAAATATTTTATTTATTTATGAAAGGGGGAGGAAAGTGGGTGTCCCAGGGCCTCTAGCCAATCAAACTCCAGACACATAAGCCACCTTGTGCATCTGGCTTAAGTGGGTACCGGGGAATTGAACTTGGGTCCTTAGGCTTTGCAGGTAAGTTACTTAACCACTAAGCCATCTCTCCAGCCCAACAAAGAAGAATTTCCTAATTGATGTTTTTTTATCTTTAGGAATCATTTTTCAATGTTGATTCATTTAATTCATTAACTATGACAGCCATTCAAGCAATAGTAATAAAATTTTTAAGTTGAATTAACATCAGTTATTGGTAAATATGCCATATAATTGATTTATGAAGATGAAAGCATAAATTAAAGATAGATGCAGTCTGCTCACTTTGTAAGCATGTTTATGCTATGTGTAAGGGACTTAAAATAATGGTGGCAAAGTAAAAATGCTACAATATTATTTGTTAGTGGGGTATCTAAGTAGAACGGTCTATTGTATGATTTTTAAGAGAAACCAGAGAAGGCCCGGACTGCTGGTGTTTGGAAGGTGCTAATGTGGCTACTCAGAGTCTAAGAAAGGGGATCCTGAAACATCATTACTATGAATAGTTTACACTTAGCAATATGGTTTTTTTTCAAGCTGGATTTTAAAGTCCATTATGGCAAATATTTAATTGTAACAAAATGGCGACATTTGCCATACCATACATAACACCTAACTGCCCCCTTAAATTTCCTAGAAAATATTCTTACTCATTAACATACTTTGTAGAAGAATCTTGTGATAAAATAATTAAATAATTTTCAAATAAGAGTTATTACAAAGATATCCAAAAATGTAACTGTGAATGATGGCATGTGTTAATTTT
The DNA here is from genome assembly GCA_036365145.1 of Orientallactaga sibirica. Classification (NCBI taxonomy): domain Eukaryota; kingdom Metazoa; phylum Chordata; class Mammalia; order Rodentia; family Dipodidae; genus Orientallactaga; species Orientallactaga sibirica. The sequence continues at coordinate 13,250,016 of JAEOAD010000001.1, forward strand.
CTTGACTATCTTATTTATCTCACTATATATAAGGGTATCAAAACCTCATGTTTGAGATCAGGAGAGATGGCTTAGAAGTTAAGGCACTTGCCCGTGAAGCCCAAGGTCCCAGGTTCATTTCCCCAGTACCCACATAAGCCAGATGCACAAGGTGGTATATGTTTCTGGAGTTCCTTTGCAATGGCTCAAGGCCCTGATACACCCATTCTCTCTCTATCTGCTCTCTCTCTCTCTCTCTTTCTTGCTCTCAAATAAATTAATAAAAATATTTTTTAAAATCATCATGTTTGATATCCTATGCATAGTTGATATAGTCCTTAAATAAACATGATTTTAAGAGTTATGCTGCTGTGCTGGGAAATGTTGTGAGTTCAGGAAACAATCATGGAAATAGCATAGCTCTGTAGCCTATTCCAAAAGAATTTATTAATCTAAACTGGAGCAAAACGTGAAAAACAAAGTTATCATTTAAAACAAATTTAACAATTAAGAACATAAAAGTGATCACAGTGGGAGCTGGGATGGCCACGGAAGGGCTCCTGAGCTATAATTGTGTCCATTTGATTTGTACTTATCCTCTTTCATCTGCTTTTATTTTCACTTAAAAATTCTTAAATTGAGCCGGCCGTGGTGGTGCACACCTTTAATCCCAGCACTTGGGAGGCAGAGGTAGGAGGATCACCTTGAGTTCAAGGCCATTCTGAGAATGCAAAGTGAATTCCAGGTCAGCCTGGGCTAGAGTGAGACCTACTTCGAAAACTACTCCCCCCCCAAATCTTACATTGTCTTCAATTATGCATGATATAGACATAGCATCTTAACTTCTTTGAGTGTACAGTTGAGCAGAATTAATACTCCACATAGCTGTACACATAATCTCTGGAACTCTTCATCTTTTAGAACTGAAATTCCATACCCACTAAACCAGCACATCTCACTCCCTCTTCCCCCATCTTGTAGCAGCCACCATTCTACTGCCTATCTCTATGAGTTTGATTTCTCTAGGTAACTTAGTATGGAATTATACATATTTGTCTTTTTTTAAGAATGTTTTATTTATTATTTCTTTTCAGTGAGAAACTGTTTTGAAAGTAAGGTAGAGAGTGATTAAGAAAGACACTATTTATTTATTTATTTATTTATTTATTTATTTATTTATTTATTTTTGGTTTTTCGACGTAGGGTCTCACTCTAGTGCAGGCTGACCTGGAATTTACTCTGTAGTCTCAAGGTAGCCTCGAACTCACAGTGATCACCCTATCTCTGCCTCCTAAGTGCTGGGATTAAAGGCGTGCGCTACTACACCCGACTAGAAAGACACTTTACATTGACCTCTGACATGTGTATGCAACCTGCACATACATGTGTGCCACTCACATATGACTACACACAGGCATGCTCACCACATCTACATGTAAAATATATTTAAATAAATGCATAGGAAAGAAAATTACTCGTAATCCCACAAGAGTACATAACTACACACTGTCCAGCAGTGTTTGGATGAAAGCGAAGTGAACACACGACACTGACACCCAAAATACGATTTAACGGGCAGTCGGGGAAGGCGCTGTACTGCTCCCTGAGCTGACTGTGCTTGCAGCTTTCATTCAGTTTCAGGCAGTCAAAACCACGGGGAGTCTGAGCATAGGACAGGTCATGAGTTCAAATCAGATCAGATCATGAGTTGTTTGTTTATATTTATCAGGAAATCTTTGAAGAAGCTCTAAGTTTCCTGTCTTCAAGAAGTTACACCCAAGGCACATAGTCTTCCATGTCCCCAGGCTTAGACCACGCAAAGATTAGCCTTTTGCCGACTAGCTTGATCTGCACACAAAACCACCTCTAGCCATTTGGTGAAATTGTGTTCACTTTTCTACGCGCTCATTAAAATGCAAATGAATGAATACAGACTACACTTTCTGTGGCATTCTTCCATTTCAGTTACTGCAAAGTATGGTGGCTTATAAACAGCAGAGCTTTATCTCAGTTCTGGAGGCAGGAGATCCAAGATCAGGGTACCAACCAGGAGGATGGCCAAGTTCTGGTGAGGGTCCTCTTGCAGGTTGAAGACTTTCGGCTTCTTATGTCCTCACAAGGTGAAGGACCTCAGAGAGCTGCCTGGAGTCCCTTTTATAAAAGCACTGAATTATCAGGATTCTATAGAGGAACAGAACAGATATAACAAATATGTATTCTAAACGGGATTTATTTATTTATTTATTGGTTTTTTGAGGTAGGGTTTTGCTCTAGCCCAGGCTGACCTGGAATTCACTATGTAGTCTCAGGGTGACCTTGAACTCTCATGGGCTATTCTCCTCCTCTGCCTCCCAAGTGCTGGGATTAAAGACGTGAGCCACCACGCCTGACCTTAAAGGTTCCTTAGATTAGCTTGCAGGATTACTGGCTGGGAAATCCAACAGTAGCTGGAGAGTCAGAGAACCATGAGGCTGATTGGTTCAGCTATACCAATCTGCACTGAAGGCTTGGAATATTCCTGAAAAGCTTGTGGTTTTGAAGGAGGATAGGAGAAAGCTAGCTTTTAAAGTCAGTTTTAGAGATTGAGGCCCAAAGAAAGAACCAGGAGATGCCACCCCACATGCCATCTTTCCCTGGCACAAAAACTGAACTTTTGGCAGAAATGGAACTTGTGTCTGAGAGAGACTTATCTACAGTGCTTTTTTAAAAAAAATTATTTTTATTTATTTATTTGCAAGCAGAGAGAGACAGAGACAGAGAAGATAGACAGAGAGGGAATGGGCATGCCAGGGCCTGTAGCTACTGCAAACAAACTCCAGATGCATGTGCCTCTTGTGCATCTGGCCTACATGTGCCCTGGAGAATTGAACCTGGGTCCTTTGGCTTCACAGGCAAATGTCTCAACTGTTAAGCCATCTCTCCAGCCCCCTACAGTGCTTCTTGCTGCACAGTCTAGCAAGCTACCTAGACAGACAACCCTGGATGGGCTGGCCCAGGGATCCACCCTCTAAATCTACCAAATAATCGGGTCTTCCCTTTGCCTTTAAAGGCTCCTGTCTTCTTCCTGTCACTAACTCCATCCTGCACTGCCCTGATGCATTCAGCTCTGCTTGTTTTCAGCTCTGCCTCTCTTCTCTTGGCCACAGGGACACATGTGAGTCTAGGTTCCCTCTCTCCCAGCCTGGCTGGGTGTGGGGGAGAACATAAAACCATTTTTTTCTTCTTTTTCTGGTATAGGGGCACTTTTCTGCCTGTCTCTGCTTTATAGTTTAGGGTAACTTCTCACTTTAATTACATGCATGATTTTCCTCTGGTTTCTGAATCTACCATGTTGTATTTTTCTTTCCCTCCAGATCTACCACAGGAGTGCTCTCACCAACTCTAGGCTTGCTACCTGTGTAATTTCTTTAAACTTAAGGTAACCGTGAGTATAACTCTCTTCATTACTTATTTCTGCACTGAATCTCTTGGTCTCTTCTTTGATATCTGCCCTCTCATGTGTTTTTTTTTTTTTTTTTTTTTTTTTTTTTTGAGGCAAGCCCTACAAACTGGCCTTTTTTAATGAGAGAGAGTGAGAGCAAGAGAGAGAACATGAGAGAGAATTGATGCACCAAGACCTCCAGCCACTGTAACTGAACTCCAAATGTGTGTGCCACCTTGTGCGCATGTGGGACCTTGCACACTTGTGTCACTGTGTGTCTGGCTTACATGGGACCTGGCGAGTTGAACATGAGTCCTTAGGCTTATCAGGCAAGTGTCCCAATTGCTAAGCCATCTCTTCAGTCCCTGCCCTCTTTTTTATTTCCTTGAGCCTCACCATTTGTTCTCTTAACTTCTCTAAAAACACATGGAAGGTGGCATACAGATTCCTCCTAAGTCTCCCTACACAAGATTTCTACTTCCCACATGTTTATTCCTAGGCCCCAATTTTCCTTAAATAAGCCCCACAATTTGTGATTTCTCCCTTTAAAAAACCCTTCAAGTTGTGTTTTCCCCCCTCAATAAACATAATAATTCATAATTTATCCTTCCTGAGTCCATCTTTATTAATTTTTTATTAAAAGCAGGACAGAATCCACAATTTGGGGTTCATAAATTCTGGGAGACACTCTCCTGAACCTTCAAATCCTGCATCAGTTTCAGTTCATGTTGGAGGCTGATGAAGCTGGGTTCCAATGTCCATGAAGAAGAACAGCAACAAGGTACATGGATGTATACACCAGCCAGTAGCAAGGGTCATCAGGCAAAAGGCACTGTGATCTCTTGGACCTTCCCTATGTATAGGCCATAACCAGAAGGACTGCCCACTCTGGGGAAGGTCTCCCTTCCTCCATAAATCCTTCCTGGAAATACCCTCACAGTCCTGCCCAAAGGTATATCTCTTACTTGTTTCCTAATCTGATGAAATTGACACAGATCTTAACTGTTACAAGTTGTTATTTAGGTTTTTTAAACTTTTTGTTTGTCTTTAAAATCTGAGTCATTATAAATGTCCCATAGTTCTTTTTCATTTATAAATTGGGAAATAATCTTGTAAAAATTTAACAAATAAATTACTGTACTGGTTAGGTTACAATAGAAAAATTACAGAGGAATGAAAAACCTGTTGATTTCTCTGCTTGTAGGTAAATGAGGGACTGTCCATGATATAGGAAATGAACATTTATAGCTTCCAGCTGCATCAGTGGCAGCTTAAATAAAGTTATTGTAATGAGTGACACATCACACTACTTACTGATGTGGGGACCATTTTAATTGATAATAAATGGCCAAAATGTGGAACTTTAACCAAAGACTTGTTCATTTTAATGCAAGATGGGGATGATGGTACTTATGTCTAGTTCAAGTCCCTGAAGAACATACCCCAGTGTTTGAGAACTTCATCTAAACCTACCATAAAGCATTATGGATAATGCCATTGTTATCACATAGTTACATTGCATGATTTTGATCTATTTTCTTAAGCTTATACTATACCTAGAAAACAAACTTCTTGAGAAAAAAATTAAACAAATGTCTCTATTGCAAAAAAGAAAAGCTTTTTCTCTCTTCTCTGTGCTGAGTTATTCCATAAGATTTACTTTGTAGTATCTTTTATTATTTCAATAATCGTATCTATTTCCTATTACTAATGTCTTACTTTTTTTTTTTTTTTTTTTTAGTATTGAGTTTCCCAAATATCTCTAGATTTGGATTTCTACCTTTTGGTCACTAGAAACTCAGTATGTTTTGTTAAATGTTTAAAGTTATAGTAATACTATTTTAGGGCATTGAAAATAGACTTAATGTCTATGCTATGCCAGGCATGGTGGGACAGGACTATAGTTAAAGTTACTCATTGACTAAGACATGAAGATTGCTTGGGCTCAGGAGTTCAAGACCAGCCTGGACAACATTGTGAGAACAGTATAAAACAGACTTTAACCTAATTCCGAAAGCTATCAGCCATAAATATTTTAAGCTTTCAAGAACTTACCACTAGATGTAGAGAGATTCACAAGTGTGGAAGCAGCTGTGGCAGTTGGGATGATCAGGGAAGTTTGAAGGCCATCAAGGGAAACCTGACTTGTCATTATTTAAGAAAAGAGTGTGCAAAAATCCAAGGCACTCAAGTTCAAAAAGTCAAGCACATGTTCTCTTTCCTATATGGATCCTGGCTTCTATGTTTAAATTGGTATGTGACTTGGGGTCGAAATTAGTAGTAGAAGCCAGGAAGCTTGAAAGGGGCTATGGCAGAGGGAGGAGAGGGGAGGCCTTAAGGGGAGGGTCTATTAGATATGTAAGCAGAGGTGCAGAATACTGAGGGTGAAATGGTCTAAGAGGGGCCCGGGGAGGGGATGGGAGAGTGCAGAGGTGGGGGAGGGTTAGTCAAAAATTAAGATGTTATAAATAAGCCATATGGAAACTTACTTCTTTGCTAGCTAATAATATATATGTTAAAAAAGAGAGAGTTTGGGCAGAAATATCCTGTGGAAGAATAATGTTGTGCCCAGAAGCCATAGATTGTTATTAGAAAAATTTCAGTGCCAGAATGTGATATCTTCCAGCAAGTTGTTGGCCAGTGAGCCCCTGATACTCCCAAAACATTACATGCTATTGCCAAGGCTCTTGGCTGCCCATCAGAACTAGATGGTAAGACCCTATTACTGAAAACTATACATGTATGGGCTGCAGGTCACTGAGAAATCAAGCTGGAGCTGAGCTGGAAGCTCCTCCCTACTGGATAGCTGTCAGGATGCTAGAACTACATCCTAGACTAGCTGTTGGGAGAGAAAAGCCATCAATGGTCTTAAGAAACAGTGGACCCTGCAAACTTTATGGTTGGTCAGCCAGGCCAAATGTACCAACTGGTGCAATGGTGGCATGTCCTCTATGGGGGAATCTAATTGCCCTCTGATTGGACTTGAGGCCTGCTACAAGGCAAGGAATATTTGCCTGGTACTGAAAACCTAATCAAAAGTCTATGGCTAAGCCAGGTGTGTTGGTGCACACCTTTAATCCCAGCACTCGGGAGGCAGGGTAAGAGGATCGCTGAGAGTTCGAGGCCACCCTGAGACTACATAGTTAATTCCAGGTCAGCCTGGACTGGAGTGAGACCCTACCTCGCAAAACCAACAAACAAAACAAAAAAGCCTATGGCTTAGGAAGGCATGAGCCTTAGGGGGGGAAACTATCTAGCTAAATGGATATATTGTGCCCATCAAACTGCCCTCTAAATACTTGTGTTTTATGCCCATATATTAATTCTACTTTCACTTTTGGTTAGATAAGCTTCTCTTTTCAGATGGAGATGACCACTGGGGTGACCGCTAAACTCACTAAAGTGCTGAGAAGAAATGACAGTAGAACTCAGCATTAAAGGAGACATCTCTGTGGTGGTTTGATTCAGGTGTCCGGTGTAAACTAATGTGTTCTGAATGTTAGGTTCCCAGATGGTGGCAGTTTAGGAACTGTAGCTTCCTGAAGGTGATGTATTGTTGGGGGCGGACTTATAGGTGTTATAGTCAGCTTACCCTTGCCAGCATTTGGAACACTCTCCTGCTGCTATTGTGCTGATATTGGCCAGGAGGTGATATCCATCCTCTGCTCATGCCATTGTTTTCCCCTGCCATGATGGAGCTTCCCCTCCAGTCTTTAAGCCAAAATAAACCCTTTCCTCCACAAGCTGCTCTTGGTCAGTTGTTTGTGCAGTAACTGGAAACTAACTGCAACACCCTCCAAGGCTCAGAGTACATTGAAGAAGAGGTGACAGAAAGAATGTAAGAATAAAGGAAGGAAAGGAGCATTTATAATACTGTCTTCCAGAGACAAAAGGACCATGGTGTTCATGACCTCACAGTGGCCGATGCTGTTTACACAAGACCTGCATGATTGGATGTAAAAAATGATGGCGTCAAAATAGAAGAGAGACTTGTTGAAAAAGCAGAGAGAGGTGGAAGGGAACTATGATCATAATATATTGTGTATATGTATGGAAGTTGTCAATAAAAAGTTTAAAAAAACAAGATAATAGGACAAATCTCTGAGCTTTATGTTACGCTAAGGATGGCGTTAATATTTTAAAGCTTTTAAATTTGGGTCATTTATGCATGTAGGATCATGTAGTAGTTAACTTTTCATTGCTGAAATAAAACGCTGAACCCAAAGCAGCAGCCAGCTTGATCAGTAGTTGGGTCTTCTTGAGCCATGACCACAGCACCCTCTGCCTGCATGGCTGACTCTGGGACAACACTTCCCTAAGTGGCTCTTTTCCAACATGGTGTCCTGGAGGCACTCTCCTTCAGACATTCTTTTCATAGGAAAAGCCTTCAAATGAGTTTGTATTTATGCATCCTACAGCATCTAATGGGTGGGTTCTTACCCTCAGTCTACCTTTCCTATTCTCCCACTCTCCCAATGCAGAATGAGTTCTATGGCACAAGTCTCTGTGGCAACTATAATGCTTTTGTCTGAAACTTCAAATTCATTCCCTTTCTAGCCAATTTGCATGTTTTCCTACATCTTTCTGCTCTAAGGCCTGCAAGCTTTGCAAACAAGCACCTTTAACTGCTGAGCTATATCCCCAGCCCAAATCAAAGATCTTAATGTAAGACTTTAATTCTTAAACTGTTAGATTAAAAAGTAGGGAAAATCCTTCAAGGTAGAGACTTTCTAAATAGGATTCCAGAAGCTCAGGAAATAAAGTCAGCAGTTGATTAGTGGGACTTTATGAAATCGTAAAGCTTCTGTACAGCAAAGGAAATGGTTAATTGAAAACACAGCCAACAGATTGGGAGAAAATCTTTGCTAATTATACATCTTACAGAGGATTAACATCTGAAACATATGAAGAACTCAAATAAGCAAGGGCTATAAAGATGGATTAGGGGTTAAAGGCACTTGTTTGCAATGCCTGACAACTAGGTTTGATTCCTCAGCACCCATATAAAGGTAGATGTGCAAAGTGGCCCATGCATCTGGAATTTGTTTGCAGTGGTTGGAGGCCCTGGCTTGCCCATACTCACCTTTTCTCGGTCTGTGTGGACTGTCTGCTTGTCTCTATCTCTCTCAAATAAATAAAGAAATACTTTTAAAAAGTAAACAAGGGCTGGAGAGATGGCTTAGCAGTTAAGGCGCTTGCTGGGGAAGCCTAAGAACTCATGTTTGAATCTACAGATCACAGATAGCCGACTCACAGTAGACAAAAGCATGCAATGTCACATATGAGCCACAAGGGGGCATACGCGCCTGGAGTTCTTTCTCAGCAGCTGAGCGCCCTGGTGCGTCCATTCTCTGTCTCTCTGTTTGTCTCTCCCTCTCTCTCTTTCCTCTCAAAAAACTTTTCAAAAAAAAGTAAACAGAGGGCTGGAGAGATGGCTTAGCAGTTAAGGAGTTTGCCTGCAAAGCCAAAGGATCTTGGTTTGATTCCCCAGGACCCATGTAAGCCAGATGCACAAGGTGGTGCATACATCTGGAGTTCATTTGCAGTGGCTGAAGGCCCTGGTGTGCCCATTCTTTCTCTCTCTGTCTGTGTGTCTGCCTCTTTCCCTCTCTCGCTCTCTCAAATAAATAAATAAATAAATAAATAAATAAAATTTAAAACATTAAAAAAAGAAAAAAGTAAACAGAAGCCGGGCGTGGTGGCGCACGCCTTTAATCCCAGCACTCGGGAGGCAGAGGTAGGAGGATCGCCATGAGTTCAAGGCCACCCTGAGACTACATAGTTAATTCCAGGTCAGCCTGGGCCAGAGTGAGACCCTACCTTGAAAAACCAAAAAAGAAAAAAGTAAACAGAAAGCAAACCAAATACCCAGTCAATAAACAGGCTAATGTAATGAACAGTTCCAAAAAAAAAAAAAAAAATTAAATACAAATGGCCACTGAACATGAAAAAATTGTTCAACCTCACTAGCCATCAGAGAAATGCAATTCAAAACTATATTAAGGGGCTGGAGGGTTGGCTTAGTGGTTAAGGCACATGCATTTAGGACCCCAGTTCAATTCTCCAGGTCCCACGTTAGCCAGATGCACATGGTGGTGCATGCGTCTGGAGTTCATTTGCAGTGGCTAGAGGCCCTGGCACGCCCATTCTCACTCTCTCTCCCTCTCTCTGTCACAAATAAATAAATAAAAATAAAATCTTAAAAAAATAAAACTATATTGAGAGTCCGTCTTTCCCCAGTCAGAATGTCAGTTATTAAAAAACAAATAACAGGGCTGGAGGGATGGGCTTAGCAGTTAAGGCATTTGCCTGCAAAGCCTAAGGACCCCAGTCTGATTCCTTAGGACCCACGTTAGCCAGATGCACAAGGTGGCACATGCATCTGGAGTTTGTTTGCAGTGGCTAGAGGCCCTGGTGTGCCCATTCTCTCTCTCTCTCTCTCTCTCTCTCTCTCTCTCTTTCTCTCTGTCAAATAAATAAATAAAAATTTTAAATATTAAAAAAAAAAGAAAAATAACAAATACTGGTGTGGTCAAAAGTGAACCCTTGAACACCATTGGTCAGTACATAAACTATGGCAGCTTCTATGGAGTTTTCTCAAAGAAGCTAAAAATAGATCAACCACATGACTGAGGTATACTACTGGATATTTATACAAAGGACTTCAAGTCAACATGTCACACAAATGTTTGCACATCACTGTTTATTGAGACACTATTTACTAAGTTATAGAACTAACCTATGTATTCCTCAACGAGGAATGGATACAGAATGCCAGAGGAGGTCTTTTCTTGAGATAGTTTCTCACTGAATCTGGAGCTGCCATTTTCTAACCAAGGAGCACCAGTGATTTTCCTGTCAGGGTTATAGGCATGTGTGGCCATATTCAGCTGTTTATGTGGGTGTTGGGGAATTAAACTCAGGGTGAATTGGCCCTCATGCTTGGTCACTGAGCCATCTCCCCAGCCCAAAATGCAATTTTTTCTGCCATAGAAAAATCAGGCTATGTTGCTTATAGGAAAATAGATGTAATGGAGCATCACACTAAGTTAATTGAGACAGCTTAAGAAAGGCACATATGTTTTCTCTCATTGGTGTTTTCTTGATTTTATATAGTTACATCAAATCATGTGTGCGTATATAAAATGAAAGTAAGACAGGTGTGGTGGACATACCTTTAATTCCAGCCCTGGGGAGGTTGAGGTAGGAGGATCACTGTGAGTTTGAGGCTAGCCTGGGCTACAGAGTGAGTTCCATGTAAGCCTAGGCTTGAGTGAAACCCTACCTTGAAAAGAAAACAAACAAAAAATAATGAATGATCTGGGCATGGTGACATTTACCTTTAATTCCAGCACATGGGAGGTAGAGATAGGAGGATTGCTGGGGGTTCGAGGCCACTTTGAGACTACAAAGTGAGTTCCAGGTCAGCCTGGTCTGGAGTGAGACCCTATCTCAGGGAAAAAAAAAAAAAAAAAAAAAAAAAAAAGAATGAAAGAATGAAAGAAAGAAAGAAAGAAAGAAAGAAAAAAAAAAAATGGAACTGAAATTGTGTCAGAAAACAAAAGGGAAGATGAGAGAGGAGAATGGCAAGAAAAGGGAGGGTGGGGAACAGGGCAAGGGAGAATATGCATCACACAATACATACCTGTATGAAAAATGTTAAACAAATATCTTAAAAATCATTTTTCATACAACTTGGTTTCATGTAAGTTGTGTGATTTGAAATTCAAATTTATAAATAGCATTTTAATGTTTCCCTCAACATTTCCAACTTGTAGAAGTTGAAAAAGAAATAGTTTCATGATTTGTATGTAATTCAAAATGCTAATTTATGCACTATTACTCTATCACTGTATCTTTCATCACCAGAAAAAGTTAATTTAAAATTTTTTCCTCATTAATAATTTATCTGAAACTTCATAGAAAAGAGAAATCTGGTACATTAATTATCCTAACTGCTCATCAACACAGGAGAAGGTGCTCATGATAAACACCTGCAGATGTCACTTTGTGCAGGCTGGACCTCTTGAGAAGAATGGCTCCCCCATTCTCTAGCACGCTGTAAAGAGTTTGAGCCACAGCCACACCCCAGCAGTAAGATGGTGATGGGCCAGTGCCCTCCCATTTCTAAGTCTTACTGTGAGTGTAACTGTGGAGGTTGAGGATAACCCCTGCCCCGCCCCCCACTCCTGGCCAGGCTTCACATTAGAAAGTTTGAGGTTAGATCCACCCATTCCTGAGATTCAGGGAAGCATGAGCAGCTTAGCCTCCATGTCCAATGGGAAGTTGAGTTCAGGCACAACCCCTTCTACCTGAGTGTGAGGGAGCCAGCTACTCTCCTGTGGGACATAGGAAGTGTTCTCAGGTTACTGTTCTTTCCAGCACTGGGAATTGATTCCAGAGTCTTGCACATGTGAGGCAAGCACTCTGCCCCTGAGCTCATATCTCCAGCCCTTGAAAAAACTGAGACAGGATCTTGCTACATCATCCAAGCTGGCCTCAAACTCGCCATCCTCCTGCTTCAGTTTCCTGAGTAGCTGGGATTATAGGCTTATACCAGCACACCCGACTCAGGTCATTACTTGAGCAATCCTGCTTTGATCACCAAAGTCCACCTCTTATGAAAAGTTCCATAAAACTTTGTAGCAGTGGAAACATCTGGAAGAGGAGGGAGGTGGGGAGAGAGACATTTGTCCTATTTCCCCCATTTACTTCCTTGGTAAGATGTGTTCATGCCAAACCAATTGTTGTTTGCTCTCCACAAAGATGGGTCACACTATTGATCACACTCGGCTTTGTTGAAGCCACAAGAGAAATTGATCACCAGAGCTGGATAGATGAGAGCACACTGAAGGACAGGACCCTGAGGAATAGCTATGGTTAGAAGGCTGTGGAACAAGAATGAGCAAAGGAAAAAGGACTGGGAAGGAAGGTGGAGTCGTACTAGGGCAGTATGTAAAGGGTTGTGAGTTGATCTACAGCGTCATGTCCTACAGGGAGGGCAAACTATAAGGACTGAGGAAAAGCCATTGCATTGTTCTTAGGTCTTAATAATTTTTTTTTTTTTTTTTTGGTTTTTCGAGGGAGGGTCTCACGCTAGCTCAGGCTGACCTGGAATTCACTATGTAGCCTCAGGGTGGCCTCGAACTCATGGCGATCCTCCTACCTCTGCCTCCCGAGTGCTGGAATTAAAGGCATGCGCCACCACGCCCGGCAGGTCTTAATAAATTTTGAAGGAAATTTAGTTAACAGGTGGGACTAAAAGTTTCCTAGCAGCAGCCGGATGTGGTGGCACATGCCTTTAATCCCAGTACTTGGCAGTACTTGGGAGGATCAAGGGTTTAAGGTCAGCCTCAGCTACATAGCAAGTTTGAGGCCAGAATGGACTGCATGACACCTTGTCTCAGAAATAAATAAATAAATAAACAAACAAATAAAATTGAAAAAAGAAAAATGAAGAGAATGCAATCATGTTGTATGTAGTTTTATAAATATATCTATATTCTTTATTCTCCTTTCTCATCACAGGCATTTATCATCATGTATCTTGTGATTAAAATAGCTCTATTTCTAGTGTCTGACTGTGTATTAGTAAGGGTAGGTATGTCGACAGAAAAAACTATAGCTCCAAATTTCAGTGTCTAGAGGAATAGTGAGCTTATCTTTCACCCCTGCCCAGAGTAGGTTTACAGGTTAGCAGTTGGCTCTCCTCTCTGTAGTGATTCTAGAATGGAGCTAATCTCCTTCCATCCTGGGCTTCTGCCATTTATTAAAACATTTGCAGTATTGAGACAGAGTCTGTCAGACCAGACTCCAGCTTTCGAAAAGGGGAGAGTGTAGGAAGAGGTTCTGCCTGGTCTGACGCAAAAGCCTGCACATCTCTGCCCTTCAATCTCATATTCCAATGGATGGGGAAAAAAAAACTCACATAGTCATCACTATTTGAAGGGACACTGGGAAATGTAGTCTTTCTGTATGCTCAGGAAGAAATAGACACTCACTTTTTTTTTGTTTGTTTGCTGACTTTTTTGCGTTAGACAGTGTCTCACATAGCCCAGGCTGGCCTCAAACTCATACACATATGGAATGACTTTGAACTTCGGATCCTTCTGCTTCTACCTCTCACATGATGGTATTACAAGTGAGCATCACCACGTTTATGTATATGATGGGAGGGTCAGACCATGGTTTTGTTCATGCTAGGTAAGCATTCTACCAACTGAGCTACATCCCCAACCTGCGACTGGATTTTGACAAACAGCTCCCACCCTATCAGTCCTCTAGTGTCACTGATCAATTGTGACCTTATCAATCCTCTTTAAAAATTTATAGTTGTCTATTATTGAAGAACAAACACTTTTTTAAAAATATTTTTTTATATATTTGAGAGAAAGAGAAATAGGCAGGAAGAGAAAGAGAGAAAGAAAATGGGTGTGCCAGGGCCTCTAGACACTGTAAATGAATTCAGGATACTTGTGCTTCCCTGTGCATCTGGCTTATGTGGGTCCTGAGGAATTGAACCTGGGTCCTTTGGCTTTTCAGGCAGTTGCCTTAACTGTTAAGCTATCTCCCTAGCTCACAAACACTTTTATTGAGCACTGTCCTTGTGCTAATTGCTGTAGATAAAATGAATGAAAGGAAGAGAATGATTCTTGATGCTTATCAAGGAGCTAGATGGAGGGAATTGTGAGGCTCCTCTCTCAGCCCTACCTCAAGTCCTGAATGAAGACCTGTGATTTCTCCTTCCACACAGAGCACTACTCTGTATCCTTGCTCTCTGTTTCCCACCAGTGTGGAAAATTCAAAATGAGATAGCTTCTGTCTAACCAGATATTTAGGGGCCATTATCAAATGAGCTGGGAATGTTTAGAGTTGAAGGGAAATGGAGCATTTAATTTTAGCTAATTTGTTGACATTATCTGTTTTTATGGTTTTTTTTTTTTAATTCACTCTGCTCCTGCTTGAAGCTATAAGGGAAACCTTTTTCAAAAATATTATCTGATTCTCTTCCTTTTGTGGAATTGAAGTCATTATCTGTGCGTGGTGGTCCATGACATTTCCTCTTGCATTGTTACAATGCACCCCTTTACTTTGAGTTACTTCAATTCCTGTTTTTAACCTACCAAAAGATTCTTCAATTATAATATTAATTTCTTATACTCCTGTAGAGACAGTTTCATGATACCGTCCAGGTTAGCCTGAAACTTGCTATATAGCCCAGACTGTACTTGAAGTTACCACCCTCCTTACCTCCACCTCATATTTTCATTGCGTGTGTGTGTTCTTCATGCACAATCCACTGGGTGGCCAGTAAGCCTAGGGATCCACCTGTGTTTGCTGAGATCACAAGCAAGCACATCACACCTGGTTTTTTTTTTTTTTTTTTTTTTGGTTTATTTGAAGTAGGGTTTCACTCTATCCCAGGCTGACCTGGAATTCACTATGTAGTCTCAGAGTGGCCTTGAACTCATGGCAATCCTCCTACCTCTGCCTCCTAAATGCTGGGATTAAAGGCGTGCACCACGCCCAGCACCGGCTACCTGGCTTTTTTTTTTTTTTTTTTTTTGGTTTTTACATGGGTTCTGGGGGTCAAACTTAGGTCAGCAAGCAATTTACTGATTGAAGTATTTCCCTGCACTCATAATTTCATTTTTATTTATTTATTTATTTATTTATTTATTTATTTATTGAGGTAGGGTTTCACTCTAGCCTAGGCTGACCTGGAATTCACTATGTAGTCTCAGGGTGGCCTTGAACTCATGGTGATCCTCCTACCCTGCCTCCCCAGTGCTGGGATTTAAGGCGTGCTCCACCACGCCTGGCTTTTTTTTTTTTTTTTTTTTTTTTAATATTTTTATTTGTTTATGAGAGAGAGAGAATGGGTGTGCCAGGGCCTCCAGCCATTACAAATGAATTCCAGATGCATGTGCCACCTGTGCATCTGGCTTATGTGGGTACTGGGAAATTGAACCAAGGTCCTTAGGCTTCGCAGGCAAGCGCCCTAACTGCTAAGCCATCTCTCTATGCTGGTTTAATTTTTTTAATGTTGTGAAAAAAACCTATTTTTTGATGTGTTCCAGGCTTTCTGTCTTTTTAAAGAAAGTCTTAGCCGGGCGTGGTGGCGCACGCCTTTAATCCCAGCACTTGGGAGGCAGAGGTAGGAGGATCACCATGAGTTCAAGGCCACCCTGAGACTACTTAGTGAATTCTAGGTCAGCCTGGACCAGAGTGAAACCCTACCTCGCAAAACCAAAAAAAAAAAAAAAAAAAAAAAAAAAAAAAAGAAAAAAAAAAAAAAAAAAAGAAAAAGAAAGTCTCTCCAAATCCTAAGTTACACATGTATTGTGTAATTTGTTCTAATGTATCTGTATTTTATGTAGTTTTTAAAATGTTTATATCATTGACATGCTGATTATTAAGCTAGTGCTTCTCAGCTTCAAAGCCACCCTATGCATTCAGCTTTGTGATGCCAGGTCTGGGAGCCCACATTTCTTTGCCTGCTGGCTTCCTGTATTTGTATGTGTGTGCATATACATGTTTATATGTGTGTGTGTACTGATAAAGATCCTGACCCAGTTACAATGCAGAGGTATTGTGTTGCAGTCAGGTTCACATTGCTGGCAGTAATCACCTGACTAAGAGCAAATTGTGGGGAAAAAAAGGGTTTATTTGGGCTTCCAGACTTGAAGGGAAGCTCCATGATGGCAGGGGAAATGATGGCATGAGCAGAGGGTGGATATCACCTCCTGACCAACATCAGGTGGACAACAGCAACAGGAGAGTGTGCCAAACACTGGCAAGGGGAAACTGGCTATAATACCTACCCCCAATAATACACTGCCTCCAGGAGGATTTAATTCCTAAATTGCCATAAGCTGGGGACCTAGCATTCAGAACACCTAAATTTATGGGAGGGGGGGGGAGACCTGAGTCAAACCACCACATATTGAAATGGATTTTTTTTTTAAGGTGCAATTCCTTTACTAACAATGGCCGTTCTGCCATGGGAGAGTCTTAAGATGGTCAAAGGCAAAAGCTCTCAAGACAAAAGAAATTCCATACTTAAAAAAATTTATTTATTTGCGTGTGCGCACACACACACACACACACACACACACACACACACAGTCCAGGGTCAATACATTTTTATTATTTTAGCCAGTTTTGTGCTGCTTTTATGTAGCAGCCAATAAGAATGCATGTTCGTTGTAATTAATGTTTTTCTAACATGGGTCAAGGATCTTATTAGTTATATGAAAACTTTATCAAGTATTTTTATTTGTTTCAAATATCTTTTAAGTGGAAAATCTTGTAATTGTTAAGTTTGTCACTTAGAATTGGGAAAAGCCTGTCTCTATGCACATAACTTTCATGTCTAGACAGTAAATTGGCAACCTGTTCATATCTATTTAGTTGGCATACACAGCCTTAAAAATTGGGGAAAATGTATTTTTTTGTTTGTTTTTCGAGGTAGGGTTTCACTTTAGTCCTGGCTGACCTGGAATTCACTATGCAGTCTCAGGCTGGCCTCAAACCCATGGCGATCCTCCTACCTCTGCCTCCCAAGTTCTGGTAATCCAGAACTTGGCGTGCACCACTATGCCCGGTGGAAAATGTATTTTGTATTTGCTTAAAATTGTTTTAAGTCATTATGATACTATGAATGTATGTCTCCCAATAGACTCATATGTTTTTATAAGAGCTTGTAACTTGGTTTTCCAGCCACTGAGGAGGTACCACCATGGATGGATCCGAGGGTCCAGCCCTAAGGTCTCATGGGGGGGGGGGATCTGATTTCTAACCCAAAGGTATGCAGAACCGTCTGAGCTCTGCCTGGATCCTGCTGCTGGCTGCCAGTGATGTTTGCTGTTGGGTTCCTTTGTGCTTGCTTGTGGTGCTGGTGGTTTGATTGTGTTTCTCTGCTTGGGTCTGTGAAAGGGAGCTTCTTCTTCCATTGCTGGAACTTCCCCTTGGATCTGTAAGCTTCAAATAAACTCTTCCTTGTCGCGACCGCCTCGACCAGCAAGGAAGACGCAACACTCAGACTCTTCTTTCAGCAGTTTATTCAGGAACCTTGAACAATCTTCTGACTGACTGACTGACCGACCGACCGACTCACTCACTGACTCACTGACTCACTGACTCACTGACTCACTCACTCACTGCCTGCCACTCACTCACTCACTGCCTGCCACTCACTGACCCACAGACTCACTGCTCACTCACTGACTGACTCACTCCCTCACTGACTGACTCACTGCCCACTCACTCACTCACTCACTCACTCACTCACTCACTGACTGCTCGACTCACTCCCCCCGGGACAAGCCCGCCCAAAGCTTAAGAAGCCTTTGAACAGCCAACCCTGGTAAGCCACGTGGTGAATGCAGATAGGTCCACATATGCGGAAGCAAGCCTAGATCACGGCCCAAGCCAAATAAGGACTTGTTTTTCCAGGAGAGCACTCGCCATGGGGAAGGCGGAAGGCGGAAGCCAGCGCCATCTTTAAGGCGCGGCACCTCGCAGCTCTCTACACTTCCTCCCCTAAACAATGTCTGTTTAGAAGTTCATCCCAGCAGAGTGGAGCTGACTACGGCAGTCATGTTTTGTCAAAGTGACCAAATAGCTAAGAAAAACAACTTAAAGGAGGAACTATTTACTCTGGCTCACGGTTTCAGAGGTGTTTGTCCATGGTTAACTGCTCCATTGTTTTGGATCTGTGTTGAAGTTGAGCATTATGATGGGGAGATTATTTCTGAGAATCATTTTTGGATTTCTGATCTTGCTAGACAGTGGAAAGATTTGCATTCCTTCAAGGTAAAAGATGGTTATTGTGGAAGAGGGACTGCTTCATTTATCCATCCACGAGTATTTATGTCAGCATCATATCCACCAGGTCTGCTTAAGCGGCTAAGTTTGTAACCCCCGCCCTTCAGCAAAGTAGGGTAACAATAAGGGTTACCCTTGCTGAGAACTATTAAGTAGTAGGTGTATCCTAGCTATTTTTTGAGGGCTTACCATATTCCAAACACTTTTTTAGGTATTTGGAATATACAGAGTACAAAAATATAGGTGTCACATGGAGCTTACATTTTAGTGTTAGGTGGAAGACAAATGGTCAATAAGTAAATCACAAAGTATATTAGAAGGTGGTAAATTCTAATTTTTTAAAGAGTCTTTTGTTAATTTTTAAAAATATATTTACTTGACGGGCTAGAGAGATGGCTTAGTGGTTAAGGCACTTGCCTCCTAAGCCTAAGAACGTTGGTTCAAATCTCCAGCGGTTCCAATCTTCAGGTCCCACGTTTAGCCGGATGCAGTGACACAAGGGCACAATGCCGCACTTGACCACAAAGGGGCACATACATCTGGATTTCATTCACAGCAGCTGAGAGACTGCTGGCGCGCCCATCTCTACCTGTCTTCCTCTCCCTCTCTATCTGTTTCTCTCTGTGTCACTCTCCAAAAATAAATAAAATAATTTAAAAAATTTATTTACTTGAGAAAGACAGAGAGAGAAAGAAAGATAGATAGATAGATAGATAGAGAGATAGATAGAGAGATAGATAGAGAGATTGGGTGCTCCAGGGCTTTCACCTGCTGCAAATGAACTCTAGATTCATGTGCCACCTTGTGCATCTGGTTTATATGGGTCCTTGGCAATTGAACGTGGGTTCTTGGGCTTTGCAGGCAGGCACTTTAACTGCTAAGCCATCTCTTCAGCCCCTAAAACTTTTTTTTTTATGTAGAGCAGAAAAGGGAAATTGCTATTATAAGGACAAGTTAGGTGGTGTTTTAACTGAATGGTCAGGCTAGGTATACTTGAGTAACCTCAGGGCAAGGGAGCTAGACCAATGCATTTATTGGGAAGTGTGTTTGGGGCAGACAGACAGAAAAGCTAAAGCAAAGGTCTAAAGGCAGGTAGGTGCATGTCTCGTGTGTTTCTGGAAGGCAAACCAATTACTGTGGCTGGAGCAGAGTGAAAAAAAAAAGGGAGAATCTAAGGAGGAGTGTTTAGACGCTAAGGTCTGTCAGAATGTAGTAATCCTTATGGTCCTTAAAAAAGCCCTTGCTGCTGATGATATGGGGAACCACCACAGAGTTTGAGGCAGCAACAGTGACCTGAACTGGCTTAGATTTTAAGTAATCACACTGATACTCAGCTAATGCTAGATTGTAGGAGGATGGTAGGACTTGTTCCCATGGTTTTTTTGCAGTGCTCAGGAGGAGGTATGACTCACAAAGTTAGCTGGTGATAATAATGAAGTCAGCATGTGCTTGATGACAGTCAACAGTCTCCTCACAGATTCGATACGAGAAGTCAAAGAAACAAGCCAGATCAAATCCCTAAAGGTTCTGGCTTGAGTCAGTCACTAGCAGGATGGAATTGTTATGAAATGAATTATTATTGAAATGAAGAAAGTGATGAGATTTCAGGTGGAATGTCAAGAATTGGGTTTTGGACCTTGTTGACCTTGAGATGGATGCATGTTGGAAAGCTGATGGAAGATTTTTTTTTTTTTTTTACAAAAGGTAGGGTCTCACTCTAGCCCTGGCTAATCTGGAATTCACTATGTAGTCTTAGGGTGGCCTTGAACTCAAGGCAATCCTCCTACCTCTGCCTCCTGAGTGCTGGGATTAAAGGTGTGTGCCACCATGCCTGGCTTGGAAGTTTTAATTAAGCTTTAAGTATCTTGGAGTTCAGGGGAAATGGCTGGCAGCAACACACCTTTCTTCTTTGTTCACTTTCATAGTTTTAAATTATATATTGTGAGTCCCACATGCTTCTGTGTATGATGGATCCAGTCAAGTAGTGGTGGGAGCTGCGGTAGA
Organism: Orientallactaga sibirica; assembly: GCA_036365145.1. Lineage (NCBI taxonomy): Eukaryota > Metazoa > Chordata > Mammalia > Rodentia > Dipodidae > Orientallactaga > Orientallactaga sibirica. Next base: position 13,270,249 of record JAEOAD010000001.1, read on the forward strand.
CTTTTGGGACTACCTCTTTATTCATGATCACTAAACATGCTAAATTTCAGTGCTTTGTCCTACCAAATTTAGCCATCATTGCTTTAGCCCTGTCCTATTGAGGTTTTAATCAGTCTTCTATCTGGGATGCTTGAAAACTTGAGGGGCTGGAGAGATGGCTCAGCGGTTAAGGCACTTGCCTGAAAAGTGTTAACGACTGGGGTTCTCTTCCCCAGTGCCCAAGTGAAGCCAGATGTACAAAGCGGTGCATGCATCTTGAGTTCTTCAGTGGCTGGAGGCCCTGGCATACCCATTCTCTCTTCTATCTTTCTCTCTGATTGCAAATAAAAAAATAAAAACAAAAAAAGAATCAAGTTAGCACTCAATACGTGGCTGCTTTTTCTTCCATGCCACTGAGCCAATGTTTAGAGAGAGTTTTTTTTTTTTTTTTTTTTTTTTTCTGCTTTCATAGTTAATGTTTATTTGTTGTACATGGAGTACCATGGCTAATGAGGTCAGATGTATAAAGTTGGTCTAAGCTGGCCTCAATGAGGCATCAACTTCAATACCAGCTATCAGGCAACTCACATATCTAAACAGTGTCCAAGACTTCCAAGTCATGTACTTCAAGTACCGCTAGTATAAGGTTTGTGAAAGTTAATGGGATTCCTCAGCACAGAATGTTATGAATTGTTCCCTTGCTATATCCAATTCCAGTAATCACTTTAAGTCCATCTGAGGTGTAATGCCACTTATAAAGTTCATTTGATACTTCCATATGACCATTCTCTGGGCAAAGGCATGCCCATCTTCTTGTACTTTTCCAAGTTTGTCACACAGTATTCCTAACAATGTTCAATGCCGACTGGATATGGACTATATTGAGAGGAGTTACACAAACGGTCACAATGCCATTCAGGTCAAACATGTTGTCTAGAGGGCAGTGGTTTCAAACTGTGTTCTGAAGAGTTCTACATATTGTAATTAAGTCCCTTCAGGTGTCACTATGGTGGTAAAGGAAGATGGCTGTGGCAGGCTGCAGACCCCCTACTCCTGCTTCATCCAGAGCAGCTTCATGTTTATTCTGAGACTTCCACACAGTTTTCATTCAAAGGGCTTCAAGGGCACAAAGCCTTTGGAAAACCAATGATCTAAGGATAAGTTGTTCACAAAATGTGTGCCTTGGTTGTGATCCCAATGGGTCATCATAATGTCTGCTTCTCATTCAGTAGGCTACTACATACAGATGTGAAGTAGGAAAAACAAAAACAAAAAACAAGAGTCCAGTGACCTTGGTAGAAGCCTACAGTTCATGAACTTCAAATGTTTGATTGTGGGACATATGCTCTTCTCAAGAGATGCTGCCTTTCTTCAGACAGTTGATAATCAAAATCCCTTAGTCCAAGTTTATTGTGTCTCTGAAGGCTTTAACTGCAGAACTGAAATGCACACTTATTGAACAGGAACAAATGGGGCCTTTGTTGTGATAAAATACTTCCACTATTTGGCTTCAGTACTCTTGACTGCACTTTAAGGACTGTGCTGAATCTCAGAACAGGACAGGAGTGGAGGTAAAGGCCACATTATAATGGCTGAATAACTCTTGGGTCACAGTGATCCACTGGAATGGTGTCTTCTTCAGTAGTAAGGTGGTAAGGAATCATCACGGACAAAAATCCAGGTACCAGGTCTGTACGCTGATGGAATATCAGAAGGAAGGTCATCAGAGGGTCCAGGTGAACATTCAGCAATCAGGAGGCACAGGACGTAGTTCACTTTGGATGGAGTGCAGTCAGTATGCACTGAGCGTCTGGACAGAAACTCAGGTCTTCCAATTCTCAGTAACAGCGCTGGTGGCAGTGCTTGGTCAGTTGTGTCTTTTCTCACCGCAAGGTCAAAGGTTCCAAAAACAAAAACAAAAACAAAAACTACCTCCGGAGGTTCCTGCCACATCCTGACAAGCTCTTCAGGGTCGCAAATCCAGTTCTTGAAAATCTAGGAATCTGAAGTCCATGGCTGCAGCTACACTGAATGGCATCTGCTCCAAAGATTGCAGAACACTGTAGCAAAACTTTCTGAACCTCCAATCCTGGACATCTTATGTTTTGTCACATAATTATGCTTTTGAGTTCCAGTTTTCCCCCCCTCCTTTCTTCAGACAAAAGCCTTTTATCACCAGTCTTAAGATTCTTTTGAGGTACATCCAAATTTAATTACAAAAGAGCTAAAGACCAACATTTTCCTCCAAAACAGTCATTTCTCTGGAAGTGAAATCTTCTACCTCTCTCTGCCCTTTAGGTAAAGGGAATAGTCAACTTATATTTTCAAATATTTGAATATCACAATTGGCTAACAACTAATCAGACAAAATACACTTAATGTGTTTGTGTTCACTTGGTTAGAGCTGTACCACTTGTTAAGCACCACTCCATACAATGAAAATATTTTAAATCCAACTGTTTAAACCTTTTTTATAGTGTTTGCTGGAATAAAGGCCTGCAACTTGATAAAAACAGCTAACAACAAAGAAACAACAACAACAAAAAAATGGCATTCTGGCCATCTCGGTATTACACTTGCAAGCAATTAGAATACAAAACAGGCCAAAAAAAAAAAAAAGTGGAGCTTTGAATCACTTCCATGTCTACTGATTTTGAGGTTCAGCAGGAGTTCTAACAAAATTTTTCAGAGAATGTTAACTTTCAATCAATAAAGCAAAAGTTGAAATCATCTTTCAGGAATCTCATGCCTGGATCAGTCTGTTCCAGTCCGCCCACTTGCTAAACATCCCGTGCACCATTAATTAGCTGGGCTTGGCAGCACCATTAATAACATAAACCTGTTCACTACCAACCACACAAACCAAGGTTACAAAACAGGAGGTGATATGCTGGCAACCATGGTCGTGGAAAATGGTCAATGAAGGCAAGGCAGGCAGGCACCAGTATAAACAGCAGCACACAAAACAATTGCTGGGCCAAAGATTAAGTAAGCTTCTTGATGCACGTTCACCCCTAATTGTAGCTGCTTTTACATTGGGTGCCATGGTACCATATGCATTGGCGGTGCTTCAGGCACCCCATGGTGAGAAAAAAGGACCCGGAAGCCAAGCAGTGGAGTGATGTTATCCCGAATATCCATTATGCATAGAAACAGCTCACATATCCTAGGGGTTTCAAATTAGTTGGGAAGGGTCCCAAATGACATCTAGGCCTCAGTTTCCTTCCTGTGGCATTACAAAAAAAACAACAAAAAAACAACATAACCTGTTCTTAACTGTTTCCAGGTCACAGTCCCCTTTGAAAACCTGCTATGGATGGGATCACCATTCCTTTAGGATGCACATTCGCAGTTTGCCAACCAACCAAAGTCAGGGACCCCTGCGAGAGGATCTTCAACTCCCAAAGGTCCCCAAGGTTTAAAAACTCAAGGAATGGGCAGCTGCTAAGTTTTCTTGCAATTAAAACAAAAATTACAAATCGATGCTCATGTAAACTGACGCTTTATATAGTTTACAAAGCGCGTTCAAACACACACACACACACACACACACACAAATGGGCAGAGGAGGGAAACTGAGGCGCAGACGAATTTACAGGGTGACTTGCCTAAGGTCACTCGGCCAGCTGGCGGCTAAGGCCCGGAAGCAAACCCCAGCTCTTCCGACGACCCCACCCGGGAGCTGCAGCCCGAGCTCCCGCCCCTCACTAAGGTGGCATGAGGAGGAAAAGGCAAAGGAGAAAGCCCACCACCAACCATCCTCCAGCTCCCTCCTGTCCCCCCAGCTGGGTCCTGCCAGGCCCCGAAGGGTGATGATGAGGGTGGCGCCAGGCTTCCCCCCGGCCACCCCGCCTCCCCAAATCCCGCCGCTGGCTGCCGCCGCCTCCCCGGAGCGGGCGGAGCAACTGCCCACCGCCGCCGCCGCCAACCACCCGGACGACTCCTCGTCGAATCGCAAACGCATAGGCCGCCGCCCGAGTTCTGCGTACGAGAAGAAAGACGCGGCGCGAGCGCCAACGGCCACCGGGCGCGCGCCGCGGTGGCGGCGGCGGCGGCCGGGCCTGCGCCCCAAGAGCCGGATGCCAGAGCAGGAGGAAGAGCCGCCAACCGATCGCTCGATCGACCGCACGCCCGCTCCTTCGCCCTACCAGACCGGGGAGGGGGGGAGGGCGCGCCAGGGCTTCTTCGAGTTAGGGGGCCTGACTCCCCAGCGACGAGACAAGATGGCTCCTCCGGTCTGCGCTGCAGCTCAACCGTCCCCCGGCTGCGTCGTTCGTCCCGCCCCCCCCACCCACCCTCCCACCCCACCTCCCCCGGTTACTGTTTCTTTAAATGGCCTAGAGAGAGTTTTTCAAAGGCTCTTTCTTCTTCCCTTCTCATTGCCTTTCTAGGAATTTTGTCTCTCTTAGCTTTGGTGGGGTCTCGCTCTATCTAGCTCAGGCTGACCTGGAATTCACTATGTAGTCTCAGGGTGGCCTCGAACTCACAGCGATCCTCCTACCTCTGTCTCCCAAGTGCTGGGATTAAAGGCGTGCGCCACCTTCTTTGAATCCACTTAATATGAATAGTAGGAATCGTATACTGACAAATACTGTATCAGGGAGAATCCTACAGTAAGATTTCCAAGCTCCAGTTGCAAGCGGTTTTTACTTGCCTCTTTCAACTTCTCTAAGCCCACTTGAGTAGGACTTTTATGCTGAAGAAACACTGCAGCAAGAAAAATCACAGGCTCCGAGTTCCAGGTTCCAACAGCTAGGCACATTTTGCCCTCTTTTAAGTAATTCTTACCTACTCTGCCTTAGCCCAGGTTAAGGTTCCCTGAAATGGTATCCCTGCAGAACCAAACTTTCTTTCCTCAACTCAGTTTAAACTGCGGAGGTAGCTCCAGGTCCGTGGTCTGTGAACAGAAGTGGCAAGTGCTCATCCAGTGGTAACCTGGGCGACACCCTGCGAGACGCACGTGGGCAGGTCGGGGAGGCCCCGCGCACGTCTCCAAGGCCATCAGGCTTTGTCCTCGTGCACCGCCTTCCGCCCGCGTCCCCTCCCCCCGGGGGCGGAGCCTGTCCCCTGCTGAGCCCGCCTCCCGGCTGCGCGCGGCGACGGGCCGCGGTCACGTGAGCGCGGCGCGGCACGGCGGGGGAGGGGCTCTGGTTTCCGGGCGGCGGAAGGAGACGCGACCGCGTGAGGACGAGACGATTTAAAAACACGCTCCGGGAGCCACGGACGTCACCCCGTGGGCTCGTGCTCGCACTCTTCTCGTCGCTTCCGCGTCCCGGTCCCGGCCGGGCTCTCAGGTGAGCGGCCGCCGCCCCGCGGGGCCCGTTCCTTGGGGTGTGCGCGCGGCCGGGGCTGCAGAGGGGCGGGCGGGCGCGGCGGGGTCGGCGGCGCCGGCGCCCAGGCCGGGCGGGCGGGGCGGGGTCGAGCGCGCTGCCCCGGCGCCCGAGCGACTGCCCGGGTTCTAGGCCCGGGTGCGTGGCCCCACTGCCCGAGCGGGGACGTCCGCGGCGTTCCCCCGGGCTGCGGCAGCGAACAGGCCCCGCCGTCGCGCGCTGCCCTCCCTGGCCTGCAGGGAAGCCGTCCGCACCGTGCAGAACCGGATCCCCGCGTGGCTTTTAGTCCCCTGCTCCGTGGCGCCCGGGGACTGGGGAGGAAGTCGTAAATGGCACGGTGGGAGAAAGGAAATTATCAAAGGCCACCTGCCGTGTGCTTGCTTTCTCCTGCATTTTCTAGGGGCGGCGGGGGGATGTTGGAAACGCAAAGAGGTCTTCGTCATAGGTGGCTGGCCGTCAAGTTGGTTGGGATTTAGTGCAGCTGAAATCTTACTACGCCAGCGTTGGCTGTAAAGACCTGCAGAAGGAATAGGCGAGCTTCGGTGTTAGGATGATTTGAGACTCACCAGAAGAGCACCAGTGTTGGGAGAGCTCGGTCACTGATGTTGGAACTGCTCCCTGTACGCACGCAAAGCCTACTAGTGGAAGAGGGGCTTAGTAGAGCTGGCTTGCTGTGCTGTGAAAAATCTTTCAGTAAAAATAATGACAAGTGCCAATAGAACTTTAAAAGTTCCTAACAGAAAATGCTCCTTGTGTTCTGTAATTATTTTTCCAGATTTAAAAGACCGTGAAGGGCATAATTTTCCTAGTTTGTAGGGGAGACACTACTGGGAATTTCCATAAACTTAGAGATATGTAGTTTATTTGGCAGCCTGATGGGTAGTAGGGCTTGACAGGAGACTCATCAGGAATCAAAGAGGTTGGACGATGCCAGGTGGGGGCGTGTCCCAGCGTTAATGTTCTGTGCTACTTACTTTCATCTCTGGTAACATCAGGGGCAAAAACTAAGCTCACAAAGTGTGCTTGCTTAATTAATGAAAACTAGTTTTGCATTAGAAGAGGCCAGGTGTTTATCAAGGACTTGCCTTTTGAGACCTTGTAGGGGTAGCTACAGTTGTAGGTTGGATGAAAACTCGAGATTGGGAATAAGAGCAAGGCATTTTGCCCCAGTCTTACTTCACATTAAGTCATTGTCTCTAACAATGCTGGTTGTACCGTTTAGTCACAATGGATCTTTTTAATAAACCGAGTTACAAACCTTTCTGAGCCACATGATTAAATGGAGTTAGTACATTGTCCTCTCTTGGTTTTGTGAGGCTTGAATGCCTCACTTAATGTACACAATGTTTTAATTTTGCATGGTTATGTATTGATCCTGAGACTGTAACATGCATGTTTGTGCTTTTAGCATGTTTATATAGTCATGTCATATAGAGTTCTAAGAGTGACAGTCATAAATCATTTGCTCATTTAACCTGTCTGATAAGAACTGTGTGAAGTGTAGCTATTACCCCCATCTTGTAAGCAGAAACTGAGGCACAGTGGTTAACTACCGCTAGTCAATGGCAGAGTTTGGGTAAGAATCATACTGGTTATAGAAATAGCTTTTTTTTTTTTTTTTTTTTGAAATTGAGATGGCATTTTGCTATGCTGCCAAGGCTACCTCAAATTCCTGGGCTCAAGCTGCCTTGCTGCCTCAGCCTTGCTTGCTTTTAGAATTAGCTCTTATTGTCCTGTGTAGCCAGCTCCTAGTCCAGGTACCTGAGGTAGTAGAACCTTACAATCAAATGAATTTGGGTATGTTGTTACAGACAGTTGGCTTAGGATTCTTTGCACTTGGGGCTGAAACTTGAGCAGTTTACTTTTGCACCAGCCATTATTTAAATCTTAAATTGGAGGTTAACCTGTGGGAAAGATAGAGCTGCAGAGGACGAGTAGGACCATATTTCAAAGGACCTAATGTGTCATGGTAAAGAGTTTTTGTTTATGAGAAGAACAAAACTGACCCTTGGTCAGAGCTGTGGCCACCAGAATAAACAATAGACACACTGGAGACAATTGAAAAGGGTAAAAATGCAGGTCTTTTTAAAACTAGTAGCCTAGGAGTGGGGTAGGAGGCACACAGATAAAAAATTTTATAAATAGGAAGAGTGGGCTGTTGAAAGAATGTGGTGGAGGAGTAGGAAAGTGCACAGTGGCTTGGTTATCCTGAGTTCTGTATTATAAATAGTGGCCAGTAGTCTGTTTCTTATTTCTCTTTTATGCTGCTTTTTTATCTTGAATGGGGATACTGTTTTCTCTTTAGAGCTGGCTTGAACTTCTGTGTGCTCCTGCCTTCATTTCTGTCCTCACCAGGTTCATGCCCCACTTGAGCTTTACCTTGCTCTCCTGAAGCTAAAGAAATGTCCAGTACTTCTTGATATGTTCCTAAATCCTGTCTGTTTTTAAGCACCTAGCTTTGATATGTGAAACTTTTCCTAATTGTTATTAAACTGTATCAAGTAATAATATTTTTTTATTTATTTTTATTTATTTGAGAGAGAGGGGAGGGGGAGTGAAAGAATGGGCATGCCAGGGCCTCCAGCCACTGCACATGAACTCCAGACACATGCACCCCCTTGTACACCTGACTTACATGGGTTCTGGGGAATTGAACCAGGGTCCTTTGGCTTTGCAGGCAGATACCTTAACCACTAAGCCATTTCTCCAGCCCAGTAACATTTTTTGAAAGCTTCTTTCGGGTCTTCCAAAGGCTGAGAGCGTCCTAGCAGATTGGTGATGTATCTTTATGTGTCTTGCTTTCCAATACAGAAAGAAAGAAAAACCATTTCCGATCGCTTCTATGTTACATGTTGTTACACACAGTGTTCTAGGGCTCACAAAGCTTTGAAAAGCCAGTAACAAGATTGCTTCATTGATAATGACACCTTTACAATATGTCTCAACCAAACTGACCATCTAATATTTTGTTCCTTTGGCATAATCACTGTTAGTCCTTGGTTCTCCTTGAGATGTTAGAGTAATGTGGATGTGGGAAACTAATACTTTTTTAAAATAAGGACAATAATGCATTTTTATTTATCACTTATCCTTGTTTTACCCATTGTTTTTAAATTCTTTCCAATGCAGTATTGAAGAATGACCAAAAAGGAAACGCCAAGATGATTTTCAAAAAGTAAAATTAAAAGTCGGTAAAAAGAAGCCCAGATTAGAAAATGCTACTGCTACAAATTTTAAAACAAAGGCTATACATTTGCCTGAACAACTTAAAGAGGATAGAACACTTCCAACAAACAATAGAAAACTTAACATAAAGGTAAGCTGTAAATCATGTTTTGTTAAAATGAGACTTTCCTTTGAAATTATGTAGAATGTTAGGTTGTTGGAAAAGTTGTAACTCTGAAGAGAAAATGATTTGCCTCAGGGTCATAGGATTTATTGATAGATGATGTTTGAGTTCACATGTTGACTACATATGATCATACATTTCCTCCAGAAAGGTTTGCTGAACTAAAATCCATAGTGATTTTTCTCTAGTATATTTAAATGATTTCATATATACATGTATTCATATAATTTGGAAGTAATTCTTGCATTTAATTCATTGTTTTATATGGTATATCAAGTTTTTGATGGATAGTTTCCAGCTGTTTCTGTAGCTGATTAAGATAGGATCCTATTTTTAAAAACATTTTATTTATTTATTTATTATACAGAAAGAAAGAAAAACCATTTCCGATCGCTTCTATGTTACATGTTGTTACACACAGTGTTCTAGGGCTCACAAAGCTTTGAAAAGCCAGTAACAAGATTGCTTCATTGATAATGACACCTTTACAATATGTCTCAACCAAACTGACCATCTAATATTTTGTTCCTTTGGCATAATCACTGTTAGTCCTTGGTTCTCCTTGAGATGTTAGAGTAATGTGAATGTGGGAAACTAATACTTTTTTAAAATAAGACAATAATGCATTTTTATTTATCACTTATCCTTGTTTTACCCATTGTTTTTTAAATTCTTTCCAATGCAGTATTGAAGAATGACCAAAAAAAGGAAACGCCAAGATGATTTTCAAAAAGTAAAATTAAAAGTCGGTAAAAAGAAGCCCAGATTAGAAAATGCTACTGCTACAAATTTTAAAACAAAGGCTATACATTTGCCTGAACAACTTAAAGAGGATAGAACACTTCCAACAAACAATAGAAAACTTAACATAAAGGTAAGCTGTAAATCATGTTTTGTTAAAATGAGACTTTCCTTTGAAATTATGTAGAATGTTAGGTTGTTGGAAAAGTTGTAACTCTGAAGAGAAAATGATTTGCCTCAGGGTCATAGGATTTATTGATAGATGATGTTTGAGTTCACATGTTGACTACATATGATCATACATTTCCTCCAGAAAGGTTTGCTGAACTAAAATCCATAGTGATTTTTCTCTAGTATATTTAAATGATTTCATATATACATGTATTCATATAATTTGGAAGTAATTCTTGCATTTAATTCATTGTTTTATATGGTATATCAAGTTTTTGATGGATAGTTTCCAGCTGTTTCTGTAGCTGATTAAGATAGGATCCTATTTTTAAAAACATTTTATTTATTTATTTATTTGAGAGAAAGATGCAGAGAGATTGAGAGAGAGAGAGAGAGAGAGAGAGAATGAGAATGAGAATGAGAATGAGTGAGCGTCAGGGCCTCCACCCACTGCAAACAAACTCCAGATGCATGTGCCCCCTTGTGCATCTGGCTTACGTGGGTCCTGGAGAATTGAACTGGAATCCTTTGGCTTTGCAGGCAACTGCCTTAACTGCTAAGCCATCTTTTCAGCCCCAATATTTGTTTTTAAACTCATGTAGCACATCATTTCATTTGCAGAGATGTAATGCTTGAGATCAGAAGTGTTTTGTATTTCAAATTCTTTTAGATTTTTAAATATTTGCTTATGTATCATGAGATATATTTTGGGGAATGAAATTCTCAGATAGTATTCTCTGAATAAAATACACCCCTTGTGAAAGACCATGTAATAGACAGAAAAGGCCTATTAAGTTAGGAATGCATAACTTCACTAACCCTAATGGTTTGTACCTAGTAGGTCTGCATTAAATGATGGTGTTGATTGCTATCACTTTAAATCATACAGTGTCAGCCTACATGTGGTTTTTTTTTTAATTGAAACTGAAAACTCTGTAATGGTTTTAAGGTAAAATATTTTAAAGATAAATCAGTGTTTCGGATCTTAGGAAAAGCAAAATAACATTTGAAAAATACTGATGCACTTTACACAGGGATTTGAGCTGATTAGCAAAGCTTAGTTACAGTGTTTATTTTAAAGTGTTTATGTAATGGATAGATATGTTTACACCTAAAAATCTGTTTTTATTTACAGGATTTGCTGTCACAGATGCATCACTATAATGCTGGGGTTAAACAAAGTGCTCTTCTTGGACTAAAAGACCTTTTGTCTCAGTACCCATTTATAATTGATGCTCACCTTTCAAACATATTAAGTGAAGTGACTGCTGTGTTTACAGATAAAGATGCTAATGTACGATTAGCAGCAGTTCAGCTTCTTCAATTCCTGGCCCCCAAAATACGAGCTGAACAAATTTCTCCATTTTTTCCTTTGGTAAGTGCCCATCTCTCTAGTGCCATGACTCACATTATGGAAGGAATTCAGGAGGACTCTTTAAAAGTTTTGGACACTCTGCTGGAACATTACCCAGCTCTAATTACTGGCCGTAGCAGTATATTGCTTAAGAATTTTGTAGAACTCATTTCTCATCAGCAGCTGTCCAAAGGACTGATAAATAGAGACAGATCCCAATCCTGGATACTTTCTGTAAATCCTAATCGGAGACTCACTTCTCAGCAATGGAGGCTGAAAGTCTTAGTGAGACTCGGTAAATTCCTTCAGGCCTTGGCAGATGGATCCAGTAGGTTGAGAGAAAGTGAAGGACTTCAGGAACAAAAAGAAAATCCCCATGCCACTAGCAACTCCATTTTTATCAACTGGAAGGATCATGCCAACGACCAGCAACACATCCAGGTTTATGAAAATGGGGGTTCACAGCCAAATGTCAGTTCACAGTTCAGGCTACGGTAAGGATTTCAGTTATGTCCACACTCAGTTTTCCTATGTTGAATTCTGACTGCTGACCATTAATGGCTAATGGTGGGAAGACATGAACTTGTCTTTCATAGTTTTCATGATGAGTTGATTTGGTAACTCCTGGTGCAAGGAGTCATTTGAAAATATTCACTTGGAGCAAAGCCTACTTGGAAGTAAAATGTGAACATTGATATTGGCTTTGTGATTTTAGAATTTTATTTTTCTTACTAGTCTTGATCAATGTAATTGCCAGTTTATAGTGTTTCATTTATACAGTACATTTAAATTAAGCAGAGGACAAAATATTTTTTAATCATTAACTTTTTTTTTATTCTTACCTTTTCTTATTATTAGGTACTCAGTTGGAGGAGTAGGCATTGTGGATGAAGGCCTGTCTTCTACTGAAAGCTTGAAGGGTTTTATTGAGATAATAATTCCATTACTGATAGAGTGCTGGATTGAAGCTGTGCCTCCCCAATTAGCTGCTTCTGTTGGAAATGGTGTGGAACGGGAGCCTCTGCAGGTTATGCAGCAAGTCCTTAATGTTATTTCCCTTTTGTGGAAACTCTCTAAACAACAGGATGAAACCCATACATTGGTGAGGACTGAATGGGTTCTTTGTTATTAGTAAAGCCTTTTGTTATAATTGGGAAGATTAGAAGTTAGTTGTTACTATCAATTGAGAATGTGTTTTCCGAAGACTACTCAAAGAGTTCAAAGGTAAATTTGTTTCTTTTCCACAAAACTATAAACTAAAATAGTTTTGTGGGGCTATTATCTCTGAATATATTTGTTTTTCAGTGAAACATCTAGCAAATTGTTTGATGCTATTTGTTTTTTGTTAGGTATAACTCACGGTAGTATTAACTTATGCCAGATTGATTATGCAAGAGCATTTGGAATGATTCTAACAGGATTGAGAAAGTTGCTGTTAGTAGTCTGCTTGTTTGTGATATGTTGCCAAGTATCTCAGCAAAGGACCCAACTGAAGACCTGTAGTGAATGTAGTATATAGATCATGCTGCGCTATGTGGTGTTGTGGATATGAGGTAGAACAAGCTGTAATATTAAACTGATGATAGATTAATATGGTAGCGTAGTCAGTCAGCTGCAGGAGCTTTATTTTAAAGCTTGATGCATCTGCTCTATAGAAGAGTTCTTATAGAACTTTTGGCTAAGCAGATGTAAATCCTTGAAGTTGCCTATGAACACAAAACTGAGAATGCAGATCTTTTTGTTTAGTCTTTTCATTTTGAGCTGCAGCTTAAGATGAGTCTGCTATGTAAGATAAAACTAAGGGTAAGCATTATTTGATAATTTTTAAAAGCATTATGGAGGGTGTACTAAGGTTTTTAAGGACTATTCTCTGTCAGTGTTAGCCCATCACTTACCTACAGGATGCAAATAGGATGATGTTCTATAGATTATAGTTTTGAGTTTGTCTTTATTCATTGTACATAATGGCAAGAAATAAATCATATTATAACTGTAGTGTGATACCAGGGAAGCAAAGCATGCATCTCGTGACAATCTGGTGTAAGCTAATGACAGTGTATACAGAAGTCTTTACAATTTTAATGGATCTATAGGTAGTCCTTGACTTACAGTGGTGCACCCTAACATTTTTCTTCTTTAGGATGTTGCCATAGCTTACCTGCATAGCCCTGTCTTTCAGTATGCTGTTGGATAAATACACAAAATATCAATTCCATATTATAAAACAGGGTTTATGTCAGGTACTATTTCCAACTTTAGGCTAATATGAGTGGTGGAACTTATTTAAGATTGGCTTGGCTAAAAATTCCGGGGTTGAGTCAATTGACTGTATTAAAATGCATTTTTTGGCAAGATATTTTTTACTTAAAGTGGGTTTATCAAAACTCACTAAGTCAAGAAACATCTATATTTTCATCTGAAAGACTTAAGATGAAAGTAATGATACTAACATGGGCTTTTGAGTATGAGTCTTACATAGGAGCAGGAATCAACTATATATATACATTTTTTTTTTTTTGAGGTAGGGTCTCACTCTTGCCCAGGCTGACCTAGAATTCACTTTGTAGTCTCAGGGTGGCCTTGAACTCGTTATAATGATCTTTGTACCTCTGCCTCCCAAGTGCTAGGATTAAAGGTATGTGCCACCATGCCCAGCCAACTATGAATTCTTTATAGTAATATTTGTGTTGGATAGATTACTAGGAGAAAACATAAATTGTCAAATATACTAATTGTGCTAGCTTGGGTCAACTATCAATTAAGTGACACTGAGGAAGGATTTAAGTCCTACTTTAATTTTATGGATAACAGGATACTATGTTTAAAGTATGAAGGCCGTTGAAGATGAAAACTCTTGAGACACTATATAAACACTATATAAACTTACATGAAAGAAGTGTGATACGTTCATGTATGTATGCATAAAATGCATATGCACTGCTGAGAATTAAACTACATCTCAAGCACAAGAACAATATTTAAAAGTGCCTTGGACTGGAGAGATAGCTTAGTGTTTAAAGGCACTTGCCTGCAAAACCAAAGGACCCAGGTTCGATTCCCCAGTACTCACATAAAGTCAGATGTACAAAGTCGTACATGGTCTCGAGTTCATTTGCAGTGGGTAGAGGCCTTGGCGTGCTCATTCTGTCTCCCTCTCTCAAATAAAAGTACCTTGCTATACTGTGCAATAATAACTTGATTAGAAAGAACTATAAAAATGATACCCATGCATAGTCAAATTAAAATTCATTTAAATTTGTTTTACCATTTCACTGTTCCTCCCTTACTCATCTTTATTTGTAGAATAATAGTGAAAATATTAGATGGTCTACAGAGCAGTTTAATAAAAAGAAAGGAATACTGTTCCTTAGCTTTTATTAAGCACAAATCATAGATCATAGGCTGAATTTTAACTTTCCTCTTGGTAACTAGTTTTTCTGTTGACAAATGGACATCTGGATTAAGTCTGGTTTTAGGGTTACTGGTGTTGCATTATGCATTTGTTTGCAGGTATTTATGATGGTTGAGACACATTTTATTTGGATTCAGGTTTTTAAAAAACATTTTGTAATGTGAAGTTATCCGTGCTTTGAAAAGACTGTTGAGGCACATTAACTCACAGTGTGGTGATTGAGGAGACCTGTCCTTACTAAGGTTGCTTATTTCTGACATAATCTATGTGTCCTCAATAAATACTTAGTTGTAAAAATAAAAATACAATTTAATATTTAAATCCATTTTTTTTTTGAGAGAGAGAGAGAGTCAGAGAAGAAGAGGCAGAGAGAGAGAGAATGGGTGCACCAGCAGCCTCTCAGCCACTGTGGACGAACTCCAGACGTGTGCACCCCCTTATGGGCAAGTGCAGCGTTGTCGTCCTTGCGTCACTATGTCTGGCTAAACGTGGGACCTGGAGAATCAAACAGGAGTTCTTACGCTTGGTAGGTAGGCGCCTTAACCGTTAAGCCATCTCTCTAGCCCTAAATCCATTTTGTTAGGGGCAGGAGAATTTTGTGACTTATATTCATAGTTTTTTTTTTTTTTTTAATGCAAGAAAGTAAGAGCAATGGAGAGAATTGATGCACCAGGGCTTCCAGCCACTGCAGTAGAACTCCACATGTGTGGGCCACCTTGTGCGCATGTGCAGCCTAGCTTGCATGCGTGTGTCTCCAGACATATTTACTACCATGTGCATCTGGCTTACATGGCGCCTGGAGAGTTGAACATAGGTCCTTAGGCTTCACAGGCAAGCGCCTTAACCCATCTCTCCAGTCCTACATTCTTATTTATTTATTTTATTTTTAATAGGTTTTTCAAGGTAGGGTCTCACTCTAGCCCAGGCTGACCTGGAATTCACTCTGTATTCTCAGGGGAACCTCAAACTCATGGCGATCCTCTGCCTCCTGAGTGCTGGGATTAACGGCACCATACATAGTTCCTAGATTCTTACTTTACTTTTTATTTTTCATATTTTTATTTGTTTATTTCTTGTACTTGAAGTACTCTTTGATGACATCCTTGGCCTGAGATTCCTTGCCATAGTCTTTAACAACTACACAGCTGCAGCCAACCACTTTGTGGGGTTTCCCCTCTCAGTCAATTTTGCAGAGGCCTACCCATTCCCCTAGTTTCTTGTTGTCATCAACCTTAATTAGGTTGATTTGGTGCTCAGCACAAAGGGCCTCCACCAACTTGACATACATTGGCTCATCACAATTGGATGCAAGCACACAAAGATGGGCTTGGCGCTTGTCTAAGGCTTTGGCGGCTTCATGAATTCCACGTGCTAGGCCATTGTGGATGAGGGCGGTCTTCAGCACCTCTTGCAGAACAGTGTTCATGTCCATTACACCTTCAGCAGCAGTGCCTTCCTCGGCCATGGTGGCGGGTTACAGGTGAAGCGGAATCTTGAAAGCACCCGAGCCTCCACCTCTGCGTGACCCAGCGGCGGCAGGGAAAGAGCTAGATTCTTATTTTAGTGCTTGTCTTGTTAAGGATTTCTTCACATGTTTGATTACTGTTACTCCTTTTTCACGAAAATTAGAATTGGTACCAGTCAGGTGCAGTGCAGTCAAGGTTTTTTTTGGCATTTACTGAAAGATTAATTGGGTTTATCAACTTAATAACAACTTAAAATTCAAGTCAAGTGGTGTGTGTTGTGTATACCTGTATCCTAGCACTCAAGAGGCCAAGGTAAGTTCTGGACCAACTTAGGATACAAAATAAGAACTTGTTTTAAAAATACTCAGCCAGGGCTGGAAAGATGGCTTAGCAGTTAAGGCGCCTGCCTCGTAAGCCTAAGAACGCTGGTTCCAATCTCCAGTTCCCACCTTTAGCCAGATGCAAAGTGATGCAAGGGCGCAATGCCGCACTTGACCACAAGGGGGCGCACACATCTGGATTTTGTTCTCAGCAGCTGAGAGTCTGCTGGCGCGTCCATCTCTGTCTCCCTCTCCCTCTCTCTCTGTCTCTCTCTGTGTCGCTCTCCAAAAATAAATAAAATAAAAAGTTAAAAAAAATACTCAGCCAGGTTTTTTTTTTTTTTTTTGTCTTTTTAGAGTTGGGAGACCAAACACTAGCCACATTTTTTTATTGTTCTGTAGTTACATGTGTGTAATGACAACTTTATTGGATAACACTGATAGAGAACAGTTCCATCACTATGAAAATGTATATTGAATATTGTTGTGCTCTAGAATCTAGCTGTACAGAGGAGCTTGTTTTGTATTTACCATATGGTGGAGTTGATGGCAGTAGACTAATATGGAATGTCAATAGTAGGAATACATATTAAAGAGAGCAGAATAAACCTGATGGGATAAAACAATTAATGCATCAGAGTTAAACGTAAAAGTGTATGGATTGTTTTATAATATTCTTGTAACTTCTGTACATATATTTACTTTAAGTATTTCAAGACAAATTTTTAATCCCTTTAGTTTTTTTAAAAAAATTTTGTTTATTTTTATTTATTTATTTATTTGATAGTGACAGAGAGAGAGAGAGAATGGGTGCACTAGGGCCTCTAGCCACCACAAATGAACTCCAGATGCATGCGCCAGCCACCTTGTGCATTTGGCTTACGTGGGAACTAGGGGATCAAGCCTCAAACTGGGATCCTTAGGCTTTATAGGCAAGTGCTTGACCACTAAGCCATCTTTCCAGCCTCCCGTTAGTATTTTTGTGCATTGGCAATATTTATATTTGTATGTTATCCTACAAACTCAAATACATCTTCCTATCATAAATCAAATATACTATAAGCAAAACATAGTAGTAATAAAAATGAAAGATGTAAAGAGCATGCATGGAAGTGGGTAGTGGAGTGGTCAGGCTATTGGGGAGTGAAGTATTTGGATGTAACTGAGTGAAGGAGAAAGTCTTGAGACTTGTAGCAAGAATATTCTTTGTATAGAGAATAACAGATATAAAGGCACTTAGGTGAGAATAAGTCTGGTATATTTGAGAAATGGCAGGAAGGCTTGTGCAAGTAAGGTACTGTGAAAAAGGTAGAAGGTGATGGAGAAAAAGAGTTGTGGTTATATCATGAGGGCCTTAGTTCCTGATAAGGAATTTAGATTTAACCTGAGTGTGGTGAAAGTACATTGATTGGAGGGTTTTGATCAGAAGATGATTCATATCATGCCTATTTAACTTGAATGCGTTACACTTACATAATAGAATAGAAATGAACTCTTGTTTATTTACCATTTCCTCTTAGCACCCATCATCTATCTGATGATTGACCAGTCTTACACACCCCTCCCACCAATTGCATTTCTTGTTTGCTGGGCCATTTCGAAACATAATTTATATTTTAAAAAGATACCCCCTGGCTGTGTGTCGCAAGTTGACTTTTAGGGCAAGAAGAGAAGCAGGGAGACTAATTGATCAGGTAAGGGATAGTGGTTTAGAGTAGAGTGAAAGCTGGTGGTTGAAGTGATAAGTGGTACTAGGCAATGTCAGCAGCACTAATGTGTGCATTGTGAAAGAATGAGGAGTCAAGAATAGTGCCAGGGCTGTGGTCCAGCATGACTGTAAGTAGAAGTGTTTGGTTTTATTCGTGTTATATTTAAGATGTCTGTTAAAAATTCAAGAATATCAAGAATACATTTTTTAGAGTCTGAAGCTCAGGCAGAAACAGTTTAAGTGCTGGTAACTGAGTAATCCAAACATTTAACTGTCAGGAAAAAGAGAAGAACTCAGTAAATATTAAGTAGGAACAACTAAGCTGCAGGTGACCAGCTGGTTTTGTACCATGTCTTATATACTAGGACCTCATGGTCTGGCAGAATGTTTTGGTTGATTGCTCACTGTCAGAGTATTGAATTGGAATTAGGAAGATGGGTTTATACACTGGAAGGAATCAAAACTAGCATGCAGTAGAGACACTGGCAACCCCATCTTTATTGTGGTACTATGCACAGTAGCCAAGTTAAGGGAAAAGCCTAGGTGCCCATCAACAGAAGATAGGGGGGAAAAGTGAGAATGCACAATGTTTTTAAAATCTGTTTTTATGAACAGAGAGAGTTTGTGTAAGAGCGAGTATAGGCACACCAAGGCCTCTTGCTGCTGCAAATGAACTCCAGATGCATATGCCACTTTGTGCATTTAGCTCTATGTAGGAATTTTTACTTCAGTAGGAGTCATGGCTTCGAAAGAATTACCTCATTGATTTCAAACATCATTTTATGAGTCATTTTTCATATGCCTTAAAAGAAATAACCAAGCACCAAAGGAAAGAATCAAACCCAAGCCAGCAGCCTTTTTTGCTAGCAAGGGCCTGACTGAACCATTTTCCCAGCCACCACAAAAAGTAATAAAATCATCATTTGCAGGAAAATGGATGTAACTGGGAGTTGTCATGTTAAGCATAAGAAACCATACTCAGAAACACAGATACCATTTTTTCTCATATGTGAAATTCATAATGAGAAAAGTCAAAAGTAGAATATTAGAGGAGGTAGAGGTCTGTGGGAGAAGGGAGGGTGCGAGAGGGTAAATGGAGGGATGAATATAATCAACGTATACACTGTATACTTGTATGTAAATGTTATGGTGAAACTTTTGTACAATTGATGTACTGAAAACACAGTAGGAGGCAATGATATTCACTAGTATTGCTAAAACATGTTAGGAAAGTGCATAGCTGTTTGGAAGTGTTTGAAACTTTAAATGGGAAATAATGGAATTGTTGGTGAATAGCGTTATGGTCTGAATAGAACATGAAATGGAAGATTTATGATTCTTAGAAATATTACATTAGTGGTCCAAATTCAGAATTGTTATTAAATCTTATTTACTCTTTTTTTAACTTAGCAGATAAATGTAAGAAAGGCAGTTATTATGCATGAAAATGACCTGTGAACAAAAAAATTGGATACTCATTTTTATTCTGATTTTAAAATTTACTTACATTCTATATCACTGGCAGAATAGTATTATATGATGGAACATTAGTAGTTGAATATTGACAAATTGTCAAATTTCTACTTGAAGTTTTTATTTTACAGTTTTTTGTGTAGATTTTCTAATTTTAAGTTTTACTTTCAATAGGAGTCCTGGCTTCGAAAGAATTACCTTATTGATTTCAAGCATCATTTTATGAGTCATTTTCCATATGCCTTAAAAGAAATAACAAAGAATCGAAGGAAAGAGTCAAATAAAAGGTATTGATTATGATTATGTCTACTGTATATTCTGAAATTATTGGAACATAGCTTCAATCTGGAACTTTCTACATGTGAATTGTTATTTTCTGAAAATGGAATTAACAGAGAAAGCTGATTTTTAGAGTCACTGTAAGCCTTAGGACTAGTATCTTGTGTTATTGTTGTTTTTTTAATGTTTGTACAAAGTATTTTGTGCTAGATAAATATATCCCATTACATAAATAGAAATTTAATCAAAAATTGTTGAGGTATACAGTTTATTTAGGCGGAGCTGTATGTAATTATGAGTTTCTAGGTGAGCATCTTTAAGTTTAATTACGCTCTTACTGCACATGAAGAAACTGGTAATTAAACTAGTATTATCCTGAAGGAAAAGAGATAACTGGAGAAAACTCAGAACGGTAGAGTAATGGATTAGAGGATAAAGTCTATAGTATGTAGTGTCTACTTCAAGTGAGAACAAGTGACATGATAAAAGTTGACCAGCAGCTACAAGGGGAAACAGTTGTAGATTCCCCAGTAAGCAAACCCTTGAAAGGTAACTTCCAAGTTTGTTCTTATTGTGTGAAAGGAGAGAGACTAACTGGAGAAGCATTGAGATTCCCTGTTTAGACTTGGTAAGATACTATTGTCATGAGGTTTTCATTTATTCACTTTTGTTACTTACTGTAAACAGGATACTGTGGCAGACAGAATCAAATAGATTCCCTGCTTTGCTAATGATTTCATTCTAAATCTTTTTTTTTCCTCTTTTTCATTCTAAATCTTAAGCAAAGCAAGTATGTTGGTTTAGTCAGGAGATAAAAACAGCACTAGTGGTTTTTAACAAAATTTACTATAAAAAGCTGTTAGGTGTTAAACTGAAGAAAAAAAAAAAGGAAACAAGAGCGTCAGCCTCATGTTGCTGGCATGAACCTCCAAACTAGGCACAGTTTATGGGAAGAAGAAGGGATTTATTTGAAGTGTACAGATTCAGGGGAAATTCCGTAATGGCAGAAGAAGGTGGCCCTTCTTTGACAGGTCCAAGCAGAGAGAGAAAAGCAAAAAAGCCACCACCACCACACCAAGCACATTTTAGGAACTTAGGCACAACTGAGGTACTTTGCATATCTTACGCTGAAATTCAGATCTGTCCTTGGATTTCCAGGTAGCTGGAAATCCAAGAAGCCTTAATAAAACTCCTGAATCTATTGGGAGACATTTATTCAAATGACCACATGAGGTAGGTTTTCACTCTAGCCCAGGCTGGCCTGGAATTCACTCTGTAGTCCCAGAGTGGCCTTGAACTCTTACCTCTGCCTTTCAAGTGCTGGGATTAAAGGCGTGCGCCACCAGGTCCGGCCCATACCATGTCTTAAACTCAGAGCAAAAGGTCATATGAGGCCAGGTCTCTAGCACTGCTGTTTGCTTAGGGGCCTGGTAATTTTGGTTTTGTGCCAGAAAACTGTGTATCAGAATCACTGTGGCTATTCAAATGATTTGCTGATAACCTGCAGAAGACTTAACAGTTAACATTGGCAGCAGTAAGAAGCAAAAATGGGCCTGGGAAGAAAATGCCATTATCCTGTCTACCACCATTTTGGATGAAAATTGTAGAGATGGAGGGTGTTGATAGTGGCACAGTACAGTAACATGAAAGCTCTTGAAACATGAAAGTGCCTGAGTTGTGCCTGTGTTCCTAAAGTGTGCTTACTACGGTGGTGGTGGTGGCTTCTTTGCTTTTCTCTCTCTGCTTGGACCCATGAAAGAGGGGCCACCTTCTTCTGCCACTGAATCCCCAAGGCCACTGAAGAGCAGAAACCAGTCAAGCCCAGACCCACGCTTTTCATTCTCAAGAATGTGCAGTTCTGTAGCTTTTCTGTCTGCTGTCTTTTCGTCTTAGCATTGTCTCAGATCCCTTGCACTTTTGCAGAAATCATCTACGTGCAGTTAAATACTACTCTTGGATACAGCTTTATATTAACAAGAAGCTGTTTGGGTTTGTTTCTAACCATTTGGCTGTTGTAGATAATGCTGCTATGAGGCATCTCTATGATTTTGTGTGCATCAAAGGATAAAGTTTCTGCATTATTAAAATTTATTTTTGAATGTGTGTATGTGTAAGAGTACATGTGCAAGTCAGAGGTTGATACTGAGTGTCTTTCTCAATTACTGACTATTTACTAAGGTAGTGTCTCTCACTTGAACCCAGAGCTCACCAATTTGGCTAGTCTAGCTAGCTAGTCAGCTCGCCCCAGGGATCCTATCTTCACCTCTTGAATGCTGGGGAGTTTAGGCAGCCCAGCATTTACATGATCTTCATGCTTAGGCAGCAAGTTCCCTAGCCCAAAATATTGCCATTTTTAAAAATCCATGCAGTTGTCTATAAGAATTCACTCATTTATTACTTAGTGATGTATATGGTGATTATTCCAGTGAGGTAATTTAAGTAAGTATAACTAGAGTGATAAAGATTGGAAGCAGATACAGATAAGCCTTGCCTTTGGCATACAAACAACTTGTATTTATTGCTAACTAGAATATTTCCTAGTTGGAAGGGTCTTCCAAAATGGTACAAAAATTGGTTTATTTTTTCAGCATGGCTAGAGCTTTGAGTAATTTTAGCAAGTTGAGGTTGAGATGTAAGATTTATTACAAAATATGCCAGAAAAGGCCCATTTTCTGTTTATGGAAGGTTGAAAGTTTCTTTTAAAAGTAATTGTTTGGGCTGGAGAATGGCTTAGCAGTTAAGGTGTTTGCCTGCAAAGCCAAAGGACCCAGGTTCGATTCCCCAGGACCCACGTTAGCCAGATGCACAGGGGGGCGCATGCATCTGGAGTTTGTTTGCAGTGGCTGGAGGCCTTGGCACACCCATTCTCTCTCTCTTCCTATTTCTCTGTCAAATGCATAAATAAATATAAATAAAAATATTTTAGAAAATTAAAAATAATTGTTTGAGGGCTGGAGAGATGGTTTAATAGTTCAGGCACCAGCCTCAAAGCCAAAGGACCCAGGTTCGATTCCCCAGGACCCACGTAAGTCAAATGGACAAGGTGGCATATGTGTCTGGAGTTCATTTGTAGCAGGTGGAGGCCCTGGTGTGTTCATTCTCTCCCTTTCCCTCCTCTCTTTTTCTCTTTATCTGCCTCTTTAGCTCTCTCAAATAAAATATTTAAAAATATAATAATGGTTTGAGGGGATGGGCAGATGGCTCAGTAGATAAAAGTTCTTGCCACACAAGTGTGAGTACTTAAGTTTAGGATCCTAGCACCCAGGTAAAAAGCCTGCTATGGCTTTTTTAATTCCTGCCATGCCTACAGATGAGAATGGTAACTGAGATAGGAGGCTCTGCTGGAAGCTAACGGTGGGAGTGGGGGCGGGGGGACTGGTCCATCTAATTTGGTAAAAGCAGCAGTGAATCATGTGAGAACCTCTTTCAAAGGGTGTGGAGAGCTAGGACAACACCTGAAAGCTGCCTTCTGACCTCCATATGTACACCATGGTCCACATTCGTACACATATACACCAATACTTGTTTTTAAAATGTGAGTTGTATTAAAAAGTGAGTAAAAATAGTTTATATAATATTAAAATAATTGCATTTTATGCAGACATACTAACAGATTTGTGTCTGTTTTGTAGTTTTAGTTAATGTGCAGTGAACTGCAGGCTGAAACATACAATGAAGTGTTTCAGAAATACACAATTCATAAATTTTAAATTGCATTTTTTTCAGCATGTTTCAGTCTTACTCCATCCTGCATCCTGCTTGGTCCTGCCTGGGATGAGAATCACTTCTTTTTTAAATATATCCTGCCAATCAGTCATTTAGTAGCCATTTCAATTATGGAATCAACTGCCACAGTATTTTATTTAGGTTCAGATAACCCTTAGGCTATGTCACAGTGCCTTCATCCTTCTCATTTTATCCTACATACTGTTGTTTTCAGTCTCTTGTAAGTTAAGCTTATATATGTTCAAGGAAAAAAACAAGAATATATAGGACTTTATATTAATGATTTAAGCATCTAGTAATGATCTTCAAATGTATCTAAGGCAAACTATTTAGACTTGTGTATTTGGAAGGCATTTTCATACAAATGAAAAAAAAAATTGCCGGGTGTGGTGGCTCATGCCTTTAATCCCAGCACTCGGGAGGCTGAGGATCGCCATGAGTTTGAGGCCACCCTGAGACTACATAGTGAATTCCAGGTCAGCCTGAGCTAGAGTGAGACCCTACCTTGAAAAACCAAAAAATAAATAAATAAATAAATAAATAAATAAATAAATAAATAAATAAATAAATATCAGTTTGAGGAAAACAGACTGCATTTGTTAATAATTATAGTTTGAATTTTCAAACAAAAATTGGTATTTTGGAAAACTTCTGTCATTGTGAACTTAACCCATAAGATTCACTAGCAGTTTGAAACATGCCTCCTACCCCCTTTTTTTTTTTTTTTTTTTTTTTTTTTGAGGTAGGGTCTCACTCTAGCCCAGGCTGACCTGCAATTCACTATGTAGTCTCAGGGTGACCTTGAACTCACAGCAGTCCTCCTACCTCTGCCTCTCAAGTGCTGGGATTAAAGGCATGTGCCACCTGGCATATACCCACGTCCATTTTTGTCCCTCAGTCTGGAATCATTTAGATTTTTTTTTTTTTTAAATAAAAATGTAATTGCTTCTACTGGGATGACCCAAAAGGCAACATAGTGCTGAGAAGAAAGGATGGAGGAGTGCCCAGCACTGAAACACCTCTGTCACACCCTCCAAGGCTCAGGGACCATTGCGGAAGAGGGGGAGGATAGAGCCAAAGGTACGGCTCCTTAAAAGTGCAACTGCCCAGACAGAAATTGGCCTTGATATCCATAATCTTGCAGTTGCCTAGCAGTACCTTTTGCAAGACCCTCATAATAGAAGAAAAAGATGATGACATCAAATTAAAAGAGAGACTAATGGAGAGAGGGAGGGGATACGACGGAGATTGGAGTTCTAAAGGGGAATGGGGGGAGGGGAGGGAAATATACATTTTTATATGTAAGTATAGAAGTTGTCAATAAAAAAATGCCATTGCCTGCCTGCCTGCCTGCCTGCCTGCCTGCCCTCCCTCCCTCCCTCCCTCCCTCCCTCCCTCCCATCCATCCCATCCATCCATCCACGCGCCAGGGGCTGTGAATGAATGCCAGGTGCGTGCGCCCCTTGTGGGTAAGTGCGGCATTGCGCCCTTGCGTCACTTTACATCTGGCTAAACGTGGGACCTGAAGAATCAAACAGGTGTTCTTAGGCTTAGCCGCTAAGCCATCTTTCCAGCCCTCATTGCTCTTTCTATAGGATGTTTTCATGATGTATAATATTCCAGATTTGGAAGTTATTTTCTCTGAGCAGATGGACAATAGCTGCTTTCTGATGCTGTGTAAAGGAGCCATCTAAGATTTGACTGATATTGTGAATTTAAAAACGACCTGCCTTTTTG
The DNA here is from genome assembly GCA_036365145.1 of Orientallactaga sibirica. Taxonomy (NCBI): domain Eukaryota; kingdom Metazoa; phylum Chordata; class Mammalia; order Rodentia; family Dipodidae; genus Orientallactaga; species Orientallactaga sibirica. The sequence continues at coordinate 13,295,294 of JAEOAD010000001.1, forward strand.
TTGTGGTCGTTTTGAGACAGTGTCTCATTGTAGTCCAGGCTGGCCTACAGCTCGCTGCGTAGCTGAGAATGGCCTTGGACTCCTGATCCTGCTTCTTTAGCCTTCCAAGTACCACAATTACAGGTGGGTGTCCCCACACTTGGCTCTTTTTCTTTAGTTTTTTTTTTTTTTTCTCCTTACTCATACTCTATAGTTTTACTGTGAGATTTTATTCTCCTTGGGGTTTAGCAGGCTTAATATAGGTTGTGTCTGTGTTTGTGTGTGTGTTTTAATTTTCCTTGGGATTTAGCAGATTTAATAAGTCTGAGTTCTGAATCTTGAAATCTAATCAGTTCTGGAAAATTCGCATCTTTTTAAAATTTCTACAGTAACATTTTTTTTCTTTCAAAGTGAATTTCATATATGTTAGATCTACTTATTGAACCATGTGTTTTATTTCTGACTTTCTTCTGTCTTCTAGGTTTTACTTCGTCAGTTGTGCTTGATTATAATCACACATTAGTTCCTGTTTGTTGAAAAGATTGTTCTTTGTCAACTGAATTTCCTTTGTCCCTTTCTCAAAGTTCAGTTGACTGTTTTATGGGTGTCTTGGGACCCTGTGTTCAATAACTTATGTGTGTTTATTCGTTCAGTAGTATCATGCTGTCTTGATTACTGTAGCTTTACAGCTTAAGTCCTGAAATGGGTAGTGTGAGTCAGATTCAAAGTTCTGTTCCAGCTGGGCATGATGGAGCACTTGGGAGGCAGAGGTAGGAGGAACTCTGTGAGTTCAAGGCCACTCTGAGATTACATAGTGAATTTCAGGTCAGCCAGGGTTACAGTGAGACCCTACCTTGTTTAAAAAAAAAAAAAAAAAAAAAAGTCCAGTCTTGTTCTTGGAGTTCTTGGCATCCACATGTGTTCAACCTAAGGCACATAGGCCATATGTATCCCAGGATGGTTATGAATGTGGCTCTTAATTCAATGTAGGTGGTAGCATGTTGCAATGTCGGAAGGCTTTAAAACCGATTTGTCAATAATCACAAATTAGTTTTGGATTTAAAAAATATGTTTTTCCCTATCACATTTATTTCTTTTTGGGGAGGGGGGAATGGATGTGCCAGGGCCTCCAGCCACTGTAAAAAACTTCAGACACATGCACCACCTTGTGCATCTGGCTTTACATGGTTCCTGGGGAATTGAACCTGGGTCCTTTTGCTTTACAGGCAAGTGCCTTAACTGCTAAGCCATCTCTCCAGCCCTTGTTTGGGATTAAAACTTTTTTAAAATATTTATTTACTTATTTATTAGAGGCAGATAAAGAATGGGAGAAAGAATGGGCATGCCAGGGCTTCTCACCACTGCAAACAAACTCCAGAGGCATGTGCCACCTTGAGCATCTGACTTATGTGGATACTGGGAAATTGAACCTCGGTCCTTAGGCTTCTTAGGTACCCTAATTGCTAAACCATCTCTCCAGCCCTAGCTTGGGATTTTGATGGGAGTTAGGTTGAATCTATAGCTATGTTGAGAGGAATTGTTCTTTAAAGTTCAGGGATGCTGCAGAACTGCATTTGGGATTTATCTTAGAGTTGTCTTTCTGGTTTATATTCACCCTGAGGGAGAAGCCTTTATGGGGCTTAGAAATAGGGATATTTCTATGTCAGGCCTGGCCTTTGACTTTTCTCTTGCCCTGTTTGAAAAGATGGCCCCCAGTATATTCAGTGTTTTATTAGTTTGTAGGTTGCATCTGCAGCACCTGACAGAGGCAGTGCCACTGGGCGGATCTTAGGTATGGTGGTGGGTTTGAGATTTCAATCTAAAGATACGCAAAGTGTGCCTAGTTGAAGGTCCTGAAGTGTGATGTGCTTTGGGGCTTTTGGCTTTCTCTTTCTCTTGCCTGGTCCTATAAGAGCAGGCCAGCTTCTTCTGCCATTATGGAACTTCCCGTGGATCTGCAAGCTTCAATAAATATTCCTTCTTCCATAAACTTTGCCTGGTCTGGAAGTTCATCTCAGAGAACCTGAAGCTGTCTGCTACGGGGGCTAACTTAGAAGTAGGGATATTTCTATGTCAGGCCTGGCCTTTGACTTTCCTCTTGCCCTGTAACCACCATTGGAAGTTTCCTGTATGACTAACACTTGAGTATTGAGATCTTGCTTTCTTTTGGATTATTGGTTCAGTAAATGTTTGTTATCTTGCAAGTTCTTGAATACTTTTGAGGTTTTTGTTGTTGTTGATGATGTTGTTGTTGTTTTTTGAGATAGAGTCTCGCTCTAGCTTAGGCTGACTTGTAATTCACTATGTAGTCTCAAGGGTGATTTTTTTTTTTTTTTTTTTTTAATGAGCTGAGCGTGGTGGCACACACCTTTAGTTCCAGCATTCTGGAGGCAGAGGTAGGGGGATCACCATGAGTTTGAGGCCACCCTTGAGACTACATAGTGAATTCCAGGTCAGCCTGGGCTAGAGCAAGACCCTGCCTTGAACTCCCTCCCCCACCAAAAAAGATTCAATCCAGCATTTAGAATTATTTTCAGTAGGGGGATTTGGTTTTAATAATCTACACCACCATTACTGGAAATGGAAGTTCCACTAGAGATTTGTCTGCCTTGTAGAATTGATGGCTGATATATTTAGTCATTAAAATTTCAGTACATATAAATTACTGGAGGAGTGGAATGAACTTTCACAAGGTCCATTAAGAGTTTTCAGATAATAGATTATGCTGCATGAGATAAATTTAGGGTATGTGTTGTAAAATTCTAGATTTTTAGCTAGACATATCAGCTACATAGTTTAACAGTTTGCTCAGAGTAGTTATATCAATAATTTATATAAAATTCTTTCAGTGTCAGACTTGTACATTGAATTGCCTTCTTGCAATGTCTCCCTAGGTTTATGACACATGATTTTAACATATATAAGATAGAATTTATTTCTGCACCTCTGTTCACTCTTATTTTTCTTCATTATTTCTACGGACTTGGTCACAAGTGCTAGAACCCTTGACTTCTCCCAACTCCATCTCCAAAATCAAATACGTGTATGTATATGTATAAGCAAATTCCAAATCCAGCCAGTTTTTTTCTTCTTGAATGCCCTCCTAGTCTATACCAACATCGACCCTGGTTCTGGCCCATGGCATCTTTTGTCTTGATTGCTACAGTAGTCACACAGCTGTTTCATTGATAGTAGTCTGTAACTCTTCCCTTTCCTTGTGTGTCCATATAGTCATGCACTTGAAAGAGACGAGCAGCCCCTTGACTCTGAAAAGCTCATTTTGGTGCTTATAGCTACTGACTGTAATATTATATGATTTCCCCTTTCTGGGCTCATTGGTCATTCCTAGCCTTATGTTTCATGTGGTAATTCCATCTTGTGTGCTTTCTCAAACCTAAACCAGGGCTGTTTCTTTAAAACTGGTTAGAAATCTTTATGAATATAGGTACTTGTACATTTTTCTAAACACAAAGTAGCTTCTACTATTGAATAGTATGTGTTTGAAAAGAATGACAAATTTCTCTCAGTCATAATTCCCTCATGTATAAGGAAGCAAAGTTAAGATCTATGGTAATATATCACCAAATACACTAATACTTCAAAAATACCTTGAAGTGCATTGATCAGGTCTTCATAGCAAGTCTTTCGTGTCTTCTAGATCCCTAGGCAATATTATACATGGCCATTTACCTTCTGTATAAATAACTGATTTCAACAAAGACCCAACCTATAGATACTCTAATTCAGTCTTTCTTAAATAACCCTTATTCCTTTGAAGACAATTATACTTACAGAACTGTGGCCTAAAACTTGCCCAAACACCCACGTTGGCAATTTATAAATTCTAGAAGGAAAAAAGATAATTAATGCCTATTTTGAGTACTGTAAATGAAGCAGGCATGGTAGACATAACCCTTTATAGATGCATGTGTGTTTGTTTTTAGCATCAAGCATTGCACCGTCCTCTCCAATAACGTAGATCATCTTTTACTGAATTTAACACTGTCTGATGTCATGGTCTCCCTGGCAAATGCCTCAACTTTGCAGAAAGATTCCAATTGGATAGAAATGATAAGGAAATTTGTGACAGAGACTCTTGAAGATGGTTCTAGGCTAAACAGTAAGCAGCTGAACAGATTGCTTGGAGTATCATGGAGGTTAATGCAGATACAACCAAACAGAGGTAGGTTATGCTGTTTTTCTCTAATGCCATCATTCATGTAGTTTGTTAAGTACATTAAAGCCATTATAAGGTAGCTCATTTAGTTATTTATGAAGCACTATCTATCTGAGCCCTGAACTTATTTATGGTTTAGACTATTCCTTTCTTGGGATAGTTCCATTCTGAGGCAGATTGGTAAAGATTGCTACCCTTGAAGAACTTTTTCCTCTAATGAATAAATTATGCTTGTCTCTCCTTTCTTCTCACTTGAGGTTAAGTTTAGATCAGTATTTTGTAACTGTTAACTTTTTGGTATTCAGAATCCAACCTTTCGTGTTTGGTTCCTATCTAAGTCACCTTTCCAATATATTGGTTTTTGTCATCTTTAGTTTTGTTCCTAATAACATTTGTGCTGTGATAGCTGGTTGGTCTGACTTTTATATAGTTACACATACTGTTGCTATAGGGTTTTGGTGTGGTAATCATCAGTTTGTGCTTAGGCTGTGCTTTGCCACAGGAACAAAGTAAATGTGGAAGTATAGGGGTTGGGGACTATTGAAGACACATTTTGATTCATATGCAGATATTTTCTTTCTGTTTGCAGAGGCAACAGAGGCTCTCATTAAGGCAGCTTACATGTTGTATCAGCAGAGAGGCCTTCTTCTTCCTGTTAGGACTTTGTTACTGAAGTTTTTCAGTAAAATCTATCAGAAAGAAGAACTGAGATCATACAGATTCAGGTAAATTTTTTTTTTTCCCTTTTTCTCTTCTTGAGTTACCTTGCAGTGTGTTTAAATAAGTCTACTATTAAGTTTTTGGAGTTTTCTATCTTATTTTAAGAAATGGCATAACATTTTATAAACAATCAACTTTTAATAGTGCTAGGAAACTGTACCCATATTTGAACAAGTAGAAGCCTGTTTAGTATATAATTCTACCTGCCCACTTGTAGGAAAAGGACTGTTGTGGAAACCTATAATAACCAAAACCTTTTCTTTTCCCTTCCCATTAAAATTATGGAAGTTAAATCACTAGCCATCTAGTGTCATTGAGCCATGTGGAATAAGGGAGGACAATGGAAGATAAGAAAGTTTCCCAGTTTCATTTTAGTCAGGGAGGTAGATAACGGAATGAATTAAGAAATAAGCTTTTGAGGGCTGGAGAGATGGTGTAGTGATTAAGGTGCTTGCCTGTGAAGCCTAAGGACCCAGGTTGAACTTATCAGGTCCCATGTAAGCCAGATGCACAGTAACACAAGTGCACAAGGTTGCATATGTACACAAGGTGGTACATGCATCTGGAGTTCGATTGCTGTGGCTGGAGGCCCTGGCACGCCACTTCTCTCTCTGTCTCTCATAAACAAAAAAGGTCAGTCTGTTGGGCTTGCCTCAAAAAAATTAACTTTCTGATATGTTGAATTTGATGTTTGGGAACAGTGAGAAAGGTATCTAGATTAAATAGAGTGATTTTCGGATATTTAACATACATAGGTTGTTGTTGGAACATATTCTAGTTTGCTGTAAACCAGGTCTTTCCATAATTTTTGATATTTCTAGTGCTATTATGAGGTAGGAACTGTTAGTCCCATTTTATAGAAGGAAACCAAAGCTTTTTTGTTTAACAGGTTAAATTAGGCAAGTACTGTGTGGTGTAATGGGTAGCAGAGCTGAGATTTAAGGTCAAGTTTGTCTGACAAAGGGCATGGCTAAACCACTAAGCTCCAGGGACAGCAAAGTTGTTGTCACCCAAGATATTAGTGCTTTGATGTAAATATCCTAAAAAATTAACACTGCTGTACTGGGGAGATGATACAGTCAGGAAAGTGCTTTCTGTTCAAACATGAGTCTTCAGTGTGGAACCTTATACCCTGGCCCCAAAACTAGGCAGAGCCGGGCGCAGGGGCACACATCTTGAATCCCAGCACTCAGGAGGCAGAGGTTGGAGGATCGCCATGAGTTCAAGGCCACCCTGAGATTACATAGTGAATTACAGGTCAGCCTGGGCTAGAGCGAGACTCTACCTCAAAAAACAAACAACAACAACAGAAAATACGGCAGAGAGCAATTGGGGAAAACACTTCACGTTAACCTCTCGCTTCCATATGTATGCAAATGTACCCACACATATGAACACACATACAGCCATGCATGCACACCACACAAGTAAGCATGCGAAAAATATAAAATATGCAGTTTGAAGCCATTTTGTGTGTGGGCAACAAAATTAATGTTTGTTTTATATATAGTGTAGTAACACCAATAACTAGGATAAACAGTTCATAGAGTTAAATAGTGTCTCTGGTCATTAAGAAAAAATAATTTAGGACTGGGGAGATGACTCAGCAGAGTGCTTGCCATGGTGCGGGACATTCAGCACACATGTGCAAACTCATCTCTGGTGAGGTGAAGACACATGGATCCTCAGGACAAGCTAGCCAGTCATACTAACCAAATCGGTGAGCTCTGGGTTCAATGAGAGGCCCTGACTTAATAAATAAGGTAGAGAGAATCTGAGGAATGAACCCAGTGCCAAACTCTGGCCTCTGTACACTTGAACACTGTACTTACGTACATGCAGAATTCATACCACACACACAAACATGCTAAAAGAAAAGACAAAATAATTTAGATAATGCCCCAAATATAGCTTGTTAATTTAGTGGGTAAAGCTTAGGAAAATGGTATTATTGGGTGGAAGATGCTGGAATGTTACAAGCTTGGAAATGTTTAAATGGAATAAATATGCTACATATAATTAACTTTGTGGTATGTTTATTTATTTATTTATTTGAGAGAGAGAGAAAGAGGCAGCAGAGAGAGAGAGAGAATGGGTGCTCCAGGGCCTCAAGCCACTACAAATGAACTTTAGATGCATGTGCCACCTTACGTATATGGCTTATGTGAGTACCAGGAAATTGAACCTGGGTCCATAGGCTTCACAGGCAAGTGCCTTAACTGCCAAGTCATTTCCCTAGCCCCTTATTTGTTTAATTCATTTTTTTTTGTGCTGTATTTTAGTTGGAAAATTTGTTTTGTTTGTAAGTTACATTTCACCTTGTTCTTCCTAAGATACCGTAGTAGAGTGTTATCCCGTTGGCTGGCTGGCTTACCTTTGCAACTCTTTCACCTCGGCTCCCGAAACCCCGAGCTGTCTGCACAGCTGATTGACATCATTCATACTGCTGCGGCTCGAGCAAATAAGGAATTACTAAAAAGTTTACAAGCTACTGCTCTCCGCATCTATGGTAAGAGTGTGCTTAGTGGTGTAGGTAGTCACTGGTCTTGACTCCAACATGGTTCTTAAGGTTCTTTTGATTTGCCTCTCCTTTGGTTCAAGTTAATTAGGCCATGGGTAAATAAGTATTAGAATAGCTAAAAAGGCTTAATGGTTGTAGATGCTTTTTGTATAACCCCTCACTTGCTTTTCTATTTTGTTTTTGAGACAAGGTCTCACTGTAGTTTAGGCTGCTTATACTTGAGATCCTTTTGCCTTTGCCTGTAACTGCTGGAATTACAGGCATGTAGCACTATGACCAGCTTGCTTTTTAATTCTTAAATTAAATAAAATGAACTTCATCTGCATGTACCATCTTGTGCATCTGGCTTTATGTGGATACTGGGGAATCAAACCAAGGCTGTCAGGCTTTGCAGACAAGAACCTTTAACCACTGAGTTAACTTTTAGGTCCCTCTTAAATTATTTTAAAATCTACTTAATATTCACAAATTCAAATAATAAGACACCTTGAAAATTCCTTTGAAGCTGTGATGACAAAATAATACCTCTATTGCTTAATTTAGGGAGTATCTTGTATAGCACCCATATATTCTTTATTTGTCTGTGGAACTAATTTACTACTTAATCTTTTTTTAGAAAAAAAATTATTTATTTATTTGTTTGTTTACAAGCAGAGAAAGAATGAAGAGAGAGAGAATAGGCATGGCAGGGCATCCAGCTGCTGCAAAGAAACTCTAGATACATGGGTCACTTTGTGCATCTGGCCTATGTGGGTACTGGGGAATTGGACCGAGGTCCTTATGCTTCACAGGCAAGTGCTTTAATTGCTAAGCCATATCTCCAGCCCCCTTACTACTTAATCTTTAAAGCAATAAAAGATTATTGTGATATATACTTGTATTGAGATATAAATCACTGTAACTTTTGTAATTTTATAATGCATAATTCAGTGATTTTTTTAACTATATTCCTAAGGTGGTAAAGTTACCACCATTACGTAATTATAGACCATTTTCATCACCTCAAAGAAACCCAGTCCCTCTTTATCTCAGCCTGTGGCAACCACCAATCTTATTTTCTGTCTATATGGATTTGCTATTCTGAACATTTCTTATAAGTAGAATTATATGAGTTAATTGCATCTAGCTTTTGTCCCTTAATATATATTTGGGTTCATAAATGTATAATTAGTACTTTAGTCTTTTTTTACTCTGATTGATATTCTCGCATGTGTTTATCCATTCATTATGTGATAGACATTTCCACACTTGTATATTTAATACTTTAAATATTGCATATACATGTGTAGGGTGTCTTTGTATGTAGATGTATGTACATACTAGAATAATCAGGTCATTTGTGTTAAATTATTTTTGTACTGTAATTATTGATTAGCAGAATTAGTTTTTTACTGTTGCACTTGATGCCCCATCTGTTTTCATCCTATCAAAGTTCTTGTTTCCCTTAAGATCTTAGATATTGTGATGAAATAAGTGTCAAATAAATCTAAATAAGTGATTATATTCCATGTTTTTCATTAGAACATAGCTTAACAAGGCATACATATGATAAAAAAAACTTTGTATGTTAGCCTTGAAAACTGAAATTCTCAAACTGCATTATGAATCCAGTCTGTGGCTTGTGTATCTTTGTAGTTTAATTTTGTATGTTTACCTACCCCACTAGATCCACAAGAAGGCGCTATGGTGGTTCTCCCTGCAGAGTCGCAGCATCATCTAGTTCAGCTTGTGTATTTTTTGCCTACTCTGTCAGCTGATTTGCTTTCTCGGTTAAGTCGGTGCTGTGTTATGGGAAGACTGAGTCCAAGTTTGGCTGCCACGCTCATTGGGATATTGTACATGAGGTATTGTGGTGAAGTGATCTGTACTTGAAGTACATAATTTAGGCTTTTAAAGTCACTTACTGCTATCATATTCATTTACTTTTAATATAGTATTTTCTATTCTCTTGATATCTTTGTTGGCTGGGGAAAGCTTGCTGGAGTTAAGACTTGCAAGATATTTAGTGATGGGTTGGAATAGAGGTTGAAATGAAATTGAAAGCATGTATGTAGGTAAGGATCCTCCTTCATGCTAAGTGCCATGGACCTTCCTTTCAAAGAGCTTAGAATTTAATGTAGCTAGTGAACTGAATAAGATTGTTGACTAAAACCAGGAATCAGTGAAAATCTCTTGCTATTTTTTTAAAGATTTTATTTTTATTTATTTATTTTTATTTATTAGAGACAGTGGGAAAGAGGGAGAGGGAGAATGGGCGAACCAGGGCCTCTAGCCACTGCAAATGAACTCTAGACACATGTGCCCCCTTGTGCATCTTGCTTACATGGGACCTGGAGAATCAAACCAGGGTCCTTAGGCTTCGCAGGCATGTGCCTTAACCATTAAGCCATCTCTCCAGCCCTCTCTTGCTAATTTTTTTTTTTTTTTGAGAGAGACACAGAGAGGAAGAGGCAGAGAGAGATAATTGTGTGGGCAAGCGTGGTATTGCTCCCTTGCGTCACTTTTATGTCTGGCTAAATGGGGGACCTGGAGAATCAAACAGGTGTTCTTAGGCTTGGCAGGCAGGCACCTTAACCATTAAGCCATCTCTCCAGCCCTCTCTTGCTATTTTTGTGTGGAATAATATATCTATAACAAGATTTAGCATTTTAACATTTTTAAGGCTATAATGTTATTCTCAAACTTTTTCATCATCCCAAACTTAAAAATTCTGTAAGTACTAAAAAGGCAATTATTCCTTGTTCTTGCTTTGTTTGCTCTTGCCTTCATGACTGGCTATCTTAGATGCCTCCTATTAATTGCATAATTTTTCCTTTTATGTCTGGCTCTTTCACTTTTTGTTCAAGGTTCACTATTCTGTAACATGTATCAGAATTTTAGTCCTTTTTAAAGGCTAATATTCCACTGGGACTGTATATTACATTTTGTTTGTCTATTTATGTGTTTATGATCATCTGGGTTGTTTCTACTGTTCAGCCAGTGTGATAATGTTTTTTTGAACATTGATGTATAATACAAGTATCTCTTTGAGACCCTACTTTCAACTTTTTTGGTTGTATACCTAGGGATAGAATGACTGGATCATGTGGTAACACTATTGTTTATTAATTTTTAAATGGCATTGGCTATTAAACCTATAGTTTGGCCTATGCTTGGCAGGTGTTCTTCACTGAGCATTATCTCCTTAGTATAGTGTTTAATTTTTTTTTTTTGAAGAATTGTCATAACTTACCTCACAGTGGCTTCATCATTTCACTGTGAAAAGTTTTGTAGCCGTTTTGTATTTGTTGGAAGTATCCTCAAACCCTGTTTGTTTGAATCACCAGTATTTATTAGTGGTTGTGGTTTGTGGGTCTGATATTTTAGGCAGAAACTGAAATGTAGGCTGAAGCTGAAACATTTCATTAAAGGCTAGTTCTGCTGCACATATCCTCTATCCCTGGTGAGTAAGAGAAGTTTACTCTTTTTTTTTTAAATATTTTATTTTTATTTATTTGAAAGAGAAAGAAGCAGAGAAGGGGGTGGGTGGGGAATGAGTGGGGATGCCAGGGCCTCCAACTACTGCAAACAAACTCCAGAAGCATGTGTCATCTTGTGCATCTGGCTTACATGGGTCCTGGGGAATCAAACCTAGGATATTTGGCTTTGCTGCTAACCCACTGCTCTGGCCTGAAACTTACTCTCTTTTTTTTTTTTTTTTAAATTAGAGAGAGAGACAGAATGGGCACGCCAGCGACTCTCAGCTGCTGTGAATGAGGTCCAGATGTGTGTGCTCCCTTGTGTGCATGTGTGACACTGCGTGCTTGCATCGCTTTTGTTTATGGCTAAACATGGGACCTGGAGAATTGAATGGACGTTCTTAGGCTTTACAGGCAGGCGCCTTAACTGCTAAGCCATCTCTCCAGCCCTGAAGCTTACTCTTTTAATAGGCTTTCTGTGCCCGTCTCATCTTAAGAGTATAGGTATTTGACTACTGTTGCTTAAGGTGGGATTCATAACTGTCAGTGTCTTTCTAGCAACAGAGAACTATTTACAACATGTTGCTTGTATTTCAACATTTAAGATATATTTCTTCTGTGCATTTGTACATTATTTTCTAAACATTACTGTCCCCTGTTTTTCTTTTTTAAAAATAGAAAAAAAAACCCTTGTATAGTGGGAATATTAATGTTAAGTCTTTTAAAAACTTCCTTGTAGCTACTATTCCTATAACTGAAGTGTTTTTAACTTCCAGTGGAGGGCACTCTGTTCCTTAGCTAGTTAATATCTGCTTTTGACCATTTCTTGAGATTCTTTTAAAAGCTGCATTTAATAGTTTCATCATGCCAGCTATGATTCATATAGGTTTATTAGCTTTTATTTATGATAGTTTCAAAAGTCCTTTAAGTCTTTTGGGGGGGGTGATTGCCAAGTTAAATGTTCTCTTTAGTAATTAAGCAGATTATTAGTAGATTTTTGTCTCTAAATATGTATTAATTCCATCTAGAATAATCTCTTTTTTTAAAGGAAATGCAAACTTAGGCTTTTCAACATTATTGGACCAATAATTCATTACCATTTTATGACTTTACATAGGGTTGCAATTTAAGACTGTTTGTTCCTTCAAATATATTGTGAACTACTTTTTATTTTTAATTTCTTCTTTACAGTACACTTGATCTGCTTGACATGACTGTATACCAGACAACTTTTTCATTATCTCCTACTTGTGCTATTAAAATAGTGCTTCTAAAGCATATATATCTTAGACATTGCTACCAGAAATACTGAAATAGTTCCTTAATCTTTGCTTTAATTCTGTTACTTTAACTGGGCTTTTAGATTAAATTAAATTTTATAGTTCTGATGCCCAGCTGTTTTGTCAAAGTGTTTAAGAGGAAGGTACCATTAAAGTAGGGTATTTCATGTGTGAAAACTCAGTGAGCTAGAAATCATTTAGGTTCATTTCCTTGTGGCTCTGAAGAAGAATACTTAGAATTGTTGCCTCTATCTCTTTACCTTCCTTTTACAGTTTTATACAAGTTGATTTTTTTTCCCCAACCATCCAGAAATATGCATTAGAAAGGTATTTTCAAAAGAATGGTTAGGAAGCAAGCTAATTTCCTCCTGAACACTGCAAAAACTGAAAGCAGGCATGCCTTCCAGTGGCAAATCCCCCCAAAACAGTGCAAGCAATCTGTCATACTGTGTTTAAAGCTGTGGTGACTATACATAATCTCAAGTTCTGTTGTCAGCTTTGCTTTTCCATAATTATATCCTGTGGCCTTTCTTACCTTTCTGCCCATGATTTATTTGTCTCTGGATTGGGTAAATATAAAGCATAAATCCAGGAAAGATACAATGTTAAATACAATCTTTAAGGAAAGAGATTGCTTACGCTAAGAAAATTAGGCTTGGTACTTTAAGGTGGGTGAACTACTAAAAGCAAGGTATACTAGGAACAATTCTGGTTTACTTCTTTTAAGTTTGCATAATTAATTATGTTATCCCCTCTTAGAAGTGTTCTGGCTTGGGGTCACCATAGTTTTACGGCTATGAGGCATTTATTGTTTGTTCCAGTAAGATGTTAAATGGATTTGCTACTTTTAGCCACTGGGTGGCACAATTGCTTCCCACATTTACTGGGTGCAAGAGTATGTTTCTTATCAACGCTTCTATTCCTTTTCTGTGGAGCACCTGTGGTTTTTAATAACAGCTTTCTGTGATATTTTTTCCATAGATCTTTGCATGTTATTTGTGAAGGCTACACACAACAATTTTTCTTTTATTTACCTCCCCCATTTAAGACTATTAAATACAAATGCAATTATTATACTGGTTAAAAAATAAGGGCTTGTATAGGTGAATTTGAAAATCCAGATTTTTTTAACCTGAACCACATTTAACTTTTTTTTGTTCATTTGTTTATTTGAGAGGGACAGACAGAGAGAAAGAGGCAGATAGATAGAGAATGGGCGTGCCAGGACCTGTAGCCACTGCAAATGAACTCCAGATGCATGTGCCACCTTGTGCATCTGGCTTACGTGGGTACTGGGGAATTGAGCCTTGAACCGGGGTCCTTAGACTTCACAGGCAAGCGCTTAAACCACTAAGCCATCTCTCCATTCTGAAAATTCAGATTTTGACTGTATTTATTCAGAAGTCTGTGATAAAATTTGTAACCTCAGCCTGGGGAGATGGCTCAGCAGTTAAAGGTACTTGCTTGCAAATCCTACCATCCTATGTTCGATTCCCTAGTACCACATGAAAAGCCAGGTGCAAAAAGTGGCACCTGTGTTTGATTGCAATGGCAAGAATCCCTGGTGTATCCATACGCATACACATAACCCACACATGTGTAAAATAAACAAGTTTTAAAAATTGAAACCTTAGAGCCAGGCGTGGTGGCACACGCCTTTAATCCCAGCACTTGGGAGGCAGAGGTAGGAGGATTGCTTTGAGTTCAAGGCCACCCTGAGACTACAGAGTGAATTCCAGGTCAGCCTGGGCCAGAGTGAGACCCTACCTCAAAAAATCAAAAAAAAATTGTAACCTTAGCTTGTTGAATCTGATGATCATTCCCAATGTCTGCTTTGTCTTTGTTTTGGTATTTGCTCTTCCTAACTTGCCTTGATGGACATTTTTATATGCGACCTAGAACCAAGTAATTTTCAGTAAAGCTGAATCTACTTAGCTCTTCTCACGTTCTCTCTCTGTTTCAGTTTTTTGTTTTGGTTTTTCAAGGTAGGGTCTCACTCTAGCCCAGGCTGACCTGGAATTCAATATGTAATGGCCTTGAACTCACGGTGATCCTCCTACCTCAGCCTCCCAAGTGCTGGGATTAAAGGCGTGTGCCACCACGCCTGGCTCTGTTTTGGTTTTATAAAAAAATATTTCTTTTTTTATTTGAAAGAGGCAGATAGAGAATGGGCATGCTAGGGCCTCTAGCCATTGCAAAAGAACTCCGGTGTATGTGCCACCTTATGCATCTGGCTTAATGTGGGTACTGGGGAATTGAACCTGGGTCCTTAGGCTTCACAGGCAAGTGCCGTCACTGCAAAGCTATTTCTCCAGTCCTGTTTTTTTTTCCTGGGGGGAGGGGTTTCAAGGTGGGTTCTCACTCTAGCTCAGGCTGACCCTGGAATTCATTATGTAGTCTCAGGGCGGCCTCGAAGTCATGGCAATCCTTCTACCTCTGCCACTCGAGTGCTGGGATTAAAGACATATGCCACTACGCCTGGCTCTGGTTTGGGTTTTTTTGTGACAGGGTCTCATTTAGCTTAAGCTGGCCTCGAACTCATTATGTAGCCATTATTGACTTTGATCTCCTTGATCCTCTTGCCTCTACCACCGCAGTACTGATATTATAGGGGTTATAGCTTTGCTAAGATAGGAATACCTAGTTGTCTTATTATGACTTTAAAGATGGGCTTTCTTTGCCTGATTAAGTACTATATATACACACACAGCTGTGAAGCTGCACTTTAATTAAACTTAGCTCTCTTGCTAATGATAAGACTATAAATCAAACAGTAATAAATACATAGTGGCAGAACATAGTACTGCAAAAGAAACTTCCTTGCTCTTTGTAGTCTAGTTTAGAAATAGGATGGAAATTTTCTTTTATATGTGTGTCAGCTATGCTTTTTAATGTAACTACATATAGAACTTGAGGTTTTGTAAGCAAAGTTTAAAAAATGTACATTCTAGGTTGTATTTTAACTTACTCAATTGGATGTGTTTTCAGTAAAGGAAAATGAGTGACTAGGGGTGTAACCTAGTAATAAGACACTGGGAGGTCCTAGGTTTAGTCTCTAGTCATCGCTCCACCCCATAAAAAAAGAAAAATGGATTTCTGTACTAGTTCTCCTTTTGTTTATTATAGGTCTTCATTTTCTGGCTGGAAGCATTCAGTTGAAGACTGGATGATAAGTGATGTGGACTATCTCAGCTTCTTATTTTCCACACTTACAGGTAACTACATTCACTTGCCAGGTTAAAAAGAAACCTAGTCGAAATCATAATCCTTCTTGAATCTGCTGTCTTACATGTCTGCTTTTCTGTTTTCAATTGTTGGTAGTCTGTCTTGGCATGTTTTTCATTATGTAATATTCATACCCTACACGTACATGGTAGTACATGATTTATTTTTGACTCTCACAGTACAGTGCCAAAAGTTTGATGATCATATGAATGTCACATGATTATATTTTCATTTACTTTCCTTGTCTTATTTCTTAACTTTATTATAGTGAACTGTACCTGATTATCTCTTTTCAAAGTATGCAGAGAATGCCAGATGTGGTGGTGCATGCCTTAGCAGTAGATGCTGAGGTGGGAGGATTGCTGTGAGTTCTAAGCTAGCCTGGGACTGCAGAGTGGGTTCCAGGCCAGACGGGGCTAGAGTGAAACCCTACTTTAGGAAAAACAAAGACAAAAAATATGCAAAGAAACCTTTATTACAATGCTTTTAAAATATCACTAGAAAACTCATTTTAATAAAACATACTTACTAATGCCAGCTTTTGTCATTTTTGTGACAGTCTTATAGCTCAGTTGGCTCCAAACTTGCTGTGTAGCTGATGCTGTCCTTGAACTCTGGTCATCTTGCCTCCACCTTTTAAGTGCTGGGGTAATTGGCATATGCCTCCACACCTGGTTTAGGAATGCCAGCTTTTGATTTGATGTTTTCTTTTTTTCTTTATTATTTTTAGAAAAAAATTTAAGAAAATATTTTTGTTTATTTTGAGGGAGAGAGAGAAAGAAAAAGAGCCAGGCACAGAGAATGAAAATGGGCACACCAAGCCGGGCGTGGTGGCGCACGCCTTTAATTCCAGCACTCGGGAGGCAGAGGTAGGAGGATCGCTGTGAGTTCAAGGCCACCCTGAGACTACATAGTGAATTCCAGGTCAGCCTGAGCTAAAGTGAAACCCTACCTTTGAAAACCAAAAAAAAAAAAAAAAAAAAAAAAAAGAAAATGGGCACACCAGGGCCTCCTATCACTGCAAATGAATTGCAGGCACGTGAACCACTTTCTGCATCTTGCTTTATGAGGGTACTGGGAAATTGAACCCTGGGCAGGCTTTGTAGGCAAGCACGTATAACCACTGGGCAATTTCTTAAATCCCTGGTTTGATGTTTTCTACATTTTGTTCGCCCTTTAAATAAAATTGCTGAAATGAGTAGTAATGTACTTTATGTAAGTAGTGTTACTGTTGCCTTAAATGATTGTACTATTTCAGTATTTCCATTTTATACTTGGATGGTAATGATGACAGTTTTAAATTTTTCAGTACTTGAAGAGTTGAAACCTTTATATATGGTTTTCATTTTTTTGGCATGTGTGCATGAAGGACAAAGGAGAACTCAGATGTCCTCTGTGACTCATCTGCTTATTTCTTTGCTTGAATTGGGGTCTCCCTCAACCTGGAACTGCTGTCAGTGAGCCCCAGTGATTCTGTGGTCTCATCATTCCCTCTGGGTTACAGGCATTTCTGGTACACCCAGCTCCCCCATCCCCAAGGTAGGGTGTCACTCTAGCCCAGGCTGACCTGGAATTCACTATGTAGTCTCAGGGTGACCTTAAACTCACAGTGATCTCCTACCTCTGCCTCCCAAGTGCTAAGATTAAAGGCACACCCTAGCATTTTTTGTGGATTCCAGGGATTGGAACTTGTCAGGGCTTGAAAGGCCCTTTTGCTTAAGTGGCAAGCACTCTTACTTGACTCCTGAGCCATCTCCATAGCCTGTAAGAGAAAATGTTTTGAAACCCCACGTTTTATGTCAAGTTTTCAGTGGTTTTAGAAAGCTTGTTAGAAGTCAGTACTGTTATGTGATTATTAAACTAGATAATGCCTCCTTTATCATGATTATAAAAGTGTGATGTAGGAACATCAAGACATATAGCTAGTTTGGATGTATTTGCAGTAGTCTTAGCATTCTGAGAGCTGCCTATGAGGAAACATAAATTGTGTAGGTTAGACCTAGTGTAATATACAATCCATAGCCCTCTCTCCTTACCCCTGCACCAAATATAAAGATTTAGGAAGATAGAGTGACTTAAAAACACTTGGAGAGGCTGGAGATATGGCTCAGCAGTTAAGGCACTTGTCTGCAAACCCTAAAAACCTAGGTTGGATTCCCTTGTGCCCATGTAAAGACAGATGCATGGTGGTGCATGCAGCTGGAGTTCGTTTGCAGCAGCTGGAGGCCCTGGCATGCCCATTCTTTCTCTTTTTATCTCTCTTTCTCTCTGCTTGTAAATAAATAAATAATTTTAAAAACACTTGAAGGGCTATTGCATAAGAACATACAATGTTTGACATTATTGGTTCTACTTATTCATTTGTTCTTTTAAAATTTACCATTAATTAAAAAGATTATGCTTTTCCATTCAAAAAATAGTAGTTAACAAGCTTCCAATAAAAGAGGTAAAACCTGCTTTTTTTTTCTTTTGCTGTTTTTTTTTTTTTTTTTTTTTTTTTTTCGAGGTAGGGTCTCACTCTGGTCCAGGCTGACCTGGAATTAACTATGTAGTCTCAGGGTGGCCTCGAACTCTCGGCGATCCTCCTACCTCTGCCTCCCAAGTGCTGGGATTAAAGGTGTGCGCCACCACACGTGGCTCTCTTTTGCTGTTTTTTAAGTTGGGTCAAATCATATGTTGGGTCAAATCATATCCTTTGTGTATTTATTTTTAAAATACTGTAAAATATGCAGAATATAAGAAAAACATTAAAGAAAATAATTTTCCCACAAGTCCATGTTGTCTTCTTGAAAAAAAAAACTGTATAGGTGCTGGAGAGATTGCTCAGTGGTTAAGGTGCTTACTTGGAATGCCTGATGACCTGGGTTTGATTCCCCAGTACCCATGTAAACCTAGATGTACAAAGTGGTGCTTGCATCTATAGCTAAAGGCCCTGGCATACCCATTTTCTCTCTCACACTCTTTCTCTATTTTCCTCTCTGTTTGCAAATAAATAAATACTATGCAGAATGTTACTGCTTTGTGATATTGGCTTCCTTTGTCACCTGCATTAGGGTTTTCAAAAGAGGAGTTGACATGGCTTCAGAACCTCCGGGGAGTTCCTCATGTCATCCAAACACAGCTTTCCCCAGTGCTTCTCTATCTTACGGACTTGGACCAGTTTTTACACCATTGGGACATAACAGAGGTAAGTGCGTCCATAAAGAAATTGTTCATTCCCAGAATTCTGCCCATGATCTACCTGTGGTTGTGTATTGAAGTTACCATGTATGGAGCTTTTTAGAGATGAGTGGGACAGCAAGTCATTCTTACTCTGGAACGGGCTTCTTATCTTGGATAAGAGAGGTCTGTTCATAATAGAATAGATCCATGTATTTAAAAAAGGACAGGCTTCATGGAAGAGGCAGAATTTGACTTTGTTATTGAAAAAAAAACACAAGTAGGTGTCTATACATACATAATTTGTAAGCAGAGAGAGAGAGGAGACAGAGAAAATGGCCACTGCAAATGAACTCCAGACATATGTGCCACCCTGTGCATCTGCCTTTATGTGGGTACTGGGGAATTGAACCTGGTTCCTTAGGCTTCACAGGCAAGTGCCTTATCCACTAAGCCATCTCTCTAGCCCAAGGAATTGGTGTCTTTGAAGATGACCTTTTGTTTGTTAGGTATCCTCTATTGCTCTTCTACCTTATTTCCTTGAGACAGAATTTCTCACTGAACCTGGAGCTTGCTGTTTTTCTGGCTGATCAGCAAGCCCCAGCAATCCTCCTTTCTCTGCCTCCTGTAGGGTCAAATCATATCCTTTGTGTATTTATTTTTAAAATACTGTAAAATATGCAGAATATAAGAAAAACATTAAAGAAAATAATTTTCCCACAAGTCCATGTTGTCTTCTTGAAAAAAAAAAAACTGTATAGGTGCTGGAGAGATTGCTCAGTGGTTAAGGTGCTTACTTGGAATGCCTGATGACCTGGGTTTGATTCCCAGTACCCATGTAAACCTAGATGTACAAAGTGGTGCTTGCATCTATAGCTAAAGGCCCTGGCATACCCATTTTCTCTCTCACACTCTTTCTCTATTTTCCTCTCTGTTTGCAAATAAATAAATACTATGCAGAATGTTACTGCTTTGTGATATTGGCTTCCTTTGTCACCTGCATTAGGGTTTTCAAAAGAGGAGTTGACATGGCTTCAGAACCTCCGGGGAGTTCCTCATGTCATCCAAACACAGCTTTCCCCAGTGCTTCTCTATCTTACGGACTTGGACCAGTTTTTACACCATTGGGACATAACAGAGGTAAGTGCGTCCATAAAGAAATTGTTCATTCCCAGAATTCTGCCCATGATCTACCTGTGGTTGTGTATTGAAGTTACCATGTATGGAGCTTTTTAGAGATGAGTGGGACAGCAAGTCATTCTTACTCTGGAACGGGCTTCTTATCTTGGATAAGAGAGGTCTGTTCATAATAGAATAGATCCATGTATTTAAAAAAGGACAGGCTTCATGGAAGAGGCAGAATTTGACTTTGTTATTGAAAAAAAAACACAAGTAGGAGTTGGTGTCTATACATACATAATTTGTAAGCAGAGAGAGAGAGAGGAGACAGAGAAAATGGCCACTGCAAATGAACTCCAGACATATGTGCCACCCTGTGCATCTGCCTTTATGTGGGTACTGGGGAATTGAACCTGGTTCCTTAGGCTTCACAGGCAAGTGCCTTATCCACTAAGCCATCTCTCTAGCCCAAGGAATTGGTGTCTTTGAAGATGACCTTTTGTTTGTTAGGTATCCTCTATTGCTCTTCTACCTTATTTCCTTGAGACAGAATTTCTCACTGAACCTGGAGCTTGCTGTTTTTCTGGCTGATCAGCAAGCCCCAGCAATCCTCCTTTCTCTGCCTCCTGTAGGGCTGGGGTTACAACTTTTTGTTTTGTTTTTTGAGGTAGGGTCTCACTGTAGCCCAGGCTGACCTGGAGTTCACTATAGTCTCAGGGTGGCCTCGAACTCATGGCGATCCTCCTACCTCTACCTTCCAAGTGCTGGGATTAAAGTCATGCACCACCACATCTGGCCTTGGGGTTATAACTTTTTACATAGGTGCCAGGGATCCAACTTGGCTCCTCATGTTTGAGTAGCATGTTCTCTTACCCACTGAGCCATCTTGGATTTTTTTTTTTTTTTTTGAGACAGGCCCTTGCTGTGAAATCCAGGCCTTGAATTTCCCAATCTTCACCTCCTGAGTGCTGGGATCAAAGTTATAAGCTACTGTGGTGTTTCTTACTTTTTACATGTCTTCATTTGAATTTGAAGGTTCTTTTCCTGTAAGACTGTAGTTATCCTATGTAATTCTGATTTCAGTCTTAGGCTTAAAATCTGAGGCACCTTTTTTTTTTTTTTTGCTGGCTGATACTATTCAGTGACTGAGGAGTCTTGGCTAGAACGCACACTGCCTTCCTTTTCAGTACCCTAAATTGCTAGATCTCAGATGGTCTGGCCCAAACTCTTTGTCAGTGTTGTGTAACAGAGTTGTTTGTAGATTCAAGTTAGAACCCTCCTTCTAGAAGTAATTTTTATTAGTGAAGTATTCCGTGCTTCATTCTATCCCAAATTCTCTTCATGTTCTTCCTTAGGAAAGGCTTAGAGGTATGCCTTTTCTAGATTTTTCACATACTACTGTTGTGACTTTATTTGAATGGTCACAAAGCTAAGGTCATACAATGACATTTATCCTCTATTATCCACAATGCCTGGGACTGTGTTTATTTGTAGGTTCTCCATAAATACTGGTTTTCAAAAAGGGCTGGAGAGATATTTCAGCAGGTACAGGCACTTGCTTGCAAAGCCTGATGGCCTGTGTTTGATTCCCCAGTACCCATGTAAAGCCAGATGCACAAAGTGGTGCATACATCTGGAGTTTCTTTGCAGTGAAAAGAGACCCTGGCACAATGATTGTCTGTCTTTCTATTTGCAAATAAAATAATAAAAATGTTTTTTAAAATAACTCCCACATATACACACACATAAATCTTTACAGTTCTTTAAGTTAGCTTAACCATTCTCTTTTTAGAGTTATAATACTTCTTCCAAGATGTCTTTGTTTCTCCATGCAATTTTTCTACATATTTCACTTTTGTTAACTATTCTATCAGGCTAAAGTTTTGTATAATGCTTACTGTCTTTGAAGGGCTTAACTCCTACCTCCCTTTCTTTTCCTGTAGATTTCCCTCTTCACCTCTGAGTTGAACCACATACAGCCTGCAAAGTGCCATCAGCACCTGCAGTCCATATATTGGAAATCCCTAGTGCTCAGAAATTTGAATCTTACTAAAGTCCCACCATGACTTTCAAATGTTCTGGATTTTGAAGTACTTAATATTTCAGATTTTGGGTTATAGATGCCCAACTTGAAAAGGCCTTGCAAATAATCCAAAATAAACCCAAATCTGAAATACTTCTAGTGCCAGGTACTTTGCATAAGTGATACTCAGTCTGTACTAATATTCCCCCTTTTTTTTTTTTTTTTTTTTGGTTTTTTGAGGTAGAGTTTTGCTCTAGTCCAGGCTGACCTGGAATTCACTATGTAGTCTCAGGGTTGCCTTGAACTCACAGCAATCCTCCTACCTCCCAAATGCTGGGATTAAAGGCATGTGCCACCATTCCCAGCCTAATATTTTTTATATTTTTTTAATTTTTAAAAAAGATCTTTCTTTCTTTCTCATTCTTTTTTTCCTTCCTTCCTTCCTTCCTTCCTTTCTTTCTTTCTTTCTTTCTTTCTTTCTTTCTTTCTTTCTTTCTTTCTTTCTCTTTCTCTCTCTCTCTTTCTCCCCTTCTCTTCCCCTCCCTCCCTCCCTCCTTCCCTCCCTCCCTCCCCTTTCCTTTCCTTTCTTTCTAGAGCGAGTGTGTGCCAGGGCCTCTAGCCACTGCAAATGAACTCCAGACACATGCGCCATCATGTGCATCTGGCTTACATGGAACCTGGAAAATTGAACTTGGGTCCTTAGGCTTCCCGGGCAAGTGTCTTAACCACTAAGCCATCTCTTCAGCCCTCTAAAAATTTTTTTTTTAAATATTTTTATTTAAGAGAGAGATAATGAATATAGGCATGCTAGGGCTGCAAATAAACTCTGGACACTCCACTTTGTACATCTGGTTTTACAGGAGTACTGAGAAATTGAACCCAACCTGGCAGGCTTTGCAATCAAGCACCTTTAACTGCTGAGCTATCTCCCCAGCTCCTGGTTTTTTTTTTTTTTTTTTTATATTTTATTTATTTATTTGAGAGAGAGAGAGGAAGAGGCAGAGAGAAAGAAAGAATGGGCACTCCAGGGCCTCCAGCCACTGCAAACAAACTCCAGACACATGCGCTCCCTTGTGCATCTGGCTTATGTGGGTCCTGGAGAATTGAACCAGAGTCCTTAGGTTTCGCAGGCAAACGTCTTAACCACTAAGCCATTTCCCCAACCCCTGTTTTTTTTTTTTTTTTTAACTTGATAGCTTCCATAATTATAGACGATAAACCATGGTAATTCCCTCACCCTCACTTTCCCTTTGCAGCTCCATTCTCCATCATAACTCTCCCCTCCCCCTCTCAATCATTATCTTTTATTTTGATGTCATCATCTTTTCCTCCTATTATGATGGTCTTGTGTAGTTAGTGTTAGGCACTGCGAAGTCATGGATATCTAGGCCATTTTGTATCTGGACAGTTGCATTGTAAGGAGTGGTATCCTTCCTTTGGCTCTTAAATTCTTTCTGCCACGTCTTCTGCAGTGAACACTGAGACTTGGAAGGTGTGATAGAGACGTTTCAGTGCTGAGCATTCCTCTGTTACTAATCTCGGCACTATGGTGCCTTTTGAGTCATCCCAGAGTTTATTGCCATCTGAAAAGAGAAGCTTCTCTAACTAAAAGTGAGAGTAGCATTAATATGAGTGTAAACATTAAGAGAAATGTTTACCAGCCAGTTTGGTGAGCATAGTATATACATTTAGCCAGACACCAGCAGACGTTAAACCCCTAGGGTTCATGACTTCCCCCATCATAGGTTTTTTAGTACCAGGCATGTACCAAGCTCCTGTGGAGCAGGCCTCCAGTACAATTAGAAAGCAGTTGGTTCCCTTCCTCCCCCCATAACTGACATACCACTATTGCACCTATTGGCTCATTTTGCCTGGCTGGCCAAATTTAAGGTTTGCAGTGTCCACTGTTGTTTATCTCCACTAGTGATTTCTCTCTCTCCCATGGAACTGCAAGCAGCATAGCTTTTTCCAGCTTCTGTCAACTGTCTACACTGAGGAGGTTTTCAGCTTAGCTCCAGCAGGATTTCTCAGTGGCCTTGCAGCACAAGTATGTGGAGTCTTCAGCAGTAGGGTCTTACCATCTATTCCTGATGGGAAACAAAGAGCCTTGGCAATGACCTGTAATGTTTTGGGGCTGTCTGAGACCTCCTTAGCTAACAACTCACTGGAAGGTATTTCATTTCTGGAACTGAAAGCTTTCTAATAATATTCTATGGCTTCTGTATGTGCCATTGTCCAAAAAAGTAGGTTTCCATGTGACTTACTCATACCCTCCTAGATTTTGATTAGCTCTCCCTCTGCCTTTCCTTTAGTCATTTCATCCCATGACCTCACTTAGGCCTTTCCGTGCCCATTAATCTGTTCTTCTACTTACATATATACAATATCATATTTTTATTTATTTATCTGCAAAGGGTGGAGGGAGGAAGATAGAAAGAGCATGGGTGCACCAGGGCCTTTAGCCACTGCATAGAACTCCAGAAACATGCATTACCTTGTGCATGGGTTACATAGGTATTGGGGAATTGAGCCTGGGTCCTTAGGCTTTGTGTCTTAACTGCTAAGCTATCTAGCTCTTGCTAGGTTTTTGACAATATCCTTTAAGTCTTTGTTTTATAGCATTTAATAGAAATCAGGTCTGTAATTCATCTCCAATTTGGTGGGCTATTTGAAGGTTGTATGGCAGAGTTTCTTGTTCTCATTATTGTATGCAAACCTCTAGCTAGCTCACTACTGAGTAAACAACCATATTTGGAATGTGGCCTGTATGTGAGGTCTGATGGTTGATTCTTGACACTTGCATCTTACCAGTTTCCCATAAATATGTAGAGTAGGCAGTTTTTAATTTTTTTTAAGAATTTTGTTCAATATGTTTCTTACCTTAACTTCCATGATTTAGTTACTGGTTTTCTCCTTTTCTGACAGGCAGTTTGTCACAGTTTACTTGTTATCCCTGCCCGAAGTCAGAGCTTTGACATCTTACAAAGTGCCATCAGTAAGCATTTGGTAAGTATCCTAGCTTTTTTTTTTTAACCTCCCCTCTTAAAATTGGTTAAGATTAGGTTTATCAAGACCTCTCCCAGCATGATATGGTGGTGAGAACTTTTCCTGGTCATTGTTAACCAGCTCTGTGATACTGGGTTTTGGGGGGATGGCGGAGACGGACTGGACGACCTCTCCTCAGGACCTTACTTACTTTCTGGAACTTTGAAATGAGGGAGCTTAATTATATCAAGCTCCTGAGTACCATTTTAAGTGAATTCTTATTCAGTAATCAGTCCAGAGCTTCTTTTGTGTAAATGACTAAAGCCAAGGGCAGGCACAAGCTAAATGTAAAATAAACTTTGCATTTAATTACATGGGATGGAGGTGGGAACCAGGTTATCAGTTTTTGAGTCTGAATAGTCTAAACATTTATAGGGACATAAAGCTTGGTCATTGGAAGGTAGATTTACCCTTGAGACTCATTTGTTTTCTGACCAGTGAGAGTTTCTTGTTCTCATTAAATTCACATTGTTATGTCTCCTTTGTGGCTTTTAACTTCCTCCAATGTTTACAGTTTGATCTGTGGGTTTTTTTAAATTTTTATTTTTATTTATTTATTTGTAAGCAGAGAGAGAAATAGAAGAGAGGCAAACAGAATGGGCACACCAGGGCCTCTAGCAGACGAACTCCAGATGCATGTGCCCCCCATGCATCTGGCTTATGTGGGTCCTGGAGAATTGAACCAGGATCCTTTGGCTTCGCAGGCAAACACCTTAACTGCTAAGCCATCTCTCCAGCCCTGATTTGTGGGTTTTTAAAATGTGTTTCGCTGTGGGACCTCAAATATTTATCTTCTTGGGAGCTTATTTTTTTTGGATAATTCTGTAGGCACACCCCTAACTCCCTTTCGCTTTAGCATATTATTTCCCTGGAGTTAGAAGAGAGTACTTGGAATTCTTAGTATTCTCCTGGCTATCAAACATTCATACTTCCATGTCATCAAAGATGTCCACCTCTACCTCCAGCTCCAGAGACTTGTATTTTCCTTTGACAGTAGTCAGCTTCCCAGCCAGTCTTGCCCACCATTTCTAGATAGCCTTTTGAAAAAGGTTAAGACCTCCGATTTTTTTTTTCCCTTGGTTTTTTTGAGATAGAGTCTCACTCTAACTCAGGCTGACCTGGAATTCAGTATGTAGTCTCAGGGTGGCCTTGAACTCACAGCCATCCTCCTAGCTCTGCCCCCTGAGTGATGGGATTAAAAGCGTGTACCATCACACCTGGCTTGACCTCAGATGTTTTTAATGATTAGTTAGCAGTAGTTTTCAGATTTAAATTATGCTCATACAGTTAAAGTAGGACTTATTTTTAATAACAGAACATTCAATGTTGTCTGGATGAATGAGCATACCATGCTAACCCTTTATGTGGCATTGCAGGGCTTCTTGTCAGTAAGCATCCAAGTACCATATCTTTTCCTGATTCCAGTAGAGGTATTTTCCTTATTTGTATAAGGGACTAAATCCAAGGGCAGGAGAAAGCTAAAAATAAAAGGAACTCTGTATATCTAATAATGATGGGTGAAGACTAACCATAGAGCAGTTTGAGTCTGAATAGTGTAAAGATTTCTGAGTCTGATTATTTTAGTATCATGCTTTTCTTTGGATGCATGGAAAAGTCCTGTAAATAGTATTTTTGAATAGTGGTAGCAGGCAATGCCTGAAAAATTCAGAGGCTTTTGTTATGAAGGAAAGGCAGTGGATTACATTAATAGTATTTGTGGGGCCTGGATGTAGCTTGGGCTTGTGGTAGAATGCTTGCTAGTATGTGTTAGGCCTTAGAGTCCATCCCCAGAACCACCCTTCCAACACCATCTTTACCCCCACCATCCCCAAATAAAAACAGTATTTCTTGAGTCATTTGTTTTGGGAGTTAAATTCTCACAGGAAAATAGAATCTTAAAGTGTAGTAGGTGGCATGTTTTATATGTGGGCTAGTTTAAAGTAGCAGTAACTCCTCTAACAGATTTTGCCTTTATTTGGGATAGAGGGGTTGTGAACAGGTAATTAATCTTATTTTTCTTTGCTCAGGTTGGGTTGACTGTAATTCCTGACAGCACAGCTGGCTGTATGTTTGCTGTTATCTGTAAGCTCCTGGATCATACATGTGTAGTTAGTGAAACTCTACTGCCATTTTTGGCTTCTTGCTGCTACAGTCTTCTTTATTTTCTGCTTACTTTAGAGAAAGGGGAAGCAGAACATCTTAAAAAAAGGTAATATTTTATTTTAACCTTATTTTTTTCTTGTCTTTTTTCCCTCTAAATAAACAGACAAACAGGAGAGAGCGAAGGAGAATTAGATTTTTAAAAATACTGTAAATGCTTTTTCATTGAGTTTGTGTGTAAGCCTTGCTAGCATTTTCTTTGTTTCTTCATGTTGTATTGTAGGAATCCTTAGGTTTTGTTTTTTGTTAAAAAACAAAACAAACAAACAAACAAAAAGCTATAGTTTTTTTTTTTTTTTTTTTCCAAGTAGGGTTTCACTCTGGCTCAGGCTGACCTGGAATTCACTATGTAGTCTCAGGGTGGCCTTGAACTCTCAGTGATCCTCCTACCTCTGCCTCCCAAGTGATGGGATTAAAGGCGAACACCATCATGCCTGGCTAAAAGCTATAAATTTTGAAAACTCCGATGGCATTACAGAGTTTTTTATAACCTTTCCCTTAATAACATTGTTATAGGTATACCAAGACAAAAAATTCTACTCTTTAACAGGATGAGTGTTTAGTGCGAGCCTTTTGTATTTTATTTTGGATTTAATTAGAGCTAGTTAGAGCAGAATGGCAGAATGAGAATGTGTTCTAAAATGTCAGTGGTTTTACTCAGTACTTTCAATGCTATGTTACATCCAGGATCCAGCTAGTTTGGTTTAAAAAATTCCACTTCCTGATATTTTTGTTTGTTTTGTTTTTCAAGGTAGGGTCTCATTCTAGCCCAGGCTGACCTGGAATTCACTATGTAGTCTCAGGCTGGCCTTGAATTCACAGTGATCCTCCATTGCTGTCTCCCAAAAGCTGAGATTAAAGGCATGTGCTACCATAAAAGTGTTTTCATATTTCTTATTGGTTCACTTACTGATTTGTCATAAAAAGTTTAACAAATCTAACAGGTGAGCAAGTATGGGAAAATAAAAAGCATTCTTTAAATTGCTGATAATGTTTTTTTTTTTTTTTACTATTTTATTTTTATTTGTTTGAGAAAGAGAGAGAGAGACAGAAATAGGCAGATAGAGAGAGAATGGGGGCACCAGGGTCTCCAGGCACTGCAAACAAACTCCAAATGCTTGTGCCCCCTTGTGCATCTGGCTTATGTGGGTCCTGGGGAGTCCAACCAAGGCAAGTGCCTTAACTGCTAAGCCATCTCTCCATCCCAATGATGTTTTCTTAAATTTTTTAAAATTTTATTCATTTTTTTTTACTTGAGGAAAAAGAGAGAGAGAGAGAATGGGTATGGTATACTAGGGCTTTTAGCCACTGTAAGTAAACTCCAGACACATGTGCCACCTTGTGTATCTGGCTTATGTGGGTCCTGGGGAATTGAACCTGGGTCCTTTGGCTTCAAAGGCAAATGCCTTAGCCACTAAACCATCTCTCCAGCCCTGATAATATTCATTTTCAGGTCTTTTTTGAAAAATTTATGTATGTTTGTATATATCCATATATGGACTTGAACATGAGACAACCTCAGGTGTTGGGCCTTTCTTTCCACCCTGTTGAGAACAGAGTTTCTTGATGTTTGCCTCTGAAAATGCCAGATTAGTTGGCCTACAAACTTCAGGATTCTCCTGGCTTTGGATTACAGACACATGCGTTACTTTGTGTGGGTGCTAGGGATCGGATCTCCAATCAGCAGGAATTAAATTCTGAGTCATCTCCCCAGCTTTTTTCTTTTTTTTTTTTTTTTAATTAGCTTTCTTGTTTTTGTTTGGAGATAGTCTTAGTAGGTAGCCCAGGCTAGCCTCAGTTTTGGAATCATGTCTCAGCCTTCTGAAAACCAGTATTATATGTTAGCATTATCATGCCCAGCCCCCTTTTCAAACTCTTAAAAAGTTTATTTATTTATTTGGAACACAAACAATGAGTATGGGTGTGCCAGGGCTTCCTGGTGCTGCAAATGAACTCTAGACACATGCTCCACTTTGTGCATTTGACTTTATTTGGGTACTGGAGAGTCAAACTGATGCTGAACCATCTCTCTGGCTCTCTTGACTTCTAAATGTCATGAGAATGTAGCATACTTGTGGTTGTATGAAAAGCTTGCCTAGTTTAAAAGAGAATTATAAGCTGAGTCCCTAGGTTCACAAATAGAAGTGCATCCCTGTACATGCACTTTATGCACCCTTCAGTTAATTTCTCTGCTTCTCCCTATTCCAGGCACTTTTTTGTTACTCTTTTTTGTTTTTAAAGGGGTGGAGGGTGTTGTAAACATTTGTGAACAATATTTAAAATTTATTTATTTATTTGCATGCAGGGAGAGAGACAGAATGGGCATGCCAGAGTCTCTAGCTGTTGTAAACAAATTCCAGATGCATGTGCCACTTTGTGTTTCTGGCTTTTTGTGGGTTCTGGGGAATCCAACCCCAGGTATTTATGCTTTGCAAACAAGTGCCTTAACCACTGATACACCTCTTCAGCCTTGTTAATGATATTTTTATTCTGCATATTTGTGACCTGTATAAGAATCATCCTATATGTTTTTTATATTGGAGTCTAGGCATTATCTGTAATAATTCATGCTGCTGATCCATTTAGCCAAATTTCATTTATTTTATTCTTTGTACTAGGGATCTTCTTAGTTCATTCTATAATTGGTCAGATATTAAATATTTTGGGTTTTCTGGGCTATAAGCTCTGCCACAAGCTACCAATACTACTGTATAGTCTGAAAGCAGCAATGGATAATATGCAAATTAGCATGTACTTATGTTCCAATAAATTGTGATCTACAGATACAGGCTGTGGACTGGGTTTGTTCTGTAGTTTTCCATTATATGAAAATACCATGACCAACCCACTATGATTTGTACTTCAGATTTTTTTCCATTAAGTGGGTTCATTTAAAAATTTGGGTATTTTGGGTTAGAGAGATAGCTTAGTGGTTAAGATGCTTGCGAAGCCTAAGGACCCATGTTCTACTCTCCTGATCCCATGTTGGCTAAACACACTAACGTAAAGCAAACAAGGTCGCACATTCCCACTAGATGACGTAAGCGTCTGGAGTTTGATTGCAGTGGCTGAGTCCCTGGCACACCAGTTCTCTCTCTTTCTCTCTCTCTCTAAAAATAAATAAATAAATATTTGGGTATTTCACTGAAAAGATACCATAAAATTGACACAGAGTGGATATAGTTTGATGGTATTTTTCTTTATATTCTGTTAAGGTGATAGGTTGAAAAGAGCATCTCTGTGGATGAGCTGTGCTTATCTTTCTTTGTCCATTCACTGGACACATAAGTTGGTCATTAGACGTTTCATCTGTGAAGTTTCTCAAAACCTTTTGTAGTTTTAATAGAACATCTTACTTTAATCTTATGTGCACAAATTCAGTGTGTATAAATACCCCTTTGCCTGTTTAAGATGCCTGAATTTATAGTAGGTGTTGGTAAAGTTGCTAATAGTCAGGATCCTGTACATCTCATCATGACATTAGCCACAAGTTGGTAATGGCAGCTAGATACTTTTGGGGCTACTTTATGTGTTTGTAAGATCATAAACCTTGAAAATGCCAAATTATTTGAAACTTGGTTTTACAAGTTGGCCAGAAGATTAGGCTTAACCAAGCCTAGTTCAGAATGGTGCCCACTGTTGTGTGTTGCTTCTTCTTTGGCTCTTGATTACTTATGAAAATCTGCTGTATTTTGAACCCATTTGTTTTGTAGGAAGTAATCTAAATTTAACGCTCTTGTCTTTAAAGATGTGTTGTGTTGCAAATCAAGATGTGTCTAACTGTAGGCTTATTACTTACCCTGTTTTGAGACTTGGTGTGTGGTGTGCTTTGAACCAGGGATTTTTTTTCCTTCACACTGCAAAGTCCTGCTAGTTCTACTACTTCCCCTATTGTTTCTACTCAGTTTTGAGGAATGAGGGGAGGACGCTTCTGTGTGTGTTGGTCCACTTACCCTTTGCCTCCATTACTACAGGGACAAGCTGTGGGGTTCCTGTGTCTCCATCCTGGCTCTTGTGCCTCGAGTCCTCAGGTTGCTGCTGCAGAGTCTGCGGGTGAACAGAGCTGGGCCTGAAGAGCTGCCTATTGTGGGCCAGCTGCTACGCTTGCTGCTACAGCATGCCCCCCTCAGGACTCACATGCTGACCAATGCCATCTTAGTGCAACAGATTATTAAGAATATCACGGTAAGAAGCCTGGTACTGAGTTCTTTGTTTTCAGTACAGCAGAGGGCTTTTGGGAGGGACAGGGAGTGCTTTTGAGAGGGTTAGGTTCCTGTGCATGGACTGACTGCTGATTCCTCAGCTTCCCCTGTTGCCCACCACCTTGTCTCTGACTCAGCCCAAGTTTAAAAGGCTCAAACTGAAGACAGGAGCACTGGCAGTTTAAGTTGGAAAAGGTTTAGGCATTCCAAGACATTCCTGCCTGCCTGGACTGTGATACTTTCCACTGATGACTGTGATCACTTGGCAGAGTATTTCCCCTTTTCCTCATCTAGTCAAGCTTATTTTCCTATATGAAAAATGAGATTAATGCCTTTGGGTTTTGGTGATCATTAAGTGAGAGACTCCAAATAAAGTGATTAACATACCCAGTATTTACTAAGCACCACCTAACTTAGCATCGTTAAGGAATTTTTTTTTTTTAGCAGAAATTAATTTGTAAACAAGTCCTAATAGCAAACAAGTTACAGACATCAGCATTGCCTCTTGGGGGACTCTTCATTCTCTTCATTCAGCTATTTTGGGGGTCACTTTTGTGGTCAAGGATTCCTTTTAAGTATTTTGGGTTTGGGAGTGAAAAGGATGTTTTGTGTAAATTTTTTTTTAATTATTTATTTATTTTTATTGAGATGTAGCCATTGTTTGTCATAATAGAGCACTTACATTCATGTTAATAGGTGCTTCTTCTGAATTTCCTCCCTTCCCTTCCCTTCCCTTCCTCCCTTCCCCTCCCATCCATCCATCCATCCATCCATCCATCCATCCATCCATCCATCCATCCAAGGTAGGGTCTCACTCTGGCCCAGGCTGACCTGGAATTAACTAGTCTCAGGGTGGCCTTGAACTCATGGTGATTGAACTATCTCTGCCTCCTGAGTCCTGGGATTAAAAGGCCTGTGCCGCCACACCCAGCTCTTGTTCTTAATTTTCTGAGACTTTAGAAGCAGTGGATGGTCTTACAGTGGAATGGTTTAGATACAGTAGATGGGAAGAAAAATTGGTAACTTGGATTATTATTCTCAAATTGGAAAATTTGCTTACCTCTTTAAAAAAGCAGTGGGGGGCTGGAGAGATGGCTTAGCGGTTAAACACTTGCCTATGAAGCCTATGGACCCCGGTTCGAGGCTCGACTCTCCAGGACCCACGTAAGCCAGATGCATGAGGGTGTGCATGCATCTGGAGTTCGTTTGCAGTGGCTGGAGGCCCTGGCGCACCCATTCTCTTTCTCCCTGCCTATTTCTGTATCTCTCTCAAATAAATAAATAAAGTAAAATGTTAAAAAAAAAAAAAAAAAAAAAAAAGCAGTGGGTTGTCCTTGCCCCTGTGTAATTTGTTGGTGTTAGTGCAAAGATCATGCATGAGACACTAAAATGCCAAGGGAGAAGTCAGGTACTGTAAGGGATGATTGGCAGTGAAGTTTCATCAGTTGCCAGCACACTTAGGAGGGAACACATTGACCAAGAACATGTTATTTTTCTCATTGTTGTGACCAAATAACTGACAGACATAACTTAAGAGATGAAGGGTTTATTTTGGCTCATCATTTGAAAGGGTACAGTCTCATGGTAGGGAAGGCATGGTGCTCAGTTCCATCTGTGGCAGTGGGGACTTGTGGCGTTGTCTACTCAGCTAGAATCAGATGTGACACTAGCTTATATTTCCTAAGTGCTGCCTCTGTGGCTGTACTTTTACCAGCTAGACCCAATATCCAGAAGGTTACACAACCAGTTGGGAACCAATTGTACAAACACATGGGTCTGTCAGGGACCATTTTACATTCAAACCATTAAGAAGGAACTTTCGCTGCCTATGGTAATAACCCTCTAGTTCTTCTTCTTTTTTTTTTTAAAAAATTTTTGGAGCAGATTTACTAAAAGAGCACTTATCTTGTCTTTGAAAAATGTTAAGGTGTGAAAAATACTGTCAGGTGACACAGTGATTTTGATAATTTTCAAATCAAACAACTGTTCTTCTCTGCAGACTTTGAAGAGTGGAAGTGTTCAGGAGCAGTGGCTCACAGACTTGCACTACTGCTTCAGTGTGTACATCAGTGGCCATCCACAGGGACCCAGTGCGTTGAGTGCAGTGTATTGAAGAAGCACCAGGGAACTTCCTAGTTGAAATTGTTATCCACATCTATCTTATTTTGAAGAGAGAATGATGTAATAGATGTTTGTCATTAAAGCTAAACTTTTAAAGAAGTTACTTGTGAGCCTTGCTTTATACTGAAGTGGGGAGGGAAGCTTGGGAGTTCCTCATGATGGCTGTGTTTGGACTGGCACATGATGCATGGGCATTCATAGGAGCTAAATATTTTTAACAGATACCATGGCACATCTACTCATCAACAGATTAGTTAAATATTTGTGAGCCCATCTAATTAAACTTCATTCTTTGTGTTAATAATTTTTGAATATTATAATTTGTTAAATAAGTTAATTAGGAAAACATTTTATTGCCTCCTATTTGTTAGCATGGGTGGCCTGTTGTCACTAATTTTCCCTCTATGAATGAACCCACAATGACTGGCTGTTTATTTAGGCCAAATATTCTTAGCTAAAATGTGTATTGCTTTCCCTCTGAAAAGGAATGGCATTTTGAGAAGATTGCTCACTTCTGCAATTTGGTCAGCAACACCAGGGGAATGCTGAACCCAGAGTTGGTACCCTGCTGTATTAGTGTAAACTCTACCTGACTGATTCCTTGAAACTGTGATACTTCTGGTGCTACTCAGCACATGGCTGCAATCTATATGGCCTTCCAAGGCTAATATGGAGACTACTTACAGTCTTAGTGGACAATTTCTAAATGCAAATGCTGAGTTATCAATGTGAACTGAAAATGAAAGCTGGAAAGGCTGGAGTAATGATGGCAGAGTGCTAGCTAGCTGTCAGACTCCCAGCCCAGCAGCCCCTTTATCCTGTGCAAATGTATTAGTTTTACTCTGGATTATCCATTCTCATTGGCAACTGTGCTGACTGAGTTGAAAGCACATGCAGCTGGGCAGCCCACATAAGAAGTCTTCTCTGGTCCTTTCAATGCAGGCCAAAAAGAGTTGAGTAAGATAACAGAAAGGAAACATTCAGGCATTTTCTTGGAGTAGTGGAGTAGTTCGCACATTTTCAGGGTACTAGGACTTCAGGAATGGATATTAAAGCTTTCCAAAAATGTAAGACAGTTCAGAGACTAGCACGCTGACAGAACACTGGTTCTGGTGATTCTCAGGTCGTCAAAGCTTTGGTTTGTTTTTTGACTGACCAGCTGGTTGCAGATTATAAGAAAAGTTTTTTGATCTTCTACTGTTCTCAAGATGTATACACTGCAAACTGCTCACTGTTAAAAACAAATAGATTATTATTTCAGATAAATCAGATGATGATTATTATTATTTTTTGGAGAGAGACACAGATAGAAGGAGACAGAGAACAGGCATGCCAGCAGCTTCTCAGTTGCTGTGAACGAACCCTAGACACATGCGTCCCCTTGTGGGCAAGTGTGGCATTGCGCCCTTGCGTCACTTTGCGTCTGGTTAAATGTAGAACCTGGAGATTGGAACCGGCATTCTTAGGCTTACCAGGCAGGTGCCTTAACCACTAAGCCATCTCTCCAGCCCAAATCAGATTATTATTTATTGACAGGAAGTTCCTTGGTGTTAAGGAAAAAGGGTTTAAGGTCGAGCTGTCCCCAAAGCCAGGTAAAGTGATGCATCAGCTGACAGTAGATGTAGGATGACTTTAACTTTCTAGACTCATTTTCCATTTTAATGATACAGGATTGAGAGGGATTCTGACTGGACCCTAGGTCTTCACTCCATCTGAAATACTAATGGAGTGTCTATGTCTGTGGGGCTTTCACATATCATGTATATACTTACATGCATACTTCACTTTTCTGAATTCTTGTGCTGCATGCTGTGGAACAATCTGTTCCAGAAAGTTTTTGAAAACTAGGTGAAGTCTAAAGTTAACACTCTCCTTTATGGCTACGTTTCTGAAACTTCTGTGAGTACAATTCATGGAAATTATTTCATTTATAGACGTGATTTGTTTTGAACTAACTAGTTATGAAATGGTTTCTGTTTACAATGCTAAATCTTAGCAGCTATCTTTACCAGCTTTGTTAACTGGCTTATGCTTAATATAGGTGGGGTTAGGCCTACCAAGCTGGTGTTTCCACAAGTTTTGAGACTGGCAAAGATTATATTTTGTCCTTATGCGATTTCAAGTCAAAGCCTGAAGCTGGCTATTGTCTGAACTCAGTCCTGAAAACCTTTGCACTGCTACACATACTCATTTTTTTTGTTGTTGTTTTTAAGGTAGGGTCTTGATCTAGCCCAGGCTGACCTGGAATTTGCCTTGTAGTTTCAGGTAGTTTCTACCTCTGCCTCCTGAGTGCTGGGATTAAAGGCGTGCGTCACCATGCCCGGCTTCACATACTCATTTTTAAGAACTGTTGGTAAATCTGGATTTCTTAAGCCACTGAATCTCATTATCTACTTCGTATTAATAATTATCTAAATGATACATCTCTAGTAGTTTTATCTGACAGTTACAGTCTAGTATAAGGACAGCCTTTACATACAAAGTGGGCCTTGATTCCTTTGAAAGTTTCTAACTTCCCCATCCATGACTCCCTGAGCAACCTTGTGTTACATCATTTACCCAATTCTTATTAAAGCTTTGGCAGTAATTACTCTGCCCCCTTCAAGGTTTTCTCCCCATCAGAAACTAAATGAATGTTAAAGTTCATGCTGACAGTCATTGTTCACCTTCTCAGCTGCTCTCTCTGTTCCTGCAGGATGGCCATGTGCATCAGGGAGGGTTGGGGAGGGTGTTGCCATAGCCACCTGTGAGATACGCTGGACCTGGCATTAGCTGCTGACAGCACTGAACTTATCACCCACCCTTACTGCTGGCATGAAGCAAGGGCCCTAAGTAAAATTCACATGTCTCGTGGCTGAAGAGAAGATTCCCTGAGCTGCTCCTGTGTGAGCGGAAGTGTACTCTTAAGCCTGGAAGGGGACATTTTTTTAAAAAGATTTTATTTTTATTTTATTTATTAGAGACAGAGGGAGAGTGAGAATGGGCACGCCAGAGCCTCTAGCCACTGCCAACGAACTCCAGAAGTGTGTGCCCCCTTGTGCATCTGGCTTACGTGGACCTGAAGAATCGAACAGGGGTCCTTAGGCTTCACAGGCATATGCCTTAACTGCTAAGCCATCTCTCCAGCCCTGGAGGGGGACATTTTAATGTGATACTAAAGTGGGACATTCCCTTGAAGTATTTTTGTATGTGAGCAAATATGTAAAATGATCAATAATAGTTAAGACATACTTTTCTACTAGGTATGATAGTGATAATAGCTTTTATTTGTGAAAATTGTTTGCCTCTTACAGAGATCGATGTTGATTTCAGTAATAAACCCAAGAAAGGGGAGTAAATAAAAAACATGCACACTTGAAATCAAATAACCATGGAAAACCCGGGACACCTATTTTACTGTCTTCTACATTTGAAAATGAAATTAAAAAGCCTTCCCACATTCTCTTCCCCACTTGGTTTGCCAGTGAAGTTGCGGCCTTACCTGAGTTGAGACGCAGTGCAGGAGGGGCTTTTGAAGATCTTGTGGGGTGACTGACTTTCCTTTCTTGGGAACAACCTGAAATTAACAAATCGTCATTCTGACCAGTGATAACTGTGGTCTGACCAAGTTCTGTACTATTGTTGAGTTGGCTGCCAAGATAAATTAAGCATGGCGCAAATTGAGGCTAAATATTTCATATACCTTAAGTGTCCAGAAATGTCAGATTTTGGAAGGAATAAATATATTTGTGGGTACTTGAACAGACCTTACTGGTTAAGCATTCATAATACAAAAAGTCCAGAAGCTGAAATGCTTCAGAGTATGAAACTTCTTGATTGTTGATATGTCAAATTATGAATGTCCAAGTCATTAGATTGTGTTGCCTGAGTTGCAAGGGGACCTGGATATTTCTCTGTTGAGGAACTAGTGAGACTTGTTCTCTACTGAGATTGTGCAAAGCTGAAACATTTCAGTTTACAGTAAGTCATTTGCCAAACAAGTATTTCCTCTAGTTACTGGGTGTTGGACTTTTATATCGATGAGCACCCTTGTACCACCTTGACATAGAAATGGTCAAAGTGATGCAGACAGGGTCTAAATCTAGAGTTGTCCAAATAGGTAATGTAAGGGGAAGGTTCAAGCAGAGGCCTGGAGAGGTTTACATGGTGAACCTTTCTCTCCTGGAGCCCAATGACGAGGCTTTAGTCTAGAAGGTCCTCTAGGCTTAGATGCTAGAATGCCTTATGAAAGCAATTGTGACTATTGCTGGGAGGGAGATAATAAATTTTGAGTGCTAAAGTTCTCCAGGTGCTTAGAAATAAAGTTTATTTTTGTTTTTCTTAAATCTGGATGGAGGATTGCCCATTATAGTTAAGTTCTATTCAGATTCTGACTGGCACTTGCAGGGGATGTGTGCTGCAAACGACATAGTGCACAGAACATTTACCGTAGATGAGCCTGAGCACTGAGTGCCTGGTGGACTTTGTGCTTGAGATGCCTTTGGATGCACTCTTGGGCACCCTGGTTACTGAGATGGTCTTTGTTGGTTTGAGTGCCAGTTCCCGTCTCCAAACCTGGAGGAGCAAGGCCATGCACTTGCAGTTCCCTCTGAGAACATCTCCAGCACCAAGCTGCTTCATTTGCAGAAGGTGAGACAGGTGCTTCCTGAGCTGGTAGCTGGTGGGGTCAGAGGAGAGAACAGGCCTTAAGATCTCAGAACTGAGAAGTCTGAATTCCCTTCAAGCTCATACAAGCTATAGGAATAGCACTTGCTAAACTCCTGGGAGGTTTGTGCAAGCTTCCATTCCACATTTTTTGCATCTGGATACCTTGGGAATTGAACCTGGGCCAGCAGACTTTGCAAATGGGCACCTTTTACCACTTAGCCATCTTCCCAGCTCCCATTTTAATTTTTTTAAAATAAATCTTACTTGGTGATTAACGTAACATTTAAGGTGTTTTTTTCCAGCTCTCTCCATCTTCCATGTGTCTGCACAAAGCCTGAATTTACTGAGCACTTGGATTGAACCCATCCCTAATCCATCTCTCCTTGCTCCTTAGGTTTGCTGTCAGACGCACTGTGCTATGACAACACATTGGATTCCCGCAGTTAAATAAAATTATAAAAATAGAACAGTCAATAAAAGCATTTTTCCTTTGCCATCACCAGGTGTGGCATTCCAATGTGTGGCACCCAGAGGCCCCACCTCAGAGCTACATAGTGGTACAGCCCAGGGAGGCCTGTGTACCCACCTGCCCAGATGAGCACACACTGAGCCCACTGTTCTCGGCAATGACTACAGTTCATTTGCTGCTCTGGACACTTACTGACAGGACCTGTCAGCACCCCACTCTTCAAAAGAGGAAAGAACAGACGGTCTGAGGGGAGACCTTTAGGCTAGGGAGCAGCTGTGGGGCCTGACCAGGGGCCTTGCTGGCTTGCTTGGATCCTGATTTCGGCCAAGATGCTTAACAGAAAGTTCCTCTGGATGTTGGCCAGTGGTTGTCCTGGCCTTACTTCCCAAGTGGGTCACAGTGGCCATTTCTGGGGCTTTGCATATGGGGGGGGGGGGGGTGACTATCTTGCCTTTAAGCCAGCGCTGGCACCTCCTAGCTCTGCAATGTCAGTAAGTTGGTGAATCTCCTTGTGCCTCAGTTTCCTCATCTGTGGAATGAGGTAAGGACAGACTTGCCTCACAGGGCTTTGAGTGATCAATATAACAAATGCTGACTACTAGTACTGATGGTGATTGTGATCAAGGCCCTCCTGGCTCTGGGCTGAGCACTAACCAGGCTGCCTGCCCTTCTGTAGCCTACCCGGGAGTAGGAGATTCTCACAAGCACAACAAACTCATTGGGAGGGAGCCAGATGGTTCAAGGAGCTTGTCCAAGAACATAGGACTCCTGACCCCTGTCATGACAGCCTCCTTGGTGTGACTGGGGACTATATGTGCTTAACAGATGGGAGCACACAGGCACTTTATTTAAAGGCTGGATGAGCACAAAGCTTCCAGAGGCCTGTCTGGCCCCACCTGTGCCAGAAGTTATTGAGACATGTGGCTCACCTGGACTGCCCATGATCCACTGCTGAATCCCTGTACTGAGAAATGGAGGCAGTCACATGACCCTCTTGAGGCCCACTGTTCCAGACTTTGCCTGGGTGCTGCTACCTAGGAAATGCTTTAATTGCACTGAGCCCCAGTGGGTACTACAGTGTGGAGTTTAAGATGAGGGAAAGCTGTCCTCAGACTGTCCCCACCACTCAGAGGGTGGGTTTCACTGTGCTAGGATAGCCTCTACTCCCAACTAACAGTTCCTCACCCATATTTTGAGCAAGGCAGCTGCTTGGCTTTATGTATGTTAGTCACTCCAGCCACCAGATCCAGACGTTAGCTTAGACATTTGGAGTGTGGCTAATTTCTGCGTTAGAAACACAAAAGAAGGGATCCTTGCTTTTGAGTATATATAGTGCTTTAGGATATAAGAAAGCACATATTCTCACTCCAGCACCCTGTTGTGTAAACAGGATGGGTACACCTATTAAACCCTGTCTCACAGATGAGGAAATGGTCAGGTGACTGTCAGAGCAGCACTGGAAACGGGCTTTTTCCTACACTGCTATCACAGGCATCACCTCATCTTTCTGAGCAAAAACATCTACATATCTTAAATGATGTAAGGCACTGGGTGGGAGAGACTGAATTTCATGGGTAGGCCTTGTCCTGCCACCAAATGGAACTTGGTGGACCAGTCAGAGAGCCAGAAGGTGCCCATCAGAGGATCATAGACTCCTACCTTCGCCAGGCTCGCTGGATGACCGTGGCCGCCTTGTTCTTCCGGCGAAACAGCTCTTTTCTACTTCTTTCCCTCTGGATAATCTGCAGGCGCAGCTCTACAGGGAGAAGGTCAATATTCATACTATGCGCAGGCAGTGGGCCATGAGCTGAGTAAGTCTCTGTAGATTCCTGAATGTCCTCGCACGGCTTCTTGGATCCTGCCCTCAACTCCACGATGCTTGGTGGCAAATCTGAGTGGACTCCTCCAAACTTGTCCTGGGCCACCTTTGTTCGTGGTGTGCGATGGTGGAGGGAACTCTGCCCAGCACAGGCCACCTCCCCCCTGGCACTGCCAGGCCGGCTGGACCCCGCTGGGGAGCCCCTGCTCCTGAGCTCTTGGAGACGTCTTCCCTGTGGTACACCTCTGCCTTTGGTTGCTGCGTCCTCCTGCCTGCTGGGCTTTTGGGGCTGTCCTGTTGGGGAGGGCTCGCAGCTGCATGGCTGTGGTCTTCCCCTCTGCGCACAGGCCGCGTTGCCACACTGGAAGAGGGCTGCCTGACCTTGCCTCTCTTCTCCTCACACCGCAGGTCGCCAGCTACCTCACCTCGGCCGTTCCCTGCAGAGGACTCTTGCCTGCGCCCGTCTCCTCTGCTGCCTTGGTGGGGCCTGATGTGCACACTGGCAGAGGGGCCTTTGCAGCGTTTTCTGGGCATTTCTTGGAGAGACAAAAAGCAGGAGGATATTAATTGTCCCAGGCTTTCA
The DNA here is from genome assembly GCA_036365145.1 of Orientallactaga sibirica. Classification (NCBI taxonomy): domain Eukaryota; kingdom Metazoa; phylum Chordata; class Mammalia; order Rodentia; family Dipodidae; genus Orientallactaga; species Orientallactaga sibirica. The sequence goes on from JAEOAD010000001.1 coordinate 13,336,001, forward strand.
GGCTTGGGTAATTCTGCTCAGGTGCTCAATAAGAGATCCAGACTTGTCACTGTGACAGTGGCAGTCTGACCAGGAAAAAAACTGTTAAACTTCTCTTTTTAGAAATCTAGTATCTGAGGGTTGGGTTTCCTGAAACCCAACTCTACCAGTACTTAGAGATGCCTACTAAAATATCATGAACATCTTTTACTCTTGTTTAATGTATGTATGTGTATATATGTATTTGGGGGGGGGGCAGGGTTGTATGTGGAGACCAGATGACCTCAGGTGTGCTTCCTTAGGCATAGTTGACTTTTTTTTCACAATTAATTAATTTGAGGGAGAGAGAATATATGTGTGTGTGAGAGAGGAAGAGAGAGCATGCCAGGGCCTTTAGCCACTGCAAACAAATTCCAGATGTATACACCACTTTGTGCATCTGGCTTTATGTGGGTATTGGGGTTGTTAGGCTTTACAGGCAAACATGTTAACCTTTGAGCCATGACTCCAGGCCACAGTTCATATTTTTTTTTTATTTTTTACTTTATTTTATTTTTTTAGGCAGGGTCTCACTGTAGCCAGGCTGACCTAAAACACACTTTGTATCCCAAGCAGGCATGGAATTAACTCATGTTGATCCTCAGCCTCCAGTGTGCTGGGATTAGAAGTGTGAACCACCATGCCTGACTTCCTTTTCTGAGACAGGGTTTCTGATTGGCCTGGAGCTCACCAATTGGGCTAAGAGTGGCTGTCCAGTCAGTCCCAGGGATCCTCCTGACTTTGCCTTCCCAGCACTGAGATTATAAGTATGCCCTCCACACCCACCTATTTTTTTGTTTTGTTTTGTTTTAGTTTTTCTGAGGTAGGGTCTCACTCTAGCCCAGGCTGACCTGGAATTCATTATGTATTCTCTGGGTGACCTCAAACTCATGACAATCCTCCTACCTCTGCCTCCCAAGTACTGGGATTAAAGGTGTGTGCCACCATGCTGGGTTTTTTTTTTTTTTTTTTAACATAAGTTCTGGGAATTGAACTCAGGTTCTCACATTTGTGAGGCAGGCACCTTACTGATTAGACTATCTCCCCAGCCCCATGGACATCCTTTTAAAGGAATGTTTGTGCTGTGTTTAAAAAAAAATACATAAACTCTGGAGGCTACAAAGAAAGAAAACTGAAATTCTAAGCAGCAGTGTGTGTTATCAGCCACTATCTAGGCTGGCAGTAGTGGTAGAGTAGTTAAAGGAATGATCTTATTAAATACCTGATTGTTTCAACATCCAGATCAGAACAAAACCCAAGGTCTTGCAGGCAGAATGGATGTGCTGATGGAAGCCTTGGGAAGTGACAGTCCAGGCCAAGTGTGCTTGGCTGCACCAGGAAATGACTAGGAATTGTATCTCAGCCTACACTACGGATGGGAATGAGACTTGTGGGAATTTGAAACCAACTTCACTTCATGTGGGTTTCAAATTTATTCTTAATTCATAGGAGAATTAAATAATATAAAAACTGGTCCGAAGACAGGGTATCCCAGGATGTTTCATAGATGAAAACACAATACTATTTTAGTATAATATGCCCTCAATGCAGGCTATGCAGAAGGGTCTTCTGAAGATGATTTCACAGCCTAGATTTATAAAATGTGTGAAGGCATAGTCTGCTGTAAGCAGCAATCAATGACATATAGCAGGATTAGATCTCCCAGAACTTTAGTACACATACACAAACATTCCTTAAACAAAAGAAAAAATGAGAAAAAGGACAGATATGTTTGAAAAGAAACTAAGTATAACATAAAACGAAAACCTAGTCTCAATGTGAAAAGCATGCAGGAGCTTCTGCAATGGCAAAATTGAGACATGCTCTCCAGTGAGGACAAAAGAAACATCGAACAACATGTCACAATCTGTAGGGAGGCACTGAGAAGCTAGCAAAGCACAAAAGAAAAAGAACCAAGATCCAAAAGGTTCTGATAAGCACACTGATGAACATGACCTTTGAAGTCACATACCCCATGTTTGGGGGTCAAATCTTGCAGCCCAGAACCTGCTAAGATGCTTCCTGTGCATGGGACCCTGGACAGCTATGCCATAAAAGATGGCGAATCAGCAGTGAAGTGGTGGTGGCAGGGACTGACACCAGCCTTGCAGCACCTCAGTTCTGGGGACTGGATTAAGGTGATCTTGAGTTGTTAGTGCTCCCAACTGTCAGATGCTGCTCATCTTTAATTATCCAAGGCCTCAAGTTATTACTGCTGAAGGAACTAGGTGAGCAGTGTGTGGCTACTGGGAGAGAATTCGAAGCTTGTTCCTTGGTTTCCTGTGGGCTTTACACCATGAACCTTTCCCTTTGCTTATTTAGATTTTGTCATATGTATATAATATATAATAAGCCATGGTTGTGAGTACAAATCTGCTGACTCTGGGAAGTCTTCCCAACAATCTAGCAAACCTAGGGTGGTCTTGGGGACTCCTAACACTAAATGAACTACAAATTGTTAAGTCCCAAAGACAAGACATGAAAACTTTTGATAGTGCAGGAATCTTGAAAATGGAAATGACATGATACCCAGGAAGACCGATGTGAACGACAAGGTCATCTCTTGTCTGAAAACATGGAAGCCAGAGGAAATGGCATAATATGTTTCAAGTCAGAAATGAAACAAATAAACAAAAATACTCCAAAAAGGAAAATTCAAATAATTTGTTTGTTGGTAGACCTTTTTTTAAAGATTAGCTAAAGAAAGCTTTCATTCACAAAGGAAATGGTGAAGGTTGGAAACCTAGGCTATCAGGAAGAAAGAAGAAACAGATGAACAGAAATATGGGTCTATAAAAAAACGCCATCCTCTCCCTATGAGCTTTATAAATTATATTTAATGACTGAAATAAAACTTCTAATAATAGCTGACCCTCAGCAATATTTAAGTGGGGTAGTAAAGGCTACCTAAAGAGAAGTGATGCTTCCACATTTCACTCAGTGGTAAAATGTTTGTATTAGTAGACCCAGACAAGTTATATATGTATGTTGTAATACCTGAGCTTCACTATCAAAACTACACAGAAACATCACCAATCAATATGGAAACTTAAAAAAATATTCTACTAAACCAAAGGAAGGCAAGAAAAGAGAAACAGAGGACTGAGAACAAGAGAAGACCAACACACAACTCAAAATGGCAGACTTTAGGCTAGCAGTAACTGCCTTCAACACACCAATCAAAAGAGCCCATGGGCTGTGCTTGGCACTAGAGAGCCAAGTCCACACACCTACCATTTGTCTTTCTGGGGTTGGTTTTCTGCAGATCTGAGGATCCATTCTGCTCCTTCTGGGGTATCCAGCTAGGAAGCGCACCAGGAGAGCCTCCACCATGTCCTGGCTCAGGTGCCTGGACCATGTCACCCGCAGGCGGCTGCTTACCAGGGCCTTCACTCTGCTTGCCAGGCTCACTCTGGGAGCTAGGCAGACACGGAGGGGCTTGGGATCTGGGGGGATCTGGAGTCAGCCATCCTCTCTGCTGTTCAGCTTCCTTTCGCTTGTTTTCTTCCTCCCGTTTTCTGAAAGAAAGTCAAAGAGGAAGAAGAACAAGTTACAAGAGTCTCACCTGTTCACAAGTCTCTAGGGGAACTGACATGTTGAAAGGAGCTACCACATCATGGGACAGATCTGAAAATACACATTTTCCAAGGCAACCTTTTACTCCACCTCCTTTCCACCAGGACTTATAGCTCAAAAGGTTACAGAACCAAAGAGAACCACACAGTTCCGTGCTACCTGACCAAGTGAGATAGTACTGCCAAGGCTGTGGGAGCTGCACACATGTGTGGTGTCTGGAGCCATGTGAAGCTCCACCCCTCCTCCTCCTGTTCCACAGAGCCCAGCAGAATACCACTAATGACCGGTCACAAAGACAGCCTTGGAGACCAACACAAATGTGAATAAGTATGAAAACAGTACTTGGGGAGCACCTCACAACGACTGGGTGCATGGGTTGCAGGACTGCTACTGAGAGCTGTGCCAAGGGGTCAAGAGCACTCCCACTGCCAGCAAAGGCCAGTTCAAGCAGCAGATGGCTCAGCTGCAGCCCTTAAATAGCACAGTATAGAAGAGCTGGGCAGGAGAAGCCAGGTCTAGACACCAGCAGCAGGGAGAGGCAGGTGGGTACAGAATCACCCAGAAAACTGGTTCAGGCAAGAAAGGGGAGGGGCTTGAGATTGGAGGAGCAGAGCTAAGAACAGATGCAGAGATTTTGAGAAAAAGCAGAACCAATAAACTAATGGTTTGTGAGTGTGTCCTCTACTGGACACTGAAGGCACGGGACGAAGATTGCAGAGTTCAGGTCCACTTCGAGGATCCGTCTACACAGAAAGTGGTGGCTAGAAGAGAACCCTAACCTATCCCAGAAGAAAGACTGTGCTAGTACACCTGCACAGAAGCAGCAGTGAATTGTCCTGAGGAACCCCGTTTCCCAGCAGTTAGTCCCTGAAGATGTGTAGGTGTCTGCCAGGCAGGCGGGTGGGAAGGAGGAGCTTGGGACGAGGGAGAAAGGAGCCTGGCTTGCTCTTGTCATCCCTGACTAGGGCTTTTGCTGACCATCAGCCGCCCTGTGTGCATCTGCTTCCTAGGTGAGTCAGTTTGTGTTCAGGGAGAAAACCTGGCCACCATTTCCTTTAAAATGGGAGAGACTGGGGTCTGGAAGACAGCTTAATCAGTAAAGCACTTGCCATTTAAGCATGAAGACCTGAGTTCAATCCCCGGAACCCATGTAATAAAAAATAAGGCATAGCAGCATGAATCTATAACCTGCTGCTAGGGAGGCAGGTATGGGAATCCCTGGAACTTGTTAGCTAGCCAGTCTAGCCTAACTGATGAGCTCTGGGCCAAAGTAAGACCTTGTCTCAGAGTGGTGGAGAGAACCCTGTGCTGTGACTAGCAAATGAACGCAGGTGAACCACTCTCTTGGCAGAGACGGGGTCTAGTGTTCACATCAGAGCTCAGAATACTGACCTAGTTTAGGGGTTTGTCTTGAAGTTCACAGATTTCCCATGCTTTGAGGTTTCTGTGAATGAGATAGAAGGTTGTATTATCACAATGGTGGGCAGAAGAATGCACTTCAAGAGGGACTTTCTTGGGACGAGCACTTTAATCAGCTTGGGAGCTGGAGGAAGGTCATAGGTGAAGGTCACCTGTGAGGATCCTTTTCTCCAGGCTACTTGGGCAGCTGCCCCTATCAGTGGTTGGCATCCACATGGTGACCACGAAGAGTGACCAGCCTTGGAGGAGGCTGCTTTTCAGAAGAAGGTGGAAGCATCTGAGTGGCCTAACAGTGAGGCAGGGAGAGGGAAAGCTGTTCTATAGGTGTAGCACAGAGGAACAGCCACTTTAGGAATGTCCAGCCCTGTACATAGACACATGCATGTGGTTGTCTGGGTTGGCATCTACATGGATCTCAATATCAGTAAGGGGCTCTGATGTGGCAACGTAGACCTTTTTGAACAAGCATTGTTTTCTTTTACAAAACTAAGCAGCCCTCTTTCTTAATTCTAAGAAGCCACTACATAGTCACCAGAGACATGGACAAGTCTCTAACAGCAGTCACATGACAAGCCTTTGTTGTGATGAGGTTGTTCAGAGAGGAATGAAACTGCTATCGGGAGATTTCTCTGGAGAATTCATTTCTGTAAAACTAAGTGAGCAGAATTAAGAGAAATAATGTAGTCATAAAAACATTTAACTTGGGGCTGGAGAGATGGCTTAGCAGTTAATGTGTTTGCCTGGGAAGCCCAAAGACCTAGGTTCAATTCCCCAGAACCCATGTAATCCATATGCACAAGGTAGCACCTGCATCTGGAGTTTGTTTGCAGTAGCTAGAGGCCTTGGTGCATCCATTCTGTCTCTCTCCCTATCTGCCCCCTATCTCTAATAAGTATATGAGTAAATAAACTAAAAAACATATAACTTAATCCTTAAGTATACTAATATAAAAATTTTGAAGAAATAAATGCATTCTGCACTAAAACTTCCAGGTGGCACAAATTATTGGGCTTGAACTTGTGCTCTTTCGGGCATCCTTTGGATATGGCAGGTCTAAGACTTCTACAGAGCTGGAGTCATCCTTCCCACCTTCTAGTCTATTGCAGGGGTGAGCCTCATTGCTCTTTCCAGTCATATATCACAAGGTGGTGAGTTGCTCTTGATCAATATGTAGAGAGCTGGAAAACCAAATCTGTAAATATACAAGTGCTGGAGTGCACTGCAAGGATGAGTGATACATCAGTGTGTGTGCTGCCTTCTAGAGGACAAGCTAGTTAAGGTGGTTCACTTACAAAGACTCACAGCATAAAGCTGAATAATGTCTAAGTGTCTTGTCTGTGATGGTTAATGGAGCTGGCCAAGCAGACTGACTGAGAATTGCCCAGGGGACCAGTAAACTGTGGGGCTGTCTGTGATGTCAGAGATGACTGGATCCTGAGGGCTTTGACCTGATGAAAAGAATTACTCCCTTAGTGGTCTCATAACATGACTGCATTATTTTGAGGTTGTGAAAAGTGGCGATGAGACCTATTTGGAGGAAGTAGATCACTGAGGGTGGGCCCTTGGGGCTATATCTTGCCCTGACCTCTTTCTGAATTCCTTTTCCCTGTTTTCCAGCAACCATGATGTGAACTGCTCAGCTCTGGTATGCCTTCCCTGCCCCTACCCCTAGGATGGTCTGATACCTCTGAAAACATGAGCCAAAATCTTTCCTCTGTCAGGCATTTTGATCACAGCAATGCAAAAGTCAACAATACAGTCTAACACTTTCATTTAACAGATGGGGAAACTAAGGCCTAGAGTGACAGATGACTTCTAGAACCATTGTAGGAGCAGATACTAAACATTGTTCATTGAATTCTTACTTTATGCCAAATGCTGTTAGACACTGGAGACAGAAGGCATATAGCACAAGCCCTGCTTTAAGTGACTGACAGCCAGACTATAGACAAGGAGAGGTAGGTGTGATGAATGCTGAAACCTGGTGTCTACAGAGACACGGGGTGAGGAGGTAGTCACTAATTAAGACCGAAAAGCATTCTGTATGAAGAATGTCAGAATGAGAGGAGTGAAGTGAGAGGTTATTCTAGGCAGAGGGAAGAGCATCAGCACCCTAGCTCTCATCCAGGCTTTGACTCAGAAGAGACCTCAGAGGCCATTGCCTCACGTAATTTAAAAACTTCCTTATATAATATTCTGTGGACATGATAATTCAGCCCCTGCTGCAGCATTTCCAGTGAGAGGAAGCTGATTACCTCATGAGGCAGAAAAGGTTTAGCTGTAACCTTTTCAGTTGCTGTTGCATGGTGTCTAGAGTTCTGTCAGATTTTTATCTCTTCATTGTGGCTGAATAACAGGAAGAGTAATATTTGGTCTTTAACTTTCTCTCAAGGGAATAAGAAAATGTTGTGTGTCTAGGACCTTTGGCTTATAGAATGTTAGAACTGGAAGGACCTCAGAAATCATTCAGTCCAGTTTTATTTTAAATCTTACTGTGACTCATGGACCCCCTTAGTGAATGAGAAAAAAATATAGCTCCTCTTTCCCACATATGAGGTGGCGCATAAAGTTTCAGGGTATTCAGAGAATCCTGAAGCCCATCTGGATTAAGGAACCTTCCTTTCATTTGATTGATGGGAAAAAGAACTCTGAGTAGGAGGGTGGAATGGAGGAGAACTCCCCATGGATCAGACAGCTTTGTGAGAAAGGGTGAGACACATGCTTCAGCTCTGAAGAGAGGTGTTCAGGGGAGCAGGCTTTAGTAGGATCGATTATAAAATCAAAAGGATTGCTGTGCTAGGAACAGAAGTATCATGAGCACTTTTTTTAAATATAGAAAAGTTGGTTTATGGAAAAAGTTTTGGACTTTTCTCTTTGGCTTCAAGGGATATTTCCAGAGAAAGGTTGTAAAAGAACTTCTGTTAGACCAAACCTTCTAATGATAAGATGTAGTATCTTGAGAGGGACAGAATTCTTGGTCACTTGATTTTTTGAGAACACACAACAATTTCTTACAGAAGGTACTTAAGTACTCATTATAAGTTTGAACTAGGTATCCAAACTAGATTCATACTAACCAGTCTACTAGTAGTGGGAATGAAATCCAGGTCTCCCAGAAGGTACTTACCCCTTCCAGAGGTAAGTCCGAAACTGAAGGGAGGCATCAAGGGTGTAGTGAGAGGATGTTGGCAGTAGACAGAAATGAGACTTAAGAGATATAAAATGAAGGATGATGTAGGAGAGTCTTCTATTACAGCATGGCTAGTGTTCAAGAATGCTGGCCTGTACAGAGTGCTGTGACAGACAAATCAGAGCAAAAGAGATTTCAAAGAAGGAATTAGAACCAATAATGGCAGCATGAGTAAGGAATAAGAGCCAAGAGAGACCGATTCTTGCAGGTTTCACATGCTGAGTCTGAAGTGATGGTGACCATAAGATGGGCAAATGGGAATAGCCCATGATCTGACACATTGTCAAGTGACAAAAGGACAGTAAATTAGAAGTTGAAGACATGGGGGTAGAGTTTCAGGAGATTAGGATGTGAGGCATGTCAAAAAGTTACCTAGAGAGCTAGCTTAGTTGTTAAGGCGCCTGCCTACTAAGCCTAAGAATGCCTGTTTGATTCTCCAGGTCCCACGTTTAGCCAGACACAAAGTGATGCAAGAGCACAATGCTGCACTTGCCCACAAGGGGGAGCATGCATCTGGAGTTAATTCACAGCGGCTGAGAGGCCACTGGCGTGCCCATTCTCTGTTTATCTGTCTGTCTGTCTCTCTCTCTCTCTGGCTCTCTCCAAAAAAAAAAATTACCTAGAAAGATGAATAAATTAAAAAAAAATTTTTGAGGCAGTTGTCAGACTAACCTGGAACCCCTGAGCTCATGTGATCCTTGATCCTTTCATATTAGCCTCCTACTTAGCTAGGACTAGAGGTGTGCACCACGGAACACAGCTCTAACTGAATTAAAAAAATTTTTTTGGAACTTGTTTTTATTTTTACTTATTTGAGAGTGACAGAGAGAGAGAGAAGGAGAGAGAGAGAGAGAGAGAGGGAGAGAGAATGGGTATACCAGGGCCTCCAGCCACTGCAAATGAACTCCAGATACATGCACCACTTTGTGCATCTGGCTTATGTGGGTACTGTGGAATCATGCCTTGAACCAGGGAACTTAGGCTTCAGGAAAGTGCTTAACCACTAAGCCATCTCTCCAGTCCCTAAAAAACTATTTATTCGGAGAGTGGTGAAACTCTACCTTGAAACCCCCCTCCCCCAAATTATTTATTCATTTATTTATTTTGAGAGAGAGAGAGGGAGAAAGAAGCAGAGAGAGAGAGAGAGAGAATGAGTGTGCCAGGGCCTTTCAGTTGCTGTGAATGAACTCCAGACACGTTCGCCCCTTTGTGTGCATGTGCGACATTGAATGCTAGTGTTACTTCTGCATCTGGCTATATGTGGGACCTGGAGATTCAAACAAACATTCTTAGGCTTCACAGGCAATGGCTTTAACCCCTGAGCTATCTCTTCAGCCCCTAACTGAAATTTTAAGGGTGGGGCATTTTCAGTAGAAAACAGCTAAGCATGAATACAAGTCTTAGGAGTAACCTTAGGGCTGACCTTCGTGTGGAGATGATAACTAAGAAGATGGGGGAAGGAGGAATGGAAGAGTGAGAGAGCTGAGATTAGAGTGTAAAATAAAACCAAGGAAAAGGAAGCTTCAAGGAAGGAGATTGATCAACATAAATATGGTTCTACTGAAGTATACATTTCACGCTGCTTTGGCAGGTAAATTACAGAAATGTTCATTTGGCAACAACATAGGTAGTGCCCTGTGAGTTATAAAGTGCTTTCAAATGGATTATAGGCATTTCTTAAATAGAGCTTTCTTGAAATACTTGTCTTAGAAAATGTGTCTATAACTTTTCTTTCTCCTAGTATCTATCATAAATTACAGACCACTTTCAAGTTTAATAAGTTCCTTTCACAACTCACTTTAAGGGAGGTGATTTCTGGCATCCTAACATGATTAGATGGGAAACTATATGGAGATAACATGATAAACCTTAAAAATGCAGGAAAAACATTGTGGGTTTTGTTTCTTAAAGTGTAACCTAAGAGCAAAATTAAACACTGACTCAGGTGTTAAGAAGTAAATTTTGGGAATTAAAATTAAATCAGTTTCTCCTCAATTTAAATATTTCATTTGGGGGGTCTACACAACAAAGACTACAGGTAGGGATGGCTGAACAGCTATAAATGTAAGGAGAATGAGTGCAATGTAGAAAAAAATAGAAGAGATTGCTTGAAGTTTTTCCAGTTTGTTAAATTTACAATATTATCAAAAGTAAGCCTAGCTGCCATTTAAAGGAATTTAAAAATTAACTTCAGAAACTAAAAGTTAACACCAATAAGGAACTATTTTCCATTCTAGAGAATTTCATTGGGAATAACAACAAAAGCAGGGGTGGGGTGGGAGACATTTCCTCAGTCCTCTGTTTCAGCCCTCTGCACTAGAATATACAGAAGAATTACAAGAAAAGGAAAAACATAATCCATTGTGTTGTTTAAGGACATCAATATTTTAAACCCTGTTCTTTGTACAGGAGAGCTACAGGTCAATTCTTAGTTCTCAGCTCTAAATTGATTTAATATGTTCTTGAAAAATGTGGTTCTGGGCATAAAACTTCTGAACAGTGCCTCAAGCAAACAAGAAGAAGAAAAGGTTGCCCATTGCTATTAATGCCATCTGGGCAATTTCCACAGATACGCCAAATGCCCAGAAATCAACTGGTCTACCAGCAAGACCCACATGTTCTCCAATCTCTGCCCAACATAAGTCTTGGGTTATAGGCATTTGTGGTCACACCCAGCTGTCTATGTGGATGCTTGGGAATGAACTCAGGGCAATCAGGCCATTTTAGGTGCTCTTACCCCACTGAGCCATCTTCTCAACACCTAAATAATTAATGTTTAAAGATTACAAAAGAAGGATTCTCAGGCATTAAACTGGAGTTTATGGAAATATCAAGAGGAGAAAATGCAACAATCCTTTTTTATCTGTGGTTTTGCTCTCTGCAGTTTCAGTTCCTCATTGTGAACCTGGGAACAAAATATTAAATAGAAAATTCCAGAAATAAGCAATTCCAAAGTTTTAAATTATGTGCCATTCTGAGTAGCATGACGAGATCCTCTGCTATCCTGCTCTGACCTGTCCAGGACATGAATCACCCCATTGTCTCAATGTAGCCCATTAGTCACTTAGTAGCCCTCTTGTGTTTCAGGATGACTGCTGTGGTAGCGCAGAGCTGTGTTCACGTAACTTTTATGTTACTTAATAATGGCCCTAAGGCTCAAGGAGAGAGATGCTGGTGATTCCGATATGTGAAAGAGATACTTTAAAATGTTCCCTTAAAGAGGAAAAGTGAAAATGCAGTAAGTTATTCTAAAAAGAGAATGAGACCAAATTCATGTAACTTTCATTTTTCTTTTTTTTCAATCTGGGAGAGAGGAGAGAGAGAGAGAGAGAGAGAGAGAGAGGGGAGAGAATGGGAGTGCCAGCAGCCTCTCAGCAGCTGTGAAAGAACTCCGGGGCATGTGCACCCTTGTGGGCAAGTACAGCATTGCACCTTGCATCACTTTTTGCCTCTGGCTAAACATGGGACCTGGAGATTGGAGCCAGCATTCTTAGGCTTGGCAGGCAGAAGCCTTAGCCACTAAGCCATCTCTCCAGCCCTAATCATTTTTCTATGCTGTTAGTATTGTTCTAGTCTTTTATTGTTTTCATCTCTTATTATACCTAATTTATGAAATAAACTTTATTATGGGCATATATAAATAGGAAAAAAACTTAGAATATCCAGATACTTCCCAACTTAGGAAGGCATTACATTCTGGAAAGCCTAGCTAACTTGAACATGTCCTCTGTTGAAAATGAACTGAATATACATTGGAACACTATAGCTTAGCAGCAAAGGGCACTGTAGAGCACCAGTTCTCTCACCCATCACAGTGCGGCTGAGTCGGAGCTATGGCTTGCTGCTGGTGCCCAGCACTAGGGGGAAGATAGGACTCAAAATCTGATATACAGTTTCTATTGAATTCATTATCGTCTTAAGGTCCAAACTTGTTTGTTGAACTATCACAGTTCAGGGACCATCTATAAAGGGTTTGATGCTTTTCAAGTCTTCAGACATCCAGTGGGGTCTTGCAGGCATCCCCCATGAATAAGGAAGAGTTCAGTACAATACCCCATCCATTGTGGAGAGAACATCCACTCGCAACTGAGGAGACTGTCATGTCTACTACTTCCTTACAGCTGTCGCCCATGGGCCGAGAACTTTTAAGAAAGCTAAACCAAAGAGATATGTACATGCTTCAGGTCAATAGTGGGTTCTTTGGCAAAAATAAAGATAGCCTCATTCACAAGAGAGAAAGTACAACAGGGAGTGTTGATTCACATGTATAATCCTAGCACTCAGGGAAGGCTGAGGAAGATGGGGCCAGAATTCCAGCCTAGGTGAGATAGAGAGAGCCTTACAGAAAAGAGAGAGAGGAAAGGAGAGGAGAAGAGGGAAGGGGAGGGGAGGAGAAGAGAACAGAGGAGAGGAGAAGAGAAAAAGAAAGAAAAGAGGATGTGACCTGCTTCAACAGTTCACAGTAGTCACAAAAAAATGATGTACTCCTCTCACTCTTACCTATTAGGGCAGACATTATGAGACATTAGCATTCTACTACATGGTAGCACTAACTTCTCACCAGAATGATGTGACTTCCCTAATTATTATTTTTAGGTTATTAAAACTTTACTAGTTTTTGTTTGTTTATTTTGGGGATGAATTTCACTCTAGTCCAAAATGACCTGGGACTTACTTGGTAGCCCCAGGTTGGCCTTGTACTCTTGATAACCCTCCTACCTCAGCCTCCACAATGCTGGGATTAAAGGTATGCATCATCATGCCTGGCTGAATACTAGTATTATTTTTATTTATTTTACTTTATTTTTAATTTTTAAAAACATTTCATTATTTGAGAAAGAGAAAGAAGCAGATACACAGAGAGGTAGATAGAGAGACAATGGGCACACTAGGGCCTCCAGCCACTGCAAACGAATTCCAGACATGTGGGCCACCTTGTGCATCTGGCTTACGTGGGTCCTGGGAAATCAAACCTAGGTCCTTTGGTTTTGCAGGCAAGTGCCTTAACCACCTCCAGCCCTTATTTTGGTTTGTCGAGGTAGGATCTCACTCTAGCCCAGGACCTGGAATTCACTATGTAGTATCAGACTAGCCTCAAACTCCTAGCAATCCTCCTATCTCTGCCTCCCAGATGCTGGGATTAAAGGCATGCACCTCAACTCCCAGCTTCAATATTATTATTATTTTAAAATATTTAATTAATTAATTTATTTATTTGAAAGAGAAAGAGGCAGAGAGAGAATGGGCACACCAGGGCCTTTAGCTGCTGCAAACGAACTCCAGATGTGTGTGCCATTTTGTGCATCTGGCTTACATGGGTCCTGGGGAATCAAACCTGGGTCTTTAAGCTTTGCAGGCAAATGCCTTAACCACTAAGCCATCCCTCCACCCCTTTATTCTTTATTTTTCGAGGTAGGGTCTTACTCTAGTCCAGGCTGACCTGTAATTCTATGTAGTCTATGTAGTCTCCGGGTGGCCTTGAACTCATGGCGATCTTCCTACCTCTGCCTCCTGAGTGCTGGGATTAAAGGCGTGCATCACCACGCCTGGTTTCTAGCCCTATTTTTTTTTTTTTTTTTTTTTTTTTTTGGTTTTGCGAGGTAGGGTCTCACTCTGGTCCAGGCTAACCTGGAATTAACTATGCAGTCTCAGGGTGGCCTCGAACTCTCGGCGATCCTCCTACCTCTGCCTCCCGAGTGCTGGGATTAAAGGCATGCGCCACCACGCCCAGCTCTAGCCCTATTTTTAATGGTTCTTTATTACACATATGTGTCCCTATTGTGGGCAAGATATAGACAAATGCAAGAACTGAGAACTCAAGCACTGGAAACACTCAAGATAAGAAAATACTTGGCATCTACAGCTTCCTCATCAGAGGTTTTGGCATCTCCATTTGCTAGTGCTTCTGAGATTTAAAATAGTATCGAACAATGAGAAGGTAAATGTTTAATCAGTTATTTATGTAACATGATGATCACCATGAGTAATGGACTCAAATAGCTTTTTGGTATCATTGTCCCCAAACTATGAAGTCCTTGAAGTAAGGTCTTTGTGTTTAGTGACCATTTCCCCCCTGGGCTCTAGCCAAGAGTACTGTGCTAACAGTAAGCAATGAATCAGGATTTCTTGAACAAAGAACTTTATAGGTGGTCCTCCATATTCATAGGTTCACCCTCATACAACCAATGACAGATAAAAGATATTCAGAAAAATAACTGCATCTGTGCTGAACATGTATACATATGTTACCTGTCACTATTCTCTAACAATGCTATGTAACAACTATTTACATAACATTCATATTGTATCAGGTTTCATAAGTAATCTAGAGATGATTTAATGTACATAGGAGGATATGTGAGGGTCATAGGCAAATACTGATATTTCATAGAGGAGTGGAGTTTGTTATTGGCAGGGAGTCCTGCATTAAATTCCCCTACTGTACACACACAGGAGCAACTGCATTTTGGGTTAGGGAATGCGTTGAGGATAGCCAGTTAGTATACATTTGGTTGCTTTCATCAAATCAAAGTTAGACTTAGTCTAATAACAGTTGACTAGGCATTTGTGTCAGAAATGCAAGAAGATGAATTCTCTCTTCGTAGCTTACTCTGAGTAAGTTACCCATCCTAATGCCCTGCTGTGGGTGGCAGTGGTTTGCCCCTGGGCTAGGTCACCAGAGTCAAATATCTCAGGAACAGCAGGAATGGAGGTTGTGTCTTCCTTCTGCATGCAGCCTTGGTCCTCTGAAGAAGGGGCAGGTGAGGAGAGCACTGATTGAGAGAACCAGATTCCCTCCCAGCTGCCTTGGCCCGTGGCCCACTCCCGCCCTCCAACTCCTCCTCCCCTGTGAGAGCAATCCCGACCTCACACTCACTCACTTGGCCGCAGCATCTTTCCTCAGCTGTTCGTGCTTCATGAGCAGGTTCTTCCGGTCTCGGAAGGCTTTCCTGACCTTGTACCCTTTATAGACAGCTTGGATTTTGAAGGCAGCAATGTCTTGTATGGCTGCGATGGACAGGGCACCATGCTCCAGCATGAACTGGATCACTTCATGGCGCTCGCCAAGCAGAGCGTAATCAAGCGGTGTGTACCTGGTCCAGGAGGAAGAACAGTTAGCTGGTTTTAGTGGAATGTAATTCAGGGCGCAGTGAAACTGGCAATACTACCATGCGGCAGAAGGAAACCTCACTCTGACCGCAGGCAAAGCCATGCAGTGCGCTCTTTGCTGCGGGTCAGGCCCGTTGTTAACCTTTTCAACTCCTCAGTTTTGAGAGTCGGCTCACAAACTAGGGACTATTGGAAATGCTTGATTATCTCCCCCTTTCCAGAAGTAATTCCTCATTCCTGTCTGTGAAAGAACTGCAAATTATATTGTGAGAGTCATACGTTTGTACCCATGATTACTGATAATTAACTTATTAAATAAAAAATATACCCCAAATGGGGAGGTTTGAAGTCACTGTAGAAAAAAGATGGAATACTGAATAGTATTGGTATAACCATCTGGGAAAGAGACTTTTATGTTACATCTTACACCAAAATTAATTCTGGATGAGCAAAGATCTACATATGGAAGAAAAGGGCTGGGGAGGTCTTTCAGTGGATAAAGTGTTTGTGGCACAAACACGGGACCTGAGTTTGGAGCTCCAGAATCCACTGTCCCTATTCTCCAGTAACTGTAAAGCAAGCCTACAACAAGAAGGGAGGCCCGGGCAGAGCTACCCAGAAGCTTGCAAGCCAGTTAGTCTGGTGAACTTAGCGGTGACAAGCTAGAGACACTGCCTCAAACAAGGTGGAAGGCGGAGACTGAGCCTCGAAGTTGTCCCTGGGCCTCTACACACTGTTGACACATGCCTGAACTCTCATACACATGAACACACACACACACACACACACACACACACACACACACACACCGCAACTATGGAGTTCTGGAAGATACAATAGAGAACTTAAAAAAATATTAAAATGGGAAGTAGGAAAAAGTGATACAAACTTTAAAAAATCATAAAAAATTGATAAATGTAGCTATATAAAAATAAAAAAATTCTTCAGGGAAAAAACACCTTTAAAATGAATATTTTATACAAAATATTTCAAGAACTGAAGTAAAAAAGAATCTCAGTGATGGCAACGATGATTCATTTCTTTTTTTAAAAGATTTATTTCATTTATTTATTTGTCAGAGACAGAGAGGGGGAGAGAGAGAGAGAGAGAGAATGGGCACACCAGGGCCTCTAGCCACTACAAAGAACTCCAAGGGCATGAGCCACCATGTACAGATGATTCACTTCTTTAAAGAACTGACTTAACGTTTCTAAGTCAGCTTTCCTCATCTGTCAAACAAGTTAATATGGAGAGGATGGAATGATGGCTGTAAGGAGGACTGCACTGAGTCTGGCACAAAGGAGCAGTCAGTACATGCCAGCTACTGTTGTTACTAGCGTTGGCTGTCCAAACAATGCAGCAGGGTTGTCAAGCCACTGTCGGGCCTATGCATTATTTCCACAAGACCACTTAGGATCCCTAACTATGACTGCACCTTGAACTGTGTTGCCTGAGGAATCGAGATGTGACAGTGCAGTCCAGGTTTGCTTCCCCAGTACCCGCATAAGCCAGATGCACAAGGTGGCACATATATCTGGAGTTTGTTTGCAGTGGCTAGAGGCCCTATCGTGCCTGTTTTCTCTATCTTTCTCTCTCAAATAAATAAGTAAATAAAAATAAAATATTAAAAAAAAAACCAAAAAGAACAAAGTGTTAGGAGGAAATTACCAGATGACTTAAGAGGTGGAAGAAATGATGATTATAGGGTTATGTGATTAGACTCAGAAAATTACACAGTGATTACCAAAAGGATGTCTCTGCAAACCTTACCTAGCAGTCACAGACACAAAAGAAAGGGGTTTTCAGAATAAAAGTGATTTGGGTGCCTTGGCAAGGAAACTCTGAGTTCAGGGACTATGTTGGGCAAAGAATATATCCATGTGGAATTTCTTTACTGAGCCCCAAATGCTGAAATTAAGGAGCTGCCACTCTAGAACACCTTGATGCCTCCACTGTTCAGGGATTAGAGGGACATAAATAGATGGGCCTGTATAAACCCTCAGATATCATTAATAAGTAGATGATATTTCATAAATATCATAAATTTCATAAATTTCATAAATTCAGAATAGTTTCATAAATTCAAAATAGTTTCTAAAAATTTTACTATGTGGCCTAAATTTTTTTTTCTTCTCCTGATTGACTGTACTGCTAACAGAAAAAAAAGTATCATAGTCATTGAACCACAACAGTAAACTAAATTGGTTTTTGGAGGTCATGTCATTAAATGCAACACCTTTGTTTTATAAATGAATAAACTCAGGAGAGTTAAGTAACTTACTGACAATTATGTAACTCATTTGTACAGAATGGACACTACAACTAATGTCAAATGATTCCCAGCAAACTACCTTACTGGGAAAACTAACATAATGCCACAATCATCTATTGAATTAGGTTTCCCAGAGGAGAGGTTGGGTCTTCTTTCTGGAAGCAGCCTTGGTCCTCTGAAGAAGGAGGCAGGTGAGGAGGGCACTGACAACCAGATTCCCTCCCATCTGCCTTGCCCTTCCCCCACTCCTCTGCTGTAAGAGCAACGTAATCACATGAGATCAGTTATTACATTGCTTTTTTTTTTTTTAAATATTTTATTATTTATTTATTTATTTATTTGAGAGAGAGAGATACAGAAAGGCAGGAACTAGGCAGAGAGAGAGAGAGAGAGAGAGAGAGAATGGGTAAGGGCCTCCAGCCACTGAGATCAGATGCATACTCCCTTGTGCATCTGGCTTACGTGGGTCCTTTCGAACCGGGGTCCTTAGGCTTCATAGGCAAGCGTTTAACCGCTAAGCCATCTCTCCAGCCCCCAGTTATTACATTGCTTTTTGAAGAACGGAGCTTTCTCAAACATTAATGGCAAAGCATATATTTGGTAAGCTTAATGGTTTTTCTATAATTATTAATATGTTGTATTTTCACGAAGAATGTAAGAATTACCAAAATCTGATTAAAGAAACATAAGGCCCAAACTATGTCATTATTTACAAACATATGATAAAAGAAAGTAACATACTGTGCAATATGCCCTAAGGAATGCAGGATGAGCCAAGTACTGTGGTGTTTGTCTGAAATACCACTCCTAAGAGAGGCAGGAAGATTCTAAGTCTGAGATCAGTTTGGGCTATCTAGTAGGACTCTCAAAAAAACAAACAAACAAACAACAAAAAACATAAAAAGCTGGACTGGGAATTAGAGGACCTGTTTGACTCTGCACATTCATTAACTTCTTTAAGTTTGCTTTCTTATTTTTTTTTAAATACTTTTTAACTTTTTATTTATTTATTTATTTGCAAGCAGAGAGAGAATGGGCATGCCAGAATTCTAGCCAGCAAGGACCAGATGCATTTGACATCTGCTTATGTGGGTCCTGGAGAATTCATTATCCTTTACCACTAAGCCATTTTTCCAGCCCAAGTTTGCTTTCTTATCTGCAAAACAAGGAAGAGAGAAGAACTATATCTCTGAGGCCATCCCTGGATTAAAACATAATGCTTTAAATATTTTGATTGTAAAGTAAATTGCATTTTTATTATAAGAAATTTCAAACATTATATTAAGAATATTCAATACTCAGATTTAACATCCAATAAGATTTTGGTTTTGCTGTATTTGCTTTTTCTGGTATTTCAGATGAAATTGTAGAGTTTCTATTTTTCCAACTCTGAGTTTTAGTATTCATATATAAATAATACAGACATAGCCACAATGATTATTATATTAACAAAATTAACCTGTTTTTTAGTAAAATCTAATACCACTCCTTAATCAAATTTGGACTTATCTCCAGAATGTCTTATTTTTCAGTTGGTTTATTCAAATTAGGATTCTTGGTCAATCTTTAATTTAAAGACACACAGTCCAAATACAAAGCCAGGTTTAAAAGTTTATATCTAGCATATAAGTAACTGGACTTGTGTTATTATTATTCCTCTTTTTTTAACTGCAAATTCAATTTAGAAATATCCAAGCACTGTAAATATTCACGTAGATGTGAGTGTATGACTGTCAGATAGTTATCGACTGAAAGGCAGCAGAAGTTGCCAAAAATTATGTCTAATCAAGGTACATTAACCGGCTAGTGTCAATGCATGAGAAGTAAAAATTAGCACTATCTTGACAGTAACCAGCCAAGAAACAATGCAGATAAAGAATCAGAGACAACATACAATTGGACTTGCCATGTGGGAATGGACTGAGGGGATCAGCAGAATGCCTAAACCAGAATGTCAATAACCATAAAAGGCAGTGCCACCTTCTGACATGTGTACATCAAGGTGCACTGCTGGTAAACATTAAAAGAGACGGGAATACGGCCACTGTCTATAATGCAGTTTTTCATTGTTTCTTACAAATGATAAAAGCTAGGTATAGGCAGTATATACTATTTGAATAAGCTCTCTATAGAAACAAATGATTAATTTGGGGGATTCTGAATCTTTCCCTTCTGTTTTTTTTTTTTTTTTGCTCTTCAGAAAGAACCTTTAGTTCTCTCACTTAATGAGGAAAGAGTGTGAAGAAAGGGACAGGGGTTGAGTCTACAAAGGAGGAGCATGTCTTCTCTGAGAGAGCTGGCCCAGAGAAGCCCCTCCTCTCTATAAAGTTTCTCACATGCTAACAGTGGAACTAATGCACAGATTGGACTGGAGGGTCCTCACATAGGGAAGTCTGATCATAAACTTAGTTGTTACCTAAAACTTATTAGAATCTTCCTAGACCTAAGACCTACAAGAATCTGTCCTATGTAGACTTCAACCTTGTGCCTGGTCCTTTTTCTAGCCATGCTGGGGATGGAACCCAGGGCCCTGTACATGCTAGGCAGGAACTGGAATACTGAACTATATCCCCGCACTCCACCATGTCTGGTCCTTTTATTGGGCCTGAATCCTAGAGAACTTGTTTGGAGGTTCTAGCAGGGGAATACCTTGACCAAAGACCTGTCCTCCTCTATTCAGTGAACGTTATCCTCTTCAACTCTGCACAGCCAGATCAGCTGAGTCAACCCCGGCAATCAATGGGATGACAGGTGTCACAGCCAGATCGCCCTCACATCCACCTGAATCCTTGAGTAACAATCCCAGCATATCTCTGTGAACCTTACTATTATTCAAGAAAACCAGATTATTAATAGATTAAACGCGGAACTTTCATCTTAGCTTCTCCATGTTTTCCTGCTCCATGTGGCAGCCTTTTTCCAATAACTCATACTATCCTCCCCATGGAGAGAAACCTTGGGGCTATGTTCCTCTTATATTCTGTTGGCCTGGATGAATTCCTGGGCCTGGCCAGTCAGAATTTCACTGGCCTTATGCTAGCCACAAGCCAAAAGAAGGCCTTTTCATTCATCTGAAAATGTGAATTTGCCCTAAATAGTGTCTGAAGTTCTAGACAGGAATATAAATGCATGATTCTGAATCAATACAGGGCTGGACTTTGACTCTTTTTCTCTGGCTGAAGATTAAAGATTTGGTGTGGTGTGATCTTATGCGAAAATTCACTATTTCTGAACCACTATCTAGATTTAAGTGTTTGTGTGTGTGTGTGTGTGTGTGTGTGTGTGTGTGTGTGTGAGTTAGGGTCTCACTCTAGTCCAGGCTGACCTGGAAATCACTATGTAGTCCCAGTGTGACCTTGAACTCATGGTGATCCTCCTACCTCTGCCTCCTGAGTACTGGTATTAAAGGTGTGCAACATGCCCGGCAAGTTTTTATTTTTTAATTTGGCAGAAAACATAAGAGATGAAGACAGTATACACTTTATATATATCAACAGCTTACCTCTCCTCATTGTTTTCCATCTGATTAGGGAATGCAGCAAAGTCTAGCAGTAATTTAATGGCATCAAGGTATCCATTGTTGCAGGACCAGTGCAAAGCTGTTCTTCCCTACAAGTATGAACAGAAATCAAGAACACCTGAAGTAAGCAGGTTGGGACATATGGTTATCTATGCTAATTCAAAATATCTACTATTCTCCCTAAATTTCTTTTTTTTTTTTTTTTTTTTTTTTTTGGTTTTTCAAGGTAGGGTCTTACTCTGGTCCAGGCTGACCTGGAATTAGCTATGTAGTCTCAGGGTGGCCTCGAACTCATGGCAATCCTCCTACCTCTGCCTCCCGAGTTCTGGGATTAAAGGCGTGCACCACCACGCCTGGCTCCTAAATTTCTTAATTACAAAAAAAGGAATATTAAGCACACAGTAGAGAAAACAGATGTGTCTTAATCAAGTGATCATAACTGACACAGTAGTGAAAGGTCATCACATGCTTTATGCCATAGGGTGGTGACCACTGGGGAGAATCAAAACTCACCAAAGTGCTAAGACTAAATGACTGTCAAGTGTTCAGTGCTAAATGGGACATCAGGACTACCCCCTCTAAGCCTGAAAGAACATTATGGACGATGGAGCTGAAAGAACGCAAGAGCCAGAGGATGGGGAGGAGTGCTTTGGAAACTGTTTTCCAGACAGGACATGGCCACTGCACTCACGACCTCACAGCGGCTGTGGTTACCTGCACAAGACCTGCACATTATTGTGCCCATCAACATCCCACCATGGATGATGGAAGAACTCATGAAGCTCCCATAAGCCCCAGAAGAACTATTAGCAATTAATGGGTAATGGTAGCTGGAGGAAAGGGAGACATTTTTTCCAGTGGTGTAGCTATTGGTAAATTGCCTTTGCTCCAGTAAATAACCCCACACCCATGTTCATGATAGCAACCCTAATTAAACTCAGTAGATATTTAAAAAGGTATCAAAGTAGAAGAGGGACTAGTTGAACAGACAAAGCGGCTCAGGGGAAGGAAGAAAGGAAAAGAGGAAGTGAGAGGAAGTGAATCTGAGTAAAATACATCATATACATGTATAAAATTGTCAATAAATTAAAAAATACATATGTATGTATAAAGAAGGCATGCAACACTGCTAGAAATAAGGAGGGTTATTTCTTAGTGATACAGGAGTAACAGAAGAATCCTAAATCAGTATCCATCTAACACAACTTTCAAATATGTTAGGCAAAAATTGACAAAATTAAAGGGAGTCAAATGTTTACTTATAGTGATGGATTTTAACTTAAAATAATAGTTGATAGGAAAAACGTAACAGAGCTTGTGGGTGGTTTGAATGTAAAGTGATCCCCACAGGCTCACGTACTTGCACACATAATTCCCAGCTGGTGGTCTGTTTGGGAAGATGTGGTAGTTTGAAGGTCTATCCCCTAATAGACTCAGGAGTTTTATTTTGTGACTTGATTTTCAGCCATCTGGCAGGAGGAAGAGATGTCACTGGGGTCTAGCCCAAAGGTGTGTTTGGGGGCAGATCTGATTTCTAGCCTAAAGGTATGCAGAGTGTTTGAACTGTGCCTGGGGCCCTGTTGGTTATTACTTTTGTTGTTGTTGTTGTTGTTGTTTCGAGGTAGAGTCTCACTCTAGCCCAGGCTGACCTGGAATTCACTATGTCGTCTCAGAGTGGCCTCAAACTTACAGCGATCTTCCTACTCCTGCCTCCCAAGTGCTGGGATTAAAGAGTGAGCATCACCACACCTGGCTTCTTGGTTGTTACTTTTGGTGTGTGCTGGCTGGTGGTGTTTTTTTTTTTTTTTTCCTCTCTCTGTATCTGAGAAAGAGATCCAGCCTCTTTCACCATTATGGAGCTTCCCCTGAATCAGTAAGCTTCAAATAAATCCCATTCTTCCCATAACCTGTGTATATTTTGAAGTTCATCCCAGGAATGTGAAGCTTACTACAACAGAAGGCTATGGAATCTAGGCGTTGGAACTATACTGGAGGAAGTATGTCACAGGGGACAGGCCTTGAGGTGTTAAAACCTGGCTCCTTCTCTGCTTCTGTACTCTGATGAGATGTGCCATGAGCTCCCCACTCTGGTCTGCCATGCCTTACTCTGCCATGATGGAATTTCCCCTCAAAACTATAAGCTTTTTAAAAACTCTTTTCCTTCCATAAGCTGTTTCTGGTTGAATATTTGTTCATAGCAATGAGAACCTAAATAAAACAGAGCTCCATTAGAAATAGAAGACCTGATTAACACATAATTTTAATTAAAAAAAATATTTTATTTTTATTCATTTATTAGAGAGAGAGATTCAGAAATAGGCAGTCAGAGAGAGAGAGAGAGAGAGAGAGGAGAGAGAGAAAGAGAGAGAATGGGTGTGCCAAGGCCTCTACCCACTGCAAACGAACTCCAGATGCATGCACCCCCTTGTGCATCTGGTTTACATGGGTGCTGGGGAATTGAACTTGGGTCCTTTGACTTTGCAGGCAAATGCCTTAATGGCTAAGCCATCTCTCCAGCCCCAATTTTAATTTTTATCCTAAATTATGTATGTATATATCTACTGTATAATATATAATGTTGCAGTTACCTTTGCATTTCTGGCACAAAAGGACCTGACCAAAAGTAGCTTATGTAAGTAAAGGGTTTATTTTGGCTTATAAACTTGAGGGGAAACTGCACGAGGGCAGGGGAAAACATGACATGAGTACAGGCTGGACATTACCTCCTGGCCAACATTAGGTGGACAACAGCAGCAGGAGGGTGTGCCAAACACTGGCTAGCAGAAGCTGCCTATAATACTCATCAGCCTTCCCCCAACACACCTCCTCCAGCAAAGATCCAATTTCCAAATTGCTACCAATTGGGGACCTAGCATTTAAAACACATGAGTTTATGGGGGACACCTATTCAAACCACCACAATATTATATAAAATGGTTATACATGAGACCCTGTCTCAAAAACATACAAAAACAAAAACCCAAAAAGGAGCTGGAGATATGGCTTTATTGATTAAGGCACTTGCCTGCAAAGCCAAAGGACCCAGGTTCAATTCCCCAGGATCCATGTAAGCCAGATGCACACAGTGGTGCATGCATCTGGAGTTCGTTTACAGTGGCTAGAGGCTCTGGTGCACCCATTCTCTCTCTTTCCTTCCATTGGCCTCTTTCTCTCTCTCTCAAATAAATAAATTTTGTTTTAATTTTTAAAAAATCTAGAAGGGGCTGGAGAGATGGCTTAGGGGTTAAGGTGCCTGCCTCCTAAGCCTAAGAACACTGGTTCCAATCTCTGGCAGTTCCAATCTCCAGGTCCCACGTTTAGCCAGATGCAAAGTGATGAAAGGGCACAATGCCGCACTTGACCACAAGGGTGTGCACATATCTGGATTTCGTTCGCAGCAGCTGAGACACTGCTGGTGTGCCCATCTCTTATCTTCCTCTCCCTCTCTCTCTCTGTCTCTCTTTCTGTGTGTCTCCAGAAAAAAAAAATCCAGAAGGAAAGCAAGGAGAGGAAGAAAGAAGGAGCAAGCCAAACCTTAGGCATGTGGATGGCAGAAAATTAAGGTGACAGCAAACACCATTGAAATAGTAGGCAAACTCAAAATACAGTTAACATGCCAGATGTAGTGGTACACTCCTTCAATCCCAGCACTCAGGAGACAGAGGTAGGCGGTTCGCTGTGAGTTCAAGGACAGCCTGAGACTACATAGTGAATTCCAGGTCAGCCTGGGCCAGAGTGAGACCCTACCTTGAAAAACCATAAATAAATAAATAAATAAATAAATAAATAAATAAATAAATAAATAAATAAAAATACAGTTAACAAGGAAAAAGTCTCATGGAAATTTAAAAGAGAAAGAAAATATATGTTATCTACCTATCTGTATATACAGAGAATTAATATTAGTTTCTACAAATGTAAAGAAGGCAAGTGAATATATGACCAACTTTATGTCAATGCATTTGACATTTCAGATAAAATAGCAGGTTTCTAGTAAATTGCAACTTGTCAAAACTCTAAGGAAAATAATTGAAAAATCTGAATAGTACTATATCTATTGAAACTGAACCAACAATTAACAAATCTTACATGAAGAAAATCCCTTGGTAGGAAAGATTGCTCAGTGGTTAAGTGTACTTCTTTCACAGGTATGAGACCTGACCACCACAGTTTGAATTTCCAGATCCCATGTAATATAGGGGAGCATGCCCACACATGCCTTAATCCCAGTCCCACAGGGGAAAGCAAAGTCCCAAGAATGGTCAGAGCCTCAGCTCTAGAATCAAAAGACTGTTCAAAACAATACTGGGCAGAAGAGCAACGGACACACACACACACACACACACACACACAAAGAAACAAAAATCCTAATACCAGAAGACTTCAATAGCTAACTTTCCCAAATGTTGAAGGAAGAAGTAACACTAATCTTACATAACTTTATTTTAAGAGGGACTACTTTCTTTACAAGGTCAGCATTGCCTTCTACCTACACCAGACAGATACAACACTAGAAAGGAAAATTACAGGCCAAACTTTCTTATGAACATAAGATGCACAAGTCTTAAAATATTAGCAAAAAAAAACACCCATATATAAAAGTGCACAACACATCATAAGTGGGGCTTACTTCAGAAGTGTAAGAAAGTCTTAACAATCTGAAAGTAATCAATCAATGTGATTCACTTTATCAACCTTAAAAAAGAAAATAACAGCATAGTATAATTGTATTTGTAGATGCATAAGCCATATTTGACAAAAATCAATGACTTTTATAAAATTTTAGCAACTAAAATATAATATTACTCAATGGTGAAATATTGAAAGCATGACCCTGAAGAAGCCAAAAGAGTTAAGAATGCCAAGTATCACCCATTCTATCCACCACTATATTAGAGATCCTAGGATCTTGGTGGATAGTTTTTATTTTTAATTTTTTCTCTATCTGTGTCCACAATTAGTATAATGCTAGCTTCATGAAAAGAGTTAGGGAGCATTAGTAGTTCTTCCTTCTATACTTTATGAAATAATTTTTGAAGCACTGGTTTCAGTTTCTTAAAGGCCTGGTAGAATTTTATACTGAATTCATTTGGAACTGGATTTTCTTTATTAGGCTGAGATATTTTTATTACTTCAATCTCATTGCTTGTCATAAATCTGTTTAAATTAATTATCCCATCCTGCATTCCCATTTCCTTTGAGTTTCCAATCGTTAATTTGGTAGAATATAGGTTTTTAATGTTTGTTCTTATGTTTTTTAAAATTTTATTTTATTGATATCTGTTGCAAAATCTCCTCTTTCATAACCAGTTTATTGATTTGGGTCTTTTCTCTTTTTATTTTAATATGGCTAGGGGGTTTATCAATTTTGTTTATCATTTCCAAGAACCAATTTTCTGTTTTGTTGATTCTTTTGATTTTTTTATTTTTATTTCATTGATCTCTCCTCTGATCATAATTATTTCCTTTTGTCCAGTACTTTTGGTTTTCTTTCTTTTTTTTTTTTTTTTTTTTTTTTTTGAGGTAGGGTCTCACTCTGGCCCAGGCTGACCTAGAATTAACTATGTAGTCTCAGGGTGGCCTTGAACTCACGGCAATCCTCCTACCTCTGCCTCCTGAGTGCTGGGATTACAGGCGTGCGCCACCACGCCCGGTTTGGTTTTCTTTTTTTAAAAAAATATTTTGTTTATTAATTTATTTAAGAGAGAGACAGAGAAAGAAAGAGAGAGAGGAAGAGGCAGAGAGAGAGAATGGGTACTCCAGGTCCTCCAGCCATTGCAAATGAACTCCAGATACATGCGCCCCCTTGTGCATCTGGCTTACATGGTTTCTGGGGAATTGAACCAGGGTCTTTTGGCTTTGTGGGCAAATGTCTTAACTGCTAAGCCATCTCTCCAGCCTGAGATCTCTCTTTTTTAATGTAGGCTTTTAAAGCTATAAACTTCCCTCTTAGGACTGCCTTTAATTGTATCCCACAGGTTTTAGAACCGTGTATTTTCATTTTCATTAAATTTTAGAAACTTTTAAATTTATTTCTTGATTCTTTTTATATTTATTTATTTGCAAGCAGAGGGAGAGAAGAGGGGGAAGAGCATAGGCATGCCAGGTTTGCCACTGCAAAGGAATTCCAGATGTACATGCTACATTATGCACCTAGATGTAGGTGGGTACTGGGGAATCAAACCTGGGCCATCAGGCTTTGCAAGCAAATGCCTTTAACTGCTGAGCCATCTCTCCAGCCTCTGTTTCTTGCTTTCATTGTTCAGTAGTGCACAGTTTGATCTTCATGAGCCTGTATATTTTCTGCAGCTATCCTTGCTGATTGCTACCTTTTTGCATCATCATCATATAGACTGTAAGGTGTTATTTCCTCTACTTGCTGAGACTTGCTTTGTGTCCTAATTTGTGATCTATTCTAGATAAACTTCTATAGACTGCTGAGAATAATGTGCATTCTGTAGTGTTTGGATGGAATGCTCTGTAAATATCTATTAGCTCCATTTGATCCATTTATCACTGAACTCCAATGTTTGTCTACTTATCTTTTGTTCAGACGACCTGTCTATTGCTGAGAGTAGGGTACTGAAGTCATAGATTGTTACTGTGTTGGGGTTTATCTCTGACTTTATATCTAGTATAATTTGTTTTATGAAATTGGGTACACTTGTCTTTGGTGAATAAATATTTACAACTTTAATATACTCTTGGTGGACTGTTTCCTTAATCAGTATGAATTTATTTATTTATTTACTTATTTGAAAGAGAAAGAGGGAGAGAGAGAGGGAGAGAGAGAGGGAGAGAGAGAGACAGAGAGAGGATGTGTGCCAGGGCCTCCAGCCACTGCAAACAAACTCTAGCTACATGCACCAACTTGTGCATCTGGCTTACATGGGTACTGGGGAATTGAACCTGGGTACTTAGGCTTCACCAATTGCTAAGAAATTTTATAGCCTAAACTGATCTTCTTATTGTCTTCTGAGTAACTTTGGTTTGAAGTCTATTTTGTCAGATCTTAGAATATCAGTATCTACTTTTTTTCTTGATTCCATTTGCTTTTTTCCATTCTTTTACCCTAGGATAGTGTCTGTTTTTGAAGGTGAGGTGAAGAGAGATGGAAAAAGATGGATCCTTTTTGTGATCCAGTCTAATCTGTGTTCTTTGATTAGGAAATTGAGATTATTAATATTCAGATTTACTACTGAAAAGTGTGAATAAATTCCCATCATATCAATTAGAGAGACAGAAAGAGAATGGGTGTGCCAGGGCCTCTAGTTACCATCAATGAACTCCAGATGCATGTGACACATTGTGCATATGGCTTATGTGGGTACTGGGGAATAGAATCTGGATCTGGGTCCTTAGGCTTCACAGGCAAGCACCTTAATTGCTAAGCCACCTCACCAGCCCAGTGTGTTTTTTTTTTTTTTTTTTTAGTTTTCATTTACTTTACAACTTTTCTAGAATTAATTAATATCATACTCCACCCCTGTAGCCCCTTGAATGTGTTCATTTGTCACTTCAATGTGAAGTATTCCATATATTATCCTCTGTAGAGCTGTCTTAGTGGTCATAAATCTGTTAAGTCTGTTTCATCACAATAAAAGTTTTTCTTCCTTTTTCTATGACAAAAGATACTTTTGCTGGGTATAGTAATTTTGGTTGGCAGCTGTGGTCTTTCAATACCTGGAATACATCATCAAGCCCTTTTGGCTGTTAGAGTTTCCACTGAAAACTCTACTGGTATTCTGACGGGTCTGCCTTTATATGTGACAATATATTTCTCTCTTGCAGCTTTCAGATTCTTTGTTCTGTGCATTTAATGTTTTGACTGTAATATGATACTGGGAGTTTCTTTTCTAGTCCTGGGTATTTGGTATGCCTCTTGTATCTAGAGGGATATCTCCCTAGCTTTAGGAAATTTCTATAATTTTATTGAAAATATTTTCTTTGCCATTGGCCTGAAATTATTCTTCTATGCTCATTATTTGATGATTTGGCCTTTTCATGTGTCCCAGATATTGTTCATGTTCTATTCATATGTTTTTTGAAAAGTTGTTTTGAGTAACTGATGCAATTCTTCTACTTGGTCTTCACGATATTCTGCCTTCCACTTGATCCATTCTGTTGGTATAATTTTCCATGGAGGTTTTCATTTGACTTACAGTATTTTTCATTTCCAGCTTCATGTGAGTTGGGTTTTACTTCAGGATTTCTTAACTTTGGTTTGAAGTCTATTTTGTCAGATCTTAGAATATCAGTATCTACTTTTTTTCTTGATTCCATTTGCTTTTTTCCATTCTTTTACCCTAGGATAGTGTCTGTTTTTGAAGGTGAGGTGAAGAGAGATGGAAAAAGATGGATCCTTTTTTGTGATCCAGTCTAATCTGTGTTCTTTGATTAGGAAATTGAGATTATTAATATTCAGATTTACTACTGAAAAGTGTGAATAAATTCCCATCATATCAATTAGAGAGACAGAAAGAGAATGGGTGTGCCAGGGCCTCTAGTTACCATCAATGAACTCCAGATGCATGTGACACATTGTGCATATGGCTTATGTGGGTACTGGGGAATAGAATCTGGGTCCTTAGGCTTCACAGGCAAGCACCTTAATTGCTAAGCCACCTCACCAGCCCAGTGTTTTTTTTTTTTTTTTTAGTTTTCATTTACTTTACAACTTTTCTAGAATTAATTAATATCATACTCCACCCCTGTAGCCCCTTGAATGTGTTCATTTGTCACTTCAATGTGAAGTATTCCATATATTATCCTCTGTAGAGCTGGCTTAGTGGTCATAAATCTGTTAAGTCTGTTTCATCACAATAAAAGTTTTTCTTCCTTTTTCTATGACAAAAGATACTTTTGCTGGGTATAGTAATTTTGGTTGGCAGCTGTGGTCTTTCAATACCTGGAATACATCATCAAGCCCTTTTGGCTGTTAGAGTTTCCACTGAAAACTCTACTGGTATTCTGACGGGTCTGCCTTTATATGTGACAATATATTTCTCTCTTGCAGCTTTCAGATTCTGTGTTCTGTGCATTTAATGTTTTGACTGTAATATGATACTGGGAGTTTCTTTTCTAGTCCTGGGTATTTGGTATGCCTCTTGTATCTAGAGGGATATCTCCCTAGCTTTAGGAAATTTCTATAATTTTATTGAAAATATTTTCTTTGCCATTGGCCTGAAATTCTTCTTCTATGCTCATTATTTGATGATTTGGCCTTTTCATGTGTCCCAGATATTGTTCATGTTCTATTCATATGTTTTTTGAAAAGTTGTTTTGAGTAACTGATGCAATTTTTCTACTTGGTCTTCAAGATATTCTGCCTTCCACTTGATCCATTCTGTTGGTATAATTTTCCATGGAGGTTTTCATTTGACTTACAGTATTTTTCATTTCCAGCTTCATGTCAGTTGGGTTTTACTTCAGGATTTCTTTTTTTATTTTATTTTTTATTTTTATTTATTTATTTAAGAGTGACAGACAGAGAGAGGTAGGGAGAGAGAAATTGAGAATGGGCACACCAGGGCCTCCAGCCACTGCAAACAAACTCCAGATGCATGTGCCTCTTGTGCATCTGGCTTATGTGGGAACTGGGGATCAAGCCTTGAACCAGGATCCTTAGGCTTCACAAGCAAATGGTTAACCGCTAAGCCATCTCTCCAGCCCCCAGATTTCTCTCTTTTATTGAGTTCCATTTTCATATCCTGGTTTGACTTCCTCATTTCATCTAGCTGTTTGTGTTTTCTTGGAATTCATTTAAGTGGTTATTTGTGTCATCTTAGAATTTATTCAGGATTTCATGCATGTGTTTATATGTGTCCTTTTTGAATTCTTTGTATATATTTATAATCATGCTTCTGATTTTCCTCTACATAGCCTTTAATGTGGGATTGGTAAGTCTTGGGGGAGATACATTGTCTTGGTTTTTCCTGTTACCCATTTTGCATTGAGACTTGTCTATTTGGATACAGTGTGTCATCAGGTCTTTACAGGATACCTGGGTTAAGTGAGCATTTGAAATAGTGCTTGGTGTTCCTTTGTGCTTTCCTGTCTTTGCTGTGCTTTGTGCTGGTTGGAGTTCAGTCTTGGAGATACTTGGTGCTTTTCTATGGATGGGGTAGGTGAGGTGATTTCAGTTCTGCTGCAGCTAGGCCCAAACTCATGCACAGAACCCTGACTCCAATGGCAGAAATGTTGGGCAACCAGGAAGGGGAAAGAAGATGCTAAGGGTAAGCTTATGTGCCCAACCTCATGCATGGGACCCAGGGCCCCAATGACAGGAATGTTGGATGACTGCAGAAGAGAATGTTGATACCTGTAGGGGGAAGCTGGTATGCTCAAGTCATGTGGCAGACCTTAGCTTTCATGGTGGAAACACTGACCACCTGTGGAGGGGAAGGCAGAGTGCACTAGAGCGAAGCCAGTGTGCCCAAATTTATATGTAGGACCCTGGCTCCAATCGTAGAAATGTCATGGCTAGTATACTTTTTTTATTTATTTGTATTCAGAGAGAAGAGAGACAAAGGAAGAGAGAGAGAGAGAGAGAGAGAAAGAGAGAGAGAAAGAAAGAGAGGGGGATGGATGTGTCAGGGCCTCTAACACTGCAAAAGAACTCCCGATGCATGCACCACGTTGTGCATTTGGCTTTATGTGGATGCTGGGGAATCAAACCTGTGGTGTTAGGTTTGCAGGCAAACACCTTAAGTGCTGAGCTATCTCTCCAGCCCCTACTGACATTTTTTCTTTTTTCTTTTTTTTGGGGGGGGGGGTTTCGAGGCAGGGTCTCACTCTAGTTCAGGCTGACCTGGAATTCACTCTGTAGATTCAGGGTGGCCTCGAACTCACAGCAATCCTCCTACCTCTGCCTCCCAAGTGCTGGGATTAAAGGCATGAGCCACCATGCCTGGCTCCCATGCTGACATTTTTAAGGAGCGAAAATAAACCAGTCACCCTAAAAGCCAATTGAGAAAAAGTTACACATTACCATGTAGCTAAGGAAAGTGTAGCTTACCAATATCTTTAATTAGTTTGGTAATTTATTATCACAGCTGTTGAGAGCACTTGCCACTTAAGCATGAGGGTGTGGGAGGGCCTGAGATCAACTGAATTTGACTCTCCAGAACCTACATAAAAAGTTGAGTATGATCATACATGTCTGTAACCCAGTGTGCAAGGGTCAGAGAACAGAGAATTACTGAGGTTTCTTGACAAATAAATAGCCGTTTTGAGTGCAGGAGAGACCCCATCTCAAGAAAGTACACAGATGAGTTATAGAGAAGTGCAACCAAAATCCTCTTGTGGCTTATACACATACACATGCATATTGTATGTGCACCTGAACACATATGCACATATTCCACATCATACATACTCTCTACACACATAAAAAGATGATTTGTAAGATCATATGTGCATCTAGACATACATATATTTTATAGTTTTAAATGTTATTCCTATTCTGCATATGTGCTAAATTTTATATAGATATTGATGAGAACTGGAAGAGAACACTGACAAAAAAATCATAACTAACAGATAGACATGGGTGTATTCCCTTCATTTGGTCAACTGTTGTTTTTTATTTAAGTCCACAGCAAAGAAGGATTGCAATCAACACTTTGTAGTCAATGGTATAGGAAGCCCCAGGGCTTTTTTTTTTACCTCTTTGTCTTGGATGTTGGGGTCCGCATTGTTTTCCATGAGCACTGCCATACAGTTGATGTACCCTCCATATGCAGCACACTGCAAAGGTGTCCTTCCTGCATAATCTTGCACATTTGGATTGATCTTATTTTCTATCAAGATCTGGCAAACATCAGCATTTCCTCCTAGTGCTGCCCAGTGTAAAAGGGAATGTCCATCTTGGTCAACCAGATCTACTCTGGCTCCACCTAGAAAGGCAAAAATACAATGAAAATGTCTAAAATAGATAGCATTCATAAAAAAGTGTAAAGGGGGCTGGGGAGATGGCTTAGTGGTTAAGGTGCCTGCCTGCTAAGCCTAAGAATGCCGGTTCCAATCTCCAGGTCCCATGTTTACCCAGATGCAAAGTGACGCAAAGGCACAATGTCGCACTTGCCCACAAAGGGCGCACACATCTGCAGCTCGTTCACAGCAGCTGAGAGGCTGCTGGCGCCGCCCATTCACGCTCTCTCTGTCTGCCTCTCCCTCTCTCTGTCTCTTTCTGTCTCTCTCTGTGTCTCTCTCCAAAAAAAAAAAAAAGTGTAGAGGCTAAAAAATAAAACAGCAGCTCTTTCAAGGCTTCATTTGAATGCTTCCATATATATATATATATGGTTGACTTGAGAATTACAATATACCTGAAAGTTGATTAGGGTGGGAAGCACTTTAGTTTTACATCAAATGAAGCTCAGGGTCAGGCAAGTGAAGTGACTGCTCTGAAACCAGACCTCAACAGGTAGAACTAGAAGTCAAGAGGAGTTGGACACCCTTCTTTGCCCATGTTGCTCTGTGGTATGAATGAACCTTAATTTTACGCTGAGTATGCAAGAGTACCTTCAGTCACTAACCTTTAATAAGTGTCTGAATCACATCTCTATGTCCCATCTCACAGGCCCGGAAAAGTGGAGTATGTCTCATGACATCAGCAGCGTCTACTTGAGCATCATTTTCCAACAATAACTTCACAGTGCTGACATGGCCAGAAAGGGCAGCAGCATGTAAAGCTAAAACAGAAGCAAAAAAAAAAAAAGGTCAACTTTATTGTTTCATTAGTATATGTGCCTTTTGTTATGATTGCCTTATTATTTTAGCTAAATGTGCTTATTAGGATTTTCTAGTTTATAATTCTTTGACAAAGAAATACTTTCAGAAGTTAAAACCCTTATCACTAAATTAACATTGCCTAAAACCTAAGAAATAATTTAGAGGTTATGGTAGACTTGGTGTAGGGAGGGAGCTTAAGCTCAGCAATTCCTCTCCTCTCTTCTCTCAGTATTACATCAGAAACTCTGGTGGCTAAGAAACCTTATCTAGGATAATAGGTATAAATGGCTCTAGTGTGCTTCTATAAATAAAAAACCCATGGGCTTGGAGAGATGACTTAGCAGTTAAGGCATTTGCCTGCAATGCCAAAGGGTCCTGGTTCAATTTTCCAGGACCCACGTAAGCCAGATACACAAGGGGTCGCATGCATCTGGAGTTCATTTGCAGTGACTGGAGGCCCTGGCGTGCCCATTCTCTCTCTGTCTCTCTCTCTCTCTCTCTCTGCTTCTTTCTCTCAAATAAATAAATAAAATATGCTGAAAAAATCCATAACATTATGAAGCTTACCATTGAGTTTTTATTCTGTTTAGTATTATTGTGTCAGTAGGTGACTTTTCTTTTTCCTTTTGACTTGTAATTAGGATATATGACACAAAGAAGAGACCTCTAGATTGACAATGAATGCTAAAAAGCATTGTTTAAAGGCTCTTAGAGGAGATTAAAGCAAGCATCATTGAGAAAGTTCTAGAGTCAAGGGAGGTGATCTCTAAATCGGGAGAGTCAGTATATAGTCATGCTATTCAAACGTGAGAAAAGAGCATAGGAAATGAGACTGGCAAGAACCCACTTGGATTTATGCATTCTTTAAAATGTATTTTTGGAACTATAATTAATAACTATTAAATTTGCATAGCTTTAAAGTACAGATTTATGTGCATTTTTATACAAAGTTAGCTGATGAAAAGAGTTTCAATAATCATGTTTAAGAAGCAACAAAAGTTATAAACCAAATGCTGCCATTCACCTAGTAGAAATATGCTAATTTAAGCTATAACACTTGGAAGAAATAAAGCCTTTGGAATGTTTAGCAGTTACCTTCTTGCTACTGGGACAAAACACCCAAGCAGAAGCAGCTTATGGGAGGAAACAGTTCATTTCAATTTGCAGTTTTTAAAAATATTTTATTATTTATTTATGTATTTGAGAGAGAGAGATACAGAAATAGGCAGGCAGAGAGAGAGAATGGGCATGCCAGGGCCTCCAGCCACTGCAAATGAACTCCAGATGCGTGTGTCCCTTGTGCACCTGGCTTACGTGGGTTCTGGAAAATCAAGCCTCAAACCAGGGTCCTTAGGCTTCACAGGCAAGCGTTTAACCACTAAGCCATCTCTTCAGCCCTCAATTTGCAGTTTTGAGGAGAGGTTTCAACAAGGCAAGGGAAAGTGTGGCAAGCCTAAACAGGAAGCCTGGCTCACATCTTGACATCAGCTGGAAGGACACAGTTTGAGTAGTGGGTTTGGAGCTGCTGGCCTATCTGCTTGGCCCTGTTGAAAGCAGGCTGCTTTTCCTGCCTTTATGGAACTTCCCCTGGATCTGTAAGGCAAGGCTCCACTTCCCAAAGGTGCCAGAGCCTTCCCAAATTGCTACCAAGTGGGAACCAGTATTGCAAACATATGAGGGTGGGAGACGTTTTACATTCAAACCACCACAGAGTGATACACTGGCAAACTCAAACTTAATAAAGGATGAAGACACCCTGAGCTGGGTTCCAGGTCAGCCTGAACTAGAATGAGATCCTGTTTAATCCCTGAGATGAACTTCCAGACCAGGCACAGTTAGGGAGAGGTAGGATCCAGGGGAAGTTCAGGAAATGCAGTTCAAGGCCAAACCCTGAGACTACAGCACACAGAGCAAAACTTGCCAGGTCAGCCTGAACTAGAGTGAGATCCCTTAAGATCTCTAAAAACCAGAAAAAAAAAAGTGAAGAGTTCAGTCAAGCAATATTAGTTCAGTCAAATAATATTAGATTAGGAACAAAGACTTGAAGTTACTATTTTACCACAGCACCATGTACCCTGTGGAATCTGAATACAAGCAAACCGAATCTGTCTACTAGTTCTTACCAGTGCCTCCATACTTGTCAGCCATGTTAATGTCAATGTCAGATTTTAAAGCCAGCATAGTCCTGAGGACATCATCACTGCCTTTCCCTGCTGCCCACATGAAGGACGTTCTTCCTTCGAGGTCAGAATCATCTTTTACGGAAGGATGTTTTAAAAACACTTTGACTGTTTCCTGTAAGAAAACTTGATTTAAAAAACTGAGGCAGTGGAATAACATTTTTTATGATAGTAAAAGCAACTATTATATGTAACTTTTATTAAGGGAAACATTTTATCCTGCTTGTGAATCTAACAAAATTGTCTTTTTTGTTTGTTTGTTTTGTTTTTTGAGGTAGGGTCTCATTCTAGCCCAGGCTGATGTGGAATTTACTATGTATTCTCAGGATGGCCTTGAACTCACGTTCATCCTCCTGACCTCTGCCTCCCAAGTGCTGGGATTAAAGGCGTGCTCCACCATGCCTAGCTGAAATTGTTTTTTTTAATGTGAGAGAGTGAAAGTGAGAGTAAGGAGAGATAATTGTGCCAGGCCCTCCAGCCACTGTAATCGAACTCCAGATGCTGCCACCTTGTGCACATGTGCGATCTGCATGCTTGCACCATCTTGTGTATCTGGCTTATGTGGGACCTGGAGAGTTGAACATGGGTCCATAGGCTTTGCAGGCAACTGCCTTAACTGCTAAGCCATCTCTCTAGCCCCTGAAATTGTCTTTTGATGAATAACAAAACCATAATTTTCATTCAAAAGAACAATCCTCTGTCCATATACATTAGTTTTTACAACACTTAAGAAAACAACCTTCATTCATAATCTTTAAAATTGAGAATGATTATCTTTAATACAGCATGTAAACTTTTTTAGGTTACTGTTAGAAATGACAATTAAAAGACAGAAATATTCATGTCATATACTCAAATGTCATGACCAACATTAAAACGTACATTTTCTTGTACATTTTAAATGCAGGGATTCAGGCATGTTTCCAGAGAAAACATGAAGTTTCTCTCACTGTGTTTTGTTAATAAAGGTTTTAAAGATGGATAATGCATTTGTTGAATATTGATCAGTAGTGACTATTAAATATATTCTTCAGTTCAGTCAAATTTATTTCTCAGTTACTACATTCATGCAAAAATTGGGGCTCTTAACAATCCAAATAGTGTCTGACAACTTTTCCCCTCTCCTTCCTGCCTACCTTCCCTCCCTTCTTCCCTCCCTCCATCCCTCTCTCCCTTCCTTCCTTCTTTAGTTAGTTAACAGGAGCCAAGGTAATCAATGGGCTTGAAACAGAGCTTAGAAAATTTGCATAATTCTGGAATTAGAATAAAATCTAAAGCAAATATTTCTTTTAATAAACATTCACAATGTTCTATAATTTTTAAAAACCTATTATTTAGGGCTGGAGAGATGGCTTAGTAGTTAAGGCATTTGTCTGCAAAGTCAAAGGACTAAGGTTCAATTCCCCAGGACACATATAAGCCAGATATAC
The DNA here is from genome assembly GCA_036365145.1 of Orientallactaga sibirica. Taxonomy (NCBI): domain Eukaryota; kingdom Metazoa; phylum Chordata; class Mammalia; order Rodentia; family Dipodidae; genus Orientallactaga; species Orientallactaga sibirica. The sequence goes on from JAEOAD010000001.1 coordinate 13,373,448, forward strand.
AAGGTGGTATATGCATCTGGGGTTCATTTGCAGTGGCTGGAGGCTCTGGCATGCCCATTCTCTCTCTTTGCCACTCTCTCTCTCTCTCTCAAATAAATAAATAACTAGATTTTAGGGGTTAGAGATGGCTTAGTGGTTAAAGGTGCTTGTTAGCAAAACCAAAGGATCCAGGATCAATTCCCCAGTACCCACATAAAGCCAGATGTATGAGGTAGTGCATGCATTTGGAGTTCGTTTACAGTGGCTAGAGGCCCTGGCATGCCCATTTTCTCTCTATATCTACCCCTCTCTCTCTCAAATAGCTAAATAAAATCTTTAAAAAACTATTTTTTTTTCAAGGTAGTGTCTTGCTCTAGTCCAGCCTGACCTGGAATTCACTATGTAGTCTCAGGGTGGCCTTGAACTCATAACAATCATCCTACCTCTGCCTCCCAGGGCTGGGATTAAAGGCATATGCCACCATATATGGCTTAAAATGATTTATTAATTGTTTTTTTGAGGTAGGGTTTCACTCTAGCTCAATCTTACTTGGAATTTAGTATGTATTCTCAGGGTGGTCTTAACTCATGGGGATCCTCCTACCTCTGCCTCCTGAGTGCTGGGATTAAAGGCATACACACCATGCCCAGCTAAAAATTTATTATTTATTTATTGAGAGAGAGAGAGAATTGGTATGCCAGGGCCTCTAGCCACTGCAATCGAACTCCAGATGCATATGCCATCTTGTGCGCATGTACAACCTTGCACACTTGTGTCACCTTGTTTGTTTGGCTTATGTGGGACTTGGAGAGTTAAACATGGGTCCTCAGGCTTCTCAGGCAAGTGCCTTAATCACTATGTCATCTCTCCAGTCCCCCAAAACTATTTTTAAAAAATATTTTAAAATATTTTATTTATTTGCAAGGGAGGAGGGAGGGAATATGAATGAATGGGTATACCAGGGTCTCTAGTTACTGCAAACAAATTCCAGATGCATGCATCACTTTTTGCATATGGCTTTACATGGGTGCTAGGGAATTGAACTCAGGTCATTAGGCATTACAGGTAGATACCTGTAGCAGACAGCTTCAGGTTCACTGAGATGAACTTCCAGACCAGGCACAGTTATGGAGGAAGGGATGTTATTTATTGAAGCTTACAGATCCAGGGGAAGTTCCATAATGGCAGAAGAAGTGGCCTGCTCTCACAGGACCAGGCAAGAGAGAGAAAAACCAACCAGGCACACAGCACACAGAGCAAAACTACAGCCAAAAAAACCCAGCACACTTCAGGAACTCCTGCTAGGCACACTTTGCATATCTTTACAATGGAATCTCAAACCATCACCATTAACACCTTAAGACCGGCCCCCAGTGACATTGCCTCTAGCAAGGTGATTGCAGATGCAAAGTATAACTAATAAAACACTGAATATATTGGGGGACATATATTCAAACTACCATAACACCTTAGCAGCTGAGCCACCTCTACAGCCCTAAAGTATTTTTATTTATTTTTTTTTGAGACAGAGAGAAAGAGAGCAAGGGAGATGAGACAGTGTGGGTGCACTAGGGTCTCTTGTCACTGTAAATGAACTCCAGATGTACATCTGGCTGTACATGGATACTGGGGAATTGAACCTGACCCTCAAGCTTTACAAGCATGTGCCCTTAACCACTGGGCTATCTCAAAAGCCCTGTTCTACCATTGCTTTTGTTCTCATTAATAATGGTATTTAATTACTACTATCTGAATACCTATTAAATATTCAGTCTAATGCTCTCCCAACTGAGCTATTTCGACTTGTATACCTATTAAATCTGAAGTCTAAAACCTGGGTTTAAGATTATGGACAGAGCCAGGTGTGGTGGCGCACGCCTTTAATCCCAGCACTCCAGGAGGCAGAGGTAGGAGGATCGCCAGGAGTTCAAGGCCACCCTGAGACTACATAGTGAATTCCAGGTCAGCCTGGGCTAGAGTGAAACCCTGCCAAAAAAAAAAAAAAAAAAAAAAAAAAAAAAAAAAAAAAAAAGATTATGGGCAGGCAGTCATTTAATCTCTTAGAGTTCTGGATATCTGAAAATCTATAAATGGGAACCTATCTCACAGGCTTGTGTGGAATTATGTACTGTGTTCTAATTTCCATAGATAGATCAGCCTGGGCCAAGTGACGTTCTTATCTATTTGTGATAAGTAAGAGCTATTTCTCAAAATGTTGTTTTGTATTTTTCTAAGATGTTGGGACAAAATAAAAAATACTCATTTGCCAAAGTTCTAGGTGCTATATTGAGTAAAGTTTTAGGAATGCCAAAAAGAAAAACTGTAAGTATATTTATTTGTTCTAAATACCAGAGAGTAATAAAAGAAATGAGAACAACATTTTAATAATCTGAGTAATTAGTAGAACATTTGGATAGGTAAAGCAGTGATATTATACCCTATAGATGATAGTTCTTTTGTAAGTGAATAAACCCCAGGGTTTCCCTGGCACACCTATGTGGAAGGCAGGGAAATCAATTGTGATCTTACTGGGCTTTTGCCTGAATCTGGCCTTGGTGGTCATTCATACTCATGAAGTGAAACTTCACCACACATTATTGTGCTGCTGAGTGAACTGAGGACATAATTGATGAGAAAGTATTTTGTAACTGTAAAGGACCATTGGGTAAGAGCTACATTAACAATGTTCAGTATTTTTAGCAATAATAATTCACATTCTTGCTACTACCAACATTACAAAAACAAACTATCACTTGCATTGCATTCAGAGTTAACAATATGAGTGACTGTTAAAAGTTAATTGCCATAAAGCTGGTATAATCTGAATAAGGTCAGGGTTGACTTTATGCTTATGGTATGGTACTAGATTTATTCTTAGAATAAACTGATGAAGAATATATAGAATATGCTATATATATTCTTTCAATTACAAATGAATTTACAATTATATAAAAATGAAACACTTCATTAAGAAAAAGAGAATAGTTTCTATTTTACTTACAGCAAAGTTACTCTGAGCTGCATAGTGCAAGGGTGTTGCTCCTTGGCTGTCAGAGGGGATGGTCCCAGACTTATTCCTTTCTAAAAGGAGGTGAACAATCTGTGCATGGCCTGAGAACAGAACAAGTAGGCTATCACACATAAAGGACATTAATCTAATTTTAATCTATTCAAATGAAAGGGGTAAGCAAACTCACTAGCATATACTAGCATATAAGACAGCTTTCAGACTGGATCCAGAATAGCAGCCATCAATCCATCCTCTGCTAACTTCTCTAAGCATACTATGATAGGGTACAACAAAGATGAAAGTTTCAACATTAAAAACTGGACATCTCAACTGTGAAGGGAATATCATGGGCGATAAAAACTGTCAAAGTGAAAAAATTACATTAGGTATCATTTTTTGTGTTCCCTGTCTTCATTTTTTCTTGTCTTAAGGTTCCACTTCCCAATTCACTGGAGCAGTACATCTGTGCCTTCTATTGCTCAGGTGGACAAGCTCCAATGCAATCTCTTCTATCTCTGAAGCCTTCTAACCATTCATTCCCTCTTGTCTCTTTCCCCTAGCTTTTTCACATCAAGGCAGTAATTTAGACCCAACATACACTTGCATGATGAAGTGGTGGTAGGATAATATTCTACATTACAGCTGAAGAAAGTTGCTTCTACAAGGGAAGAACTATACAACAAAATCAGAGTAATCAAGCAGGTGTGGTAGTGCATGCCTGCAACCCCTGCATTTGGAATGTTGAAGCAGGAGGGTTTAGAGTTTGAGGACAGTGCTAGGACAACATGTGCTACATAATGAAACCATCTCATAAGAAAGAAAACAAAAGCAAAGCAAAACAAAGAGAGTTAATAAACCTAGTAATAATTTCTGCAGGAAACCTTTCCATATTCTTAATAATGAGAGCACATGGGGGCTGGGAAAAGATGCCATGGTATAGAGCCAGGGTGCAGTGTATGGGAGCCAGGCAAAGGGGATTTCCTTGGGGGTTGTGCTTATCTATTCACTCTTCAGATATAGTACAGGATTGAGTTTCCTAACACATATGTGGAACCAAGGACAATCTGTGTCACACAGACGTCCACACACAGCTGATCTTATTTGAGGGGCAAAGAGAAAAAATCAGTGGAGACTACAGGAAAACATCCTGCAGAACAGGGAAAAAGAATCCCTATCAGCAAGGTAAGAAGCATACCTCAGAGGTGATCTACAGAAGGATCCAGAGGAAGGATTCATGAACCTGTTTGGCATCTTCAATTAGCACAAAAAGAGATGGTTTCTATGAAATAGAAAGAGAGTACCTAAGAAGACAACAGGCTCAAATGAAGAGGTAATGGAATGAGGTTGAAGGGAATATGATAAAGAAAAATATGGATGGGAGAAGGAAATGAAAATACAATTAAAATTACAATCTATGTAGGAGGTAGAAAGAAAGATGAATTTTGGAATATGGAGACAAATTTCAAAGTATAACCACATGTTAGAGGAAAAGGAAAAAGGGATGAAACCACACCTTAAAGTATAAATAATTAAAATCTGGGCTGGGGAGATGGCTCAGCAGTTAAAGGCAGTTTGCTTGCAAAGCTTGACAGCCCAAGGTTCAATTTTCCAGTACCTACACAAAACCATATGTACAAAGTGGTACATGAATCTGAGTTTGTTTGCGGTGGCAGGAGGCCTTGGCCTGTTTGCATACTCTGTCTTTATCTCTCTCCATCCCCCTTTCTCTGTGTGTGTGTCTCTCTCTCTCTCAAATAAGTAAATAAATTTTTTAAAAGAATTAAAATATGACTATAAATGCTACCTGAAAGTATGAAAATTATTTTCAAAGCAGACAAGTGTAACTTAAAAACTAAGAACAAGGCAACAAGAATGAGGTGAAAACTACAGACTATTCACAAATACTAAAAGAGTAATGAGTTAAAGGTACTGAATTCTTTGTTTGAAATGTGCAGGGGTTAGTAGATGAAGCTTCACTCTTGACCCTGACCTAGGTTTAAAAATGTTTTCTGGGCTGGAGAGATGGCTTAGGGTTAAAGCGCTTGCCTGCGAAGCCTAAGGACCCATGTTTGACTCTCCAGGTCCCACATAAGCCAGACACACAAGGTGATGCAAGTGCACAAAGTTGCATATGTGCACAAGGTGGCACACACATCTGGAGTTTTGATTACAGAGGTTGGAGACCCTGGCATACCAATTCTCTTTTTCTCTTTCTCTCTCTCACACATTAAAAAAAAAAAAAAGACAGTCTTTTGGGCTTGCCTCAAAAAAGTAAAAAATAAATGTTTTCTATAAATTTAAAAGTAACTACTAAGTGAACCTAAAACCCCTCTTAAAGCATCAGGCAATTCAAAAACAAATAAGAGCAACCAGTCTACTCCAGCCGCCAAAAGGCAGAAGACAAAGGAAGGAAGCAGGAAAAATTTTAGAAAAAAATCTGAAAGTAATAGAAATAGCACAATAGCAGAAAAAAGACAATATTATCTTTAAACAATGAGTACTAATTAATAGAATTACACAAAAACAGAAAAGCTCTCAGGCTATATTCCTTCACCTTCAAAAAAAAATCTGACACACACAAAACAGACACATACTCTCTCATTGAAAAACGCGATCCCTCAAAGGTTAAAAGGCAAATGTGAAGAAAAAAATCAAATACCATGATATGACCAGAAACATCAATTAATGCCCTTCTTTCCCAAATACTAGCACTGAATGTGAAGAAAAGATTATGCTACATTTATACCTTGTCAATGATTTTCATTTCTTTGTAACAAAAGTAAAACATTAAGATATGATATTGAAATAAAAACCAATATTAAACAAAGAATAAATTTTATTGCCAAATTTTAAGCACACAATAGGAGTCAGTTTACAAAATAATTCAGATTCTCAATTAGAAATTAAAATGTGAAAATAGGAGGTGGGAACCAACAGAGGAAGTGAAGGTACAGAAAGCTTCCCATGGAAAGGAGTTCTACCCCCTATTGACACTTTGCCTTACAGCCAACTTACCCAGTAAAGCTGCCCAGTGAAGTGGGGTTCGAAATAAGTTATCATAAGATGTGATGTTGCAGCTTTCATACGAGGTCAAGACGTCGACCACTGTTAGGTTTCCATCAGCAACTGCAAAGTGAAGAGGTGTGCGGCCCTCATAGTCCTGCCAGTTCAGTAAAGACTCTGTTGGAGCAGCATCCTAGTTTTAAAGAACCACAAACTTCAGACACATGTGGACTCCTCAATTATATTTAGCATATTTTTTGTTGTTGTTGTTTTTCGAGGTAGGGTCTCACTCTGGCCAAGGCTGACCTGGAATTAACTATGTAGTCTCAGGGTGGCCTTGAACTCATGGCGATCCTCCTACCTCTGCCTCCCGAGTGCTGGGATTAAAGGCGTGCGCCACCACGCCCGTCTATATTTAGCATATTATTAACTGAGTTTTTTAAAGAAAAAAAAACTTCCACATTCTCTACAGAAACAAGTGAAACCATAAATTGAGAGAAAAATATAAGGTCTAAATCTTTAAAAACACATTTTTCTATTTAACCAAAAAAATACAGAAAAAATATACTAACCACTATGTACTGCTTGTATTAAAAAGGTATCAATATTTAGCCTAATGTGCTTTTGTATCTGTTACATAGTCAGCTAAAGCTGTTTTGTACTTTCATACATATGTAACAATCCACAAACAATACATAACTTTTGTTTATGTGTTTTAAATATTTACACTGTAAAAATATACATGCATTCCCTTTGGCAACTTCTTTGCAACACTGTGTTTATGGGCATTTCTGTTGACTAGTTCATTTGCTGAATTGCAAGAATAGGCTATGATTTAGTTTTTCATTCTCATCCTGAGGCATAGCTATGTTATTTCCATTTTTTAACAATCATAAATAATGCTATAAAGAATATGTTTGCATGTCCCTTGTAGCACATGTGTGAGAACTTTTCTCTTGGCTAGATCCCAAGAGGACTGACTGTGCTGAAGGAGATCTGCATCTTCCACTAGATTCTGTCAAACAGCTCTCCAAATACTTGTTTCAATTAACACACCCATGACAATGTGTAAAAGTTTTTATTTCTCCACATGCTGGCATGAATTAATCATTTGGTGTTATCAAGCTTTCTACAGTTTTTTTCCTCTTATGAGTCTTAAAGACATTTCACTGATGTTTTAATTTAAGGTTCTTTTATGAATGAGGCTGAGAATTTTAATTATATGTTTACTGGTGATTCAATTTTATCTCTCTGGAAGTTACCAGTCCACAACATTTATTCAGTTTTCTATTGGATCTTTGTAGCAGACATTATGATGTACTGCTTCAGTACCCTTTAAGACTAAATGCTTTATTTCTCCATTGCTGAGACTCTATTCTCAGCAATCTGGAACAGCTCCAGTTAGAGTACCTTAACCTAAGGTCATGTTTCTTCTCAGGCTAAGCCACACCCAAAGCAAAGATCCTTCCCTTTAATCTGAGGTCTCTTAAGGGCCACCCTACATTTAATAGCTTCTTGTACAGTCAGCCTGTTTTACTAAGACAGTATGATTTAGGCTCTTGAGTCTCTCAAAGTGAAGTGTGTTTACACAAGGGAAAAATATGGCTAAATTTGAGAGGAAGTAAGATGTTATGAGTGAGAATTTCCCCCTCTCCCAATGATTTTAAATACTGGAGTTAATACATGAAGAATATAAGATAAAATTCTATGAAATATGTAAAAGGTAAACAAGGAAGAAAAACTATTGTAATGATCAGAAAAATTCAAAACAGAATCAAATAGAATTGGCCACTGGTTAGAAATTATAATCATTAAGATTTAACACTCCATGGATAGGTTAAGTAACAGATTGAACTCAGTTGAAGAGAGACTTAGTACACTGGAAGACAGATCTAATGAAATTACTTAGAATATACTTGACAGATATAAGACAGGCAGTTAGGAGAATAAAATGAAGAATAAAATGAAAACAATTAAAATACATATAATTGAAGAGCCTAAAGGCTGAGTAAGAATGAAGGAAAAGCAATTGCTAAAGAGATTATAAACTACATATTTTCCAGAACTGAGTCACAATAATCAGGATGTATACCACACAGGCTATTTATTTATTTATATTTTTTGGTTTTTTCTAGGTAGGGTCTTGCTCTAGCCTAGGCTGACCTGGAATTCACTCTGTAGTCTCATGGTGGCCTTGAACTTATGGCAATCCTTCTACCTCTGCCTCCAGAGGGGTGAGATTAAAGGTATGTGCAGCACACTCAGCTCCATCTCCTTTTGTGCCCCCCTCCAGCAGGGTCTCCAGTCACTGCAATCCAACTTCAGATGCATGTGCCATGTTGTGCATCTGGCTTCATGGGATACTGGGGCATTGAACCTGAGTTGATGAGCTTTGCAAGCAAGTACCTTTAACTGCTGAAATATCTCCCCAGCCCCTGTCAAACTAATAAAAATAGTACCAACTCTTCTCAAGTTATTCAGGAGGCAGAGGTAGGAGGATTGCTGAGAGTTCAAGGCCACCTTGAGACTACACAATGAATTCCAGGATAGCCTGAGCTACAATGAAACCCTACCTGGGGAAAAAACCCCAAAAACCCTGCAGATCAATTTCCCTGATGAACATACATGCAAAATTTCTCAACAAGATTCTTGCAAATCAAATTCAAGAACACATCTAGAAGATTATCTGGACTACAGAGACTGACCAGCTTGCTTGCTTGTAAAGCTTGATGGCCTGGGTTCAATTCCCTACTATCAATGTAAAGACAGATGCATCAAGTGGCATATATGTCTGGACTTTGTTGTAGTGACATTAGGCATGTGTGCGTGCGCTCTTTCTCTCTTCCCTTGTAAATAAATACATTATAATATTAAAGAGAAGAAGATTATCCATTATTACCTAGTAGGCTTCATGCTGGGGATGTAAAATTGGTTCCACATATGTAAATCAATAAATGTAATACACCATTTAGATAAACTTAGAAATCACATGATTATCTTAAGTGATGCAGAAAAGGCATTCAATAATGTCTAATATGCCTTCATGATGAAAGTTCTGGAAAAAGTAGGAATACATGGAACATATCTCTAAAGAATCACGGCCATTTATGCAAACTCATAAACCAATATATTAAAACAGGAAAAGACACTTTTGCCACTTCTAGTCCATATTGTGCTTAAAGTCCTAGCAAGTATAATATCACAAGAAGACATAAAAGGAATAATAGGAAATGAAGAAGTTAAACTATCCCTATGTGTAGATGATCATTCTATACTTACAAGACCCAATAGAATCTAAAAGAAAATTCCTAGAGAAGACAAATATTATTCAGTAAAGCTTCAGGATATAAAATAAACACACAAAAGTTCAATGACTTTCATACACACCAATAATGAACTCACAGAGAAAGAAATTAAAAGTAATCCATTCATGGGCTGGAAAGATGACTTAGCGGTTAAGGCGCCTGCCTCCTAAGCCTAAGAACGCTGGTTCCAATCTCCAGCAGTTCCAATCTCCAGGTCCCACATTTAGCCAGATGCAAAGTGACGCAAAGGGCGCAATGCTGCACTTGACCACAAGGGGGTGCACACATCTGGATTTTGTTCACAGCAGCTGAGAGGCTGCTGGTGCACCCATCTCTATCTGTCTTCTCTCTCTCTCTCTCTCTTTCTCTCTCTCTCTCTCTCTGTGTCTCTCTCCAAAAAAGAGTAATCCATTCACAAAACCTCCAAAAATTTAAATACTTAGGAATAAATCTAGCAAAAAATGTGAAAGACCTTTGTAATAAAAACTTGAAGACACTGAAAAAAAATTAAAGATAAGTCTACATGATAGAAAGGCTTTCCATGCTCCTTGATTGGCACAATTAATATTGTAAAAATTGCTACATTACCAAATGTAATCTACAAATCCAACACACACCCCCATCAAAATTCCAGTGACATTCCTCACTGAGCTGGAAAAAAAAAAAACAAGAATTTATATGAAAGTACAAAAGACCATATTAGCCAAAGCAATCCTAAGGAGAGAGAATGCATCAGGTACTATCACAATACCTGATCTCAAATTTTACTACTGGATCCAAAAATCAATTCACAGTACTTTGGCCACCTAATCTTTGACAAACAAGCCAAAAACATTCAGTGGAAAAAAAGCAGCCTATTCAACAAATGGTGCTGGCAAAAGTGGATATCTACCTGCAGAAGAATGAAATTAGATCTGTATCTTCACCCTGTACAACTATCAGTTCAAAGAGGATCAAAGACCTTAACCTTCAACTTGAAACACTGACACTGCAGGAAAAAAAGGAAAAAAAAAAAAAAAAACAAACAAAAAAAAAAAAAACCAGGGACTACTCTACAAGATACAGGCAAGAGCTTTCTGAACAGGATTCCAGTAGTACAAGAAATAGCCTCAAGAAATAACAAATGGCATTGTGTGAAATTAAAAATATTTTGCAGAGCAAAAGAATGCAACAGCAAAGCAAATGGCCTACGGAATAAGAGAAAATGTCTCCCAGCTATACCTTAGACAGAGGCAAATAACCAGAGTTCACAAAGAAGCACAAATATTAAACCTTCAAAACAAAAGCAAAAAAGCCTGCCAGTCATCAGATGGTCTAACGACATGAACAGATGGTTCATAAAAGAAGAAACAAAAATGGCCTATAATTACTTAAATAAATGTTCAATTTCCTTAGCCATCAGAGAAATACAAATTAAAATCATTCTGAGATACCATCTTACCCCAGTTAGAATGACTATCATAAAGAAAACTGACAACAAATGCTGGAGAGGATGCAGGAAAGAGGAACTCTTATTCACCACTGGTGGCAGTGTAGACTAGTATAGCCATGATCTAAATCATTATGGAAGTATCTCAAAAAATTAGAACCTTCTGTACTACCCAGCTATATCACTTCTGTGTGTATCCCGTAAGGACTACATCCTACTACAGGTATTCTTGCACATCCATGTTTATTGCTGTTCTATTTACAGTTGCTAGGAATTGGAATCAACCTAAATACTCATGGAAAGGATGAATAATGAAAATGTGAATATATATATAAAATTCTATTCAGCAGTATGGAAAAATGAAATTTGCAGGAAAATGGACTTGGAAGCAAAATTAAGTGAAGTGACTCTAGTTCAGAAAAACCAAAACCACATGTTCTGGCTGATAAGCAGATCCTAGATTGTAATATTTATAAGTATGTATATGTAAGGAGAAAGGGTGAAGAGACTGGGGGAGGGTAAGTAGTCGGGGAAGAGGGGGCTTGGGGAGAGGTAAGGGATGATAATTAACTAAAACAAATGGCATTTGAAAATGTCAGAATGAATGATAACCAAATCTCTGTATGCCAACTAAAAGCAAAAAATAATTTAGGGCTGGAAAGATGGCTTAGAGGTTAAGGCAGCCACCTGCTAAACCTAAGAATGCCTGTTCTATTTTCCAGGTCCCACTTTTAGCCACACACAATGATGCCAGGGCGAAGTGCTGCACTTGCCCACAATGGGGTGCACACATCTGGAGTTCGTTCACAGCAGCTGAGAGGCCACTGGCATGCCCATTCTCTCTCCTTTCTCTCTCTCTCTGACTCTCTCAAATTTTTAAAAAAAAAAAAACCAAGTGTAGCTGGGTGTGGTGGCGCATGCCTTTAATCCTAACATTTGGGAGGCAAAGGTAGGAGGATCACTGTGAGTTCGAGGCTGCCCTGAGTCTATATAGTGAATTACAGGTCAGCCTGACTTAGAGTGAGACCCTACCTCGAAAAACCCAAATAAATAAATAAATAAAATAAAATAAAAAAAAATAAAAAATTTAACAAAATAAAAAATAAAAAAATAAAATAAGCAAAAAAATAAAAACAAGTGTAAAACAAAGGAATGATAAATATAAACTCATCAAAGTTGTCAATGGTGGAGGAGAAGTGAGTATATTTGGAACCTGGAGTGGCAGGAAGGCTCTGCATTGTCTGAAGTCATGTTATTGCAATGTTCTGCTTTTGGGAGGTGGGTTCACCTATTAATTCTTTTGCTTCATGATTTGCTTATATATTATCCAATGCTTTTGTACCTACTTGTTAACTTATAATTACTCTTTTCTTTACAAAAGCCATTCAGGTCTAGTGACACCATTCCACTCACCAGAATGCATCTCACTGTATGCACAGCGCTTGGATCTTTATGGTTGGCTGCCCAGTGGAGCGGGATCTTGCCTTCCACATCAGGAATCCCGATGTTGGAGTCATGCTTGATGAGCAGCTTTGCGTGCTCTGGGTTGTTGTAGTAGGCGCTCCAATGCAGGGCTGTTTGCTGCAAGGTGGAGAGGTCCTCAGAATAACAACAGCAGCAACAACTAACTTTTCCCAAGTTTCTACTGTGTGGCAGGCAGCCACTGTGATAAGAGTTTTATATATGTTACATCCTATAGATATGATATCTCTGGGAACTAAGCACTCTTAAATTTGCACAGGATAGGTGAGGAACTGAGAACCATGATGGGTAATCTTCCCAAGTACCACAGATAATGTTGGCTGAATTGAGACATTATCTATAGCAGTGTGACTCAAGTCTGACCTCTTATTCATGAATTCTTTAGCTCACTACGTACTACTAGTAATAATAAGAAGAAAAAATGACATGAACACTGATCAATGAAGTAAGTGGTGTTCTTGACATTATGTCTGTGGTCACCATTAAGCACTTTAGTACTTGAAGGATTTGAATTTCAATGTCTTTCAAAAAAGCCAAGTCCCAGCTGAAATCACAGAGGAATTGGGGAGATAAGCAAGAGTGCTGCTTCCATGCTGAACCTGACAATCAGAGCCAGGGTGAAGGAGAGAGAGTCCGAGTTCACTCAACACTTACCAAAGCAGAGATCCAGCAGCTCCTAAGAGCTCATCATTGAAGTACTCTTAAAACACACCCACTGTGGCTCAGGGAATTTTGTGGAAGAGAGGATTGAAGCTACAGGTGGTGACATCATGCCAAGGCATTGCCTCCCTCCAACAAGTGATTGTTGCTCCCACAATGCATAAACCACAACCCCATGTGGAATACCTGCACCCCCACTGAGGAAGGTCCCTAGCAGAATGGGGGCAGGTCTGAGGGAAAGGATGGTACCAACCATGATGTATCCATACTAAATATGTCCATAATAAAATAAAAAACAAATTTTTAAAAAGCAGGTAGACACATAGGAAATTAGCAGATCTGGAATCTATTCAGCATATCAAAAGATAAATTAAGTATAATTTTATAGGATATAGTTAAACCTAGTTACTGATGAGAGGACACATTTTTGGAAAATCCTTCAGCATCTCCTTTATTTCAAGTAAAGTTATAAAGGATAATTCTGAACTTGTTTGAAAATCATGTTTATTTCTCTCTTCCACAAAACTCTGTAAAAGGCTTCCTGATAAGGAGAATTATTAAAGAAAAACACAGAAATGCTCATATATACATTATTCTTTCTAACTAGCAGATTCATAAATCCAATCTAGAATTAAGTAATTTAATGAGCAGGAACCCAGCTCATCTGACAAATTAAAATTTAAAAAAACTGAGCTGGGTGTGGTGGCGCATACCTTTAATCTCAACACTTGGGAGGTAGAGGTAGGAGGACTGCCATGAGTTTGAGGCCACCCTGGGACTACATTGTGAATTCCAGGTTAGCCTGGGCTAGAGTGAGATTGTACCTTGAAAAAAACAAAATAAATAAATAAATAAAAATAAAGCTGAAATATATGATATTCATTCAAACTACACTATAGGCATCTAATATGAAGTCATTGTTAACTCATTATTTTTACAACTGAATATCAAAATAAATCACAAGTTTAATATCAGCCATTAATTGATATATTTACATTTTCAATTAATATATATGGTTATGGCAAGTCTTATGATTATTCAGATTATATTCATTGAAATATAATGTCTCTTCAGCCTAATAGTAAAAGGTTTGGTCTTATATTTTTCTCCTTTTTTTTTTTGCAAGTTAGTGTCTTGTTCTAGCCCAGACTGGCCTTGAACTCACAGAGATCTTCCTACCTCTGCCTCCTGAGTTCTGGAATTAAAGGTGTGCACCACCATGCACAACTGCACAACTGTATCTTTAAAAAAATTTTAATGCTTCTTATTGTGATATAATCTATGTAATATAAAGCTACCATTTTGCCTAAGTCTACAGTTCAGTGACATTAAATACAATCATACTGTTGTGCAGCCCCATAAGCACAGGTCTTATCTTCCCAAACTCTGTACATATTTAACCACAGCTTCCACAATCATTCTTTCTGTCTCAATAAGTTTGACTACTCTAGGTAAAGAATAAATAGGAATAAACTATATTGTTTGTGTCTAAGTTATTTTATTCACTGTTCCTGTAAACTTTATCCATGTTTGTACATATGTGAGAATTTCATTTCTTTTTGAAACTAATATTCCATTGTACATCTAGATAGTACATTTTGAGTGTTCAGTTATCCATCAATGGACATTTAAGCTTTTCCTAGCTTTTGACTATTGTGAATAATAGATATAGATGGATGAACAAACATCTGTGTGAGTTTCTTCATTTAATCTTTCAGGTACGTGACTAGCAGGAGAACTGGAGAATCATATGCTAATTTTATGTTTAGCTTTTGAGCAATTACCATGCCGTATTCCACAGTGGCTGTTCCACTTTATTCTCACCAGTAAGACATAAAGATTCAAATTTCTCAACAACCTTCCAATGCTTGTCAGTTTTCTTTTGTTTTGGTGAGGATATAATCCAAAAGGATGTGTTCTCCCACTCTCAATGTTGCAGGGTCTCTCACGTAGGCAAGCAATCTGCCCCTGAGTCCAGCATCATAACTGTGGCTTTGCTTATTTATTTTGTTTTTGCAACAGGGTCTTGCTACATATAGCCCAAGCTGGATCCAAACCTGCAAGCCTCCTGCCTGAGCTTCACAAGTGCTAGGATCACAGGTGTGTGACACTATGACTGGTGTCACTGTGACTTTGATTTGCACTTCTCTAATGATGTGTGATATTGAACATCATTTCATATGATTCTTGGCCATTTGAATATCTTCCCTGGAAAAATAGCTGGTCAAGTTCTTTGTTGATATTTAGCTTTTTTAAAAATGTGTAATTTTGATGCATGTTATAAAAACTGATCTGTGAGCAACCAGAACTTTTTTTTAAAGTCTGACCCTTTACCAGAGTCACTTCTTTAGGTTTTCAACTTGAGGAAAACATTGTAAAGACATTGTAAAGTGATTAATGAGTCTTTGTGGATTATAAAAGTGTTTTTTTCCCCAGTGAAGCGTTAGCACTATAGATGCTTTGAGTTAGGCTCATACTGGTGCATGGTTGCATTGTGAAAGTTGATTTTCAAACTGTGGGTGACCAGTAAACAAAACCTGAAACTTACACAGATAATGCTATGAGAGTGAAAAGAATAGTGAATATAAACCCAGTGGATTTAATTGTAAGAATTTTAATTACATACAATTACCAGAGTTAACAAAACTATGACCAAGTGCCCAGTTGAAAAGAAAATAATTTTTGTACTTGTCAAATACAAGACCACATGTTTTTCTCTAAAGAATGATCAGAGCACCAATCAAAACAATGGCCGATGTGAACAATATGATAAAATATAAGAACAGGGAAGGTAATACATCAGCAACCAATGAACAGATGTCAGGAGTGAAATGAAGCTAATAATTATTTATAGCTAACATATCCTGATAGCATATCATGCACTGGGCTAAGCAGTTTGTATGTATAATCTTATCTTCATTAATTTTAATATCTT
The DNA here is from genome assembly GCA_036365145.1 of Orientallactaga sibirica. Lineage (NCBI taxonomy): Eukaryota > Metazoa > Chordata > Mammalia > Rodentia > Dipodidae > Orientallactaga > Orientallactaga sibirica. Next base: position 13,389,251 of record JAEOAD010000001.1, read on the forward strand.
TTTTCATATATGGAAAACACAACACAAAAGAAGTAAGTCATTTTCCCAAGGTCACAGAACAGGTAAGTGGCAGCTTATGGATTGGAACCCACGGAATCTGACAGTAAAGCCAGGCCATTAATCCACTAGATGGGTAAAGCATTATCCCAGGCAGATGGCCACCAGGAATCCAGCTACCTATAGTAACTATCATGAATCTATCAACTCTCGGGTTTTAGAGTCCAAAAGGTCTGCATTTGAACTATAGTTTTACCACTTGGATCTTGAGCAAAATTTCAGCCTTCCCAAGCTTCCGTTTCCTCATCTGTCCAAAGGAGATGAGAATACCTACCCCATGATAGTTAGGAGGATATCATGGCAGAGCTCTAGTAAAATACTGTCCAGGGATGGTTGAGACGTGGAATTGTTCTACCATATGTATGGGTAATGTCAACCTTCTTTCTAGAGGCTTCCCACCACAAAATGAAGCATTCCCCTTCCTTTCTAATTTCCCATCTTGATAGCCCATTACCTTGTTTTTATCCTGTGTGTCCACTTCTCCTGGTGCCATAAACTTCAGCAGAAGTGCCAAACACTTAGGGCTCTTATGCCGGGTGGTCAGGTGCAAAGGCGTCATTTCTTCCAGATCCTTTTGCATCCAATTTGCTCTGCGTGTAAGTAAGAGTTTCATAAAGCGATAATTTCCCTGTGTGGAAAAAATAAAAAAGGGACAATAAGAAAAAATTTACTCTATGACTAGTTTTTAAAAAATATTTATTTGGAGAGAGAGAGAGAAAGAGAATGGGTGTGTCAGGACCTCTCCCCACTGCGTGAACTACCTTATGTCTGGCTTTACATGCGTACTGGGGAATGCAACCTGGGTCCTTTGGCTTTGCTGGCAAGCGCCTTACCTGCTAAGCCATCTCTCCAGCCCAAGGGTTAGTATCTTTTTTCTCAGGGTGCTGTTAGAGGCAGCTAATCCACAAAGCTAGTTCTCATCTTCTAGTCACTGCGATATCTATCAGTCAGCCCATTCTAGGGTAAAAAACCTTAAGAATTAAGTTTGTATCTTTCAGGCTCTGTTCCTAGAGGCAACTTGCTTACTCTTGGAGAAAAGACTCTAAGGGTTAGTTTCTATAATTCCAGGGCCATGCCCCCCCCCCAATTGGGAAGATTATAGAAAATGCTTCAACCTATACCCCTTTTCAGTTTTTCTCTTAACTTTTTTCATAAGAGTAAGTTATTATCAGGAGCTAAGTTTTTTTTTTGTTTGTTTGTTTGTTTTTCGAGGTAGGGTCTCACTCTGGCCCAGGCTGACCTGGAATTAACTATGTAGCCTCAGGGTGGCCTTGAACTCACGGCGATCCTCCTACCTCTGCCTCCCGAGTGCTGGGATTAAAGGCGTGCGCCACCACGCCCGGCTAGGAGCTAAGTTTTTGTATCAAAGTTTAGAAACTTTTTGGTTTTTAGTATATTTTCCAAATTATCATCTGGTATAGCAGTATGTGGGCATATTTGTGTCAGTACATGATAAGGAACATAACACCTATTCTTTATATTTGAAATATGAAAATCTTGTGAAATCAGCAGAAATGTTAAACTGCAATTCACAAGTGAGGAACCAGTTCAAAGGAGTAAAATATTTTGTTCATCTTCTGATTAATAATGAAGTGGTGGTTAGTTTTCTTGATGAGAGCTATTTATAGATACATCTAAATGAGAAGCACCTTACTCAAAGTTTGCATCCCAGATTCAAATGAGTACCTAAACTCAATCCAGATGTCACTCTAGGCCATCCATATGCAGCAGTAGTCTCCATATTAATTAAATCCTTCCTATCTATTAGAATCAAGCCACCTGGGTTAGAGCAATAATAAGGGCTAGAGCAATAGGATTTGGGGATCTGGCCAATTATATCATAGAAAGTCTGTGTAATGTGAGGCAAAACAAAACTCTCAAACAACAGTTCTTTCATACCCTTTCCTGACATCTAATTCTCCTAATTCTGGTTGGAGGCTTCTGTGCACATGCCACCACTGATATTAAAAGGTCATTATGATCAAGTTCTCTGCCTACAATGACATCATGCTTGTTAGTCTCTCCTTACTCAAAGCACAGTGGCAGGCGGGTTATCTGTCTTTCTCATCATCTCATACTCTGCATCCTTAACTTTGTTGGAATTTTATTATTATGACATAAAGGAATTAAGCTAGTTCCCCAAGAACACAGAACAAATAAGTCTCAGCTTCTGTATTAGAACCCAAGAAATTTGATGTGAAAGCCAAGGCCATTAATCCACGCATGTAGTACATTGCTCCAGGCAGATGGTGACCAAGCATAATGGTACAGGAGGAGCATCAAGTTAGTAAGGAGGACATCTGTTCATCAAGCAGACTACTTGGGCAAAAGATACTTGCTAGTCCAACAACAAAGAGCAGAAGGGTGGAGAGGACTGCATTCTTGCCCAAGGGAAAGACAGGATGAACTCAGCCCACAGGCTGAGGCAGAGTGGAAATTTGTACACTGAGACTGAAAGGTCTGTAAGACTACCGAATGATGACTTGGGATGTACTGGGTTGTCTCCACCCAGGCAGGCTTTCTTTGACAGCCTCAATAAGAATTTAATCTGGATGGTTTTTTATTCTAATGTGTTTCCATTTATTCATGGTACTGTTTTCAGTTTGTAGTTATATTTTTGTTTCTTTTTACTATGATCACCTTCAAACACAGAAAGGTAGGGGCTATTTTTATTGGCTACTGTATTCAGTATAATTCCTGGTATAAAACAGGTGCTTCATAAACATAAATTATACAAAGGACTGAATATGAAAAATGAGATAGCTTTAGAAGTTTTTGTTTTCAATCAAAAATTTTTATTTTAGAAGCAGGGTGTGTTGGCGCATGCCTTTAATCCTAGCACTTGGGAGGCAGAGGTAGGAGGATCATGTGAATTTGAGGCCACCCTGAGACTACAGAGTGAATTCCAGGTCAGCCTGAGCTAGAGTGAGACTCTACCTTGAAAAACCAATATATATATGAAATAGATCAGGCCAATTAACAGTCTTAATTCTCAATTAACTTGTATTTGGTTATTCTGTGTGTGTGTGTGTGCGTGTGTGTGTGTGTCCATGTTCATGTGTATGGGGGTGGGTGCAGGTACCACACAGCACATGTGAAAATCAGAGGAGAATTTTGGATATTGGTCCTGGACTTCCACTTTGTTTGAGGCAGGGTCTTTCATTCACTACCATGTTCAACAGAGCTAGCTCATGAGTTTCCAGGAGATTTTTCCTGTCTCTGCCTCCCATCTTGCCAAAGGACACTGGAATTACAGACATCCACCACAGTATCAAGCTTTTTAAAAAAAAATATGGGTTCTGAGGGCTGGAGAGATGGCTCAGTAATTAAAGGCACTTGCTTGCAAAGCCTGATGGTTCAGGTTCAGTTCCCCAATACCCATGTAAAGCTAGATGCAAAAAGTGGTGCACACATCTGGAGTTTGTCTGTAGTGGTAAGATCCCCGACACACCCATTCTCTCTCTTTATGTTTGCAAATAAACAAATATTTTTAAAATGTGGGTTCTGGGGAAGTGATCTCAGGTCCTCATGCTTTCACAGCAAGCACTTTATCCACTGAGCCATCTCCCCAGCACCTATTTTTACTTTTTGAAAAAAAATTTTATTTATTTGAGAGAGAGAGAGAGAGAGAGAGAGAGAGAAAATGGGTGTACCACGGCCTTGTGCCATTCACTGTAAACTAATTCCAGATGCATGCACTACTTTACATGCATACTAGGGAAATGAACCTGGGCTGGCAGGCTTTGTAAGCAAGCACCTTTAACCACTAAGAAATCTCTCCTGCCCCTATTTTTACTTTTTATTGCTTCATTTGTCTGAGCTTCACTAACAGTGCATGTGATTTATCTGGATGTCTCATTTTACTCAGTGTTAGCTTTTGGGAAGGAAAGTGCTAAAATTTCCTCAAGAGGGCACCCTGCTCTACATTTCCTTCTATCTTTGGGAGGAAAAAAAGAAAGAAAGAAAGAAAGCACAGTGAAAACAAATCTATATGATACTTCATATAAAAAATATATATAAAGGTTGACCTTCTGACCATAGAATTTCAAATATTACAGAGTAATTCATTATGACCTTTTACAGATATTCAATCAGACAATCATTTTGAGTATGAAATCAAAAAATAGGAAGGAAAGTAGCATATGTTGAGAGTAGTTAGTGACCACTGAACTATAGACACAGTACTTGGTGTGTTTATCTTTTATGTTATTCTTGGAAATCTACCCTCACAAAACATGGTACATACTAGTGATATTCATTCATTCAAACAATAATACAATATCTGTAGCTCACTTTACTTACTACAAAGCTTCTGATACAGATTTCATTTTTATGTTTCACTGAAGTATTAAGGAAAATTTCTACAGATTAAAGTGTTTTCCTATGATTTTTTTCTTCATTTTATAACAGGACAATAATTGTGTCTAAAATAATTATGTATGTGAAACAAAACAAGTAATATTTGTAAAGTACCTGGAATTAAGAACAGTTTTTGCTGGGCGTGTTGGTACACGCCTTTAATCCCAGCACTTGGAAGGCAGAGGTAGGAGGATTGCCCTGAGTTCAAGACCATCTTGAGACTACATAGTGAATTCCAGGTCAGCCTGGGCTGGGCTAGAGAGAGACACTACCTCCAAACAAACAAACAAACAAACGAACAACAAAGAACAATTTTCTAGTGTGGAGTATGTAACAAACATAGAAGGTCAGACTGAGTGAAGAACAGCCAGTGATAAAGGGTAAATAGACAGAAAGACAAGATTGTTATTTATATTTCAACTAGTGTTCAAAGAGAGAACCGGGGGACAACAGAAGTAAAAATGTGGTAGCATACGCCTTTAACACCAGCACTCAGGCTTAGGTAGGAAGATTGCTGTGAGTTTGAGGGCAACTACAGAATGAGTCACAGTCATTCTGGGCTAAAGTGAGATCCTGCATTTTAAAAAAAATCATTGAAATGGTATAAATAATGGTTTAAATTGAGAAAGATACCTACACTCTATCATACAGCCTAATACAGGACCAATAGGTGCATACCCAATACGAATTTGGCTGGTATCCTGGGGAAGAGTAAGCTATGTGAATAGGCTGGCTTCTCATGTTATGAAAAAGAGACCTAGAAGATATTATTCATGACAGCTATGGCTGGAAACCATATAATTCACACAGACCAAGGCCCGCCTTCATGGTATTGTGAGCAAGCATTTAAAAATGTCCATTATATGAAGATGAAGTGTCAGGGAATGAGCAGACTATACACAGAATTTTAACCACAAAAATGAGAAGGGCAGCAAGTTCTAGGTCAGTGAAAGGGTGCATGGGTGAGGACCAGGGTTCCATTCCTTGCACTGAAAAGAAAATTAGGAGACTACCTTTAGTGTCGGTGAAAAGTGAAGACACTATTTGGGAGAGTAAGCTAATGTGTTAACTTTCTGAAGTGTGTTTGTCTGTGAGGACTCATGTTATGAGGTGCTTTGCTTCCCATAAAGCTTTCTCAGAACAGAAACATGCAATGTGTCTTAATATTTCCTAAATATTGCTTGATATGTATAATCTTAGCTTTTTAGGCATAGTTTTACAAAATATTTCTATTTATTTATTTGAGAAAGAAAGCACAAACATACCAGAGGCTCTTGCTTTTGCAGACAAACTCCAGACACTATATGACACTGTGTGCTTGGCTTTACTTGAGACTGGGGAATTGAACTGGGCTGGCAGGCAACCAAAAGCCTTTATCCACTGTGCCATCTCCCCAGTCCTAGGCATAATTTTATAATTCAAATGCTCTGGAGAATATGTAGAAGTTGATTATTTAGTACCACCTCTTAGTGTTATGTGGAAACTTGTCCTTAGGCAAGGAATGCTTTTTTGAGGATCTGTTGTTATAATTCTGACAGGGTCAAAAACAGTGTAAAAGTGAAGAGGATAACAGATCAAAACACTGTATATTTTTGAAAAAACTTTGGTGGCAAGTGAGCAGAAATTGGAGAGCTGAAGTCATAGGGAAGATGTGACTTAGTCACTAAAGTACTCTGATCAGTTCCTGTGTGCCTCCAAAATGTGTTTGTAGGAGGAATATGGAAATATTTGGTACTGCTGGACTTTTGCCAATCTAACTGGTACTCATTTGTTTTATTTTTTATTTGAGAGAGAAAAAGAGGGAGGGAGGGAGAGAGAGAATGGGTGTGCCAATGCCTTCAGACACTGCAAATGAACTCTAGGCTGTGTGCCCCCTTGTGCATATGTGCAGCATTGCATGCTTGTGTCACTGTGCATCTGGCTTATGTGGGACCTGGACATTAGAACATGAGTTCTTAGGCTTCACAAGAAAGTGCCTTAACTTCTAAGCAATCTCTTCAGCACCTCCCCACTTGTGTTTTTATCATAAATTGCATTTACGCTTCTCTAATTGGTATGTAATGTTTTGTTAATATTTCTTTCTTCTTCTGTGAGTGACCTTTTTGTATTGTATATTGATTCGGGAACTTGGCTATTTGTCTTTTTCTTACTAGAATATTTTTACATATTCTGGATACTAATTCTTAGTTGTTTTTGCAGATATTTTTGTGTAGCATATCCTTTTTAGCTCTTTTTCGGCTCTTGTACTAGGAACAAGTGTATAATTTGAATGATATTAGTTTTGTAACATTTGATCACAATATATTTTGGAGTTTTGGTTTATATGCAGTCTTTATCTTACTTCATTTCTCTCTCTCTCTTTTGTCAAGACAAGGTCTCACTATGTAGCCCTGCCTGGCTTGAAACTTACTATGTAGCTCAGACTGGCCTCACACTTGTAGCAACCCTCTTGCCCCATCTTCCCTAGAAGTAGGATTATAGCTGTGTGTCACTACTCCTCGTTTTCATGTAGAGTTTAAAGGGGAGATTTTTTGCTGCTGTTTTTCATTTGTTTCTGTGTATTTTCCTCTTTGGTCTGTCTAGGAATCTTGCTGACACGGCTTTCTTGGTGCCCTGTCTCTGGTGGTGGTAGAGATGCCCTGGTGACTGTCTCTTAGCCAGTGGGTAGCTTCCTGTTCCTGAGGTCGGACTTTGTCCTGTTTCTACCACTTCTTTGAACAGCTTTCTCTAAAGCTATAGCTTCCCCTTAAGTTTGAGAACACACAATGCCTTAAATGTCTTCTTTGCTTTAACAAAAGTTCAAAAACCTTTCCATTACTTAGTGGAAGGAAGGAAGTCTCTTCCTGAGCCAGGTATAGCTGAAATCACATCCTTCTTGATTGCTGTCTGTTATTAATGAGTGCCTTTGTCATCACCTTCTAGACAAATGGCACCTGACTTTGTTGGCAGCTGGCCTTTGGAATACTCTGAATCCTTCCCTCTGTATCTCCCACCCCATGACTACCATGTTTTCTATGTGTGGCCACTGGGAGTCCTTGCCATTGGCCTTCTCTTCAGCTGAAATAATACTTTATCAGACTCCAGTGCCTAAAATTTGGCTAACACTTGGGATATTGAAGAGACCAGATGTTTTATCAAAAGTACCTTGGGACCTGTATGTCTCCCATCAATCTCTGCATTCTTGTTCTTTCTCTGTACCCTGATGACTTCTATTCACCACTGAACTTGAGGAGACAGCCTTCAAATGTTCACTACAGTTTTTGTTCATTTATAGGCTTGTATATAATTTTGTCCTGGAAACAGTACAGCTATATTTATAAAAGCAAATACAAATGGGAAGAAGATATTCTTTCACATTTCATTCTAAATGCTAACCACATTAGATAGCACAATATATTATTTTAAGTTGAAAGGGAAATAATAGAAACGTGGTTTGGTATTAACTCTAATGATATCTATACAATTTTATATTTATAAATGCTCAAGGCACTTGCCATATTAAATTTTTAAAGTTCACTATTTCTAGGAAGTATATAGGTCACAATTATCAGTAATCAGTGAAACTTTTCTATAATGGCTGCAAACACAAATGAGCTTGGGAGGTACCATGGTGGTGATGGGATAGGATGTGTGCCCTGACCCTTGAGTGCTCCTGCAGGTCAGAATGCAAACTCTTCACTCCTCTTCACTGGATCACCTCTGAGAAGTGAGTTTGCAGTGAGTAACCCTAAGGAGGGAGGTGACAGTACCCACTGAGTCAAAGAACAGGCTTGCTTGATACTCAACTCAAAGTCTCAAAATGCAACATACAAGCCGGGCGTGGTGGCGCACACCTTTAATCCCAGCACTCAGGAGGCAAAGGTAGGAGGATCGCCGAGAGTTCAAGGCCACCCTGAGACTACATAGTGAATTCCAGGTCAGCCTGGACCAGAGTGAGACTCTACCTCACAAAACCAAAAAAAAAAAAAAAAAAAAAAAAAGCAACATACAAACTCACGGTACACATTGCCTTCATGGCACCTGGGGAATTATGTAAGTGCTTACTGTAACATCAATAAGAAAACTATTTTCTCTTCTGCTAGTCTTATTTCTTCTGTCAGCATCCATAGCTAATGTTACCTTGTAAGTAGGGTGAAATTAAATCCCCAAACGGACAAGGCAATAAAAGACAATGAAATGCTGATATAGTTTGCTTGAAGAGTAAAGAAGAGGCCCTGCACACACATTCTCAGGTTCAAGGATAAGAAGACTCCCTGAAAACAACTTGACGTAATGCTCATACAAGTGCAGTAGTGGCAAACAGCCATGGTGGGTAACCAACTGCTCTTGATTTGGCTAATAGATCCACTCAGGGGAATGGAACTCATTGCTGGAACTGGGAAATAAGTCAAAACCAGGTACAAAAAATGAGCTCAGTCTCTAAGATCAAGATACCACCAAATGTGGGCTAGAAGAGAGCCAACGCATTTAAAATTCCCTCCAAAACATATATGGTCATCCCTTCTATCTAGTACTAACTTCTCTCTCCGTTGGAGAATTTGCTTATCTTTTTTCAGGTGGACAACGAACCTGAAGGGAGGATCAGCTAATCACACCTCACCAGGGCCCCAGCTGAAACCATAGAACAACGCAGGGGAAGGGCAAGAATACTGCGTTCATGGTGATCACGACACCAGAAAAAGGCTGAAGGAGATAAACACAGAGAACATCCAACTCCAACTAAGCCAGATATCCAGAGACACAGAGGCTCCCAAAACCTCACCACTGAAGCAGAACCAAAATGACCCCAATGTGGCTCAGGGAAACTCGCGGAAGAGGGGGCAGAAAGATTGTTAGAGTCACAAGTTGGGGCATTATGCACAGAGACTGGGGCCTACCCCCCAGAACTCTTGACTAACCTCACAATGCATGACCTACATTCCCCATTGATGAGGGTCCCTTTGAAAGTGGGAGGACAGGGAAGAGGACAATGGAACCAATACTATGAATGTAAAATCAGAATAATATAAATAAATAATATATATTAAAAAAAAGAAGACTCCCTGAGATCATATCCAAGGGGTGAGCAAGGCTGGGGAGTATAAGGTAAAGACTCCACCAGCCTATTTGTTAATAAGTCTGCATGGCGACAAGCAGAATTAACAGAGCTTCTGTCTTTGCTCACATTCCCTTGAGCAGGAGGAAGGGAGATGTTAGCCTGGTGCTTGTGGTAGCTAAGTAAGGAATCTCCAGAGCAGAAATAAGTGGTGAGAACAATGAGAAGCCTGCTATTTGGTGTGGAACTTTTGATGGTAGGAAACACAGGCAGTTAATTTAATTTAGATGGTAAGTGAGCAGCTAAACAAAGGTTAAGGGGAACACAAATCTACTTGGCTGTGACTCGTCTGACACTGGGGACAAAGCACGGGGTACTGAGGTGGCCACTATGTAAAGTAAAGCTGCTGGCTTAACAGTACCCTTGATGCCCAGAGTGTCCTTTAATTGGCTTGGCCTACTTTAGTGATGGTTGACTTGGTTACAGGGATGGGGTACGCTGAGAGGCAGCAACAGTCTAGGGATAACTGGAAGCCTGGCTGGAAAGACTGACTGCTCAGCACAGTGGGTTGAGATGGAACCAGGGCCCTCACCTTAGGGGCTGGTCATACTTGCCCTACTTCTTGACCTTGTTAGTGCTGTAGTACTACTTGGGAAGCTACAATGGTACATGAAAGACTCTGCCTAATGGGGCAGCAAACTATGGAAACATATGGTTGCTGCCAATCATGTGGTCTTGATCATGCATGTAGATGTTCATAGTGAGACCTTGCTATCTGATAGGACCCACTAGGATCAACTTGAAGAAGTCTGGAGGGCTGGAGAGATGGCTTAGCAGTTAAGCACTTGCCTATGAAGCCTAAGGACACGGGTTCGAGGCTCAATTCCCCAGTACCCACATAAGCCAGATATACAAGGTGGTGCATGCATCTGGAGTTTGTTTGAAGTGGCTAGAGGCCCTGGCACACCCATTCTCTCTCTCTGTCTCTCTGCCCCTGTCTTTGTCTGTCACTCTCAAATAAATTAAAATAAAATAAACAAAAAATTAAAAAAAGAGAAGTCTGCCCTTTTCCAGTTTTTGGATTTCACCATTTGGCTCCATCATTGCACTAGATGTGGGAATGAATCCATCAACAATGACTGGGTACAAAATTAAAAAAAGAGTATGCTTCTGCTATATCCCAGACATGTATCTCTTGTGAAGTTTGACCATTTTTCTTGTGGCGAAGACCATATCACATGGAGCATTGCTTCTTCCTGTCCTCAGCAGGGACCTTTGACAACACTTGCTTGACCCACCTTCTGTCTTAACATTGTAGATATATTTCAGGTCACAGTGTCACCATTTCAATCTGATTATTATACTCTGACCGCAGCACTGAGACCCTTGATAGTTGCATGTTTTTGGGCTCTGAGACCTTGTATGATCTGACCATGTGCCTTTTTCTACTAAAACTACCCAACAAGGGACCTACCAACCACAGATATCTCAGATTATTGAGAGTTGGAATGGCCTACTTGAAAATCAACTTGAAATATTTCTAGCTCTACCTCTTATTTCTTCCTGGTCCACAACCTGAATGAGGTGGTTTGGTTACTGAATGTAACTCTAGAGGGTTTCTTCATCATGGAAGATACCTATTTTTAAATTTTTATTTTTTATTTTTGGAGAGAGACACAGAGAGAGACAGAGAGGGAGAGGGAGACAGATAGAGAATGGGTGTGCCAGCAGTCTCTCAGCTGCTGTGAACGAAATCCAGATGCGTGCACCCCTTGTGGGCAAGTGCAGCATTGCGCCCTTGCATCACTTTGCATCTGGCTAAACATGGGACCTCGAGATTGGAACTGCTGGAGATTGGAACCAGCGTTCTTAGGCTTAGGAGGCAGGTGCCTTAACCATTAAGCCATCTCTCCAGCCCAGACCTTTTTTTTTTTAAAAAAAGTTTTATTTATTTACCTACATGTGGTGTGCGTGCATGTGTGCAAGAGACTAGTGCTACTTACTGCCAATGAACATTAGACACTTGCACCACTTTTTGCCTCCAGCTTTATGTGTGTGTTGGGAAATTATCCCAGGCCAGTAGTCTTTGTAAGAAAGTGCCTTTAACTATGGGCCATCTATCTTGACAGACCTATAGCACCTATATTAAAAATTTAGGGTTTTGAGCTGGGCGTGGTGGTGCATGCCTTTAATCCCAGCACTTGGGAGGCAGAGGTAGGATGATCACCTTGAGTTCAAGGCCACCCTGAGACTAAATAGTGAATTCCAGGTCAGCCTGAACTAGAGTGAAACCCTACCTTGAAAAACCAAAATAAATAAATAAATAAATAAATAAATAAATAAATAAATAAATAAGGGTTTTGTCTTGTTCACTACTGATTAAGATGCTTCTTTCTGTTCCCTAAAAGCCACCTTAGGCTGGCCCTTACTGACATTGCTTGGTGGTACAGCAGCCAAACAGGGGATTAGAAATTCAAAATTTATTCTTATTCACTGATCTGAATTTAGTTATTCAAATCATATGGTTCTAGATCTATGGTCACTGGATAGAATACCTGTTCACTGAGTCCTCCAACAGCAGCCCAAATAGGACAAGGTAGGGATATAAATGAGCTCTGTAAATGTGATATTTCTTGATGAATAGGGGATGGCTGCAGAAAAGGTAAGCTTCTATTTCCTAGGAAGGGACTCACACGTTTTGTGACTGAAGAGAATGAGCAACTTTGGTTCCTGAGGAAGAAACACTATGAATGCTACAAATGAGACTTAATTCAAAATTATAAATTTACCTAAAATATATGAGTTTTTTAATTTTCTTTTTGTAACTTGACTGTGTGGTTCTGGAGTACGAACTTGGTATTTGACAACCTGTGTCATAGAACCACAACCTTGTGAGATACAGAGGTAGGAAGTACCACTAGTACTCTATCTTTTGGATGCAGTACTGAGGTCTGGAACCATAAAAAAGGTTTGCCACAGGTCAAACAGCTGCTAGAGCTAGCACTCTTTTAACCCTTGGTGTATTTGCTATCCCATCTGTGTATAATGAAACATAAAAATTTTTCTGAAAATTGGTAATTACTTGTCTGCTATGCTTGATGCCCACAGTGGTATTTCCCCATCATAGCCATCCAAATGGACCCACTTGTACACTGGGAAACACAGGTACTGCAACAACTTAATTTTAATCCAAAAGCGACAAATCTATATGCTTCATCTGATGCATGACAAGCTTTGGGACATGTCATTTATGCCAACTGAAGCTACAAAGAGTTGTGATACTGCCCAAATGACTTGGCCCAACCAACAACCATAAATCAACAAATCCTGAGCTACTGGCATGCCACTTTAGGTCATATGTTTGTATGTGAGTAGGTTATGGCATATTCCTGTGATGCCAAATATCATCAAGTAAATTCCCTGCATGGGTCATAATAGATGATAGACTGGCCTTTGATCACATTCTGGATGCCCGATTTAAGAGCTACTCTCTCCTCTGGTACTTATTCATAGTTGAATTTGCCTAGGACAATGTAGACATAGTTAAAGTCAATATTGTAAAATGTTTTCATTTTGATGCTATCAGTGCTTTTAACTGCATACTACATGACACTAATTAAAATGATTGGTTCCAGCCTCTGTTGGTCTGAGTAATCAGAATAGCTTGAGGAGTCATGCCATGTGAAGCAAATGTGATGTGGATGGGTTGTTGAGAGAGGCAAGATGCCATGGGCTGCAGCATCTCTGTATGCCTTTACTAGGTATACCAAGAATGCTCTTTACCCAGGCAACTTCTCGGGGTATTGTTTGCTACAAGCAGCTGGCGGGATGAGGCCATATCATCCTCTAGGCTTACATCCTGCTTGAAATAAAATGGTAGATTTCTAGAGCTGAATGCTTCTCAGTTGTGATGATAACTCAAGTGTATTTGGCATCCACCTGCATCTCCAAGTCTCCCAGTTTTGGGAGGGCAAAGGAAACCATTGCAGACATATAGGTTCATGCTTTTTGCTGTATTATGTGACCTGGAGTCTTGTGAATATTGTCAGAATCCATGAAAGAGTAACAGACCAATTTCTTTTTTCTGTTTTTTAGGTTTTCCAAGGTAGGGTTTTGCTTTAGCCCAGGCTGACCTGGAATGCACTATGGAGTCTCAGGGTGGCCTCAAACTCATGGTAATCCTCGTACTTCTGCCTCCCAAGTGCTGGGATTAAAAGTGTGCACCACCATGCTTGGCTAGGGCAATTTCTTAGTTTGGATGTAGGAAAAATTAAATCTGAGACCTTGCATATAATTCAATGATATCCTAATATGAAATAGAGATCAAGAAGGAGTGAAAATATGATTAGAGAGATGGACAGTCCAACATAGCATAAGAAGACTAAAGTTTATCTATCACATTGGTTTAGGAGAAGAATATAGATTGAATGTGCCTTCTCCAAACTTAAATGGAAATCCTAAGTACAAAAATATTAGATGGGACCTTGGGTGATATGGAGCTCCTATGAACAGAATCATAAAAACCTCTATTAATTTCTTTTCTTGTTACTTCCATCAAACACCTGAAAAGGAGCAATGGAACAGAAGACAAGTTTATTTTAGCTCAGCTTAATGCTGGAAAAGTATGACAGTGGGACCAGCACCTATCCAAAGTGGCAGGAACTTGTAGCACAGCTCTGCATACCAGATAGCAGAGAGAGCTCACCCCAAGTGAGACCCATGAATCCTGCTCCCAAAACAGTGTCACCACCAGCGACCAGCTGTTCAAACACATGTGCCCATGAGGGACATTTCATATTCAAAACATAACAATACTCTTAAAAGGGATCCCAGAAAGCTCCCTTGCTTACTTTCTGTCTTATGAAGACACAGGCAAAGACCGTCATGTAGGAATGAAGATTATTTAAAAAATCTATATATTTATTTAACAGAGAAAGACGGAGAGAATAGGTGCACCAGGGCCTCCAGCCACTGCAAACCAACTCTAGATACATGCGCCCCCTTGTGCATCTTACTAATGTGGGTCCTGGGGAATCAAACCTGGGTCCTTTCACTTTGCAGGCAAGCACCTTAACCGCTAAGCAATGCCTCCAGCCCTTGTTTTGTTTTTGAGACAGAGTTTTACAGCATAGCCCTGGAACTTACTGTGTAGACCAGGCAGCCTTGAACTTATGGACGATCCTCCCAAGTTCTGGGATTACAGGTTTATGCCATCACACCTGGCCAGAGGTAAAGATTCCTGAGTTCTGTTTAAGTTATTTCAGTATCTTTTAATGCCAGGCATGATGGTGTACACTTTTAATCCCAGCACTCAGGAGGCAGAGGTAGGAGGATCACCATGAGATCGAGGTCATCCTGAAAATACAGAGTGAATTCCAGGTCAGCCTGGGCTAGAGTGAGACCCTACCTTGAAAAACCAAAACCAAAACCAAAATCAAAACCAAAACCAAAAAAAAAAAAAAAAAAAAAAAGTCTATGGCAGGGGAGGTCATGAGCATTTAAAGCCTGCTCTTGTCTGGCTAAATATATGTATTATTCCCACCAAACTGCCTGAAAGCACTACATTTAATGTTCATATTCACATATTAATGCTACTCTCACTTCTGGTTACAGAAGCTTCTCTTTTCAGATGGCAATGACCACTGGGATGGCCCAAAAGGCAACATAGTGCTGAGAAGAAGGGATGGAGGAGTGACCAGCACTGAAACATCTCTGTCACACCCTCCAAGGCTCAGGGACCATTGTGGAAGAGGGGACAGGAAGAATGTAAGAGCCCAAGGTAGGGAACGACTCCTTACAATGCAACTGTCCAGACAGAAATTGGCCTCAATATCCTTGACCTCACAGTGCCTAGCGATACCTTTGCAAGACCCTAACAATAGGAGAAAAAGATGATGACATCAAATGAAAAGAGAGACTAATGGAGAGAGAGAGGAGATATGATGGAAAGTGGAGTTCTGAAGGGGAATGGGGGGAGGGAAGGGAAATATCATGGTTTATTGTCTGTAAGTATAGAAGTTGTCAATAAAAAAAGTAAAAAAAAAATGAAAGCACATGAACTGAAAATATGGGTCTCTATATGCTACTTGAAATAAAAACACAATTTAAGTATTCACATAAATGGCTTTGTGCAATGCAATACAGTATTATTCTTTTACTGGACCAAGAGATTGCCACTGCTATCCAAAATATAGAATATAAATGTTTCTGTCCTTAGGTAATTTTACTGTCTTTGTTGATTTGTCTGCTTGTACTTTGGTTTCTTAGTCACTGAAGTGAATTTTTATAGGAAAGCAAATAGTTATAAAAATCAAGATACTGAAAGATACATATTCACTGGGATATAGAAAGGAAATTAAATCTACATGTCTTTCTTGTGACAGATATTCTCCCTCTCTCCTTCTAATTAAACTGCTAATGGTCAAACTTAAATACTGTGTTTTATGGCTACAATATCTAATTACTTATGATGGCAAACACATTACTAACCTGCTATCTTAAGCAAATCTTTGAAAACATTATAAGTTATTTGACAATTCAGAGCAAAGGATAAGAATAATGCTCTGGAGACAGAATAGGAGCTTTATTTGCTATCTTCCAAGTTTAAGATGCTCATCCATCTGGCAGACAGTGAGACAATACATCAGCCAAGAACATCTCCCCGGCTTGAAGCGGATTCTGGCTCTCAAAGAGGATTTGACTGAAGGAAAGACAACATCTTTACTTTTGCTCTGTGGCTGAACTCTTCTAATATTTCTCCCTGATGCCTCCTCCAAGCCTTGGCTCCATCCACTAACTTGGTTTCCATAGGAATAGACAGAGCTATCAAGTGGCACACAGTCAAACAGCACAAGAGAGAGAGAGAAAATGTTACTGTCAAAAAAATTAAAAAGATAATTTTTGCACTCTGGAAAAGTAACTGTGGAAAGATATTCTTGATTCTGAGATTTCTTTACCCAGTGCCAATTTTTTCATGTGCTTTTCTGGACAAAGATATTTTATCTAGATTATTGCGAAAATTAGTGTCCTCAGCAGATCACATTTTTTATATAGGAAGCTAGCAAACATAAATATTGAAAAAAGGTGAAATATGCCGAGAGGCATGTTTTCATGAAGACAGTTCTGTTGTGTGTGTGTGTGTGTGTGGTCCCCTCATTTATTTACAACAGAACTTCAAATGGCCACAATCTTTCTTTCTGCTAATTTTGTAGCTTAACACACAAAGTAACGAGTTTCAACATGGCATCTTCATGCACATGTCTCACTATACTCTGTTCTCATTTGTTTCCTTCCCTCACTGCCCTCTCCCTCCCACTCAAGCTACTTGTTTTTCTTCCTCAGTTAGTCCCCACTTCTGTCTTTTTAAAACCACATGTATCCTGTTACCCTATTTCCTACCTCCTCTTGGATCTTTCCCTTTCCTCTTGTAGTCCCTTTCTAGTTTCATGCCCCCCACACAATTTTATACTTAGGTTCTGCATATGGGAGTAAATATGCAGAATTTGTTTTTCCAAGTCTGACTTATTTCCCTTAACATAGTGATTGCCAGTTGCATGCACATCCTTAAAAAGTCTCAATGTCATTTTTCTTTATGGCTGCATAAAATTCCATTGTGTGTATGTACCATATTTTCTTGATCCGTTCATCTGTTGTTAAACATCTAGCCTGGTTCCTTTTCTTGGCTAGTGTGAATAGTGTGGTAATAAGCATGGATGTGCAAGTATCTTTAGTATGTTGACTTAGAGTTTTTTGGGCATAAGCCCGAGAGTGGTATAGAAAGGTCATATGGTAGTTCTATTTTTAGTGTTTTGAAGAACCTTCACACTGATTTCCATGGTGGCTACATCAGTTTACATTCTCACCAGCAGTGAATAATAGTTGTTCTTTCCCCACATTCTTGTCAGCATTTGTCGTCATTTGTTTTCTGGAATGGCAAAGCAGTTTTAACTTGCATTTCCCTGATGGCTAAGCATTCTGAACACCTTTTAAATATTTATTGGCCATGTGCACTTCCGTTTTAGAGAAATGTCCATTCAGTTCATTAGTCCCTTCAGCCATTTATATATTTATTTATTTAGTTAGTTAGTTAATTAGTTAGTTAAGAGAAGGAGGCAGAGAGAGGGAGAGAGAGAGAGAGGGAGAGAGAGAGAGAGAGAGAGAGAGAGAGAGAGAGAGAGAGAGAGAGAGAGAGAGAGAAAGAATTGTCGGGCGTGGTGGCGCATGCCTTTAATCCCAGCACTCGGGAGGCAGAGATAGGAGGATTGCTGAGAGTTCGAGGCCACCCTGAGACTACATAGCTAATTCCAGGTCAGCCTGGACAAGAGTGAGACCCTACCTCGAAAAACAAAACAAAACAAAACAAAAAAAAAAAAAAAAAAAAAAAAAGAATGAGTACTCCAGGATCTCTAGCTATTGCAAATGAACTTCAGACACATGCACAACCTTGTGCTGACGTGGGTCTTGGGGAATTGAAGCTGGGCCCTTTGGCTTTGCAGACAAGGACGTTAACCACTAAGCCACCTCTCTAGCCCAAGCCCATCTATTGATTGGATGACTTTTTAATACTTTTGCTTTTTTTTTTTTTTTTGGTTTTTCGAGGTAGGGTTTCACTCTAGTCCAGGCTGACCTGGAATTCACTATGTAGTCTCAGGGTACTTTTGCTTATTTTTGATATGTGTGTTTAATTTTTTTCAGTGCTTTATATGTCCTTGATACAGATCTCCTATCTCATGTGTAGTTGGCAAGGATTTGTTTCCATTCTTTGGCAGTCTCTTCTCTGTGGAACGTCCTTTATTGTGGCACAACCTTTTGAGATGAGTATAAAATGTATTAGGTCTCTTGTAGTTGATATTTTACTTAAAAGGAGAGAGCTAGCTGGGGATCCAACATTCAACACTCTACTCTGCTTCCACAACTATGGGACTGAAAGTGACCAGCTCCTGCCATGCTTTCCCTGCCACTGTGGACCTCCTCTCAAAACCACAAACCAAAAATAAATGCTCTCCTTCTTTAAGTGGGTTTGGTTATGTATTACATCCTAAGAATGAGAAAGTAAGTAACTGATACAACATACTATCCTTCACTTTGGCCAAAGAAGATAGTGAAGCCATTTGCAAATGTCATTACTACTGTAATATGATGGATCAGTCTTATGACAGAGGTGAGGACAAATAGTAATAAGAACTCTGAAGAGAGGCACCTAATCAATCTTGGAGTGGTACAAGTTCTTGGAGAAGGCAGTGCCTGACCTGCATCTTACAAATGTACATATAAGACAGTCTGAAATAGAAGGAAGCTGAAGGTGGAAGGGAATTGTGTCTAGGTAGGGACAAGGAAGAGGTAACCAGAATAGAAGCTAAAAATAGTTGGTATGCCCTTAACCAGAACAAGGACCCAGGAAGCTTAAGTCAAAAAGGGTAGTGTGGTGCTTTGATTCAGGTGTTCCCCATAAACTTAGGTGCTCTGAATGCTAGGTTCCCAGCTGATGGAGATTTGTGAATTAACACCTCCAGGAGGGAGTGTATTGTTGGGGGTGGGCTTATGGGTATTATATCCAGTTTCCCCTTGCTAGTGTTTGGCACACTCTCCTGTTGCTATTGTCCACCTTATGTTGGCCAGGGGGTGTTGTCCACCCTCTGCTCATGCCATCGTTTTCCCCTGCCATCATGGAGCTTCCCCTCGAGCCTGTGAACCAAAATAAACCTCCCCCCCCCCAAAAAAAGCTCCTCTTGGTTGGGTGATTTCTGCCAGCAATGCTAACCTGACTGCCACATGTAGGCAAGAGTTTGATGATGCAAGGTACTGGGCTATGCAGGTTAGACTATTTCCTTTGGGTTTCTGAAGCAGTACTGAAGGGTTATGTAAGTCAGTGGCATGAGAGTGGCCTCAGCCAGATCATCCTCATGTCCAAAGGCATACTACTGTGTCTTCGCCTCAGTTTCTTCCCACATGACAAAATGAGCTTGATTATGATCTAAAGCTCACGTAGAACACCCTCTCTCGATAGCAACTTTCAATCTAAACTTTGTTTTTATTTCCCTAATGAAAACTTAATTTTCATTTTCTCTAACTATAGGGTTATGACTTTTTTTTTTTTGGAACCAGTCACATCTATGTACTTTCTGGCTGTTGTAACTGTGAACAAACTATACCTTACTGGCTTGGGCAATGCATTGGTTAAATAAAAGTTAACAATCAGTTCATAGAAAGTGTTTAATAAAGTGATAAATAATCAGATGCTGTTATTGACCTTTCCTGATCATAAAAGTAGCCTCTGTAAACAACATATGAGATTTCTCTTAGAGTTTTCATTGTTTGATGTCCATTCTAAACTATCCATCTTTTTCTCCTTAAAGACCTGGGACTAGCTTTCAAGTAACAGGGCAAATAAATGTATTACAACCTCATGTTACAATGTTAATCTCAGAAGCAGAGTGCAATAACTCATCTCTCCTGGTCCTTGAAGGATCCATAGCTTTGAAACAGGCTCTGTCTTTACTTGGCCATCAGTATACCACAGTTTTGTTGATTCTAACATACAATAAAAAATCAATTCATCTACTCCGCTAAGACATATGAGCCTTTAGGGAGAACGGATTGAATCCATCTGTGTGTTGCCTTCTCTACTTCAGTTCCACACTGTGGATGGGATTTCATAGACAATGGGAAAGACAAAAATGTGTACGTAAACTCAATTAAACCTAGAGACCTTTAAAGAACAGGCTATGCATTAATGGTTTTAGATAAGGCCTGAGCATAAGCAGTATGACTTGGTGACTATTTCCATTTTCAGCATGTTAGGTAGCCTACCTCACAGTGGTGATGTGTGAAGTCAAACCTGTCTCTGACCTACTCCTTTAAAAAAAAGTGTAGGGGTTGAGAAGATGCTCCGTGGATAAAGTGCTCATTGCTCAAGCTGAGTGCCACATTTGATCACAGGCTCCATGTAAAAAGCCAGAAGACATGGTGGTTTTTTTTTTTTTTTTTTTTTTTTTTTTTTTTTTTTCGAGGTAAGGTCTCATTCTAGGCTGGGCTGACCTGGAATTCACTCTGTATTCTCAGGGTGGCCACGAACTCATGATGATCCTCCTACCTCTGCCTCCCGAGTGCTGGGATTAAAGGCATGCACCACCACGCCCGGCTACATGGTGGGTTTTTGCAATCCCAGCACACTGGCACTTAAGGGGGAGTGGGAAGGTGGAGACAGGAGAATTTCCTGTTAGTTCATGGTAAGTACAACAAGAAATGGCAGAATTAGAATTCAGAGTGAAAAACTCTGCTTCAAATTAGGCAGACAGGAGAGGGCTAACCCAACAATTGTTCCTGACCTCCACATGTGCATCATGGTGTGTATAATATGGTTGCACTTTCATGAACATGCATGCCCACACATGCACACATACAAAGAAAAATTTTAAATTGTTACAATTTAGCCCTATGTCCAACTCAACCCTAAATTCTGTACTGACCCTCACCTGCTTGTCAATCAAGCTATAAGAACAGAGAGGCAACCCATTTGGTAAAGAAGAATGCTACAGTTTGGTTAGTGGAGTGAGAAGCAAGATTTTCCATCAAAGACTACTTTAGATGTGCATATTTGTAACTTATCTCAGGGCAGCTTGTCCTGCTTATTGCAGTGCTAATCTAACAGTTCTAAGGACAAGCACTGCAGTTCTTACACATTTTGTGACTTGTGTACCATAGGAAGTAAACAAATACACAAATATTTTATATCAACTGAAAATTTTGGAAAACTGGAAAAATAGGAAAGAAGATCACCAACAATTTCAATACCCCGAGCCAACCACAAGCTCTGTTAGTATTTCTGTGTAATAGCTTCCATTTCATTTAAATTTTTTGTTTAAAATGAGGAATATTTTTTTATTGTGTTTGTCTACCTATATACCTAATTTTATACTAGGAATAAGCAGTTTATTTTGTTTATTTCTTTTAGAGCTAGGGATCAAACCCAGAGCCTTGTGCTATGCTAAGTAACCACTCTACCCTTGAGCTATATCCAACCAAAAGTAGTGATTTTTTAAAATAACTTTTGTGTGTCATCTATAACAAAATGGATTCAAATGGGAGCTATCAAAGGATGCTAACATCAAAGGTGCCAGTATAAGGAGTACCAGGATATTTACATAGTTTCAAATTAACTCTCTGTGAGATACTTACTGATTATAAATGAAAAGAGAAAAGTTAGCAATGTTACAGTGAAGCAATCTCACAGATGCCACTTGTTGCCAAGTGTTCAATATTAGCATCTCCATTACCTGGACAAACTGGGATTACACGCTTCCAGTTACAATATACTGAAAACGCACAACTTCCGACATCTTACCATCTATGAGAAAACAGCAGGCAACTAAAATGAAGGATATCTAAGGCATGTGATCTTAGAAAAGAAAATGTCAGGCTGGAGAGATGGCTTAGAGGTTAAGGCACATGCCTGCGAAGCCTAAGGACACCGGTTCGATTCTCCAGGTCCCACGTAAGCCAGATGCACATGGTGGCGCACGCATCTGGAGTTCGTGGGTGTGCCCATTCTCTCTCTCTCTTTCCCTTTCTCTGTGTTTAATAAGTAAATAAATGAAAATAAAATTTAAAAAAGAAGAAAAGAGAATGTCATGAAGTATGTATGCATATGCACAATGCTGAGGAACTGCCACAGATTAATGAAGACAGAAATGACAGAATCGAACATTCTGATTTTCCTTTGTATAGATGATAGTATTGGGTCAACTAGTAAAATCCAAATGAGTTTTTTTTGTCATAAATAAGAGTAATTAGGTTAAATGCCAGGTTTTCTTAAAAAATATTTTATTTTTATTTATTTGAGAGAGGGAAAGAGGCAGAGTGAGACACACACATACACACACACACACACAAAGAGAGAGAGAATGGGCACACAAGGGCTTCCAGCCACTGCAAACTAACTCCAGATGCATGTGCCACCCTGTGCATCTGGCTTACGTGGGTCCTGGGGAATTGAACAGGGGTCCTTTGGCTTTGCAAGCAAGCACCTTAACCGCTAAGCCATCTCTCCAGCCCCAACTGCCAGGTTTTGATGATAAACTGTGGTTATTTAAGAAAATGTTCTGGTTTTAGGAAATATGCACTGAAGATTTGAAGCAAAGGGTTGTCACATCTGTGGTTTACTCCATTAGTTTGGAAGACAATATCCTCACACACATTCCCTGAGAGAGGATGAAGCACATGTGGTAAGATGTGTTCACGCAGGGACGTTGAGTGAAGGGTATATAAAAATCTTCTCTTTACTTTTGCAACTTTCTGTAAATCTGAAATTATATCAAAATACAAAGTTATAAGAAAAAGAAAGAAAAATAACTTTTATTATTATTTTGATTTTTCGAGGTAAGGGTCTCACTCTAGCCCAGGCTGACCTGGAATTTACTATGTAGTCTCAGGGTGACCTCAAACTCATGGCAATCCTCCTACCTCTGCCTCCCGAGTGCTGTGATTAAAGGCATGTGCCACCACACCCAGCTTAAGTTTTATTTTTGTTACAAAGTGACATTCATGAAAAGAATTGCAAACATAAAAGAAACATACAAAAACAAAAAGGAGGCTATGCATAGTGGCACAGGGCTTTAATCCCAGCGCTAGGAAGCTGAGGTAGGAGGATTGTCCTGACTGAGACCTGGAAGTGCAATGTGAGACCCTGCCTCAAAAAAGAAAAAGAAAAAAACAAACAAACAAACAAAAAAACCTCAACAGACAAAAAGGAGAGCTGGGCATGGGTTTTTAATCCCTGAACTTGAGAAGCAGAGGTAGAGGATCACTGTGAGTTCCAGGCCAGCATGAAACAGTGAATTCCAGGTCAGCCTGGACTAGAGTATGTTGGGCATTGCTAAACATGGGCTGGGATGGGAGGAAGCTGGCCTGGGCTGTTGGACGCAGCCGGAGACCTTGGGCTGTAGGGGTTGCAGCTGGCCTTATTGTCAGGAACTCGATGGGAGACTGGCCCTCCCTCTCCTTGAGCAACGTTGTAGTGTGCCCTGTCTTTGCCCAGAGTGGGCAGAACTGGCGAAGCCCTCCCCCTTTGATCCCAAAAAGCACCTGACCATTCCATAGTCCGGCATTGGCCCCCACAGTTCCTGACCTTGTGGCTAGCTACCCAAGAGACCCTTATGTGGCTGAAGTCATGTAGCTTTTCCCACCACTTCTGTTATCTCCCTTACAGCTCCTCCCTCACAACTCTGAAGTCCTGTAGCTTTTCCTTTCACTATCTCCCTTGCAGCTTCTCCCTCATGACTTCTGCCTTCCTACACAGCCAATAAGATAGCAAACCATAAACTATGTATCCAATCACCATATAGTCTGTGTGTGCCTTCTCAACCTTTCTCAAGTGTATATAAACCCACTCCCCTTTTGAATAAACAAGAGTGTGCTATCCATCAGATGGCCCCCCAGGGGGTTCATTGCCCATCACACTCACCGGCTCCAGGACCCTGATTCCCCCCAACTCCTCCTGTGCCCGGGACATTGGTGGCCAACAAGCCCTGGGAACAGCGAGGATCCACAAGAGTGAAACCCTATCACAAGAAAACTATAAAAACAAGAACAAAAAGGAAACAATGGTCAACCTGGGAAGATGATTTCCATATTGCTCTCCTTTCTCCTATCTAAGGAGAAGGAGTTCTTATTCCTAGGTTGTTTCATACTCATGCCTTAGTTAATATTCACAATATCTCTGTTACAAAAGCCAGAATTATCATAAATTCTAAAAGACTAAACCATGTACTTGAAAAAGCTATCATATAACAGGCAAAAAAATAAAATAAAAATAAGCCACAAAGTAGCTAATTGAGCATGACTTAAAAACTGCAATTTAGTTTCCTATTAAATGAGTTTAGAGTAGATGATTTCCTTTAGAACTGAAAATGCTATAATTGTAACAGTCTATTATCACATTCTTAAACTGCAGTGTCTAGTACAATGCAGCATATATAGACATCACATAAATATTCATAGAATGAATAACAAATACATTACAAATTAGAACATGTGTGGTTAGGCTATAGAGAAAGATTAAATATTATGGGAATTTGTAAAGTATAACTTATCAATATAATTAGATGTTACTAATGATTTAGACTAGAAAACAACACAGAACTAATTGTTCACTATATTATGATAGATTACAGTTAACAGCCAACAGATGTCACCATTTTATAGAAATCCAAGACATTCACTGTAAAGTTTATTTCTGTATTACTCTTTCTTCAGGCATAATTCACCTTAGTCTCATCAATAACCAATTTAACTGACTGTTTACAGACAGATGGAGAGACAAATGACAAATTAGTACTCCCCTGGTTTGTGGCATGGACATAAAAAGTGAATTTATTTTTCAAATACCTTTTATAGCCATAGTCTTGCAAGGAGAAGACATCTTATCTGGTTTGCTATTGATCCAAATGACAAGGCTGAGCATCAGATTAAGGATATGTCAGAAACCTGAAGGAAGCTACCAGCAGATGCAGCAGGATGGGAGCTTCTTTCAAAATGATCTATTAAGGCTCCTGTGTTTACAAAGGCAGTTGAGAAAACACAGCACAATATACTGGGTTACATCAAGTAACCTACACTGAGGACATGAAAACTTCTGATAATAATGGAGTCTTCCCTCCCCCCCCCCCCCCGGCAAATAAGGATACATGTTTATTTCCAGCAGTAAAACCTATGCACAGACTTCTGAAGATAAACAAAAGATGCAGGCTTTTCCTTCACCCACTTCCCTTTCTTGTTGTCATAATTTCTTTCTCCACAAATGGTAGTATTCCTAAGAGATGACACCTGCTGCATGACAATGGGTGATACTATCTGCTTTAAGCCCACTGTCAGCTGGAAGGGTCAAGTGCAGTTCAAGAGTTTCATGCTAAGATATTTTCTTTTCTTTTTTCAAGGTGGGGTCTTGCTCTAACCCAGGATGACCTGGGATTCACTATGTAGTCTCAGGATAGTGTCGAACTCATAGCAATCCTCTTACCTCTGCCTCCCTCTCTGCTGGGATTAAAGGCACATGCCACCATGCCCGGCAAATGCTAAAATATTTTCTGATAAAACAAACAGAACTTTGCTAAGTATGGAAATGATAAAAAGTGTCAAGAAGAGTCCTTTGGAATTCCAAGGTGTTTCTTATATACAGCACAATATTTTATAATAAAAGAAATGTTGTCTTACAGACAAAATGTCAAGTATACCAAAAAATAAAAAGTAGCAAAACCAAGAGTAAACTGGATTGGAGTAGAGAAAGTCTGTCTTTTGTGGTCACCTTGGGATTCACACTTCTTTACAGAAGATCCATTTCTCTGTAGGCCAGAATGAATTGAAGAATTTTGTGAGAATCATGGGAATTAGAAAAGCTTCAGAAAATTCCCTTTTTAGATGCCTTTAGACAGACTTGAACTTTTTTTTTCAAAACCCAAAGTGCTCTAAAAATATCAAGAGACCAATATTTGACACTCAGACTAAAGAAATAGAGAACTGAGGTCTAAAACTATTAAAAACATCAGTAAATTAGGTGAAGTTTTAGTTTGTCTTTTTGGCCAGCATGCAATACTTTTTATAGCAACAAAATCTGTTCCATCAGCTAATGCAGTGGTGAATATAGGTATATAGGTATAATTGCATTATCATCATTAAATGCTATAGGTATAATTATATCATTGTATCTGGATTTGGGTCTATCTCTAGCTAGTTATGTGAACAGATAAATAATTAAATTTTCCAAAACAATTACTGCATAGCATTACATTCAGATGTGATCACTAAGACAAGTTTCTGAGTCTGTTTCCTCAGTTGTAGAATCAGGGCATCCATTTAAGTTATAGAAGCTAGTATTTAGCAAAGTGTCTTACAGATCATCAGCTCCTTAAATGCTGTTAGTTTACACTGATGCCATCTCAGCAGTTAAGGGCCCTTGCTTGTAAAGTCTGATGGCCTGGGTTCGGTTCTCCAGCATCCACATAGAGCCAGCTACAGTAAGTGGTGCACGTGTCTGGAGTTTGTTTACAGAGGCAAGAAGCCCTGATGTGCCCATATTCTCTTTCTTTCTCCCTCTCTCTTTCTCTCTAATAAATAAAAATATTTAAAAATATATTTGGATCAAAGAATTGTGGGAATTCATAGACTAAGAAGTCTACAGCCATACCACACTGAATGCGCCCAATTTCGAAAGCTAAGCAGGGTCGGGCCTAGTTAGTACTTGGATGGGACTTATAGACTAAAAAAAAAAAAATAAGTAGGTTTCCTTAGTGTGTGCTTTCTCAGAGACTTTAAAACACTCACATGCCTTGTGGATTTCCAAGAAGGAGCAGGCAGTATTCTCCAAACTTGCTTGATCATGGGACCTATTTTTCGCACAACCTTTCATGGGAATATCATTTTAAGAAAGAAGCATTGGAAAATGTTGCACTAAGTGATGTCTGAGGTCCTTTTAAGTTTCATAATTTTTCTTTTTAAAATAAGAAGTATAAAGCTTCTCACTCCTAATCCTCATTTTTCTTATATTTTTTTCTTTCCTTTCTCTCTTTCTTCTTTCTTTCTTTCTTTCTTTCTTTCTTTCTTTCATTCTTTCTCTTTATTTTTTTTTTTTTGGTTTTTTGAGGTAGGGTCTCACTCTAGCTCAGGCTGACCTGGAATTCACTATGTAGTCTCAGGGTGGCCTTGAACTCACAGCGATCCTCCTACCTCTGCCTCCTGAGTGCTGGGATTAAAGGCCTACACCACCACTCCCAGCCCCATAAACATTGTTTTAAAAAACTTGGAGTATTAGTTTAACCAAATTAGCAGCTTAGTTTACTACATTATATATACCTACATATATATGTGTGTGTGTGTGTGTATATATAAAATTTTTATTTTTTGGTTTTTCGAGGAAGGGTCTCACTCTAGCCCAGGCTGACCTGGAATTCACCATGTAGTCTCAGAGTAGCCTCGAACTTACAGAGATCCTCCCACCTCTGCCTCCCAAGTGTTGGGATTAAAGGCATACACAATCACACCCAGCTCTAATCCTCATTTTTCTTGGGTAAAATAAACTTGATAAAATATCTTTGAGAAAAAAATTTCACACCACCAAGGAAAATATTTTTCAAGACTACAGTTATTAGCAATAAAATGAAGTTACTGAATAATATGAAATTCACTGAAAATGAGTGTGACAAAATACATTAGGCAGACATAATTACAAGGCATACCTGAAACAGGCATATTTTTCTAATGAAACCTTCTTCTAGCCTACTTTACCAAAGGTAGAAGCATGTTTCTCAATGGTCTTCCATATGCTGTTGATAGTGAACATCAAAATGTATGTTGGGCTTTATGCTTTGCATCATAGAAGATGTAATTTACTTATGGCTATTGGGAAGTGTCTGTCTTATTGCCTCCAACATGCCTTACATTCATCATCTATAAGTCTATGACATTACCTTCATGCCTACTACTAATTCAAATTCCCTATCACATCCTTAACTTTCCTCTGCCATGGAGAAGAGATATTACCCTGGTTAGAATCAGCTGGCAATAAACAGGGCTGTAAAGCTAAGAGCTTCCACATGCAGTCAGGCACAGCTGGGGAGGATTTCTGATAGCTCACAATAAATCCAGTTAGTCCAAGGTGACTAAATTTATGAATGAGTCTGCTTAGGAATAGAGCCAAGTTCAAGAATGACTTGGCCGATCTAAGGGTAGAATATTCAGTGAAAAGAACAAAACTTTGGAAGTATAACAGCTTTAATTCTGAAGGCTACCAAAACGAGTAGGCAGTATCTATGAACACTACTCTGTAACACGAAATGTTTAAAGTACAGACAAGTCATATGTGGAAGGACAAGGAAGGGGGACAAGAAAGAGGGAGTAAGGGAGAGAGAGGAGAGAAAGAGGGAGATGGAGAGGAAGGTAACATAGAAAGAAAAGAGAAATGAAAAAACAGGATTAGTTTGATGTGTATTCTATCATTTTTCCTATAATCAATTTTCTCAACAGTGTTTCTAAAAAAATTTATGCCCTTTTATACATTTTAGACTTTGCTTACTCTATTCTCTATGCCTGAAGTTCTATTTCCCATTCCCATTCCTTTTGAGATTTTAATTCTTCCATCTATTAGACAGGCTCAGTTTAGAAAAAGGAATTATGCCAGTAATTTAGGCAGGACAAATTTTAATACGGGAATTATATGCTTATAAAATAAGTAAGAAAGAGGGTCAGGAGACAACTTAGTAGGTAAAGTGTTTGCTTTGTAAGCACAAGGACCTGAGTTCAATCCCCAGAACCTACATATGAAACAGCCAGGCATGGTGGCACATGCTGAGGAGGCAGAGACAGGTGGATTCCTAGGGCTCTCTTGCTAGTTAGCCTAAACTTCTTGGTGAGCTCCAGGTCTGTGAGAGACCTTATCTCAAAAAAAGGTAGACAGCTTTCCTGATGAACAATGCCTAAGGCTGTCCTCTGGCCTTCATATGTATACACATATACCCACACCCATGCACCAGCACATACTTAAACACACACCAAACATACAGATACACACACAAAAATAAGGAAAAGGATGCCAGCTAGGCTTTAAGGAATGACCCCAAGGATAATGTAAAAGCACCTTCGTGACTATAGCATTAAGCTCAACACAAAAGCTGTGGTAGTAACTTCTTCATATGGAAGGCTCCACAAAGCCTCCTCGATGATTTCTGCCAGACTTCTGAACCTGAGATGCCCTGTGGCAGAAGCTATAGTAGAGGACACTACAGTGCTAACACGAACCCATAGGATTATGCTCTCTTCACCTGTGCACCTATTCTCCTTGCAGATAAAAACAGTCTCTTTCTTCTTCAGGCAAACCTAACTCAATTCTTTGGGGTAGTTGTTCAAAGTTTGGGTAATTAGCTAATTATGAAGTTAATGCCTTTGTGAAGTATGCCTTTGCAGTTTAAGATACAATATTTCTGAGATGATACTGGTTTTCAACCTATTTTTCATTGTGGTATAAAAGATTAAAAAACATTATGTAAATGTATGCCTATAATAACTAAGTAGATGAATTTTTTTTTTTTTTTTGGTTTTTCGAGGTAGAGTCTCACTCTGGTCCAGGCTGACCTAAAATTCACTATGTCGTCTCAGGGTAGCCTCGAACTCTCAGCAATCCTCCTACCTCTGCCTCCCAAGTGCTGGGATTAAAGGTGTGAGCCACCACACCAGGCTAAGATGAATTTTTTTAACCTTTGAAGGTGGCGAGGGAAAGGATAGCAAGAGGTGAGGAATAGATGGAACAAATTTTTGATATCTCTGAAATCACCCTCAAAGCTTGACTTAAGGTAAGACTGCTTTGTTTTCTTGATTAGAGGGCATGTTCAAATTGTTTCCACATTTATAGTACTTTGGAATATCTTTTCAAGGATGTATGTATGCATAGCAAGCACATTTGGAAGCTGGAAATGGTACCTCTTTTCAAGTTAGAGGATATATTTGTTTTCAGACCAGAATTATAAGGATAATGTTTGATTTGGGGCAAAAGTCACAGCTTTGCTCTAGCTCTGATGAAATATTTGGGGTTTCCTCAGCTTGTTGCCTCAGGTGTGACAGAGGTGTTATCACTGTGCAGCTTCGACCTGGACCTCCATCCATACTGTCTTTCAGGTCTGAGGCTAAGAAAAACCAGTCCATGCATGAAGCTCATGCTGCCTGCCATGTCCTCAATAATGAGCGAAGTCATGGATTTGTGATCTCCCACCAGCTGGATCCAGGTGGCAAGCCAACATAGTAGCTGCATTTGTAGTTTTGTAGTTTGATTGCTTGGAAGTATTAGGTTTTGGGCAAGTGCTTAATTACATGTTAAAAGAGTAGGACTGGGCTGGTGAGATGGCTTAGCAGTTATGGTGCATGCCGGTGAAGCCTAAGGATCCTGGTTCAATTCTCCAGGTCCCACGTAAGCCAGATGCACAAGGGTGTGCATGCATCTGGAGTTCATTGGCAGTGGATAGAGGCCCTGGTGCTCCCATACTCTCTCTCTCTCTCTCTGTGTGTGTGTGTCTAATAAATAAATAAAAAGAAAAAAATCTTTAAAACAAAAAAGAGTAGGATTGTTGAATAAAATTTGGCTGCAACATGAAGAACGATTTAAAATAGAGAGACTTGAATCATGAAAACCAATAGGATAATTCAGTTGATTAGGTAATAGCTATGGTAGACTAGATTAAGATGGTAGAATAATAAGAGATTGGTTTATTTTAAAAAAACAACAGAGAGCTCTCTCTATGTATAGAAATTCCACTAAACTCCAGATTGATCCTTTGATTGAAAATGCATGTGGATTCTCCCAAAGAAGCCTGCAGAAGGAAAGAAAAAAAAAAAAAAGACCCTCCAATGCCAGAATGAGTGAATGTAGAGTAGTTTATTGGGGGGCAGGCAAAAAACTCGAGATAGTCCTCCAAAGAAGCTTTGGCCCTAAGCTGAGATTTTAGTTCCATTTTATAGTTTTCACAGCCAACGGAAGGTGTAAGTGAACAAATAAGATGTGGCAATTTGCATATCAACCATTTCTGTAACAATAAACTACCAATGAGCTCCATTTTACTTTGTTTTAGCCAGAACCTGTCTTTCCTTCTTAACATCCCTTTGGGCTCTTTCTGGACAGTTCCTTCTTTGAGATTTTTCCATCTGCTGACAAAGATAAGTTTTAGCTCCTCAGCAATTAATTCTTACAGTAACTCAGTGAATCAGCTCACCTTTTAGTTTCTTTTCTATCACACTAGTACATAAGACAGAGGAATAAAATCTAGAGTCCTATCTAGTTAGAGAGTGTGATGTACATTTCCGGCTTTCCACTGAAATCTCAGAAGAACTACACCATTGGAGTATAAACTATAGATCAAGCCATGGACTAAATATGAAACACTGAACTAGTCCAGTGATTAGCCATTTTTAGTTTTTTTCTTATTTACTTATTTGAGAGAGAGAAAGAGGCAGGAAGAGAGAGAGAGAATGGGTGCGCCACGGCCTCTAGCCACTGCAAATGAACTCCAGATGCATGCACCCCCTTGTGCATCTGGATTATGTGGGTCCTGGAGAATTGAGCTGGGATCCTTTGGCTTTGCAGGCAAATGCCTTAACCGCTAATCCATCTCTCAAGCCTGTGATTAACCATTTTAACTGCTTGACACCTCCCTCAAAAGTCAATACGCTCCAGAGACGATAACAGGATCAAGAGTCCTTATAAGGCAGGCATTACACAAAATTCTGAGTATATAAACAAAATTATATCACATGAAAAGAAACAAACAAGACTCAGTTAAGAGCAAAACTTAATACAAACAGGTATCAAAATGATGTAGATGTCAGAAATATTGCACACTGATTTTACAGCAAATTAGTGAATATGGTCAAAGATTTAAGAGGAAAAATGGTCAATTACCAACAAATGAAGGCATCTCAACAAAGAAAACAAAAGTATAATCAATAGCAAATTCTGGAATTGAAAACCACAGTATGTAATATAGAAATTACTACATAGACATACTAGAGTAGCATAA
The DNA here is from genome assembly GCA_036365145.1 of Orientallactaga sibirica. NCBI lineage: Eukaryota > Metazoa > Chordata > Mammalia > Rodentia > Dipodidae > Orientallactaga > Orientallactaga sibirica. The sequence continues at coordinate 13,421,252 of JAEOAD010000001.1, forward strand.
AAATTTTTAGCAAATTTCAATAATATCAATAGAAAGTATCTAATTTGCAGAAAGGGAAAAGATTTTTAAAAATATTTTATTTTTATTTATTTATTTGAGAGAGAGAGATACAGAAATAGGCAGGGAGAGAGAGAGAGAGAGAGAGAGAGAGAGAGAGAGAGAGAGAAAGAATGGGCATGCCAGGGCCTCTAGCCATTGCAAATGAACTCCAAATGCATGTGCCCCTTGTGCATCTGGCTTACATGGGTCCTGGGGAGTTGAACCTGGATCCTTTGGCTTTGCAGGCAAAGAGAGATCCTTTGCTTTAACTGCTAAGCCATCTCTGCAGCCTGGGAAAAGATTTTTTAAAAGTCAATAGACTTGGGGCTGGAAGATGGCTTAGCTATTAAAGATGCTTGCCTACAAAGCCAAAGGACCCAGTTTCAGTTACCAGTACCCATGTAAATCCAGATGCACAAAATGGCACATGTGTCTGGAGTTCATTTGCAGTGGCTGGAGACCCTGGTGTATGCATTCTCTTTCTCTTTCTCAAATAAATAAATAAATATTTATAAAAAGATTGTTAGAGCCAGGAGTTGGGTTATTGTGCACAGAGACATTGCCTCTCCTCCATAACTAACTAATGGCTACCCCCACAAAGCAAGACCCACAATCTCAATGGGGGAAGGACAGGGAGAAGGTTAACGATGGTACCATCATGGCTGTCTACACACTATATACATAACTAATAAAAAAATTTTTTTAAAGTCAATAGACTCTTCATGATCTACAGTGTAGTACAGAAAAACTTGGGATAAGTGTAATTGGTGTCACATAAAGACAAGAGACAATGGAACTAAACAATTGAAAAATAATGACCAAAATTTGGTGCAAATATCAATTGACAGGTAGAAATTTTAGTGAATCCTAAAAATGGTTAATATAAAGAAGGACAAATTGTTGAAAACCACTAAGAAGAAAATATTGACGAAAATGACCACCACTCCATACCCAGGACAATGGGAAGGAACAATGCACCAGCAGAGTGCTCTCCTTGCTTTTATGACTCATGTTTCAGGGTCCACAGGAGAGGAGAAAGTGAATCTCACACTGCAGCAAGTGTCACCACTATATTGGTGGAAAGCCTTCTGCTCATGAGCCCTAGCTTCCCATCTCTGGTCTTTGGCATCTTGGTGAACTTCTCACTACTGACCCATGCTATACTCACTCCAAAAGGTTAGTTCTGTTGGAGATCCTTTCCCCTGTTTGTTTCTCTGGTGGAAATTCTCCCTAAGCTGCAGAGGTAGTAGCTTCTGTTGTATAGCAATTTCCTCCAAATTAAAACAGTGCATCCGGGTGGGAGGTCCATTAAAGTTACATATTGAAATATAGGCTCTTAAGACTCAGGAACTTCCAAACAGACGGGAAACTTCTTAAGAAAGTAGTCAAGGCTCAGGAAGTAACAAAGGCTCAGGACTTAAACATCTCACAAGTCTCAGGAAGCTCCTGAAAGTTACAAGAGAGTTACAAAGCCCCTCCCCAAAGCTATATAAGAAGTAAGAGTTTTTAGGAGAAGAGCCTCCTACCAGCTGAACTGCCTGCAGGTTGTGCTGTGAGCTCCAGGGAAGCAGCTTCCTTGAATGTCACCCACTGGGGTGGGCTAAATAAAAATATTTATTTCTTTTTTTCCTTCCTCTGCTATGATATATTTTTTATTTACAAGATAAACAGAGAGAGAGAGAGGGAGGGAGAAGAGAATGGGTACACAGAACATCTTGTACTGCAAATGAACTCCAGACACATGCATCACATTGTATGTCTGGCTTTATGTGGATCTTGGGGAATCGAACCCAGTCCATCAGGCTTTGCAAGCAAGCACATTTAACTGCTGAACCATCTCCTTTGACCCTATTATAACCATTTTAATTTAAACTTGTAATGGGAGTTTCAGCCTCTATTCCTCAACCTAGAAAAGAAGGGTAAGAGAGCAGTCATAGAGACTAATGTGACATCACAAAGCCTTAGTGTTCATCAGTGTGCCACTGTCACCTTGCTATGCACCATAGTGACATCACAATGCCCCACTGTAAAATCACAATGTTTCAATATTACTTCAAAAGGCCAGAGTATGATATTGCAATGCTCCACTGTCAAGTCACAGTTCTCTACTGTGACATCACAGTAGCCAATGGTAACATCACAGTGCCCCCTGTGATATCTCAATGTTTTCAAATCACACTTCTGTGACATCACAATGTTCCTCTGTGACATCACAATGCCACCCTGCAATCAGCACACAGCATCACTGTGCTCCAAGGTGATATAACAATACTTTACTGTCACATCGCAATGCCCCACATTGATATCACAATTCTCTATTGAGCCATCACAATGCCTCAATAAACTTACCACTTTTTAAAAATTAATTAATTAACTTATTTATTTTTATTTATTTATTTCAGAGAGAGTGGAGAGATATAGAAATAGGCAGGTAGAGAGAAAGAGAATGTGTGCGCCAGGGCCTCCAGCCACTGTAAACGAACTCCAGATGTGTGCGCCCCCTTGTGCATCTGGCTCACATGGGACCTGGAAAATCGAGCCTCAAACCGGGGACCTTAGGCTTCACAGGCAAGTGTTTAACTGCCAAGCCATCTCTCTAGCCCAACTTACCACTTTTATTTGCATGCAACATAATGTACAAAGAAGCCCAAAGAATCTATAAATGGTTTGTGAAACTAATAAGAAAATTTAGCAAGTTCATGGTGAACAAGGACAATGTAAAGCAATAAAAGATCATCAATATTATGTAGTCATTATAGAAATAAAAATTTAAAAATTCTACACACCAAAAATATAAAATATTTGGCTGAAGAGATGGCTAAGGCTCCTGCTGGCAAAGCCAAAGGAGCTAGGTTTGATTCCTCAGTATCTACATAAAGCTGGATGCACAAGGTGGCACAGATGTCTAGAGTTCGTTTGCAATGGCTAGAGGCTCTGGCATGCCCATTCTCTCCCTATCTGCTCTCTCTCTCTCTCTCTCAAATAAATAAATCAATGAATAAAATATCAAAAGATATTTTTCTAAAATTTCTACTTACCTAAATGGATAATTTAAAATGTTAAGAAATGCAAAGGAATAACTGTGTGGTGTCTTCATATGGAGTGAAGATATGGGGAACTTGAGCACTCATTCATCGTTGGTGGGAAGGTAAAATAGTATAACAATTTTGAAAGAGTAGTTGGAAGTTTCTTAAATCTAGCCATTCCAATCGTATGCACCAAAGAACAATGAAAGCATATACTTCCACATAAATGCTCCTACCATCCTTGTATTATTCCCAAACTGGCAATAGCCCAAATGCCCATTCATAGACACATGGATAAATAAGTCCTGGTTTATGCATACATAGACTACTACCTAGTAATGACAATGAACAAATAATTGAGAATGTAATAAAAATATAAATGAATCTCAAAAAATTATGGTGAGTGAAAGACACTGGACAAAATAATAGACCCAAATAATTTCATTTAAATAAAATTCTAGGAAACATAAATCAATAAGGAGAGAAAGGAATCAGATCAGTGGGTACCTGAGGTGGGAGTTCTTCTGGTGGCTAGCAAGGATAAAAATGGTCATGAAGATACTTTTGAAGGTAAGGGTTTATCCTTAGTATTTTGATTTTAGTAATGGTTAAGGAATGTATATATGCTAAAGTTTGTCAAAGTGTACACTTTACATGGACACAATTGATTATCTTTCAATTATAACTCATGAAACTAGCATGATATAGAGAAAGAATAATGGAGATAGTTTGCATAACAATGTGGAAGTGCTTATACAACTATTTTAGTCTTAAATATTGTTAAAGTGGTAAATTGTATGTTATGTATCATTTTGGCACAATGTCTTTTGTAGTTCAGGGTGCTAACCCAGACACTGCCTATCTATCTATCTATCTATCTATCTATCTATCTATCTATCTATCTATCTATCTACCTACCATCTTTATTTTTTTTTGAGGTCTCACTCTTGCCCAGGCTGACCTGGAATTCACTATGTAGTCTCAGTTGGCCTCAAAATCATGGCGAGCCTCCTACCTCTGCCTCCCCAGTGCTGTGATTAAAAGTGTGCACCACCACACCTGGCCATCATCATTGGTTTTTTTTTTTTTTTTTTTTTTTTTTTGAGCTAGAGTCCCATACAGTACAGACTACCTTGCAACTCACTAGGTAGCTGAGGTTGACATTGAACTTCTGATCCTACTGTTTCTCACTTCCTGGGACTGGAATTATAAGCAAGCACCTCCATACCCAGTATTTGGTGCTATTAATAAAAAGGAATTTTGCAATAGAGTTAAAAGACACATTGTTTAGGGCTGAGGGTGGAACACAGCAGCAGAATGCTTGCCTGGCATGTGCAAGATCTTGGGTTCCATCTCCAGAAAAGAAAAAAATAATTGCACTGTAATCATAGGTAATCTGATCTGCTCTTATTATAAAACTTTATTTAGTGTTTATTTCTACTATATTCCAGAACAGGTAAACTTCTAGATTGAGCCTTCCAACAACATAATACCTCTCAATTTTATGCAGACTTTCCTCTCCTATACAGCTATCTAGGAATCTTGCTGGAACTATTCCCAACACTAACCTAAGAAGCTTTAAAAAATATTATATCTGTTTCCTACCTCAGATCATTTGATTGAACATCTTGGGAGGGGGAGACTCAGTAGATTTTTTAAAAAAAGATTTCCCTTTAACTGTATGACAAAGGTTGCCAACAGCACAAATAAGCAGGAAACTGTGCAAGGGATGTAATCTACCACCTGGAAAAGAAATACACATTGTGCAATAGCAGCACACAGCCTCTGGGGGTAACCAACTGCCCTTCGATTAGACATGAGGCCCATTCAGTGGGAGAGAACTCAACTGGTGCTGCAAACCAAGTCAGCACCCCATGGGTAGGAAGCTCATAGTCGCTGGAGTGAAGTTCCCATTGTTCTCTGGAAGTTGAGTGGGTGTCCTCATCAAAATGCCTCTCACCCTTGCTTAGAGAATCTGCTCTATTTTACAAATGGCAGGGAACACTGGGGAGATCCAAAATCCAACAATTTGACAAGAAAAGATAGCTGAGTGTTCACCAGAAGTGCCACCTCTACCATATTGACCAGGGTCAAGAAGAATCTGTGGAAGTAGTGACGAGTACTGCTCCCAATGCTGGCCCACAACCACCGCTAGGGAGATAGCAACAGACATGGCAGAGAACTGAAACACATTACAACAGTAATGTGAGTCTACAGAGAACTCAGCACTAAAAACAAACTGCTAACACTCCCACCAAAGCTCAGGGACTGTTATGGACGAGAGAGCGTGAAGACTGTAAGAGCCACAGGGTGGGTACAGCCCCCCTCCCCACCTCAGACTGACAGACCCTAAATTATCCCACAGTGAACACTGAGGAGCCTACTGAGGACAGCCCTCAGAGAAATGGAGACGAGGGGTGAAGGGATACAAGGCTATAATCTATATGATTATATATATATATATGCAAAAATAATTTCCTTTAGTCACAAGCCAAAACTTTTACATAATATAATACACGTGAATAAATAGAAAAAATGAAAAATATAAAAGTATACTAATCTAAGGAGAAATGAAATTCAGAAAATGTAATAAACTTTCAGAATGCTTCAGTCTCTCAGTGCTGTCCAGTTAGTTGATTTTTTAAAAATTTATTTGCAAGTAGCAAAAAAGAGGCAGAGAGAGAAAAAAGAGAGAGAAACAGAATGGGCACACCAGGGCCTGTTGCTGCTGCAAACCACCTCCAGATGCATGTGCACTTTGTGCATCTGTCTTTACATGGGTATTGAGGAATCGAACCTGGGTCATTAGGCTTTGTAGATAAGCACCTTTAACTACTGAGTCATCTCCCCAGTTCCAGTCAGGTGATTTTTAAGGACTCCTTTTTAAACCTTTCTATTGAAGACTTATTTCATTTTTAAATTTAAACTTATTATTTAATTTAGAGACAGGGTCTTGCTGTATAGATTAGGCTATTTTGGAACTTACTCTAGCCCATACTAGCCTGAAATACACAGCACTCCTACTGCCTTGGCCTACCCAGTGCTTGAATTACAAGCATAAGCCACCAAATTGGGCAGAACTGTTTTTAAAGCTGCTTTTCTTTGTTTTGTTATTTTAATATTTTCTCCAAGGATGGTAGTTTATATCCTTCACTTCCCAACATTTACTTAAGAGTTAATATTGTATCATTTCATCTCCATTTAAGAGTCTGACAAATGTGTCATTTTATTCACTCCCATCCCATTTTCATGCTTTCACTATAAATATGTATTATGTCTACGTGTGCTATACACCTACAATATAATGTTATAAAGTGAATTTTAAAGAAATTATAAGGGCTGGAGAGATGGCTTAGCAGTTTAGGCACTTGCCTACAAAGCCAAAGGACCCAGGTTCAATTCCCCAGAGCCCTCATAAGCCAGATGCACAAAGTGATATATGCATCTGGAGTTCATTTGCAGTGGCTGGATGCCCTGGTACGCCCATTCTCTATTCCTCTCTCTGCCTCTTTTTTCTCCCTAACACATAAACAAATAAAGATGTTATAAAAAATAAATTAGGAGAAGATTATTTTTATACAGATGCTTACATTTAAAAAAAATTTTTAATCTCAGTTTCCATCTGAAATCAATTTCTTTTGGCCTAAAGAGTTCTCATTACTATTTCTTATAATATAGGTCTTAGACCTTTCTTTGTCCAACCAAGTGGGATCAGCATCAAGCTTTAGTTTTTTTTCCACTGAGAGTCAAAAGCTTTATCACATTAGTGAATTTGAAAGTTAGCGTAATATATTTTATAGAATGAGCAGTATTTTTAACATTGCTGTAAAACTTAAAACTAGGAAACAAAACATAATAGGATTTTAGATATTAAACTAGATCCAGAATTAATTCTGAAAGTACAATTTGTACTGTCATACAAATTCATTGTTTCATTCTTCAAAGATACTCATTAGTACCTATTTTGTGCAAGGCATTTTTGGGAGATAGATAAATTTGATAGGATTCTGTGTTTGAAAAGCTCACAGAACAATAGGAGTTGGTTTGTTCATGAATGTAATATAGAATAAATAGGCTAGGATGCCTAAGTAGGAGTTCAGTGGTATTTGCAAAACTGTTACCTGAGTGCCTTGCTTGATACTTCTTCAGAGTAGCTGGTTCAATCTTCTTGAGTACACTTGCACATACTAAAGGGTCTTATCAATTTGTGATCTAAGTCAGGGCTCTTTAGATTACATGTCCCTTGATAGAATCAAAGCTTATATAAAGGCATTTCAAATCCATTACTTTATTTTAATCATCATGACAAACCAAGCATACTTACAAATTTGAAGAATAGGAAAATGCAGCCTAGAGTGCTTAAAATAAAAAATAAAAACCTGCTTAACTTGCACCCCCTTTGTGTGTGTGTTACCCAATAAGTTTCATTATGGTTACTAACAGGAACATGAGTGAAGTTTTGTTTCCAGGAATATGAGTATCTTACCACTGGCTATACCACTGAAGAAAATGTCTCTCCCATATTAATCCAGGAAGGGGATTAGACAGAGAGTGTGTGGGGGGGTGACAGGAAAGGGTAACACAGAGTGAATATGATCAAAAACATTTTATATGTGTGTAAAAATCATGAAACCCATTATATGCATAGTTAATATATGGTAATGAAAACAAATCTGTTTAAAATCAATCATTCAGAAAGAATTAAGTCTTAAACATGAATCTATAAATTCTGAAAAGTTTTTTTTTTTTTTTTTTTTTGGAGAAAGACAGAGAGAGGGAGGGAGAGGAAGACAGAGAATGGGTGCACCAGCAGCATCTCAGCTGCTGCGAATGAAATCCAGATGCGTGTACCCCCTTGTCGTCAACTGCAGCATTGTGCCCTTGCGTCACTTTGCATCTGGCTAAACATGGGACCTGGAGATTGGAACTACTGGAGATTGGAACTGGTGTTCTTAGGCTTAGGAGGCAAGTGCCTTAACTGCTAAGCCATCTCTCCAGCCCCTGAAAAGTTTTTAATTGTAAAAAGTAAAACATTTAATTATGACATTTCTAATCATAAATATAGTATATTTTTATCATATTCACCCCTCTCCATCCTTCACTTTTCCCCTTCTATATTTCTAATATTCCCTCCTTTACTTTCATTTCCTCCAACCCCTAGATTCTACTAGATAAAAAACATTCAATTTTAGCCTTTGTGAGAATTTCATTCTTTGTTAGAAGTTGAATAAAATTTATACGTATCTATGTACTATCTGTATACATCACATTTAATTATATTTTATTAATCCGTATATCCACTAATGGATATCTAGGCTTAGTCAATAGCCTGGCTATTGTGAATAATGCAGGAATAAACATGTGTATTGAGGGCTGGAGAGATGGCTTAGTGGCTAAGGTGCTCACCTAATAAGCCTAAGGACCCAAGTTCTACTCTCCAGATCACATGGTGGCCAGATGCACAATGTGAGGCAGGTGCAAGGTCACACATGCCCACTAGGTGGCCCAAGTGTCTGGAGTTTGATTGAAGTGGTTAAGGCCCTGGTGTGCCAATTCTCTCTCTTTCCTCTCCTCTCTCTCTCTAAAAATAAAAAGAAACATGTGTATGCAATATCCATATATTGTATACTCTGACTTCCAATAGTTCAAACTTTTTGCCTCTATTGCATTAGGGAAAAAAGAGATTCATAGAGAAGATTATGAAAAAGGTCAAGTGTACCAATTAAGTTATGAGGATTTAGTATCTGAATTTGGTAATCTGGAGGGTAGTGATAAGTTAGTAGCAAGTATTTTTCCTTTAGCTCAGCAGAATCAATTTTAAGTTTTAGGTCTAACCCTTCAATAAATATCCCAGTCCACTCATTGTTCTCATGTAGAACCTCTTACAATCTGGCTCCACTTTACCTGTCCAACCTCTCTATTTTCTACTTTTAATATATTCAGTGATTCACACTTTTTTTTTTTTTTTTGGAGAGAGACAGAGAGAGAGGGAGAGGAAGACAGATAGAGATGGGTGTGCCAGCAGTCTCTCAGCTGCTGCCAACAAAATCCAGATGTGTGTGCCCCCTTGTGGTCAAGTGTGGAATTGCGCCCTTGTGTCACTTTGCATCTGGCTAAACGTGGGACTTGGAGATTGGAACTGCTAGAGACTGGAACCAGCATTCTTAGGCTTAGGAGGCAGGCACCTTAACTGCTAAGCCATCTCTCCAGCCCAGAGATTCACACTTTTAAACTATGTTTGCTTTCTCTCTTTTGAGAATACCTCAAGAATATCTTGGAAAGTTCTCGTGATTTTCTTCACAGTTCTTTCCTTCCTTTTTAGACTATAGACACCATCTATTGAAGCAAGCTAATTTTGAAGACAACACCCTAGGATGGCTTAGGCCCCTCCTCTATTTCCCAGTGGTGTTTCAAGACTTTTTTTCCCCCTAGCATTATAGGTCACAGACACTATAATATTTTTGTTTTGCTATGTGTTTGGTGTGTGCATGTGTAGTGCATGCAGCATGTGTGTGCACAGAGCACATGCCCTATGTGCATCTGTGCAGAGGCCAGAGGAAAATGTGGATGTCTTCTATAATTCTTCTGTGCTGTTATTTTCAGATGGAGTCTCCTACTGAGCTATAGCTGCTGTTTTTGATCAGACTGACTGATCAGTGAGCACAGCAATTTCCCATCTCTATATCCTTCCCACAGGACTAAAGTTACAGGCACTCTTGGCCACACCTGGTTTTTTATGTGGGTACTGGGGATTGAATTCGGGTCATCATGCTTGCACAAACACTCTTACCCACTCAGCCATTTCCCTAATCTCCTGGACATTTTTTACCAAAAACCCTACTATAAATATAGCTATTTAAACTTTGGACCTCTTTGGCTAGGATATTAAATTTGCATCTACCATTTCCTATGAATAATTATGTCTAAATGTAAATGTGGTCATAATGATACATCCTCAGATGTAGCTCTAGAAGAACTGTAGGCAATTAAGAGATTTTTACAACAGTGATTAATTGTTTTGAAACTCTCAATTTTTATATAGACCAAATAGAACAAGTACTTTCCATAAACACAGTTCAAAGGGGTTAGTTAGCATTACTGAAATTTTTGTTAAACTTCATTGCGGATAAAAAGTTAGTAAAATCATCAATCTTCAAGGCAGTACTGATGTGAAAAGAACTTGGGAAGTATCTGTAGTGCTATTGAGGCTAGGCTTGGAAAGGTCCAGAGATCACTATGTCCATCCATCTGGTGTCTACTCTGTACATTAATTTAATTATTTTAAAGAATCTTTTGAGCCCCTTCAAATTGATTGGATGGTCTTTGAATGAGTCTGAGAAAGACCCTGGGCCATAGAGATAGGCTGAAAGCATAATCCATAACTTGGGAATACCTCTTACATGTTCTTGAATTACTGTCAACTTACCTCCACCAATCATACTTACAAAGGTTCTTAGTCCCGATACTTCATAAAGACATTAAAAACTCACATGACTTTGAATGACAGAAATATGTTGAATTTAATTTATGCATAGAGAAAAGAAAATGATGGATTTGTTTATAGCATTATAACTGCCATCATTTGTACACTTGTTTCATGTATATGGAATTTGGTGGAATTTAACATCATTCATTGGGTCTAGAAGAGGTGATTTCAAGAGTTCTGTATATTAAAGACCAAATAAACTCATCTTTCCTGAATATCTTCTCCATTCATATGCCAAATGATGATATCAACATGTAGCGTAACATATGCATGTAAGTTGGTGAAAGAAGAGCATGAGTCAGATACGATACCACTGTTTCACTTAAATTCAATGCTGTTACTTTGTTCTATACTACTGAAGTAGAAAAAAAAAATCAGGATTTGGCCAATGTATAATTGTTCATTCTATAGTTCTATAGGTTAGATTCATGTAGGAATATTTTGCTTTATGAGGATTCACATATCTAAATGCATACAGAAAAAATAACTTTAAATATTATATCCGTGTTTATTATTAATTCACCTATACTTTTTCTTGTGGTGCTGGGGTTGAACCCAAGGCCTTGCACAATCAGGGCAAGTGCTCTTCCACTGAACTATATCCCCAACCTCATCTAGCCTTTTAATACGTCACTGACTTTTCCTAATATTAATTTTAAAATGCCTATCATTTGTCAATCCTGGTAATCAGAGGACAATTTGTGCAGTTTTCCCCACAAAGTTTTATTTTTAATCTCCATTTAAGTGGTCTACTTTCTAGCAATACAAAAGACAAAAAGGAGCAGTGTGGATCTGTATAGTGTAGTGCATATGTGTATGCAGCATATTCAAGTTGAAAATATCATTTGAAGTTACACAGATTTATTATCTGAAGAGATATCTAATTAAATTAAAAAAATAGAGGATATGTTAGCTGAGTCAACTTTAGTATCTATTCCTTTGTATAAAGGGCTTTCACATGCCTTCCTCCTCAATTTGAAAGCACACGGTTCCTTATTCCCTTCACCATGAATAAGGCTGACATTTGACAGCTTCACAAGGCTGACAGGGTTACCCAACAGCCCACCCTCCCTATTCTCAATCCAATTAGACCTCTAATCCTCCAGATGAAAGGCCCAACTGCTCACGTTCCTCATGACAACGACAGCTATTGATTATTTGTCACTGCAGCTAACACCTTCCCTGTCGAGGCTGTTCTGACAGAAGCAAACCTACCAAATTAGACAGCATTTTATCTGCCCTGGAGGCCAAATGGCACAACAAGTAAAGGCTAATAAATGGTATAAAAATGAACAAATCATAACATTATGACAGGCTGATCGTTGCTAGCAGCCTCCCCGCTCAAGTTTGATGTTCCGTTAGGTTTGCTCCTTCGCTTTCTCCTCTGCTCTAGCTCCAACTTTGACTGAATTAAAGGCCAGAACAATTAAGGCATTTGACCAGCAAAGATAAACCAATTGAAGTATCACCAAGGGACATAAATGTCAATAACTGACTGCCATTTGTCAATACAAACATTCTGGGGATGCAAATGTGAAGGCCTCTGCTTGCCACTAGGCTGCACTGACTCCCTTTCCAAAGAGAGGCAGTGAAAATGGACAGCCCGTGGCAATTTAGCCAGAAAGGGGCAGGACATGGGAAGAAACGAAAAAGAAATTTATGGTCCCAAGAGAGGAAGTATTCTATGAAGAACAAGCAAGAGTCATTGGGATGGGGATGAATTTTTTTAAAAATATTTATTTATTTATTTATTAGTGAGAAAGAGACAGATACAGAGAGAGAGAGAGAGAGAGAATGGATGCACCAGGGCCTCCAACCACTGCAAATGAACTCCAGATGCATCTAGCACCATGTGCATCTGGCTTACATGGATTCTGGGGAATTGAACCAGGGTCCTTAGGCTTCACAGGCAAATGCCTTAACTGCTAAGCCACCTCTCCAGCCTTTCTCCATTTTTTTTTTTTGGTTTTTCGAGGGAAAGTATCATTCTACTCTAGACTGACAAGGAATTCACTATGTAGTCTCAGGGTAGCCTTGAACTCACAGTGATCCTCTTACCTCTGCCATCCAAGTGCTAGGATTAAAGTTGTGTGCCACCATGCCCAGCTCTCTATTGGTTTTATTTTATTTTATTTCATATATTTATTTGAAAGAGAGAGTGGGGGAGAGAAAGAGGCAGATAGAGAAAGAATGGGCATCTCAGGGCCTCTAGTCATTGCAAACCAACTCCAGATGCAAGTACCACCTTGTGCATCTGGCTTATGTGGGTTCTGGGGGATTGAACCTGGGTCTTTGGCTTTGCTGGCAAGAACCTTAACTGGTAAACCATCCCTCCAGCCCTCTATTGCTTTTTATTTATGTATTTATTATCATCAACATATTTTGTATGGATATATAATGTGTTGGTACCCTATTTTCCCTTGTCCCTGCGCCCATTCCACTGAAACCCTCTGGGGATAGAGGTCTGTGTGAAAAAAAGATAGCATGTAAACCAGGGTGATTATTGCTTTAAAAAATTCTGCTATTATACAAATGAAATGTCATCATTTAATTTTTTTAATTTTTAGATTATTTATTTATTTGAGACAGGGAAAGAAAGAGTGAGAATGGGCGCGCCAGGCTTTGCAGGCATGCACCTTAACCACTAAGCCATCTATCCAGCCCATCATCATGTTTTTTTTTTTTTTTGGTTTTTCGAGGTAGGGTCTCACTCTGGTCCAGGCTGACCTGGAATTAACTATGTAGTCTCAGGGTGGCCTCGAACTCTCGGCGATCCTCCTACCTCTGCCTCCCAAGTGCTGGGATTAAAGGCATGCGCCACCATGCCCAGCATGTTTTTTAATGAAGATATATGTACAATGTAAAAATTTCTGGGCTACAGAGGAGAACTAATTAAGATATAATTTTATATTCATTCAACAAATATTTTGAGCATCAACCATGCACTTATCTAAAGTGGTGAATAAAACAAAAAAATCCCCAACTTCATGGATATTCATTACATTCTAGTGTTATAAAAGACAACAAACAAGTAACATTCATAGTATTTTAGATCATGTTCACTGCTAAGGAAAAACCAGAGTAGTCTGAATAAAACATGCTGAGGTGACCAGGGCTGTTAGGTAGGTTTACTGAGGGACAGGGTCACTGACTAGAGCAAAGAACTGGCAAGAGGAAGGAAGTTCAACATGGAAATGCCCATTGGAGTAGCACTGCTGGCAGATGGAAGAGCAAATGCTAGAGCCTTCATGGTCAGAGGAAAAACACTAAGTCAGAGTGGCTTATGAAGAGAGAACAAGGGGAAGACAGAAGTCACAACTTAGAAGGAAGTGAAGTGAGCTCCTGGTATCTGTGGGAGACTGGTTCTAGGACTCCTGAAGATATTCACATCCCTTAGATAAAATGGTGTAGTATCTGCATACATCTTACTAAATGCTTTAAATCATCTTTATATTACTTATAATGTCTAATACAATGCAAATAGTTATTATGTTGTTTAGAGAATGAAGACAAGAAATGTCTTCACATGTTCAGTACACATGTAATTTTTTCTTAGTGTTTTCTATCCATGCTTCAGTCTAGAGATGCACAACCAACAGATATGGAGGGGCAGTTGTGCTTGGGCTTTTACTCTGGGATAGAAGTCCCCAGAAGGTCTGGAGCACAGCAGTGGCATGACTGACTGAGGTTTCAAAGTATCATTCTGATTGATGGACTTGTAATAGGAGGGGTTATGAGCAGAAGCCAGGAGGCCAGTTAGAAGGTCATCATAGTAAACTTAGAAAGAAAACTACAACAATCAATATTGATAGCTAGGTTAAAAGTAATAGCAAAGGGTATTCTCAGAAAAGTAGTTGAATTCTGGATAAATCTGGAATATAGAGCTATAAGATTTATTGGTGAATGAGGGGGAATGCATTTGCTACACAAAATATTTAAGCTGCAAAGAAACTTTAGCAATTAGGTCCACCTTCATCACTTTATGGAGAAGGCACATGAGGGCCTGAGGTTAATTAACTGAGATTAATTGAAACACTGACAGGCACATAGTTGATTCCAGACGTAAGTCAACTTACAGGTATAATCTTACCCTCCTTATAAATGCTTTTATGGGAAAGGTCATTGTGAATGAATAACATATGAAGATATAATACTGCATAGGAGAATAAAAGTCAATTGTCAGATGGTATCTCACAGAAAAAACTATGGTGTATATAGTCAATTCCTTCCAGAACATAAAACAGTTTGGACCATAAAAAATGTATGCAATCATAATTATCTCATTAAAATAATATATTTTCTTTAAAAAAAGATTTATTGGTAAAGGAGACATAGGAGCAAGGTAGTTTTTTTTTTTTTTTTTTAAAGGTAGTCAGTAGGAGACAAAGGCCCAAAGAGAAGGAATGAGGAGATACCACCTGCCCTGCCCTAGCGAAGTGGCAACTGACCCAGTCTCACCAAAGATGACTAAGAACAGTCCCTCAGTGACAGCAACCACTACTTCTTCCCCAGTCTGGTTTGCCTAGGTAGGATGGCCCCTCTTGGGCCAGCCCCTTGAGTCTAAAAACCACTCAAGTCCCTCCCTTACACACCTGAATCTGATGAAAAAATTCACCCTATTAACTAACTATGAAGGGGTGTGTTGTGTGTATGACCTTCTTGATTATCCCTTCTCGTGGGTCTGGATCTCCAAGTTCCTGTATTGGTAAGCCCTTCCGCCAGCTTAGGGAGGCTGGGATGTGATTAGGGGAAGGAAATTTTTTTTCTTCTCACTTTACTACTCATTTATAAACTATGGGACCTTTACTAAGTGGTATCTTAGCTTTTTCTAATGTGAAGGTGAAAGGCTTACACCCCCATGCTCTGCTTCCCGTCTGTGTGTGCATGTGCTCCTTAAAATCTTTCGGCATGGGCTCTCAGGTCCTGCCTCCCACATGTATATGGAACCATTCCAGCCTTTCCCTAGATACAAATTTTCCCTAAATAAATCTCATGATTAATCACTTCTCAAAGTGATACCCTGCCTCAAACAAACAAATAAGCAGAAAATATTTTTTGTTATAAAATGACTGTTCTGTATTTCTTTTCAAAGCCCTATATTTTTAATTAAAAATTTAAAAAATATTTTTTGCGAGGGGGGGAAGGGAGGGATAGAAGTGGCACACCAAGGCCTCAGCCACTGAAATTTAAACTCCAGACATGTTCACCGCCTTGTGCACATGTGCGACATTGTATGCTTGTGTCACTGTGCAAAATGGCTTACATGGGACCTGGAGAGTCAAACATGAGTCCTTAGGTTTCACAGGCAGGTGCCTTAATTGCTAAACCATCTCTCTAGTCCTTTAGAAAATTTTTTCTAATGAAAGAGAGAGAATGAGCAAGAGAGGAAGCGAGAGAATTGGCATGCCAGGGCCTCTAGCCACTGCAACACCTTGTGCACATGTGCAACCTTACACATGTGTCACCTTGTGCATCTGGTTTACATGGGATCTGGGGAGTTGAACATGGGTCCTTAGGCTTTGCAGGTAAGTGCCTTAACTGCTAAGACATCTCTCCAACCCTAGAGCCCATATTTTACTATGGGTCTAGGTTAGGCTATGCCTGAAAAAGGAGTTAGGTCTTTATTTTATTTCATTGATATTTATTTATTTTTGCATGTGTATGTAGTTCATATGGTGTGGTGTATGATGTATGCATGTGTGTGCAGATGAACATGCCCCATATGCATGGATGGAGACCAGGACCTGGGTGTCCTCTTCTATCACTCATCTGAGTGTTTCCTTGAGATATCTCTCACTGACCTCAGAGCTGACATTTGTGATCAGACTGGCTGACCTGTGAGCCCTAGCAAGTCTCAGGTCTCTACTCCCAATAGGACTGGGGTTCCAACCATTTGTGGCAATGTCCAGATGTCTACAAAGGTGTTGAAGCCTGAACTTGGTGAGTGAGGCATTCTGAGCAAGCCCCACCTTGTGTGGCAAGTGCCTTTACCTGCTGAGCCACTTTCCTAGCCCCCCTTGCCAGCTCAGAAAAGGACCTAGATTCAGAATAACAACTTCAATAACCACCATCCTTTTCTCAAGTCCTTTCCCTTTAACCCTCCAGAAAGACAGAATCTAGCACCTGGCCATTGAGAATATCCTAAACATATATGAACTTATTTATAATTCCAAATGGATGATAGTAATCTTTTTGTCTAATTGGTCTGTGAAAACCCGAATAAATTTTCCTTAAATTAAAAAGTTTGGAATGGAAATGTAGCTCAGTTGGGGTGGTGGTTTGATTCAGGTGTCTCCCATAAACTTAGGTGTTCTGAATACTAGGTTCCCCAGCTGATGATTGGAAATTAAAGCCTCCTGGAGGTGGTGTATTTTGGGGGGCAGGTATTATAGCCAGTTTCCCCTTGCCAATGTTTGCCACGCTCTCCTGTTGCTATTGTCCACCTGATGTTGGCCAGGGGGTGATGTCCACCCTCTGCTCATGCCATTGTTTTCCTATGCCATTGTTTTCCTCTGCCATCATGGAACTTCGCCTCAAGTCTGTGAGCCAAAATAAACCGCTTTTCTCCCCCAAAGCTGCTCCTGGTCAAGTGATTTCTACCAGCAATGCAAACCTGACTGCAGTAGTTGGTATAGTGCTCAGTGCTTGCCTAACATTCAAAAGGCCCTAGATTCAATTTAACTCCACTCCACACACACACACACCCCAAAAGACACAAAACCTTTTTTAAAAAAAGATATGAGGAAAACAAGATAGAAAGAATATAGATGTTAGACTTGTACTATAAAGTTTGACTTCTGCCAAAATAAATCAATAATGGAAAAGGAAAGGGAAACCTAAAAACAAAAGCAAACTGAAACAAATGAAAATGACTGCATTTAAAATGCATACCACAACCACGGCAGGGGCAAGTCTTATTTAAGTAACATGTGAACACAAAATTTGATTATCTACCTTCAGTCTACTTTCAGTCAGTAGGGGAAGAACTATAAACAAATGTAGCAGTATTTTTATCTGTTGGTATTTTGGTAATGGGAGGCATGAAGCAATTTTGAAACTATTCTGAAACTACTGCAGGGCTAAAAAAATCTGCTGATGCTTTAGGAAGACAGGTCTTATTGTGTGTAGGGGGAAGACATACAAATATGGAATGGAGGAAGGCAAGAATGGAAACTAAGAGGAATGAAGTGAACTTGGGAGAATAGATGGAAACTTCTAAGTTCTAAAATACATGTATGTCTACCCATGAAAGCAAGGTATATAGCACCCATGAGTTATCAGTTTAAAATGATCCAATAGTCTGCATATTTCCTGTAGACTAGTTATTAGTGCTAGAGACTTGACAGACTATGGCTGTCTTGTTTGGACAACAATCCATTGTGGGTGGTTCTGTGTAATTTATCCTGGATACCTCAGGACATATAATGTCTACTTTCTTTGTTTTCTGTGTTGTCAAGATCACCAGTGGGTTCAGATGTTGTCATTGCGTTCTGTCAATCGTGAAATTTTCCATTAGTCTTTCTTCCTCATGATTTTAGCGTTTACTGATACCAGGTTCATGATTCCAGCAGCAGTTGCAAAGTAGTGGAATTGTGCTTAAATTCTTTCCCTACCTTTGTTTTCTGGAATTCATCTATGCACTTTACTTGAGTTCCTGGTTATTATGAAATACACTATGTACAGATAGCTTGTAATGAAAAGGCAGGGGAAATGACCATTATTCTCTCTTTAGTTATCAGTTTTGAATGACTTGGTTCTAGAAACTTCCTAAACTGACATTTTTCTATAGTATCATTTCTCTCACTTATGTTAACATACAACATTTTCTATCCCTTTCATTGTTTCTGTCTCCCTTTGACATGATCCCAGTAGACATTAGCAGAGCCTTGCCATTCAGTATGACAAGATGACCAGTATATGACCCAGATGCAAGCACATCCCATCTGCCTGAGGAGCTGCTTTAGTGGACAAAGAGATCACAATCTGTGTGATCACTGATACCATGTTAGTCATTACTTCAAGACTATTTTAGCAGATAGAGCTATCAAATTGAGAAATTCAGATCTGAAACAGAAAAATATATCACTGCTCACAATTTTCTCTGTATATATCTCTTAAAATCTTGAATACTAATGAAATGAACATAAATATCTATTTTCTTTTCTTTTCTTTTTTTAGTTTCTGAAGTAGGGTCTTACTCTAGTCCAGGCTGACCTGTAATTTGCTATGTAGTCTCAGGGTGGCCTTGAACTCACAGTGATCCTCCTACCTCTGCTTCCTGAGTGCTGGGATTAAAGACATGTGCCACCACGCCCCACAACTTTCTTTATCCAATACTAATATTATGGTCCATTTGTGTTCATTTATCAAAATTATGTCACCATTATTACTAACTGTTTGTGGAGAAGTTACATTGTTGTGACCAAATTCTTGACCAGAAGCAACATGAGGAAGGAAGGAAAGGGTTTATTCTGGCTTACAGTTTTGAGGGGATGCATTCCACTATGTGGGGAAGGCATGGCAACAGGAGGCCAGCTCACCACACAGCACCCAGTCAGGAATCAGAAAGTGAGTCAGAAGTGACTCAGCATCCTCCATTGATTGCTCATCTTATTCAGAATGAAAACATATTTCGGTTTTTCAAGGTAGGGTCTCACTCTAGTCCAGCCTGACCTGGAAGTCCCTCTGCAGTCTCAGGCTGGCCTTGAACTCATGGTGATCCTCCTACCTCTGCCTCCTGAGTGCTGGGATTAAAGGCATGCACCACCACATCCAGCTTAGAAAACACATTTCTGACAATAGCTTACAAGGCCTTACAGGAGCCAGTCTCCATTTCTTTCCTTTCCTTAGCTCCTATGCTCTCCTTTTGCTCAGTCACTGTAAGGCTGGTTTACTTGAGTCTCCTTGCTACTCTTCCAACATCCCAGGTAGTCTCTATGTAAGGCCTCTGCTCTGGCTGTTCGTTCTGCCTGGCATAAATGTTCTTTCTGAAGGAATTCTATTAGCTAGCTTTTCTACCTCCTTCAAGCCTTGCTTGCTTTAAATGTTATCTCAATGAAGACTATTTTGAGAACTTCATTTATAAACACAACCTGGGCTGAAGGTATAGCTCAGTGGCAGGGTGATTGCCTACCATGTGGGAGGCCCTGACGTTAATTCCCAACACTTCACCAATCAATCAATCAACCAAATTACAATCTAATCTCCCTACCCACAGACCTGGCTCTGCTGATCCCCCTTATTTTGGCACTTTGATTATGTTATATTTGGAAATAATCATTTGAGACTTGTAAAAGCTTATTAACTAAAGAAGCCTATGACCGTTTATAAGGGAAAACATAGTGGACAAGGGTAGACAGTGTTCATAATGTAGGAATAATAAGAACCTCCCTTTGATTCCTTTTTATCCTGTTTTTGAATGAAAAAATATGAGTAGGAGAAAAACAAGAAAAGAAAAACTACATGAACGACATGACATAAAAAGATAGTTAGAAAATTAATGCTCATGTTTTCTTTGGAATTAATGTTACATTGAAAATGAATTTTTAAAAGGTTAAATGAAAGTAAATGGATCTGAAGTTCCTTTTTATCAGCCATAAAAATATTCATTGGCC
The DNA here is from genome assembly GCA_036365145.1 of Orientallactaga sibirica. NCBI lineage: Eukaryota > Metazoa > Chordata > Mammalia > Rodentia > Dipodidae > Orientallactaga > Orientallactaga sibirica. The sequence goes on from JAEOAD010000001.1 coordinate 13,441,417, forward strand.
CTGTGCCCAGGGTTTAAAAGAAATCAGCATGAGTCTAATGAAAAACAAGCTGTAGGTCTCAGGAAATTCAATATATTCTCATTCTTTTCCTTTTAGTTTCTGATTGGTTTCCATGGGAATCTGGGCTTGTGGGGATCATGGAATGTGTTCGTGGAAAGCAGATACCTTTCATGACTTGGTAAAAGTAGGGATGAGAAAGGAGATAAAAATTATGGCAATGCATATGGTCATAGGAAACATGATTATATTTTTAAAAAAATTTATAAGCCATGTAGGTTTTAAGATACTATCTTCATGTTTGCTCCACTGTGTTTGAGAGGCAGATAATACCCAGTAAAGAACAACCATAGGAGTTCAAGGAAAGAGCTTTGGGTCCAAATGAATCAGGTCTATAAGAAACCCTTATGTGCTTCCTTGGAGTTTTGATGGAAAAACTGGATTTGGGAATTAATTGTGGCCAGAAGAACCAGAAGTCTGAGGAAGCAAATTGTGGGAAAATCTGAAGTTTTTTTGTAGAATAGCAGTATCAGGAGCACTGAGTTGGAAATCAGACAAAACAAGGTAATTCCTGACTACAAAGGACAATGAGGCTTCCTCGAACTTGATCAAATTATACACCAGTCAGTTACACAGAAAGCAGATTCTAACTGCTATGAGGCCATTATGAAGCTAAATTAGGGCCTTTTTGTTTTTCACTGTAGAACCATGTCAGAAAATTCCAAGGTAACAGTAATGATTTCAGCATATTGCTCCTCATGACTAAATTTTATCCTTGTAGCTACATTAAGAATAATCAAAGTGTTAAAGGAGAGACAGGTTTTGATTTTGATTCTTGGATTTGCTTACAAGCAGAACAATGCTGGTTTTCACTGGAACACCAATTGTCATATAAGATTCTAAATATGTGAAAGATCTGAGATAAAGATTTAAAAACTTAACCCCAGCACTCGGGAGGCAAAGGTAGGAGGATACTTGTGAGTTCAAGGCCACCCTTGAGACTACACAGTGAATTTCAGGTCAGCCTGGACTAGGGTGAGACCTACCTCAAAAAATAAAACAAACAAACAAAATATCTTAGAGATACTTGCTCAACCATGTTTATTGCTGCTCTATTCACAATAGCTAGGAAATGGAATCAGCCTAGATGAGTGGATAATGAAGATGTGGCACATTTACACAATGGAGTTCTACTCAGTGGTAAAGAAAAATGAAGTTATAAAATTTGGTGGAAAATGGATGGATCTGGAAAGGATTATACTTAGTAAGGTAACCCAGGCCCAGAAAGCCAAATGTCACATGTTCTCTCTCATATGTGGATACTAGCTACAAATGATTGGACTTCTATGTGAGTAAAAATAAAAGTCAGTAGCAGAAGCCAGTAAGCTAGAAAAGGGATATAAAGGGAATAGAAAGGGAGGGAGGGGGAACTTAATAGGATGGTATTGTATATATGTAAGTAGAAGAACAGATTAATGGGGGTAAAAAGGCCTAAGTTAGGTCAGGGGAAGAGATTGAGTAAAGCAAAAGTAAAGGGAGGGCTAGATTTTAATAAGTCTTATGGAAATCTACTTTGTTTGACAATGGAACACAGAAGTCATAGATTGTTACTAGAAAATTTTCAGTGCCAGGGATGGGATACCTTCCAGTGAGTTGTTGGCCAGGAAGGTCATAGATACCCCCAAAACATTATAGGCCATTGCCGAGGCCCTTGGTTTCCCTCCAGGAATAGATGGTAAGACCCTATTGCTGAAGACTCCACATACTTGGACTGCAAGGTCACTGAGAAATCCTGCTGGAGTTGAGCTGAAAGCCTCCTCCATGTAGATCAGCTGACAGAAAGTTGGAAAAAGCTATGCTGCATGCAGTTCAATGGGAGAGAGAGGAAACACCAGTGAAGATACTCAACAGTGAACACTGCAAACTTTAAATTTAGCCATCCAGGCCAAATGAATCAACAGGTGCAATAGTGGCATGTCTGTTATAGGGGAAACCAACTGCTCTCTAATTGGACTGGAGGCCCGCTCCATGGGAGGGAATACATCCCTGATACTGAAAACCTACGCCAGGGGTAGTCATGAGCCCTAGGGGTGTAATGTCTGCTAGTGTCTCACTAAATGTATATACTATGCTCACCAAACTGCCCAGTAAGCACTTTTCTTAATGTCCACACCCATATATTAATGCTACTCCCACTTTTGGTTAGAAAAGCTTCTCTTTTCAGATGGTGGCAACCTTGGGATGACTCATAAGGCACCATGTGCTGAGAAGAAGGGACAGAGGAGTGCTCGGCACTGAAACATCTCTAACACACCTTCCAAGGCTCAGGGTCCATTGTGGAAGAAGGGACAGAAAGAATGTAAGAGCCAAAAGAAGAGTAGGATTCCTTACAACGTGCTCCTCCAGACACAAAATGGCTTGGATATCAATGACCTCACAGTGCCTGACACTACCTACACGAGACCATCATAATAGAAGGAAAAGATCATGACATCAAAATAAAGAGAAGAGACTGACCTTTAATTGAGGCAGAGGGGAGGAGGCCGAGATCGAGGCCACCCTGAGATGGAATTCCAGGTCAGCCTGAGCCAGAGTGAGACCCTACCTCGAAAAACCAAAAAATAAAAAAAAATAAAAAAAAAAATAAAGAGACTGATTGAAAGGGGAAGGGATATGATGGAGAGTGAAGTTTCAAAGCAGAAAGTGGGGGGAGGGAGGGAGAGAAGTACCATGGGATATTGTCTACAATTAAAGAAGTTGTCAATAAAAAAAATTAAAAATAAAAAAATAAATAAATAAATAAATAAATAAATTTGGCCAGCCAGGGTAAATGAGCCAACAGGTACAATTGTGGTGGCATGTTTGTTATGGGGGAAACCAACTGCTCTCTAATTGGACTGGAGGCCTGCTCCATGGGAGGGAATATATCCCTGATATTGAAAACCTGTGACAGGGGTAGTCATGAGCCCTAGGGGTAAAATGCCTGCTTGTGTCTGGTTAAACGTATATACTGTGATCACCAAACTGCCCAGTGAGCACTTCTCTTAATGCTCACACCCATATATTAATGCTCCTCTCACTTTTGGTTAGAGAAGCTTCTCTTTTCAGATGGTGGTGACCTTGGATGACTCAGAAGGCACTATGGTGCTGAGAAGAAGGGACAGAGGAGTGCTCAGCACTGAAACATCTCTAACACACCTTCCAAGGCTCTGGGTACATTGTGGAAGAGGGGACAGAAAGAATGTAAGAGCCAAAGGAAGAGTAGGACTCCTTACAACGTGCTCCTCCAGACACAAAATGGCCTGGAAAACCATGACCTCACAGTGCCTGATACTACTACACAAGACCATCATAATAGGGGAAAAGATGATGACATCAAAATGAAAAGAGAGACTGATTGAGAGGGGGAGGGGATATGATGGAGAGTGCAGTTTAAAAGGGAAAAGTAGGGGGAGGGAGGGAAGTACCATGGGATTATCTACAATTAAGGGAGTTGTAAATAATAAAAAAATATCAAAAAATAATACATAGGGCTGGAGAGATGGCTTTGTGGTTAAGGCACTTGCCTTTGAAGCATAAGGACCCAGATTCAATTCCCCAGTACCTATGTAAGCCAGATGCACAAGGTGGCCCATGCATCTGGAGTTTTTTTGCAGTGGCTGGAGGCCCTGGTGTGCCCATTCTCTGTCTATTTGCCTTTTACCCCACTCTCAAATAAATAAAATATTTTTAAAAATTAAAAAAATGGGGGAACACATACAAAAGCATGATGTAAAAAGAACAGAACAGTAGTTTTGCTTGCATCATTGTCCTTTCCTGGGAACTTGTGAGATGAGCAAATTCTTTAGCCCCAGGCTGAGTTAAAAAGGCTGGGATGTTCCCAGCATGCCATGGGCTGTCCTGGTGTTTGTAGTATACATCTAAGTTTGAGACTTATGCATTGGAGCATGGATAGTTTTCATTGCTCCTCAAGCTCAGGCTAGGAATTGTGACTTCAGAGCCTCTGTGCCTATGCCAGGAACTATTCTTAGTTCCATAGACTTATCCTATTTATAAGTAATGGTTACCAACTTCCGGATTTTTTTTTTACCACTTTAAAAATATTTTATTTATTATTTCTTTATTTATTTGAGAGAGAGAGAGAGAGAGAGAGAGAGAGAGAGAGAGAGAGAACACACACCAGGGCCTCCAGCCACTACAAATGAACTCCAGATGCATGCACCACCTTGTGCATCTGGCTTCCATGGAACCTGGAGAATCAAACCTGGGTCCTTAGGCCTCTCAGGCATGTGCCTTAACTACTAAGCCATCTCTTCAGCCCTTGAGTGTGCTTTTGAGGAATAGGTGTGGTGTTTTGTGTGTGTGTAGTATGTACAAATGAATGTGCAGATGCACTTGCCTCTTGTACATACATATGAGGCCAGAAAGTATGTCAGACATGCCTCCTCCCTCCCTCATCTGCTTGTTCCCTTAGGACAGAGTCTCTCACTGATTCTGGAGCTTGCCATTTTGTGAGCCACAACAATTCTCTGATTCCTGCACCCCACAGGACTGAGGTTATAGGTATGTGTGACCATGCATAGATATTTATGTTAGTGCTGAAGAATCAAACTCAGGTGATCTCAGGCCTCCATGGACCCTCATGCTTGCATGGGAAGCACTCTTAACCATTTAGCTATCTACCCAGCCCCTCATATATCTTTTGGTGGAAAGAGGCACTCATATACCTGAGGTATTAATAGGGCTGAAGTTTATATTTATGTGTTTTTTTTTTTACTATCTTTCTTCTATAGGTTTTCAAAGTAGATACACCAATTTACCTTCTCTTAAAATTTTGAGATTCCTAGTTGCTCCATCCTCACCACCAATTAATAATGACTGTGCTATTTTGTCACTTTAGACATTCCAGTGGTTGAGTACTGTGTCCTTATTTGCATATTCCTAATTAGTAATGATGTTGCCTACCTTTTTACGTGTCTTTTGGGCATTTGAACATAATCTTTAGTGAAATAAGGCTACATGTGTCAGCATGAGTAAGTCACAACGGCAAATTATAAAAAAGCAAGTTGGGGAATGACATACATGGTATAATACCATTTATTTAAAGATTTTTAAGAATGCAAAATAATATTGTGTAAGTATATGAGTGTGTGTTGGAAAAATATGCATGGCAACTGAAACTATGAAAATGAAGACAGACTGAGGAGACAGAGGGAAACAGAATCTTGAAAGATAAGTAGTTTTCAAGTGCATCTATTTTTGTTTGTTTTATTTTAAAAGTCTGAAGCAAGGGCTGGAGAGATGGCTTAATGGTTAAGGTGTTTGCCTGCAAAGCCAAAGGATCCCAGTTCAATTCTCTAGGACCCACATAAGCCAGATGCACAAAGGGGCACATGCATCTGAAGTTGTTTGCAGTGGCTGAAGGCCCTGGTGCACCCATTCTCTCCCCCCCTCTCTCTCTCTGCCTTTTCCTCTCTCTCAAATAAATAAATAAATAAATAAATAAATAAATAAATAAATAAATAAAATATATTTTAAAAGCTCTGAAATAAAAATAAGAAATACTCAGTTTTATCTCTTTTAAGTGTAAGGTACCTGAATATCTGATAGATAATTTTCTAGTCTAGATGTTCACTTAGAATAATAAATTAATAAAATAAGACACACATATGTAAAGGCAAAGAGAACAGCAAATTATTTTTTCAGAGAAGAAAACTAATGCCGAGGATGAAGCAGTTGACTAGTATGCATGAAGTTCCAGGTTCAATCTCCACCTAGAGAGAGAGAGAGAGAAAGAAAGAAAGGGGGGGTAATAAGGGAGTGAGTGAGTGAGAGCAGATGAATGAATATGAGAGACATTAAGGATTTAAGTTTAATCTCCAGTGACAAACCAGATAAAATCCCAAAGAGCCAGATAACCTCTGATATCTAGTAATCCCCAAATAGTAATTTGATGTCTACACCTATACTTTAGTTTGACTAGTAACACAAGTGTTAATAACATATTCCTAGAGAGCATATTTGTCCAATAAACGGCTTTAAATCTATGGATTCATCACTCCTACAGAAAAGTATTATTCTATTCTATCCATTTTATTGATGAAGAAATTGAATCAGATAAGCATTACTTCTTAAGAAACTAAGTTTAAACTTCAGTAGTTTTGAAGTTTCAAAATAAGTTTATGTGATCATACCTATTGGGTAATTTATATATTTATTAAACAAAGTGTCGATTAAGTGGCAGGACTATAACTATAAAATTCAGTAAGACATAGACTCCGCCCTCTAACAGCTTAATTGGGAACTAGATAAATAAAATCTTCAAGGAATCATGGTTATAAGTTATGGTAGATGTATGTATGTACTGAGGTGGGAATATAGGAATATTAAGTTGAAGGAGACTGGGTAGTACATTGTTTGGTGTATGTGTGTGCATGTAGACACAAAATAAAGGAAATCTAACAGTTTTATATGGTGTAAGTTTTCTTGGAAAAAAATGCCAGTGGTATTCTGTTCTATCTTTCTCTCTCATGTGTTGTATGTGTGCATGTGTGTTTTTGTGCAGGAGCACATACACATGTATACACATGTATGTGTGGAGCCTGGAGGACAATATTGGGTGTCTTTCTCAATTCTCAATTCTACCTTTTTTTTTTTTTTTTTTTTTTTTTGAGACAGTGTCTTTTACTAAGCCTGGAGCTTGGAGCTTATCAATTTGCCTAGACTAGCTAGCCAGTAAGCCCCAGGGATCTCCTATCATCTGCCTCCTCAGCACTGGACTTACAGGTCTGTGCCTAGTTTTTACATAAGGGCGAAGGATCTGTACTCATGCTTGTACAGCAAGCACTTTACCAATGGAACCATCTCTCCAACCTCCTGTTCTCTTTTACATCTTGTAAATTATTAACATGATAAGAACATATCTTACAAAATAAAAATTAACATTTAACATTCAATTTTCAAAGATGAGTTAAAACCTGTTTATGAATGAAAAATAGAGTTAAAATCTGAAGTTTCTCTAATTTTTGTGTTTAATATAGTATTTTAAAGTAGATAGTTTAATCTTCTTCAAGCCAAATTAATAAAATCCTAGAACATTAAACTGTGTAATAATTAACAAATCTTTTAAAACCCTTTATTAGCAAATAAAGCCATCAGAGAAATAGGGAGATTTCCTAAAGCAAAACATTTCTAATAGTAAGATGTCTTTTCTTGAGAATCTCAGAAAGGGTATGACCAATTGCTTTCTTTGATTAAACCAATGGTACCAAATGGAAAACAAATTAGGCTCAGATGTTCAGTGTAATAAAATGAATTTCATCCTCACAGGTACTATTTCTTTAGCTCCTTGGACTAGCAGCAATCTGCTTTTAGAGAATGAGAATGTGTCAAAGACAAGCAGCAGCATTCAATAAGGTTTATGTATTTTGAAATCTATGTATTTTGAAACTGAATCAATGTTTCTAAATAATCAAAATCTCTAGGATTTGCATTAATGCCTTTCTATATAAATAACATAAAATTTATTCAACTAGACATGTCAGGTATGTTAGATTTGGAGGGATTCAAAAATGAATGAAACAAAGTTCTTGCTGGGATCTCCAGGCTTTTTAGCAGAAAGGCAAACAATAATTACAAGGCAAAGTAATGTGGTCCTTATAGAGATATGAACAGTATACTATGGGAACACTAGCTTTCCCACCAAGAAACCCAAGAAAATGCAACAAAAGCAGTTTAGTATTATAGTCAAAACCATAACTGAATAATTGATCTACACAGGTCAATAATGACTACTTATATATTTCGACCCTTGATACTGTAGAAGTAGTTTTGGTGGCCATTAGTTCTCCTAAGATATCTGATCATATGATTTTTATGTTTATGTTTCCTACATGTCCCTCTAAAGTTCACAGCCTTGCAGCTGGAAAAAAGCATAGGAAGTACATAGTATAAAAGAATGGCACAAGCAAACAACAGATACTACATGGCTGGAAATTAATGAATTTGTGTTGGCAAAATTAATTACCCATATGTTTTAAAATGAATATGAATCCCTAAAAAATCAGTTATGTACTAAAAGAATTAAATGTGAAGGAAATGTGGGACAACTTTAAAGAGATCTCTGCTCAGCTGTTCAGTCGCCCAGCTATTATTTACTGCTGGGCTTCATAGAACCTTACCATGAACAAAAACAGTTTAGCAATAGAGAATGACTAGAAGACATTTGTGTCTAAATTGTTGGGTCTCTCCTCTGCAGTTCCTTCCACACCAGCATCTTGCCATTCAGGTTCTAGCCATGAGACCTTTCAGTTCCACCTTGGTTTCTTCAGCCTAGCAAAGCCATTTGTGGTATATTTGTTTGCATCTCAACTTGGAAAATTCCTTTAAAGAAGGAAGTCAGGATTCATGTGATATTTATCTTAAAGCTTTCTTTCTGTGAAGGATTATATTTTCTTAGCTCTAATCTCTGCTAATTGTTAATTGTTAATGCTTTCAAATAGTGAATATACATTTTTCTCAGCTATCACATGTTTCTAGCAGCCTAGCTAATCTAAAATCAGCAGTCATGGCCAGAACTGATGCTTAATCATGCAAGTCTCACACTGGAGTATCTTCTTTGGATTATTTCTTTTTCACCTCTAATCAGTCCAACAGTAGTTATTTTATATTGTGTTTCTCATGATTCCAATATTCGATCTTTTCTGAGGATTAACTATGTTTCTTATGTTGACTCTCATTCATAGAAGATTGTCACCTTATGTGTTTAGTGATCTTTTATTGTGAAATCATATTTAGCTTAGTTTGATATAGGGTAATCCTAGAAATTTAAGGTAAAGATATTTTCTCTAAAGAGTAGGGGTGTGTGTGTGTGTTCTCCCAAACAGGATGTCTTAATAAACTTGGGATGTATCACTTCCAAATAGTCTTTGAAAATTGTTTCTAGGTCATTTACCATCTTACTCTTATGTACTCTTTTCTTTTTCTGATTTTGTAAAAATGGTGCTTTGTCTTAATCACAAAATCAAACACACCCAGGTTTGATAGGGTAAAGTACTGATGAAAATTACCATATTTGTTATGGAAATTCTAATAATGTAACTAACAGACACATTATTACTCTTGGCAAGCATGTAAAACAACAAACAACAGCAACAGAGACATGTTTAATTATCAGATACTTAAAAGAACATGAAATTTGTTATTTATGAAATCAACCATATAAATTTTGATATATGTCCTAAATCTATTTATTTCTTGAAACTATATTAAAGAATAATTAAAATGAAAATGGGGCCTTGGAAAATAGCTCAGTCAGTGAAATACTACCCTGGCAAGCATGAGGACATGAGTTTGATCAATAGTATCCATGTAAGACAAGCTAGGCATAGAGGCCCATGTTTATAATCCCAGTGCTGAAGAGGTGGACACAGGAGGCTCTCTGGTACTTACTGGTCAGCCACTCTAGTGAGCTCCAAGCCAGTGAGAGATCCTGTCTTTACAAAAAGGTAGATGGTGCCATGAGTGGTGGCACACGCCTTTAATCCCAGCACTTGAAAGGCAGAGGTAGGAGGATCACCATGAGTTCAAGGCCACCCTGACACTACATCATGAATTCCAGGTCAGCCTGGGCTACAGTGCGACCCTACCTTGAAAAACCAAAAAAAAAAAAAAAAAAAAGTAGATAATGCCTGGAAAACAATACCTGAGGTTGACCACTAGCCTCCATACGTTCATGCACTTATGTGTAGGTATATGCACATATACCTATACACAGCTGTGCCCATGCGCACACATCAAAATGGAAAGCCAGGTGTAGTGGCTTGTACTTGTAATCCAAGCCCTTGGGAAGCTAAGGAAAACTGCCATAAATTTGAGTCCTACCTATGCTAAAGTGAGATCTTATCTCAAAAATAAAAAGAAAAGTAAGTGAACATGGAAATAAAAAGCAAAAGAAAACAGTGTACTACAACTAACATGTTAGATGATGCATGTTCCTTATGTTAGCTATTTTGGTCACATTATTTCCAAAGATGTCATGGTATTTGAATAATCAACTGAAATCCTCATTTTATCTCCCCACAATCTACTTGATGCTGTGTTTATCTATGTACATTTTTAAAAGCTGAATTTCACAGTTAAATGAATCACAATGAAAAGTTTAAGGGCATCAAATTCTTAATATAGAGGGTCATTCCCAATGTGTTTTTAATTGATAAGCTAAGTGCAGTTACCCTTCCTGAGTGAATAATTTTATCAGCTGACAAGCCTAGGTGAAAGGTTATAAATACTAGAGTAGCAGTTAAAGCAGATTGAAAATGAGGGAGATTTTTTTAGAAATTACTATAATAAAAAGCAAATTCAGAAGCAACTAGAAATAACCCGACAGACCTAACTTATAAGAGCATATGACTAGCATATTCAGTAGTGTGTCTTAATGTCAGTGTCTTTTTTATGCATTCAACTAATGAAAAGGTATTTTTCTAACCCCTCAATTAATCAGCTCTAGCTGGTTCCATTTTTTTTTTAATGGGAAATAACTCTAATAATTTCTGCTGGATCTATCTCATTTTCATTGCTTTTTATTCCAAAACATATAGTATAAAATAAAAAAATGTACTGTAAATATATCTTATAAAGCAACATCTTATAGAGGGAAATAGTTTATATGCAAGTATTCAAGTTAATTTAGAATTCCCATTTTATCTTTATGATATATTTAATCTTAACAATCTGATCTCTTAACAATGATCTTAAAAACTTAGAATCACTGATAATTGGTAATATAATTTTAAAATTTAAAAAGTTGAAAGTATACTAAAACATAATTTTTTGCTAGAAATATGTAATATTAGTGCCACATATTTCTAAAGAGATTGCTACTTTTATATAATTTTGGTTTTGATTTAATGGGTACAGCAAGCAGCTCTCTTATACCAATGTATCAAAAATACAAATTTGGGGCTGGAGAGATGGCTTGGTGGTTAAGGCATTTGCCTGCAAAGCCAAAGGACTCAAGTCTGAGTACTCAGGACCCTTGAAAGCCAGATACACAAGGTAGCACATGTGTCTGGAGTTTGTTTGCAGCAACTGGAGGCCCTGGCATGCCCATTCTCTCTCTCTCTCTAGCTCTTTATCTATCTGCTTCTCTCTGTCTCTATCAAATAAATAAATAAGTCAATAAATAAATAAAAGCTTGAAAAATAACTTGAGCTGGGTGTGGTGGCTCACGCCTTTAATCCCAGCACTCGGGAGGCAGAGGTAGGAGGATCACCATGAGTTCAAGTTTACCCTGAGAATACAGAGTGAATTCCAGGTCAGTCTGGGCTAGAGTGAGACCTTACCTCGAAAAACCAAAATAAATAAGTAAATAAATAAATAAATAAATAAATAAATAAATAAATAAATAAAAACTTGAATGAGGAAAAATAACTGTACATTTCTTAAATTGCTTATTTCTTAAATGCTCCCATTAATAAAATCACATAGTCCATGTGTAATATTCTGACATGTGAGTAGAGATTGCAACTTTTGATTGTAAAAGCAATTTCAAGAAAAATATTTTAGGTGGGGCACTGTGGCGCATGCCTTTAATCTCAGCACTCAGGGGCAGAGGTAGCAGGATCAGTATGAGTTTGAGGCCAGGCTGGGACTACAGAGTGAGTGCCAGGTCAGTCTAGGCTAGAGTGAGACCCTACCTCAAAAAAACAAAAAACCCAAACCAAACAACAAAAAAAAGTAAGAAAGGATTTTAAACAATTCAAAGTGCAAAAATTAATGTTCATTTCCAATATTTAAGCCTAATTTATATTATTATTTTTGTTCATTTCTTTTTAGTCTTTATTTTTCTTAGACATATATTTGTAACATATTTTAATGATAGTGATAATTTTGTTTGTCATAGAAAAAATTCCATTGTTATAGCCACTAATAGTTATCCATGCCTTACTCTGCAGTTTGAAGACATCTTTTAGAAATTTGTGAGTCCTAAGTCACATATTTGTGATTTATTTATTATTTGTCCATTGCATAGTTCCACAAATCAACTAACAAATACCATACAAAATGTTTACTCTTCAAAGTAATTTTACTTCTCACCTTTTGAGCTGCAAGATGGAGAGCTGTTCTCTGGCTATGGTCAGTCTTATTGACATCCGCTCCTGCCTTCAGAAGAGCCTCTGCACAGTCCAGTCTGTCTGCCAGCACACAGTACATAAGTGGTGTTCTCCCAAACTGGTCTTCTTTGTCTTTAAGGGTAGAGTTTCCTATGAAAAGAATAGATACTTAGTAATTGTTTTGATCAATAATAAGTATAAAATACAGTTCTTAAGTCTTCATTAATAAGTATTGTGATAAATATATTAAATATAGTATTTCATCGTAGTTTAGCTTAGGAGGTAGATGTTACCATTCTTCCATTATGGGCAAATGGCGCTCACAGAAGTAAATTAACCTACTTGCATTCACACAGAAATCTAAAGGTAATATATTCTTATTATGTTATTTTGAGATATGGAGCTATTCATGTTTCTCTTTCACTTCTTTGTCAACAAATACTTTTGCAGTGTCAACCATACAATTAGCATTGTGAATGTTTTCATGAGTGATAAGAAAATAAGTCATATTTGGCTCTTTCTAGTCAGGTTGGAGCAAGTATACAGCATCCTTATACTATTGCTAATTGCACTAAAATACTATACAATATTTGAAAAGGAGATGCAAACAGGCAAATAGACTAGGCAGAACTTGAGGGACAATCTGGTGGTAAGCTAAAGGGTAGCTTTTTCCTCCTATACATAGCCAGCTCAGTGCTAGAGTAGCCCAGATTCTGGAATCACCACAACCAAATATCACTCTCTAGTCAAAATCCTGCGAAACAAGTAGCCCCTTCCACAAGAATTCTTGTGGAAAGACTATGCCTGCTCTGTTCAAAGCACATCCATTAAAAGAAATCCTACCTCCTCTTCTCCACACTAGGACCTTGGAAGGAGTCCTGTCAGCTACAGCATCCTAAATTAAGCAAAAGATAGCAATTCTTTCTTTAAAAAAATATTTTATTATTTATTTTCAAGCAGAGAGAGAGAATGGGTGTGACAGAGAGAGAAAGAGAGAGAGAGAGAGAGAGAGACAGAGTGGGTGTGATAGGGCTGCTAGACACTGCAAACATTAGGCTTTGCAGGCAAGCACCTTAACCACTGAGCAATCTTTCCAGCCCAAAAGATAGCAGTTCTTGACAAGAAGCAGTTCTTTAGATTGGTACATGGAATCAGACACACTGACCAATCCATGTGTGAAACTGATCAGAATCAAAGTAGCACCAAGTTCTGTGAATTGAACTACAGTTGGAATACTGCTCAGGTTCTAAATTGGCCAGATGAGCACTGAAAGAGCTCTGAAAACATGACTGAAAAAGAATGCTTACTCCAAATCAAAGCAGATTGTCAATATACTAAAATAGAATTTTAAAAAACATTTTTTATTTGCTTATTTATTTATTTGAGAGAAAGGAAGAAAGAGGGAGAGAGAGAGCATGCGCGCGAGAGAGACAGAGAGAGCATGCCAGAGCCTCTAGCCACTGCAAACGAACTCCAGATGCATGTGCCACCTTGTGCATTTGGCTTTACGTTGGTAGTAGGGAATTGGACCTGTGTCGTTTGGTTTTGCAGGCAAGTACCTTAATAGCTCAGCTATCTCTCCAGCCTCTAAAACAAAATTTTTAAATAAAATCCAGGCTCAGCTGGGCGTGGTGTTGAAGGCCTTTATTCTGAGCATGTCTGTTGTTAGTATATAGGGAGGCTACTGATTTCTGTGTGTTTATTTTGGATCCTGCTCCATTGCTAAAAGTGTTCATCAGCTCTAAGTGTTTGCTGGTAGAGTCTTTAGGGTACTTTATGTAAAGAAACATATGATCTGCAAATAATGATAATTTGTTCTCTTACCTTCCAATTTGTATCCATTTTATGTTTGTCTATGGCCTTATTGCTATAGCTAAGACTTCAAGTACTATATTAAATAAAAGTGAGGACAGTGGACACCCTTGTCTTGTTCCTGAATTTAGTAGAAAAGTTTCAAGTTTTTCCTCAGTTAGTATTATGCTTGCTGTAGGTTTATCATAATTAGCTTTTATTATGTTGAGATATGTTCCTTCTAGTCCCAGTTTCTGTAAGACTTTAATCATGAAGGGATGTTGGATTTTGTCAAATGTCTTTTCTGTATCAATTGAGATCATGTGAGTTTTGTCCTATAGTCCATTTATATAATGCATTACATTTATGGATTTATGTATGTTGAACCATCCCTGCATCTCTGAGATAAAGCCTATTTGGTCAGGGTGAATGATCATTTTGATAGATTCTTGTATTTTGTTTGTTAATATTTTGTTGAGAATTTTTACATCTACGTTCATGAGGGAGATTGGTCTCCCTCATGAAGATTTTGTTGTGTCTGTCTCATTTTGGTATCCAGGTGATGCTGGCTTCATAGGAGTTTGATAGAAATCTTTCTTTTTCTAGTTTATGGAAAAGTTTGAGAAGCATTGGTTTTAGTTCTTCCATGAAGGTCTGGTAAAATTCACCAATGAATCCATGTGGGTCTGGGCTTTTTTTAGTTGGGAGATTTTTTTTTTAAAACTGCTTGTATCTCTGTACTTGTTATAGATCTATTTAAGTGGTTAATCTCATCTTGATTTACTTTTGGTAGGTCATATAAATCAAAGAAATCATCCATTTCTTTCAGATTTTTAAACTTAGTGCAGTATATGTTCTTAAAGTGTGTCCTTATGATTTTCTGAATTTCTTTGTTGTGTGTTGTAATGGTGTCTTTTCCATCTCTATTTTTTTTAAACTTTGAGAGACACAGAGAGAGAAAGAGAGAGAGACAGAGAATGGATACACCAGGGCCTCTCAGCTGCTGTGAATGAACTCCAGACACATGAGCCCCATTGTGTTCATGTGCAACATTGCATGCTTGCATCACTTTTTGCATCTGGCTAAACGTGGGACCTGGAGATTCGAACAAGTGTTATTAGGCTTTGCAGGCAGGTGCCTTAACTGCTAAGCCATCTCTCCAGCCCTCCATCTCTATTTTTATCAATTTGTGTCTTGTCTCTTTTTCTTTTGGTCAGATTTGCTAAGGATTTATCAATCTTGTTTATCCTTTCAGAGAACCAACTCTTTGTTTCATTCATTCTTTGTATTGTTGTTTTTGGTTTCTATTCCATTTAATTCTGGCCCAATCTTTGTTATTTCTTCCCATCTATTGATTTTTGGTTTGCCTTGTTCTTCGTTTTCCAAGGCCTTAAGGTGAAGCATTAAGTTGTTTACTTTGTGATCTTTCTAACTTCTGACCTGGAATTCACTATGTAGTCTCAGGGTGGCCTTGAACTCATGGTGATCCTCCTACCTCTGCCTCCTAAGTGCTGGGATTAAAGACGTACGCCACAACGCCTGGCCTTTCTAACTTCTTAATGTAGGCACTTAAACCTATATATGTCCCTCTTAGGACTGCCTTCATTGTGTCCCAAAGGTTTTGTTATTTTGTGTTCACATTATCATTTGATTCTGTGGATATTTTGATTTCTTTCTTGACTCATTCATCATTTAGTAATGTATTATTTAGTTTTCATGATTTTGTGTGTGCTCTATAGTTTTTCTTGCTGTTGATTTGTAGTTTAATCCCATTCTGATCAGATAGAGTGCATTATTATAGATAGAGTGAATTATTTCAATTTTCCTATATTTATTAAGGTTTGCTCTGTGTCGTAATATATGGTCTATTTTAGAGAATGTTTTACATGCTGCTGAAAAGAATGTGTATTCTACAGCATTTGGGTGAAATATTTATATGTTAGTTTCATTTGTTCTATGACCTCATTTAATCCAGATGGTTCTCTATTTATTTTTTTCTGGGATGATCTATCAATTGATGAGAGTGGGGTGTTGAAATCACCCACTACAACTGTGTTTGGTGTTATCTGTGACCTTAATTCTAATAGTGTTTGTTTGATGAAATTGGGAGCTCCCACATTAGGTGACTATATATTTAGAATCGTAATGTGTTGGAGTGTTCCTTTAATCCATATGAAATGTTATTTATCTTTTCTAACTAATGTTGGTTTGAAGTCTACCCTGTCAGATATTAGAATAGTGACACCTGCTTGTTTTCTAGGCCCATTTGTTTGAAATACATTTTCCATCCTTTCACCCCAAGATAGTGTCCATCTTTTATGGAAAGGTGGGTTTATTGGAGGCAACAAATAGAAGGATCCTGCTTTTTAACCCAGTCTGCAAGCCTGTATCTTTTTGATTGGGGCATTGAGGCTGTTGATATTAAGAGTTATTATTTATTTGTGTTTCATAGTTTAATTATGACAGTGAGATGTTCTTTCCTGATTTTGTCTGTTTGGTGTTCTATAGGCTTCCTGTATCTACACTGGCATCACTTTCCCTATTTGTGGTAAGCTTTCTTCTATGATTTTTGTTGAAAATACCTGCTATGCCTTTGGAGTGAAATTCTTCTCCTTTTACTATGCCCTGAATTCTTATGCTTGATCTCTTCACAGTATCCCAAATGTCTTGAAATTCCCATTCATGCCTTCCTCTTAGTTTGTATTTCTCTTTGTTGGACTGTACAAAATCTGCCACCTGGTCGTCTTCTGTTTTAGGTATTGTGTCCTCTCCTTGATCCCTTCTACTGGTGAGACTTTCTACAGTTTTCTATTTGACTTACTCTGTTTTTCATTTCTAATACTGATGTTTGGAATTTTTTCATTATTTCCATTTCCTTACTCACATTTTTTATTGACCTCCTTATTTCATTAAGTCGATTTCCTGTGTTCTCCTTCTGGAGTTTGTTTTCTTCTTTGATTCCTTTGATTTCTTTGATAACTATAATTTTTTAAAAAATGTTTTTCAGGCATTTCACTTAAAACAGTCTCACTGGGAGTCATTTCTGATGGATTTATAATTTTGATGGGATATTGTCTTGACATTTTGTGTTTCTTGTATTATAATGTAGAGATGTTTGCTTCTTGAGTTAATTTGATGCTTGGGCTTTCTAATAATTTACAGTGTTCTTAGCCTTGTAAATCCGACTTTATATATCTTCAGGGAAGGATTTAAGGTGCCAAATATAGCTCTTATATGCAAAGAAAACAGTAGGAGTGACCCTAGGTGTTGAGTATACCTGCTATTCATGTATTCTAGTATACTGGGTAGAGCAATTTACTAGGAAATTCTAAAATTCAACTGAGCAATATACACATTCAAATCAATCAAGCAGAGAGTATTTGTGCAAGTGTGGGGGTTAAAACAAGGAGATAACCTAATAAAACCAAAGACCCTAAGGGTGTGTGTTGTCCTATACCCTTAATCCTGTCAAATGGGAGATTGAGATTTCTGGTCTGAAATGGGTTCCAATCAGTCTGTGGCTGAGTCAGATGCTGCCCACAATAATAACAGAAGCAAAACACAAAGGCCATATAAAGCAGCAAGCATCAAAAGCAACAATAATCAACACCAAAACACAGCTTATATGAGAATGGTACAGCCAACCATGAATATGTAACACATAACCTGCCCTGTCATGGAAAGAGAGATTAGTAATTTCAGTGTAGGCCTATGTAGCTGCCTTTGTGTAAGTAGGCCCTGTTACCTTTTGGGATAGCTTCCAATTTCACCTGAATGCCCACATTGATCCCTCTCTGTTTTGCTGTGGATCTGGTGTTCTAATCAGCTGTGCTGGATGGCATGTGGTTGGGGGTGAATGAGTTCTCTGGTGGTTCATTGGGGCACAATCACTTGGGGAATGGTAGACTGTGCAGGATGTCTGGAGTTCTACTGGAGCCGCTCAGCTGGTTTGTGATCTCCTTCAGCAGCTGCTCAGCTGGTCCCTTCTGTTTTCCCCTTCAGGTTTCTTGACTTTGTGAGAAGGCTGATGTGAGTAGAAAATCCCTCCAACTAGCTCTGCACTGGCCAGGAGGGCATGCATGCAAATCAGGCCACAGGTACCTTGGCGGGATTCTGGCTGGACTCCTCCCTTCTAGAAGATCTGAGTCTCTCCTTTTCTGCTGTGGTTGATAAAAACTTAAATCCTTCACTTTTTGGAAGAGTGTAATTTGCTATTTTTCTACTTGTTTCCTTCCCTAGACTGCTTTGGTGTAGCTTCTATGCTACTATCTTACCAGAGTCTTAGAACACCCAGCATTTTAACTTTATAATGTTGGGAACTTCAAAGTAGAAATAAAGGATGCTAGAAATATATGTGACTTTTACTTTGGTCATATTATTTATGATCTGTTTTCTTAATATTCTGTATTTTCTATCTTGGAATTAGGAATATCTGTATAGCTATACACATAATTAAAATGGTAAATGTATAATTCTGAAATATGATTCAATAACTAAATTTGCTTTCTGGAAAAGATATAGTGTACTGTATCAAATTTATATATTACATTATTCTGGCAAATGTTCTAAAAAGATTGTTTAAGCTATTTTAGTTCTAGAACTTCCTTCCTCCTCTCAGGACATAAAAAATGTGATTATATATTAACTTTATATAACCTCCTGTGAATTTTGCCTTATTAAATATTGTGCCTTATTTTATGTAAAAAAAAATCTAAAGATGAAAACAGTTGAATAAATCATAGGTAAAGATAGGTACTGAGTTCTTTCAAAGACAAATCTATAGAATTAATAAGATGAGCAATATCAAACAAAATAAACCCAAAGAAATTGAAGCTGAACATCTAAAGACAAAGAAGGAAATCATAAAAGCAGGTAAAGAAAAACAATGCAGCATATATATGGGGACAAGAATTCAAACCACAGTGTATTTTTCACTTGAACTGAGAAGGGCCAGAAGATAGTCAGAACATAGTGGCACAACACTTTTCAGTGTCATGAACCTTTATATCTTATGATTAGTGAAAATTTTTCTATAATGTCATAAGATTATTTCCTAGAATGATAAAAATAAGTGCAGAATATTGTGTATAGTGTTCTAGATTTTATATGCTGTTATGAAGTGAACTTCAGTATTATTATTAGAAGAATAAAGCAAGATTCCAAAGAAAATATGTAAACTTGCTTTTCAGGAAAGTAAAAGAGAATATTTTTAAAATATAAGAGTGAATGGAAAATGAATAGACTCCTACCTAGTGGGAACAGAAGATAGTGTATAGGGGCAGGAGTACAGGAATAGCAGTTCGACTTCTCTGAATACATCTTATTCTATATACAGTTTTATTTTGTATTTCAATAATTTAAAGTACACTCAATCTTTATGAAGAGCAATCCTTAAAGACTGACAAAATGAAACTAAGAAAGCTGTGTCTTAACTACACAGAGGATTCTTCAAGTGACTTTAAAACAAATTAATTTGACTCTCCATTCATAGGAGGATCTATGAGGAAAAAAAGAGCTACAAAAAAATTCCTAAATTGTATTCTGTAGACATACTGCTTGAATGCAAAATGTCACCCATAGACTCATATGTGTGAACAATTGTTCCCTAGCTGGTAGCACCCTTTAGGAAAGTTATAAAATCTTTGGGAGGTGGAGTGGTGTTGGTGAAAGTGCATCAATTGGTGGTATGCCTTGAGGTTTTAAAGTGGGGTCCCACTTGCTTTTTACCCTTAGTTTCCTGCCTGTGGGTGAAATGTAATGAGCCTACAGGCCATGCATCTCCAGCCATAAAACTTCCCCTCAAAACTGTAAACTGAAAATAAACCCTTTCCTTCCTTAAGTTGCTTCTAGTCAGCTATTTTATTCTCACAACGAGAAATTAACTACTACACAAGGGAATATCATAAACTTAAGGATAAATTTTATGGAGGACATAATCTACCAAATTTCACTTTTGATATAGATACATTCAACAATATTTGAGATGCCATGCAAGATACCCACTTCATAAAATACATGTTCTTCATGATGCCCTTTTAGGTGTGGGCAATGTATGAATGTGATGAGATGTCATTCCTATGGTTAGCTTTTGGTATGTGGCAATGTGAAGAGTTTTGCAGATATAATTAACCCGATATAATTTAACTTGAGGTTAATCATGAGAGATTAACTTGAGTTGCTTTTTATTGACTGATTGTGGTGCTAGGGGTAAAATTCAGGGCCTTGTACATGTTTGGCAAACATACCAGTGACAAGCCATATCCCCAACCTTTTTAAAAATATATTTTATTTTTATTTATTTATTTGAAAGAGAGAGACAAAGAGACAGAGAAAGAGAATGGGTACACCAGGGCCTCCAGCCACTGCAATTGAACTCCAGACACATGTGCCAACTACCTCTATGTGGATCCTGGGGAACTGAACCTGTGACTTTTGGCTGTGCAGGCAAGTGCCTTAACCACTAAACTATCTTTCCAGCCTCCCCAACCTTTTAAAGATGATTTAGAGGTGAGATATGGAAGAAGTTAGTGTGATTTGAAGCAACAGAGATACTTTCTTTTTGACCTAGGAGAAGCAAGCTGACACAAATTTTAAAGCTGCAAAAAGGTGACTTCTATCAATGTGTACTTGCAAGAGAATCCTAAGTCTCACATGAGACCTAGCCTGTTGACAGTTTAATTGCACCCTTGTGAAACCCTGAGCAAAAGGCCCACAAAGCCTTCTAGATCCCTGACCCAAAGAAATGGGGAGGGGAGAGAATAAATGTTTGTTGGTTTAAAGTAAGTTTGTGATAATTTATGTGCTAACTATGTGTCCAAAGAAAACTAATATAGTGTGATACTGATTAAAGAAATTAAGTTCATAGCTAATCCTCCTTACATAGTCCTACTAAGTCAATGCATCAAAAATTCTGGCCTGGCATGGTGGTGCATGCCTAATCCCAGAACTCAGGAAGCTGAGGAAGAAGGATTGCTGTGAGTTTGAGGCCAGCCTGAGACTACAAAGTGAATTCCAGGTCAGCCTGGGCTACAGTAAGACCCTATCTCAAAAAACAAAACAAAACAAAACAAAACAACAACAACAACAACAACAAAACACAAAACAAAACAAAACAAAAAAACCAAAAACCAAAAAAATAAACAAACAAAAAAAAGGGCTGGAGAGATGGCTCAGAGGTTAAAGATGCTTGATTTCAAAGCCTGCCAGCCTGGGTTCAACTCCCCAGTATCTACTTAAAACCAGATGCAGAAAGTGGCACATAGTCCAGGAGTTTGTTTGCAGTGGCAAGAGGACTGATGCGCTTATTTTTTTTTTTTTTTTAAGGAGTAGAATTTTTATTTATTTATTTATTTTCATTTTTTTAATCACCCCAGCACCATTACCTTAGTTTTTATTTATTTTTATTTTATTATTTATTTATTTATTTTCTTTTTTTCTTTTTTTTCTTTTTTTTAATTATTTTTTTATTTATATTATTCTGATTTTACATTCATAGTATTGGTTCCATTGTCCTCCTCCCTGTCTCTCTTTCTCTCTTGCAAATAAATAACTTTTTAAAAATTAAAAAAAAACAAAAATAAATTATTCTAAGCAATTTTTGTAGAAATGGATACATGGTTTAAAAATTAATATCGA
This sequence comes from Orientallactaga sibirica, assembly GCA_036365145.1. Taxonomy (NCBI): domain Eukaryota; kingdom Metazoa; phylum Chordata; class Mammalia; order Rodentia; family Dipodidae; genus Orientallactaga; species Orientallactaga sibirica. Next base: position 13,462,953 of record JAEOAD010000001.1, read on the forward strand.
AAGGAAAATACACAAAAGGATTAAAAAGTTTTTGGAAGGGCTGAACATGGTGGCTTACACCTAAAATCCCAACACTTCAGAGGATAAGATAGGAGAATTGCTGTAAGTTTGAAGCCAGCCTAAGTGATAGGATGAGAACCAGCTCAGTATGGGCTGGACTGAGACTCTGCTTCAAAGAAAGAATGAAAGAAAAAACAAGCAAACAAATCATTTTTGGAGAGACTGCTCAGTAATAGCAGAGTGCTTGAATACCATATTTAAGGCCCTAGGTTCACTCCTTAGCACCAAGAACAAAATAGTTTTTTTGTAAAAGCATAATATTGGGGCACTTACACTGCATTATTTTAGTATATATAGTAAAGCTACAGTAATGAAGATGGTATATTAACAGCACTGATCAAATAGGCATACATATGCACATTAATATAGCAGATCTATGAGTATTAGAAACAGACTTGCATGCACAGGATCCATTAGCCTTCATAAAGCTGCAAAGGTAAACCAATGGACAGTATTTTAAACAAGTAAAGCTAGAAAAATTTGATATTCATAGGTAAAACCAAAAAGCAAACCAAAACCCTGTAACTATGCTTTATAACTATCAGACTGAGTTTGGACTGTTTATAAAAAAGCTATCATAGCTGGGCATGGTGGCACATACCTTCAATCCCAGCACTTGAGAGGCAGAAGTAGGAGGATCCCTATGAATTCCAGGCCACCCTGATCCAACATAGTGAATTCCAGGTCAGCTTGGACTAGAGTGAGAGCCTACTTAAAAAAAAAAAAAAAAAAAAAAGCTATCATAGACCACGTGGCATAGAAACCATAGAAATTTATTTTGTATAATGCTGGGGATAGATATTAAGTATAAGGCTCTGTTAAGGACCCTTTCCTAGACTTCAGACTGCCAACTTCTTACACCTATTACAGAAAAAGAAGGATAGAGAGCTCTCTGGGGTCCCTTGTATAATAGTACCAATCTCATTTATAGGACTGAAGCTCTCACAACCTCAAACACTTCCAAAAGTCCCCACTTCCTCATATTTTACAGTAGGGGCTAGGAATTGGGAGGGGGCCATAAACATCATTCCATAGATAGTATAATAGATAAAAGTTACTTCAAAATGAATTACAAATTTAAATATAAAACCAGAACTACAAAAATATTTTAGGAACAAACAAAGGTGAAAATCTTTGTAACCTTGGGTTAAAGATTTCTTAGCTATGATGCCAAAGAAAAATTCATAAACAAATCAACAAATTCGATTTCCTTCTAATTAAAAAACTTTTGTGTTTGGAAAACATTGTTAGAAAAATAAAAAGGCAAGCCATAAACTGGGAGAAAATATTTGCAAAACACATATCTGATAATGCTCCTACAACTGAATAATAAAGACAGATAATGAAATTAAAAGATGGGCAAAAGGTTTGAATACACATATCAGCAAATATGCATATGAAAAGACATGCAACATCATTAATACACAGGGAAATGCAAATTCAACCAATGATGTGATACCATTACACATCTACTAAAAATGGCCAGAATGAAAACAGCACCAAAGGCACACATGGCAATATTGGGCAATTCTGGTGTGGATGCAGGGCTACTTCAGCTCTCAAGCATTTCTGGCTGGAAAGCAAAATGGTATATAGCACAGCACTACTGAAAACTGTCAGTTTCTTGTTCACTCAAATATTCAGTTACCACATGACCTAAATATCCCTTACCCATTCATTTACTCAGAAGAAACATACAAGCCTGTTTGCATAAAAATTTGTCTGTGGATGTTTATAGTAATTTAATTCAAAATTGCTAAAACTTAGAAACATCCCAATTGTTCTCTAACTGGAAAATGAGAAAATAACGTGTAATATATCTATATACTGGAATAGTGCTCAGCTTACTGGCTACTGACTAAATAACATGGGGAAATCACAGATGTTTCAGGTCAAGTGAAAGAAATCAGTTTCAAAAGGTACACATTGCATGATTCATTTACACAGCATTCCAAAAAAGCTAAAACCGAAAACCATAGGGCAGAAAACTGACCAGTGTTTACCAAAGGCTGGTCGGATGGTTTATAGTGATTGTCAACTTTACAGGACCTAGAATCACCTGAGGGACTAGGTATATTAGGTTAGCCTCTGTGCCTGTCTGTGAGGGACTATCCTGATTAGCTTAATTCAGGTAGAAGACCTACCCTAACTGTGGGTGGCACCGTTCTATGAGCTGGGTCTTACACTGAATTAAAAGGAGTGAGCTGGTTGAGCTACAGCATTCATCACTCTCTGCTTCCTCACTGTGGGCAGAACGTGACCAGCTCTGCTTCAAGCTCCTGCTGCCACCCGTAAAATGAACTAAGCGCTTCCTTTCTTAAACTGAATTTTGTCAGATATTTTGTCGAACAACGAGAAAGTAACTGATAGAGCTGAGATGAGAGGAGGAATTTATTAGAAAGGGATAAAGGGGGATTATTCTATATCTTAATTGTGATTTCATGTAGTTGTGATTAAAAGATTATATATTTGTCAAAGATTAAATAACTATATACAAAAAAGAAACCTATTGTGTTAAATGCCAATAAACTTTACTTAAAACCAATACCAGGCCTGGAGAGATGGCTTAGTGGTTAAGCACTTGCCTGTGAAGCCTAAGGACCCCCGTTTGAAGCTTTATTCCCCAGGATCCACATAAGCCAAATGCATGCATCTGGAGTTTGTTTGCAGTGTCTGGAGGTCCTGGTGCACCCATTCTCTCTATCTATCTGCCTCTTTCTCTGTCACTCTCAAATAAATAAATAAATAAATAAACAACAACAACAACAAAAACCAACACCAAGAAAAGATATTATAGCTTCTGCTTCTACAATGCACTTTCAGTGAAAAATTTTGTTTTGTCTAAGATAATGACCAGGAACTTATTCACTAGCTTAGAGTAACTGTACATTTATTGTGCATGAGGGAAAACAGTTATTTGTAGGTTGACTTGCCCTGAATTCTGCTGATGGAGGATGGAAGGAAGCTGGTCAATGAGATGTTCTCTTTGATCAAACAGTAATTCTAGATAAAGAAAGACTTCATCGATCGCATTTCTGCCTGGGTTGTTTTGTGCCTGAAATTAAGTTATTGTTTTAGTTTTAAGGCCTGCTTCAACACGGATTTTAATCCTGGATATGGTGGGACCTGTAAAGACCTACCAGCCTCCCAAACAATTTACTTTGCTAATCCACGTTTCCATGCACACTAGGAATAAAGAGTGGCACTCTTGAAATTCAAAGAGCCTTACAAATGTATTCAGTTGGTTGACAACTCCTAGAGGAGGCAGGTGCTCTTTTCAGAACCCTGGCTTTGAAGATGGAAGCATGTTTTGCATTTGAGTCAACATATCTGGTAATACAAGGCCTTATGCACAAAGCGTATATGTGCAACAACACTGCTAGTTATTCTCTCAATGACAGCTTCTAATATTTGGTCTAGAAAATTCCATAGGTTCTACCACTACATTTATAGATAAGGTCTTGTTTAAACTCAAACTTGCTATAGACTTAAAATGAAGCATATGTAGCACATATTTCTTTTGCTGTTCTGAGCCCCCTTGAGGCATGGGATATTTATAGAGAATTTGCTGTAATAAGGATAGTAGCCTCCAGTTGTCTTTTGAATAAAGGACCTTCTCTACTGGTATCATATTTATTAGTGTTGAGCAGAGATAGTTCTGGTATTAGCAAGATGATAGCAATTATAATTAATTCTCCTTAAAGGTGGGATCCCTCCTTGGAAGCTCCAATAAGACAGAGGAGTAGGAACTGTGAATAAGTGCAGAGACGTGGAAGCAATCAGCACACCCTGGGATAATTCTAATTGATTAGGCTCCTTCTGCAGTCTAGAATGGAGAGTGTCAGGCTGATCTTCTTTTGTCTCTGTGGTATAGGGAAACTTTAAGCCTTTACTTCAAACCCTGACAAGCTTTATTTTTGTGTTCCTAGGACTTAATGTTTCCTGAAAGAGCAGATTTAATTGGGTTATGTCATTGCCATCCAACATGTTGTGGCCATGAGGCAAAAGTTGTCTATTTGAGGAAATTTAAAGTATATATCCCCTATTCATTGATATAAGAGAAGCAACTTTCAGCCTCTTGAGGATACTGCCTTGGGTAGCTTGGGTGTAGCATGGGGCACACTAAATGCTTTCTGAATAATGAGAACACCATCAGGTTCTGGGCTGCTTGGCCTAAATAAAGTAACTGAGAGAGGTCTTTACCCACCCAACCCCCTTCTTATTTTCTTAAATTATAACACTAAGCTATCACCTATCAAGTCTACATAATAATATAGACAAGATAACATGTGCCTGGGAGTTTTGGCAGCAACAATATGTAGTATAGACACAGGGCTTATAAAAAGCTGACAGTGGGCAGTAGGGTACTAAGTTTGCATTCTTCTCAGGGACAGTAAATATAGAAGCAGCTGGCTAGTGTGCTGTGTGGATTCAATTATTCTGGCACCTGTGGAGATGCCTCTATTCCAAGATCAACTGGTGGCTTGCTTAGCTGGAGCTGGCATTCTGCATGCTCTCTCTGAGTGCAGTTCAGAAGGTTGAGCTGGAACTATGTTGGAAAGACATTGAATATATATTCAGTTATTGTGATGTGAGTTGGAGTTGAGGAATCTGAATGGTTAATGCTCTGGTCTGCACAGGAAACCAGAGCACCAGCTCTAATTAAAGGAACTGACTGCACTCCCAGTGACAGTTGTGCCAATCAACAAAATAGTTTTATCACTACACTGCCTACACACAAATAAATAAGGCATTCTCTATTGATACCCTGTTGCTGGTTCTAAAATGTTATCTTCACATGATATCAAAGTAATAGTTGCTACATCTGCTTTCACCCATTTCTCCAGTTTTCATATTGTCACTCTTAGGAAGGCATTTGTTGTCATTTTCAGAATATTTGCTACTGTTAAAGTTAAAGGAGACAAAAGGGGAACAAGATAAGGAACACAGGATTTATTCTGATCAACTAAATTTCTTACCTTCTGTGTCTGAACCTCCCAACATAAAATAAGTGTAATAATAACATACTGTATTTTGAGGATATTTGAGGGTTTATAAAATATAATTTTTACAAATTTTCTCAATATAATTATTATGACTATCTTAAAATACCATGTACACTCATAACCATTTCAAAATTATCAGTTTTTGTTATTGAATATATTCCTAAAAATTATAACATCACCATGCTACTATTTCAAAATATTTGATGACTATACATAAAATATAATTGGTTTCCTTTGTACTTATGTATATTGTAATTAAGCTTTTAAGATATTTTTCTGAGAACAAGTCTATAAGCTTTACCACATTGCCAAAACAGCCCATAGCGTGCATTTGGGCTCATACAAGCTTCAAGCATTGTTAGGACTTTCCTTATCTTTATTATTTCCTATTCATAAGTATGAAAGTGCAGAAAGATCTACCACTGAAGTCTCAGGTTAACAGTCACAAATATGGACTCTAGTGTCAGTGTCTTCACCTATAAAATGAGTAACAAGAGTACCCAAAAGTTTTTGTATTGTTTCATTATTAATAAATTGGTTAATGAGTTTCAAAGTGATTACTATAGTGACTGTCACATAAAACATAACTTTATGCATGTTGACTAATTTTATTACTAGTACTGGCATGGGTAAATATGTAGTCTTCTTTTGGTTTTCCTTCAGTATTCATGGGTGAGTGGTTCTAGGATTGCTAGATACCAAACACTACAGATACTCAAGTCCTTATATAGGCATAGCATTTGCATATAACCAATGCATTTCCTCCTACAAACTTTAGATTATTTCTAGATTATTTATAACATAAAATACAATGTAATGCTATCTAGTTATTATACTATAGTGTTTGGAGAACAATGACAAGAAAAAAGTCTGTACGTGTCCACTACAGCATAATCTTTTCCTCAAATATTTCCCATCTGAAATTGGTTGAACCTCTGGATATATAACTCACAGACCAGGAATGCTGACTATACCTTAATAAATAAACTTGTATACAAGCAGGCACTAATAAAACATTCCGTGGCCCCAACATTTAAGATAAGGGCTGAAGCTAAGGAAGAAGCAATCTGAAATAATGCTTGCACCCTCCTACTTATGGGCTCATTGCCATATCTAATGACTATGTGAGAGACGTTAAAAACAAAGAGAGGAAATCATTCAGAGAGATTATGCTTTTTTTTTTTTTTTTTTTCGAGGTAGGGTTTCACTCTAGTCCAGACTGACCTGGAATTCACTATGTAGTCTCAGGGTGGCCTTGAACTCACAGTGATCCTCCTACCTCTGCCAATTGAGAACTGGGATTAAAGGCATGCGCCACCATGCCCAGCTGAGATTTTGCTTTTTTAGAACGGGGACAGGTTAACAAAATTTGTAGAAAGAAACAGAATAGCAATACTACCTGAATAGTATATCAATGCACACAAACTCAAATATTGTTAGTGGAAAAAACTATTACACATTACGTAAAAAAAACTATTACACATTTGTAAATTGTTTTGCTTGGTTTACACAAAAACAGTATTAATTTTTGCAGTATTTACTTCTTTTTCATTCTGAGACATTTATGGAACAACTGAAGACTTGATTACTTTACTCTGAGTCCAACCTGTTAAAACAATAGCACACTACTTATTGTCTACTGTGTGTCAGATGTCATGGTAGATGTTTTATACTCATAATCTCATTTAACTCTCACACAAGTTTAAAAGTATAATTTATAGTTTAAAGGAAATGAAGTTCAAAAAACATAAAGTGGCTTATCCAAGCGTGATGTTTAATCTTCATGGTAACTTGACTAGATTTAAAATCCTCTAGGAGACATTTCTGAGCATGTCTGTGAAGGCATTTCTTAGAGAAGTGTAACTGAAGGAGGTAAGACCTACCCTGAATGGTCTAGGATTCTAGACTGAATAAAAATGGAAGTTGAATAGACTTAGCTAAGGACCATCATTTACTTCTCTCTGCTTCCAGTATGTTTCAATATGAGAAATTGTAGCTGTGAGTCACAACTGTCACTATGTCTTCCCTACCATGATGGACTGCACCCTGTTTAAGTTCCTTCTTGTCAAGCATTTTGTCAGAGACAGGAAAAGTAATTAATATAATGAGATAATAAATAGCTAATAAATAACATACCTACTCATTCTTGGTTGGAGAACTGTTTTATTTAACAGATGTCAGAGAAAACAGAAAAGATCTCAAGGTCTATCAATATGACAAGAAAAGATATCCAACTGCCCATCATGAGATGTATCACAACTGCCAGGGGCCAGGAAAAATTGCCAAGGACATGACACGAGTACTGCTCTCACTGTTAGCCTGACAACCAGCTCCAGAGTAATGGTGACAGATACCTGTGGTCAATTAAAACCCATCAAAGTAGCTATCCAGAGGCTATACAAAATTCAACTTAATCAGACTGCCATGGCTTTGGAAACATTATGGAAGAGAGTATGGAAAGATTTTAAGAGCCACAGAGTGGGGAGTGGGTAGGAGGAATACCCCTTCCCCACAGAGACTGACTAAAACCTTCATGACCCCACAGGGAATACCATACCCCACTGGGGCTTTCTCCAGGGAAGTGGGAGTAGGTGTGAGAGGATAAAATATCACCTTTTATAAAATAAAATTTAAAAGAAAATAACAGAGCTAGAATTCAGATTCTGTTTATCTGACTCTAAAATCTATATCCTTTCTACTATATAACTATAATGATAGCCACATATAAAGGTTGTATGTATGTATATATGTATGTATTTAGGGTCTAGAACTAAAGCCTACTACATCAGAATCTAGGAAGCAGTAGGAAAAGTTAAAACATGAATTCCTTGTATTAGATGAAATGCTAAGAACTGCTACTGAAATGATGTTTTGTTCAGAGAAGGTCTCTCCAGTCCTTCTCCAGGACAATGGGCAGCACAGAAAGTGTTCGATTTAATTAGTTGTGTATGTAGAAAGAGACAGTCATCTGTTTCCATGGAGTCAAACACATCACTGGCATACTTCTCCATGGAAACAGAGAAGGGGAAACAGAAAATGCTAAAGTGAATGAATTCACTGAGCAGTTGGTGAACAAAGATTCAAGAAAAACAATTCATCTGTAAAACTGCGACACTAGCTTAGACAAGAGAAGCAGCATCTATTTAGAGATCATCAAACATGGTACATCAAAGGATGTTTAAAACAGACTGAAATAATGATGAAATAGTTATTTTAGCACGAACATACAAGTGTTAGGAAATGCCCCAGGGCAAAGGTGTGATTATCTGTCTACACACAGAAGACACAAGGACACAACTATTAACAGATGAGCAGTATTCCCCCGTCAGGACTGGATGAGGTGACAGAAAATACAGGAAATCAATCAATAAAAATATTAGCTCTATACTGGCAGCACATCATGACGTTTTAGCTTTTAAGGATTTATTTTCTGGGGATATAAAATATAGAAAAGTCCCCAAGTTTTTACAATAAAACACAGTCAATTTTTATGATTGAGGTACTATAAGTGTTACAAATTAACAACATACTACACATTTTGTTTACTTTGAAGGCTATTTTCATAAAAATAATTAAGAACTTATTTTTAATATATATTATTTATTTATTTTAGAGAAAGAGGGAGGGAGGAAGAAAGAGAGAAAAGAGAGAGAGACAGCAATTGCCAGGGCCTCCAGCCACTGCAATTCTTGATGCATGTGCCCTCTTGTGCATCTGGCTTACATGGGTCCTGGAGAGTCAAACCAGGATCCTTTGGCTTTGCAGGCAAATGCCTTAACTGCTAAGCCATATCTCCAGCCCCAAGAATTCATTTTATATGGTTCTTTTTCTTGAGACATTCTGATTTAATTTTTTTTTCATCAGGGAATTTAATCTTATCTGCCTCTCACTTCAACTTAATTCAACTAAATCAAACATTACTTTAGTCCTGGCCTTCAAGGTAATAATAGATTCTTGAGGAGGAAGGATATTTAAAAATTATAATATTTATTCACTCAACAAATATTTATAATGTGCTTACTATGTGATAAGTAATATGCTGGATTTTGTGTATTTAGTAATAAAGAGTAGACTCACTCAGTCTACTCTTGTGGAGGCCACGAGCTAATGGAAGAGAAAGATGGTAAACCGGTCATACACATAAATACCTAGTTATCTAGTCTGAGACAAAGTCTGTGAAGGAAGACTACAGAGTGCCAAGAGGAAACAATAAAGAAATTTAACCGAGACTAGATTGTCTGAACTGGTCTCTTTGAAGAAATGACAGAGTGGAGAATGGAGGAGTGACTAAGAATTAGTCAGACAGACAACATCATGGAAATCCCTGAGATGGAAAAGGGCAGAGCAGGTTTGAGAAAATAAAAGAAAGCAAATTTTCCTAGGAGGAGAGTTGTAAATGGTGAGGTTGGGGAGGGAAAGAGGTATGCATAGTCTTTTCCACTTTGTTCCAAGTGTAATAGCAAGCAATTAAAAAGAGTTTTAAATAGGAAAATTTCCTAAGTATTTACATGATTTTCAGTGCAAGCCAAGATGGAACATTAGTAAAAGGTCAAAAAAGACAAATTAGGGCTGGAGGGATAGTTTAGCAGTTAAGGCATTTGTCTGCAAAGCCAAATGACCCAGGTTTGATTCCCCAGGACCCATGTTAGCCAGATGCACAAGGTGGCACATGTATCTGGAGTTCATTTGCAGTGGCTGGAGGCCCTGGCATGCCCATTCTCTCCCTCCCTCCCTTCCTCTCTCTCTCTCTCTCTTTTCTCTGTCTTCCTCTTTCTAGCAAATAAATTAATAAAAATAAAATATTTTTTAAAAAGACAAATTAAATTCAGGCATTTAAGGACTTATTCTTAGGTGGCAAAAAACCCAAATAATACAATTATTTATAAAAGTCAAGATAGGGGCTTGAGGTCTAGCACATACTTAACATGTGCAGAAACCTGGGTTTGACTTCCAGTATAAGAAAGATATGAAGAAAGGAAAAGAAAAAGGAAATGGAAGAGGAAAGAAAAGAAAACAGAAGCAGAGGAAAGAGAAATGAATGGAAAAAGGCAAGAGAAAAAGAGAAGGAAAGGGACCAACACTAATACTAACACTTGGGAGAGGGAAGCAGTAGGATCAGGAGTTGAAGCTCGTCCACAGCAACACAGTGTTCAAGGCTAGCCTGAGCTATAAACGATCCTGTCGCAACCTCTCTCCCTGTCCTCTCCCCAAACCTGGTGACAACAAATGACTCTTGGGAGTATTGACATTGTTCTGTTACTTGACTTAGGTGGTGGTCACATGGACGTGTGCTTAACATTTATCTGTTAAATTGGACATGTAAATTGTATATGCCTCTCTCTCTACATCTAAATAAATAGAAGATAAATATATTTGTTGTAATTTTTTAAATAAAATAATTAAGGTGGAAAAAGTGGGAACAATAGGTACAGATGACTTAAGAATATTGGTTTTGTTGATAGAGTAACAACTCCCGTCCACACTCTCATTCTTCTTTTAAGGGATAGTGTACCCTGAGTTTGGCTGGGGCATGACACTATACAGGGATACTCTTACTTTTTCTTCCTGAGGTAAGGCCTTGCTCTAGCTCCAGCTGACCTGGAATTTACTATGTAGTTTCAGAGTGGCCTTGAACCCATGGGGATCCTCCTACCTCTGCCTCCCAAGTGCTGGGATTAAAGGCTTGTGCCACCACACCTGGCTTTAGCTTCTTTTGTTCTAGGTGTGGTTCTGTGCTAACTCAAGTCCACCCCCTTCAAGACAAACTGTTTTCCATCCACTTTCTCTTTCCTCCATCCTGTTGGCTGAGTTTTGATTGCAAAGTCAGTACCTGCCTTCAACCCAGAGGACAGCTATGTCAACACTGAAGAATGGCAGCACCATGCCCAGGCAGCATGCCTGGTTGACTTTGTGAAGCTGAGGTGTTTGCCTCAGACTGCTCTCCTATCTTTATATTATTGTCAGGATGAACTATACTCTACCTTTATCTTCTTCCAGTGGTTGTTCTGGCAATTTAGTTGCTGGGCAAGCTGAGAGATATGGTAATACATACAGTGGGAAGGAACAGGGAAGATAACATGTTTACAGAAAATGTAGAAGAAAAGAATGGAAGAAAAGATTGAAGGTCTAATGATCAGAAGCTTAAACAAGACAGAGAAAATTCCCTGGGAAGACGGGAAAAGACATAATATAGAACTTGTGTGGAAGAACTAGCCCTTTACAAGAAGAGGAATACTTGTTGTTTAACCAGAAAGAAGGAAGGGAGAAAAGAAAGAAAAAAGAAAAAAAGAAAGAAGAAAGAAAGAAAAAGAAAGGAAGGAAGGAAGGAAGGAAGGAAGGAAGGAAGGAAGGAAGGAAGGAAGAAGATGGCTACAAATATAGGGAAGTTTGTAGATGTCAAGTTTAAAGGTGAGAGGTTTCCTACTTAAGGTTTTCATTTCTTCAGAGACCATACAGTATTGTCTAAGACAGGGCACAAGGGACACTGGCAGTTAGAGGTTTCAGTAGAGAAGAAAGGTATGAAACATTGATGATGACAAAAGGGAGTATGAATGAACATTTGTTGAGTACTTAGTTGATGTGGGAATCATGGTGTTTGTAGACAATTCCATAATGCTAGGATGAATATCTAAATCAGACAGTTTATGGGAGGGAGGGATTTATTTCAAGCTTACAGATTCAGGAGAAGTTCTGTCAATGGTGGAAGAAGTTGCTTCTATACATCCAAGCATGGGAAGCAAAAAAACACCAACATCAGCAGCCAGCACCACAAGCAAGCATGGCCAGAGCTCAAACCTCTCTGCATACCTTTGGGCTGAAAGTTAAGATCTACTCCAGTGACCCCTCCCCCACACCATGCCACCTAGTGGGAGTCTGCCTGCTAGGGACTGAAACTTCAAACTCAATTTTAATAAAGCACTTGAGTCTAGGAGACACAAGTTCAAACTACCACACTTAGACTTTGATATTATGAATCTGCAAGCCAAGTTCAACTTCTCTGGGGTAGGCAGGGTACATAAATTATGTCTCTCCTATATCCTGAGTTGGAAATGTAATAGCCAGGTAAAACAGGAGGTGATCAAAAGATTTTTACAAAAGATTTTAATAATACAACTTGAAATTAAGGAAGGCTCAACAGAGAAAGGTAAAGAGAAATTAGTAGTCTGCAGTAGAATAGATAATGGATTGGAAGTCTCAGTGAGGATGAGAAACTACCGTTTCTTAGTAGTAAGTGAGTTGGCAGCAAAAGTGTTTCAGTCGATGATGGAATGTTCACATGAGTGATGCGGAGGCTGTGGAAAATGTCAAGTTCCAGGAGGAACAGTGGATGTAGACAGCTGAGGTGAAATAAGGATAGTATCTCTGTAGAGGGAGAGAAATCTATACAAAGATTCATGGCAAATAGTTTGATATCAAAGAAGTAGTCATTTATTTAGGTATGAAGAAAGTGATGTGATAGCAGAACAAAAAAGGTAGGGAGGAGCCTGTGTAGACAAAAGTACAGAACACTAGAAATATTCTCTGGTTTTACCACAGATTAGGGTTCATTGGTAGAAGTGCTTGAAGAAACTAGAAATGTAAAATGAAAATAAATTCTGAAGAAACAAGTATGAAAGGTCAAGTACTTCAGACTTTTTATTTTGCAGCCCTGGTTGTTAAATCATGATGTCATAAGACACGTATAAAAAAATGTGTGTTGTAATTTTATTTAGTCTCTTTTGGGCTTGTGAACGTGTAGATTTGTGATTTTACAAGTGTGGAAAGTTCTTAGCTATTCTATCATTAATTACAGTCTCCTATTCTTTTTGTTCTTTCTAAAACTTCTACACTGGACTTTGAGATATCATAAATACATATAAATGAGGGGGAGAAAGCTGAATCAATTTTAAACTATTAAAATTATTTATAAAGTTAATACATTGAGTATACTGTATATTAAATGTTAAAGATCATTAACCACTATCTCATTCTAGGTATTCATTATTATAATTCTGAGTTAATCCCCCCCACCATTTTGGGGGTGTTGAATAGCAAACCCAAGGACTTGTTAAGTTACACAAACACTCCACCACAGAGCCACATCTCTAGCCCAAATTCATTCCCTTTCTAATGAAGTTTTCTAGATTCTACACCAAATATATAGAATTTTCTCAAGTACCTCTTACTTGATCCATGTTTCTAAGTTTTAGAACTTATTTTCTTTCTTGTCTAACTCTTGGAATAAAATATGAACACTAAGAAAATTCCTTTAAAATGGGTAAGTACACTGCAAATTAAAACAAAGATCAACAAGCTCTCTTAGAAGAGAATGGTTTGTATCATAGGCTCTAAGTTCATAGGGACTGCTTACCAACAATTAGCCGCTGAAGAGCACCCTTATCTCCATTAACAGCAGCAGCATGAACTTGAGATGCTAATGAGGAGCCAGGAGAGAACAGGTTCTCTGATCTGTTCATAGTGTTCCCATCAACTGGAGTGACCTGAAAACAATGGTTCACACAATGGCTACATGCAGAAGATATTTCTGGAACCTGCCTCATCAAATCCAAGTGAGTATGTTATAACCATGATTTATTAGACCTACTTGAAAAAGATTTTAAGTCACTTCTAGTCCCAGAGTTGCCCAAGAAGTAGCAAATTAGATGACCTTTATATAACTTGCCTGTCTGTTAAATGAGAGAACTGGGTACTTCTAAGAATCTTCTCAAAGGACTAAGGGAAAGAAAACCTTAATAATTAGGCAGGGTTCCAAAGTCACATTGACTTCTTTGTTTAATACAGATAATGTGATTCTACATTAATACTAAACATTCAAATTGACACTGAGAATGGCGATAACTAAAAAGAAAGTATAACATAAAATTAGTTGTCAGATCAGTATTCGATTTAAGCACTTATTAAAAGTAAGTAGTCCTTTTGTTCATGTACAGCATTAGTAAAAAGTTCCACTTGTTCTATCTTGGTTCACCAGGGAAAGAAATATAGCCAGCTTGAAATCTTGATTGTAAGATTTTACTTAGAACATGTTTATCTTTAGGAATAACTATATTTCAATAAATAAATTTCATTCTGGTAGTCTGTTTTAGAACCTTCTAGAAATGTATCAGCCACACTAGAAAACAGTAAGCTCCCTGTCAAAAGTGTGTTAAAACAGAAGCTAGGTTACATCAGAAATGCATCAAGAATTCAAGTATCTGACAGGAAGGAGGAGTAGACATTTCATTGATTTTAATTATCCTTCCAAAATCTAAGATACTCCATCTTGTTCCAAAGACGAATGTCTACAAGGACCAGGAAGGTAGCAAGAATAAGAAATGCAGGACTCATGGCAAACAGGAGCAGCTATTAGTAAGTTCTGGTTAGTTTTTCCATGAAAGGAGAAAAGTCATGTGTTGATCTCAGCACAAAGTACATCACTCCAACCTCTTTATCTCCTGGGGGATTTGGGAGTTCTGTTCCACAAACTATAGGTTTACTCCTTAACTAGAGAGCCAGTACTGAGCCAGTACTTGTGTTGTCACTGACAAGGATTATTGGTTAATGTCCCCACTTACATAGAAAGTATTTATTTTAATTATGGTAAAGGTTTGCTCTTCATATGACTTTATTTTGCTAACAATTTTAGTTAACATGCTGACAGAAAATATGAAGAGGGTGTTGTGAAAATATATCTGCCATGTCTTAGTACATCTGTCTTGTCAGAAAAACCAATGTCATATATAGATTGTATTAACGTCACTCAAGAGAAGGTACAAAACAAAGATGTTTGTAGAAACATGGTAGAAGAATAATCACATTTGACTTCTGGGTCTGCTGGGGTTAACAATTAGCATTGTCCTTAGACTATTTCAACTATCTGGATTTCTGTAAAAAAATGAAAAACTAAAAGGGTTAACTATATTCTTTCATTTAACAAGTTGAGTACCAACAATGTGTAAGGCATTATTCTGAATTGAAAGATCTACCATTTTGGATTTTAACCAAAGTTTTAGGCATGTCAGAATCACAAAAACATTTATGTACTTTAAATATATATATTTCAGTTCTATATCTTTTTATTTTTAATATTTTATTTATTTGAGAAACAGTGAGCAAGAGAGAAAGAGAAAGAGAGCGAGAGAGAATGTCTGTGTGTATATACACTAGGGCCTCTTACCACTGCAAACAAACTCCAGATGTATGTGCCACTTTGTGCATTTGGCTTTACATAAGAACTGGGGAATCAAATCTGTCCTATCAGGCTTTGCAAGCAAGTGCCTTTAACCACTGAGCAATCTTCCCAGCCCTACCTTTTTATTTTTTACCTTATACTTTTTAGCAGGCAACACAGCAATAGATATATGGCTGGCGCTTAGTAAATGTTTGTTGAATGAAAGGTCAGAGACAAAGTTCTAAGTCCAAAGGGTAGGCAAGACTAAAGTTAACTTAAGAGTAATATGTTCATCCTCATGAGTCCTTTCTTTCCCCGCTTTTTAGATAAAGGCTCTTGCTATATAGCCCAGCATGATCTTGAACTCCTCTCCTGCCCCAGCTTCCCAAATGCTGAGAGTACAGGCATGCACACCATGTGCCAGCACTGGTCTTTTTCAACTCCCTGTTTCAACTAAACTTGGGTTTTCTCATAAGTACATGAGTGGTAAAGAGATAAGAGGCCTGCACTAGGAAATGGTAGACCTAAGGAAGTCTTGACTTCACCACTGTCTAATTTTGTCACCCTCGTAAAGCCATTCCTCTAGGTTTTTTTTTTTTAAAACATAGACGTATTTCTTTAATCTCCCCCTTTTGTTTTTACTGTAAATAATTTTTATAGATAGAAATCCAAGCCACTTGAAGTGCTATAAAATGCAAAGGTATCATCATTAAATAATTATAAAACAAGCCTGTGTAATAAATGCTGTAATAATTATAACTGTGCAAAACTAGTGGTGCCAAGGTCTTACACAAAGGAAAAGCAATCCTGATTAGGATAGAGGGGTTGTTCAGTCTGAAAAATCTCTGAGATGGTGACATCTGAGATGGCATTCCACCAAGACAAGTGTAGGTAAGGCCATTTCAGGCAGCAGCAAAGCTGAAGCAAAGACAGGGAGCAGGGAGGGCAAAAGCACAGAGGGTCTCTTGGGTGCTTAAGAGTGACTATGTGGCTAACTTTCCAGGCATGCGGACCTGGCTGGATGTTCACAAAAGATGCAGGACAGCTGTCACGGACCAGGTTAAAAATCCTTCCTTACTTAATTATCCCATAAGAAGGGCACTACAAGCGATCGCTCTGGTACTGCTCTCCCATCCCTGACACTATCGCGTCCTTACACGGGCCCTCCGAGGCAACTGAGTAAGTCATCCACCCACTGAAGCCCCGAGTGCTGGCTCCCATTTCAATATAAGTGTGTGTGTGTGGTGTGTTGGAGGGAAGAATTAGCGCAGAAAAGGAGGCAGCAGGCGAGCAGGCCATTGATGGAGGCTCGGGCCACACCTCAGGCCAGTCGGCGGTAGCAGCCAGGGCGGTGCACACGGACAGATCCGAGCCTCCCCAGGCATGCCCCTTCCTACTCACCCTCGCCTCCAGGACTTCCGTCCTGGGGGCGGCCCCAGGAGGCACGGCCCCCACGAGGCCGCCCTTCCCGCCAGGACAGGCCAGGCCACTAGACCCGTAGGGTCAGACCCCAGGGCGGCCGAAGCCCCGGAGGCCGCCTGGTATGTGTGTGTGTGGAGGGGGTGGGGGAAGGCTCGGCCGCGCCGCCTTCTGGGACTTGTAGTTCCTGTTCCGAGCCGCGCAGAGGTACGCGGCTGTGCGCCCTTTCAATCCCACGGAGCCCCGCGCGCAGAAGGCTCGGCGGGCCTGGGCCGAGGGCCTACTGGGAAAGGGAGTTCTGGCTCTCCGATGACGTGAGTCGACGAGGGAAGCGCGGGACTACATTTCCCGACGTGCTCCGAGGTGGGCAGGACCCGGAAATGAGGGCGTGCGAGGCCTCTCTGGAAGTTGTCCCTGGTGTTCGCCGCTGGAGCTCCGGGTCTAGAGGACGAGGTGCGGCGGCCGCCGGCTCCCGGAGCCCAGCCCTTTCTTAGCCCAGCCCGGTCGCAGCTGCCGACTTGCGTCCGTGCCGCACGGCCCAGCGTTACCATGAATCTTGCCGTCTTCCTCTCTGTACCCGACCTCAGATGCTCCCTGCTGCTGCTGGTGAGTGAGTGGGGCGCGGGGGGATCGCACACCCTTGGGTCGCGTCCCAGACCGCCCCCCGCGTTCGGCCGACGGGGAGCCCTGCTACCCTGGCTTTTCTCGCCTTTTCATTTTCCAGCCCCTCCTCGTGGGGCTGGGAGTGCATCCTCCCGCGCTGTCTCCACTTGGGTCCTGTCTCTCGGTGTCTTAGGCCCGCGCCGCTTGAGGCCCGAGAGCCCACGCTCCGTGAATGTGAACAGGAGAATTGGCTGTAGGGGAGTGAGACGTGGGAGGTCACTGTGGTGCAGCTCCTCCTCGTGGGGATGTCGGCTTCGACGGCGAGTGCACTTGGTGTACCCTGAATCCGAAAGGACCCAGGACAGACCATGTCTTTTCTCCCATTCTCTCGTTTTTTTGGAGAGGGTGGGAAGCCGACAGGTGCTGGATTCCTGTGAATCTCTCTGGATCTCTGAAACGGTGCCCGGGCTGGCAAAGCCCTCTGTTGTGGCTTCCCGTGATTGGTTGGGAACCCGGAACTGGGGACTGGCTTGGTGTCTACTGGGAGAATACGGATTTGAAAAGGTGGAGGGTGTGATTATCTGACAGGCTGTGTTCGAGGCCTCCTGCAAGTCTTGCAGTCATCTTCCTTACTGAAGCCTATTTCTTCATCAGTGCTCTTGACTTGAGAATGACGAGCTCTCCTGAATATGCACATCTAACCTTTCCAGCACCATCCCGTTTTATAAAAGCATCTTTCCGCAGTTGCATCTTCCTCCAAGATACATTTTGACTGGGCTATCTTAGTGAAGCAAAAGTGAAGGGTCCTACTAACTCCACATGGAAAGACGATCTGCATTTAATTAGGCTACTCATATTTGAAAATAATGTACTTGTAAATTCTCAGAACGCCAAGTTAAGATGGACATTATTGAATAAAAACTACTTTCCCTTATAGCTTAAAAAGGCTTAACGTTCAGAAAGCTGCACAGCTAGCTGGTTACAGGCAACACAAACTAGAAACAGAATTTTTAAGTTGCAGTGTTTACTTTGCAGTATCACGTTAAATGTTCAACAATTTTGTCAGAAAGTTTTCTTTCTCTTTGTGATTTGGAAGCCATACTCAAAAGCTGTATCTAACACCTAGTTCTTTTCATAATAAACCACTCTAAACTAAATAAGCTAAAGGTGCTTATAGAAAGTTGTATGTAAAGTATTATGCAGTTATGGTAATATTAAATGATTGTCTTTTTACTACGTCTTGTAACTACAACAAAATGATTTCGATATAGAGGAACATGTTCTTTATAGTGTGTATTTTGTTTCTTTTTACACTGTGTTTTTCCTTCTAGACGTGTAGGAATAATGATTTTGAGAACACTCTACCAATCTCATTAATTATATAAAGAATCTCCCCCAAACACAAGTTAATTAAAATCTAGTTCAAATATATTGTCTACTTATCTTTTTGAACAAATGTAGGGGACCAGAAACCTATGATATTTTAGAAAATACCTGTAAAGATTAATGGGCTGGAAAATAAAGCCCCAGAACAGGTTTAATAAGCCAGAAGTACAAGTTAGACTAGATTCAGTTTGAACTCAGTATTTACCTAGTTCTAATAATCTTATGCTAGTTAGCAAATATTTATGAAGCATCTATCTAATCGCAATTGAGTTATTTACCTAACTGATAGTCTGTCATAGTGATGAAACCTTATTCAGGTCCTGTGTAAAGAATAAACGCTCTAGGTTCCTCAAAGTGCCCTTTTTCTGTTTTTCTTTCAAGCTTCAACGTTGTGCTTCTACACAGACACACAGAAAGACAAAAACCCTACTTTTCCACTTAGCTTAGGTCATCATGTTTTCTTTAAGTAGTCTGCTCTGAACAGCCATATATTCTTTTACCACAGTATATATGTGTGAGTGTGTGTGTATTATTTTTTTTTCAGAACTAGTATCTGCTTAAATTTAGTGGGGTTCATAAAATAACAGCTGAAACAACCCTAAATTTATGGAGGCAGGGCTGGGGAAATGGCTTAGCGGTTAGGGCATTTGCCTGAAAGCCTAAGGACCTCAGTTCAATTTCCCAGGACCCACATAAGCCAGATGCACAAGGGGGCACATGCATCTGGAGTTTGTTTACAGTGGCTAGAGGCCCTGGTGTGCCCATTCTCTTTATCTCTATCTGCCTCTTTCTTTGTCAAATAAATAAATAAATAAAATACTAAAAAAATTTACGGAGGCAAAAATCCCTCATCACAAAAGCATTCTAGAATACTGTACTCCATGCTTAAGAAGCCTTGTTAATGCGTAACTAAGTACAAAAACTCCATGTCTTAACTTTTTTGCTGGCCTTTGATAATACAATAACTATATATTTTTAAATATTTTATTCATTTATTGGGGGAAGGGCCTTCAGCCATTATAAACTAATTCCAGACGCACGTGACATCTTGTGCATCTGGCTTATATGGGAATGGGGAACTGAACCTGTGTCAGGCTTCACAGGCAAGCCGCCTTAACCACTAAGCCATCTCTCCAGTCCCCCAAGTATGTTTTCTTAATTGATCTTTTTTCTACTTTGTATCTGAGATAGGCTTATTGAGGATTGAAAATGATTCTTTTCTACTCAGTGGTTCTTAGCCTTATTAGTTACAAGAATTATGTGAAAGTGATTTAAGAGAAATAAGGCTAAATTAGGTTGAAGTTAACAAACCTCTTTTGTGGTTTAGAGACTTTTTTTTTAAACCCTTTACTCCAGCCACTTTATTGATGATTTCTCATTAATCTCTTGGCAATAGTGTTTACAGAGTATAAGTTGTTACTAGCCTTAATTGCCCTGTGCCTGCATAGTTAAGACTTTGGCCATTGTTACTTACAGTTTTGTTCAATATGTATAGGAAGCCAAGAAAAGTTTGCCTTGTTTAGGAAGCTAAGTAAATTAGAGAGCTAAGTAAATATTTTTAAAAATAAATACAGCAGTAGCCGGGTGTGGTGGTGCACGCCTTTAATCCCAGCACTCGGGAGGCAGAGGTAGGAGGCTCGCCATGAGTTCAAGGCCACCCTGAGACTACAGAGTGAATTCCAGGTCAGCCTCAGCTAGAGTGAGACCCTACCTCGAAAAACCAAAAAAATAAATAAATAAATAAATAAATAGACAAATATAGCAGAATTCAAAGGTGTCAGTTTTTTTTTTACAAACATGCTTTTTTATATTTTATTTTTGTTTATTTGAGAGAGAGAGAAAATGGGCGTGCCAGGGCTTCCAGCCACTGAAAATGAACTCTAGATGCATGCACCACCTTGTGCATCTTGGCTCTCATGGGTCCTGGGGAATCGTACCTGGGTCCTCAAGCCCTTTAACTGCTAAGCCATCTGTTCAGCCCCAGAGGTGTCAGTTTTAATGATTGATAACAGTAATATAGCTTTTAGTCTTCAAGAAGAATGCTTGTGGAGGCATGTAATTAGATTTGTGACTAGGTGAAATATTTATTTATTTATTTATTTATTTATTTATTATTATTTTTTTTTTTTTTTTTGCGAGGTAGGGTCTCACTCTGGTCCAGGCTGACCTGGAATTCACTATGTAGTCTCAGGGTGGCCTCGAACTCTCGGCGATCCTCCTACCTCTGCCTCCTGAGTGCTGGGATTAAAGGCGTGCGCCAACATACCCGGCTTATTTATTTTTTATATAATTTGTATATAATATAATTTATATAATTTATGGTACCTGGCTGCTCATTACAGTCACCTGGGATCCTTTTAATAACATGTTTAGTTGTGCCATGGGTTCAGTACCCAATCCCACAAAATAAACAAAAAGTTGTCTGGGCCCTATATCAGTAATCTCTGTGGGACTCAGGAATTAGTTTAATTAATTATTTGCCCCAAATACCATTATCACATCTAGAAAAAGTAAATATTAGTCAGGGTTTAGAGTTTTCTGATTGTGATTTTATGTATTTTTAAAAATGGGTTGATAAGGAAAGAACCATGAAAGTTCCGTATATTCTAGTTGGTTTACAAGTCTAATATAACTTGTTTGATGCTAGGCATTGAATCCCAGGGCCATGTGCATGCCAAGGACACTGTAACAAAGAACTGTACCCCAGCTCAAAACTTTATAAATCTATAGGTTCCCATTCCATCTCATTTTTTCTCTTGGTATTTTATTTTATTTTATTTTATTTTATTTTATTTTATTTTATTTTATTTTTACTTTTGACAAGTTTACACACACACACACACACACACACACACACACACAATGTATTTTGATCTTATTCACCACCCATTACCCTTTCTTATCCACCCTTTCTGGCTTTTGACACTTAGTCCAGCTTAATCTAAATCTAAAAATTCCAAGCTAGGATTTGTATATGAGAGAGAGCATGTGGTGTTTGTCTTTCTGGGCCTGGCCTTTGGTATTTTCTTCAGGAAACTGTACTCTATAATTTCCCACATTCTGGATATTACTGATTGTATCCTCATGTTGTGCTTTTATGTTTCTCTGTGTCTGTTTTTACTATCAATTTGTAATTCATTTTTTGTGATTTTTAATCACTAGCTCAGTATGCATTGTTATGTTGTTTATTTCATTTATCTTTCAGTCTTTAAGGTGTTTGTATGTGTGGTGTGGTATTATATTCATGTGCATATTCATTCATGCAAAGGCCAAAAGCCATTAGGTGCCCTCCATCACTCATGTACATGTTTCCTTGAAACAGTCTCTCACTGAATCTACAGCTATTGATTTTCAATCACACTGGCCAACCAGCAAGCCATTCTCCACTCCCCATAGGACCTGGGATAACAGGCATGCATTGCCACACACAGCAGTGTACATGGGTACTGGGGAGTCGAACTCAGGATGAATCAGTTCCTCTCAGGCCTTCGTGCTTGTATAGCAAGTACTCCTACCAGTTGAGTCATCTTCCCAGGACCCTATCTTTAAGTTTTGAAAATTTATTTTTTACTTTGTAATTATGTAAAATTTCCAGTCTCCAAGATCAATTGAATTACATTTATGTAATTCTCATTTCACTTTTTTGTTCCCTTGTCTTTGTAATTTTTAAATTTTATAGCCATTCTTTATTTTATTTTATTTTTTGGTTTTTCGAGGTAGGGTCTCACTCTGGTCCAGGCTGCCCTGGAATTCCTATGTAGTCTCAGGGTGGCCTCGAACTCTCGGTGATCCTCCTATCTCTGCCTCCCAGGTGCTGGGATTAAAGGCGTGTGCCACCACGCCCGGCTAGCCATTCCTTTTTAAAATTTGAATGTAGGTAAGCTATTTACATTTATCTATGCATTTGTGTTTCTTCCTCGTTTTTGATTAAACTACCTATTAGTCCCATTCGTTCACCTTTTTTTCCAATATAAAATTAATGCTAGAGGTGTGAGTATGTGAGTATTTCCTATTTCTTTGTAAGCTGCCTATGCTCCACTGTGTTTATGTCCACTGTCATTTCCATTCTTCTGCTATTGCAATACTAATGCAAACATGAGCTTGTGCATATATAGTTTTGTTACTACACCTTTGAGACAGATTCCTGTAAGTGCAGTTGCCAACAGCAAAAGGAGATGACAGTAATATATAGTACTTGGTACTGGATGTGTTGCTGGATATTATGAATTACCTCTACACAGGGATTTTACCATTTGGTGATCTTGCCAATGATGGATTAGAGTTCTCCTATAGCCTTAGCAATGTAGAATTGGATATTTGCCACTGTAGTAGGTGAAAAATGATATGCCATCTAATTTTCTTCTTTTTAATATGATGTTTGAGGTTTTTTAATGTGTAAAGATCATTTAAATACCTTTTTGCTTGAAATGCCTTCTTGTCTATACAATTACTGCTTTTCTATGCCAGTGAGAGAGAGAAGGGGAGAGAGAAAGAGGGGAGGGAGAAAGGAAGAGAAAGAAAGAAAGAGAAGTGGTTTTGATTAAGTGTATTTAAATTCAATAATATATCCTTTTTAAAAATTTATTTGACAGTTTTCTACATATGTCATATATTTTGATCACATTTTACTCTATGACTTCTCTTGTCTCCTGTTGTACTTAACCTTCTTATTGCTAGGATAAAGCACCCAACCAAAAGCAGGTGGTGGGAAGAAAGCTTTTATTTTTAAATGTTTATTATTATTATTATTAACAACAAGATGTTTCATATGGATACATCATGTGCTGGTACCCTCTTTTCCCTCATCTTTGCCCCCATTCCATTGAGGATGCTCCTTGGTGGGGTTGCAAGTATTCCCCATGGAGTTGTGGTTTATGCATTATGGGAGCAGTAGTCAGTTATTTTTTTGGGGGGTGGAAAGAGAGGATGCCTTTGGGCATGATGTCTCATCCTGTGGTTTCTACAATTTTTCTGCCCCCTCTTCCGCAAAATTCCCTGAGCTGTGATGGATGAGTTTTAAGTCTACTTCAGTGAGGCTCTTAGGAGCCTCTGGATCTCTGCTTTTGTAGGTGTTGAGTATCCTCAGGGTCTGTCTCCTACACCATGGTGCTGACTATAAGGAACATCATGGAAGCAGCACTCTTGCTCACCTTCTCAATTCCTGTGTGGATTCAGCTGTGGCTTGGCTGAAGTGGGAGGAGTAGTTTGTCTCCTCTGGTCTTGCTACCTTTAGGACCAGGGAAGTGGGAAGAGCCAGGGCTCAATTCAGTAATGTATCTTATGGGCTAGCTTTTCTTTTCTTTTCTTTTCTTTTCTTTTTTTCTTTTCTTTTCTTTTCTTTTCTTTTCTTTTCTTTTCTTTTCTTCTTTTCTTTTCTTTTCTTTTCTTTTCTTTTCTTTTCTTCTTTTCTTTTCTTTTCTTTCTTTTTTTCTCTTTTCCTTTCCCTTCCCTTTTTCTTTTCTTTTTCTTTTTCTTTTTGAAGGCAAACCCAACAGACTGCTTTTTTTATGAGAAAGAGAGAGAATTGGCATGCCAGGGTCTCCAGCCACTGCAATGGAACTCCAGATGTGTGCACCTCCTTGTGCACATGTGTGACCTTGTATGCTTGCATCACTGTGCATCTGGCATATGTGGGACCTAGAGAGTCGAACATGAGTCCTTAGGCTTCATAGGCAAGTGTCTTAACCATTAAGCCATCTCTCCAGTCCTGAGTTAGCAAAGAAATTGTTTTTGAGGTAGGTTGTCACTCTAGCTCAGGCTGACCTGGAATTCACTAAACAATGTAGTGCATTGTAAATCTTCAAAGATTTACAATGGATCCTCAGAATACTTCTAGAATTACATATATTGGGTCATCTAGAGATGCCAGTTTAATAGACAAAAAATAATACCTAATTCAAATTTCTATTTCTTTGATTATAGCCAAAGTTGTCTCTTTATATTTATTGAATGATTATATTTCTCGGCATATATATGTATTACTTGTTACTGTTATTATCTTCTTTTAAAACATATATAGTTTACTTAAGAGAGAGAGAGAATGAGGGAGAGTGAATGGTGTGCCAGGGCCTCTTGTTACTACAAATGAACTCCAAATGCATGTGTCACTTTGTGCATCTGGCTTTACATGGTACTGGGGAATCAAACCCTGGCCATCATGCCTCACAAGCAAGAACTTGTAACTGCTGAGACATCTCCCCAAGCCTTGTCTTCTTCTTAAAACCCTGCTTTCTTTTACTTCCTTGAGTGACTGAGAATAAATGTACTCACCAGGTATAAAGAACAATGGCAACAGAGTGGGTGGGAATACCCTGAGACATAATCCTTTTCTCCCTTACTCCACAGGGACTGACTGAGGCCTTCATGACCATAGCCCCACTGAGAAGGGTCCCTAGGGTAATGGAAGTGGGGGAGGGAGAGTAGGGAGGAATATGAGTATATCCTGTTTAATTATATATAAAATAAAATTTTAAAAAAAGAACAGGGCTGGAAAGATGGCTTAGCGGTTAGGGTGCCTGCCCTGCCAAGAGTAAGAACGCCCGTTCGATCTCCAGGTCCCATGTTTAGCCAAACGCAGTGATGCAAGGGCGCAAAGCCACACTTGCCCACAAGGGGGCGCATGCGTCTGGAGTTCATTCACAGTAGCTGAGAGGCTGTTGGCGCGCTCATTCTCTCTCTCTGCCTCTTCCTCTCTCTCTTTCTTTGTCTCTCTCTGTCAAAAAAAGAAAAAAAGAACAGTGGCAGGCAGCATTTGTTCTTCCTTTGTTCATTAATGTCCATTCAAGAATGTGAAGCCGATGTCAGGGCATCTGTGTGCTTGTTTCTACTCTTCCATTTGCTGACACTATAACCTTGGATACAGTATCTGAAAATTTTAAGTGTCTAAGATAATAAGCACATTGGATTTGATAACTCTGTAGGCCTTTGTGTAGTTTGACTTGCTTTCAGAAATGCTATTTCTCTAACTGCCTGTAACTATGGACATTATTTGGTTGTATATTTCCTGTAACAAGTTTTAGGGGTGGTCCATGTAAGGAAAAGCATACTTTGGTCATAACTGTTGTGTTGTAGTCTACTGCTGTGCTATTTCATCTAACCAAAGATGCAATTGAAAAGCAGTTTCTTCTGACTTTTCACAGAATTTATTTTTTGTTTGTTTATTTCATTTTTTAAAAATTAAAAGAAATTATTTATTTATTTGCAAACAGAGAGAGAATGAGCACGCCAGGGCCTGTAGCCACTGAAAACGATTCCCCTCGTGCATCTGGTTTACCTGGGTCCTAGGGAATCAAACCTGGGTCCTTTGGCTTTGCAAGCAAACACCTTAACTGCTAAGCCATCTCTCCAGCCCTGTTTATTTGATTTTATTTTTTTTTTTTTTTTTTTTTTTTTTTGAGGTAGGGTTTCACTCTAGCCCAGGCTGACCTGGAATTCACTGTGTAGTCTCAGGATGACCTCAAACTCATGACAGTCCTCCTACCTCTGTTTCCTAAGTGCTGTGATTAAAGGCATGTGCCACCATGCCCGGCTTCACAGCATTTCTTGATTGTTAGGCTACTTTTGATTTACATAGAGGGAAACTATCTATGGCCCAAGTTTCAGGAACTTAATCAATAACGTTAGTATTATTTCTTCCTTCTGTTGCTTGAATGCCTGTTTGTCATTTGCTATGAAAGAGAAAAAGATAATTGAAACACATAACAGGTTTCCAAGAAATAATTATATAGTTCAGTAAGGGAATGAAACAGAATAATTAGAATATTGAATGTACATAATTGGGATACAGAAGGAAAGTGATAGTTGCCTGAAGGTTATTTGTAGCAGTGGTTATAGATCCTGTTACTCCAAAGTGTGATTGGGATAGACTCTAGGTATGTGTCTTCTATGCAGCCTCACCTCAGGACTACTCACCTAGAGCCTTTAACACTACATTCAGGTCATCCAAATGCACATTAAAGTTTGACAAGTACTACTACAGATGCCTGTAAGAAATAAATTATTTCTCAGTGGAGAATCTCCAGCTTTCTAGAGAAAGATGACTTTTAGGATTTCATTGAAGGATTAAATTGACAGTGCAATTTTATAATAAAAAAAGGGGGCTAGGCCTTTCAACATTGTAATCTTTTACATGAATTGAGTACCTGCTTTTTTTTTTTCTTCAGTAAATCTTGCTGTCTTTTTTACTGACATGGATAAATGTCAAAATCACTCCTAAAGGGTAGATAGCAAACCCTTTGGACAGTTTGCATTAACAGCTCATTATTTTTTTTTTAATTTTTATTATTTGCACAGAATGAATTCCAGGTCAACCTGAGCTAGAATGAGTAGAGTGAGACCCTGCTTTGAAAAAAAAAAAAAAAAAAAAAAAAAAAAAAAAAGGTAGGTGAAGTCTTATGAAATGTCATAGGTTTCAGTTCTTGACTTTGTGCTTACAGAGATTGCAATATTATTCTAACTGCTTTGCAAACCCCTGGTTATGTTGTGGTTGAGATCTCTAGGATTTCTTCAATTCTGTGATGTTTAACATTGTGTAAAATGCATTATACATTAACTGGACTCTAATTTTAAGTCACCTGAGTTTGTAGATATTACTATTGAAGTCAAGAATGTAATAGAGAAAAGCAATGAAGAAACCAAGAAACTATCTAAAGAAAATATTTTACTAATATTTTAGTTAAAGAAAACTAAGCTAGGGTCTGGAGAGATGGCTCAGCAGTTAAATGTGCTTTCTGAGCAAGCATAAGGGCCTGAGGGGGGCCTGAAACTACCTGAATTCAAATCTCCAGATCCCATATAAGCAGCTGGGCCTTGCCATGCTGCCTGTAACCCCAGACCTTCAAAGGGGAGCAAAGATCAGGGAATAACCTAGGTTTGTGACAACCTGCAAGTACCTGAATTAAGATACTCTGATACAAACAAGAGCAGGCCGGACACCCCTGCTGTAGGTAAGCCTTTGGGGTGCTGCAGGGGTCCATACACAAGCACCTATCATGCCACATTACACACACACATACATACATAAATAAATAAGTAAATTGAAAGAAACTAAGCTAAATAGTAGAGTACCAATATTTTTTTCTTTAGATTATTATACTCTGGAGCAAGATCTTTGGTAATTGTATCTAAGGGATTTACAGAAAAATGTCTTTTAATTTTTTCTTTTAATTTGAGAGAGAAAGTGAGTATGGGTGTGCCCGGGCCTCTTTGTGCTACATTTGGCTTTATATGGATACTGGAAACCAGGCCAATAGGCTTTGTAAGCAAGTGCCTTGAACTGCTGAGCTATCTCTCCAGCCCTAGAAAAATCAGGATCAGAAGAGTTTATAATTTTAGAAAAAAAAAGGAATTGGAGGCTTTTTATTTTATTTTATTTTATTTTTGTTTATTTGCATGGGTATGTATGTATATGGGTAAGCCAGTCTCTTGTTGCTGAAAACTAATGCTAGAAACTTGCGCCACTTTTTGTGTCTGGTTTACATAGGTGGTTTGTGAATTGAACTTGGGTCAGCAGGCTTTGCAAGCAAGTGCCTTTAATCACTCATCCATCTTCCCAGCACCCCCTTTGATTTTTGAGTGACCCTAACATTAGTGTCTTGCTCATTTAAGCAAATGGAAACCATTGTGGATAGACTGAAGTTATGTCTATCAAGTTGTACTGCACATTTAAATTCATTAAAATTAGGGCCAGTGAGATGGTTCAGCAGTTAAAGGCACTTGCTTATAAAACCTGCAGCCAAGTTTGATTCCCTAGCTACCATGTAAGCCAGATGTAAAAAGTGGTGCATGGGTCTAGAGTTCATTTGCAGTGGCAAGGTCCTGGTGTGTCCATATTCTTTCTCTCTCATAAATAAGTAAAAAAATTTATAAAGTACATTAAAATTAAATAAAAATTACATTCCACTGTCCTAGTGCTGCAGTGAAGATTATGCTCCCCCCTCATGGGAAGTGAATGCTGTTGTTCTACAGCTACACACAGCAAGACAAAGACAAGGTAAAGAATGAGAACAATGCCTCAAATAGTATTTCTTTTTTTTTTTTTTTTTTTTGAGACAGAATGTCATATAGTTCAGAAGATCTCAAACTCTCCTGCCTCTGTGGTTGGAGGACGGCTGCTACACTGACACTGGGCCCATATCTTGAATCACTACTTGTCTTCTCTACTTCCTATAACATCCCTATTTTCCTATTAATATCTAAGGGATAATACAGATATTATGTCTGACTCATAAGATGGTGTGAATACTGCTTTTACAGTTCTATGGAATGAAAGAAATTAACAATTCACCTTTTTCTTTTTTTCTAGTTTCTAGCACAATAACTTATTTTAAATTAAGAGCTCAATAATAATTTTATTAAGTATTATGGAGAAAAAGAAAGGCAAAGCTCTAGGATTAGGAAGATCTGGGGTATATTAGGGGAGTTGTGGTTTGTAAAATAACCAAGAAAGCCTTGAAGTAGGTAAAGAAGTTAGTCATTTGGATTTGGGGAGCAGGGGAAGAGCCTTCTGAAGGGGCCATATTAACTAGTTCAGAGTCCTTCATGTGGGAATGTCCCAGGCACATTCAAGGAACAGCCAGGAGGGCAGTGTTGTCATTCATTGAATATAATATTCAGAGCATTAGAAGATTAAAGCACATAGGAGTTGGGATGATGGCCCAGTCAGTAAAGCAGTTACAAGTATGAGGACTGGAATTTCCACCCCCAGCACCCACATAATTGCTGGGTGGGCATGGTGGCCACCTGTATAATCTTTGTGGGAAGCAGAGACAGGAGGGAATCCCTGGGGTAAGCTGGCTAGCTAGACTAGTTGAATCAGTGAGCTCTTGCTGCTCTAAAGAGATACTGCCTTAGTTAAATAAAAAGAACGATAGATTAAGGAAAACACTCAGACATCAACCTCTGGCTTCCACATGCACACACATGTGTCCATATGCATACACCTATGCATACATACCACAAACACATATACATGCAAAAAAGATTAAAGCATACAGTCAGAACTTTTTGCAGAGATGTATGTGTTGTGTATGTTGCTAATGTTTTCTATCCTGTACTTTAAAAAATTTGCTGATCTGACTAGTAATGTAGAGCTTCCTAACTGGGTGGCTAGTAATGTTGATCTCAGCTTTGGCCCAGTTACTTCTGCTGGGAAAGTAGGCTTGACTACTTCATTTGTCTTGGTCCATTCTTGCTTAATTGAAAATATTATTTAGGTGTGAAAGGAAGACTTTCACCTTACAAGGTGAAAATCATTATTGTAATAATTTGAAATTTTAAACCAAAAGATTTCCTGATTTTTTTTGTGTGTGCACCTGCATGTGAGTATAGTATATGCACATGTAGGTGCAGGGATCAGGGGAGGATGTTGGGTATCATGCCCTCATTTTTTTTTCTCCTTTATTTCCTTGAGATAGCATCTCACTGAATCAAGAGCTTACTGTTTTTCAGCTAGAATGGCTGACTGGTGCCTTCCAGAGATCCCTGTCTCATTTCCACCCACCCCCAGTGTTGAGGTTACAGACATGCACAGTCCCACCTAGCTTTTACATGGTTGGAGGTTTGTACTCAAGTTTTCATGCTGGCGCAGCTGGTGCTTTTTCCCATTCCCCTGACAAGTTTTTAAAAAATATTTTTATTTATTTGCAAGGAGAGAGCGAGGGAGGAGGAAATGAATATGAATGAATTTATATGAATGGGTGTGCCAGGGCCTCTTTCCACTGCAAATGAACCAGATACATGCACTGAACTCCAGATGTATGCACCACTTTGTGCATCCTGCTTTACATAGGTTCTGTAGAATCAAACCCAGGCCGTCAGGTTTTGTAATCAAGCGCCTTTAACCACAGAGCCATCTCCCCAGCCTCCCTGACAAGTTTGGATGGCTGATAGCAATACAATTTCATAGTCTGGAGACCATTGACATTTTAATGTGTAGCCTTTTAGGGTTTTTTTTTTTTTTTTTTTTTTTG
Organism: Orientallactaga sibirica; assembly: GCA_036365145.1. Classification (NCBI taxonomy): domain Eukaryota; kingdom Metazoa; phylum Chordata; class Mammalia; order Rodentia; family Dipodidae; genus Orientallactaga; species Orientallactaga sibirica. The sequence continues at coordinate 13,493,546 of JAEOAD010000001.1, forward strand.
GTGTGCATTTATTTGAATGTATTTTTTTATGGGGGGAGGGAGGGAGAGAGAGAATATGAATTGGTGTGCCAGGGCCTCCAGTCACTGCAATTGAACTTCAGCTGTGTGCATCCCCACCCTTGGGCGCATGTGTGACCTTGTACGCTTGCATCACTATAAGTCTGGCTTACGTGGGACCTGGAGAGTAGAACATGAATCCTTAGGCTTTGCAGACAAGCACCTTAACCACTAAGCCATCTCTCCAGCCCTTGAATGTATTTTTAATACTTGGATTTCTTAATCTTGGTGTAAAGAAGTAGATCACAGTTTAATGGGAATGTAGGGAGAAAAGAAACCTGGATGCATATGTCTACTCATCCCCTACCACTTGAAGTGAAATTACTCCTAGTTTACTTACTTATGTCAGAAAGTGATGTAACCTTTCTGACCTTGCATTTTTTCACTTAATGGATACAGATAAAAAACTACATAAAGTTCTGGGGAACAAGTGAGACTGTGCCTGTGCCTGTAGAGCATTGTAGGAACTGTTTAGTTTCTGCCACATATTTAGGTGCTCAACAAAACAAAAAAAGGTGGAGTCAGTGAATGAATAATTAAACAGGAATCTTTTTTCTTTTTGGTGTGTGTATAGTATTGTGGTGTATCACATGAGTACCTACTATGTAGGCAAGAGGAGGACATGGGGTGTCCTCTTTCTGCATGGTCATAACCTAGTTTTTATGTGGGTGCTAGGGGTTGAACCTGGGTTCTCAGATTTACCCACTGAGCTATCTGTCTACCCCAAATCCTTTTTTTAAACTTTCATGTTGTCTACATGATTTTATTAAAATTGTGTGCACTGAAGTAATGTGACTAGATTCTAGCTGCTATGGTTTTCTGATTGTAGTCATTATACTAATAAAAGGCAGCTTAAAAATGTGATATTAAGTGAATAACTTATCTCCCTAGCTCTGTCATTGTACCATCCATTGTCATACTAACAAAGGGTAGCTTAAAATATGACATTAAGTGAATAAGTTACCTGCCCAGCTGTTTTTTTAGTGTACCTAATAAATGTTGTACTTAAATTCATTGTATAATTATGAAAATAGCATATGAGGAGTTTTGTTTTAGAATTAAGAGAGACCTGGGTTTTTGAATGTTCTGCTATTAACATACCAGTCACTTTGCTTATTGGGGTCTTTTTTATTTTTACTGCATGCTAGACACCACACAATTTTGATTTTTCTCATTTATAAAGTAATCATAACCTGATTCCTGCTTCAACTTAGTTACTATCATGATATAAAGAGATAATACTGATTTAAAGAGCTGTATGTCCTAAAATGTAAATAAAAGTTACTGTTTGGTTAAAACATTTGTGCATGCTTGGCATATATGCTAGCTGCTTATATTCTTTCTCCAGTACGCTGGGTTGTAAAGAATGTCCATTTCAGGAGAGTTGATGCATTATAGAACTAGTTCTGAGGCTGCCCTGGAATTCACTATGTAGGCTCAGGGTGGCCTTGAACTCACGGTGATCCTCCTACCTCTGCCTCCCAAGTGCTGGAATTAAAGGCGTGTGCCACCACGCCTGGCAGCCTTAGTTTTTCTAATTTAAAATTGGGGAAAAGTTATTTTGCAAGGTTGTGAAATCATATATAATGTATATAATGTACTTTGCATTATAGGAGATACTTGTTTTGTGAGGTAATAAGTAGAGAGAAAATGAACGAATGTAGTCCTTATGAAACCCAGAAATTACCTAGGAAGAGACTAGTGTCTGTGCTGACATCCCTATGATTGTGCTGTCTTTTGACCTTCTGAATTGAACACATGGATCAGGCCTTTTATTTTAAAAGTCTGATTCTAAATAGTAGTGATTTCTTAAAGTGCTTATCATCTTGTCGCTTTCCTCTCACAAGTTATGACATGGTCTTATCAAAATAGTGAAAAATGCGATTATGATTGATAGAAATGAAAATCTAACTTGATATAAATTTCTGCATTTAATACAAAGGCAAATAAATTCCTGTAAGTAGTGTAAATGAAAGTGGGAAATGAGCTTTATGCTCTGCTGTTTGAAAGGTATCATTAGCTCTATACAGACAACCATCATTGCTATTACTTGAACATTCTGAATCATTCAAAAAGTATCTGTTGCAATTGACTATCTGGAAATGATTTTTTAGAAATATATAATCTTTCTCTTGTTGAACTTAGTAAGGGAAGAGTAAATTATTACTGCAGATGTGGTCATTGAAAAGATGAAAAAGTTAAAACATAACTTTGTGTAAGTGTAGATTTAAAATTTCCAATTTGTGGTTTCATTTGTCACATACATACATCCACACATCCCATAGTTACCTCTTGAATATTGTTTCCAGTGTGGTATGAATTGATTTACATAGAAACATGTATAATTTTTACTACTTGTAGTCAAGTTTTAGGTTTTATGCTAAATCTGTTTATAGATTCAGTGTGAAAACTGGGATCTACAGCTGGGTGTGGTGGCCTGTGCCTGAAATACCAGCAGTCAGGAGGCAGGAGACTAGAGAGTTCAAGATTAGTCTGCATATAAATTAACAACAAAGAAAAACCTAGGATATAACAAATCTTTTAAAATTTAAATCCTATAGGTATCTGTCCTGTTTGTATATGCCTATAATTCCAGCACTTGGGAGGCTGAGACAGGATCACAAATTCAAGGTTAGACCATGTCTTAAAAAAAAATTTAGAAGATATTTGGTGAGAACTGATTGGCAAAGTAAACAGTTTTATTTATGTCTTGTATTTCAATTTAGATCAAGAAAAGCCCATTGTATAATAAGTCTTGATTTTATAATCTCATTAATACATCTTTTACTGGAAAATAAGTAGGTTGGAAATCAGGATGAATTGTATCTACTAGTTAACAAGTTTAAGAAAAGTTATAACGATCTCCTTGTTACATGTTGGTTATTTTACATAGAAGCATGGCTTACAACATATAACATGAGCCCTCAAGAAATAACATAATTCTGAGAATTATCCAGTGGCCCATAGTAAAATAATCATATTTGTTGCAGTTCTTCCTCTTTGAACCACAAAGCAAGAGAAATAACTGGCTAGGTCTAACTGGAGTAGCTCACTGTACATACATTATATTTGATGGCTTAGCTTTTGTATTTAATGTTTTTCTAGCTTGCTTTATTTGAGAAGTATTCATTCATATAATCCCTATTTTTCCTGCATCTTCTTTAGCTCATCTAAGGTAAAATGAATTGTGATATTTGAGGAAATTAGCAGAGAGGTTTTCTATATTTCTGTGTTAAGATGATTTTCCAAAAGCCCACCAACCCAATTTTGGAATATTACTTTGAAGTACTAAATAAAGATTCCTGAATATGTTTAAGATGGAATAAATGATGTTTTTCTGAGTGATTTTAAATGGAATTTTATTTAAGCTGCTTAAATGGACTGTAGTTTAAGGAAGGAACAGAAATGTCTTTGGAGCACATTTTCTTTGAAGGAAATACAGGGCTCATAATATTTAATTTTATTATTTCATAGTCAAGGACTAGAGTAATTTATATCAACAAATTATTTTAGGCAATTAAAACAGATACCATTTGCAAGTTCAAAGTCTGCCCAGGCTAAAGGTTGAGTTCAAGGCCAGCTTAGGTCATTTAGTGAGACTGCCTCCAAATCAAAATAAAAAGAAGACTGGGACTATAGCTTAGTTGTAGAGTGCTTGTCAACATGCAGAAGTCTCTAGGTTCTGTCTTCAGTACAATCAATCAGTCAAACAAACAAAATGAAGAATGTTAATATCTTTTAATTAATTTATTTATTTTTTGGTTTTTCAAAGCAGGGTCTCATTCTAGCTCAGGCTGACCTGGATTCACTATGTAGTCTCAGGGTGGCCTTGAACTCATGGTGATCCTCCTACCTCTGCCTCCCGAGTGCTGGGATTAAAGGTGTGCACAACCTGCCTGGCTATTTTTTTATTAACCTCTGAAAATATACAGAAACATTTTTCTTTATGATTAGATTGTGAAATTGTGTTTGTTAATGCTTTTTTTTTTTTTTTAAAGCTAATTTCATCTGTTGATGACAGGCAGGGCTTCTGTGGTTTTGTTTGCTTTTTGTCTGTGAAAACTTAGTTTGTAAATAGAGGAGCCTCTCCCTGCGTTACTGAAGGCTGTCAAATGATTCACTCTTTGGTCTTATGACTGATGAGTACTCCAGGTCACAGTTGCTTCCTAATTGATAGTTGTTAGCCTATCTTTTGGTAAGAGTTCTACTCACAATCCTTATAGCATTTTATAATTTCAACTGCTCCCTTCCGCATATGCTGTTCTCTGATTCCTTTATGCTCCAGTAGTTCAGTAGTTCCCGTGGGGGAAGAGAAAGAGATAGACATTCAAGAGACACATGACAGTAAAAAGATAAATAAGTGTGGTTATTAAGTTCTTCTTTCCCTTTTCACTGTATCTTTTCATCCAGTCATTTTAATTCATATCCACAGGCTCTAACTGTTGCTTTTTTACAGATTGGAGTAGCTGGTTTGTTCTTTGTTATCTCTTTGGGTAGAGCTTTGTACTTCATTGCTTTCTTGGTGCTTTTGTCCTGGTTATGAAAGGAAGTCAAACACAATTTCCAAACTTTCCATGCTAGTTAGTAGAAGACTTTTCATTCTGTTAGCAATAGAAGGCATCTTATCTTCTGTCAGCTGTTGGCAAGGCATGTACTAGTGAAACTGAAGTAGACCTGTGACTGCACAGTGATTCATTTTGCTAAAATAGTCATACCCCTGTTTCAGTTCTATTCATGTAGATTTAAAAACTTCTTTTCTTTTCACTCATTGTTGACAGATTTAAATCCCTCCATCTGGTTTTCAAGAGTATATTATACTTATTCTCCTACATCTTGTTTTTCCCTTTAAATGTTTATCTTAGTACTCTTTTCAATAGTGCAGAGAAATAAATATTCATTCATTCATTTTGCTTTCAAGACAGAGTCTTGTTTTTTAGCCCAAGCCTGTCTGAAACTCACATGGATCCCAGTTACTTCAGTGCTGAGATTACAGGTATGAGCTACATGTGGCTTCATTTATGTTTGTACAGTATTCCATGGTATTCTAGTTATATCACATGCACTTCATAATTAGTCCACTTTTTAGGTAATGAGTGTTTAGGTAGTTCCTAATTAGTAACTATTACAAATAACAATGTGTTCATTTCTCTGTTAAGATGCTACCATTATGTATTCCTAGCAGCTTTTACATTTTTGAGAAATTGTCCTCTTTTGTATGTTTTTAATTAACTTTTCCTTTGTTCATTTTATCCTATTTTCTTATGCAGCATTTTGATATAGTGTGCTTATTTATGTGTGTCCTTAGTTCCTTTTGCTTTGGATTATGGTCCAAGGTTAGAAAGGCCTTTTCCATTCCAAGGGTTGAAAGTAATTCTCATGTATTTTCTTTTGATACTTTTTTATTTATTTTTTAAAAATATATTTTATTTATTTATTTATTTGATAGAGAGAAAGAGGTAAAGAGAGAGAGGGAGAGAATAGGTGTGCCAGGGCTTCCAGCCACTACAAATGAACTCAGGTGCATGTATCCCCTTGAGCATCTGGCTTACATAGGTCCTGGAGAATTGAACTGGGATGTTTTGGCTTTGCAGGCAAATGCCTTAACCGCTAAGCCATCTCTCTAACCCGATACTTTTATTTTTTATTGTAAGCATTTAAATTTAATATAATTTTCCATATAATGTTCTCCTGAACATTTTAGATCTTTTAAATATATTTTCTTCAGCTGACTAATTGCTCTACATTATTTTTATTGAATTGCTTATCTTTTCTCCTTGTCCTGAGATTTGCTATATCTATCTATCTTTTGTAGTTTGGATTACTGGACTGTTTCATCTTTTCCTCATATTTTTTAGAATAAACTAATTTGGTTAAAAAGATGAAACTTTTGGTATTTTTATTCATTACTTTGTATATTCAAATAACTGAGGGAGAAATGACCTCTGGTGGTCTTTATCCATTAAGACAGTAGATCTTTTTACAAGTTTAAGTATTTTTCTGTAGACTTTGACATTGCTTAAAAAGTTAGTTTTATTTTTAATTTTTTTTGGTTTGTCCAGGTAGGATCTCACTGTAGCCCAGGCTAACCTGGAATTCACTATGTAGTCTTAGGGTGCCTCAAACTCTCTGCGATCCTCCTACCTCTGCCTCCCGAGTGCTACGATTAGAGGCGTGTGCCACCATGCCTGGCTTATTTTGCTGTATTTATTTAAGACAGAGAATGGGTGCACAAGTACCTCCAGGCATTATAAGCAAACTCCAGATGCATGTGCCACCTTTTGCATCTGGCTTATGTGAATATTGGGGAATCGAACGTGGGTCCTTAGGCTTCACAGTCTAGCATCTTAACGGCTAAGCCATCTCCAGCCCCTCCAAAAGGCTTTTATTTTTGTTTGATTCTGTTTCTCATTCCTTGTTAAGTTACTTTAGGGTTTTATCCTCCTTTTGGGTCCCATTATACATACCTTTTCTTCTTCCATTATATACTATTGCTTTTTATATGTTCTTAATTTTGCATATTAAATTTGTACCCTAATACTTTATAAATTCTCTAAATGTAGTTAGATTGTCTTTAGTTAAATATTTATAAATATTTATTTATTTAATAAATATATTTAATTAAAATTAAATAATTTTAATTTTTCTTGAATTTCATTTATGTCAGTTACAGTGAGTGGCAGTTTTTTCTCCTTTCTCATACCTACAGCTCTTTGCCTTACTGCTTTGTCTTCTGTTTCAGAAATGTTAAACAATAGTGGACAAAAAGAAGAAAAAAAACAAGCAGGGATGGAGAAAGAGTGCTTATTTAAGTACAAAACAAACTTTAAAAAGAAAATCATGTCTTTTTCTTTTCTTTTCTTTTCTTTTCTTTTCTTTTCTTTTCTTTTCTTTTCTTTTTTTTTTTTTTGTAGCTTAGGCCATCAAACCTGGAGGCAAGAGGGACCATATTTCAGATCCCTGGTTCATCTTTAAACTTAACTTTGAATCCATTTGATTTTTATAACATTTGTTTACTAAATAAGGAAGTATGTGAAGTTCTTAATTTCATATGTTTGAACTTCATTCTGATAACTCAGAACTGTCTTTAAATAAATATCCTGTTTGGACTTGAAGTGCAGCATTTAACAGACAAGGGGTGGTGTGGATGTGGTAACATTTTTTAGCTTCATTCAAAAAACAACTGATTTAAGAATAATCTCATGAGGGCTAGAGATGGCTTTAGTGGTTAAGGTGCTTGACGTCAAAGCCAAAGGATCCAGGTTCGATTCCCTAGTACCCACGTAAAGCCAGATGCATAAGGTGGTGCATATGTGTCTAGAGGTCATTTGCAGGGGCTAGGAGCCCTGTTGTGCCAATATTCTTTCTCTCTTTTATTTTTATTTATTTATTTGAGAGCAACAGACAGATTCAGGGAGACAGGGAAGAATGGGTGTACCAGGACCTCTATCCACTGCAAATGAACTCCAGATGCATGCACCACCTTGTGCATCTGGCTTATGTGGGTACTGGGGAATCAAGCCTTGAACCAGGGTCCTTAGGCTTCACAAGCAAGCACTTAACTATTAAGCAATCTCTCCAGCCCCATCTTTTTATTTTTAAACATATTTTATTTATTTGAGAGAGAAGGGAGGCAGAGAGAAAAAGAGAGAGAATGGGCGCACCAGGGCCTCTAGTCACTGTAAACGAACTCCAGACACATGCTCCCCCTTGTACATCTGGCTTACATGGGTCCTGGAGAGTTGAACTGGGATCCTTTGGCTTTGCAGGCAAACATCTTAACAGCTAAGCCATCTCTCCAGCCCTGCCTCTTTCTCTCAAATAGATAAAATATAAAAAAGAATAATCCTGCAAAACAAACCAAGACTTTGGACAGATAGTCTCAAAGAGAATTTTTAAAAATATTTTTATTTTTATTTATTTATTTGAGAGAGAGAAGCAGAGAGAGAGAGAGAGAATGAGAATGAATGGACACACCAGGGCCTCCAGCCGCTGCAAACAAACTCCAGACTCATATGCTACCTTGTGCATCTGGCTTACATGGCCCTAGGGAATTGAACCTAGGTCCTTTGGCTTTGTAGACAAGTGCGTTAACCGCTAAGCCATCTCTCCAGCCCTTAAGTTATACACATTCAGTAACCAGAGAGTTTTAAAGAGTAATGCAAGCTCAAATCACAAAAGGAATTAGATAAATATTGTTCATTTATGAATATGAATTCTCATAAAAAGTACTTTAGGGCTGCCTCCTAAGCCTCAGAACGCCAGTTCCAATCTCCAGGTCCCACATTTAGCCAGATGCAAAGTGACACAAGGGTGCAATGCTGCACTTGACAACTAGGGGGCGCACACATCTGGATTTCATTCGCAGCAGCTGAGAGGCTGTTGGCACGCCCATCTCTATCTGTCTTCCTCTCTCTCTCTCTCTCTCTCTCTCTCTGTCTCTCTCCAAAAAAAGAAGTACTTTAATTGCATTTACAACTGTTATATACAGTTGATGGAAGTTAAGATTAAACCACAACTTAGCCTTCTGGTGATTTTATGCAGTCTATAAGTTGAGGGCAAGGACACAGGTTTCTGATTACAGCTCACTAACTTACCATGTAATTCTAAGACCTGTTTGCCTCCTGAACTCAGATTTCTGTTTATATGTTGAACTTGCAGTATATGGCTACTGTGGGCTTTAATATTCTTTGGAGAGTCTGAGATACCTAGCTTAGTGGAATACAAATTCCACTAAACACAAAAAAGTCATAATTTATCACTAGACTAAAAATTGACTTGCCAAGTTTATTTTTATCTTGGAAAAAGCCAACAGCAGAAATTATATTCTATTTAAGATGAGATTAAATAAATTGAGAAAATCTCATTGAGATTTGTGTTACGATTTTACAGCAGGCTTTCAGACTTACTTTAGCTACAACTCAGAACAAGAACACAAACAAAAACAAAAACAAAAACTTATGTTGCATTCTAGTGTATATAAATACAACTAAAGTTTTTCAAAAATACTCAACTGTAAATGTTCTGTGACAGTGATATTTTCTACTTCTTTATGTTAATGTTGGATATAACTTCAGTGAATTGATTTTGAGACCTGTTAAGGTGCTTCAATATGCAATTCTAAAAATGCTGCTTTAAAGAGTATTTTCTACATATTCAAGCAACAAACAGTACTCAAAATACTTGGGGAGAGAGTTTTCTTTGGTGGTCATAAAATGCATGATTGCATGATGCTCTTACTAAAAAGATGAGGCCGTTGGGGATTAATCTCTGATAAGGTAAATGACAAATATCCAAAGTGAGTTATCACATTGGATAAGACTATTTTACTTGACATTTTCTTTTGGATATAGATTACTGGATGATTTCCTGTATTCTGTTCATATCATATGTTTAGCCATTTACAAGTTTACATGGAGAAAGAAACATTGGAAGAGGTTCTAGACCATTTGCAAAATCCGTAAGATTATCTTGAAATGAACATGAAAATAATGAAGGTGGTTTTAAATATATTTAACTTAACTTTAAACTTACAAATTTTGTTTCATTATTAATGCAGGGGGTTATTTTTTAAATACTTCAGATTTAATAACAGTATTGAATTCATTTATTATGTAATCTCAAGGAACAAAGTTCTAGATATACACACATAAACAAAGAGTTTCTTTCTTTAAAAATAAATGTATTTATATATAATAGATTGAGACAGAGAGTAAGTGAGCATGGGGTATGTCAGGAACACTTACCATTGCAAATGAACATGCCACTTTGTCTATCTGGCTTTATGTGGGTACTGGAGAATCGAACCCAGGCTGTCAGTCTTTGCAAGCAAGTGCCTTTATTCACTGAGCCATTGCCCCAGCCTGAGCTTCTTTATTTCTGCTTACAGTTCTATCTAAATGTAGATTTGAGCTGAGAAAGACCGTAAAGCTCTAGTGATTTAGAGAGTCCCCATTTGGAAGTCAGGTTTTTGCAGATGTACTTAATTAGTTAAAGATTTCAAGGTGAAATCATGCTGTCTTTAGGGTTCTAAGTCCAATTACTGGTATCTTACAAGAATAGAACACACAGAAACAGAAAGTGGCATAAAGATGGAGGTTCAGATTGCAGTGTTATTTGTATAAAGAATGCTAGTAGCCACTAGACACTGGAAAGGCAAATAAGGATTTTTCCCTGAGACCAGTGACTTCTGGAGTTGTAAAAGAAAAAAAAATGTTTTAAGCCACCATGCTTGGGTCAATTGTTTTGACAACCATTGGATATTAATAGAGGAAAAAAAAACATTATTCATGATTTAAAAACTTTGTAAATATACCATTCATATATGTATTTGTGAAAGCACATATGCCACTGAGTCTTGATATTTTCATAGTCCTTTCATGGACTAACAACCTTGCATTTGAAACTTAGGAAATAATTCTTCACATTGAGTTGAGTTTTCCTATAAGCTCTTTATTACCTTTCGTAAGTTTAAAAAGAGAGACTTCTTTAGTGGTCTTATACAATTGTAGAATGCCTAGGAACAGAACTCTAAAGTTATCTGGTTCAGTCTGTTTAAGTAGTACTATGCTTGGTACAAAGGAAACATTCATATTCTGCCTCTGAGCAGTTTACTACCCACCAGTGAGGTTTCATGATCAAGCCTAAGAAGCACACAGGACACAAAGCTTCTTACTTTACTTTGGAAATGCTTTTCTTTTTGCCCTTCTTTCCCTCCAAGGGAGTGCAAGTTTTATTCCATCTTATTTGTTTTCTTTGTACCAAGCATAGTACTTACATGGAACAGATTGAACCAGATAACTTTAAATTTCTATTTTTAGCCATTCTATAGTTTATGACACCACTAAAGAAGTCTGTCTACTTATAGTTGAAAAATGTTATGAATGAGCTCCCAGAAAAATTCAACTCATATAAATTATTACTGCCAGAGAGTTTTGCTTTACAGAGCTGAACACACTCATCTTCTCTTTTCTGTGTTGATTGCAGTTCTCTCATGGACAGCTCACTGAGAGAAAACCCCACTTTTAACACCAGCTAGTAGCCATCCTTGAATGAAGACCTTGTAGATAGAAGCACTGAACTAAGACTTGCAGGAAATTTACAATTCTACATCTCAACAGTTTGCTATCTGCCTAGCCAAATTTTCATTATTAAGCATGAAAAACATACAGGATAAGGACACAAAGCTTCTAGCCAGCATGCTAGGAATATTGGGAGCAACAGAAGAAAAGAGGCAGAGAACACTCATAGGTTAGATGAACAGAATTGGTCCTGTAGCTGGAGTAGTGAAGCCTGGAAAATAAAGTAAGAAGGCCAAGATGGGCCCAAAGAATAAAGACTGGACTTTATCTAAATTCTAGTAAACTTCCTTAGAAACTTGGGTGTTTGCAGCTAAGTTAACATAATGTAATACTGTGTTAAAGATGAATAGAACAGTGGCGTGAAGTATAAAGAATGACATGTATGGAGGAATGTAAGACTTAATTATGATTAACACTACAAGAAAAAAAAATCCTTCCTGTATATCTAGTGAGCTACTTTTTTAAAAAAACAAACAAACAACTTTGTTGCCATAGGGAAGGACATTTTTTTTAAACCATAAAAATTGAAAAAAAAAAAAAGACTGAACACATCTACCGTGTAGAGTAAATGTAACAGGCTTAACTGGCCTATTAAAAGTTTTCATGTTAGAGCACAGGGTAAAACTCAACTCTTCTGAAAACATACCTATAAATGAATGGGATTCTAATCTGTTAGGAATAAAAGACTGGAGCCTTCTATCTTATTTACTTATCAAGGTAGGACATAGAACAAAATATATTTAAAAGGACAGAAAGAACTTTTTAGAAATCTGGGGTCACAGTTACAATGGTGGTATAACAGTTGCAGGCACCTGTAAGCAAAATAGCACAGCAGCAATGTTTCTAGAACAGACATTATGGGAGATACAAATACACAGAGGCATGAGCCTGCAACAATAGATTTTAATTGACTTCTCATTCTCATGTCAGACCAAACAAAAGTATATGTATGAACTAATGTCCTTAATTAATATCTTAGATCTGATATTATTTTAATAGAGATTGGAAAGATATTTGGCAAATTTCAGCAACATTCTCAACTTATAGTACTAATGGAAGGTTACTTACAATAGGAAAAATAAATCTGCTTTAATCATGTTTATTGAAGAGAAATTTGGGAAGCATTACTACTGAATTTGGAATGGAAAGGAATGTCTGTTAACCTAAATTGTTTTGAGGATTAAACAATACACTACAAACTAAGCCAATGCTTGTTCCTTGTTTCTTTACCTCTATCTCATGGCAACTAAGAAATTGGAATGGAAGTGAGCAAGGGAGGTAGATTTAGATTTTTGTGAACAAATCAATGTCATTCTCTAATTATTTCTTTTGTACAACTGCTTTGAGAGCTAAAGAACTACATTTTAGTGATGGAAGCTCTGAATTAATGACCTTTAATGTATATGAAAGCTTTGCACTTGTCACCAGGGCAGTTTTATACTAAATGAGGGGAAGGCTGAAAGCAAAATGTAAGTAGTATGTGCCATATGGGTAATAGTAAAGATTCTTCTAATCATTACTTAATTAGAGTAGGCATTCCAAAAAGTTATGGCAACTCAAGGACCATTCCTGATTGTCATTTAGAATTGGGTAACTATAATAGTATAGTTATGAAGATAGATTTTTTTTTTTTTTTTTTTTGGTTTTTCGAGGTAGGGTCTCTCTAGCTCAGGCTGACCTGGACTTCACTATGTTGTCTCAGGGTGGGCTTGAACTCACAGTGATCCTCCTACCTCTGCCTCCCAAGTGCTGGGATTAAAGCTGTGTGCCACCATGCCCAGTTGAAGATAGAAAATTTTAAAGTGGTGTTTTAATACTATATAGAATTGTGGGATTTGCTAGTAAAAATATTTGTACCTTAGAACATGGTACTTAGAAATAAGAAACTCTGAAGTTTGAGAATCATTATAGATCTAAATGATTATGGAAAATAAGTCAAATATCACTAAAGAAACATTTTTATTGAAGGCTGTGTACTCCAAAAACAATGTTCAGTAGTAAAACAGAGGCATTCTTTGACATGAGATAGACATATTTTCTTTACATTTTACAGACTGGAAATGCATATGCTAACAGAAGCGGGCAAATAAAGGGATTCAAGGACTTGTATAATCTAGGAGAAAACAATCTATTTAGTACAAACCTTGAAGCTGTTTTAAAAAGCTAAGTGAAGGGGCTGGAAAGATGGCTAGGCAGTTAATATCACTTTTTTGTAAAGGTGCTGGCCTGGGTTCAGTTGTCCAGTACTCATGTAAAAGCAGATGTACAAAATGGCTCATGTATCTGGTTTTTGAATGCAGTGGCAGGAGGTCCTAATAGACCTATTTTTTTCTTCTGCTTTCAAATAAGTAAAAAAAGAAGAAAAGAAAAAACCTAAGTGAAGATATTGGTATATCTCATGTTTAGTATACAAAAGCATTGATATATTGTATTTTTTTTTTTTTTGGAAGAGAGACACAGAGAGAGAGAGAGAGAGAGAGAGAGGAAGACAGAGATGGGCGCACCAGCAGCCTCTCAGCTGCTGCGAATGAAATCCAGATGCGTTCACCCCCTTGTGGTCAAGTGCGGCATTGCACCCCTTTGCATCTGGCTAAACGTGGGACCTGGAGATTGGAACCAGCATTCTTAGGTTTAGGAGGCAGGCGCTTTAACCGCTAAGCCATCTCTCCAGTCCTGTGTCTAATTTTTAATGGTGTGATTTTTCAGTAATTGTGTCTGTTCAGTTCTGTGTTAAATTAACAGGAGTTCTTGAAAGCACAGCAGAAAGAGAGTATTGATACACAGAATTGTGGCGGGCGGCATCCGGGCCACACCATCCAGGTTGAAGATGGCAGCTGGCACCTTGCCAAAGGGCATTGAGCTCGAGTCTTGTCAGTAAACAGGAAGTTATGGTGATTGGCTAGGAGGCATATCCTCATTGCATCAACGTATCGGCTTCAGCCAAGTTAGCTTTCTCGCCTAGCAACTATGTTATGATTGGTCTTCATAGGATATATAAGCTGTGCTATTTCCTGTAATAAGTGTGTGGTGGTGGTCTCCCGTCCAAGCAAGCAACAAGAGTGGTGCATGTGTCATTAGTGTCCCGAATGGTCGGCGACACAGAATAATTTTCATTGTCCAATGTCTAGCATTTAATTTCTTTTGAGGATAGATAATGGATTTGCATGTACTGTGCATGACTATTAAAATGTTTGAGAAAGAAATCTTCTCTCTCATTTTTAATATGAAAGTAAAATCTGATAATCTTGCTAGTTGTATAGTTTATAATGGTGCTTACACCCTTACATCCTTTCTCCCCCACTGCCTGACCTGTAATGGTTGGCTCTGAAGTATTTGTAAAAATACAAATTTGTAAAAATATATTTGTAAAAATAGTGCATGACCAAAAAAGAGAATGCCTCATGATTGAGGGGGCTGCTCACCTCATGGTAGCTATGAAGCAAAATAGACAGAAAGGGGCCAAGGTACTAGTATCTCCTTTAGGACATTTCCCAGTGACCTAATATCCTTTGATGAAACCTCACCTTCTAAACTTTACTTTCAACAGTGCTACAGGCTGTGAACCAAGCCTTTAGCACATGGCCTTTGTGGGACATTTAACACCCAAACCATGAGACTTTTCTAAGGGAACTTCATTTTATGGCAGGAATTCTGGCAGGAAGTCCAATGTGGCTCAAAGAACAACAGTCATATTTTTCTCTTAGCATATATTTGCAAGTACTTTTCTGGAATATGACTTACAAGGACCAGTGCCATCTACTACTTGGGAGACCATCATAAATAGGACATTTTCTCCTCATCTCCACCATATTTCACTTTTATATTCCAGGATATATTTTTTTAAAAAGTCACAGTTCTCATTTTGCTTTTTCTCCAAATTTACATACTTCGTTAATATTGCTGTTGCTGAAAGTTTGAGTTCTAGAAAAGCAAAACATGATAATTTTAAGAAAAAATTCTTTCCAAATATCGAGAAACTCATCCCTGGCTATGTAACCCTTTTTATAGTGAGTTTATCCTCTTCGAAAGTCAGAGAACATTCTGTCTTTCAGGTAATTTTTTTAGTTCATCCTAGTTTTGGGTAAAGTAAGAAATTTATATATATATATATATATATTTTTTTTTTTTCAAATAATGGCAAAAAATAAAACAGGAATTGCAACAATTTTTGTTTCTTTTTATTTGACCATAGATTTAACTGGCCTTATTTGGGATTGGTAATTATATTACCTATATCTAATTTTTTGCTACAATAATCATCTACTCAACATCTGTATGTATTTAATGAAGAATTTTTTTTGTTGTTTTGATGATTGCTTATAAATGCAGATTAGTTCTGATATAGGGTACCTTATAGGAAGGCTGTATCATTGAGCAAGGGTTAAAAAGCTTCTCAGTGCTGTTATCTACTTACACTGCTTTTCTTTTCTCTTTGAACTTCTAGTTCATTATACTGCTCGTGGGAATACTAACAGTGTGGGATGCTCCTTGATTGATATCTAACTTCAAGGCCTTTACTTCCTGTCAGCCTCGTTCTCCAGGGGTCTTTCCACATCGAGCTCCTTGCAGCCAACTGCAAACCTTTATGCTTCTGTTGTCTGCCAGCTTAATGTAAAACTGAGGGTTAGAGTGGGCTGCAGTTACTGTCAGAGACTTGGCCTCTAGGGAGGAGAAGCAGCTTGGTCCTGTGGTGTTGGGACTTCAGGTGGTAGGCTGTTTTGTCAGTCAGGATTAGAAATGGAAGAGAGCTATCACTTGACACATCACTTACTTCCTGCTGTATAAATAGGAGAGACATAGTATAAGCCCTTTGTAAGGGCTTTGAGAATCTCCCAACAGAAAAGCAAATAAAAGATGTAGAAAAAAACCATTTAGTTATTGTTGTATAATGCCTAGTGTATGTAATGTCCACAGAGTGGCAACAGCAGTGACACAGGGAAGAAAACATCTTCTATTGACACTTTCATTTTATATGAGTAATTTCATGGTAATTTCACACAGAAATATCTACTCAAGGTAATCTTTAAGTAGAAGGCCATATCTGTTTTGTTTTGGTTATTTGAGGAAGGGTCTTGCTCTAGCTCAGGTTGACCTGAAATTCATTATAGTCTCAGGCTGACCTGGAATTCACTATAGTTTCAGGCTGGCCCCAAACTCACTGTGATCCTTCTACTTCTGCCTCCCAAGTGCTGGGATTGAAGGTGTGTGCCACCACATCCAGCAGAGAGAGAGAGAAAAAAAAAACTGCTGCACCAGTCTCTAGTGACTGTAAATGAACTTCATCTCTTTATCTCTCAAATAAATAAATACAAATATTTTAAAAATTAAAAGAAAAAATATTAAAAATGTTATGTTTATGAATGTATACATTGTGAAATTATATTTTATTTATTTATTAGAGACAGAGATAGGGAGAGAAAGAGAGAGTGAGAATGGGTGCACCAAGGCCTCTAGCCACTGCAAATGAACTCCAGATGCAAGCGCCACCATGTGTATTCTGGCTTATGTGGGACCTGGAGAATCAAACCTGGGTCTTCAGGCTATGCACACAAGCGCCTTAACCACTAAGCCTTCTCTCCAGCCTCATTATGAAAGTATTAAATCAAGATAATTACTATCACCTTGTTTACATAACCATTTTGTTGTCATGAGAACATTTAAGGTCTAATCTATTAGTAGTTTTCAGGTGTATACTGCAAATTTATTAGTAACTAGTCACCATGTATACTAAACAGCAAAACTCTAATTTTTACTTTGTTTTTTATTTTTATTTTATTAATTTTGAAAGATCTTCTTAAATGTGGATACTGTGTATTGAAATACCTAGAAAGCATGCCATGGCATAGCAGGTGGAACTAAAAGAAGGTATTTCTAGGGGTTTATGACAGCCCTTAGACAATGATGCAGAGAGGCTTCTGGGGTGACTAGGGAAAGTCACTCCTGAGATTCCTCTTAAGTCTAAATTTTCACCAAGCATTGTGCTTTCTTTCACCATCAAATAATTAAAACCAAATGGTCACATTCCTCCTTTTAACCTTATTTACCCGAAACATGCTAAAAAATGTTTGTTGACTATATTCCTTTCTAGACCTTTTACTTCCACTTCTCATCTCCAATCCTGAAAGCTTTTAGTGCAGTAACAGTCTACTTATTCATCTAGTCCATGCTTGAGTACATTTGGTTTTTTGCCTAAGTATGGCAGTAGGTGATGTGTGGAATAAAAATGAGTTAGTTACAATCTACATTCAGAGTACTAATAGACTATTGGAGGACCCAAGTTAGCAGTACAAATGATCAGTTTAATGATAGAAAATTAAGAGGAATCTTTTGGTATGAATGTATAATATGTTGATGTTCTACAGAAAGTACTATGGGTTCACAGGGCAGAAAAATAAATCACTGTTGTCTGGGACCACTAGGAAAGGCTTCATAGGTCGCATATCCTGAGGAGAGAATCAGCCCATCATACCTCAACAGGGCATCAGATAAAGCCATTGAATTACAGGAGAAATGAGCAAAAGTGCTGCTTTATTTGGTGAACCTGGTACCAGCACAAGGGCGAAGGAGGAGATAGACACAAAGAACACTCAATTCCTCCCAAATCAGATATCCAGAGACACAGAGAGTCCCAAGACCTCGTCACTGAAATAGACCTAAAATGAACCCAACATGGCTCAGGGAAATTCACGGAAGAGCGGGTGGAAAGATTGTTAGAGCCATGAGTTGGGTCATTATGCACAGAGTCATTGCCTCTTCCGCATAACTGATGGCTCCCCTATAAGGCAAGACCCACATTACCCAAGGGGGAGGGCAGGGAGAAGACTAATGATGATACCATCATGGCTGTTGATACACTATATACATAACTAATAAAAAATATTAAAAAATAAAAAGGTAACTTTTTGACTGGATATTGAACACTACATTTTTCTAGAGGTCTAACTTAAAGAACTGCATGAGCAAGGTGTAGATGCAGAGTAATGACATGTATGTTAAGAACTGAGGGACTGTAGACCCCTTGCATTTCTGAATTTGTAATAGGATTTGGACTGTTTGCAAGTGACCTTCAAAGTGTGAAAGAGCAGTTTTTTGAGTTGTGGATCATTCCCTTATCATTTCACTTATGAATGAGGCTTGTGATTGGCTTAGCATTCCCAACTTAGTCCATCCTTACTCTTACTGAGAGAACAGTGACTCATAATTGATAATATGTGAAGAGCTTTTTACAATTCATCTTATTTGCTAAGGGTCTACTCAACAAAGAATGGCCATATATAATTTATGACTAAACTAGGATCCCACAGGAGGGAAAGGAGGGAAAGGATGCTATTAGCAATAAAATTCCAAGACAACAGGCATAAACAGGGGCTTCTCAAGTAAGCTAGATTTTATGACCAACTGGATATGTGTATTTTTAAATAGGTTTTCACTGTATAAGCTAGGTTGTTGGGATCCTCCTGCCTCAGCCTTCCTAGAGAAGGAATTACAGGCATGTGCAACCATGCTCTGTTAGAATGTGTGATTACTATAACTAGCTTGTTTTAGTTGGATCATAGGAGCATAGTGTATGGAAAGCAGTAGGATGTGACTCAGGAAGGCAGGGGCAGATTACTTTTTAAAAATTTTTTGAAGGAACTTTGTTTATTTGAGGGTGGGGAGATACAGATAGAGGGAGAGAGAATGGATGTGCTGCTGCAAACAAATTCCAGACACATGTGCCACCTTGTGCATCTGACTAACGTGGGTCCTAGGGAATTGAACCTGGGTCCTTTGGCTTTATAAGCAAGTGCCTTAACCACTAAGCTAGCAGATTACTTTTGAATATCCTAAATGAAGGAGTTAGACTTATATACTACAGGCAAAAACTGTCAGAGGTTTGTTGACAGAAAATTGCTACATGTGAAGTAGTGTACAGACACTATAGTCTGGCCTCCATACATGGAAAACATTCAAGTGAAAGAATTAGAATAGTTCCCATTAAGAATATATTTGAACAGAAACCACTAGTCCTACTGTACTAGGAAAATATGTGTTTTAAATTATGCACAACTATGTGAAATTGTTTGTTTTTCAAAGTAGTCTTGCTGAAGCCCAGGTTGACCTGGTCTTAGTCTCAGACTAACCTAGAACTCACAGCTATCTTCCTGCCTCAGTCTCCAAAGTGCTGGGATTAAAGGCATGTGTCTGACTTGTGAAGTTATTTAAAATAATTCATCTTATTAGTACAGGTTAATGTTTTATTCAATTATTGTTTTTTTTGTGTGTGTGTGTTTGGTTGTTGTTTGTTTTGAAAGTGGAGCAGTACTGGTGCTTAACTGTGAGTTCCACAGTATTTTGTATGTGGTAGTAGTAGAGGAGGGATATATTGTTAATACTGTAACAATTAAAACTTGACCTAACATTAAGAGAGTGGTTAATAAAAAATAATTATAAAATAATTTCTAAAATACTCTACCATATAATCAATACTTCAACTTGATGTGTAATCTAGAGAGAAATTTAATTTCTCGGTAACTTCTATTATTTCGTGTCACTCCTTTTTCTAGTCCCCATCCCCAATGCAGTATACTGGGCTACTGAAAGCAAAGTCATTTTCTATGGGGAAAACCAAAGCTTCCTGGAAGATGGTAGTCCACAAGGGCTGGTGATGCAGTGTGGAGCAGAGGGCATTTTAGGTGGAGTAGATCATGCCTACAAAGTGAGAGAAGCAAAAATGTGGGCAATGGAGGAGTCAATAGGATGCTCACTGGCTTATTTAAATCTTGTGGAAATGCTATTACTAGTATAACCAGCTAGGTGGCCTTGGGGGCTTCTGGGAAGAGTAAGCTGCCTGTGGTTCTCAAGGGAACCTCAGTTAAAAACAAAAACAAAAACAAACAAAAAACCCTTTATGTAATGCTACAGAATCTACTACTCAAGCTTTTATACAAATGAGTTTTGTGTAACATTGTTCACCTCACTGGTGTGTCTTTCTTGATCACATCATTAGAAATTTCCAGCTGAGATGTTTGTAACTCGCATAGTAAGTACACATTAAAGAAATTATCTTAAAAATTGTAGAAGTTAATTGATTGAAGATGTCTCTTTCTACTGTTGTACTAGCAAGAAAATGAACTGGAAAGAGGTTTAAAATACTTTCAAGATTATGTCTTTATATATGTGTCTGCCATACTGATAACTTCATCATTAAAAGCTATATTCTATGTAACTATTAGTTTTCTATTGAATTTTTTCATGTATTTCTTATCTTAAAAACTTTAAAATTTCTTTTGAGACTAAATTAAAAAAAAAGAGTAATTCCTATCTTCCTTCCTGCCCTAGAGCTGGTTGTCTTTATTCACTTGAGCTCTGTCTTGTTTGATGCATAAAAGATAATTCTCCAAGAGAGTCTTGGTTTTTCCCAGGTCTGACATGGAAAGAAACAGTTGGTCAGAAAGAATCCTGGCTTTCCTTTCATACTTCCTATTAACAGAAATGTTAACAGTAATGGGAAAATACCTTCTTTGCTCCTGAGCAAGAGGTGAGGTTATTCTGTCAGAGGCCGCTTTCTTGCTTTAGGCCCTCTTAAACAACTGAGTTTACCAGTGCAGTGTGTTAAAGTAATTATTGATGGCTTTTTACAAAACAATACCTATCATGTATGTTTTACTATGTAAGTTTCCAGAATAAAAAGCAATTAAATTGAGAATTTAAACATAAGTTCTTTGTAAACATATATTAATAGGTAATAGCTAACTCTTCAAAAACTGTTTCCCTTGGATTCTGCAGCTGGAAATCATTGCCATATCTGTACCCTAACATCACACTTTTCTCCTGTCACCTCTACTAGCTCAAGAGCTCATGAAGCACTGTTCCCTCAGTACCTATAGACACTCCAGAATACTGTTATTTAATGACTTGACTTTGGTAATGATCAGCTTATTCCTCTATGATAAGCTTTTTCTGTTTTCAAATGTTTTTCTCCAACATAAAATTGTATGCTTATAATGTACCAACATAATTGAGTTTCACAGTTAATCTTAGGAGGAAGGACCCATTAGTCAAATGTGGTTATTGTATAGGGGAAAATATTTTGTTTCCTCAGTGGATTCTAGATACATGACTGATGAAACAAGAGAAAACCTGTACTTTTATGATTTGTTTGGTGAAGAGTGGAAATCAGGCAGAAGTATGATCAGGCAAGAGGGCGGGGGGGGGGTATGGTCATATGTTAAGAAACTGGGGAGCTTAGCAAGGCCTGTTCAGTTTTCTTTGTGTCTCTGTTTTCAGAGATAGCAGTATTTTTTTTACCCTTCAGGTCTAGGGAGTCTCTCATGTGCATCTTAAGATCTACTTTAGAAGAAGGTCAGAGAATTGTTTTAGGGCTGCATCAGGAGAGAAGGGCAAAAGAAGGTCAGAAAGACTTTTCTGCTTCTGTTGTTCTTTCAAATGCCAATGTAGCCAGTTGTGCCATAACTTGTCCTAAACACATCCCTCCCCCAGCAACAAGTACTGACCAGTGAGGGAAGTCTGATCTTTGCAGTTAAGTTTTACATACTGGCTACAATGGAAATACCTTCCTTTGAAGAAAGTATAATTTATTGGTTTGTAGCAGACATGGTCGTCAGTTATTGGTTACACCTCACTATGGTTACTTGAAGTTAAGACTAGTGTTATTCTTAGGCTTTTTTGTTTAAAAGCAAAGAAAGTTAGTTGGGGTTATTTGCATGCTAACAGTGGGTCTGGATATTATTTAAATTGAATTATTGGTGAATTACAAAATTTTGAATTGTTATTTTGTGAGCACTCAAGTGTCTATGAAGTAGATGACTACAGGAATACCCCATGGAACTTTGATCAGAGCCTGGCATTAGTTGTCATTCAATACAAAGTACAGTGGGGCTGGAGTGATGGCTTAGTGGTTAAGGGGCTTGCCTGTGAAGTTTAAGGACCCAGGTTTGATTCCCCAGTACCTACGTAAACCAGATTGGTACATGCATCTGGAGTTCATTTGCAATGGCTAGAGGCCCTGGTGCACCCATTTTCTCCCTCCCTCACATAAATAAATATTTTTGAAAATTATAAATAAAATCAAATAAAAACTAGAATGACTCATCAAATGTATTTTCACAAACAAATTTATTAAACAAAAGAACACATTACTTTTAAAAAAATAATGGGATGAAGAGATGGCTCAGCAGTTAAGGCAGTTGCCATGCCAAGCCTAAAGACCAGAGTTCAGTTCCCCAGTACCCATATTAAGCCAGATGAACAAAGTGGTGTGTTCATCTGGAATTCGTTTGCAATGGCTGGGGTCCCTGGCACACCCATTCTCTTTCTCTCTCCCTCCCTCTCTCTCTCCCCTATCTCTTTCTGTCTTCCCCTCCCTCTGCTTGCACATAAATAAGTAAATAAGTAAAAATTTGTACCTTAGTTTAAAATTTTATGTTATTTAAATTTTTATGTTATTTTATTTTTTGCACATGATAGGTTAGATTTTTCTTTGACAAACATAGAATTCAGATTTCAGACACATTAAAGAGAGCAAAAACATTCTTTCTTAGTAGTAGCTCTCACATTATCATCACTAAGCAAGAATGGCTTGTGGTTTACAATTGGCAGGTATTTGCTTCGAATCTTCATTATTTTGTTCTGTGAAAGTAATGTGGGTAGAATCAGCAAACTTAGCTTTGATTTAAATGCTTACAAGATGGGGAATAAATTCAGCTTTCTTAGTTGGTTAGAAACAGTTTCTTTATGTATTTGGAAGCATAGGAATTCTCTGATTTCTAGTCTGGAGGAATTAATATTTGTATTTCATGGTTCTAGTGAAGGGTTAGTTAATAAAGATTAAAATCTATTGATGACTTTTTAACAAAAATAAGTTTATTTTTTTATTTTAAAATGTTTTTTATCGACAACTTCTATACTTACATACAAAAAAGCATGATATTTCCCTCCCCTCCCCCATTCCCCTTTAAACTCCAATCTCCATTGTATCCCCTCCCTCGCTCCATTAGCCTCTCTTTTACTTTGATGTCATCACCTTTTTCTTCTATTATGAGGGTCTTGTGAAGGTATTACTAGGCACTACAAGTTCATGGATATCGAGGCCAATTTCTGTCTGGGCAGCTGCATTGTAAGGAGTCATACCCTTCCTTTAGCTCTTCCATTCTATCTGCCCCCTCTTCGCAATGGTCCCTGAGCCTTGGAGGGTGTGACAGAGGTGTTTGAGTGCTGGGCACAACTCCATCCCTTCTTCTCAGCACTATGTTGCCTTTTGGGTCATCCCAGTGGTCATCGCCATTTGAAAAGAGAAGCTTCTCTAACCAGAAGTGAGAGTAGCATTAATATGTGAACATGAACATTAAGTGTAGTGCTTTCAGGGCAGCTTGGTGGGAATAATATATACATTTAACCAGACAAGTGCAGGCTTTATACCCTTAAGGCTCATGACCTCCCCTGCCATAGACTTTTGCTTAGGTTTTTCAGTACTAGGTATGTATTCCCTCCTGTAGAGAGGGCCTTCAGTCCAATTGTGGAGCAGTTGGTTACCCCAAGAGCAGACATGCCACTCTTGCACCCATTCAGTCATTGGGCTGTATGGCCAAACTTGAGTTTTCAGTATCCATTGTTTTCACTGCTGATGACTTCTGTTTCCCATAGGGCTGCATGCAGTGCAGCCTTTTTCCAGCTTTCAGTTGGCTGGTCTACAGGGAGGTTTTCTGCTCCACACCAGCTTGCTTTCTCAGTGACCTTGCCTCTCTGGCAAGAGATGTCTTCAGCAATAGGGTCTTATCATCTGTTTCTCAAGGGCAACCAAGGGCTTTGGCAATATCCTTTAGTGTTTTGGAGGCTACTGAGACCTCCTTGGTCAACAACTCACTGGAAGGTATCCCATTGATAGATGATTTTTAAAAATAACAAGTACTACCAATTTTATTATTTTTTGAAAGGTTTTATTTACTTTTTGAGGAAACATTTGTTAATATTACATTTATTTGTGTGTGTGTATGTTTATGGGTGCACATGTGTCACAGCATGTGTGTAGAGGTCAGAGGACAACTTCAGGATGTTAGCCCTCTCCACCTTGTTTGACACAAAGTCTCTTGTTTTTACTGCTGAGAAGGCCAGCCTAGCTGGTTTATGAACTTCCGGATTCTCCATTCTCTAGCTCCCATTGTTGTTAGTGCACTGCAGTTACAGACATGAGCGCCACTTTGCACCCGGCTTTATAGGTGCTAAGGCTAAGATGTGGGTTGGCAGGCTTGTGGAACAATCACCTTTAACCACTGAGGCATCTCCCCAAACTTAACTTCACGTTTTTAAAATTTTCAGGTAACTTGGATTTTTGCACCTGTTACAGCTGAAATAACAAGCCTTGATACAGAGAATATAGATGAAATTTTAAGTAAGTATCTTGAAACTTTTGGTTGTTTTTCACTTTATAAATAATTTATATGCAGAAACACAATAAAATTTCAGTTATCTAGAAAAGTTGGAGAACTGGCATTCTGGTTCATTTTACCGAGTTAAGAAAACTCTTTTGGCTTTGATTGTTAGTAAAATTTCATAAAGTGTGTATCTTCTTTCCTGTGTTACAAGTAATACTTTAAATCTTTTTATGTATTTGTCTTCTGTTGTTATCACTCCAACAGTGTATGTAGTGTTCTGAGGCCCAGTCAGAGTTCTTCTATTTCACTGTGCACAATTAAATATTAATGACCTTAGGAAAGAATCTAGATTTTTTTTTGTTGTTGTTTTGTTTTTTGAGGTAGGGTCTGGCTATAGCCCAGGCTGACCTGGAATTCACTATGTAGTCTCAGACTGGCCTCAAACTCACAGCAGTCCTCCCCTACCTCTTCCTCAGTGCTGCAATTAAAGATGTGTGACACCATGCCTGGCATTTTAAAATTTCTTTTATCCTAATTAAATCACTTTTTCTGAGTTCATTTAGTAACATTGACCCCATTAAGTTCATTAAGTTTCTGACTGCATTATTTGCTGACAGTGTGACTGTAGGAAAAAGACATTCTAAATTTTACAAACAATAAAGGAAAAATCAAGATATGATTGATAGAATATCATAGTGCAAGGGATTTTTACACTCTTTTTTTAATGTATGTATATGATTTCAAGTAACTCTTTGAGCTTCATTTATTGCTTTGTGTTCTGAGAACATTAATGGGAAGAGTATCCCATCTCATGAGGTTTCCTTAAAGCAATATCTTTAAACTCCAGCACATATCAGAATCACATGAAGTGCTGGTTGATATCAGTACTGGTGATCCCCAGTTTCTGAGGCAGACTGTTGCACCCACCTAATTTGCATTTCTGTAAGTTCCTAGGTAATGTTGGTCCTTCAATTCTTGTCCAGAAACCACAGTGTATCACAGTTCTAGATTAATAGACAAGTGGATGAAAATTACCTTAAGGTAGAAAAGGAAGTAATTTTAAGCTCATATGCCATTCTTATTTCTTTCATTTTCCAGATTCTATAACATCTTTATGTAAGATTTTCATGTGTTTTTGAGGAGTTTGTAAGTGTCTCTGAATTAGGTTTAAGCAAAAGAAACAATGCTACGTCTTTCTTATGTCTGCATTCTGATATGCAAATGAGTATGAGTAGTAAGTTATTTTTGCAACAGAGTATTCAGCAGATAGGAACCAGCAAAAATACATGTTGTGCATCACTGTTAGTTTTAGATCCCTTGTGCTACTAGGTGAGGCACCTCAGAGCAAGCAGTGGCTTAGCTATATGGATCTCTCCTGTGAAAGACACTTGGACTTGCAGACCTAGTTCTCAATTACTATGGAATATTAAAAGTAGATTATTTGGGCTGGAGATATGGCTTAGCAGTTAAGGCACTTGCCTCCAAAGCCAAAGGACTCAAGTTCAGTTCCCCAGGACCCAAGTAAGCCAGATGCACAAAGTGGTGCATGCATCTGGAGTTTGTTTACGGTGGCTGAAGGCCCTGCTGTGCCCATTCTGTCTTTCTCTCCCTCTCTTTTCTGCCCTCTATCTCTCAAATAATTTTTTTATTTTAATTTTTTTTGAGAGAGAGACAGAGAATGGGCATGCTAGCAGCCTCTCAGCTGCTGTGAACATGCGCCCCCTTGTGCTCATGTATGACATTGCACTATTGCGTCTCTTTTGCATCTGTCTAATCTGTAGATGGGACCTGGAGTTTCAAACTAGCATTTTTAGGCTTTGCAGGCAGGCACCTTAACCGCTAAGCCATCCCTCTAACCCTCTCAAATAAATTTTTAAAAATGGACTGCTATATCCCAGATCATTCTTCTTTAAGTTCGTACTTTGCTTGTCTGATCTTGATTTTCTTTCTGTTTTAATTCATTTGAGATGCACTGAAAATATAGATGGAGAGATATAGAACAAGGAACAAACTGTGAATTAATCATGACTGTACCTATGGATGTATCAGTGAGAGATAATTGCCATTGTGAGTTTTTAATTGGCCCTTTATACATGGGAAAGATCATGATGAATATCATATCTTCAACGTATGTCAAAATTATATAGACAACAAATAACTGGTTTTGTTTTTCAATTTCAGATAATGCTGATGTTGCTTTAGTCAATTTTTATGCTGACTGGTAAGTGATTTTGTTTTCCCTTTGGTTTTCTCCTCCCTCTCCTTTCTTTGTTCCTTCTTTCCTTTTCCATTTGTTCTGCTCATGAGAAGAAGGCACACTGACTTTGAGGGAAGAGATCATGTCTACTAGTATTCTCAGAATCAATAAGGAAGACGTAATATGTAGTGGATATTAAGGAACATGTCATGGAGGGACGCAAAGGTGGGAGAATTAGCTGAAGAGAGGTTTGACGCATATCCTTGTAGGTTTATTGCCTGCTAGCTGTGACTATCCTACTTCAGGCCAACTGCAGTAGATATAGATTTCTGCTACATTCTCCTCACTAGCTTTCTATGCCTCTAGTCCATTCTGTTCTCTACAATATAAGCCAGAATTCTTTCTTATGGTGTAAATTAGTTTAGTTTACACATTAAATCTCATTAAACATTTGCTTAAAGTTCAAGTCCTTTATCTTGGTCTGGAAAGCCTCTCATGATTTGATCTTTTCCTCTCAATACAGCTGTATCTTTTGTCTTTCTTTCTCTCTTTTTTCTTTCTTTCTTTCTTTCTTTCTTTCTTTCTTTCTTTCTTTCTTTCTTTTCTTTCTTTTTTTTTTTTTTTTTGAGGTAGGGTCTCACTCTGGCTCAGGCTGACCTGGAATTTACTCTGTATTCTCAGGGTGGCCTCGAACTCACGGCGATTCTCCTACCTCTGCCTCCCGAGTGCTGGGATTAAAGGCGTGCACCACCGCTCCTGGCTGTTTTGTCTCTTTCTACTCTCGCATTCTACTTGCTTACAATTCCTGTGAAATTTTGTACTCTTATCACTGGATTTCTGTCTTTTTTTTTTAGCCCAGAGTACTTCCTTACTTATAATCTTTTACTTCTTAATTAAGTCCTACTTTCTTCAGGTCATATCCTACCTAAATATTCCTACACTCAACCCGTATTAGAAACTCTTACACAAGCCAGGCGTGGTGGCGCACATTTTTAATCCCAGCACTCGGGAGGCAGAGGTAGGAGGATCACTGTGAGTTTGAGGCCACCCTGAGACTACAGAGTGAATTCCCAAGGTTAGCCTGGGCTAGAGCGAAACCCTACCTTGAAAAACCCCCAAAAAGAAGAAGAAGGAGAAGAGGAAGAGGAAGAAGAAAAAGAAACTCTTAAGGGTCCCTAGCTTACTGTGATTCAGTATATGATTTTTTTTTTTGACTTCACTATGGTCCATAAGTGATACACATTCAGTAAGAACCATACTTCTTATTTTGACAGAATTGGGATTTAAATTCAACTCTGTCTAAATCTAAAACTTAGTAAATATCTTTACCTATTTGGCTGATTAGATAAGGATTGATTTAAGCATGAGGTTGGAGGTTGGGTTCAGATTTTTTTAATGACTCTGTTGCTTTCTACTTGCTTACAATTCCTGTGAAATTTTGTACTCTTATCACTGGATTTCTGTCTTTTTTTTTTAGCCCAGAGTACTTCCTTACTTATAATCTTTTACTTCTTAATTAAGTCCTACTTTCTTCAGGTCATATCCTACCTAAATATTCCTACACTCAACCCGTATTAGAAACTCTTACACAAGCCAGGCGTGGTGGCGCACATTTTTAATCCCAGCACTCGGGAGGCAGAGGTAGGAGGATCACTGTGAGTTTGAGGCCACCCTGAGACTACAGAGTGAATTCCAAGGTTAGCCTGGGCTAGAGCGAAACCCTACCTTGAAAAACCCCCAAAAAGAAGAAGAAGGAGAAGAGGAAGAGGAAGAAGAAAAAGAAACTCTTAAGGGTCCCTAGCTTACTGTGATTCAGTATATGATTTTTTTTTTTTTGACTTCACTATGGTCCATAAGTGATACACATTCAGTAAGAACCATACTTCTTATTTTGACAGAATTGGGATTTAAATTCAACTCTGTCTAAATCTAAAACTTAGTAAAGATCTTTACCTATTTGGCTGATTAGATAAGGATTGATTTAAGCATGAGGTTGGAGGTTGGGTTCAGATTTTTTTTTAATGACTCTGTTGCTTTTTTAGTGTTACTTTTATAAATTAACATTTACCCATGTATGGATACATGTGTATACACATGTAGTAACACTGGACTTGAACTGTTATTTCACCTTCCACATAAGTTTTTTAGTATTGAAATTGATGCTATTTTAAATGTGAACTTGTGCTTAAGTA
Source organism: Orientallactaga sibirica (assembly GCA_036365145.1). Classification (NCBI taxonomy): domain Eukaryota; kingdom Metazoa; phylum Chordata; class Mammalia; order Rodentia; family Dipodidae; genus Orientallactaga; species Orientallactaga sibirica. The sequence goes on from JAEOAD010000001.1 coordinate 13,522,443, forward strand.
CTTACTGGACAGCAAACTGGACATTACAGAGAAAAAGAACCCATGTGAGTCTTGATTTTGCTCTTCAGCCAGAAGTCTCTCCATTACTTTTTTTTTTTTTTTTTAAGTTTTTCAAGGTAGGGTCTCACTCTGGCTCAGGCTGACCTGGAATTCACTATGTAGTCTCAGGGTGGCCTCGAACTCTCAGTGATCCTCCTACCTCTGCCTCCCGAGTGCTGGGATTAAAGGCATGAGCCATCACGCCTGGCTCTCCATTACTTCTTTATCAAGCCATATTTCATTTTTCAAGAAACTGTAAATCAAACCCTATTCCTTGCCTCTCCCTGCCCTCTACCCATCCTATTTTCAGAAAAATTTAAGTACTCACAAACCTGGGGTTCCAGCCTTTGTAATTCTTCAATTTATCATATTACTCATTTAATAGACATCTATTGAATGGTTATTAGAATATGTAGTCAAATAAGAAATGGTCCATGATGTCCACAGACCCTACCCACCTATCCCAGATGGGAGATTTAAGATGCTAAAGAGGAAAGACCACTTGAAAGCAGAGTCTGAAGATACAGATTGTGTCTCCTTCATAAATTCTAGGACATCTCCTTAGGAAGGCAGGTGAGTAGGCTAGAGAGATAGATACAACAAGAAGTAGGGAGGAGGTATATAGCTTTACATCTTTTCACAAGTTTTACAATATTTTATTGGATCACTGCTAGTATCAGTAAAATCACGCATGGGTTAGAGTTCAGAGGCTTCATTCACATATCTTTCTTGGTGTACAGTTTGTTAACTTATCCCTCAATACTTTTCTCCTTATGCAGTGTCCAGCTGCTTGTGTGTATGCTAATTCTCTCTTCATCAGGTCCCTTTTTAATGACTTACAACATATCTTTGTGAAGTGATTAGACTGATTAAAGGACAGTTAGATTTAGGAGTAAAAAGTTTCTGGAATATTGTGTATTTATTGCCCCATTTTTGAGAGAGTAGCTGGGTGGTTGGGAGAATATGAAACATGGATAAGAAGTCTTTGGAAACTTAAAATATTTGTTTCTGGACTTAGTATGGTAACATGCTTACAAATATAAAAACCCACTTCAGTGAGGAGGTAGCATTTTCATTAACTGATTTATTTGGTATGCTAACTTGTCTCTGAGATTTGGTAGAATAGCTAGGTGGATTAATCTTATATTTGCAGTAAATATGGCTTGCATATTAGTATAAAAATACATTCATCATTTAGAGAAAGCTAATTTCTTCTATAAGCACTCGAGCCCTAGCAGTTCACACTGCAGCAGCAATGTGGACCACAGGGGATGGTGTTGACTTGCTTTCTGGCTGTGTGCTTCATAATACTGACAGTTACTTCTGGTGAAAACAAAACTTTAAAAATTATTTATACAATATTTGAATTGGAGTACAGTGTTTGAATTCAAAACTGTCTTCCTATCCATTCACTGACAGACATCAGGACCCATGGATAAATTAATAGAAGATTATCTCAAAAGTTGTTCATTGTATATATACTAAATGTCAGTGGGTGAGAACTGAAGTAAGATTTTATTACTTCTACATTTCACATCTAATTGGTATGATTGTCTGTGTATAGGTGCCGTTTCAGCCAGATGTTGCATCCAATTTTTGAGGAAGCATCTGATGTCATTAAGGAAGAATATCCGGATAAAAATCAAGTAGTGTTTGCCAGAGTTGATTGCGATCAGCACTGTAAGTAACTGATCTGGAAGAAATTGTCCCATTCCCTTCCTCTTCTACACCATGAACTATTTTTCCTTTTCAGTTGCCCTATTTTAATTGTTAGGCAATGTCCTTTCACCAAAACTTTTCAGTTTGCTGTGTGAAAGGTTTTTGTAGTATTTATTTGTTAAAATATAGCAGGTCAAATATATAGATAGCAAATTATAACTAGCAAAAATTTTTACCAAAGCAAATACCAAAATAAGTAAGTAAAATTGAAATAAAATACTGGAAGACAAACAGATTTTTTTTTTGTTGTTATTCTTAGAACCATGCAAAAATATTGAATTACTTCAAATGAGACTGGAAAAACATGCAAAAATATTGTAGTCATTTCAAATAAGACAGTGGCAGATTTTTGTTTCTCTTGTATTAAAGATTATACTAGTATTAGATTAGCTTATGTTTGAGATGTAATTAGCTATAGTTATTGATAATTATTGAATTATTTAGTAACTTAGGTTAGTGTCTTTAAAAATCCATTTTCTTGTATTTTGTATCCCAGTGGAATATGCTCTGTGAAATCTTCTTGGTTTCTTACGTTAATTGAAAACTAGCACTAGCATTTCCTCCAAGACTTCCTCTTGCACTCCAGCTTTCCTTTCTTATAGTACCAACTACACTGTGCATGGTAGATCATGTTTTAGGTCTTAGTTGTCTCTTTCATCAGCTGCTTTCCCAGTTCTTCAAGGCAGGATTTTTCTATTTCATAATGCTTCCTGTTACATGGAGACTTGCTGACTTATTAATCTCTGTATGCCATACATTTGACGGTTACTAGAAAATTGCTCATTAAAAGCTTGCTAAGCTTGTTGCATTGAGTTACTGGTAAGTAGACCTGAATATAGAGGTTTCTCCCATTCTGCAAATTTCCTGTTCTTTACACTAAATCTACTGACTACAGTTATTCTGTAAACCCACTAACTACAGTTATTCGGCATACACAGACACACACACTCACTCTCTCTCTCACTTTTTCTGGATGAGGAAATAGAAATAGGGTTGATGTCTTAACCAATGTTTACATAGCTTCTGTTCATCAGGACAGTTAGAAGCCTGATCACCCTACCAAATGCCTTCACCGACCAATTTGCTTTTTCTGTTCATTCCAACAAGCATTTTGAGGATTTATTGGAATTGTTCTATGCCAGATAGAAAAGCAAATCAATCCAACATCTTGTAAGCCATAACCCATATTTCTGTCTGCTGGGATTCATAACTAGAGATCCATGGGAGCAATAAAAGTTGTAAGTAAAAACTTAGATTGCACTTCCAGTCTGTTTTCTGGAGCTCTTTCTTTCTTCCTGCTTTTCACAGATAGCATTTTGTTTCTTCCTTTAAACTTGGCTGTTCTTTTTGTGTTTAATTAAAACATTTCAGTGAAAACATGAGTCCCTACTTTCATTGAATTTGAGCCATGGATCTGAAGTTATACTCTCAAGCTTATAGCTATTGGCAATAAAGTTTGATATTTATATCATTCAAACATATACATCATTTATTATGCTATCTTTTAAACAGGTTTACTTTCTTTTAAAATAAATCTGATTGTATTAACAAGATTAATTTTTGGAGACAATAGCCACAGTTCAGGTGTTTCTCAGTTTATCATTGCTACTAATGAAAATTACATGTGAAGTGTTATGTATTCCCTGTAAATATTTTTCTCTTTTGTGTAATTTTTCACTTTTTAAAAAAAAAATGACAGAATGAAAGCAACAGTGCGAAACTCTTACAGATTTATTCCTGTTTTCATGTTCTCTTTAATTGTTGTAAGACACTGTACTTTGCTGACTCTTTCCATGCTAGATTATACTGTTGCATTTTTTGAACTGGAAGAGTATGAAGAATTCTCAGGTCTGAAGAGAAATAATTGCTTGTCAAATTCTTCATTGGAAGGATTTTGTAAAATTACTAAGATATAATTACCATGTGAATTGCATATGTCTAAATGATGCAGTGGTAAGTTTGATAAATACTTACACAATGAAACCATCAACACAGTCAAGGTATTTGCCATCTTCTCAACTTCTGCTTGTGTGCTCTTATGATCTATCTCTAACCTAATCACCCTCACCCCTGTCTGTAGGGGATCCTCTGCTTTTTGTCATTTTCTAGAATTTTATGGGAAATCAATAGGATATGACAGCGTGTTTTTATTTATTTATTTATTTATTTATTTATTTATTTTGAACTCATAGGAATCCTTCTACTTCTATCTCCCAAGTGTTGGGATTTAAAAGCTGTGTTGCCATGCCTGGATATATATATATATATATATATTTTTTTTTTTTTTTTTTTTTTTTTTTTGAGGTAGGGTCTCACTCTGGGCCAGGCTGACCTGGAATTAACTATGCAATCTCAGGGTGGCCTCGAACTCTCGGCGATCCTCCTACCTCTGCCTCCTGAGTGCTGGGATTAAAGGCGTGCGCCACCACGCCCAGCTCTATATATATATTTTTTTTGAGGCAAGCCCAAGAGATGCATTTTTTTATGGGGGGGGTGGCGAGGAGAGAATTGATGCGCCAGGGTCTCTAGCCACTGTGATCAAACTCCAGATGTATGTGCCCCATTGTGTGCATGTGTGACCTTGTGCACTTGTGTCACTGCATCTGGCTTATGTGGGACCTGGAGAGTAGAGCATGAGTCCTTAGGCTTTTTGTAGGCAAGCACCTTAACTGCTAAGCCATCTCTCCAGCCCTACATTGTTTTTTTATGGTCAGTATGCTTCTTTTGAGATTGTCCCATATTACATGGAGTCAATTCATTTTTACTTTATTTTACATTATTTATGTCTTTGATTCCTTGTTTTCAGTTACTTGATACATACCTAAGCACTGGGATTTCTGAATTCTGTGGTAATTCTGTTTTTGATATTTTGAATAACTTATGGTCTTCACAGTAGCCATACCATTTTACATTTCTATTAGCAGAGTATAGTGTTGTAAGTTTCTTTATATCCTTGCTGGATTTTTCTGAGCCTTTGATAGCTATTGTCTTATGGAGGTGAATATGGTTGGTAACATTAGTATCTGAAAATATGCATTGTTGGTCATTTGTATACCTGCCTTGGAGAAATGTTTATTCAAATTGTTTGCTCATTTGTAACTGGTTTTGTTTTGTCTTGTTTCTGTGGTTGAGTGGAGAAAGTACTGTGTACATTCTGGATATTAACCCTTTATCACATATGTGATTTGTAAATATTTTCCCCTATTTTGTAGGTTGCTGTTTCTGTCAGTATGTTTTAGAAAATTCTCTTTTTCACTATCTGCCTTTGCATCTTTTTTGAAATAAATAGATCTTATATTTATGTCTCTATTATTGGTCTTTCATGTACTATTGATGTTTGTCAATATTTATTTAGCTACCACACCTTGTAGATTATTGTAGTTTATAAAAGGTCTTGAAGTATAGTAGCATAAATCTTCTGACTTAGTACTGTTTTTCAAAGTAATTTGGCTGTTTTAGTGTTTTTGTATTTTCCATATGACATCTAGGATCAGCTTGTTTCTAACAACAAAAGGATGCTGGGATTTTAATTTTAAATTTTACTTTGTTTTGAAACCAATTTGTGGAAATCTATTATTTTAACATTAGTCTTACTGTCCATGAACATTATAAAAATTTATTTTATTCATTTGAGTGAGAGGGAAAGGAGAAAGAGGGAGAATGGGCGTGCCAGGGCCTTTAGCCACTGCAAATGAACTCCAGATACATGCGCTGCCTTGTGCATCTGGCTTATGAGGGTCATGGGAAATTGAACCTGTGTTCTTTAGCTTTGCAGGAAAGTATCTTAACAGTTAAGCCATCCCTCCAGCCCCTTGAAGATTTTTTATCTCAGTACAGTTAAGTATGTTCAGTTTCAGCAATGTTGTATGATACATATATGGTATATTTTTGTCAAATTAGTCTCTTAGAATTATTACTAGTTTTTATTTTTGTGTTTTAAGCATTTTTTTTTAAATTTATACAAAGAAAGAGAGGCATGAGAGAGAGACAGAATGGACATGCCAGGGCTTTCATCCACTGGAAACAAACTCCAGACACATTTACCACATTGTGCATCTAGCTTACATGGGTTCTGGATAATTGAACCTGGGTCTTTTGGCTTTGCAGGCAAGTGTCTTAACTGCTAAGCCATTTCTCCACCCTATTTTTGTGTTTCAGTTGCAGAAATTTATATATCATTCATATTAAGTATTTTATATTTTTCGAGGTAGGGTCTACTCTATCCCAGGCTGACCCAGAATTACTATGTAGTCACAGGCTGGCCTAGAACTCACAGCGATCATCTTACCTCGGCCCCCCAAGTACTGGTATTAGAGACATGCACCATCACACCTGGCCAAGTATTATTGTTTGATAATTTGGGAAATTATATTTTAAAATAAGTTTCCATTTTTTGATTAATCATGTGTATCTTTCAATCTGTATATAAAGTTGCAAAAATCATAGAGCTCCCACATGCTGTACCTCTTTACCCATTTTACCCTGCCCCCAACATCTTATACATTGTCAAAACTAAGAAAATGGTATTTGTATATTTCTCTTAGCCACACTGTATCATCTATTTGATAAGCTATTTAACTAATACCTGTTTTCTGTCCCAGAATGTTCCATTTAGTCATCTGTTCTTAGGTATCTCTGCCTTTGTTTGATCACTCTCCCCTACCGCACATGTGTTATAGCTAGCTTCCCCTTTCCGGTGTTTGGCACAGTTTCCTGCTGCTATTTGTCCATCTGATATTGTCCAGGAGGTGATGTCCACCCTCTGCGCATGCCATCCGTTTTCTCTGCCATCATGGCACTTCCCCTGAGTTTATAAACCCAAATAAACCCTTTCCTCCCACAAGCTGTTCTTGGTTGGATTCTTTGTGCAGCAATGAGAAGCTAACTACAATAGCCATTATCCCAGCCTCTCTATGTCTCATTCTTATTAGTCACCTCTTTGCTATGTGGCAGTCTACTATGTCCTGTCTTTGATGCTTCACACTGGCTACCTGGCTACTTTGCTGAGCCCTCTCATCCAAATTCAATATTATGTCCTAGAGAAATTCATGTAAAAGGTTTCTAGTTAAATTGCTTAAAGGAAAACCTGTGTATTGAGTGCTTACATAGATTTAGACATACTTTTACATGTATCATTTTAGTTAATCATTATCATAATTCCTGGAGTTAAATAGTAGAATTTATTGAACAACAAAAAAACTTGTATGACTACTCATGACATATAGTAGGTCCTAGAAAAATAGCCACAAACTGAGCATACCCAGATAAGCAAGAAAAATAAGTGCATATTTGCCTATTGTGATAACTGCTCTGACGGAAAGATGTTAAATACAATGAGATAACATAACTTGGTCAGAGGGGATTGGTAAGAATTGATTCAAAACCTGAAGGAAGAGTAGGAATTTTTTATTTTTGTTTTTTTTTGAGGTAGGGTCTCACTCTAGCCCAGGCTAACCTGGACTTCACTCTATATTCTTAGGGTGGCCTCGAACTCACAGTGATCTGCCTACCTCTGCCTCCTGAGTGCTGGGATCAAAGGCGTGCACCACCACACCCGGCCAAGAGTAGGAATTTTGTTGCAAGCTCAGAGAGTGATGTGACACATGAATGTAGTGCTGAAATCCTCCTGAGTCAGAAGCCTTGTTTATTATATCTGTTTGGGAAGTTTTGCAAATGCTATGCTATAATTTTTGATTAGTTCTCTTTATGAATTGAGGTGAAACCTTTAAGTCAAAAAACAAACAACTGGGCTGGAGAGATGGCCTAGTGGTTAAAGAGCTTGCCTGCAAAGCCTAAGGACCCAGGTTCTATTCTCTAGTACCCATGTGAAATAAGACACATAAAGTGGTGCATGCATCTAGGGGTTGTTTGCAGCACCCAGAGGCCTGCCATGCCCATTCTCATATTTGTTCTCTCTCTCTCTTCGCAAATAAAGACAAATAATAGTATTATAGGACTATAAAATTGGCATTGTTTTTAAAAATCCTTTTGAAGTGGGTGTTTTAAAAATATTGTTAAAATACTTTATAAAACTTAAATTTCTTTTTAATTTTATTTTTATTTGGAGGGGAGAAAGAGGGAGATAGAATGGGCATACCTTTAGCCACTGCAAATGAACTCCAGATGGATGTGCCACTTTATGCATCTGGCTTACATGGGTCCTGGGGAATTGATCCTAGGTCCTTTGGCAAGAACCTTAACTGTTAAGCCATCTCTCCAGCCCTAAAATAATTTTATTTGTGTGTATATGTGTGTGTATATGTGTGTGTAGGGGAAGGGGAGGAGGAGGAGAGAACACATACATGGGCATGCCAGGGCCTTCTTCCGCTGCAAATGAGTACCAGATGCATGCTCCACATTGTTCATCTGGCTTTAGGTGGGTACTGGGGAATTAAACTCAGGCTGGTAGGCTTTGCAAGCAAACACCTTTAACTTTAACTGCTGGGCAGTGCATCTCATTTCTTAGAATAGGTTGGGGCTTCCTCTTAGGAAAAATCCATCTCAGTGCATAAATTCATAGGAGACTCCTTATTGGTTTGCTTGTGTGTTTCCATCTGTCTCCTCTTTTCCCATCTACTGGCATATCTTGAAGCTTTTTGCCCTGACTTCATTTTGCCTTTTTATATACCCATATTTGGACTTTTCTTTAGAAGGTTGCTCAGTCTGCTAAGAACTTGGGACGTGGAGAAGGAAAGAATGTGGTTATAACAGGCAAATTCTACCTAATCATCCTGTCAATTTTATTATATGAACTGAATGTGGCAGCCTTGCTCTCCCCTCTATTCCCTGAATAATATGGTTGGGAAGTGTAGTAGATAAGGCAAGCTTTCCATCAGGAAGCCTAAGTATTTAAGCTCAAGTGTATTTTTCTTTGAAGTTTCATTGTAAAGCTTATACTTACCTCTTAAGCCCCTGCAATTCTCCACTTACTGTATTCAATGTAGGAACTAGAAAGTATAAGGAAAACAGAGAGAGGAAGTCGGGGCAACTCTAAACAACATTGAGGAGCAGTCCTGTCCCTGAGCTGGCAGAAGAGCAGGTATCCTCATTCTCCTGCTGAGGAGTTTGCTTTATCATGGTTCTGACACTTATCCTCTTAGCTTCTCCCATCTAGAGAGAAAAGGAAACTAAATATTTGGTAAAGATAAATTTCATTGTTGACATCTTTTATGGGGTGATAAAAATCTGTCTGATCTCATTGTGTTGAGCAACTCCACACGTACATGTTTTTGCTATGCATATTATATATTACAGGTTTTAAGACTCCTTAGTCTATGGGAATAATCACACGTATTATGAGCCATAGTAATATTAATAACTATGTTAAAATAACAAAATGTGAGTTTTATGAGTAGAGACCTATTTTTGTCATCTTCTACCAGTTGTAGTTCTTGAATAAATGGATAGATAATTGAATAAGCAACAGTAGCTGGCATCTATAAACTGTTAGTTCATAGTAGATACAATGTTAGGTACTTATATAGATGTTCTCATTATCTCCCAAAAGTACAGTATTTTCAACTATATTTCACTAAATCTAACTCATACAAGACAGAACTGCAGAAACTGAGAAAACTGAACTATACATCACAATGTATTTTTATAACTTAGTTTTTTTCAGCCATCATAAGAACTTTTTAGATTCATTTCATTGTAGTTTTTTTTTTTTTTTTTTTTTTTTGAAAGAAAGAGAAAGAGGCAAACAGTGAGAAAGAATGGATGCGCCAGGGCCTTCAGCCACTGCAAATGAACTCCAGATGTGTGCGCCCCCTTGTGCACATGTGCAACATTGTGTGCTTATATCACTGCATCTGGCTTATTTGGGGCCTGGAGAATTGAACATGAGTTCTTAGGCTTCACAGGCAAGTGCCTTAACCATTAAGCCATCTCTCCAGCCCAATTGTAGTTTTTAAAATCATTTCATTAATGGATATACCTTTAAAGAAATTAAATCTGTTCCAGTGATCTGAAACAGCTTCTCTTTCTGTTCCAATGATGTGAAACAGTTTCTCTTTCAGTTTCTCTTTCTCTTTCAGTCTGACTCATACATTATTTTCCAGCAGTCTTCTTGCCACCCAGAGTATTAATAGAGCTCTTGATTAAAGAGTGTTACTGTACTCTCTAGGAGTGTCTTCCAAGCTGCTAACACCCATTCTGCAACTGTGGATGTCATCACTTTCCTGTTTAATTAAGCTTGGAATTTACTTTGTTCCTCAATTGAAACATGTTACTGTTAAGTAGGTTTTATTTAAAGTCAGCATGATCTATGTAAACCAAGACACAAAAGTAGCTTACACATAGTGTGTAGTATAGTGTTAGCTGGATTATAAATCTGTTTTCTTCCTTGCTTATTTTCCAAAATTTCTTCAACATAAGTACAAATATTCATATTTGTACAAGCATGCTTAAGGCATGCCCTTGCTTCAACTGGAACATGATCACATTTAGAAGTTTAGGAGTAGAATTCACCACTCTGATTGTAGGTATGTATCCTTGCTTCCTTGAATCTGGAAGATTCTATCAGGCTGCCCCTGGTGGGGCCAGGTTTCTGCTGACCTCCAGTGGCTAGAGGCTGTATGGCACTATGCAAGAGATGCTGTTTGCTGATCAGTGCAGAACTATCAGATTTTTTATGAGCATTTCTCAGAAAGTACTTTTACCCTGGATTAGGTAGAATACATTACCATGTACCTGAGTTAGTCTTATCTTTCTATCTTCCAATGAGCTTGAACCTTCCACATTAGAAATTAGAAGCTTTACATAATTGAAGGCTGTATTCTGCCCAATGAATAGGCAAATATAAAATGGAAGGGCTGGGGGGATAGCTTGGTTGGTAAAGTACTTGCCTTGCAAGCATGAGAATTTAAGTCTTATCCCCAGAACTCATGTTAAAAAAGCTGGGCATGGTGTCACATGCTCATAATCCCAGCACTGGGTAGGTGGAGAGCATTCCTTGGGATCTGACCAGCTAGTCTAGCCTTTTGGTGAGTTCCAGGTTAGTGAGAGAACCCTGTCTCCAAACAAAATAAGTGCCTGAGAAATGACACCCAAGATTGTCCTCTGGCCTACACGCACATGAGAAGTACAATGTGAGTTATTGTGCATAGTGCAGAATTTGGTCTTCAGGTTATGGATAAGTTTCTGGACTTAATTTTTCTGTTTAGTATTATATTTTTTGTGATTGTGTTTTTGTGGTAGGGGTGTTGTTCTGAGGGGTGCATGGTTTGAAAATAGGAGGAAGTACATAGGGAGCAGTGGTCTTTCTCCTGGAAGCAGAAGTATAGTAACATCCTGTTGAAACGATCTGCTTTTTATACTGACTCTCCTGGATAATCATAGACAGAGGGCATGGGGAATGCGACTTTGATGAGACAAGAGTGTGATTCATTTTCCTGATTTGGAACCCTACTGGGCATTATTGGGGCAGGTAGGAAGGATCCATCAAGGAAAAGGAAGTGACCATTGAAGCAAAAGTGCATGCTAATTTTCCAGTCATGGAACTGTTAACCTTCTGAAATTTATAATTCTTCTGACATCCATTTTAACATTTGATCTATCTAGTTAATTAAAAAAAACATTTATTATACCCCTTTAGTCATTCTTTGTTATACTGTCAAAATGTCACATTATAATTATCTTAAAATCACTTTGGGCCAAAGATTATAAAAAGTTACCTTTATGTCTGAAATTATTGATCAATGTAATTTTGAGGACTTTGCTCCTTAATAATTAAAAGTTGCCTCATTGTGCAGTGTATCTGCTGCTGTCATGTTGCTTGAGAATAAATCTATTGACTGGCTAATCCTCTAATAGTCTTCAAAAGTTATTTACAATGTTTTGCTCCACAACCAGATTTGTATGGCGACCTGAATGAAGGTGGTACCATCGAGTGTATAAGCAGCTTTTGTTTCCCATGCCAGCAGTGCTGCCTCGATACTGTGCTATCCTTGGTTCTCTGTTTCTGTCTGGGAGATGTTTTGAAAGCCCATCTCTGTAGCTCTGGCTGCTTAGCACAAACAGGATAAAATTCATACTCTGTCAGTATAGTATATAAGACTCACCAAAGTCTGTCTCTGACCTTATTTATTCTATTGTTAGTATATGCATATTTATTTTTAGCATGCTACTTTCTCATATGTCCACTAATTTACCAGTTTTAGAGGGTTAAATGCATTAATATGACTTCTAATAGTCTCTTGCTGCCCATTTTCAAACTGATTCATAGGCCAGAAATGGAAAATAGATGTTTTCTGTTATGTTAGGCTATTTCTTTCTTTCTGGGTCTATCACATGTTCTTGCTGCCAAATCGTTTGGGGAATAAAATAAAAAATTCTCCAACTTCTTGCTGGTGGTTTAGATGCTCAATTTAGCCTTGTTTACATTGAATGTCACTTAAATTGGACATAGTATAATTAATTTACCTTCAAAGGGCTTGATATTTTGAATTTTAATTTTTAATGTTTTTTCCCCAATATGATGTACAAAATATCATCTGGTAGTTTATTATATAACTTCCTGACTACAGCTGAACATTTTTTAAAATAGTTGTTGGCCATCTGTATTTCAATAATTAAGCACTATATTTAGCTCACTTTTATTTTGGTGGTCCTTATTTTCTTTTTTCTTTTTTTTGGTTTTTCAAGGTAGGGACTCAATCTATTTCAAGCTGACCTGGAATTCACTATGTAGTCTCAGGGTGGCCTTGATCCTCCTACCTCTGCCTCCTGAGTGCTGGGATTAAAGACACACACCCACCATGCCTGGTTATTATTTTCATTCCTTTTATATTCTCAATGATTTATCTCTAGTATATGTCGCAAGTCCCTTCTCATTTGTCATAAAAACTCATAGTCTTTCTAGGAATGATAGTGCATGCCTATAATCCTAGTACTTTGGAAGCTGACAAGGTAGAATCGTGAGCTACATTGTGAGTTCCAGGCCAGCTTAGGTACATAGTTGAGATTCTGTCTAAAAGCAAATAGAGACAAAAAAATCATAGTCTTTAATATCTAGGTACAATCTGGCAAATTTCTTGGCTGTGTGTGGCTTCACACAGGGTCGTAGGCTCTTTTCAGATGTTAGGACATTGTCTACCAAACACCATGAGGCAGAGATTGTACTATTTCTGTCAAAATTCCCACCTCCACGCCCAGTCTCCTGTGTTATGCTGGGAATCAGTAGAAGTCCTTTGGGAGTGTGGCTTTGTGTCTCAGGGCCCTTTTAATCTAATATAGCAGACCAGGTGTCTGATGTCATGAAACCTTCACTGTAGTCTCTCTTCTACTTCTGCAGAGTAGTAATCAACCCTAATCTGCAGTTACGGTTTAATTTCCACAAGAAAACCTACGGGGGAAAAAAATGCCCGGGGATCTTTGCTCACCTAGGGATAGGCTTTCCTTTTGGGGAATATGACTTTATTTAGTTGCCATGACTTTCATGGTTTCTAATATTTATTTATTGGTTTATCGAGATAGCATCTTGCTCTAGCCCAGGCCGGCCGACTGGGAATTAGTCTTAGGCTGGCCTCAAATTCACAGTAATCCTCTACCTTAGCCTCTGAAGTGCTAGAATTAAAGGCATATGCCACCACAGCTGGCCCTACTCTTTTAAAAGTCCATTTTGAGGGCTGGAGAGTTGGCTAAGTTGTTAAGACACTTGCCTGCGGAGCCTAAATTACCCATGTTTGCCAGATGCACAAGGTGGCACATGGAGTTTAGAGTTCATTTGCAGTGGTTGGAGGCCCTGGCCTGCTCATTTTCTCTATCTGCTTCTTTGTCTCTCGCCAGTAAATAAATAAATAATTTTTTAAATTATTATGTTTTTATACTATACTTGTTTGAGTATACTTGGTGAGATGTATGGTTTGCAATTTGTCATTTTATGTGCTCTGAAGATTGTTTCCTTTAAATCTTTTTTTTTTGAGAGAGAGAGACAGAGAATGGGTGCACCAGTGGCCTCTCAGCCGCTATGAATGAACTCCAGATGCATGCGCCCCCTTGTGCGCATGTGCAACATTGTGTGCTTGTGTCACTTTTGCGTATGGCTAAACATGGGACCTGGAGTTTCGAACAGGCGTTCTTAGGCTTCGCAGGCAGGCACCTTCACCATTAAGCCATCTCTCCAGCCCTCCTTTAAATCTTTTTAGTTGAGATGATCTCACTTGCTTTTGTTGTCAAAGCCTTTTGAAGTTTTACCAAAAAATTCTTGTCTTGACCCATGCTATGAATCATTTTCCTCCCTCCCTCCCTCCCTTCCTTCTTTCCTTCCTTCCTTCCTTCCTTCTCCCCCCCCTTCCCTTTCTTCCTTCCTTTTTTTTGGTGTTTTTTTCAAGGTACAGTCTCGCTGTAGCCTAGGCTGACCTGGAATTCATTATGTAGTCTCATGGTGATCTTCCTACCTCTGCCTGCCCAGTGCTGGAATTAAAGGCATGCGCCATCACACCCAGCTATGAATCATTTTGTTAATTTTATTTTTTCTAAACTTGTGCTGAAACTCTTGATTCTTAATGGCATTAGAAAGTACTCGTGTGAGCTGGGCATGGTGGCACACGCCTTTAATCCTAGCACTTGGGAGGCAGAGGTAGGAGGATCGCTGTGAGTTCAAGGCCACTCTGAGAATACAGAGTGAATTCCAGGTCAGCCTGGGCTAGAGTGAGACCCTACCTCGAAAAAAAAAAAAAAAAAAGTACTCATGTGCTTTATGTAAAATGTACATGTTAAATTTCAAAATATCAATGCCAGTATTAAAGTTTTTACGATTTAGTCTTAGTCATTCCATGATTCTAATGTCAAAACTATAAAACCAAAGTGTAGGAGAGAAACCTAAATTTCTTTTATGTGTGTGTATTGTTTTTATTTATTTCAGAGAGAGAAAGAGGCAAGGAGGGAGGGAGAAAGAGAGAGGGAAAGAATGGGCATGCTAGGGCCTCCAGCTGCTGCAAACAAACTCCAGATACATGTGCCACCTTGTACATCTGGCTTATGTGGGTCCTGGGGAATCCAGATTGGGTTCTTTGGCTTTTCAGGCAAACACCTTAACCACTAAGCCATCTGTAGCAGACAGCTTCAGGTTTGCTGAGATGAACTTCCAGACCAGGCAGTTATGGAGGAAGGGATTTTGTAGCTTATAGATCCAGGGGAAGTTCCATAATGGCAGAAGAAGCTGGCCTGCTTTCACAGGACCAAACACAGAGAGAAAAGCCACAAGCCAAAGCCACACGACACAGCACACCTCGGGAACTCCAACTAGGCACACTTTGCTTATCTTTAGATTGAAATCCTAAACCCACCACCACACCTTAAGATCCACCCAGAGACACTGCCTCCTGCAAGGCTGCAGATGCAAACTACAAACTAATAAAACATGAATATATTGGGGGCCATCTATTCAAAATACCACACCATCGATCCAGCCTGGGAAACCTAAATTTTTTACCTGGTCTTTTTTTTTTTCTTTTCTGAGGTGGAGGAGTGGCAAATGTATAAACCAGAACACATATACAAGTATAAATGTATGCACATGTTTATATTTCTTCCTCAAGTCTCCCCCATATCTCTTCTCCACACTTTTGCCATGAAATATGTTTCCAGCATGTACACTTCAACATCTGGCTTTTTTCACTTAACAGTGTGTCTTGAATATTACACTTTTGTTATATATAGTGATCTTTTGCATTTCTTTGTGTAGCATCTTGATACTTCATTGTATGGGTTAACTATATTTTATTAAGCTAGTCTCCTATTGGAAGACACTGGGAAATAGTAAAGTTTAGAAAAAGTTTTCACTTTGTAGACAGCAACATTTGCTGTTGTATTAGCCAGTAGAACTATTTAACTTAAAAACTATCATGTTTATATATCAGTGTAAAAGATCATTTTGTAATATGCTGTATTTTGGTGTATAATATACTGCAGTGTGAATGTATTTCTTAATTTGGAAAATGAAGTTTCTTTAAAAATGATTTCTGCAGGTAGTTTTTCTTTTAAGTCGAGTTAACTCACATTTTGGGGCCTTTTCCTTTATTACAAGTCTCTCTTTGAATTTATAATAAGCATTAACAATAACAATAACAAAAATCTACTGCTGGGCTGGGAATGTGGCTCAGTTGGTAGAATGCTTACCTTACGTAAAGCCTTGAGTTCAGTCCCTATCACTGCATAAAAACTAGGTGTAATGATATATGCATGTAATATCAGCACCTCTGAGGTAGGCAGGAGGATCATAAGTTCAAGGTCATTCTCAAAAAATAGTTCAAGGTCAGCCTGACCTACCTAGGTCCCCATCTCAATACAGCAACAACAACATACATAAGAAACTACTACTTATTTGATACCATTTTCACCCCTCAGCTTATAGTACCATTTTTATGTGTTGTGTGCATGTATGTGTGGGTTGTATGTGTATGCTTGTGCAAGCACCCACAGAGCCAGACAGTGATGCTGGGTGTTTTCCTTAGTTGAGTTCTCTATCTAATTCTTTTACACAGGGTTTTGCACTGAATCTAGAGCTTACTAGTTCCATTAGACTAGTGAGCTAGCAAGTTCTAATGATCCGCCAGCCTCTTTCTGCTTACCCAGCCCTGGGATTGTAGATAACAGGTACCACAGTTCCCAAGTTTTATGTGGATGGTGGATTTTGAACTTAAGTCCTCATTCCTGTGTAACAAGCACTTTACCCACTGAGCCATCTCTTCCACTTCCTGTTGGACACAATTTAATCTCATTAATTCCTTGCTCAGATAGTAGGATTCATTTATGAAGCCTCAAAGACATGTTCTTTTAGTAATTTATCAGCTTGAAAAAGGGCTTATAGCTGATCCAAGTACTAGATATGGTTTGAAGAAGCAGTCAACTTCTCAACCAGATAGTTTATTATCTGTGTTATTTTGTGTAAATTAAAATATGCAAGTAATTTGGATTTTTATGATTTGGTATTCCTTTCATTCTCATATGACCAGTGGTTTACTCATATTTGTCTCTAAGGAGTTTTAGTGATCAATCATGATTTTCTTCACAATTTACCTCCTGCTTTCTTCTTTCCCCCTGGCTTATATGCTGTCATTGTTACTGTCATGTATTTTAACTTTGTGTCCTACCTTACAAGGCATAAATATTGTTGCTGTCTTTTTTACTATGCTGTACACTTTCATTGTCACAGTCCATAAAACAATAATCCATAAGCAGAAATTACCCTTATTTTAACAGATGGAAAGCCAGGACATAAACAGTTACCCAGAAAGTGATAAATCTGGGATTTAAACCCCAGCAGTATGAGTCCAGAGCCTGGCCTCATAACCAATATAAATTCAAGTCATGATTGATTATTTTCTTTTCTCTACCAATTGAAAAGAATGTCACCAAAAAGATTTCACTGAGTGTTATTTGGGCTAATGGGCCCACACTGACTGAATATGAAGTAAAGCTTTTTTTTTTTTTTTTTCTTTCTTCTAGCTGATATAGCCCAGAGATACAGGATAAGCAAATATCCAACGCTAAAATTGTTTCGCAATGGAATGATGATGAAGAGAGAATACAGGGGTCAGCGATCAGTAAAAGCACTTGCCGATTACATCAGGCAACAGAAAAGTAACCCCATTCAGGAAATTCAGAGTTTAGAAGAAATTACCACTCTTGATGTAAGTTAACTTTGGGTAGATCACATGAGCATTGACTGTTTAAATAATGCAAACAAATCCTAATGGAGAGTCTATACATTGTCTCATTGTCCATTGAAGTAGATTTGACATGTTCATATTTAGTTGAATTTTTCTTGGATTAATTCTCAAAAGGAAATGCTAGTGTTTTACTGAACTTCTGGAGAAAATGAGGAAAAACAGGAGCCTGAGTTAAAAACAGAAGGTCTAAAGTCAAACTTTTCATATTTTTCTTAGATGAGACCTGCAGTCTCTGCTTTAATCACTGTATATCATAGTGTCTTCTAAAATAGCCTGTCTTAATAAAACTTGGCAAACTCCTTTCTTTATATACTAAGTGATTTTTTTAATTTTGTTTTTCAATTTTTTGAGAACTTCAATACAAATTGGTCATATTCCCATAAGATATCCTCTTGTGTCCCCTGTCCCCCATTCTCCTAAGGGTTCCCTTCAGTGGGGTATTGGTAATTTCTGTGGGGTTTGTGGATGTGTCAGTCAGTTGTTCTGGGGAGGACAATGCTTCCCAATATACCTTCCCCCTCTGTGGCTCTTGCATTTTTTTCACCTTCTTTTCCACAATGTGCCCTGAGCCTTGGAGGTCACATTAGAAGCCTACATTGGGCTTGGGAGATGGCTCAGTGGCTAAAGGCACCTGTTAACAAAGCCTTCTGGCCTGGGTTTGTTTACCCAGTACCCTCGTATACCTATGTACACAAAATGACACACATCTGGAACTTGTTTGTAGAGGCTAAAGGAGGTGTGTGTGTGTGCGTGCACACACCTAAAATTAAGAAAATATAAAATAATTATAGGTGGATTAAAAAAAAGAAGCCTCCTGTTTTTGATTAGTTTTGCTTATGTCTCCTCAGTCTATAGCCATCTCTCTGGAGAAGATTCTCTGACTAGCCATTAAATAATGTTTTAAGGATAATATACAGCAGTAAAAGCAGAGTTTGGGTGTTACTGCAATCAGTGCTTGTCACTGTCAGGTTACTAAATTAGCCAGTTCCATTTCATGGATGCTGTCAGAGAAAGGAGATTCCTGGGTCGGAGACACACATCACAACAAGCCTCATTAGCATGCTCACAACACTGCCCTCCTCCAGCCCAAACACACACACAAAGACCTGCAGAGTAACCTGAAGGGCCCCCATGCTGATTGTACAGTCATAGGATTGTGCTACAGGAAGGGATCACTAAGTTTGGAGTACTTGCCATTTCAGAGCAAGTAGTATACTTTGCCTTTTGTCTTGGACAAGACATTCTGTCATACCTTAATGTTCTGGCTATAAGCACAGTGCTGAAAAAGGCCCATGTCGGGAGTGATCAGTCTTAAACAGTAAGCATACATAGAAATGTGAGTTGTGTGAGACTCATGGAGGAAATTCTAAACTGATAGGACATTTTAGTAAATTTTATAATTAATCACCTTATTTTAAATAAAGATAATTATTAAAAGGCTGTATTTCCTAAAAATTTTAAGTACAATGCTAGAAGGAAATGCTAACATTTATGCTTTAATGTAGTAAATGTTGTTTTCAACGTAATATAATCTTCAATATTTTTGGACTAGGCATTAAAAGCTAAGTTAATTCATAGTTATATCACCACCACTACCACTTTTTCCTCCTCCTCCTCTGCCTCTTCTTCTTCTTCTTCTTCTTGAGATTATAGGTCTAGAGCTATTTGGGTACTAGAATAAAGGGTAAATGAAATAACCTTCTCTTAGAATTAATTATATATGTTTGTAGTAATTATATATGTTTATTTTACAGCGTAGTAAAAGAAATATCATTGGATATTTTGAGCAAAAGGATTCAGACAATTACAGAGTTTTTGAAAGGGTAGCAAGTATTTTGCATGATGACTGTGCCTTCCTTTCTGCATTTGGGTAAGTATATGGGGAGCATGCTAGTAGATGAGCTTGGCTACCATCTTAAATTCTTGCTGTGTTTCTTCATGTGCTAAAAAGACTTTTCAAAAGATTAACTTAGTGGCTGAGTAGATGGCTCAGCATGTAAGTGTGCTTCCTGCACAAGCATGAGGATCTGATCCCATGTAAAAAATGGTGGGTGGGACCACATACATCTCTAACCCCAGTTTTACAGGGGAAGACCAAGAACAATCAGAGCCCCTCAAACTCCAGAATCAGTAAAGAGACTCACTCTCAAAACAAATCCAGCTGGAAAGAGCCATGGAGCAGGACACCAGACGTTCTGCTCCAGCTATTTCAGGCCAGTGCATCAGCATTGCAAGCACATGCGTTTACCCCTGTCTCCAGCACACATACACATACCACATTACATACACACAAGAAAAAAATGAACTTGATTCTCCTTAACTCACCAGCCAGTTTCTAGACATATGCCTGAATTTTTTAAGGGGTAAAAAGTATATATTTTTCTTCCATAGTATGTTGTTTTAGAATGAAGGTATGAGGGGAAAAGAACAGACTTGTTAACAATGAGCTCTTTCATACTTTTATTAAATTTATTCACTTATCCTATATCAGACAAGAGGCTAATCTATGAGATACTACCAAACTGAGTGTAGTCTGTCTAGTTGAAAAGCATGGGCTTTATTATCTTCCTTCTCCACCTTTCCTTGTACGTTTGTGGTCTTAGAGTAACAACTAACACACACACACACACTCTTTTTTCCACCTCCTTCTCTCTCTCCATCTTCCCTCTTTCCCTCCCCTCTTCTTGACCTCCCAGCCAAGGCCTTGTACATACTAAGCATGTATTCAACCCTTAAACTCTAACCCAGCCCAGTAGTTCTTCTTTCAAGGCTAATCTCTTCACTGGTGTCCTTGTTGCTGGTCTCTGAGGCTTTGATCCACCAGTTTCTCTGCTTTTTCATCTTTTCACCCTGACCCCTTTCAGAAGGTACTTCCTTCCCCAGAAACATGCTCCTTTTTTTTTTTTTTTTTCTGACCCATTACTTTTATCTCTTGAGCTATAATGTCATCTTTTCATTTTGACATTTTTCAAAGATTATTTTATGCTTGGCTACCTTGATTTTCTTACACTCTTAACTAGCAAAACCAAAAAAATTTTGTAGTCTCTTGGGAGCTTAGTTTCACCTTCATTGCTCTGATGAAACTTGTGTCTCCCTGAACAATCACTCCTTAATTACCAAATCCAAGGGCCCTATTAAATTTTAGCCCTCAGTTTCTAAAGGATGAAACACCACCTACCCTCTCCTTTCTCTGCTGTGTCAACATGTGATGTCACATGGAATCTCTGTGGTTTGTTCCTTGCATTCTCTTGACTTTGTTTGCTTTTTTTGTTCTTTTTCTCTGCAAATGTAATTATTTCTGTGACTCTTTGACTTTGACCCTTTCTTATTGGGGTTATCTCAACCCCTTCTGTGCAATGTCATTACTTTATGTGCATAACTGTTAAGCTCAGTTACAGTAGCTATCATGAGCAGGTCTCAGTTTTTGGACTAGTATATCCTTTCCATTTTGAACCTTTGGTATGTGTTGCAGTCAGGTTCGCATTGCTTGTAGAAATCACCCAACCAAGAGCAACTAGTGGGATAAAAAGGTTTATTTTAGCTTATAGACTCAAGGGGAAGCTCCATGATGGCAGGAAAAATGATGGCATGAGCAGAGGGTGGACATCACCCCCTGGCCAACATAAGGTGGACAACAGCAACAGGAGAGTGTGCCAAACACTGGCAAGGGGAAGCTGGCTGTAACACCCATATGCCCACCCCAACAATCCACTGCCTCCAGGAGGCTTTAATTTCCAGTTGCCATCAGCTGGGGAGACTAGCATTCAGAACACTTAAGTTTATGGGGGGACACCTGAATCAAACCACCACAGTTTGACTTGGTCCTTCTTTCATGGTTTGCATAGATTTTATCAATATATATGTTTCCTGGTGAGCATTATCAGAGCTCTTGAAGATCTCTGTATAGCATACGTGGAGGACACCTCCAATCCTGTACTATTTACATCACTTTCTCCAGCTGTACAGCCTTCCTGTTAGACACTATGCAGTGTCTATTCCTCAGACACTGCATGCTCACTCCTGCCTCAGAGCCTTTGCCCTTGCTGTTCTCGTATCTTGAAGCACTTCTTCCAGAGGTCATCTCTTCAGAAAGTCCTTGTCTGACAGTTCTATGTAAAGTAGCATTATCACCATCCAGCTTGTCACTCTTTATCTGCTTATTACACTTTTCTTCTAAGTGCTGTGTTTTTTTTAACCACCTACTTGTTAATCTTTTCTTACCAAAATGTAAACTCCATGACAGTGAGGGTTTTCTAGCCTTTGTTCACTGATCTATACCAGTGCCAACATTCTATCTTGTAAAGAGCAAACACACAGTAAGTAGTTACTGAGATGGAGGATGTTCTTGACCTTCCTACTGTCATCAATCTAGGTTTGTACCCTTTACACCTGTTGTCTTGATGACTATTCAGAAACTGGATATAAATTAGTATTCACTTAGTTTGCACATTATTTAGAGAAAGAGAATTTTACCCATTTGATGTAGAACTTTCTGCAGAATTCTCTCACAAAATAAGTATTGTACCAGATAAATATTTGTTATGCCAGCACAAATGTTTTGTATGCCAGAGAGTATACAATAAAATGTGTTTTTATGCAACTGTATTTTTATAACATAGGTAGTTCAATTCTTTTTTTTAAGTATCAATTTTAAAAAGTAAAAAGTGGAAAATTTATAACTGAATTTCATTTATAAGCAAGTAATTTATGTATTTTTTTATTAATCTGTGTGACCAACAGTATCCTTCACCCATACTTGAAAAGTGGTTTAGAGTCATAACAACTTTAAGGTGACATTGCTAACCTAAATTTCTGAAACAGTAACAACAGAACAACTAGTGAAAATTTTTCTTTAAAAAGTCTACCTCCTAATAATATTCCCCTTTAAATATCCACACACACATATGCATTTCTTGGTATTGTAAGTTTTTTTTTTTTTAAATGGGAAATATTTCAAGTCTTTATAATTCATACATTTGCAAAAAGTTAGTTAACTCTGCTTCATTCAAGTATATTATTGCTAGTGTTTTCCTAAAAATAAATAAATAAATTACCATTTCTTTCTCCTGTTAGAGATGTTTCAAAACCAGAAAGATACAGTGGAGACAACATAATATACAAACCACCAGGGGTAAGTTGGTATTGCACAGTGTGAATAAGATAAGTAGATTTATAGGACTAACTGTAGCTTTATGTTTCAATGTTTGTAGAATCAGGTAATTTATAACAATACTGGGGGGGTCAAACAAAGGGCTTTTAAAAAGCATTTTTATTTATTTTTAAGCAGAGAGAGAGAATATATGAGAATGGGTCAAGGCTTCCTTGCCCGTGCAAATAAACTCTAGACACATCCACTGCTTTGTACATCTGGCTTTATGTCGGTACTGGAGAGTTGAACCTACGCTTGTCAGGCTTTGCAAGCAAGTGCTTTTATCCACTAAGTCATCTCTCCAGCCCAAACCCAGAACTTTTTGTATGCTGATCAAAGGCTATACCATTGAGCTAAGTTCCCAGTGCTGTTCTGTTTATCATTTGAGATAAGTTCTCATGAAGGTGCCCAAACTGGCCTTGAATTTGTGATCTTCCTGTCTCAGGCTTCTGAGTAGCTGGAGTTCAAGGCTTGAGCCATCATGGCTAAATGATAGAACCTTTAAAAAAAAAAAAACTTCCAAAGTGCCATCTTATGCTAATTCACACGTGTCATAGTAAAGATAGGGCTACAGAACCTGCATGCTGCACAAGCATGTACTGGTAGACTAAGACTCGAAGGTCCGTGCTCTGGAGACTTTTTTTCCTCTCTTCTTTTGCATTCAATCTGGAAGCCAGATTCAAAAACTGCTAGAATGATCTGTGGTCACACTCTTATCCATTCTATGAGCCAAATCTAGGACATAAATTAGCTTAGTACTTGGGAGATAATAAAGTACACCTTTTGTCTTTTTTTAAATCTTTGGCTAAGAAGATTTTAAGTGTGTCTAAACATAAGAGTAGTTGCTTAGGCACAGGTAATAGCAACACAACTAAAAGTCAAAAATCATGGTATGTGTTGTCCTAAATTGATGTAAAAATCTGTCATTGCAATTTTCTCACACTAAAAAAAATCTATGGTTATTTTTTCAATTCAGTTTTATTGTAATATTTACATTAAAAATATTTTTATTTATTTGCAAGCAGAGAGAGAGAGAGTAGACACACTAGCACCCCCACCTGCTGGAAATGAACTCTAGATACATGTGCCACTTTGTACATCTGGGAACTGGGGAATCAAACTTGGTTTGTTAGGCTTTTCAGGCAAGCTCCTTAACTGCTAAGCAACTTATCCAGTCCAATGTTTATTTTTGATACTAGAATCTTTAATTGTTTATATGAGATATTGGTCATTGCTATTTTTTGTTTAGAAAGCTCATTTCCTATTCTGAATTCAGCTGTTTTATTTTCTGTTGCTATAACAAAATATCTGAGATTGGGTAATTTATAAAGAAAAGAGGTTTATTGAGGTCATAGTTTTGGATGTTCAAAGTTCAACATTGGGTGGCTCTATCTGTTTGACCTCTATAGGGACTCCTTTGACTGTGTCACACGTGGTGGAGGAAGGAAAAGGCAGCAGCCATGTACTAAATGGGTTGCCTAGTGACATATGAAACCAAAGACCAGGCAAAGGACAATCTTGCTTTTTTTTTTTTTTTTTTTTTTTTTTTTAACAACTTACTCCTGCAAAAACTAAGGGTAGTCCTACATAATCTACATTTATTCCTTCTAGGGCCTGCACCCCCAATGACTTAAGTACTCTTCACTGCTCTCTGTTAAAAGTCTCATGCCTTTAATCCCAGCACTTGGGAGGCTGAGATAGGAGGATCGCTGTGAGTTCAAGGCCACGCTGAGACTACATAGTGAATTCCAGGTCATCCTGGGCTAGAGTGAAACCCTACCTAGAACCCACCACCACCACCACCACCAAAAAAATGTCTCACTACCTCTTCTGTCACTACACTGGGCCAACCTTTCAGCATATGAACTATTAGGAGACACACTCAGGTTGTCGTCAAACCATAACATCCATGAGTATTTGCCTGTCATTTCTTAGGTGAATTCCTTTAATATAGTACCTTACCCAGGATCATCATCTCTCGACTATCAGAACTCAACAGTATCATCTAATGTAGTGTGGTATGAAAAATAACACAGGGCTGGAGAGATGGCTTAGCAGTTAAGGTACTTGTTTGCGAAGCCTAAGGACCCCTGTTCAACTCCTCAGATCCCACATAAGCCAGATGCATAAGGTGACACATGCATACGGTTGCAAATACACACAAGGTGGTGCACATGTCTGGAGTTCGATTTCAGTGGCTGGAGGTCCTGGCACGCCAATTCTCTCTCTCACTCGCTCTCATTTAAACAAACCAAAAAAACCCCACATAGACCATGATGAGTTTTTATCAATAGTAAAAGTAGGTAAAGGGCTAGAGTTAAGATGTTTGCCTGGGAAGCCTAAAGACCCAGGTTCAATTCCCTAATTCCCATGTAAGCCAGATGCACAAGGTCGCACATTTGTTCATTTGCAGTGGCTAGAAACCCTGGCATACCCATTCTCTATCTGCCTCTCTCTCAAATAAATAATTTTTTTTTTTAAGTAGGTGAAGCTAATAGTGGGGCACACCATATGGAAGTGCTCTGATACAGTCAGTAACTTTACTCAGCAAGATGTTTATATTTATCACTTTGAACAGTTCTTAAATAATGATCTTGAGTGAATGTAGAAACACTCATAGGTAATTAGTATTAAAGATATACATGCCTAAGAACTTTCCTTTTTATGGCTTTTGTACTGTCCAAATTTTCTTACAGCATATTCACCTGTAAGGAATAGCTCAATTAATTCATCTGAATAATTTTCTTCACAATGTTGGCTGCATTTCCGTAGTGTAGCCTGACAATGCTATTTGCCTTTGATGAAGAGACTGAAATTTAAGGGTTCTAAATCTAAATTTGCATCAAGTTCCTGATTATCCAGGAATTATGTTTTTATTATCTGTGGACTTCTTCCTTAGGAGCTTCATGTTTTATGTTCCTTTGGTTGTCTCCCATAGAGTCCATGTTTGTAGCTAGATTTAATAGGACAGATGATTAGTCTAATTCTCTCTCTCTCTCTTTTTTAAGCGTTCTGCTCCTGATATGGTGTACTTGGGATCTATGGCAAATTTTGACCTGACTTACAACTGGATTCAAGATAAATGTGTCCCTCTTGTCCGAGAAATAACATTTGAAAATGGAGAGGTACGAGCTTTCTGCCATGGCTTATTTTTAATTTAGCTATGTGAAAGAATAAACTTCCTCTGCCCATCATGCTATTTTAACAATTGTCAGTGGTAGAAATCACCTATGAACATGTCTGTACCATAGCCATTTCCATAACACAGGCCAGCGACTCCCCACTGTTCTGTCCCAGAACCTTTACTGCATTTCCAGTGATAGCTATAGTTTTCCACAATCTTGAAAGAGGCTTTGAAAATAACTCATAGGTTATTCTGATGCCTACTCATTGATTAAGGATCCTGTTTAAGTGGATATTGTTTAGAAGTAGTGTTGTGCAGATTTCAGTTACAATGGATAATCCTTTGCCACTAAAGGTTTTTCTGGTTCCTATCTATCATAAAAGAAATATAAAGAAACCATTAAATGGTTATTCCTAATCTTTTTCATTTTGATCTTATCCTTGACTTTGAGAAGGAGGTGGGTTAGACTCTGTGTATTTATTTATCAAACGAATGAATGTCCCTGTTGTTTTCTTCTTTCCCCAGGCCTGATTTGTGTTTAGCATATTATTTACTTTCCATTTTTGCCTTAGCTCAAAGTTTCAAGAAGATTTAATAGGTTATTCGACTCATCTACTTTGGCAGTTCTTGTTAGAGTAGTTTCAAAAACAGAATGTAAAGGCTTACACTTGGCAATCCTAAGCAGGGCCTCTCTTCCACATCATTAGTTGACACATTTAATGATTCTTTTATTTTACAGGTTGGAACCAACCACCTATATATCACTTAAGCAATAGGAAATGATTTGTTTTTGTTAAAGCTGGTTGTCTTGATAGCCTTCAGAATCATTTAATACTGCTTGGTAAAGAATCTGCTAGTATGAATGAACATAGATACACAAAACTCCCCCAAACACAAGTTACCAGCTACTATGTATTTGACTTTAGAAAATTTATTGGCAAATGTTTTGTGTGTGTGTGTGTGTGTGTGTGTGTGTGTGTGTGTAATCTTTTTAATCCATTTTAGATTTGGGGTTTTTAAATACATATATATTGCATTTTATTCATATTCACTCCACATTATCCTCCCTTATCTTCCTGCCTTTATCCTTTCCCAATGCCACTGTTCCCATTCTTCTAATCACTACTACAGTGGCTGGGCCTTGGAAAGAAATAATTCCCCTTCCTTAGAAGCCACTAACTGTCATTAGCTCCTCAGTGAGGAGAATGGCCTCATTCCCCTCCATCTTATGCAGTACCTGTAGCTGATGTGTATTCATGAATACAGGGGCCTTGTCATGGCCTGGGGATAGTTGCACAGCACTCATCATTCTTGAGCTCTTACATTCTTTTCTTTCCCGCTTGTGGATGTTCCCTGAGCCCTGGAGGAAATTATAGCTTATAGATTTTAAAATGCTATCTATGTATTATTTCTCTTCCAATAGTTGTATTTCATCTGTACATCTTTGTGGTCTAATAAAAGTCATGTTACATATGTTGTTATTTTAATTTCCTAGCTCTTAAATTTCTTCAGAGGGAACTATGGAGTCTTTAAAATTAATATTTATTTAGTTTATTTCTTCACTTTGCCATTTGCTCATTGCCCATTACTGAATGGAAAAAAATCTCTGAGCAAGTCTAGGACTGAATCAGGTTATCTCTTTTCAGAGGGCTTTCAATACAATATTTCACATGTGCACATAATGCAACACCAGGTGCCAGTGTCACCTGAGGAGCACTGAGACATGGTTTTGGTGTTCAGAGGAGACAATTTATTTCTACCTTTAGGGACAGTGGAATCACGGAATACTTTCAAGGAGTGGCATATCAGTTCTGAAACCAAGTACTGTAAAACAAAGAAGTGCTATGGGAAAGTGGGGATTAGGGACTGTCACTAATTTTGCATGTTTAAAGATGCTGGTTAGACTTTGATGTGGAGATATTTATGAAGCAGGCAGTTGGAAGCCTAGATGTGGATTCTGGATTAGAGCTAAGGGATCAGTTAGAGCTAGTGATTAAAATTGGTATACTAGGTGAAATTGCCAGGCTACAGTAGAGACATGTAAAGACAACATGGGGAGTAGCATCACTAAATGTTGGGAATAAGAAAAAAAAAGTGAGCCCAGCAGATTAAAGATGAGGAAGAAGACATTTTAAATTAGCTTACCAGAAGATTAAAGTAATGCCAGAGGCTAGAGGAAGCAAGAACAAGAGTGACTATGAGAATAAAGTTTGTTTTCAGAGTGATGACAATGTTTTGGATTTAGTTGGCAATTTTGTGTAACCTTGTAAATATAACCAAATTATTCACTTAAATTTTGTGGACATAAATGTTATCGTGAAAGAAATAATAATATGACAATCAACAATAGGAAGCAGAAAAAATTATTATATAAAGTAGGGTTTTGGTTTATTATTATTATTATTATTGTAGGGTGTCATCCTAGCCCAGGCTTACCTGGAACTCATTATGTAGTCCCAGGCTGGCCTCAAACTCATAGTGATCCTCCTACCTTCGAGTTTAGGATTAACTAGGCTCACCAGGCTTTTAATTTATTTTTACTTTTTAATACAGGACATTTGTGGCTTGTGCTGAGGTAAGTCCCAAATTAGAGAGTTAATAGAAATAGTTGTTTTTCTGGGTGTGGTGGTGTATGCCTTTAATCCCAGGACTCGGGAGGCAGGGGTAGGAGGATAGCTGTGAGCTCGAGGCCACCCTGAGACTACATACTGAATTTCAGGTCAGCCTGGGCTAGAGTGAGACCCTACCTTGGGAAAAAAAAAAGAAAAGAAAAGAAAAGAAAAGAAAAGAAAAGAAAAGAAAAGAAAAGAAATAGTTGTTTTATGAGGCCCTTTCTGGACTTTTCATTTGACTCAGAAATTGGCATTGTTGAAGATAATATATTATTAAAATCTACTTCTTACCTATTATATTTTTCTTTCTTTCTTTCTTTCTTTCTTTCTTTTTTCTTTCTTTCTTTCTTTCTTTCTTTCTTTTTTTTTTTTTTTGGGGGGGGTGGTTCGAGGTAGGGTCTCACTCTAGCGCAGGCTGACCTGGAATGCATTATGTAGTCACAGGGTGGCCTCGAACTCATGGTGATCCTCCTACCTCTGCCTCCCAAGTGCTGGGATTAAAGGCGTGCACCACCATGCCTGGCTTTCTTATATTTTCTAATGACAAATTTTTTAAAAGCACTTTGCAATTTTGAGAGGGGGAGAGAGTGAGTGTGTGGTGTGTATTGGGGAAAGAGATAAAATACACTTTCAGGCAGGTGTTTGTTAATAATATTATAAAGTTAGTCTTTTTTAACCTTGAACATTTTTCAGCTTTGGGTAGGTCTCATGTAAGTGGAATGGTTTCTATAATAAAGCAGAATAAGTTTTTGAATCAGATTTATTTATTGCTGTTTTTCCATTTTTACTTGTGAAGACTGGAAATACTAATCATGTTTATCTCACTTTTAAGTTAAGAGCCACCATACTTCCTTCTTTGATCAACCCTGAATTACACAACCTTAAGTGGCTATTCCCTAAAGCCGTTCCCAGTACTATCAAACAGATGAGCCAAGAATCACTTCCTGTAACAGCAAGACTTGTGGGTCTTCTGAGTGCCTGTACCTAGGACAAAGAGGAGATTGAGTTCATTCCTGTGTTAATGCTCATGATTATTAGACCTTTGCCCCCTGGGATCTTGCAATTATTACACTACTTGGGCTGAGTCTACAATTGTGTTTATCTGTAAAATAGCTAAAGCTGAATAGAGAGCCCAATGGTTCTCATTGAAAACTTCTTTCTGCAGGAATTGACAGAAGAAGGACTGCCTTTTCTCATACTCTTCCACATGAAAGAGGATACAGAAAGTTTAGAAATATTCCAGAATGAAGTAGCCCGGCAATTAATAAGTGAAAAAGGTAGATAGATTAAGGTGTTTAATTTCATCTTTTCTTTCTCTCTCCCCATCTCTCTTCCTACTTCTTTTACATTCATATATGCATGAACATATTGGGTTAAAGGCTTAATTTATTTTTCAATACATTGGCATCCAGATGTGGGGTGAGGAAGCAATAAAGAAAATAGGAAACAACAATTTTGTTAGCTAGTTTGCTTTTGTTCTCTGCACAATGGAAGTATTTAGAGAGGGAAAAAAATACCATTAAAAGTTGGGTCATGAGTGAACAATATTAGTTGGGGAAACTTTTCCCTGGTACTTAAATGCTTATTTGACACATTTTATAGTAGATATTCTTAGGGAGAGCTTACACAGTTTTTCACATTTATTTCTATATGAAAAAATGTTGAGTTTTAGTGGATTTCTCCAGGGTATCTAAACAGAATTTGAAGTGTCAACAGCTTCCCTTCTGAAATGATGGAAGACAAACAAAATAAATTAAGGTGTGGTATAGAACTGCCCATTGTAGTCACTTAGTAAATATTTTGCAGTTGAATTAGATTAAAAATCAATCATTTGAGCTATAAGTGGCTGCCAAGAAGATTGTCCCAAGGAAGCGGTACTTATTATCAGCTTCAGGAATTACCTGGTAACATGCAAGCAGATAATTGCTGTTATAAAGAAAAATTTAGGGCTGGAGAGATGGCTTAGTGGTTAAGGCATTTGTCTGCAAAGCCAAAGGATCCCGGTTTGATTCTCCAGGACCCAAGTAAGCCAGGTGCACAAGGAGGTGCATGCATCTGGAGTTTGTTTGCAGTGGTTGGAGGCCCTGACACGCCCATTCTTTCTTCCTCTTTTTCTCTTTAATTAAATATATAAAAGAAAAGAAAAGAAAAATTTATAAATTCCCTATAGCATCCAAATTTTCTTATAATTTCTAAGGAATTTATGATTTTCCCTGAGAACTAAAAACCCTGCCTTTTATAAATGTTTCATGATTTCAGGTTTACTATTTCTGATCTATTTTACTGTAAAGAATGTTGATGGGATTTTGTTGTTGTTTATTTATTATGTCATGGTGGTGATTATATTAAGAGAATACAATAAAATTATAGCCTAATTCTCAAAATTCTGTTTTCTTTAAAGGTACAATAAACTTTTTGCATGCAGACTGTGACAAATTTAGACATCCTCTTCTACATATACAGAAAACCCCATCAGATTGTCCTGTAATAGCTATTGACAGCTTTAGGCATATGTATGTTTTTGGAGACTTTAAGGATGTATTGTAAGTATGCATTTTAATTTTTTAAAAATTACTGATATGTATAACAAAATTGAACTAAAAACTATTGGTTTTAATGTCTTAAATAATCCCATATAAATAATACTCTGTGAATTGTATGAAGAAATTAAGAGTGGTTCCTACTACTTTTCATTATATCATGTGAGATAATTGAGAACTGTAGATCTATGTAGTAATACCACCATTTGGTGATTGGGATTGGTGATTAGTGTTTGGGACCTAGTATCTAGAAGAAAAATTTTTTCTTGAGAGTTTGATCTTTGGCAGTACACCTAAGGAAAATATATGTCCTATGTCAGGTTAAAGAATTGCTGGTGATATTGCTGTTAACTTGTGATTACATCTAGTAAGAACATTAGGAGTATGTATTTATGACCGAGAATTTTGCTATTACTAGGCATTTCTAATGGCATACATACAGCTAGAACCTTTCCAAGAACAGGTAAGCTTTGTAATTCTATTCTCAGATATTTATAGTATTAATAATATGCAAGCCTTTTAACTCTCAACTTTCCACATTATTAAGCACAATGATTTAAAGTGGAGGTATTTATTAATGTAATGAAAATTTTAAGCAATATAAATTTAAATAATCCAAATTTGAATTTTTCTTTCAACAATTTATTTAAGCACTTTCTAATTTCAAAAGATTATTGCAGAAATAGGATAATTTAGCATAATTGTAGAATGAACAACCTCACACACTAAATATTTCAGTAGAGATGTTGATTTTTAAAGAATCTCAGTCCTAAGGTTATAGAGACTTCAACTGGAATCATGCCTTGGGCAAGGCATGTAACTTCTCTGTTCTTGTTTCTTCACATGTAAATATGGTTGATGGCACCATCTCTCTAAGGAGATTTTTCTTTTTTCTTTTTTTTGAAAATTAATGAGAGGTGATGGTTGTGTTATAAACCATAAAGCCATAACATACTAGTTGTTCTTTATAACTATATTGAGATGATGGTTGCAGCATAAGTCATAACATATGTCACATGTCTTACTTTACCTGCATTTACAGAATACCATCTAATTCATTAAATGTTTTTCTACATTTTCTTTATGATGGTCATTATGCTAGTAATTAAGGATTAATAGTTTACTGTAAGTAGCTCTTTTGTACCCTGGGTCTGGTCCAGAACCTAGGATCATGAGTACTAGCTTGGTACCTGGAAGCTCAGGGCTAGTTTGCAGTCTGGTCTCCTGGGGAATAGTCTGAACACTGAATGTGCAGCCTTTGACCTGGAACTTAGGTCTGTGAGTCCTGGAGAGCAGCATGAAACCTGGGAGCAGTGTTGTAGCTCAGATCCATAGGGGTTGGTCAGTACTCACTCTGCAGGACTGATCTTGATGTTGAGGCCTGGCATGGGACCATTCTGGAGAGAACCTACTGGGCAGATGTAGAGCTGGGCTGAGTGATCCTGACTAGAGCAGACTTGGAGGTTCAGTCTTCAAGTACTGGTCTGGAGCTGAGGACTTTAGGATCTAACCAGAAGCTAGGCAGGCCTAGATCTTGTACCTACTTCTTCGTACTTAGTTCCTACTTCTTCATAGGCATCAACATAATTCATGAGCCACCTAAAGAACATGATACTCTGCCATTAGACCCCAGAGAAAGGGAGATAGTCAAACTGCATGACAAAGGAGTCAGAATAATTGGTTTATGGTGAGTCTGACGATCAGTGCCAGGGTGAAGGAGGCAGATGCCAAGGATACTCAATATACACCAAAGCAGATATCCAGAGGCTCATAAGAGCTTATTACTGAAGTAGACTTAAACCACAACCACCAAGGCTCAAGGAATTTTGTTGAAGAGGAGGCAGAAAGATTGTAAGAGTCACAGGTTGGGATGTCATGCTCAGAGGCTTTGTCTCCCCCCAATAACTGACTGCTGCTCCCCAACACATAACCCACAACCCACATAACCTGCAACCCCACTGAGGAGGGCCCCCTGCAGAATCAGGGTAGGAAGGAGGGAAAAGATGGTACCAACACATGATGTAGCCATACAAAGTGTGTTCTTTAAAAAAAAATTATTGGTTTAAGGAAGCTCAGCTAACTTCAAGAAAACCCAGAGAAAACAATTCAGTGCAATCAGGAAAGTAGTAAATGACTAAAGTAGAAAATGAGCAGAGATTGAAATTATTTGTGTGAGATCAGGCAGCAGTTCTGGAGCTGAAGAACACAAGATGAGTAACTCAAGTGCAGCTTAGTATTGCACTTCTAAGAGCTAGAACAGGAAGAAAAACCAATCTAAAATTGTATCTGAACAAAATAATAAAAATCAAAGCAGAAACTGATGAAATAGAGACTATAGAAACAATACAGTCACTGAAACTAAGAGATCTTTGCAAATATAAAGTTAAGCAGCCTTTATCTAGACTGCAAAAGAAAGACTCGAAATCAGAAGTAGAGAAACCATTACAAATTTTGGCACAGAAGTATAAGAAAGTGTTCTATGACTAAAATGCCAAACCAATTGATAATCTATAAGAAATGGACAGATTCATAGATCCAGAGAACCTATGAAGGATAAACTATAAAGAAATAGATTGTTAATTTTAGGATAAGGTCTTATATAGCCCAGGGTGGCCTTGAACTCACTAAGTATCTGAGGATGACCTTCTGATCCTCCTTCTGATCCTCCTGTCTCTGCCTCTTGAGTCCTGGGATTGCAGGTGTGTTGCCACACATTCATTTTGAATTTTTGGAATATGAGACAAGCTTTTACTTTGTAGCTCAGGCTGGCTTCAAACTTGTAATGATCCCCTTGTCTCATCCCCTAAGTGCTGGGATTACAGATAGGAGCGCAACCATGCCTAACTTTGTATTATTCTACAAAGCACTGGGTTTCGTTATAACATTTTGTTGGAATGGAGTTTTTTTAAAAAAAAATTATTTATTTATTTATTTATTTATTTGCAAGCAGAGAGAGAAGAGAGACAGAGAGAGAATGGGCACGCCAGGTCCTCTAGCCACTACAAACAAACTCCAGATGCATATGCCCCTTGTGCATCTGGCTTACATGTGGAATTGAACCTGTGTCCATTGGCTTCATAGGCAAATGCCTTAACCGCTAAGCCATTTCTCCAGCCTTGTAATGGAGCTTTTTAAGAGGGAGGAATCTCCCCATGGTTGAGCTTGCTGGAGATAGACTCTCACAGGTACAGTGACTGCTTACCTTTGAAATGCTACCTAACCTGTGTGTCACTTACATGAAATTTATCATCACACTTCTCACCTCAAGTAGTAGGTAAATCTTAGAATGCTTTTAACTTTTTATTGATAGCTTCCATAATTAGACAATAAACCATGACAATTCCTTCCACTCCCCCACTTTCCCCTTCACAAATCCACTCTCCATCATATCCTCTCCCCATCTCAATTACTCTGTCTTTTATTTTGGTGTCATCATCTTTTGCTCCTAGTATAAGGGTCTTGTGTAGGTAGTACCACACATTGCAAGGTTGTGGATATCCAGGCCATTTTGTGTCTGGGAGATTGCATTGTAAGCAGTCCTACCCTTCCTTTGGCTTAGAATTTTTTAATTATGATTTTTTTTCCTCTGAAGGAAAACTCACAGCTCTGACAGTTAAAATCTCAAATTATTCTTGGAAATCAAGAAGCCATTGACTTGGGTTATGCCTACCAGTCAGCAACATAGACTATGCTCCACTTGGTTGCACTGATTAAGGACTCCACTTGAGAAATTCCATCTTGGTTGTAAAGTTTTGATCTGTGTTTTGAAGTCAGTTTTAAAACTTTGGCAATTCGAATCATCATTTTGGTGTCTGTTTCCTAGAGAACCCAGACAAACACTAGTGATCATATTCTGTATCCTCTTTTTATTTCCAGCTGTAGCTTGCTAGACCCAGACATGAGGTCTTGACCTTAGAAAACTTACCTACCAGCTAGCGGCATCCTATGTCCTGGTGGAAAAGGGCGGGAGACAAAAACCTGAGCCCAGTAAGAATTACCAAGGCAATCTGGAAATGGAAACAATTCTCTCCATCCTACAAGTGTTGAAGTGTTTAGTTCTCTGAATAGGGAAGGAGATAAGAGAAAGAACTGCATTTGAAGCTTTTTTTTTTTTTTTTTTTTTTTTTTTTTTTGGTTTTTTGAGGTAGGGTTTCACTCTAGTCCAGGCTGACCTGGAATTCACTATGTAGTCTCAGGGTGGCCTCGAACTCATGGTGATCCCCTGCCTCTGCCACCCGAGTGCTGGGATTAAAGGCATGCGCCATCACGCCTGGCTTGAAGCTTTTTAAAATAAGTTACTTCTTTAATATCTCCCTTAGGTGTCCAATTTCCCCGTCTAGGCACTGTTCCTGCTAGCATTTTTTTTATTGTGAAGAGGTACAAGCTGTGTGAGCTGTGAATTAAACCTATATGAATAGATGTTAGTGTGAGAAATCAAGTATGCAGCAAAGTGAAACTGACACACTTTGTGGCTTATAGAATTGTTATTGTGCTGCTTGGTAATTAATGCTTAAATGAAAAGCAGTTTTTGTAAATTATTGTAATTACTATTACTTTTAGAAACTAAGTATTTCTGCGGTCACCTGGAAGAAATGTGATTGCAGTAAGACTAAACACAATTCTAGTGTCTAGTCCCCACCTGTGCCAGAGAGGGCATTAAGAGGTGTTCCTTTGTTCTTCACTTCAGAGAAACTGAGTCTCAGTAAAGTAAAATGACTTGCAAGGCCACACAACTAATTAGTGGCAAAATTAGAATTCATGGCCCAAGGCCATAGCAATATAAGCAGTCATATTTTTAGTACCTATGTGGATCCTCACTGCCCCTGGGGGTTGTTGGCCACTGACATTCCCCAGTGCAGGAGTTGGGGGAAAGCGGGGTCCTGGCAATGAACACCTGGGAGGCCGTCTGATGGATAGCACGCTCTTGTTTATTCAAAAGGGGAGCGGGTTTATAAACACTTGAGAAAGGTTGAGAAGTCACATATAGACTATATGGGGATTGGATACATAGTTTATGGGTTGCTATATAATTGGCTGGTGATGGAAGGCAGAAGTCATGAGGGAGGAGTTGCAAGGGAGATAACAGAAGTGGTGGGAAAAGCAATGTGACTTCAGCCACATAAGGGTCTCTTGGGCAGCTAGCCACAAGGTCAGGAACTGTGGGGGGCAAAGCCTGACTATGGAATGATCAGGTGCTTTTTGTGATCAAGGGGGGGAGGGCCCCACCAATTCTGCCCACTCTGGGCGAAGACAGGACACACTATAACCTTGCCCAATGGCAGGGAGGGCCAGTCTCTGTCACCAGAATGGGTTCCTGACAGTAAGGCCAGCTGCAACTCCCACAGCCCAAGGTCCCCGGTCATGTCCAACAGCCCAGGCCAGCTTCCTCACAGTCCCAGCCCGTGTTTAGCAATGCCCAATATACCTATAAAAAGCAGTGTAGTTCGAGGCCACCCTGAGACTACATAGTGAATTCCAGGTCAGCGTGGACTAGAGTGAAACCCTACCTCAAAAAAAAAAAAAAAAAAAAAACAGTGTAAATATGAACCCAAGATGCTTGAAGACCCTGTACTTACTAGTGTCCAAAAATGAGATCACAGCTCTGTGAATGTTTGTTTGTTTTCTTCCTTACTGTTTGATCAAACTGATTTCTTGCCAACTCTAAAGGAATGGGCTTTATATGGAAATGGAAGAACAAAGATAATTTCAAAACTTAGGTACAGGTCTAGCAATGTTCTACATCCTGTGATAAGAATAAGTGATGGTATATGGTGTAAGACTGTTAGAGGACTTTCAAGAAAAATTTACTGTCTTTAAAGTTTTGGCTTGTCTTTTTTTTAAAACAGATGATCTTTCATTAAATATTCTTAGCTATCTTTGGAGTTCCAAATGATGTAGAGAGAAATGATATATAGATTTCAGGCCATTCCTGGAAAAATTTTTGTCACTGTTATAACCATTTAGAAATAGAGTAGGCTACTCTAACAAATTCCATAAGCTCTTCAGTAGGGGAGCTGCCTGCAGCTGATTGGCTCTTTTACTGGCAGTGGGAGGTGTGAACACCTTGGCTGACTAAGCAAAACTTGAAAAAAAATGTGATAGGAGATGGTATCACACTGATGCAGTAATATGGCTGTTCTCTATCCAGCTGAGCTAACCAGCCAGTCATTAGCTGTTCTTCATGACAGATGAGCTGATCTCCTTGACATCAGAGGAAGCAAGCTCGGAATTGAATGGGATTTCAGAGGACTCAGAAAGATAGGTAGAAGAAAATTTACAAGTCAAGTTAAAATTAAACTTTGTCCTAGCTCTGAGAATCTAGCTTTCTTTATTGGTATCGTGGGATTCTTTTTCCCCTGCATGAGATTTTCTTAAATAGGAAAAAAGTTAACAATGGACAGGTCTTCCCTTCCTCCCTTCCTCCCTCCCTGTCTTTTTCATTCTGCTTCCTCTCTCCTCCCTTCTCTCTCCCTCTTCCTTTTCCTCATCCTTTCCCTTTCTTTTATGGTACTGGGAATTGAATCCAGGGCCTTCTGCCTGCCAGGCAAGTGTTCTAGCATTGAGCTACACCCTTGACCCCTTTTCCAATTTTAATGTTAAGACAGTGTCCTTTTGTCCACCATGGCCTCAAACTTGTGATTCTCTTGCCTCAGTCTCCCAAGTCGCCAGGATTACAGAGGCATGCATCACCACACTCAACCCCAGAGCTTTTTTGATTAAATATAATTGATTATTATCTCTTACTATACCAACTATGTTGTGACAAAATTAATAGATGTTTCATTAATAGAAAAGAAATTTTGCTGTTTTTTATGACATTAATGAATTTATAGGACATTATAGTAAATGAAATAATAAACAAGGACATAATACAGGGGCCACTGAGTCTCACTTTGTGAGAGTGTAAAGACATTCACCTCATAGAACTGTACAATAGAATGGTGGTTACTAGGGGCTGAAAGGTAGGGAATGTGTAAAAAGAATTATATAAATGAAAACTTCCTCAATCTGATGAAAGGCATCTACAAGGAACTTGTGGCTGATATTGTATTTAGGAAAAGAGAATGCTCTTTTAAGATCAAGAAGTAGGCGTAGTCCACTCTTATCCTTTGTGTTCACTAATGTGCTGAAAGTCCTCGCTAGAAGAATTGAAAAATTGTAGCTTTAAGTGTGAAAATACAATTTTATTTTGTATGGCCAGTCTTTTTAACATATTGCCATGTTCTGTTTCTGGCAATTTGTTATTGATTCTCTGGTAATTACTGAGAGCTCCTTGTAACCCTTCTCTCTGCCACATTAGTGCAGATCCATCTACCTCCCTGGGCTTTGCCTTTTGCTCACAATTCTTTCTTTCCTCATTTGCTGACAAGAGGGAGAAAACAAAGTTAGTGGGGAAAGCTGTCTTGAGATACTCTTTGTGAATAATCTCATTTACGATTTACTCATAAATTACTTCTTGACTGGCACTAAGTTGTGATGGGCTTTGGACCTTATAAGACAAACTAGCAGCCCTTAATATTAGACATTATAGACCATTTGTGATTCTATGGATTGAACAAATATATGCGGCACTTTACTGTAGGGTGACAGTAGATGATGTCAAATTAGGTTTAAATTGATCTCCTCTCAGTGTTTATCTCTGGTGCATGTGCAATTACTTCAGCACTGGAGAACCTTTCATAGACATTCCATCAATACAGCTACCTGACAGCCATTTGTATTTGTAAACTGTGCATTTGGCACCTGCTGGTCTCCATTGCATTGGAGCTAGTGGGGAGCCAACATGGGTGTACAATGAAGTTATTGGTTGGTACATCTCAGTGGGAGTTATTGAAAGGAAGAAACAGCACTCCTAAGACCTCAGGAGAGAATAAAAAGAAAAACTGGTAATATTAACACAAGCCAGCTATTTTTTGCTACCAAAACATGGTTTAAAAAGTTAGGCTTTTCTAATCCATAAATTAAAATATGTATATGTAACTACATTTTCATTCTTGTAAAGTATATAAACAGTGAGTTTTAATTTAAATTATATATTGAATTTTCATAAGTATTTATAAAATTATTGCTAGAAGGTAGACAGTTTATATGAGTAGAAATATAAATAAAGACAAGCAATTCAAAAAATTCATAATTTCTGAAAAAATAGAAAGTGCATGTGTCTTTTACTTTAGCAAAAACAAATTTTAGTTTAAAATGTTGGCAAGATTTCAAAAACAAACAGGTCAGCTAGTAGCAGTTCACTGATATTTTATCCATAAAATTTGCCCACACTTGGTCATATGTTCTCATTTGTTAATGCAATAATCCTACCTGATTTGATAAGGCTGCAGGAAATAATTCTAAAGAAGAAAGCCTGATAATCTGGCTCCACTTCATTCCACATGGTGTGTCAGTCATCTCTCTGTGCTGCTCATTTGTGAATTCTAATGAAGGAAGTAATGTATAGTTGTGTTAGTTCAGAAAGTTTTGAAGCCATTCAAGCCAGCTTTATTCAGTTTAAACTGAATGCCTTTGGGCATTTATAAAGAACTCTAAAACAAACCAAAATAATGGAAAATCTTAGATAAATGCTTCCCTAAAGCTGGTTTAATGACCTTGAAATGGACTTTGCTGTTTCAAAGTCACTGCATATGTGGAAACAGTTGTAAAGACATCTCTCAGTTCTTAGGTAGAAAAAACAAAACATGGAAAGTCTGTGGTTTACAAAAATTACATGGCACTGGTTCTCATGGACTTGAATACCTCAAAAGAGGATTCAATTAAGGCTATGAGAATCTGTCCATCTAACACTGGGTTCAAATGCATGTAGGACTGAATGGTCCTAGTGGTGTTCTGGTTATAAATCTGGTTTTATGTGGTTAGCCTCTGGTGCAATTTTCTTCTTTGAAGCCTAATGTTTTTAGTGTGATTTTGCAGAATATTACATTTTTCTGTTATATGACTGGAAGCTATGTAAGTACCCATCATAAAGGACAGTAAATTAAGTTTGGGTACAGCATAATGATAGATGACTT
Source organism: Orientallactaga sibirica (assembly GCA_036365145.1). Taxonomy (NCBI): domain Eukaryota; kingdom Metazoa; phylum Chordata; class Mammalia; order Rodentia; family Dipodidae; genus Orientallactaga; species Orientallactaga sibirica. The sequence continues at coordinate 13,562,317 of JAEOAD010000001.1, forward strand.
CAGTGTCTCTGTTAAAATGATAAGGTAGAGAATTTTCTACAAAAACAGTGCAGAAATAAGAACACAAAGCAGAGGGTCTAGAAGCCATGATTATAACCATGTGAAAAAAATTACAGCTTTTTCTTAAGCTCTGTGAAGTTGGTAGAGGTAAGGTCATTTTAGCAGTTTAAACTAAATCTTTGTATCACTTTGGTTTTAGAATTCCTGGAAAACTCAAGCAGTTTGTATTTGACTTACATTCTGGAAAACTGCATAGAGAATTCCATCATGGACCTGACCCAACTGATACAGCCCCAGGAGAGGTAGGACTTGCAGGTTTTCCAGTGGGAACTTTTCTTTTCCAGATCATGTTAGTGAGGACCTAGAGCTCCCGCATTGGCTGGAGTTTTAGCTATTGCATACCTCTATGTAGGAATTCTTAATACAGAAAACATGAAACCTGTGCTGCTTTTAAATTACTCTTCAAAATGTTAAAATACTAAATGCAATTTTTTTTGATCACCTAGAGTTTAGATGACCCCAAACCAAGGTGGTTTGAGGATGATCTCTGGGATAAGGCTATAAAAGGGTTAAATACGTTGTTTTCAAATATAAGTAGGAAGTGGGAAAAGATAGATCAGTTAATTAATCAGTAGATTCCAGTAATAAGTCAAGCTTTCCTTTGTGGCTATAAAGAAAGAAATGATTTGTTACTCCGTTAAATCATTCTAAGAGCCTTCAAGAATTCAGTACTGATACGTAATGCTCAAAACTTAGAGTTTAATGCAGCTTTTCCATCTGAAGTTCAGAATGCTTGACAAGTAGCAAAACTTTAAATTTGCTTTTATTTGTAAGCATAAATTCTCAATTAAAATGTTATATAGTGAGATGGGTAGATTCTCATGGTAAGGTAGGTTGCTACCTTAATTCCTGAGAATTTTGCTATTTCTACCTTGTAACTTGTGTTGTAAGTAATTTCTGTATCAGTTCTCTGTCCCTGCTTTACTAAAGAGCCCTAAGTTTTCATTTGGTGTGCCATAATATTTATATTATGTCTTGAAACTAAGCTTGAAACTAAGAGGGGAGATGATACATACCAATCCCCTCCTTGTTTATATGCCTAGATATTAAATCCAGTTTTGTCCAAAGAACTTCCATTTATGAAAGAAAAATACAATTTCTCTTTACCTTATAACTTTCCTTAGTAAAAAAAAAAAAGGCCTGCTTGTTAATTGTATAAGATCAGGAAAACTAAAAATAAAAAATAAAAAAGTTTACTATTATTTTTATTATCCTGATTTGTTTCAATTTCTCCTTTGGACAATGGACTCTTAGTATTTTATTTATTCATGTTTTTGGATTAATATCAACTGGGCACTAAATACTGTAAATGTTTGTTTTATATTAATATAATTTAGCTTAATTAATCTAAATGTATTTTGGCAAAACAAAGTTGAATAGTAACTTATTGGAACCTGATCAAGTCAAATTTGTAGACAGACTGCTTCATTTTCATGGGAATGAGCTAATAATATGGGTTATATGTCCCATGTGTGCTAAGTGTCCTGTCCATCATAGGGACTTAAAGTCGTATCAGGTGGGCTTGCTCTGGAGGTGCTCACAGTGTGTCATGAAATGCACATGGCACTAGGCACTGTCTTTTCTTTAGTTCTTCGAAGTCATTTTATAGTATCACCAGATGTATTTTCCTCATTTCAACTAAGTTTTATTAATTTACTGATCAGGTTTAAATAGCAGCTTGATCAACAGTAGGTGCCTTTTATCTCAAGTGTCATCCCTTTAACAGGCTTGTCTAAGAATGAAGAGTTTGGGCCAAGCTAGGGCTTTGCTTCTTCTACTGTGTTCTAGCAAAGTACCTGGGGCTCAGTGAATGCTGACATTTGGTGGCCCTGTGGCAACCATGCCCTAGACAATCTGAGTAGGAACATGTGAAATGTGGACAGCAAGATTCCAAACTCACCTCTTGTCTTTGGCACAGAAATGCTCTCCTTTATTTAACAATATATATATATTAATAATCATTGTATATGATAATTGTATGTTAATAATTATTAATATAAGGCAACAACAGTTCATCTAGTATAATTTTTAAACTCCATAAACATATTGTTACAAAGAAATTTTATTTTTTCTTTTGTAGCAAGACCAAGATGTAGCCAGCAGTCCTCCAGAGAGCTCCTTCCAGAAACTAGCACCCAGCGAATATCGGTATACTTTATTGAGGGATCGAGATGAGCTTTAAAAACTTGAAAAAACAACTTGCAAGCCTTTCAACAGCAGCATCAACTTACGTGGTGGAAATAGTAAACCTATATTTTCATAATTCTATGTGTATTTTTATTTTGAATAAACTGAAAGAAGTTTTGGGTTTTTAATTTTTTTTCTCCCCCCTGACTCAAAATGCATTGTCATTTGATATAGCCTCTCTTTTAAAAAAATCTGTTAGGGTAACAAAATAAAAATTAGAGGCCTATCTTCACTTTAAATCTGTCCTGTACAATTTTTATAATTCAAGTCAACGGTGACATTGCCAAAAACATGCCATTAACTTGCACTACTAGAGTAGGGAGATGTAGGGATGTTTCCTGTGTAGTATGTGCTTTTCTTTCTTTACTTTTTTGTTACCACATTTCTGAAAGCTAAGAGGATATATATTTTAGAGACTTGGGTGGGGAATAAATTAAATCTTCACACTGGTACTGTGTTGTACTGAGTGGTTTAGTATTCCTTATGAAAATTCCATAGTGGTACTTTTTGGATCTTAATGTGGGACTTAAACACAGAGAGCCATAAGCCAGAACATTGGCAGAAATTGTCCTTATGAATTAAGAAGAGAAATGAAAGTACTATTAAATTTCTTTATGTTTGTCTAAGAAAGTGGCATATAGATGGCATATAAAACTTTGAATGAATTAAACCTAAATAAGGGGAAAGGGAATAGTAGAGGAACAGGTTACTAGTATTGAACTAGATAAGTTTTAAGGCTCCTCCAATTATGAGAGTTCAGTTTTCAAAAAGGAAAACTTACAGAGAAATTGTAATCATTGTTAGCCTCCTTCTGTCTTTTGTAGAGATTTGTTTTATAGATCAAAATTAAAGACAATAGGAACATATGTATGTTATATTTTTCCCATTGTAAATTGTTAGAGGACCTTCCCTGTCTAGCTTCCCTGATTTCCCAGGCCTGCAGTGTATAGTCGGATGGTCTCTGTGCCAGGCCTCAATACTGCCAGGTTTAAAAGTAGAGGGAGAGGACCCTCAGTGTCATATCAGGAATCCCAATGCCAGAGGACAGACAGGCTCAAAATTGGCTTTCCTCTGAGCCTGGGTGGTGCTATAGGCTAAGGGTCATTTTATACGTGGGATATAAATCAATCTCAGTTTGGGGAAATAATATTTTTAAGCTTAAAAGGTTGGCATATGCCATTACATGTAGTATGTAATATATGTAACATCTTCCAATCCTTTTAAAATAAAATGAATATTTATAATGGATATTTAATAATGGTTATTTTTGAAAATCAGCTTCTAATTCTTCATTATGCATGACTTTATCCATAGTTTCTATAGCTTTATTGAGAACATTAAATGTTAATAAAGTGATAGAGGCATGTTTAGAATGTTTTACCAGACTTTAGAAAAATAGGAAAGAGCTTTACAGCGGTTGGGCCTTAGTTCTGTTGCTTCATTGCTTCTCATCAATAACTTGAATCAGTTGTGGTCTTCAGGTCAGAAGATGGACCAAATCTGAGAGGTCAGAATGAAAATCCCATTTCCAACAAGCTCACACACAAAATAAAAGCAGTAAATGCAGTCAGTTGGAATAAATTTGTAATCCTACAATTAGGCTGAAAAAGTAATAAAGGTACCACTGAAGTATCAGTTTGCACACTGCTGGCTTACTGGTAGTTATTAGAAAAACGTTCTCAAGGAGCACATCTTCAACATGATCTACAAAGGGGTTTTAAAAATGAGTGCGTTTGAGGATGCATTATGTAGCATCAATGCATCTTGAGACTTGGGCTGTAGCCCTGCCACTGTCTTTGTCTTCTTTAGATATGAAGCCATTGAGGACAGTGCTTCTGTTTGTCTAGTGTCTAGCTTTTCTGGACACTTCAGTTGCCATCACCAGATGTTTATTGAGTGAATGCAAAACGAAGTGACCTTGTATAATTTTTGTACCCTGGGGGTGTTTAGCACTCATTAGGACTTGATGCCTGGTTTCATTAAGGCCAGGAAAGTCCAAGTACACTCCATGAAAGGCAGCTTAGGATAATAAAAGGCTTTAAAACATAGTATTAGGGCTGTTTTACATCGAGAAGACTTGGGTCTGAGAGCAGTCTAGGTATTTGAAGGGTTGGTATTATGTGTCTGGATCCCAGGAATTAAACCAGGACTGGAGGAAGTCATAGGGAAGCAGATTTCCCACATTTATTTAAGGCAATGGTTTTGGTGCTATAACTTCTGCCCTAGAGTTGCTTATAGTCTTGTCAGGCAGGTGGCTATGTAAACAAATACTGTAAAAGAAGTTACATATGTAAAGCTAGAAGGAAATGGAGGTGAATGTGGCTGGCATAAAGCACTGGGTTCTAAAGCTTTCTTTGAGGTTATTTTTATGCTATTTTTAAAAGATGAATAGGCATTGTTCTTCAGGTGGTAGAGAATTTGGGTGGATGGGATGATGTGAAGGAAGATAGGAAACAGTGCATTTGGGAGATTGGGGCAATGAGAAAGGTGGTTAGAGAAAAAAAAAAGGAGCTGATCCCTCGAGGCCTGACTCAGTAGCTCACACTGTATGGGAGATGTGTTAGCAGTCCTTCAGCCGGGCAGTGTGTTCATACGTAAGACCGAGAGAGAACACTACCAAAGCAGGTCTCTCACCTTAAGACCTCCCTCTGAACTATGTTACAGTAGAAGTTGCCTGGGTCACCTTACTGCTTCTCTGCCGGATCCCTTCTCCAGCTCTGCTAACTTTTTCAGGTGTGGGAGGAACCAAAGAAAAAGGTGAAAACTTTCTTTAGATGGCATTCTATAATAATGTTAAAGTGAAATGACCTTAGAGGATGGTGGAGAACAGGCCCCCAAGGTGTGTAGCAGAGAGCTGGCTGACGAGTCCAGCTGCCAGGTCATGTTCAGGAGGAGCTGGCATGATGAGTGCTTAAAAGGGCATGAAAGGCAAAGCAGTGTTCGACATGATAAAAACCAGAATGAACCCAAGTTTATAGAAAATGCTCAAGTTGCCAAGAGAGCTTTTGAATCAAGGCAAAAAAAGGATGGATAAAGCAGTGTAATGGATTGACAATCAGGAGAAGCAGAATAATTATGTGTGCTTTTTCTCTGATGGAGATATAGTCTGGTTGTCCAAAAATAAAATGACATAAAACTGAAGAAAAATGAACGTCTTGGCACCATAAATTATTTCAAGGTTGCTAGACCCATGCTTCTGTATCTCACTCACAGAGTTACTAGAAGTTACAGGTGATTTCTACTAACAACTATTGGGAATTTTCAAGAAACCAGAGATGAAAAGGTTGCTTCATACTGGAAATGGGCAAATACTCCAGTTTTCAAAATAGTTACGCTTAATGGCTTTAGCTAAATTTTTCTAAATAAAACCTCACGAACCAAACTGAAATGCTCAGTCTGTGTTTAGGGGATATTTATATAGTACAAAGAACAAAACAATTACAAGTTTTTAAAGCCAGTATTTACAGAACCTAGTGATAAGTTGTTACAGGACTTAACATTGTTTAATACTGATTTAACTGATTTATGTGTTCATTAAAACAGGTTGGATAGGATCTCTGCTTAGCAACTGTTTTTTAGCTGTGTTTGAATTTTTGTATGTATTTCCAAGTAATAAAACTATATTTATAAAATATTTTTATATTTGATGCTTTTTGCTAATTCATATCATCATGGCATCTAGATGTCCAGTCACTAGCTTTTCCAGGTGTGAAGTTATTTTCTCAATCATTTCATTGTACTTGATACAGATTGGGAACTAGGTGAATCTTTGTGCTGGATCCTAGCTGCTTGTTGAAGCATCAAAGTTCCCTGCAAGAACACACTGGGGAAAGACTGGAATGTCTTTAGACAGGGGGGCTGGACTCTGGAAAAGCGCTGTTTACAAGTTACTTCTACCTATCAAATTCCTGTTCATTCCTCAGTGCCTCAGACAACTGTCCCTCCTGGAGTCGTACAGCCTTTTGTGTATTTTAGGTAATTCAGAACTGGACGTGCATGTGTTTTCCTTATTACCATATGATTGGAGGGTATACAGAAAATGAGGGTGCCATCTTGTATACCTAGCAACTTGGTACACAATAAGTCCTTAGGAAATCTCTGATGAAAAGAAGAAAAGCCAAATTACATGATTAGTAAGTGGACATAAGAGTTAAGGACAAGAAATTGTCACAATTACTGGAATATATTATGCCAGCCAATCTGAAGATCTCAATTATCTAATTTTGTTAGTCACAAATTTGTTTGGGAGAATTTATTCACCTTCAATTCCACCTGCTTAACTTCCTTGACGTAGTAAGTTTTTGTCAAGAAGTCTCACAGGCCCACCCCTCCATAGGCACTGTCAAAATGCTTCTGAGTGCTCTCTTGGGCAATGTAGTATCTGATCAGAAGTGCTAGGGATTTTCTCATGAGCTCCACATTTTCAGTAAAGTAGATCTACCCCTGGCTCATTCTTTAGACTACTGTGGGCTAACAAAAATATGTGTTTATAATTTGATAAGTATGAACTACCATTGTCAGGCCAAAGATTCAGCAGTTAAGAAAGTGCCTCTCTCATCATACAGCTAAAAGCTGAAGGAGTACAATAGAATAAAAAAGTGGCTGTGGGAGAATGTAAGTGCTCTAGTATGAGTTAGCCACTGTGAACATGGAGTTGTCCTTCTTAGAGGAAGTGGTGTCTTGACTAAAACTTTGCTGCCCTCTAGGAAGACTGGTATTAGAGAGGTACTGCTACAGTAAAGCACTGCCTAGAGTTGCTGACCTGTTTTCTCTAACACGTGCACTCAGTGCAAGGATACTACACTTGGCCATTCTGTGATATGCCCTGTGTATTTTATAAGTGAGGACAGCCTCAAGGGAGGAATACATTCACTCTTGGTGCCCTGTGTAAACTTGGCATTGTTAGGGGTGTATTCATCTTTAACAGTGCTTACCAGGCTATGCCCGAGTTAGTGCTCCTGTTCTTTGTGACCACACTACCCCTTGTTCATTCCTTTTGGGGGTTCTTAATACTTGCTTTAGGTGACTCCATGGCTTACTGCAATGGATTTTATTAGGCTGATCTTTCTTCTATGTCCCCAGTACTCAACTCACAACAGGAATTCAGTTAAGTATTTGTTCAGTGAGGGAGTTTTATTGCAGCTTTCCTTATTCAAGCACCACTCAGAAATAATAAATGACATCTGAATTCAATGTATTAAGAGTTTAGAGAAATGTTCATAATTGGGCCTCTCCCTGTCCTGACCATTGCCAGCACCAAAGATTCACCAGTAAAATGGAAAACACCTCTAAGGGGTTAAATGAGTGCAATTCAAGTAAACATCTTCATAATTAACTTTAAGACAAAAATCTCAAATACTGAGAAGTGTACATGGGAAGCATACTACTGCTCACACATGCGTGAGTGAGGTTCTCACAGGTGCTGGACAAGCTCCCAAGGCTGCTGAAGGATACTCGTGCTTGGGCTCTCGGAGGCACAGGTGACAAGACTGTCACTTTTCAAAGTTACGTTGCATGCTATTTTCTCTAGGAGAAAGAACATTTTTCCTCAATTTTGCCTGACTTGGAGTGTTGAAGCTGGATTGAAAAAGCTCAAGCCTCAATGGGAAACTCGATGTGGCATTAACAAAGGCCCAAGAAAATTAAGTAGAGGACTTTTTTTCCTAGGCCGAGACCATTCCCTTAGATCTTATGCTAAGTAGCTTTGTGATCTTGAGCAAATCATTTACCTTTGACATGTTTTATGCTTTAATTTCAATTTATTTGATTGCTTTATATTGCACAGATGTATTTTTGCCACAGTAAATTAATATTCCTTGAAGGTAACAATATAGCCACTTATGTGGATCTTTTACTATTGATTATACTCATGAAAGGGTATTAAATATAATTATACATATATAATTTCATAAAGGTATTATATATAATATATAAATACATATAAATATATATTTATATATTATGTAATTATATATAATAGCTCTATGAAAGGGTGCTAAATAATGAATACAAATTGTGAGAACCACCTGCTAGAAGCACAATAATAACAACAATAGTGCTGGACATGGTGGCATATGCCTGTAATGCCAGCATGTGTTGTGTGACATGGAAACAAACCATGAGTTCAAAGCTAGCTTGGACTACAACAGAAAGACCATGTCTCAGAAAACAAGCAAAAACAACAAAACTCCACACACAAATAGGACCTGAATGCCTTTTATTTATCTAGGACAGAGGGGAAGTGTCCAGCCTTCTGTTAGGCTGACTACTCAATATCATCTAGCATTCTACCTCAGGTTGTGAAGGCATCCTGTCACAGGACAGCCTTTCCCCACGTCTGCCTTCCGCCATCCCCTGCATCCATGTGGCAATAATGAAGGGCAGCTGCAACCCTGAGAAACATCTGTTTCAAAGTTGGCTCAAAGAAATGGTTTGGTTTCTGTGTTTGCACAGGAATGGAATATTGTGTGCTGGATAGTTACATTACGTTTTTTCCCAGCTTCTCAGGAACTGTGTTAGAGCATCTACTCCTTACTCCTGTGCAAAATACATGGTGCATGAGACAGGCAGGCGGTCAGGCAGCCTCAGGAATGGCGTTAGTGCATGTACTCCCCTCCTGTGCAAACAAAACAGCACATTTAAGGCAATTGGCAGCTTCAGGAGGTTGGTGGCCTTCTGAGAGTTTCTGTGTAACCCCAAAGTCTACTCCAGGAACTGTGTAAGTCTGGCCAGCCCCAACACACACTCCTGGACATCCTTATGTCCCTGGCTCCTATGCATGGAGTAATAGCGCTAAACCAGCCAAGGAAGAGAGCAGGGCCACAAGAACAAGGAGGTATGTGACTTGCTAGAGTGGAGATAGCTTTTCTTACTTGATTTGCAATTCTTAGGGGCAATCCAAATGCAAACTCAAAAATGGACTACCTAATACTGGCAGCATTACAGTAAGGAGATGGCTTCCTATGTGTATCACTTGAAAGGCAATGGTCAATTGATTCTGAATTATGATAGACTAGTTTTAAAACCACTAATGTTTGTCTAAATTGTGTAAAAGCACTGATCAAACAGTAATTATACCTTATAAAATAACATATACGGTGTGTGGGTAGGATAGAAATACTCTGATTTTTTTTATAGTCTACGGACCAAATTCAGCAGTATCCTTTGGCAACAGCCACCATTAAAAACAGAGTGCTGGACACTGAAGAACTGAACAATGAAGATGAAACAAGAAATGAACAGCATGTGCCAGTCAAAGCTTGCTTTAGACTAAACTTACAGAACCTCTGGGCTTCTGGGGTGAGGCTAAACAGGGATCTACCTCAACTGTGCACAGGGGCAACACAGCATGGAAGAGTGGGACGGTTCAGCAGACCCAGTTACATCCTGGCTTCACCCCCTTGGAGCTGAATTACTCTCTGCAAATTACTTAATCCCTCTGGGGCCCAGTTGCCCTGCTATCAAATGCCTAGTGAAGGCCCTGACAAACTGCTTTTGAGAAACAGCAATTCCTCTAAAGAAGTTTTTTTTTTTTTTTTTTTTTCAAACTAAGGGTGGTAATTTACTCATAGATTAAGAGATCAATGTAGTGGGTTGAAGGTGACATATTTAAAAACACATTCTTGGGTTGAAATAGCAGCTGTGAAGGAAAACAGAAGACACAGGCTGGTAAAGGGCAGCAGGAACAGATGAGGTAGAAAACTAGTTCTTCAAAGGTTGTCTGAAAAGCAGATTGAGAGGCCAAGACCACCTGAGGCATATGGGTCAGCCCCTTGAAATTAGCACCAAAGATACTCATTTCCCACCCTCCTCATTTTTACCCAAATTCTAACAATGTTGGAGAAATTTAGGCTTTTCTTTTTCAACTTAGAGGTTACAGAAAGAGGTGACTAACAGTGGAAGACATTAGAAAATGGCAGATAAAAGTCCTCGTTAATGAGGGTAGAAGTCACCCCACAAACTAAAGAGGATTATAAAAGAGAAGAGGTAAAAGGCCTCAGAGCCTTGTTAGGAGACAGGCTGACTGTGAGCTTGTCAGTTAATAGGTCTACCATGTGAGATTCTGAGCTCTTTATTTAGTGAGGCAGGGAAGACTTCAGAAAAAGCCCATAGACGACGTACAGCTCAGGGGTAGAACATTTGACTGCAGAAAAGAGACGATGATACCTGCAAGAGCAAGAGAAGCTGGGCTTCTCTTTCAATTTTCTTATACTATTAATTTCCTTCACCAAAAAACAGATGGATCAAAGTGCAATTGGGTTCTCCAAGAGTATTCCATTATGTATTTTACCTGGGCCCCTTGTTAGTTGGCTGTTTACCTGAGAGAGGCTCATGAACTCCCATTGTTCCTCTCTAGAGATCTAAATAATCTACAGAACACTTAGCCTTGCCTCAAACGTATTTCCTCACATCTTAGGTACTTGGATTACAGGTTCAGTGTTCACATTTCCAGGCAGAAAAGTTGCTCTTTGGCAGTCATTAAACTTGACCTGACAGACATTATACACCCTCAGCCCAGGCGCCTCCATCTCTAACATCTCCACTGACACTCAGCAAACAAAACACATCCACTTATCACAATTCAATGTCACATGGTCATCCAGAGCCATGGTCATGAGCGTTCCCACAGCTGAGTGTCTGATCCGACAGCAGCATGGTGCTTGTTAGGGCAGATATGCTGTCACCAGTAGTCCTGAAGTTGGGTCTTTAACTGCACTTTTTGTCAGTTTGGCTGGGAAGATCTGGACAGCTGGAAGTGAGCTTCTCCATCATTTTCTGTTTCCTTCTTTGTATCAATTTTCCACCTGTGAAGCCCAATACCCCACCACCAAGTGCAGCTGCAATTCCTGCCAGTTTGAAGCCTGCAAGGAGGCCGATAGGACCCCCTACCACTCCTCCAATGAGCGCACCTGCCACAGGCAGAGCTGCCAGCTTGTATTTTGCAGCCTGTAAAAAAAAAAAATTCAATTTAGAAATTGAGTTGAGAATATCTGCCTGTGGTGATGTGCGTTTTCCTCTCATTACTCCTGGCAATGCCTCCTTAACTCTTGGTACATAATTAACCTTAGAGAATATTCCTGAGGGGGAGAAAGTGTTCTACAGGTATTGCAGTTGCTCCAGATCTCAGAACTCATAGGAGTCAGCTACCAAAACTGGACTGCTACAAATCGATTTTACTTGCAAACAACCAGTCTACTATCTGGCTGGCTTATGTAAGCAGCTTCAGTAGCCAATTCCCACCAAAGCTTTGATGCTCCACAGAGATTATTCCAGCTGAGAGAGCTGGGCTGAAAATCCACATCACTTGGACAGTAGGTGGTCCCACTTCATGCATGCTGTCACTTCCTTATAGTTTTGCCCAGACCAGAGTCTTGAATCCATCTTTCCGCTCCCTGGGTCTCTGTACAGGCTTCCTTGAAACACCAAATGTCTTAGTGAAGCCAGTTTATTATCTTTGAAATCTTGGAGTAGAATATTACAACCATTGATTTCTTGCACTACCTATGTGTCATTTCTTCCTTATTTCCTTAATTGCCGGCTCCCTCGACATTGAAGAGAGCAGATCAATTGGGTTAATACTAGAGATTCCTAGGAGTCAGAGTACCATTGATTTGTCAGCAGGAGCAGAATCTTACCTTCCCCAAGTTTTTGGTTCCCTCTTCAACATTCACAGCAGCACTGTTGACATGGTCTGCAATGCTGTCAATCTTCTCCTGCTGAGACTAGATGCAAAGGAATTATGAGTGAGCGGTCCTGCTGTGGAGCAGCAGGAAGCCAACACACACTATTTTAATTCCTGTAATCAGGCCCTGGGTACTGCAGCCCTGCCGTCTTAATAGCAGTTCATTAATAGCATCTGATAAACCATGTCGAAAGTACAAATTCACTTTCATGAAAAAAAGACAGAGGCTTAATTATTAGGTAATAAAAGGGTGGCACCTTCATAGCAAAAAAGCATCTTACACTAAAATTCATTCAGATGTAAAAACATTATTCTCCAAATGAATCTAATTTTTCAGGAGGAAAAAAAATCAATAAACATTTACATGTCATTTAAAAGAAATAAAAACAAATTTAAACAAACTAACAAAACAACCTCAGTAACTTATCTTCTTTGGAGATTCTGTTTAAAACATGCAAATTTAACCTTAGGAGTAAAATATACATTGATATATTGTAAAAATAAGACTACCAAAGGGTTTAATCTACCATGAACTTTTTGTCCTTGTGATATATGATAGGAAGCACTGAACAAATTTACTGTCCTGGGTTTTACCTCTATACACTATATTAATGCAGTCTAAAATCGCTACAAGTTAAAATATTTCAGATCAACTATATTAATAAGGCATTCTACACAAACAGCCGCACCTGCTCTAGCACAGCAGTAACATGACTCCTGGGGTCCCTGGTTGGAGGAATGCACTATCCTCTCTCTAGTGTGAGGCCACCACACACTTTCAGCTCAGACACCTAAAGTGGCAAGCACTCTTTCCTTGCCCCAGAAGTAGGTTCTCATTAAAATCAACCTCAGTTAGACCTTACCGTACTATGCATCTGTTTTATCAGTGGTATATGAAGAGTTCTGATCAATGGATAAACCCATGTATCACTACCATAATAAAGACAAACTTTAATTTGCAGGGAAAAAAAAAAAAAAAAACAGAACCTCTTTTATTCCAGAAAAAAGCCACCTCCTACAATGAGTGTGAAATAACTGAACTTGAATTTAGAAGTATTTGATTACTCTTATGTAACTGACCTACTCATTTATACGGAAGCAGACATAAATAACACTCTTCTAATTCCAATCAGTATTTCACAGAGAATATAAGGCTCAAACAACACAAGTTCCCGCCTTGCTTATTTCCTAATAGTTTTTTTCCCAACATGTACTTTTTTCTCTGTCAGGCCATTTGTTTGTTTGTTTGTTTGTTTGTTTGTTTGTTTGTTTGTTTGTTTAAGAGAGAGAATGGGCATGCCAGGGCCTCCAGCCACTGCAAACGAACTTCCGACACACGCACCACCATGTACGTCTGGCTTATGTGGGTACTGTGGAAACGAACCTGGGTGCTTAGGTTTCACAGCAAGCACATCAACTGCTAAGCCATCTCTCCAGCCCTGTCAAGCCTTTTTTAGGGATCCTTCATTCCAGGATTCTCACCAGCATCCTGATATCCCTAACAATCCTATAAAAGTATGTCCCTTTTCAGTTTTCCTCTGAACCTCTCTGTCAAAAACAAGTACTCAGCTGTTCTCAAACTGAGAGTGTGCTCCAGAACCACAAAGGACACTTCTGAAAACACACATTGATGAGCTCCACCCCAGGCTTCCTGATGCAATGGACCTGGAACGTAGTCTCAGAACCTGTTAGGTCTCTGTTGATGCTAAAACATCATTGCACTTTAAATATCATTATTATTCATGGTAAGATTAAGGGTATAACCTGTGGCCAGAAAGTCTATGTTCAAATCCCAGCATGGTCACGATGTGCCCTTGAACCAAGTATGCAGGCTCTCAAGGTGCCAGTATTCTCATCTACCAAATAGGATAATGGCATTTCCACCTCATAGAGCTGAAAGGAGGCCACAATGAGATGTCTGTAGAGTAAGAGGGGAAAGTATAGGCACTTACCTTGATCTTCCCAAGGAAGTGCAACTCTCACCTTCCATCAAAAATGAGAATCAGTGTTTCCTGATGATGCTTCACAATTCTAGGGCTCTCAACTCTTAGATCTCTCTTAGCATTCACCCACTAAATTCTTATTTTTATGACAGTAAAATGTTGTAAGTCAGATTTTTTTTCCTGCACAAAAGTGCCACCACAAATATTCTCCAGCTTGCCTGGGTTTCTGACACTTTAGCACTATTTCTACGTGGGACATATCCAACACTTCCCCTCTGGCCTGAAAGAGGCTAAGCTAACAGATAAATTGCTGCCTTAAAACACCAGCTTCCACATCATGATAAACTCAGGGTACAGGGAAAGCAGTCCACATTCCTCTTCTACCTCCCTCCAGAGCGAGGAGCCTGCCAGGACTACCATGTCCACACTCCAAGGGTGATTGCAAGGCCTTAGGTAAACACTGCTCAATGCTCCTTCCCAAAGCTTGGGATACTGTAACATCTAAGCTCAAGAATATTGAAATAATTTTTTTCCACAAAAATTCTCTGGAATCATGGGGGAAAAAACAGGGCCAATCCTAGGATTGGCTCATTATTTGAAATGTTATGTCCTCTAATCACTAGCTCTTACAAATTTCTCTTTCCCTGGGGAGCAACTCACACTTTCAGTACTTACTCATGGACACCAGGAAGCCTAACATCTATTAAGTTAATACTTAACCAGGAACAAAGCAAGTTGGGATGATGAATTAAAACTAATGAGGAATTATTTTTTCCTTGAATGTGGGCACTTAAAAGTCTGGCATTCTCCAGATCAGATAATAATTCATTCTAATATTTATCTCCAAGCTGTAAGTTTACAAAACTCAAGATATTTTCCTGGGCTGGAGAGATGGCTTAGGGGTTAAGGCACCTGCCTCCTAACCTTAAGAACACTGGTTCCAATCTCCAGCGGTTCCAATCTCCAGGTCCCACCTTTAGCCAGATGCAAAGTGATGCAAGGGCACAATGCCGCACTTGACCACAAGGGGGCGCACACATCTGGATTTCGTTCACAGCATCTGAGACAGTGCTCGCGTGCCCATCTCTGTCTTCCTCTCTCTGTCTGTCTGTCTGTCTGTCTGTCTGTCTCTCTCTCTCTCTGTCTTTCTCTCTCTGTGTCTCTCTCCAAATAAATAATAAAAAAATAAAAATAAAAATATTTTCCTTTATTACTAAGTTCCAGCCTTAGTCATATGCAACCCCAGACACAGAAAAGCACAGAAATAAACACACAGGACTAGATCAGCATAGAATTTACAATAAGTAGGGTAGAAAAGCATGAGTGCTGCCCTTAGGGGATTCAGTAGTAGGAAAGAGACTGAAGGAACTCCAATATTGGAATGTCTGAAGGTAATACTGGGTGGCAGAAGTAGAAAATTATAAAGAGCCAAAGAGAGACCATGAGAAAGAGATGCAGGAGCACAGCTTGGGTGCAAGAAGATGAAGGTAACAGACATTATCTCATGCAGTCTTCCATCCCAGCAGTCTTAAAGCTCACTGAGGTCAAATAACATCCTAAAGGTCACAGCGGCAACACATGGAAGAACTGGACTAAAACCACTGCCATATCCCAAATAAATGTGGACTCTATACAGCAATATATAATAAAAATATATTGAAACTTTTAAATTTATTTTGAGAGGGAGACAAACAGAGCGAGAAAGAGGCAGGTAGAGAGAAAAAGAGAGAATGGACATGCCAGGGCCTTCAGCCACTGTGAACAAACTCCAGACACATGTGCTCCCTTCTGTGCATGTACGACACTGTGCACTTGCGTCACTATGCGTCTGGCTACATGGGACCTAGAGATTCGAATGTGAGTCGTTAGGCTTCGCAGGTAAGCACCTTAACTGCTACGCCAACTCTCCTCCAGCTCTATTGAAACATTTTAAGTGTACAGATTGAAGGTTGTACAAATATATACTTATGTAATCATATTCATGTACTATTACAAACTGCATTAATTCAGAGATTTATATATGAATAGATTATACAGATACTGAATAACCCTTAGAGAAAAAGGCTTACTCAAAGGCTAACCAACAGCAAGGGTAACATGCTGTACAACAACTGGCCCAGAGTTCTATATGTTCTCCTTGATTAGAAATAGTACTGATATGGGCTGGAGAGATGGCTCAGTAGTTAAGGCACTTGCCTGCAAAGCCTAAAGACCCAGGTTCGATTTCCCAGTACCCATGTAAGCCAGATGCACAAAGTGGTGCATGTGTCTGGTGTTCATTTGCATTGGCTGGAGATACTGGTGTACTCATTCTCTCTCTCTCTCTGCCTCTTTCTCTCAAAACTAAATAAAACACTGGGTTGGAGAGATGGCTTAGTGGTTAAGGTGTTTGCCTGTGAAGCCTAAGGACCCCGTCGATTCTCCAAGTCCCATGTAAGCAGATGCACAAGGTGGCACATGCGTCTAGAGTTCATTTGCAGTGGCTAGAGGCTCTGGCGCACCTATTCTCTCTCTCCCCCTCTCTCTGTCTCTAATAAATAAATAGAATAAAATATCTTTTCTAAAAATAAATAAATACAACTTTAAAAAAGAAATAGTACTGATACAAGAAAGGGGCACTTGAGCAATAACGGTTGAGGGCAAATGGAGTAGGAGGTTGTCTTACTTTTATTATTTTATTAACATTTTTGGGGATATATCTTGATTTCCAGTGTCTTTATGAGTCCTTTAACATTTTAGCTCTTCTGAGTGTACAATTTAGTGGCACTAAGTAATTCACAATGCTGGGCAATAATTTCCATTACTCATGTGTTCTTTTGATTTTAGTCTCTATTGATTGAACTTAGCATAGAGCTATGTATACGCAGAAAGTGTTCCTTGAGTGTGTGGTTAAATTGCCTAGATACTATCATGTCCATGTGATGACAAGAAGAGGATGTGGTCACCCCAGTTATGTTTCCTGATTATTCTGCACCTCAATGAAGCTTCTGTGAGTCCTTGCTCATGTGGTCTTAAGAACTCAGTCACTTTGGGAATAATAATCAACATTTTGCTTTGAGCTTAGTCTGCCTCATGTCCTCGTAGAGACTGTTTTCAATAGGACATTTGTGTAGAGCTATGGCTATAGCCAGAGTCTTCCTGCATGGATCTTCCTTAGGCTGGGGTAAAGAGATGTTAACATAGCCACTGAACACACAAATGCTAACTGGCCAAACTTTATTTTCATGTGCCTAGCCCACAGGAAAGGAAATGTATTTGTCTTGAGAAGAACTCTGTACATGTTTAGTTTTTTTTTAAGTCAACTTTATTGAAGTATAATTTACATATATTAAAATATATTTTAAGTGTATAAATTGATGACTTTGGCAAATATGTATTGTGTAAACCACACACATGTAGATTTTACAAACTGCATTAATTCTGATTAGCTATAATAACTGAATAAATCTTGATTGTTAACAATAAATATTTGGGGGATTCTTTTATAATTCCCTACTATATGCAATATATTGATAGTTTGTACAGAAAGCTAATGCAGAGACTTTCAAAATTTCGCTTATTTTAACTGAGAGGTATTAGAAATGATTCAAGCAATTTACTACATTCAGTTTCACTCATTACATTTTAAGAAAATATCTATAAACTTGAACATAAGCAGGATAATGGGCCAATACTGGACATCATGGTATAGGAGGAACACAAAAGAATCAAGCATTCTTAAGAAATGAAAATATGGGCTGGAGAAATGGCTCAGCAGTTAAGCGCTTGCCTGTGAAGCCTAAGGACCACAGTTTGAGGCTTGATTCCCCAGGACTCATGTAAGCCAGATGCACAAAGTGGTACATGCATCTGGAGTTCATTTGCAGTGGCTGGAGGCCCTGGCATGCCCATTCTCTCTCTCTCTCTCTCTCTCTTTATCTGCCTCTTTCTTTTTCTGTCGCTCTCAAATAAATAAACAAAAACAAGTTTTAGTCTTTAATTCCAGCACTCAGGAGGCAGAGTTAGGAGGATTGCCATGAGTTTGAGGCCACCCTAAGACTGCATAGTTAATTCCAGGTCAGCCTGGGCCAGAGTGAGACCCTACCTCGAAAAAAAAACAAAAAGAAAAAGAAGAAAGAAAGAAAGAAAGAAAGAAAGAAAGAGAGAGAGAGAGAGAGAAAGGGGGAGGGGGAGAGGAAGGAAGGAAGGAAGGAAGGAAGGAAGGAAGGAAGGAAGGAAGGAAGGAAGGAAGGGAGCAGGGAGGGAGGGAGGGAGGGAGGGGAAGGAAGGAAGGAAGGAAGGAAGGAAGGAAGGAAGGAAGGAACGAATGAACGAAGGTAGGGAAGGAAATAAAAATATGGGGCTGGAGAGATGGCTTAGCAGTTAAGGCACCTGCCTGCAAAGCCAAATGACCCAGGTTCAATTCCCCAGGACCTGTATAAGCCAGATGCACAAGGTGGTGCATGTGTCTGGAGTTTGTTTGCAGCAGCTGAAGGCCCTGGCATGTCCATTCTCTCTTTTTCGCTCAAATAAATAAATAAATAAATAAATAAATAAATAAATAAGCAAAAATATGGCTTGGTGGAGCAAGATAAGCAACAGCACTGTTGGTATCAAAACTATAAAAACCTTTTATTTGGAAAGAAGACAAACGTGGCTCTAGAAGACAAAGTACCCAAGAGAAGTTATTACAGGAAAGTTTACCAGGAAGAACTTCTATTCACCTCCTAAATCCTTCAAAGGAAAGAGTTGCTCCTGCACTGTTAATTGTTCAAAAAGAGGTAAGAAGACCAGTTGAGAAGTTGGAGTGAGAGTAGAGGGGCTCAATTAGGTTGCCTCTTAAGTCCTTTCCATTACAAGTCTGAGATGGTGTGATCTAGGAACCTCTACTTTAAAGCCAGGTCTCAGGGAGCCACACCTCTTAGCATAATTTCTGAATAAGGGTTTGATTAAGAACAAAGCCTAGACAGAAGCACAAGCAGAAATAGACTGGTATCTTGTAGACATAAATACTCACACATACATGCTCATATACCCTACCTTCCCACAATTCCTAGAAGGAAATATGAAAACACCTTAGAAAAATAATTATAGAGTATCTATTCTTTTTCACCAAACTATGTTAACACATTTATTGAGGTATGATTATGCAGAATAAAGCTGTAATGTTCCACCTTTGACTCTACCTTCCTCCAATTTCTGCTGAGCTTACCCTAGTAAAACCCCCAGTTGTCCTTTTCCTTTATGCTGGTGCTGCTGTGGCTACAGCTGCTCTTATAACTGATTCCTAACTTGTCATCCTGCTGTGACCTCCTTGACTATCAGTTGTCTTTCTACTGCAGATTAGATTACAGGACTTAAACTTGTTCAAAATCGACACTGGTTCCTTAATGCCTACAGAGTGATCCCAAACTCTTCAATATAGCAGTCAGTACCTCCACAATATGACTTTGGGTGACAGCAATACTTAGCATTCCTGGACAGGCCATTCACTTTTCTATGTCATATCTTACCCCTGTGTCTCTCTGGGGACTCATTCTTCAATGTTTATACAAATGGGTAGTAACCTTTGTGAAGTTATCTATAATGCCGCCACCTCACAAACCAGGCCTCCCTCCCTGGAATTCATTATTTCTTCTTGGAGCTCATGATACTTCTCTTAATACCTTATTTGTCTATTAACCTTATCAGCTTTGAAAACTCAGTTTGGGGAATTCAAGCCTCCCCTCTGCCTATTATAGAATTTCAAAAGATACAGTAGCCTTTGTTTTTAAATCTAACCTTGCCAGACCCCCAACACTAAAATACCTTTATAACTATTATTAAATTGACCTGGAATTTGAGGACAGTTGGACTTTTAACCATGGTTCAATACCAATCTTAAAATTATAATTTTTGCTAAAATTCTAATCAAAAGTGATTAATAAAGTGATTAGTGATTGGTTAAAGTCTCTCATCCTAATAATATAACAACTCTAAGCCAAAAAGTTATATGTACTTACATGTACTAAGAGAGAGAAATCAGTCACCAGTTGGCTAAGTTCAATTAAGTCCTTAAAGAAAGAAAGAAAAAAGCAATTACTTACTTTTACACTCACAGTTGCCAAAAACAAAATACATTTTAACGTACCGCTTCTAAATTTTCCCATGACTCAGCAGCATTTTGATCTCGTGGAATTTCAGGCAATGCATATGTCTGAGTCAAACTCTGACAACTAGCTTCCGCTTCTGCTTCCGTAGTATGGAATGCTCCTGAACGAACACAGACCTGTGATTAGAGTTTGCTTTTGAAAATAGACCTAGTATGGATCAGTTCCACAAGAGAACTGGCATGTGAAATACTAACTCATGAAATTCAGGCTAAAAGTAAATTGATAAATTCTATGAAAGCCCAATTACATACCATTGAGAAGCTTGTTCTCTAAACTAGTTAACATGTTTTTCTCTGTCTACAATGTCATCTGAACAACTGCTGCCAATCCTATGTGTGCAGCCAGAGCAGCTACTGCTAGAGGGGGGAGGAGCAGCAAAGGGAGTGACTCCATCTGTCCAAGTTCCTGAGGACACACATAGTAGAACTAGGTTGAACATTTCCATGGCTAAATCCTTAAACTTGTATTTCACTAGTTTTGTAATAACAATCAGATACAAGGTGTTAAAAGTGGAAGAGTGGGGCGGGGGTACAGCTCAGTGGTAGAGGACTCTTCTAGCATGCATATAGCCTTGGGTTTGATTCCCCAGCACTACAAAAGGAAAAAAAAAGTTTGGAAAGTAAGTAGTGATGTTTCTAGCAACTAGCACTAATCTATATTGGTGACAAGCTCATCCCCTGTGAACACACTTGTCATATTAATATTTCTGAACATTGTGTCATTCTTCTGCCCGCATGCTTTCACTGCTTCTTCTACTTCTTTTCTGATTTTTAAAAAGCTTTCAACCCATAAAGACTACTTATTATACACTACTGTAATTACAAATTAATTTACACTAAAAAAGTCTCATGTCTTCATATCTATTTTACTAGTCTTTCATTCATACAATGGGTAACTGTTGCATGCCTCTCAGGTACACAAGGTAAGGTATACAACCAGTTCTAAAGAAGCGATGTCATGTGGTTGTTGGAAGCCTGGGCCTGGTAAGAAAGTAGAGTACTAGAATACATGTGTGTTGCTGCTCTTTGGCTTGAGAAGGTATTTTATCACTAGCTTATTGTTGTCATTTGTAGAGTAAGAGTAAACACTTTGCATAGTATCTGGCTGTGGTGGTTTGATTCAGGTGTCCCCCATAAACTTGGGTGTTTGGAATGGTAGGTTCCCAGCTGATAGCAATTTTGGAATTAACACCTCCTGGAGGCAGAGTATTGTTGGGGGCGGGCTTATGGGTATTATAGCCAGCTTCCCCTTGCCAGTGTTTGGCACACTCTCCTGTTGCTGTTGTCCACCTTATGTTGACCAGAGAGTGATGTCCACCCTCTGCTCATGCCATTGTTTTTCTTGTCATCATGGAGCTTCCCCCTCGAGCCTGTAAACCAAAATAAACCTCTTTTTTCCCACAAGCTGCTCTTAGTCGGGTGATTTCTGCCAGCAATGTGAACCTGACTGCAACACTGGCTTACAGAGAACTACAATGCTCAACAGTTGTTACTGCTGCTCCTGCTATGGCTGTTTTCATGAACAGAGGTAATCATAGAATGTGCTGTGCAGACATGTTAATAGTCAAGTTCAGTTAGTATATAATATGGTCTGTGATATGGGTGAGTATGGAATACTACATGAGCATGGAAGACAGGAGTTAAACTTTGACCTGTAGAAGGAGAATGTCAAAGAAAGTTTTGAGGCTGAAACCTGAGGACCAGAAGAAATCAGATAGATGGAATAAGCTGGGGTACAGGGAACACAGAAGGGTAAGATCAGGGAGAGCAATACATGCATAGCCTTGCAAAAAAGATGCTCAGTTTAACTGATGTGTAGACTAGTGAAGAAAAAAGTAAAGGCTGAGGCTAGAAATGTAAGGTGAGGTTATTTATGGTATTGTAAACCATCTTCAAGAGCGTCTTCTTTCTCACAGGATCACTACGGAATGATTAAAAGATGTTGGACTCTGCTGCTGATTTTTGGTTCCAGCTAAACCACAAGTCTATACATTTGTAGCTAGGATCCACATATGAGAGAGAACATGTGACGTTCGGCTTTCTGGGCCTGGGTTACCTCACTTAATATAATCCTTTCCAGATCCATCCATTTCCCTGCAAATTTCATATTTCACTTTTTAACCACTGAATAGAACTCCATTGTGTAATGTACCACATTTTTATTATCCATTCATCTGTGAAGGGACATCTAGGCTGGTTCCATTTCCTAGCTATTGTGATTAAGTATCAATAAACATGGTTGTGCAAGTATCTCTAAGGTAAGTGAGAAGAGTCCTTCAGATATGTGCCTAGGAGTGCTATAGCAGAGAGTTAGCAGAGGCCAGTAAGCTAGAAAAAGGTTATAAGGGAGATAGGAGAGGGAAAGACTTAAGGGGATGGTATTGTATATATGTAAGTAGAAGAAGAGATTACAGGGAAGGGAAAGGCCTAAGCAAGGCCAGAGGAAGAGAATGTGTAAAAGAAGGGCGGGGGAGGCAGGGTCAATCTGAATAATGGCACATCCAGAAGCCATAGATTGTTACTAGAAAATTTTCAGTGCCAGGGATGGGATACCTTCCAGTAAGTTGTTGGTCAGGGAGGTCCCTGTTGCCTCCAAAACATTGCAGGTTATTGCCAAGGCCCTTAGTTTCCCTTGAGAAACAGATGGTAAGATCCTATTGCTGAAGACTTCACTTGCCTGAGTGGCAAGGTCACTGAGAAAGCAAGGTGGTACTGAGCACAAAACCTTCTCCCTGTAGACCAGCCAACAGAAAGCTGGAACAAGCTGCATTGCATGCAGCCTTATGGGAGACAGAAGTTATCAGCAGTGAAAACAGTTGACACTGGAAACCTCAAGTTTGGCCAGACAGGCCCAATGACCAAACGGGTGCAATAGTGGCATGTCTCTTCTGGGGGAAACCAACTTCTCTCTAATTGAACTGAAGGCCCACTCTACAGGAGAAAATACATGCCTAGTACTGAAAAACCTAGTCAAAAGCCTATGGGGGAAAAAAAAAGCCTATGGCAGGGGAGGTCATGAGCCTTAGGGGTTATAAAGCCTACTCTTACCTGGCTAAATGTATATATTATTCCCACCAAACTGCCCTGAAAGCACTACACTTAATGTTCACCTTCACATATTAATGCTACTCTTACTTCTGGTTAGAGAAGCTTCTCTTTTCAGATGGTGATGACCACTGGAATGAACCAAAAGGCAACATAGTGCTGAGAAGAAGGGATGGAGGAGTGTCCAGCACTGAAACATCTCTATCATACCCTGCAAGGCTCAGGGTCCATTGCGGAAGAGGTGGCGGAAAGATTGTAAGAACCAAAGGAAGCGTACAACTTCTTACAATGCAACTGTCCAGACAGAAATTGGCCTCGATGTCCATGACCTTGCAGTGCCTTCAATGCCTTCAGAAGACCCTCATAATAGGAGAAAAAGATGATGACATCAAACTAAAAGAGACTAATGGAGAGAGGGAGGGGATATGATGGAGAGTGGAGTTCTGAAGGGGAAAGGGGGGGAGGGGAGGGAAATATCATGGTTTATTGTCTGTAAGTATAGAAATAGTCAATAAAAACCAAACAAAAATTAAAAAGGATGTTGGAGACTAGCAGGAAGCAAGAAGGTGCCATAATCAGATTTAGCTATAGGGTGAAGAACACATTATGTGAAGAACACATTATGGATGGAGTAGGAAGGTGAGAAAATTAGAGAGTGAAAAGCCAGCTGGGAGGCTTTCACCGTATCCATTGCAAAATGGTGATCATCAGCTCCAGGACAGTGGCAATGGAGATGAGAGGTCATAAGCTGTGCTCTCCCCACACTTTAAGATCCCAAACACCTGCCTTTCTACTTTAACATATTTTAAGTGTTCATTCATTGTGCTGTGCTTGGTACCAGGGATGAAAACATGAATAATATAGAGAACAGCTCTCAAATAACTTATATTCTAGATGAATATTAACAGATAACCATATTAACATAGGGTTATAGACATATTAACAAGTAACCATAAAATGGAAGAAGAATGCATTAATACCTATCAAGATATGTATTGATTTTTGGAGAGGTCCAAGGTGGGGGTGGTATCTCATCTAGTCTGATGTGGAGTACAGTTAATATAGGAAGGCTTCCTAGAAAAGTTGGGATTACTAGGTAAAGAAAAGAGTAATATAAATTCAAGATAGAGAAACTAGCATGAACAAAGGTCCTCAAGAGAGAAATGATGCAACTAAGGTAAAATCAGCAGTTGGTATTACTACAACATGAAGGAAAAGTCATAGAGGTACTAGCATAGACAGTACAGATGACAAGGAAGAGCCATGTTGATCTGTTAAAAACTGGATTTTATTGGGTAGAAAACAGAAAGTTGCTATAAGCAGGCTTTAAAATGACAAGGTGACATTTGACCTAACCTACTCCTCAAAGTCACTCAATAGAAAACAACCCTTGCTCCATTTTCTTTCAATTCCTTTTTTTAGCCTACCCTAAAATGAAATGATATTTTATAAAACTGCATTATCACTTTACCTTCAACATTAATGAACACTTTACCTGTCAAGGAAAAAGTATTGTTTGAACTATTTAGGAAGGGAATAGGTGACCAAAAATTAACCCGTAGATGTATCTGAATTGACAGTGTTCTTTCTATTTTCAAATTGATTTACTTGAATATACATTTTAACTTCAAATACAGAAAAGGTTTAGCTCACAACATTATAGTAAATAACACATATTTTAAAGTGCTCAATGATTTTTTTTTCAAAGGCTTAAGATATTTATTCTACACCTAATCACCATGCCTCTTTCATTTTCACCTTAACCAAGATAAATGAATTAATCTATGATCTTTCTTTTATTTAATATTGCTATGTTCTGATGATTACTTTATTGTCAGTATGAGACCAAATGCAAAACAGAACTTTACAACTGTGCCCACGCTAAAGATTTTTAAGGACCCTACCTCAAAAAAATGCAAAAGCAATAAATAAGTAAATAAAAATAAAGATTTTTAAACCATAGCTATGTACTATCAAAGAAGCTTTGCATTACAAGAAAATTAGAAGAGATGATCATATATAAATTCTTCATGTAAAAAGTAAGGGATGGGAAGTTTTTGACATTTTAAATAAATATAAAAGATTTCTGTCAGTAAGACCCAAGAAATGTTTAAGTCATTTCCGTCACACTGGAAACCAAACTACGTATGTTGTCTTAGTTCAAATACAGACTTAGAACAAAGAAGTTCTTTCTCTTCCATGAAAAACCTTGTAGTTTACAATCCTTAACATCATGAATCAACTCAAGGCATGACTAACAATTAAGAATGCAAATCTTTTAATTTCTACAACTTCCATGTTTCATTTATTTCAGCTAAGACTATGAGCTTTTGCAAAGTGCTGTGTGTGTGTGTTTCATACTCTATAATTTGTCTTAAACCTTTATTTTTGGCCGAGCATGGTGGTGCACACCTTTAATCCCAGCACTTGGGAGGCAAAGGTAGGAGGATCGCCATGAGTTTGAGACTACATAGTGAATTCCAGGTCAGCCTGGGCCAGAGTGAGACCCTACCTCGAAAAAAGAAAGAAACCTTGAAACCTTAGACAGTTGATTCACTTTAGTACAAGTGGTAAATAAATGAGTCTTCTACCCTTACTTGCTCAGTATGTTTATGAACAACAAAGAATATACCACGAATTATAGCACAGCACATCTGAAGCTTCCACGAAACTTCATTACATTAGGAAATGTTGCACTATAAACCGAAATACGTACAAAAGCATTCCTCATATCTTTTTAAGTTCTGATGACTGAAAAGAGAGCGAGATTCATTTACTGATCATCTACACACACCTATGCATCAAAATAAAATGACTTCTAGGTCCCAATGGCAAAGGAAAACTTTAAGATTAAAACCAGTGGAAAATGTATCTTCTAAATAATATAACACAAAATCATCTACACATTTCACAAACTGTTCAGTGCATGAACATACCCAAGATAAAATCTAATAGTTCATCAAATTCAATATGCTGGTCTGAAGTTTCTAGCACTTTTGAGATTGAATTCTTTTCTTTTGTGAATATTTGTTTAAAAATGTAATAAGATTCAATTCCTACTGTGTTACTGAAGTATGTATCCTAGATGGAGAGCTAAGAAAGACAAAAACTGGAAGAAGGCACCTATTCACCCTGTATCACCTTTCTAAAAACAAATCAGATTTATGGACTCATCATTTCTCTTGGTAGGGAGCAATATGGAAACAATGAAACTAGACACACCAGTGAGGCAGAAGGGGATTTCTCACATCAAGCAAGATTGACAGAGATGTGCTTTCAGAACTCTCAGAATCTGAACAAAAAGAAATAGAAAAATCATCACAGCTTCTCCCTAAATTTAATAAGCTTCTTTCATTTTCTAGAGAACATAAGATGCCTTACTCTACTTGTTATTTCTATCTGTGAATGAAAAACTATTTTTGTATTTTGATCTCACTCACGGGAATGTGGCAATATTGCTCCTGAATCTCTACCGTTTCCAACCAATTTATTTAGAATCAGATTTGTAAAGGAAAAGGTATTTTAAGGCACTTAAATTCTATGCAAATAAAACACACTTTTCTGTATAGGCTTCCACTACTATAATGAGTATCTAAGGCAAAAACAAGAAGAAACCAGAGAGCATAGGATAAAAATGTTCAGAATGACAGAAAAGCATCTATACAGCTAGAAGCAACCACACAGGGAGTATGGCGGTTTGAATGTGAGAGGAGGTATCACTGGGGGCAGATCCTGGGGTCCAGCCCTAAGGTGTGTTTGGGGTGGATCTTGATTCTAGCCGAAAGATATGGAGAGAGCATTTTGAGCTCTGGCAGTTTTGTGTTCACTTCTGGTGCTGGCTGTTGGTGGTGTCTCTTTGCTTGTATCTATGAATGGAAGCCCGCTTTTTCCACCATTGATGGTATTCTCCTGGATTCTGTAAGTCTGAAATAAACATGTTCCTTCCATAAACTGTGTCTGGTTGGATGTTGGTCCCAGCAACATGGAGCTGACTACAACAAGAAGTGAACCCAATTCCTATTCTACCTTAGTATGAAAGTTACTTATATGCATTCTTTTGGTTATTCTTCTCCTGTGCCACCCTCTTAATTATTTGCCAACAATATTCCTGCAATCCAGGGCCTTCATCCAGTGAGCTACCTCTCTAGCACTAACCATGTTTCTGATAGACACGCTTGGAGAAATATGCAGGTGCTTGGTGAGATAGCAATTTAACTGCTCTATGTTGGAAATGGATTCACTGTCAAAGCACAGTGTGACCAGGAGACTATTCATAATTCTAAACTCTGATTTAGATATGGCTTAGGTATATGTATATGGTTTTATAAACAGAATTACTGTCTTAATCAAACAGTTTCTGAGATTTAATTTTGTGGTTTTCTCTCAGTAAGTAATTAGATGTTTAGCCCACATGATATCCAATGAATTGAGAGGTTTGAGAATCAATAGGAAATGAATTTCACCTGCTATTTCTTCTCTTTCATCCTCAGTCTGTGTCCTAATCTTTTTCATTTCCTTTATATACATGCTTCCTTGGATTCTGCCAATCTTAAGTTTTAATACCAGTGTGCCACCTAGAGAAGGTTAATAGCCAGGGAATGGGTGAGCTGCCTTCTAATAATTATTCCTCCAGTGAGATCTAAACTCAGGTGTGTTGATCACACATAGCACCCCTGTTATAAATACAAGCAGTGCAATGAGAAAATGCAAACTAAAGCAGACATTTCATTATTATTGTGATAAAAATTGCAGACAGAACTCAAAAGTTTTGCTTGATAGGGAAATGCTAGTTATGGGCAATTTGTAGTTAAATAGTAAGCTGCTCATGCCAAATACTCTTTCCAAAAAACCTTACTTCACTATTATCCCTGTGCAAGATAGCCCCTTAGCCACATGGGACTATAGCCCAGTTTCTCTACCTAGGAACAGAGGTATCAGCTTATTCTATGCGGCAAGCCTTCCTCAGTACCAATATGGTGGTGATAACTACAAATAAATGAATAATGAATACAATAGTAACAAACTATGAAAAAGCATGATGCCCAAATATTCTTCAACTAACAGTTGTGCACTACATTTCTTTCTCAAAACATATTAGCACTGGTGCAGAGTGAAGGGATTCAAGCAATCTTGTTTCTTTGTTTTTTGTTTTCAAGGTAGGGTCTTGCTCTAGCCCAGGCTGACCTGGAATTCACTATGTAGTCTCAGGCTGTCCTCAAACTCTGCCTCCCAAGTGCTAGATAAAAGGTGTGTGCCACCATGCCTGGCATTTTTTTTTTTTTTTTTTTTTTTGCTTTGCTCTGCAATGATATCTCATGTAGTCCAGGCTGGCCTTAAATTGAACTACTATGTAACCAAAGATGACCCTGAATTCTTGATCCTCCAGCTTCAACCTCCCAAATGCTGGGAGTACAGTCATGTGCCACCACTTAGAGATCTTTAGCTGAAATGACAAAATTGTCCCTAAAAGTATTTACCCAGAAACTCTGCATGGTGGTCTAAAGGTTTCTTCTAATATATTTTTTTCATTTCTTTATAAATTACTGACTCAGTATGGAAACTGTATAATTAAAAATAACTGGACTTGGGCTGGAGAGATGGCTTAGAGGTTAAGGCACCTGCCTGCAAAGCTTAGGAACACCGGATCAATTCTCCAGGTCCCACGTTTAGCCAGACACAAAAAGTGATACAAGGGTGCAATGCCGTACTTGTCCACAAGCTGGTACATATGTCTGGAGTTTGTTCACAACTGCTGAGAGGCCGCTGGCATGCCCATTCTCTCTCTCTCTCTCTCTTTTTCAAAAACAAACCAAAACTGGACTTGAAGATAGGGCATTGTGCAGGAGAGCACTGGCAAATAGAAAAAGAAAAACTGGGCAGGAACAGCAGCAGAGCTAAGATTTTATTTGAAATTGTAATTTATTTGTGGACCATGTTTCTCATAAGGATTAAAGAGCAATAGATGGAATAAACAAAAAACAAGGGCAGCAGTTATATAAGAAAGCAAACATACTTTAAAATTTTCATTTTTGGTAAACAATTAGGCTTTAAGCTCTATAGGGAAAAACTTAAGTAGGGAAATTTTATTATTCTACTCACTACACATAAAATGAAAACTAAAAAGCATCTTTGTTGAAGCACTAGTATGTATTAAGCCAAAAAGAATTCTTTTAGCATAAGAGACATTGTAATAGTGTGACTTTCAATTGTCAATGACATCAACAATTTCTCAGGGCTGTTTCTTAAAGCACTGCTTCACAAAAGCTGATAGAATGACCCTTCTGCATGTTATTTTAATGGTCTCAGTTAAATTCAGAGAACTGAGCATGAAGATAGATATAATACTATCCTATGAAACCAGAATACTCTAAAAAAGCATCCTGGGGCTGGAGAGATGGCTTAGTAATGAAGGCACTTGCCTCAAAGCATTAGGACCCAGGTTCAATTCCTCAGGACCCACATAAGCCAGATGCACAAGATGGCACATGCATATGGAGTTCATTTGCAGTGGCTGAAGGCCCTGGTATACCCATTCTCTCTCTCAAACAAATAAACAAATAAATAAAAGCTTCCTGGATAGTCCACCCCACACTGGAGAGGAGTGAGGATGTACATGGTCAACCAGGATGACATTATCCTTTAGAGGCCATTTAAAAATTCTTTATAATGTACTAGAAACCCTAAAATTCCAATCCATATAGAAATTATATCCTGAAAATTTTCTAGGGTACATATTTCCAGCCCACTCAGGATGTAAGGATTCAGCAAACTGGTATAGCAGGTGATCCCAGTGTTTATAGGTGATCTGCCATCTCAACAGGAGGAGGTGAGCTCTGGTTAACTCTATTGCTTGTGACCAAGAGTAAGACTCAGTATAATACATTACCACCAACAGTCATGGATCTGGTCAAAGGCTGTAATACAGTCTCTTCATCATTAAGTTGTTTCTTCAGCTCTTCGACAGATTCTAAGTGGAGCTGGAGGAATTCTGCTATTGCTGCCACTGCTTCTTCTTTAACAGGATCGATCATTCTCTTTAGAAGTACCAGGTCATCCCTGTGGACTTTCAAACAAAGCTTCTCCATTTCTCGGATATTGGAGCGGAGTTGCTATTAAAAAAAAAAAAAAATGTCCGTATGGGAGACAGAAGTTATCAGCAGTGAAAACAGTGGACACTGAATATTCAAGTTTGGCCATACAGGCCCAATGACTGAACGGGTGCAATAGTGGCATGTCTACTCTTGGGGTAACCAACTGCTCCATAATTGGACTGAAGGCCCTCTCTACGGGAGGAAATACATGCCTGGTACTGAAAAACCTAAGCAAAAGTCTATGGCAGGTGAGGTCATGAGCCTTAGGGGTCTAAAGCCTGCTCTTATCTGACTAAATGTATATATTATTCCCACCAAGCTGCCCTGGGGGCACTACACTTAATGTTCATGTTCACATATTGACGCTACTCTCACTTCTGGTTAGAGAAGCGTCCCTTTTCAGATGGCGATGACCACTGGGATGACCCAAAAGGCAACATAGTGCTGAGAAGAAGGGATAGAGGAGTGCCCAGCACTGAAACACCTCTGTCACACCCTCCAAGGCTCAGGGACCATTGCGGAAGAGGGGGCGGATAGAATGGAAGAGCCAAAGGAAGGGTATGACTTCTTACAATGCAACTGCCCAGACAGAAATTGGCCTCGATATCCATGACCTTGCAGTGCCTAGCAATACCTTCGCAAGACCCTCAAAATAGAAGAAAAAAATAATGATATCAAATTAAAAGAGAGACTAATGGAGAGAGGGAGGGGATATGAGGGAGGGGAATGGGGGAGGGGAGGGAAATATCATATGTTTTTTGTATGTAAGTATAGAAGGTGTCAATAAAAAAATTAATAATTAAAAAAAATGTAGCCGGGCATGGTGGTGCATGCCTTTAATCCCAGTACTCGGGAGGCAGAGGCAGGAGGATCGCCATGAGTTCAAGACCACCCTGACACTACATAGTTAATTCCAGGTCAGCCTGGGCCAGAGACCCTACTTCGAAAAACCAAAAAAAAAAAAAAAAAAAGTCACCATCTCTCAGTATAAAACCCCTTTCTTTTCAAAAGTAATTTGCTATAGTGGTTGTGAATGGACATGATTGCACTGTCTTCAACAGAAGGTATAGTGTAAACTATTATAATTTCTTGTCTCTGGCAAACCAAACCCAGCATTTTTAGAAGCCATGTCATTAAAACTTGAACACACACACACACACGTATACATGCATACATGTTTGAATAAATAAAATCTTTTTAGAAATGTAGTACTGTATATGAAAACCAGCAAAGGTAGATGAGAAAACTATTGTTACAGGTAACAGCAGGTGAAAATCTCAAGCCAGACATAAGGATATACTCTATTTAGTTCAGTTTCAATAATGATTTGAAACAGGCTAAATTAAACTATGGTTTTAAGAACATGCTTTCATGGTAAAACTATACAGAAAGATAAGAAGTACTTATAGTAGAAATCAAGATCACTCTAAGGGCAGGGACAAAGTTTTCTGACATACAAATCTAAAACAGTGATGTCTATATGAGACCTGAAGTAAGTGTAGGCCATCTTACAGTTTTTAGTAGCTAGCAAAAGGAATACTGGGATTAGTGATTCTTTGGGGAAGCTGTATGATGTCATGTCATAAATTATATTGTGAACAGATTTGTTAAAATAAAAAGTGTCAGTTTCAGTTCTAAAGAGTAAATTTCTGACACTATAAAGGTAAATTAATTTCAAGACAGAAAAAGTAGCATTTAAGGAATCAACATGGTTATATAAGGTATGCTATGGGAAGTTCAGAATCTTAAGACATTTATCAAAAAAGACTGGATGGGGGAGGAATGAAAAAGAAAGGCATGTAAATACAAAAGAGTGGTGTGAAACAAGAAAAGTCATATGAGTAAAATAAGAGCCCAGAATGAGCGGAGGCTGGTGAAAATGTTAAAAACAATAAAAGAGATTCAAAAAAAATCATGTACAGCAATAAGAAAGAAGGCTCAGGCCTACTGCTTTAGGGCAGATGGTATAATGTTAACAGATGACACAGAGAAAGCAAACTATTTAACTCCTATTTTGCTTTTGATTCCTTATTAAGGAGAAACTCAGAATTGAAAGGGGATAAGAAACATGCTCAAAGGAAATTTGAAATTTGAACTACAGAGATCTGGACAGGGTGCCAGAAGGAGGGGAAATTGGGGTAATCTTTGAACAATAATATTGGGGAAATAGTCCATAATAAATAAGGAGACTAACTTGGAAAAAGTAAAGCCTTGTCAATACTATATTCCATCAAGTTTAGGGCACAGTATCTTTTCCATACATTTTCACTATAGCTGGAGTGTACCCAGGGAAAAAGCATTGGGCCATAGTTAAGTAGCAGCACTTGCTCTTTCTGAGATATACACAACAAAATGGTGTGACTCACTTTTGATAGTTCCTTAGATTTAATCACCAACCCCTAAGATTCTCTAGAAGCTCCCCTATGCCAATTAGAGCAAGGCCAATGATCCCAATTAATCCTAATTAATCAACTCATAAAGAAACTTAAAGCAAAAAATAAATTAAACTCCCATGAACTCATAATAATCTAAAATGACTTAAATTCTAATAGTGTTCATTATAGTACTTATTCCTCCCTTTTCTATTTTCTACCTGTCCTTACTATTTCTAATCTTTTCTTCTTTTGCTTTTCTTGCTTCTCTCTGCTGTCCTCTTTGTCTCTCTTTTCTATTGCTTCTACTTTTTAAAATATTTTTATTTATTTTTTTATTTTTTAATTTTTTTTTGGTTTTTTCGAGGTAGGGTCTCACTCTGGTCCAGGCTGACCTGGAATTAACTATGTAGTCTCAGGGTGGCCTCGAACTCCCGGCGATCCTCCTACCTCTGCCTCCCGAGTTTAAAATATTTTTATTTTTATTTATTTATTTGAGTGTGAGAAAGAGGGAGAGAGAGAGAGAGAGAGAGAGAGAGAGAGAGAGAGAATGGGCATGCCAGGGCATTCAGCCACTGCAAACTCCAGACGCATGTGCCACCTTATGCATCTGGCCTAAGTGGGTCCCAGGAAATCAAACCTGGATCCTTTGGCTTTGCAGGCAAGCGCCTCAACTGCTAAGCCATCTTTCCACCCCTGCTTAGGTTTCACTCTAGCCCAGGCTGACCTGGAATTCACTCTGTGTTCTTAGGGTGGCCTTGAACTAATGGTGCTCCTCCCTCTGCCTCCCAAATGCTGGGATTAAAGGCGTGTGCCACCACACCCGGACACTGCTTCTCCTTTTTTAAATATCTTTTTTTTTTTTTTTTTTTAGAAATTAAAAGGAATGTATCTTAATTGTTCTATATTTCTTAGTAAGATCATGAAAGTCACATTTTACTTCTATTAATTCCTTGGGCAATTTTACTTTTGTGCATCTGTACTACTTACAGAATTGGGTACGTTTCCTGTTGAGCAGACCTTCCAAATGTGTTATAAAACATATTAAATCAGAATCTCTAAAATGAGCCTCAGAAACTTGTGTTCTCAACAACTTCCACATCACCACTAGTATGGAGGGGTAAAAAACAAAGCTGATCCAAGTTCCTATAAAAGTCAAGGTATGTTCTTCAGTGGATATCATAGTAACAATTTCCAATTCTTTCACTTAATTTTAAAAATTGATCACAAAATCTTTCTTCTTAACACTAATGTTTTCTTGTTCCAGAGAAGGGCTTCTGCTTCTGTCCAAACAGGGTAGAGTTCTCAGAATCAAATATTGGATAAAAGCCATGCAGAGAACACGAACAACCAAACCCAGAGATATACAGAGCAGCTATTGCTACATCAGTATTTAGTACAGAACAGTTGCTGTGAGGACAGTAGCCAAAGCTGGGAAAGGAGTCATCTGAGCTAAGGGTTAAGAGAAACAGTGCCTAGTACTCAGTACAGGCAGTGCCTGTTCCACCTGCTAAAGTGGAAAAACTTTTCATTCAAAAAGCACTGAGTGAGTACTCAGCAATGAGGAATAACTAGATAGAGATTGAACACTGCTCCAGTTAGACTTTAGCTGGTGAATCATTAAAGGGGGATCTAGAAAGATCACACAATTTCCAAGTAACTAGCAACTTAACGACATTCCAGAACAAGGCTCAAGAAGATTTATAGTAATATGAGAACATTCACACCTAACAAGTAAAGGAGAACCAATCAAAGATCTTGAGACATAAAACAAAAAGCAATAGCAACTCAGAAAACACAACCCACAATGGAAAGAATAACCATTGAAATAAAAATAGACCTGTGAATGGCATAGTTATTAAAATTAGTAGAAAGAATAACAGTCATTATAATTGTATTTTACATGTTCAAAAAATTAAAGAGATAAGGAAGATATTTTATTGAGAGATGAGTTTCCTGGAGGCAACAGATGGTAGGATCCTGCTTTTTAATCCAGTCTGCAAGTCTGTGTCTTTTGATTGGGGCACTAAGGCCATTGATATTAAGAGTTATTATTGAAATATATGTATTTATTCTCACCATTCTTCTTATTTTTTTAGTTTTTCCTGTTTTCCCTTTACTCACTTGTTTTATCTTTTATTTGAATATGGTTTATTTTTTCCTATTTCCTGTTGTGTATGCTTTACTTTCTCTTCAGCGTGAATGATTCCTGTGAGTATTTTCTGTAGAGCTGGTTTAGTTGCCATAAATTCCTTTAGCCTGTCTTTGTTGTGGAATGTCCTTATTTCTCCATCTATTTGGATAGATAGTTTTGCAGGATAAAGTAATCTTGGTTGACAGTTTTTATCTTTCAGAACTTGGAATACATCACTCCAGGCCCTTCTGGCTTTTAAAGTTTGTGTTGAGTAATCTGCTGTGATTCTGATGGGCTTGCCTTTGTAGGTCACTTGCTTTTTCTCTCTAGCTGCTTTCAATATATTTTCTTTGGTTTGTATGTTTGGTAGTTTAATTATAATATGGTGGGGAGAGGTTCTTTCCAGGTTTTGTCTGTTTGGTGTTCTAAAGGCTTCCTGTATCTGCACTGGCATCTCTTTCCCAATTTGGGGGACGTTTTCTTGTATGATTTTGTTGAAAACACCTACTATGCCTTTGGAGTGAAATTCTTCTCCTTTTACTATCCCTTGAATTCTTATGTTTGATCTTTTCATAGTGTCCCGAATATCCTGAAATTCCCATTCATACCTTCCTATTATTTTGTCTTTCTCTTTGTTGGACTGTATTAGATCTGCCACTTGGTCTTCTAGTTTAGATATTCTGTTCTCTCCCTCATCCATTCTACTAGAGAGATTTTCTACAGTTTTTTTTATTTCACTGACTGTGTTCTTTATTGCTAGCATTTCTGACTGGGTTTTCTTTATTATTTTTATTTCCGTATTTATGTCTAGTATTGACCTCCTTATTTCATTAAATTGGTTTTCTGTGTGTTCTTTGAATCCTTTGATTTCTTCTTTGAGGTCTTTGAACCCTTTCATTTCCTCTTTGAGTTCTTTGAAGATAATTATAATCATTCTTTTGAAATCTTTCTCAGGGATTTCCTCTAAGTCAGCCTCACTGAAGGTCATTTCTGATATATTAATACTTTTTGGTGGATTTATATTGTCTTGACTTTTTGTGTTTCTTGTATTGTAATGTAGAGATCTTTGCATCTTGGATTAATTTAATGCTTGGGTTTTCTAAATATCTGCATTAATATTAGATGTATCAATCATTCTGATATTATATATCTTCAGGGTAGGAGTTTAAGGTGTTAAGAGTGGTTCTTAAGGCTCTCAGAGTAATCACAGAAGTGACCCTAGGTGTTGGGTTTGCCTGCTATGAGAGTATCAAGTGGGGTGAATGGAACAGAATACAGTCAAATTCTAAAAATTTAACTCAACAATGTACCCCTTCAATGAAATACAGCACAGAGTATTTGTGCAAAAGCAGATATTATGACAAACAGATCCTCTAACAAAGTCACAGTCCCTAAGGATGTGTGTTACTCCACACCTTTAATCCTGTCAACTGGGAGGCTAAGATTTCTGGTCTGTAGAGGGTTCCAAGGTCAGCTTGTGATCAAGTGAGACCCTTCCCCAATGAATGACAGAGGAGGAAACAAATCAGGAAGCAACAAATGAGCAGCCCAAAATATAGCTTATTTAGGAATGTCAGATCTGACCATCCATCAGGTTTATATACCGGGCTTATTTGGTGGGTACTGACCTGGTGTAAACCAAGGTACCTTTTGGAACAGGTTTGATCACAGCTATGCTGCACGGCTGCTTGGGTCCTTTGCTATGTTGCGGGCTCAGGAAGGCTGGCTGCTTCTGTGGGTCACTGCTTTCGCCGAGCTAGATGCTGGGTAGGTGAGCTCTCTTTCCCAGGTCTCCAGTGCTTGCCGCGCTTGCACTTGTGGTGGGGAAGGGGAGGCTGTGAATGGCAGCTGAAGTCCGTCTGCTCCTCCACGTGATCCTCTTCCTCACAAGCCTCTCTGTTGGTCTCTGCCATCCTCCTTCCACGTTTCTTGAGTTTGTAAGGAGGCGGTGTGAGTGGAAAAATCCCCTCACCTGGATTTAAAATCCTGCAGCTCAGCCGGTTCAGGTGGAGCCTGGCAGCTGCCCCGGCGTGGAGCTCGCCGCAGCTGTGGAGCCGCTTCTGCCCTCTTCTGTGGGCTCCAGACACTCTGAATCTCTCCTACTTCTCTGCTATGCTTGATAGTTTATTATACACCTCACTTTTTAGTAGAAGAGTGTATTTTGCTGGGGTTTGTTTTGCTTTTTTCCCCTACCCTGTTTTGGCGTGGTTCCTATGTTGCCATCTTAACCGGAAGTCAAGGAAGATATTTTAAAGACCCAAAACAAAATTCTAAATATGAAAACTTCAATATAGAGATGAAAATGGACTAAAATTCAACACTACTGCTGCTGAGACTAGTAAATGAGGCAGGAAAATATATATGATTCAACATGAAACTCAGAGAAATGAATGTTACAAAACAGCATCAGTCAGCTGTGAGAAAATGTTAATATATATGCAATAGAAGCACTTGAAGGAGAATGAGACAGAGGGTACAAAATTGTATGAATAAGTAATGCAGAAAAAATTCCAAATTCAGCCAGGTGTGGTAGTGTACACCATTAGTCCCAGCACTAGGGAAGCTGAGTCAGGAGTTCATAAATTTAAGGCCAACATGGGCTACATTGAGAGATACTGTCTCAAAACAGAAAAATCAGCTGGGAGTGGTAGCGCACACCTTTAATCACAGCACTTAGGAGGCAGAGGTAGGAGGATCGCAGTGAGTTCAAGGCCACCTTGAGACTACAGAGTGAATTCCAGGTCAGCCTGAGCTAGAGCGAGACCCTACCTCAAAAAACCAAAACCAAAAAAAAAAAAAAATGATTGGGTAAATGAAAAATAAAATCATGAAAATTAAAACTACTACAGACATAGAGTAGCTAAATGAAAAATACTAACTATACCAAGTGTAGACAAGCACATGGAGGAACAAGGTGGGAATATAAAGTGGTACAACCATTCTGAAAAATAGGGAATTTCATAGAAAGTTAAATAATAATTACCATATGATGTAGTCATTCTGTTCCTCAGTCTTCACCCAAGATATTTGAAATCTTCTGTCCATACAAGACCTGTACCCAGCTACTTATGGCAGCTTTACTTGTAATACACAAAAATATAAACAAACCAGATGTCCATCGACAGATAGATTAAGTGGTTTGTCCATTAAATTCTATTTAATAATATGGATATACCTTACAACTGGATAAATTCTAGAACATTTATACAGAGGGAAAGAAACTACATTTTGGGCTGGGCACGCCTTTAATCCCAGCACTCGGGAGGCAGAGAGGTAGGAGGATCACCGAGAGTTCTAGGCCACCCTGAGAATACATAGTGAATTCCAGGTCAGCCTGGACCAGAGTGAGACCCTATCTGAAAAAAACAAAACAAAAAAAAAAAAAAAAAAAAAGAAACTACATTTCAGAAGAAATGTGTATTATATGATTATATTTATGATATACTGTATATATTATATAAAATTCTAGAAAATCCAAATTAATATATAGTGGCAGAAAGCAAGTCAGTGCTTGCCTGAGTATAGGAGAAGGTGTGCCTGAGTATAGGAGAAGGTGCAGAAGGATGCATCAAGAAACGATCCAGAGAGCATAGGGTTACAAAAGGGCATAGACAAACTTCTAAGGGTAATGTGTTTACCTGAATTATGGGGCTAGCCTCATCATATAAACATATGTTAAGACTTATCAGATTGTGTACTTTAAACATATACACCTTGTTGTATGACAACTATATTTCAAGAAAATTAATAGGAAAAAAGAGGGGAAAGGTGAAACAGTAGATATTATTTACATATAGTTATACCTAAGTCATGCAAAGAAGACTGTCTTCAGTTGAGAGGAGGGTAAGGGCAGAGGAGATCAAGGAAGAGTACACAGGGGCTTTGGTGGAATCTGCAAGTTTTATAAATACACAATGTTTACTACATTATTTTATAATTTAAAACATTTTGTAAGCTTAAAATGTCTGTATTATGTGTATGTGCTTATAATTTTTCAAAAATGGGCCTCAGTGTTAAAGTTGCTGTCAGGGCAGCTCCATATTATATTAAGCTCAAGAGTTCAGAATCACTTACTAAGGCTAAAAAGCAGGTAAAAATCTAACTTAGGAGCTGGAGAGATGGCTTAGTGGTTAAGGTGCCTGCCTGCAAAGCCTAAGAAGAAGCCTAAGAACACCCATTCAAATCTCCAGGTCCCACATTTAGCCAGACAGAAAAAGTGACGCAAGCGCACAATGTCACACATGTGTACAAAGGGGCACATGTGTCTGGAGTTTGTTCACAGTGGCTGAGAAGCCCTGGTGTACCCATTCTCTCTCTGCCTCTTCCTGTCCCTCTCTCTCTGTCTCTCTCTCTCTCAAAAAAAATCTAACCTAACAGTCCCCTGAAATTCTATAAAAATTATTTACATGTGTCTGTTTAACAAACAGTAAGTATTCTGATGATCATTTTAGCCACTTGGTGGTCTACTGGGTCTAATCCTTGCCCTCTTAAGAGTCTTCTGGTAACCAGTAAGTAAGCTTTCATATTGCATTGGATACTATCAGCTCAGAACATTCCAAAAGCATTCCTACCCAATTCTGTGTTACCAGCCCCTGCAAGTCCTTCCCATAATCTGACCAGCTAGGGTCTGACTTCCTATCTTACACACTCCTTGCTCACATAAGCCACATAACTTCTTTAGAATTCTGTAAACATGTCAAGTGTCCTCCCACCAGTGTTCACATGTGATTTTCCCTCTGTTTGGAGAGCTACACCTGAGAATTTATGTCTTCATTTTCTCACAGGTTTCCCTCAAATGTTATCAGTAACGTTCCACGATCACTATTTATATAAAAGCTTATTACTTTCTGTGGGTTGTGATCCCTCTAGTTGGCTTTGCTCATAACCATACAATACAATATATGTTTAACTATACCATATATGCTTATCTACTTTAAATAAAATCTGTTTCAAGGGGCTGGAGAGATGGCTTAGCAGTTAAGGCATTTGCCTGCAAAGCCAAAGGATCCTGGTTCAATTCTCCAGGACCCAGTTAAGCCAGATGCACAAGGGGGCATATGCAGTGTGCAGTGGAAGGAGGCCCTGGTGTGCCCATTCTCTCTCTCTCTCTCTCTCTCTCTCTCTCCCCTTTCTCTCTCATAAATAACTAAAATATTTTTTTAAAAATTGGTTTCAAACAGAACAAATGCTGGCAAGAATGCAGAGAAATGGAACTATTTTACACTGTTGGTATGGGAAGCTAAATTAGCACAGTCATTATGGAAAACTGTACGGAGTCCGCCCAAATGAACAATGATCACCCAATGATCCAGCAATCCCACTCCCAGGTATATATCTAAAGGAAACCAGTAAGTCAAAGAAATTTCTATCTGCATCCCATG
The DNA here is from genome assembly GCA_036365145.1 of Orientallactaga sibirica. Lineage (NCBI taxonomy): Eukaryota > Metazoa > Chordata > Mammalia > Rodentia > Dipodidae > Orientallactaga > Orientallactaga sibirica. Next base: position 13,602,342 of record JAEOAD010000001.1, read on the forward strand.
CTTACTGTGACACTATGCCCAATAGCCAAGATACAAAACCAGAGCCATCAATGGATGAGTAGATGAATAAAATGTAGGATGTATATATGTATATGTATAAGTGAATATTATTTATCCACAGAATAGAATGAAATCCTGTTATTTTCAATAATGTGGATGAATCTGGAAGACATTATGCTAAGTGAAATAAGCCAGGAACAGAAGGATACATACCATGTGATCTTATTCCCACACAGAACCTGAAAAGGTTAATCTCGTAGAAATTGAGTATAGAATAATGGTTACTGAATGCTGGGGGTTGACATAAAAATAAAGGGGGAAGAGGGGAAAATTTTCAATGACTACAAAGGTACAGTTAGATAGGAAGAATAAATTCTTGCATGCTATTGCATAATATTGGAACTACAGTCAACAATAATTCATTGTATGTTTCCGAATAGCTAGGAGAAAAAATTTTGAATAAACACAGAAATGATGTTTCCAATGATAAAAATGTTAAATATATACTGATATGACCACTGCACAATGTATACATGTATTAAAACATCACACTTAGCCCACAAATATCTATAATTATGTGTCAATAAAAACTTGGGGCTGGGTGTGTTACCACATCCCTTTAATTCCAGCACTTGGGAGGCTGAGGTAGGCAGATGACCATGAGTTCAAGGCCACTTGAGGATACAGAGTGAGTTCCAGGTCAGGCTGGACTAGAGTGAGACCTTACCATAAAAGGGGGAGGTTAGGGATATAATTCAGTGGTAGTATACTTGCTTATTATGTACAAAGCCTTACATTCAATCTCCAGTACCACAATAAAATAAAGAAGAAACTTAAATAAAAATAATATTTCTCCACTTTCTCTACCCACCATCTCAAAATCCAAGGTCTATAAGAACAGGAATTTTCTTTTCTTTTAACCACACCTTCTTTTCAGTGTCTAGAAAATGGGAAATGTTCAAATATTTCTGTTCTTCTAATAACCAGACCAGAAAGACAGATATGCCAAATGCTGAAATTTTATAAAAATAGCTATAAGATAGAACAATGGGGCTATAATCAGTGGTGCAAACTTAAAAAACAAAGATGGGCAGGAGAGATGGCTTAGTGGTTAAGGCATTTGCCTAAAAAGCCTAAGGACCCAGGTTTGATTTCCCAGAACCCACACAGCCCATATGCACATGGTGGCACATGTGTCTGGAGTACATTTGCAGTGGCTAGAGACCCTGGCATGCTCATTCTCATATTCATTCTCTCTCTCGCTCATAAATAAATAAATAAAAATTTAAAAACCCAAAGTTCATCAACTCAACATTTAATGAGCTTTTCAGTGTGCAAATGATAAAGTGATGAATACAGAAAACCTTCAGAAAAATAAAGACAACTCCTCATCTGTCTGTTGCGATTTTTAGCTAGTTACAGTTTTCCCTCCTTCTTTCAGAAATATCCCGAAATCCTTGTCTAAAGACTAAAGGATATATTCAAATATATACTCTTTATACTGATGATAATTATAAAAAGTAATTATTCTGAGTTAATTGAAAATTCTGAAAAATGGCTAATTATGTATTTAATGATTAAAAGATGAGTGGCTATGCATATATTTGCCTTTGTTAAATATTGATTTAGGATTCTTAATGTGTTTTTACAACATGCAATTTTGAGAGCAAATTGTGTACAGCAGAAAACATTTGGTATCACAATAATTAATCTGATTTCTTTACAAACACAGAGCACAAGTCCACTGGTAAAGATTTAAATAACTTAGATTAAACATATTCTAGACATCATATAATTTATTATTGAGAGCTCCAGAATCACAATTATTTAATTAAAATAATTCTGGATTACTCTTTACTTATATTATCTAATTACTACTCTAAGGTTATTGATAGTAGTATAATGACTTTAAACTGGTTTCAATGTCAAATGGTACCAAAAAGAACATATATAGCTTTAAAAATAGTACCTAGCCAGGAATGGTGGTGCACGCCTTTAATCTCAGCACTCCAGAAGCAGAGGTAGGAGGATCGCCGAGAATTCAAGGCCACCCTGAGACTACATAGTGAATTCCAAGTCAGCCTGAACTAGAGTGAAACCCTACCTCAAAAAAGCAAAGTACCTAGACCATTAAAGAGAATGAAAATCAGAGCTGAGAATGGAGGTTGCTCAGAGGCAGAACACTTGCCTATCATGTATGAAGCCCTAGGTTCAACCCTAGTAGCAGGGAGAGGGGGGAAAAGACTAAATCTCAAAGAAGTAAAGGACCTAATTCATTTATTCTTATATCTAATGAGCACCTAGTTTGTAGGGGTTAAAGGTCATATTTCAAGCCCTACCCACCCCAGTTAGCATTAAAAACATTTCCAGATTAAAAAGAAAACATGATGACACATCAGAGTGGTTGTCACTCAGGCACCTCACAAGTCATTAAACACATAAGGCCAGCCCAGGTAAAGTTGACTCCTACACTCCCCCTTACTACTTCAAATAGGAAGTTTCTCAGATTTAGAGAAATACTACATCTCTTTTCTTCACATTTTAGACAACAATTAATGCCTCTAATCTTCAGCTTGATTTTATCCAAAAAAAATAAGAACAGCACTACCTTATCCAGCATCCACATTGCTGGTACTGCATCATTTACCACTATTCTGTGATACATTTTACAATTACTCACATACAGACATATAAACATTAACTTCTACTAAAGTTTTAAATTACAGCATAAGTCTTGAATTAACGTTTTTGAATTGTCATCTATTCCTCAAGATAAAAATTGTGGCATATTTTTCAGAATCCTCTATTGTTAATCAGTGCTAAGTATGTTTTTGAAACATATATTTCATACTTTTATATGATAAAGTCACAAAATGGAGAAAAGCAATGTGATTATAATCAGTTTAAAATTAAGTTTATCAAATGTCAATAATTTTTAGCTTGACCTAGTAGTTAAAAGTGGAAGGGGACTCTCTCTCTCTTTCTCTTTCCCTCTCAAATAAATCAATCAATCAATAAAATATTTTTAAAGGGTTGGAGAGATGGCTTTGTGGTTAAGGTGCTTGCTAACAAAGCCAAAGGACCCAGGTTTGACTCCCCCCCCCATCCACATAAGTTAGATATATAAGGTGGTGCATGAATCTGGAATTCATTTGCAGCAGCTGAAGGCCCTGGTGTGCCCATTCTCTTTCTCTTCCAGTCTCTCTCTCTCTCTCTCTCTCTCTTTCAACTAAGTAAATAAATATATATATTTTAAAAAGTGGAAGGGAAAGCTCAGTGGATAAAATGCTTGTCATGCAAGCATGAGTACCCAAGTTCAAATCCCCAGAACCCATGCAAAGCTGGATGCTATACAGTGAGTGTCTGTAATCCCAGTGCCTGTTGTAATAGGAGGCAGATACAGAAAAATTCCCTGGAAGCTCATAGGCTTGCTAGCCTGGCAAATGCAGTGGTGAACAAGAGACTCTGCCTCAAACAAGATGGCAGATGAGGACCAGCTAAAGATGTTCTCTGAGCTACACACGCACGCACACACACACACACATACACACACATGGAGGGACTGGGAAGATAGCTGAGTGGATAAAATGTTTGTCATATGGGCCTGAGTACGTGAGTTTGAAATCCCAGATTCCATGTAAAAGCCATAAACTGTGGTGGTTCTTATGTAATCCCAGTATATCTAAGGTGCGATGGGAGGAGGAGACAGGAGAATTTCCTGAAAGCTTGCAGGCCAGCTAGTAGGGCAATCAATCCACCTTGGTGAACAATGAGAACAGGCGATCCTGCTCAAACAAAGTGGAAGACAAGGACCAACCCCAAAACGTTGTCCTTGGACCTCCACACACACTGTGGCATGCACATGTCCACATTCACACATAGGAACATGCACACACAGATAGGCATAAACAGGGAAAAGTAAAAAAATACCAAGATTACATTACTAATTCCTCTTATTGAGTATCCACTGTTTAATCACAGGAGCAATGTAGAATCTTGGTATACATGATTAACATCCTTAGAACCCTTATACTATTATGCTAATATGACAGTTGAATAAACTTCAGAAATAATGCTAACTTGTTTAGGCAATGAATGAAACATATAAATCAAATGATAAAGAAAATTTTAATTGGAATACCAAGATTTTACAATCAGAAAAAGTAACATGTAAAAGAGTATACAATTCTTTTACAGAGGGACTATTTTTATTTATTTATTTTTGAGACAGGGAGAGAGAAAGAGGCAATAGGGAGAGGGAGAGGGAGAGAGAGAGAGAATGGGCATGCCAAGGCCTCCAGCCACTGCAAACAAACTCCAGATGTATGCACCACCTTGTGCCTCTGGCTCATGTGGGTCCTGGAGAATTTAACCTGGGTCCTTTGGCTTTGTAGGGAAGCTTAACCACTAAGCCATCTCTTCAGCCCAAAAGATACATATTTAAACAAGCTTATTTATAATCAACTCTACATCTAAAAACCAGTGAGCCAGATAGGAAAAAACACAAAGAATCAAAATAAAAAAGTTCTGAAAAACATGAGTGATAATACAAGACAATAAAAACATGACTCAAAAAGTTAAATGCTGAGCCAGGTGTGGTGGCGCACGCCTTTAATCCCAGCACTCGGGAGGCAGAGGTAGGAGGATCACCATGAGTTCGAGGCTACCCTGAGACTACATAATGAATTCCAGGTCAGCCTGAACTACAGTGAGACCCTACCTCGAAAAAAGAAAAAAAAAAAAAAAAAAAAGTTAAATGCTAAAATAATTCAGGACAACAGACCAATTATTAGAAATTAGTTTAAAGGTAATTGGCTATAAGATCTATATATTTATGAAAATTATATTTCACCACAGAACAAGAAGTTAGCATAATTTAAAGGCAACATGTAAATTCTACATACACACACACTTACTTTAAGATACTTGGGAATAAATCAATTAATAGGGGTGCTATATGCTACATGCCTGAAATCCTAGCTCTTGGAAAGTAGAAGCAAAAGAATCAAGGCACTCAAGGCCAGCATGAGCTACACAGTGAGTTTGAGGCCAGCCAGTCTAAATCAAATGAGGCCCATCTCAAATTTAAAAAAATCAGTGAAACAGTGCAAAACAAAATCTTATTGATCTTTATCTTATGATAGAGAGAAGTCCTTGAATAAGACACCAAAAACATGAATCACAGAAGAAATGATTGATCATTTACATTCAAGTGAAGAACTCTTTTTCTCAAATGATACCATAACAAAAGTAAAAAGACAGTTCTTACATAAATCCATAGGTGATGAATCTGGGATACCTACGATAACATTTTCATTAAATTGTTCCTTGAAAAATAAGTATTAAAAACTATCCAAAAGCTGGGCATGGTGGCACACACCTTTAATCCCAGCCCTTGGGAGGCAGAGGTAGGAGGATCACTATGAGTTCAAGGCCACCCTGAGACTACATAAGAAATTTCAGGTCAGCCTGGGATAGAATGAAACATTACCTCAAAAAAAAATTTTTTTAAAGGAACAACAACAACAAAAACTACCCAAGAACCAACCTATACACAAAAAAACAAGAGTGGACATGAAAAAAACCATGCAAACACCTATATCTAACAAGAGTCTTATTCTAATTATTTTAATGGCATACATAAATATTTTGTGCCAGATGGAGATCAATATTGTAAACATGCTTTTAAAATCAGCAAACAAATACTCTGATCATAGTCAATATCTCAATCAAATTGTGATTTTTAGTCAAACACTGAACAGTGAAGATGGTAAGAAACTTAAGTCATAATTACATCATTAGCATTAACATGCTCAGCACTGTTGGACAAACAGTGAATCCAGATAGGTGCTGTGGACAGCACAAAAGAGCAGAGACATGGTTCCTGCTCCCTCAGGCCCACAATCTAATTATCAAGCAACAAAGATCAAGTTGTATTTCCATATAAATCTTAAATCAATCTGTTGTCCCCCATCTTTCTATCTCTGAATTACAAATATCTATTTCCTGGACCTCTGTGACCTTTCTTAAGGACCTCTTGCATTCACTTCATTCAATCCCCATCTATTCACTATACAGCACCAATACTAAGTTTTTGAAATTCAAGACCAAGGAATGGTAGCTCACATCTATAATCCTAGCATTTAGAAGGCTGAGGCAGAAGGATTGCTACAAGTTTGAGGCCAACCTGGGTTATAGAGTAAGTTCCAGAACAGTCTGGGCTAGAACAAGACTTGTCACAAAACATAAGAATATTTTTTTTAATTTCCTAGCACCTTAGAACATGAGTTCTTTTTAGATAAAAGGGTTACAACATATCACCATCAGCATTATCAAAATTTCAAGGATAAACCAAGAATAAATAAATCACAAAAGGTCCTAAAAAAGACAAAAAGTCATGTGCAAAGATAATGAAATCAGATATGTCATGGTTTGAATGGGAAATATCCCCCATGGCCTCATGTGTTTTTGAATACTTTGTTCCCAGCTTGTACAATTTGGAATGTGGAGGCTTGCTGCAGGAAGTGTGTCACTGAGGACAGAACTTGAGAATTAACAGTCCAGTTTACCAGTGCTAGCTCATTATCTTGCTGCTTCCTGTCAGTTGCTTTGGCAAGATGTGATACCTAACCTGACTGATACCATGCTTTCTCCACCTTGATGAAGCTTCACCTCAAAACTGTAAGTAAGAAAGCCTGGAATAAACCCTTTCTTCCCATAAGCTGCTTCTGGTCAGGTGTTTTGTCCAAGCAACAAGAAGGTCAACAAGAGGATTCCAGCTTTTTAAACCATAACACAAAATAGTTAAAAAGCCATCACTATTAAAAGTGTTCTCAACAGAATTCTATACCTAGTAAAATAAGCAGTGACATGGGAGGGTTTTAGACATACAATTACTTAAGCATTTACTTTCTAGGTAATTAAGGATTACTCCAACAAAACAATGGAGTAAATAAAAAGTGAGGAAGGCAGGACATCCAAGAAAACTGAGCCAATACATGGGAGCACCCAAGGGAAGTCCCAGAGCGGCAGCTGTGGAGGAAGTTTAGCTACTGAGTCCACAATGGAACTAGGGCTTCAGCAGGGAACTTTCAAAATAAAGAATGGGGCTGATATATTTGAATACATGAAAAAATATAATTAAAAGCATGTGGTAGACATGTGGAACATTTTAACAAAATTAATCACATACACAGAAAAACATGTAATTTAAAAATAAGGTTACTATTAACTTCAAAAAAAGTAAAGGGCTGGACTTTATTTTACTTGGCAGAAAATAATATCTTCATAATCAAAATAATGAGATACTGAATACTAATTTAACCAAAGATTATATGTGTGTATGTGTGTGTGTGTATGTGTGTATGTGTGTAATTATACAGGAGAAAGGAGATAAGAGAACAAAGTAGAAAGGAAGAGCTACACTCACCATGGCAGGAATGAAGTGATAATGCCTAAACTAGATTAAGCAGGAAATACCCATCTCTACAGGGTATTTATTAATAACTATGTTAAGTAGAGGGAAAATAGCCAAGAGGATTCACAATGGTTTCTTCCAATTAGGACTTGGAAACAAACAACAACAAGGGGCTAAGTCCTCTAATTGTACTGGGCTTTCATTAAAATTTATTTTTTAAAACAAATAACTAGTAAAGAATATTTGTAATTCATATCATAGACAGAAGATCCATATCTTTCAAATTACTATTGATATGTTACAAAATCAACGTAATATATGTGAGAAATATAGCAATTAAGAAATATTATTGCCCAAGGCATATGTGTAAAAACTTCTATCTTTCAAAGGAATTTAAATAAACAGGTTAAAAACAATAAAATACTACTATGTCAACCTATTGATTTGCAAAAATATGAGAAATAATGCTAATTTTGTAAGGCTTTTAGAAAATGATTATGAAAGTCTAAGTTGATGCATCATTCCTAAAGAAAATTTTGATAACATGAAATGTGATTCAGCAATACCTGCTAAAGTAGTAACAAATTATGTGTAAGAGATCCCAGCTACAAAAGAATATGCTGAGCCTCCCTAATCCAAAAATTACTAGTTCTAAATGCTCCAAAATTTAAAACTTTTTGAACATGAAAATGATTCCACAGTTGAAAATTTCACATCTATCCTCATATGATGGGCTGTAGTACAAACACAAGTAAAAATACTATATAAATTACCACCTTCAAGCAATTTGTAAAAGGTATATATGAAACATAAATGAACACCATTTATATGAAACATTCTTAGATATGAGCATTTTGGATAAAGGATAAACAATCTTATTATTTTAGCAAGTTTTTCTTGACTGTCCTATTGATTTACTAGAAACAATGCAAAAGCCTTACCTGAACTGTGCGTCCTGCATTGATATGCTCTTCATGCAACTTGTCCCAAATTCTACAGCGTTGATACTATAAAAGAGAGGGGGAAAGGTACTGAATTTTTCATAAGTAGAGCATGATTTCCAGTTTCCACAAAAATCTTTACTCACCTACTCAAAACATACCAGCTACAGAATAATGATTTTTGTACTGGCAGTTAACTTTCCAAAGACCATATAACCAGGAGGTTTTAATAATATATACCAAATTCTAGAAATCATAAGACAAATAAAAGTCTATAAGATCCAAGCTATTTGACTTTTATAAAAAATGAGTATATGCATTGTCTATAATACCAACTCTCTAGAGATGAAAAATATAAAGAATGGGAATATAAAAAGGGAGGAAAGATTAATAGCATTCCTTATATAGTCTTACTATATAAAAAGAATTTTAAATGTTTGTCAGTGGCAGTGCTAAAAATTAAAAACACAAATCTGAAAAATTTAAAACAGCCAGAAGGAAAAAAAGAGATGCTTGAAGTACAGAGTAACAAAGACAAATGACAGAAGACTTCTTGTGAGGAACAACATGAGCCAGAAGACAATGTAATATCATGAAAGTAAAGAAAAACAATACACAACTCAACTTACAATTATATACAAAGTGAACTGTAGCAAAAAAAAAAAGTAAAGACAGAAAAGCTGACATGATTCATCACTAGTGTAGAGGGTCAATATAAGAAATGTTAAATGAAATATTTCAAAATGATAGGGAAATGATACCTAATAGAAACTTGGTTCTATACAAAGGAATGAAGAGTGCTGAATATATAATATATGTATAAATACATTTTATAATAAAACATCTCCTTGAAAGACCACAGTATTTAGGACAAAATAATACCAACATATTAAAGAATTGATAAGTATAAAGGTAACCCTGTGAGAAGAAATGGAAACATATTGTTTAAAAGGTTCTTATAATACATAGAAAGTGATTATTACTTAATGTTTTGAACCATAAGGCAGATACTAAAAATAAACCCTTTAGATAACATCATACTTATTGGTAAAGGACCATTCCCCGATATTGGGAAGAAGGTAAAGATATCTGATCTCACAAATCCTAGCCAACATCTCATAGAAGCCCTGATCACCACAGTAAAGTAAAACAAATAAAAAGGAAAAAATGGAAGTAAGGGGGAGAGAAGAGAGGGAATAAAGGTATAGAAAGTTAGAAATAAAAATAATCTTCACAGATGATTATGAATGACTACCTAGAAAATATCAGAGAATCCAGAAAAGCTATATAGCATTAGCAGATGGCCCAAGGATAAAGGGCCATATACTAAAGATTACTCACATAATGGAGATAATATCTACCCCAGAGTAGATAAGAGTAATTCACCTCACTGTGCCTACCAAGCATCAAAACTACAAACTCAACAACAAACAAAAGGCATATTTCAGGAATGTTATGAATCTAATCATTAAATATTATTGATTGAGTGCCCATACTGAATGCTTGGGTAGGTAGGTGGTTCACTCATTTCATACACTACTTCCAAGTATCCAACTTACATGAAGGGATTTTTCACATAATGTCTTAATCCTCACAATAACTTTATGATTCCATAATGTCACTATCATCATTGTCTGAAAGCACAGCCATTTGCAGCTTTCCTCTGAATGGTTAAAACACAGACATTAAATCTGTGAACATTAATGTCTATTGCACAGTGATGCATCAAGATGGTGTTCCTATATCTGAGAGGTGATGGCATCAGTCAGAGAACATTCTGCAAGGAGTAACTGGGCTGGGATTTAAACAAAAAGCAACATATATTATTGACAGATGTAAGAGAAAAGGCAAAGATATTTAACTCCGTATTTTTCTACTGTCCTTATTAAGGAAAATCATCATCAAAATAGAGGCATCTGCCCCCACCCAAAAGAAGGAAATTGAAAACCAAAAAAGAATCTAAGATACTTTACATAAGTTCAAATTAACAAGCCCAAGAAAATTATATGTAAATCAAACAACCTTGCAAACACATCTCTTTATTTATGAAGAACTGGAAAGATTTCTAAATATCTGCATCCATGATACCAGAAAAGATTCTTTAAAAAGAAGAATAAGTGTGCATGCATATAGTTAGAAAAAGTATGGTTCTGGTTATCTCACCCAAGCTGGAATGTGAGGATGATAGCTGGGTGGTAGAGTAGACATTTTATACACTGGATAGAAGTAGGTTGAGCCGGGCGTGGTAGTGCATTCCTTTAATCCCAGCACTTGGGAGGCAGAGGTAGGAGGATTGCTGTGAGTTCAAGGCCACCCTGAGACTACATAGTGAATTCCAGGTCAGCCTGGGCTAACACCCTACCAAGAAAAAAAGAAGAAGAAAAAGAAAGAAGAAGAAAAGAAGTAGCAGCAGCAGCAGCAGTAGGTTGAGTTTAGAAGAGCAAGATAAGCCTGGGTGAATAACTACCGTGGGGCTGCCATTTCCATGGACTCCATTGCCATGGCAGAATGAAAGACAGAAGCAAAGTCAAAGCAAGGGCTGATATACACTAATGCTGTGTATGTGCTACCCAGTAATTTTCCTCCTAATCCCTACAATATGAAACAAAGAAAATTATGCTCCAAGCTTGCTAACAACTTGTAACTCCTATTAACTCTGCTTAAGTATATCATACATTTGCTGAATGCTAACACTTCAAATTTAAAGATTACATGTTAATTACATTTCTTGTGTCTAATAGAATGCAATGCTGAAGGACCTATGGAATACAGCCCCAGGTGCCCACAGCACACTACTCTCATTGTTTGCAGATGTTGCAGAATCACTCTGCTAGAGACTTACCTTCAATTTCCCTGCAGTCTGACTTTCTTCTTTTAAATTCATATTGGATGACTGATGGCAAGCATAATAAATATTTTATCTTTCTACACCTTCCCCCATCCCAATATGCCTGTTTGAAAGTGAAACACTCTCAGACACCTGTAGGCCAAACGTAGTTCTTGGCTCTTTTGTACAGAGAGAGCACAGCAGTTTTTAAATGTGTTTCCACTGCCATAACATCTCTCAAAATATGCTATTCAGTCCCATATGGACAAAAGTTACTTTCATAATTAAACTAGAAACATTTAAGGTCATGAAATAAAACAGATCAATATGAGTTTGCTTTCTTGGTTTTAGACTACTTGCCCACCTGTAAATAATAATCATTCTGAAAATGCCTAAAGGTTTCTGAATTAGCAAAAAATGCTAAAAGAAAATGTTCAGGGAGGAAAGGATCAATGCCACAAACTCTGGGATAATTCTTGACACCTGGTATAACTGTTCTAATCAGTAATCTGCCCATTCCAACCCCTACCTACCTACCTTTCTCACATAACTAATTGGTCATATTTGTAGCTAAAATTTGAGGGTAATTACAATTTTTGTATAAAAAAGCTAGAAAAATCCAAGAAAAGGTAATGTCAAGCCTCAGAAGCAAAGTAGAACTATAAATAGAAGAAATGGCTTTAGCATACTAGTTTCTACTTTTCAGAATCAATTCATTGCCAAATTCTCATCACCTTTGTAATCAAAGTCTATGACATCAGCACAGGACTTTGAAACATACCTTATCAAACCTTTTTCCCCAAGAAATGACCAGTCAAGAGTAAAGAACTTTATTTCTATATAGTAACAGTGCTAAAAGGGCTCCTGCCCCACTAACCGAAGCATGGAAACCTTAAACTTGTTTTCATTCATGACAGAAATAAACAGTTTACCAGACAGTTCCTTCTCCACAAAAGCTATAGTGTCTCCTATTGCTCATGTTGATGAGGAAAGAAATCTAAGGATGACAAATTACTTATTCTGAATTCCAGAGAGACTTTTATATTTGCATTGAAATTTTTAATGTAGTATTCTTAGAAACTAGTTTCTTTATTTTTAAAAAGATCGTAAATAGTAGGAAGATAGGAGAAAAAAATGGCAGTGTTCTTAGTTAAAGGTGATAACACTGCCTATGTTGAAAGGTATAATGGCCAAATCTTTCACCCCAATCTTAAATAAATCAAAAAAGAAAAGTATAGAAACATATAGTTTAATCCTTTTATCAGGGGAGGTGTTTTTGAAGGAAGAAATACCACAGACTGGGCTGGAGAGATGGCTTAGCGGTTAAAACATTTGCCTGCAAAAGCCAAATGATCCTGGTTCAGTTCTCCAGGACCCATGTAAGCCAGATGCACAAGGGGGTGCATGCATCTGTAGTTCATTTGCAGTGGCTGGATGCCCTGGCGCACCCATTCTCGCTCTCTCTCTCTGCCTCTTCTCTCTCAAATAAATAAATAAATAATTTTTTAAAAATACCACAGACTTATTCTACAGCAAATAAGACAATATATCTTTCCAAATGAATGCTCAGTACTCAGTAAACTTAAGGTTGTTTACAAATGCCACAAGCCCTGCACCACACACTGGTCAACAGGTTCCATGCAACCTCCAATCCAGTCCCTAGGGCCTCCTTCTGCCTATTTCCTCAACCTATCTTGGCAATATTTCTCAGTTTGGGACCATCTTCAAAGTGAAGCAGTAGAGTAATGAATTCCTTCATATCACACAATTACTTACTTCTTAAATACCTGTGTACCTGAAGAGGGTAGGAGTTACTGATAGGCACCTACTCAAGTTCAAAACATTTGCCATGGGGTGAATGAAATTAAGGCAGGTCTATTATCTAAAGTGCCCCACCTTCCCACTACAGAGCACTATCAAACAGTTTGAATTTAATTACTATCTAAAACTTCAACATGTACAATTAAAAGAGGTTTAGCCTCTACTCCTATACCTCCTCCTTAGAAAAGAAATATATGAGAAGAGTATTTGTAGAGCAGAAGAACAGCTTACAAATGAATAATGCAGCTAAATCAACAGGACTGAAGAATTCTAACACAGCTTCTTGCCTAGTATCTTCAATGTAGCCAAAATGCACAACAAATGTAAATCCAATTATGTAACTGTTTCTTGTGATAGAAGTGAAAAGGCTCACCTTCTCAATGTTTATCTGGTGTTTCCTTAACCTCTCCAGGTCTGTGGGAATGACTATTTTGGTGAATTTCTGGATCGCTGGTTCAAGACGGCGCAATTTCACCTTTTCCTCATCTTCAGACATCCTAAAAAGGTTGTGTCACATCCACTTGTAACACCTGTCTTCTCCACATGTACAGAAATACCTAAAAGGGAAATATTTCTTTAAGAATGTTTCTACACCACTTTCCACTATTATTTTTATTTTATTCATTATTATTCCACTGTTCTTTTAAAAGTCACTTATGTAGCTTACAATTTATTCTAAATATGTATTTAACCCAATGCTGAATATGAATGGGTTGGTCTTTCTTTATGAAACCATGCATTTAACTTTTTTTTTTGTCTTTGTGAAAGTAATACATAATACATGGTCACTCTAAAAGTTTTTGTTATTTGAGACAGGGTCACATTTAGCTCAGGTAGCCTCTAAAGGCAGGAGGGTCAGGATTTCAAGGTCACCTCCCAAACCCATTTTAAATTGTTTTGAAAACATGAATCAAATAACAGAATAAAATAAACAATGATCTCATCACACTTAGTTAATAACTTTACATTTTGACCTTTTTAAGATCTTTTTCACATGTAAGTATGTATGTAAACACTTTTTAAAAATAGGAGCATTTACTTGTATATTATAAAAAAAGAGCAGTCTTCTTTTTAAAAATGTCAAAGGGAAAAACTTGAAGGGAAAATTTCATTTTTATATTTTCTTCTTGTATCAAACCCCACTTCTAATGTCATAATACTATAATTATGTGATTATATACTTCAAATATATTGTAACACAGAACTCTTCTCATTGGTGCCTTTAAATCTTCTCTTTCCTTTCTAGCAAAGTGATTAGGATGGCCTACAGCTGATACAAAGGACGAGTGACAAAAGCCAGGTACTAACCAGATTTCCTGAAGCTATAATCAGATGCTGCTTTGACTTCACCAGTAGGCATCTATCAGACAGCCACAAAGACTCAATATATGCCCTGGGGCTGGCAGAGACCATGCTCCAGTGCTCCACCCTGGCTTTAGCTGGAGAAATTTTACAAACATCTATTTGATACATTTGAGCTTATAAGAGATCTTATATAAATAATGTACTCTCTGCTCAGCTAGAAAAATCTGATATGAAAAACAGCCCTGAACACTATGTCTTCATGCCATCTCGTTGGTCACAATGTCCTTAGTTAAAAAACCAAAAAGTGTCAAGCACATTATGGTTCCTTGGCCCAGTACTCACAGAGATAAGGTTCACATACTGACTCTGTGAGACTGTGGATTGTCAGAACCCATCATGTTCTGGAGATTCACAAAGGGATCAATTATTATCCCAAAACATCAAAAACCAGTGCTTTAAATAATGTTGCTTTTCTCCTCTCATACACAGGTAAAATACTCGAAGCACTGGTTGTAAAGACTCCTTTCATCACCCTACACTAGGAACTTGTTCATAAGGCATTGATAAGCTTACAAGGAAAATTTCCAGGCACCACAAACAAAGAGTGAAACTGTGCTGCAGTAGGAATAAGACCTGGCAACACATGGAGAAGGGTGCTTTCAAAAGACACAGCCTCCAGACCAACCAAAAAGAAAAATTCACCACTAAGAACCAAGAGAATAAGTAAGATAAAAAAAATAAAGTGATTCAAAAAGAAAAGCAATGTTCAGTGTATTTTTAAATATCCAAGCATGTAGCAGAAGGAATAGACTTTTTATTTATTTATTTATTTATTTGAGAGATATAGAAGGAAAGAGAGAGAGAATGGGCATACCAGGGCCTTTAGACATTGAAAATAAATTCCAGACACATGCATCACCTTGTGCATCTGGCTTACATGGGAACTAGGGAATCAAAGCTGGGTCCTTGGGCTTCACAGGCAAGTGCCTTAACTGCTAAGCCATCTGTCTAGCACAGGAATGGACTTTTTAAAAGACATAAATGAAGGTTTACTCTTAAAAATTTAGATAATGTTATAAAACTGTAGTAAACTAATCTGAATATAAGCCAAGTAAAAATCCTAGAATGAAAATCACAAAAGATGAGCTAAACAGGAAACCATACATAGCTGAAGAGAGAATTACTGAATGAAAGACATCATCCATAGCAGAGGAGGATAAAAAATTGGAAAATATTTGTAAAAAGAGATAAATAGCATAAACGGAAAATGACAAGCTCAATAACAAATAGAAAAGAATACAAAAAATGATGAAAAGAAATTATTCAAAGAACATGGGAGAATTAAGATGAAAGATCCAACTAGTATAAACAAGAACAAAAAAAAAAAAATGGAAAGGAAGCTGCAGAACATCAAGGACAAAAAATTGTAAAAAGCAAACCAGAGATAAAAGACAAATAACTGAAAACAACACCCTGCTTAAAAAGAAAAAAACCACCAACTTTTCATCAAAGCAATATATCAAAAGATAAGAATGTCTTCAAAGTGCTGAGGGAGGTGGTATATACCTATCATTTACAGTGAAGGCAAAACAATCATTGTCAGACGTGCAAAGACTGAGCTAGTTTGTTGCTGAGCTCCTCATTAAGAGAACTACTAAAAGGCAGATAATATATGCATATATTTCAATTCTGGCACACGTTGGTATCTCTAGAGTATATTACAGCATCTGGCCGGTAATATATGGTCAATATTTTCTGAAAGGTTGAATTCACCCTTTCCCCCTCAAAACATAAAATGCTACAAAGTATCTTAAAAGGTATATTTTACCAATAAAGAAAACTAACCCAAAGGGGTGGAATACCCAGGAGTAATGAATACTTACTAGATTGAGTGAATGGGGAGTGAAAAAAGTTTATTTTTGCTCACATGATTAAGTATATAAAAATGTTGCCAAGTACAAAATTTTCAATTATGTAAGCACTTTTGGCAGCATAGTATTATGTATGTTTCATAACCTAATCATCTACTGTTAGGTATTTAGGTTGAGTCTGCCTTTCTGCTATTGTAAATTATAGTGTAATTACTCTCATGCATAAATCCCTACTGCTCCTATGATTATTTCTTTAAAATAATATGTGGAAATAGAAATATTACACACATTTAAAATTGCCAACTGTGCCACAAAGGTAGTGACTATTTACATTCTCACCAGCAATTACCTAATTTACTTCTTAGACATTTTTGATGGAAAAATGGCATCATGTTGCTGCTTTAATTTGTATTTCGCATTGATGGGATTAGTTTGTTGGCCATTTGCACATCTTCTTTTATGAATTATCAGCTCATGACATATATGTGCTTTACTACAGGGACATTCCTTACTAAGTTGTAAGGGTCTCCCATAGCTGGGCATGGGGGCACACACCTGTAGTATGAGCACTCAGGAGGTTGAGGCAGGAGTTTACTACCAATCTCTAGATTCTAGAGTTTGAGGCCAGTTTGAACTACATAGTGAAATCATGCCTCAAAAAAGTAAAGAAAAATTCTATTATATGTTAACTGTATTGATTACTTATCTAACATTAGCATGCCCGGTTTACCATGCTGCCTTTTGTGCTTCCCTACTAGGTAGTTTATATACATCTTGATGTCTACTATCATTCCAGTACAATGTTTGAACACCCATATTGCTCAGTAAATGCTACCTGAACTAAAATATGTCTTCACATGTCCCTTCTTCACCTTTCTATCCCCACTAATCTAATCAAACAGCACAATATGCATGGCACATGCCAGCCCTGTTACCTTTAGACTTTTTCCCTGTTCCACGTTATCACCAATAAATATATCTGTAACACCAATTGCAACATGTCCTTTGAACAGAAACTTCTAACACTTTCCTATTATTCAAACAAGAAAATGTTTATAAGGTAATCTATCTATCCAACTCTTACCTCCCTATTTCTACTAGCAGCTAAGCAAGGATGGGCCCCTCTGTCTAGATACCGATTTATATCCATCTGCCTCTAAACACATTTATCAACTCAAACAATGAGATGCAACTCAAACAATTCTGCCTTTTCTTCCACTAACCAGCTTGTGGTGTACTTAACAACTGTTTATTATGGACTACCTTTCTTATTTTCACTGCTCTTCAATAGTGTTATAAGTTTCCTTTCTTGAGTTCCAAGTGATATTTCCAGATCACAGTTACTCATGCCTCTGCCTCTCAGCTTTGTCTATACAAGGAAAACCCACTACCTCAGCAGGGACTATTTCCCAAGGAAGACAATCTGCCCCCCAAAACTCCTAAGAGACTTTTCACAGTCATGTTCTCCTTCCAGCTAGTATTTAATTTTTTTTCTATATCACTTCTATTTTTAAAAAATTATAATAAGGGCTGGAGAGATGGCTTAGCGGTTAAGGCACCTGCCTCCTAAGCCTAAGAACCCAGTTCCAATCTCCAGGTCCCACGTTTAGCCAGATGCAAAGTGACGCAAGGGCGCAATGCCGCACTTGCCCACAAGGGGGTGCAGGCACCTGGATTTCGTTCACAGCAGCTGAGAGACTGCTGGCGTGCCCATTCTCCATCTCCCTCCCTCTCCCTCCCTCTCTGTCTGTCTCTCTCTGTGTCTCTCTCTAAAAATAATAAAATGAAATAAAATAAAATAAAATAATAAAATTTAAATAATTATAATAAAATTCCTGTATAAAAGCAAAAGCATTACATTTAAGTAATTGAAGATATCAAGATGTTATGGTGGAGTGAAGAAATAACTTGACACATAAAGTGCTTGCCATGCAAGTGTGAGGATCAGGGTTCAGATTGCCAGTATCCATGTATGTACACCATGCCAGCTGGGATGGTGGCCTGTCCAGAATACTAACTCTCCAGAAACAGAGACAGGGATCTCCAGGGCAAGCTGGCTAGCTAGACTAGCTGAACTGCAGAGCACGGTCTCAAGTGAGAGAACCTGCCTCAGTAATAAAGGTGGAAAAATGATCAACCCCATACACACACACAAGAACATGCATAGGCAAAGGCATACCAGACACTCATACACACACACACAAAAGATGACACTGAAAAAATGTTGTTGCCTCAAACTCTAGAATCTAAAGTTTGGTAGTAAACTCCTGCCTCAACCTCCTGAGTGCTCATAGGAGACCGTATCAAAAAATATCTCAAATGTTTGTGAGCTGTTACAGAAAGATCCCAGTTCAATGTCAAAATGTGGTTTAGAGGTACATTTAGGTAAAGAGTGAATGCAAGTTTCAGCATTTTTTATTTTTCAGTCAAAAATTGAAGCATATTTATAATTAAAACACAAGAATAAAAATGTACTCTCATTAAGATCTCACCCATATGAAATATTTTTAAGAACAAAATGCCTACTTTCCCAAAATTCTGTAAAGTTGTTGAATTATTTTTAACATTTAAAAAATGTCTAAAGTAGGGGCTAAAGAGATCGTTTAGCAGTTAACCTTAAGGTGCTTGCCTGCAAAGCCTAAGAAAACATGTTCAAATCTCCAGGTCCCATATAACCAGATGCAAAGTGATTCAAGTGTGCAATGTTGCACATGTGCACAAGGGGGCACACACATCTGGAGCTCATTCACAGTGGCTTAAAGGCCCTGGTGCATCCATTCTCTCTCTCTCTCTCTCTGCCCCTTTCCCTCTCTCTCAAAAAATAAAATAATAAACAATTTAAAAAATGTGCAAGGGCTAGAGAGATGGTTTAGTGGTTAAGGCACTTCCCTGCAAAGCCAAATAACCAAGGTTCAATTTCCTAGGACCCACATAAGCCAGATGCACAAGATGGTGCACACATCTGGAGTTCCTTTACAATGGCTGGAGGCCCTGGCATGCCTATTTTCTCTCTATCTTCTTCATTCTCTCTCTCAAATAAATGAATAAAAATATTTTTTAAAAGCAGACAATAAATAAAAGTAAATAAAAATGTATAAAATACTTGGGTGATAGAATTATTGTTATCATGTGATCATATGTACAACTATTTGCATTTGTCAAAACAAACAGAACTGTGCACAACAAAGAGTGAAGCCCATCAAAATAAGATTGTATTATGCATATGAAGATGTGAAGAAGTAGTCTAAGGAACTTCACCCAACATTTTAGCCAGGCATGGTAGCACATGCTTTTAATACCAGCACTTTGGAGGCAGAGGTAGGAGTATGGTCGTGTTTGAGGCCACCGTGAGACTACATAGTGAATTCCAGGTCTGCCTGGGCTACAACAAGATCATTCCTAAAAAAAAAAAAAAAAAAAAAAAGAGTACTTCAGGGAATTCTCCACATGGAAGAATCAAATAACCAACCTCAAGTGCCTACAAGAAACAGATCACAATAACCAAACTCAGAGAAGGCATAAAAAAACTACAAAGTCCAAAAAAACACCAAACCCTGTAAACAACCACAATATGGCAGGGTAAATCAAGCTTCACAGTTATTACCCTAAATAATAATGGCCTTAATTCATCTATCAAGAGACTTCAGTAAACAGGATGGATCAGAAAATTAGACCCCTCAATCTTCTGCCTTCAAGAAGTCAACCTCACCACTAAAGACAGACACCTCCTCAGGGTGAAAGGGTGGAAAATAATATTCCAAGCAAATAGAAATAAGAAACAAGCAGGCGTAGCTATACTAATATCGGATAAAATAGACTTCAAACCAAAAGTAATCAAAAAGACAAAGAAGGCCACTTCTTATTTATCAAGGGAACAATCCAACAAGAGTATATCACAATCATCAATCTTTAGGCACCAAACACAGGTGCACTACAATTTATAAAACAAAACCTACTTGACAACAAAACAGAAATAACCACCAACACCATCATAGTCGGGGACTTCAATACTCCACTATCACCAATAGACAGATCATCCAAACAGAAAACAGGTGTGGTAGTTTGAATAGATGGCCCCCAATATATTCAGTGTTTTATTAGTTTGTAGTTTGCATCTGCAGCTACCTGGCTGGAGGCAGTGTCACTGGGCAGATCTTAAGATGTGGTGATGGGTTTGAGATTTCAATCTAAAGATATACAAAGTATGCCTAGCTGGAGTTCCTGAGGTGTGCTGTGCTGTGCTGTGTGGCTTTTGGCTTGTGGCTTTGCTCTCTGTGTTTGGTCCTGTAAAGGCAGGCAATCTTCATCTGCCATTATGGAACTTCCCCTGGATCTGTAAGCTTCAATAAATACCACTTCCTCCATAACTGCGCCTGGTCTGGAAGTTCATCTCAGTGAACCTGAAGCTGTCTGCTACACCACGGAAGTAAAAGAGCTCAAAAAACCACACATCAACTAGATCTAATGGACATCTACTGAACATTCTACCCAAAATCCACAGATTACACATTCTTCTCAGCAGCCCATGGAACCTTCTCTAAAATAGATCAGATACTGGGTCATAAGGCCTGCCTCCATATATTTAGGAAGATTGACATAACCTCCTGCATGATATCAGATCACAATGCTGAATAGCTAGAAGTTTACAAAAGATGCATCAGGAATTCCACCAGCTCCTGGAAAATGAACAACACACTTTTAAACAATAAATGGGTAGTGGATAAAATAAAAAATGAAATTGCAAAATTTCTAGAAATGAATGACAATGAGAACACATAGTACCAAAACTTAAAGGACACAATGAAGGTGGTCCTCAGGGGAAATTCATAGTACTAAATCCCAAATCAATTACATAACCATCCACCTAAAGGAACTGGAAAAACAAGAAGAATCCAACCCAAAAAGCTCTAGATGGAAAGAAATAATTACAATCAAAGCAGTAACTAATGAATTGGAAATTAAGAATGCAATTAAGAAAATTGATGAACCAAAGTGCTGGTTCTTTGAAAAAATACACAAGATTGATAAACCCCTGGCCAATTTGATCAAGTGAAAAAAGAGACACTTCAAATTAACAAAATTAGAAATGAAAAAGGAGAGATCACAACACACATAGGTGAAATTGGAAGAATCATCAGGACTTATTTCAAAAAACTCTATTACACAAAACTGGATAATTTAGAGGAAATGAATGAATTCCTGGACACATCCTAACTACCAAACCTAAACTCAGAGCACATTAATCTCCTAAACAAACCTATCACACCCACTGAGATTGAAAAGGTAATCAAAAACCTCCCCAAAAGAAGAGTTCAGGACTAGATGGTGTTTCAGCTGAATTCTATCAAACCTTCATGGAAGAAGTAAAACCAATCTTTCTCAAACTGTGCCACACAACTGGAGAACAGGAAAAGCTCCCCAACTCTTTCTATGAAGCTAGTATCACCCTAATACCAAAACCAGGCAGAGATGTCACAAGAAAAGAAAACTATAGGCCTATTTCTCTGATGAACTTAGATGCAAAGATCCTGAACAAAATACTCACAAGCCGAATTCAACAACACATCAAAAGCATTATCCACCTTGATCAACTGGGCTTCATCCCAGGAATGCAAGGGTGGTTCAACATACTGAAATCTGTCAAAGTAATACACCACATAAATAAGCTTTAACACAAAAACCACATGATCATTTCGATAGATGCAGAAAAGGCCTTTGACAAAATACAACATCACTTCATGATCAAAATGTTGGAAAGAATAGGCAAGCACTATTTATATCTCAACATAATAAAGGCCATATATAAAGCTCCTAATGCCCAAATAATACTTAATGGGGAGAGACTGAAGGAATTCAAATTGAGATCAGGAAAAGACAGGGGTGTCCACTCTCACCTCTGCTCTTCAAAATAATACTGGAAGTCCTAGCTAAAGCAATAAGACAGGAGAAATAAAAGGGATACAAATAGGAAAGAAAGAAGTTAAGTTAGCCCTATTCCCAGAAGACATTATTCTATCCATACATAAGTGACCTGAGCACCTCCATCTCAAAACTCCTTCAGCAAAGTAGCAGAATAAAAATCAATGCACAAAAATCAGTAGCCTTTCTATATGCAAAAGACAAAGATACAAAAAAAAAATAAGCGACGCTGCCCCATTTTCAAAGGCAACAACAACAAAAAAATACTTTGGAATAATATTAACCAAGGATGTGAAAGACCTTTACAATGAAAACATAAAAAACACTCAAGAAAGAAATTGAGGAGGACTTGAGAAAATGGAAAGACCTCCCATGCTCCTGGATAGGCAGAAAATGGGGCCTGGAGAGCTTGCTTAGAGGTTAAGGCACTTGCCTGCAAAGCCAAAGGGCTTTGGTTCAATTCCCCAGGACCCACATAAGCCAGATGCAGAAGGTGGCGCATGCATCTGGAGTTCATTTGCAGTGGCTGGAAGCCCTGGCACTCCCATTCTCTCTCTCTCTCTGTCTGCTTCTTTCTTGCTTTCAAATAAATAAATAAAAATAAATAAATATTTTTTAAACCCTCAAAATTACTTCAACATCATGGGATTTATACTACCCTTTCTCTTTCCATATTTAAAAAAATGTGAAAATGGCAATCTTACGAAAAGCAATATATAGATTTAATGCAATGCCAATAAAAATCCCAACATTTTTCTTCACAGAGATAGAAAAAATGATCTCAAAAATTCATATGGAATGGCAGAAGGCCTCAGATATCCAAGCATATCTTCAGCAAAAGAAACACCTCTGGAGGAATCTAAAGCTATATTACAAAGCCATAATAATAAAAACATCATGGTACTCACATAAAAACAGGATTATAGACAAATGGAACAGAATTGAGGACCTGAACTTTGGGTCAAGTAACTACAGCTACTTGATATTTGACAAAGCCCTAACAATGTAGACTGGAAAAAAGATAGCATCTTGAACAAATGCTGCTGGACATACTGGATAACCACATGCAGGAGAATGAAACTTGATCCATACATCTCACCATGCACAAAAATCAAGTCCAAATGGATCAAAGACCTCAATATAAGACCAGAAACTCTGCTGCTACTGGAAGAAAAAATAGGAGGAACTTTCCATGATATAGGAGTGGGAAAAGACTTCCTGAACAAAACTCCAGTAGCTCAGGAAATTAAACAATCACTCAACCATTGGGATCTCATGAAGCTGAAAAGTTTTTTCACAGATAAACATACAATAAACAGAGCCAATAGATTACCCACAGAATGGGAGAAAAATTTTGCCAGCTATACAACTGACAGAGGCCTAATTTCTAGAATTTACAAAGAACTCAAAAACCTAAACAATAAAAAGTCAAACCCAGTCACAAAATGGGGCAAAGAACAGTACAAGGAGTTCTCAGAGGAAGAAATACAAATGGTAAACACACACTTAAGAAAGTGTTCAGCATCCCTAATCATCAGGGAAATGAAAATTAAAACAACTATGAGATTGTACCTTACCACAGTAAAGATGGCAAACATTTAAAAATCTAATGAAAACAAATGCTGGCTAGGTTGTGGAGAAATAGGAACCCTCATTCACTGTTGGTAGGAATGTAAGATGATAAAACCACTATGGGAAGCAATATGGAGACTACTAAAAAGGTTGATTGTAGAGTTACCAACAGACCCAGTTATTCCCTTACTGGGCATTTACCCTAAAAGCTCCATGCCTCAATTCAAAGAGATTTGCTCAACCATGTTTATAAGCTGCTCAATTCATAATAGCTAAGAACTAAAATCAACCCAGATGTCCATCATTAAATGAATGGATAACCAAGATGTGGCATATCTATACAATGGAATTCTACACAGCAGTAAGAAAAAATGACACAATGAAATTTGAAGAAAAATGGTCAAACTTGGAAGAGATCATCTCAGCAAACTCACCCAATCACAGAAAGATAATCATCGCATGGTCTCACTCATCTGTGGCTCCTAACCGAATTCTGCCTGAGATGCTGACATACCTAATAAGCATCTCAAGGACCAAACAATAGGCAGGGTGGGGTAGTAGGGGAGGGTAAGGATAGGGAAACAAAAACAAACCCAAATGGAAATGGTACGGTAAAATCCTATATCCTGAAAGACAGACTAAAAGAGTGAACCTTTATCAGGTCCTTAGAGGGAACACCTGATTCACAGGGCCCTGGAGAGGGTATGATGAAGACTAACCTTAATCTTCTCCTGCTTCTCTCTCTTCTCTCATTCTCTTTTATATTACCTATCTTTTTCTTCCTTCTTTTTCCTTGGCACTGGCCAGTAACTCCCAGTACCAGCATGTGGTTAACATCCACAATGAGCTGTTGATTAGAGAGACCTATAAGGTTTCCCAAAAGAAGACAGATTTCTGTCAGAGTACTTGATGACCCACAAAAGGTTAATGGTAAGACCCTACTGCCTAAGATACTATATGCTGTTGGTACAGAACACAGAGTGACCTGGCTGGAATCTGGTAAGAGAGTCATTCCCCAGTTAGCTTGTGTAGTACCAGAAGGTGCTACATGAGCGACTGGGGGAAAGTGACCAAGAACTGTCCAAGTAATGTGTGATCTAAGGTTCTCAGCAGCAAACAACCTGACATGATCCTCACAAAAGGCCAATAGTGGCTCACAGCCACGGTGGGTAACCAACTGCTCTTGATTAGGCTAACAGATCCACTTAGTGGAACGGAACCCATAGCTGGAAACAAGTCAGAACCATATCCAAAAATGAGCCCGCTCTCCAATATCAAGGTCCCACCAATCGTGGGCTACAAGAGGGCCTACACCTATGAAATTCTCTCTAAAATATTGTGGTTATCCCATTTATCTGGTGCTGACTTCTCTCTCTGTTGGAGAATCTGCTTCTCTTTTTCAGATGGAAACAGAACCAGAGGAGAAAATCAGCCCATTGCACCTCAACAGAGCTCCAGCTGAAACCATAGAGTAATGGGGGAAATGAGCAAGAGTGCTGCTTTCTTGGTGAACCTGGTACCAGCACAAGGGTGAAGGATATAGACACAGAGAACACTCAACTCCTACCAAACCTGATATCCAGAGAGACAGAGACTCCCAAGACCATGACACTGAAGTAGACCTAAAACAAACCCAACATGGCCCAGGAAAATTCATGGAAGAGGGGGCGGAAAGATTGTTACAGGCACAAGTTGGGACATTATGTACAGAGACATTGCCTCTTCCCTGTAACTGATGGCTACCCCCACAATGCACAACCCACATTCCCCAATGAGGAGGGTCCCTTCGGAGGACGGATGACAGAGAGGAGACTAACGATGATACCAGTATGACTGTACATACACTATCTACATAACTAATAAAAAAAAAAGAAACATATTTTAATTGACTATTATAAGCTAAACACAAAAATAACTATACTATATGCTTATTTCTCTCAGGGGTATAGTTTAGAAATCCTGAATGACTGTATGTCATATACTAGGCTTGAACAAACAAGGAAATATTTCACAAAAGAGGAGAGTCAGATTTCTCATAATCACAAGAAACTACAAACAGAAGACAAAACCAGAATGAATTTGGTAACACTAGAAAAGAATCAGTGTTACTGGACTGCACTTTATTTTTTAAAGAACACCCAAATAAAAAGAGAAATACCCTGTTTTTATACATGGGTTTGTAAATGCATGTACTGCTGTCTTGTGTGATGCTCTGAAAGCAATGACAACCCCAGTAGCAATGAGCGCACCTCAACCACAGATGTTGGTATCTAACACCATTCTGGAAGGAGAAAGGGTGTAAGGTCAGGATGGGCTCCCAAGATGGAGTCAGGTCATGGTTTCCTGCCCCCATATTTTGTAAATACTTGATCACTGTTCTAATATCACACCCATCACCCCTAAAGGAACCTTTCTTATTCAGCTTTTTCCCTTCCTCACCTTTCCACAACTGAAATTACCCTATAAAGCCCAATATCTGCAAACTCAGGTTGGCTGTGTTCCTCTCTTGAGAGTCAGTCATGGCAGCTTGAGCTTTCCCCCAATAAAAGCTTTCATCTTTGCCTTAGAGTGGTTTGCGTGGTCATGGTCACTCCTGAACCTTACAAAGGGTCCCTGGAGTAGTGGTTGGATCCAGAATGGGGGCAAGGGAAACA
Source organism: Orientallactaga sibirica (assembly GCA_036365145.1). Classification (NCBI taxonomy): domain Eukaryota; kingdom Metazoa; phylum Chordata; class Mammalia; order Rodentia; family Dipodidae; genus Orientallactaga; species Orientallactaga sibirica. The sequence goes on from JAEOAD010000001.1 coordinate 13,628,669, forward strand.
CAAGGGGTACAGAAGTCAGCAAAAACAACAAAACCTCCCAAAGGTCAAAGCAGAAACAATTTGATGTATGAAATGAATAACAAAATAATAGAAACATAACTAAGTCTATATCGACAACATCAAAAGAGTAAGACCTATCTTGTATCTTGGTAGCATTAGCTGAAAAGGTATTCATAGAAAAAAATAGGTAACAATCTAACCTTTACAAATTATTGGATAATCTTCCCTTTGAGGATACTACTAACTACCTGACCCAAGGTCTTTGAAACTATCATAAAAGACTTAGAGATGGTGGAGCTATGTCAAGACACCGCAATGTGGGGATCTTAGATTCACCCTAGAATACAAAAAGGACCTTCCTATCCTATAAAAGGAATGGCATCAGAAGACATTCAGGCAGTCTTGAATTTCTTTTTTCAACGACTGTATTATACTTGGGAATGTAAAAAATGTTAATCCTGAGGGAAGTTGCAGAGAATTCTCTGTTACTTTTGCAACTTTTCTGTAAATTATAAAATCATTTCAAAGTAAGTTTTAGTTCTGCGTGTGTGCAACAATTCCTGTCTCTTGGAAGGCAGAAACATTTCACTGTGGTCATCTTCGCACACACTCACACGTGGGCTGTGAGAGGTGCCAGGACTTGCACACACTTGATCTTCTAGTGCTTGCAGCCAACAACAATATGGCTACCCGAATCTTCGTACTCCCGTGTTGGAAAAAGTACTCAAAGCAAAGATTTGGATGACCGGCTTCCACTGTGAGAACGTGCCAAGTCGCTGACAGCACCATGTCCCGAGAGCACCGAAGCCCTTCCCCGGCCTGGAGCCCCCGCGGGCAGGCGGGCGGGCGGGCGCGATCCCTCCGGCCTGGGCCTGGGCACTGCGGGGCGCGCGGGGTGGACTCCGAGAGGGAAGGGGAGGCCGAGGCCCAGGGGCGCTCCCCGCGGGAGGGCAGGGGAGGGAGCCCCGCGAACTTGCCGCCAGGCTGGCCCTCACGGTCCTCCCTCGGTGGCCCGGGCGTGAGCGTCGCGTCACCCCTTCCTCCCGCGTCCCCCACACCCAACACAGATGGGCGGGCTGGTGCCGGGACTCAGGTGCCCGCGACCTCGGTCGCCCGGGAGGACAGCGAGGCTCCGGGAGGGCGGGGCGCGAAACTTTCCCTCCGCGCGACCCCGGGTGATGCCCTCAGCACGTCCGCCCGGGGCCTCCGGCCCCGGCACAGAACGCGCGTCCCCTAGCCGGAGCCCGGGGAGGCTCGGCCACTTCTGGGAGCGGGAGGATCCGCCACGGCGCACGCACTTCCGAAGCGGCGACCCGCTCTCCACCCGGTGCCAGCCTGCCTGCGTCGCGCGGGCGCGGGGACGAGCCGCCCCACCGCGACGGATCGGGGCCCAGCCCCCCAACCCGGCCCGAGGCCGCCACCGCCGCCCGCCACAGCCCCTTACCTCCCGCCGGGGCGCTGGAGGCCGGTCGGTGCGTAGCGCGCAGGCGCGGGCGGGTGGGCGGGCCTGGGCGGGGCGACGCTAGGGGGCGGGGCGTTGCTAGGGACGGGTCTGTTCGAGTCCCGCCTCCTAGCGTCCCTGATGCTTGACAGGCCCCCTGGCTAGTAGGGTTTGTGAGCCTGGCGTGCAAATAGACCTCTCTGGACTGGGAAGACCATTTCAAAAAGTGACCTGGATTTACACTGTGGGGGTGTGACGCTGGAATCTGAAGGAACAAGGTCGCACACTCGCTGTATAGGTCTTGTTGTGTGCTGTGTATTAACATCATCCACTTTGGGATAGCCCAGTTTTCCCTGCATTTCCCTGTCTTATTCTGAGATTTGTTGTTGTTGTTGGTGGTGGTGGTGGTGGTGAGCCTGCCTTCTGTTCTTATCACTTTACATATGTGGGAAATGAAGCTCAGAAAGGTGTGTCTTCTCCTCCCACCTTCCAAAGCACCATGAGTGGACAAGGCAGGCGAGCTAGTTAATTTTAACAGGCACCGATGTGGATGCTCAGATGAACCGCAGACTTTCCTGCAAAGCCTGATGGAGTGGTTGACGCGTCTGCCTTTATTGCATTTTATAGACAATGACTCTGAGCTCAGCAAAAAGCTTGGAAGTGACTCACTCCAGTGTGGCCCATTTAGGATAGAGCTAGACTCCCAACTAGATTTCCTAATTTCCTTCCCAAGTTATTCCAGTTGGACCAGCTGAAGTTCGTGCAGGTCACTGGTATGCCACTCTGATGGCCTAACCGCCAGACCCAAACCCTTGAAAAATGTTGTGTCTCAATATTCAGATCACTTGCTTAGACTATACCCACTGATGAGATCGTTTTCAATGATCTTAAATATCTCTGTGGAATTGAGTTATTTATTTACTTATTTATTTATTTACTTACTTACTTATGTATGCGTGTATATGCATGAGTGCATGCCAAGTTTTCTTGCTGCTGCAATGGCAAGCCTATCTGGCTTTATGTGGGTGGCAGGAATATTTGAACCTCCCGCTGGCAACCTTCACCAGCAAGTACATTTAACCACTTAGCCATCTCCTCAGGCCCTGAAACCTAGTTTTTAAAGTTTACCAATGGAATGGAAGTGAAGGGAGAAACTGTGAGCCACAGAAGATTAAGGGCCTAAAAAGTCCTGAAAGCAGTTTCTAAAACAAAGTACATCACTTACTGGACAAATTGGATTTTCTTTGGAGTATACTGGATGCTGGTGCTTATGTTACAAATAAGTCCAGGAATGGGGTGATTGGTTATCAAAGTGCAATTCTAAAGAGAAAAATAAAGGTGTTGGGGAATACTGTGGGAAACATTTTTATTAAAGAGTCAACTAAACAAGACCTTCTGAAGTAAGGGGATTGGTGTTAAGTTCTCAAGAAGATCATGGGTACAGTAGGGACCTGTGGCACTTAAGAATTCTAAATGTGAATCAGCCTGCTATGTGGTCATGTGCACGGGTTGGTCATAAGTAAGTTGTGTAACAGAAAGATAAAACTTGCTACTCTAACAGTTAGTTAGCTCAATTTAAAATCTTTCAATATTTAGATATAGGGTGTGAGACCTTTTTTTGAAAAAAAAAAAAATACTCCTGCCCTGAGCCATGAAATTGTTAGGGTCAAGTCTGCTGCTACATGACAATGTTCTCCTGATATCTAAAGTGAACAGAAGCAAAGCAGTAAGTATACATTTTGGAGAGGAAAAAAAAAAAAGGCCTTTTCTGGTAGTAGAACCTGTGAGAATGAACTGAAACAAGTTCAATAGGGTAGTTAAAGAAATAGCTTTCCTACATGGCAATTGTCAACTTAAAAATCCACTGAAGGCTGGAGAGATGTCTCCGTAAAACACTCCCCTGTCAAGTGTGAGGACCTGAGTTTGTACTCCTAGAACCCATGTAAAACCCAGACTGGTGTGACAGCCCAGCTGTAATCTCAGCACTGAGGAAGAGGACACAGGGGCTCCCTGGCTAGCTAGACTAGCTAAATCAGTGAGCTGAATTCAAGAGAGAGACCCTGCCTCTATAAATAAGGCAGAAAGTGATTGAGGAAGACCATCCATGTCTACCTCTGGTCTCCACATGCATGGGGCACACATACATGCACATGCACCTGCACACACATGAACACACACACAGGGACATGTATATGCACATGGATACGCACGTGCATGTGTGTGTGTGCGCACACACACACACACACACACACACACAAAATCGAGTAGGAAAGAAGATTACATTTCAAAAAATACTGATAAGTTTGTCTTGATAAGTGAAGAACTGGGAAACTGGATGGGGCCCAGGGAAGGAAGGAATGACAAAGGGCTTGAGGAAATGTGGATCTCACATACAACATAACAGGCATAACATATAACTCCTATATGAGAACAAAAGTTTTTGATGTTGTCTTTATATTTCCATAAAAGATACAAATAAGGACTCAAATGTATGGGAAAATAACATGATTTTTTTTCTTGGAACGACGACAGTGTTTTAAAGTTGTCTATTTCCTTCAAATTAATTTTAGATATTAGTAAAAACTACCATCAAAATCCCAATACAGTTTCTATAATAAAACATTTTATTTGATGTTTTAATTAAAATACAAAGTAAAAGATTTCTATGATATTTTCATACATATTTCATTTTAGTTGATTTCCTCCCCTCCCACACACACTTTCCTCCTCCATCTCCCTGCCCCCCTCTCCACTATTACCCCTCTGTCTCTAAAATTCCCCTTTCTACTTTTCTATCATACCCCACTCCTCTCTCTTAAAGCTTCTTTTTCGCTTCTCACTGGCCCCTTTCTAGTTTCCTGACCTCTACCCACACTCACTCCTACATAAATGCATATGTATGAAAATTCAAAGCTAGGATCTTTTTTTTTGTTTTTTGGTTTATTGTTTTCCTTTTTTCCCTCGTTTTTCATAATCCCTTCCCAACACTCTCCAAATCCCCCTTCATTGAACTCTCACTTATTTCCAAGTAGTCCCTCTTCTATTTTGCATTCCAAAGCACTCCTCTACATCCTTTGGCTCTTAAATTCTTTCTACCACCTCTTATGCAATACTCCCTCAGCCATGGAGGGTGTGATAGAGATGTCTTAGTGCTGAACACTCAACTATCATTTCTTAGTGAATTTATGAGATTTTTTCAATTTTTAAAAATTTATTTATCACTGGGGGGCGGGGAGAATGGGCATGCCAGGGCCTCTCTAGCCACTGTAAATGAATTCCAAACACATGTACCACCTTGTGCATCTGGCTTACGTGGGTACTAGGGAATTGAACCTGAGTACTTTGGTTTTGCAGGCAAATGCCTTAATCAATAAGCCATTTTTCCAGCCCTGAATTCATGAGTTGTGAGTAGCCCCAGCAGTCACCACCATCTGAAAAGAGAAGCTTTTCTAAACCAGAAGTGACAATTTCACTAATATATGGGCATAAACATAAATTTAAATATTCTGAGTGCAATTTGGTGGGCATAATATATTGATTTAGCCAAACACCACTAGTAAGAAGCTAGGATTTTTTAAATTGCATTTGATTTTGCAACCATTACTCTCTCTTCTTCAAATGTAGTTTTTTGCTTACTTCTTAAGAAATAACTCTTGGAGCCAGGTGTGGTAGCGCACTCCTTTTAATCCAAGCACTTGGGAGGCAGAGGTAGGAGGATTTGCAATGAGTTTGAGGCCACCCTGAGACTACATAGTGAATTCCAGGTCAGCCTGAGCTGCAGTGAAACCCTACCTTGGAAAAAGAAAGAAAGAAAGAAAGAAAGAAAGAAAGAAAGAAAGAAAGAAAGAAAGAAAGAGAGAAAGAAAGGAGAAAGAAAGAAGAAAAAAGAGTGAGAAAGAAAGAGAAAGAGCAAGAAAAAAGAGAGAAAGAAGAAAGAAGGAAAGAAGGAAGGAAGGAAGGAAAGAAGAAAGAAAGAAAGAAAGAAAGAAAATAAAGAAATAAAAAAAAGAAAAAGAAATAACTCTTGAGCTTGAGAGGTATCTCACTGGTTAAAGGAGCTTGCTTGCAAAGCCTGATTGCCCAGGTACAATTCCGCAGTACCCATACCAGATGCACAAAGTGGCACGTGCATTTGGAGTTCATTTGTCTGGTTGCCCTTGCAATGCTTTTCAACCTTTCAAATTTGTGATCAAAGTAATGCTACTGTCAATGTTTGAGTGATTATACTATATAGATAAGTAAGCTGGGTGGCAGAAGTGTTTCAAAGATAAGAGGGAGGTCATTGGAATATTCTACTAGAAGGTACCTGCAGTGTGGTATAAAGTTATTTGAAAATAGACTTAGATTAACTATAAAAATATGTTGCATAGTCTAGGGCAACCACACAAACAATTACAAAGAAGTGTAATTGGTGCCAGAGAAGACAAAAGAGGAGGGAAGTAAACAGAAGCAAAGATTAAGTATAATGAATAGAAAACATTATGGGCATAGTAGATATTAAGCAGAATATATCAATAACTACTTTAAATGTGAATTGTGTAAATTTTGGCAGTATAATTATAAAATTATGACTCAACTATACATTGTCTACAAGAAACTTATTTTTACATATATTGGCTCAAGAAAGAGGTACCATGCTAAACTAGATTCCTACAGTTGCTGTAACAAAGTCTGGACAGCTTAAACAAAACAATTTTATTGGGCTGGAGAGATGGCTTAGCGGCTAAGGCGCCTGCCTGTTAAGCCTAAGAAGGCTGGTTCCAATCTCCAGCGGTTCCAATCTCCAGCGGTTCCAATCTCCAGGTCCCATGTTTAGCCAGATGCAAAGTGATGCAAGGGCACAATGCCGCACTTGCCCACAAGGGGGCGGACACATCTGGATTTCATTCACAGCAGCTGAGAGACTGCTGGCGCGCCCATCTCTGTCTCCCTCTCCCTCTCTGTCTATCTCTCTCTGTCTCTCTCTCCAAAAATAAATAAAAAATAATTTAAAAAAATTTAAAACACACAAAAAAAAACAATTTTATTTTCTCAGTCTAGAGACTGGAAGTATCAGATCAAGGTGCTAGTAGGACTATTTGTTCCCGAGGAATGTGAATGGATCTGTGGCAAGCCTCTTTCCTAGACTTGCTGAAGACTGGATTTTCCCTAAGTCTTCACACCTCCTTCTATCTATTCATTGTTGTGTGCACATTTTCTCTTCTTGTAAACATACTATTCACAGTAGTTTAGGGCCTACCCAAGTGATTTCATTTACTTTAGCTAACTACCTCTTTAAAGACCCTGTCTCCAAATAGTTACATTCTGAGGTGCTGGGAGTCAGCACTTCATATATGAATGTTTTAAGAGTCACAGTTCAGAACACCATACATGCTAATACTATGAAAAGAAAGCTGGAGCTTCTCTCTCTCTCTCTCATTCTCTTTCTCTCTCTTGATCTCTCTCAAATAAATAAATAAAATTTTTACAGGGCTGGAAACATGGCTCAGCAGTTAAGGTGTTTGCTTGCAAAGCCTAAGAACCTGGGTTCTGTTCTTCAATACCAACATAAAGCCAGATGCACAAGGTGGCATATGCTTCTGGAGCTCTTTTGCAGTGGCTAGAAGCCCTGGCACACCCATTCTCTCTCTCCCTGTGCTCTCTCTCTTTCATAAATTTAAATGAATGAATGAATGAATAAATAAATAAATAAATAAATAAATAAATAAATAAATAAATAGCGGGAGTAGCTTTATTAATTTCATACAAATCGCCTTCAGAACAAGGAAAGCCATCAGGGATAAAAAGGAGTATAGTATCTAATGGCAAAGGGCTCCATTCTCCAAGATAAGATAGCAATCTTAAATGTGTATGGACCTAACAACAGTATGTCAAAATGCAGGGAGAATTCTAAAGGAATTGCAAGGAGAAAAAGACAAAGAAATAGGATGAGAGCAATTGTGTAAAAATTAAGCTTTTGAAACCTTCCATTTCTTTCAAGAGCAGCAGTATTGTTATAGAACCAAGTGAGTATAACAAAGAGCAAAATTATTTCTGAGACACCAAATATTTTTACATTCTGTTGGAAAAGCTGCTGGAGCTCTCTTTTACAGGATTATAGAATCTATCCTCAGTCTTTTGACAACTGACACTCTCACCAGTATACCTTTTAATCCTCCAACTGGTGGAATACATTTAAGGAATTAGAAATCAACAAAATCCACAAAGAGCTCCACCTTCCTTCTTCGAAGCCCAGTAAGTCCCAAATCCCATTGTCATACACCTTAGGGGATGTTTTCCCCTTCTGTAAGCTTCAGTGGCTTGCAGCAACCTCTTAAGTGATGTTTATATTTTCTCAAACCAAAGACATATTAACTGATAGATTATTACTAAAGAAAGAGGTGCTGGTGCTTGTTCCATGGAAATAAATTGATAGCATCAACAACTGTCATTTTTCTCATGTAAGTGAACATTTGAGAAAGGCCATGTTTGAACCTGAACAAATGGCTTTATTAATTAAAATTTTTTAATATTTTATTTATTTATTTTAGAGGGAGGGAGGAAGAGAGAGAGATGGAGAAGAGGCAGAGAGAGAGAGAGAGAGAGAGAGAGAGAGAGAATAGGTGTGCCAAAATGTGACAAATATTTCCCAGGTCTCTGTACTTAAATTCAAAGGACATAGTTGGTAAATTTGAGCTTTTCCAACATCTGGTGTGTGTTTCTTATTGTTTAGTCCGTTAACACCACAGGCTGCCAGCCACTGGTCCTGAATCCTGCTGACCAAGAGTTTATAAGGGTTCTATTCCTGTCCTCCAAGGGTGACAATAAGCAGGAAGGACAGATGTGTCAATAAATGCAATACAATTAATAAATGCTATTCTAGCAATGTCTACAAAAGTACCTGTGGAAGGCAGCACAGAGCTGGTGACATAAGCATTTAGTTAATACATAGAAGTTATAAAAGAAGGGAGGGATGAGCATTTAGAACAAAAAGAACACAGGTAAAAGGCGCACATAATTAAACAATAGTATGCTTCTGTCCTCCAGAAAACAGGGAACATCAACAAGAGCCCAGCACTCTTTAATTCCACTTGATTTGGGAAGAATAATCTCAGATCACTGTTCATGCAGCTTTCTCGAAAGTTAGAAACAGAAGGTTGCCAGAAGGTAGGAAGATGTCACTATCTCAGGTATTTTCTTGAAGTTCATACAAATCATGCTTCATCTGTTTCAGCTCTGGCTGGGCACTATTTCATTTTAAACCTTCGTGGTGGCCCCATTCATTGACCTCACATGATATATAGACTCACTGACTTCCAGGACACCTACTGACTCTGATGAGGTCTTCTGAGGCCCTTCACCCATTTTTTTTTTTTTTTTTTTTTTTTTTTTTTTTTTTGGTTTTTCGAGGTAGGGTCTCACTCTGGCCCAGGCTGACCTGGAATTCACTATGTAGCCTCAGGGTGGCCTTGAACTCACGGCAATCCTCCTACCTTTGCCTCCCGAGTGCTGGGATTAAAGGCGTGCGCCACCACGCCCGGCTCCTTCACCCAATTTTAACTCTTCAGCCTCATAAGCTACCATTTTTTCAGCCTGTTTCTGAAATTCCTCAGTTCCATCAATTTTCTAGCTCCTGTGCCTTTGTTCCAGCAACTCCTTCCATTGGATCCTTTTGCCTGTTTTTGGTTGACCAAAATGTCACTTCCTGCAAACCCACCTTAAATCTCTTTTTTCTAAAACCTTCTTTTATTCCCAAGCCTACCTTGATTTTATTTCATCCTGTTTTTTTTTTTGTCATTCACATATCTATCTTCCTAACCAGAGCAGGAATCCTTTGAGGGGAGGGACTTTGCCTTACTTATTTTGTGTTCCTAGTACCTTGTAGGTGGCTTGGAATGTGCACTTGACAAATATTTGTTTTAGATGACATGTTTGTCCTATGGTCTTTTTGCTCTCTTTGGTATTTCCTCCAGTTGCCCAACTAAAAACTACCTTGGCATGGATTCTCAACCCTTGATCTGTGGGGCTGGAACAAAGTCATAGCAAAGTGATTTGGAAACCTTTAAGAGATGTAGTTGCCTAAGCTTCATCAGATATCCTAATTGCTTTGAACTGGAAAACAGGTTATTTTGCCTAACCTTCCATTATTATAACAAATTCTTGAGATAATCACCTTATAAACTGAAAAGGTTTATTTGGGCTCATAGTTTTGGAGATTTAAGCCCCATTGCTTTAGAGTCTGTGATGAGTGAGGTGGCACATCTTGGCAGGAGCATGTTATGAAGGGATAAATTATTCACCTTATAATGGGATACAAATGAGAAAAAATGCAAAGAGGAGAGACTGGGAAGTTCTAGCCCCCTCTAAGGGGATGCTCCCAGTGATCTACAACTTTCCATGAGGCTCCGGCTATTCAAATTTCCACCACATCTCCATATACTACACTAGGGGACAAGTTTTTAACACATAGGCCTTTAGATGCCCTCCCAGATCCAAACTATAACCAAACACCAATATATTTCTTAAAGTTCTTTAGATAATTCTAAATTGCAGTCAGTTTTGTGACTGATAGATTTAGTCATCAGGCCTCACATGTGACTTAAAATAATTCAAATCCACTTTTCATAAAAGGTAATGCTTTTTCCAGCTTAGCTGAAAGAATGGCAACCACGAAGCTGACCTTTCTTTTACTAGAAATCTTTGATAGAAGGAGCCTGAGGGACACCGTGGGGAGAGTCACATGGTTTGCATGAAACTCACCTGCATGCCTGCATCCAGCATGTCTAGAGGGTCCCAGTGTTCCCTTCACCAACATCTTTAGCAAGAAGTTACAGAAAACCATTAAATGAACTGATATCAAAGCATCAAACTCCAAAGGGGTTATGAAATACATCACAGGAGCTATAAAAGCTTAGAGTTGGGATCTCCAACATTCACATTGCCATGGTTTCAGTATGGTTTTTCACTGGGTATTGTGGTGCATGCCTGTAATCTTAGCATTTGGGAAGCAGATGCAGAAATATTGCTGCAAGTTTGAAGCTAGCTAGGTCTTCATAGTGAGTTTCAGGCCAGCCAAGGCTATATAGTGGGACCCTGTCTGAAGACACACACACACACACACACACATCATGTTGAATTTTTACTGCCACTGTGAGGTGTTAAGATGAGAACTTCATCTGACTATGGTATTTAGAGACAGAACTCTGGGGAAATAACTAGGTTTAGATAAAGTCATTAGGTTGAGGCCCCCATGATTGAATCCCAGAGGAGTATGATGGTTAATCTCTGGTTGTCAATTTGACAGGATTTATAATCACAGTGGAAACAAGTTGATGGTCATGTCTGTGAGAGATTGCCTAGATTAATTTAGTTTAGGTGGGTGGACTCACCCTAACTGTGGGCAGCACTGTCCCATGAGCTGAGGTTCTGGACTGCACAAAAAGGAGAAGCCTAACTGAGAATTCAACATTTATTTTTTCTCTCTGCTTCCTCACTGCTAATATGATGACATGACTCCTGCTTCCTGCTATTGATATGCTTTTCTTTGTCGTAATGGACTCTACCCTCTGAAACTGTGAGCTGAATTCAACTCTTTTCCTTCCATAAGCTGCTTTTGAGTCAGGTATTTTGCCCCAGCAATGAGAGAGCATTTAAAAAAATATTTTATTCATTTATTAAGAAAGAGAGAGAGAAAGAGGCAGAGAGAGGAAGAGAGTGGGTGGGCACACCAGAGACTTCAGCCACTGCAAATGCTCCAAATGCATGCACCACCTTATACATCTGGCTTACATGTGTATTGGGAAATTGAACCTGGGACCTCAGGCTTGGCAGGCAAGTGACTTAACTGCTAAGCCATCTCTACAGCCTAAGAGTAATTTATACAAGGAGAAAAATAATAAAAGAGAAACACACGCACGTGATGTCTTGTTGCTGTCTTGGGACTCAACCAGTAAGGTCACCATTTGATCTTGAATCAGAGCTGTGAATTAAAAGAACCCTCTTTTCTTTATAATTTAGTCTTAGTATTGTGTTATTAGCAACAGACTAAGACAAATGACACCAATGACATTCATTGAGTGGAAAAGAAAGAGCTAGGGCATGGAGAGATCACTTAGCATTAAGGCACTTGCCTGCAAAGCCTAAGGACTCATGTTCAACTCTCCCAGTCCCAGTAAGCCAGGTGCACAGTGATGCAAGGTTGCACATGCACACAAGAGGGTGCACGCATTTGGAGTTAGGTTGCAGAGACTGGAGACTCTGGTGCACCAATTCTCTCTCTCTCTCTCTCTCACTCTCACATTTAAAAAAAGACAGTCTGTTAGGCTTGCCTAAAGAAGAAAAAAAAAGAAAAGAGAAAAAGAAGAAAAGAAAGGAAAAAGAACCAGATACCATAGGAAAGACCCCATGTCACACACTCCAGTGGTACCAGAGGAAGATCAACCACTTGGGGCTGTGTAAACCTGCATCTTGACACAGGAATCTTCTAATTGTTAGACCTGGAAAGCTTCTTTAAGTGGTCTCCACTTTGATTCTTCCTTTCCTACATGAAGACGTCCTCACCAGATGCCCCTAACTAGGATTTCTTGTAAACACTTTCTTGATATACCAATAGGTTTAGCCAGACTTGACCCCTAGATTAGCCACAAAGGAGGCTTCAAATCTGGATGAAATTGGCATTTTCCTAAGGCGAATCTTTGCTATGAGAGGTTTCAAAAGGGAAGTCAGTGTATCCACAACCTACTTGCCTTCTGTCTTTCATTGTTAGTCAAAGTGTCCATAGAAAAAGAAAATACAAGACAGAATTTCTGCACTGAAGAGCAAGGACCATAATCCATGCCCTGGCTGCAAAGAGCCAGTTGTAAGAATAGAAAATGGGGCTGGAGAGATGGCTTAGTGGTTAAGGCATTTGCCTGTGAAGCCCAAGGATCCAGGCTCAATTTCCCAGTACCCATATAAACCAGATGCACAAGGGGGCACATGGCATCTGGAGTTCGTTTGCTGTGACTAGAGGCCCTGGCATGTTATTCTCTCTCTCTCTCTCTCTCTCTATCTATCTATCTATCTGACTCTCTCTCAAATAAAGAAAGAAAAAAATCAAGAAAAAGAATAGAATATGATTTGTGTACCTGTACTTTGTGCTCTATAGAACACTAATCAAATGCAAAGTGATGTTTTTATATCTATTATTGGTGATTGAAAATTTTCTATTCTTTTCTCTTTTTCTGACATTTGTGTGTATGGTAGTAGTATATGTGGTATGCATGTGTGTGTTCAGCAGCACATGTCCCATGTGGTATCGCTCCAGCCCTGAGATATTCTTACTGGTATTGGCCTTATTAGTGCTCAGTAGGTTGAGTCTTTTAGTTAAGGGATGAGAACTAGAGAGGGTTTGTCCAACTTTCTAGACTGATTGAGAGACCTCTTATAGCACAGAATTACCTTTGAGTGTTTGTTGACAACTGATCTGTCATTGGCCTTGTGCTAGTGCTGGTAGCACAGGCCAGAGTCAGCAGTACTATCCACCTGCCGGGAGTGCATCTTCGTCTGCTTGTGAGGATGGCTTCAAACATCAGATCAAGAAGTTCAGAGGGAATTTCTGGCTCATGGAGAGCCACTGGAGTTGTTGGAGCAGCAGAGTAATGGTCTGAGCTGTATTTTGGGTCCTCCTGATTGACTAGCTCTTCACTGGGAACTTCTCAACCCTCGGGCTCCAAGAGCCTGAACTGCTGTGCCCTATAACAGCCTTTGAAAACCAGGAATCATGGAACTGCTTGCTTCCTTCTTCACAATGGCAATGAGAACTGAGAACATCTAAACTGAATCTGGCAAGTACACTGGACTTACAGAATTTGAATATCTTTAGTCTTGTTCATCTTCCTCACATTCTCTTTCTTTCTCACTCCTCCTCTGCCTTTATAAAATATTGTTGAATTACATGCAGTACACATATAATTTCTTATTTTTATTCCTTATTTAACTAACTTTTGGTGAATATTATTTGAAACATTCCCAGGGAATAATTTACATGACTGGAGTATATTGGGAAAATAATGTTACAACTGTTACTTCCCAACACTAATGAATGCTGTTTAGCACCTTCTACAATTTGGTTAAAGGGATTTACAACATAGCACTTGAATATAATGTAAAGCTGTTGGTGGCTGAATGTTTTGCATTTAAAGTTAGAATTTTGTTTTTAAAATAATTTAAGAAAAGGTAGAGACTTAAAAATTTCAAGCTAGACATGGTAGCACACACCTTTAATCCCAGCACTCATAAGAGGATAGCTGTGATGGAACCAAAAATTGGTAGCAGAGGCCAGTAAAATAGAAAAAGCTTATAAGGGAGGGAGGAGAGGGAAGGACTTAAGGGGATGGTATTGTATATATGTAATAGAAGAACAGATTATAGGCAGGGGAAAGGCCTAAGAGAGGCCAGGGGAAGAGAATGTGTAAAAGAAGGCCAGGGGAAGGGTCAATCAAAATTCAAGATATTCTGAATAAGACTTTTGTAAACCTACTTTTTTGAATAATGGCACATCCAGAAGCTATAGATTGTTACTAGAAAATTTTCAGTACCAGGGATGGGATACCTTCCCATGAGTTGTTGGCCAAGGAGGTCTCTATAGCCTCAAAAACATTATAGGCTATTGCCAAGGCCCTTGGTTTCCCTTGAGAAACAGATGGTAAGACCCTATTGCTGAAGACCTCACTTGCCTGAGCAGCAAGGTCACTGAGAAATCAAGCTGGTGCTTTTCCCTGTAGACTAGCCAACTGAAAGCTGGAAAAAGCTGCACTGCATGCAGCCATATGGGAGACAGAAATCATCAGCAGTGAAAACAGTGGACACTGGAAACCTCAAGTTTGGCCACACAGGCCAAATGAACGGGTACAATAGTGGCATGTCTGCTTTTGGGGAAACCAACTGCTCCCTAATTGGACTGAAGGCCCACTCTACGGGAGGGAATACATGCCTGGTACTGAAAAACTAATCAAAAGACTATGGCAGGGGAGGTCATGAGCCTGCTCTTACCTGGCTAAATGTATATATTATTCCCACCAAACTGCCTGAAAGCACTGCACTTAATGTTCATATTTACATATTAATGCTATTCTTACCTCTGGTTAGAGAAGCTTCTCTTTTCAGATGGTGATGACCACCGGGAGGACCCAAAAGGCAACATAGTGCACAGAAGAAGGGACGGAGGAGTGTCCAGCCCTGAAACATCTCTATCACACCTTCCAAAGCTCAGGGTCCATTGTGGAAGAGGGGATGGAAAGAATGTAAGAGCCAAAGGAAGGGTATCACTCCTTACAATGCAACTGTCCAGACAGAAATTGGCCTCGATATCTATGACCTCGCAGTGCCTAGCAAGACCTTCACAAGACCCTCATACCAGGAGAAAATGATGACATCAAATTAAAAGAGAGAGACTAATGGAGAGAGGGAGGAGATATGATGGAGAGTGGAGTTCTGAAGGGAAATGGGGGAGGGGAGGGAAATATCATGGTTTATTGTCTGTAAGTATAGAAGTTGTTAATAAAAACAAGAAAGAAAGAAAGAAAGAAAGAAAGAAAGAAAGAAAGAAAAGAAAGAAAAAGAGGATAGCTGTGAGTTTGAAGCCAGCCTGGAACTACAAAGTGAGTTCCAGCTCAGCCTGAGCTAGAGTGAGGCCTTACCTCAGAATTTTAAAAAAATCCTAATTTATGTCTACATTAAAAAATTCTATTTAAGTTTAAATAATAGAGCTAATACTTTTGGCTTACCAGAATACTGGAAGATAAAAATCTCCTATCCTGATTTTTAAAGTCATACAAATGAAAATGTATTTGAAATGAAATCCATCCTGTTACTAAAATGCATTTGTAGTGCTTGGATTGCATAGCTAAACTAGAAGAAAAGAAGGCCAAAAAAAAAAAAAAAAAAAAAAAAAAAAAAAAAGGCTAACTGTATTCCTATATTCAATCTCCTTTATCACTTTAAGCTTGTATTTTTGAATGTTGGAAAGCAAAGTAATCTTTAAGAATTTGAAAATATTAAAGATGTTTTCTTCTATTTAAAAAAATCCTTCATCAGTGCTTGCTTTCAGGGCTAATTTATAAGACCCACAACTAAATCAGTCTCCTTCCTTATGTGTATTCCCTTACTCTCTTCTCCATGTTCTCATTACTTGACAAGCTGGTCAAAGTTCATCTTGTTTTTGCTTGTTTGTTTAAAAAGACTTTGTTTCTGAAGAAACTAAAAATCCACTCACTCTCTAGAGGACAATAGCTTTTTTGCTTGGGAAAAAGAAAAAGAAAGCTCTAGAAGAGAATTTTGTATCGGGGGGGGGGGGAAAGAATGTCAAAGCCTGAGGAAGCGGAGGAGTGTTATGGGAATGTCTTCAGAATATGACATGGCCATCGCACTCAAGAATTCACAGCAGCTGTGTTTACCTGCTCAAAACCTGCACAAGATGGGCCCATCTACATGCTACTGTGGATGGGAGAGTGCCTCACAAGAACCATCCTCTCTGTGAGGAGCTATTAGCAGTTAATGGCTGCTGGCAGAGGCCGAACATTTTCTTCAGTGGTGTAGCCATGGATAAGTTGCCCATGCTCCAATAAATGACCCTCTACTTAGCTCATGCAAGCAACTGTAATTAAATGCTTTGGATTGCACACACGAGAGAGAGAGAGAGAGATGCTTTAAGGCACTCTTTCCTCCTCCTTGTATATCCTGAGAAAAAGCTGTCTGTGCTTGTGGTTTCTTTGGCTTTTTAAATTCTTATTGTCTTCTATTTTCTCCAGATGAAAATGGAAATCAAGTTGAAATTGTACACACACAAAAAAAATCCAAGCTAGAGCCGGGCATGGTGGTGCACGCCTTTAATCCCAACACTCGGGAGGCAGAGGTAGGAGGATCGCTGAGAGTTCGAGGCCACCCTAAGACTACATAGTTAATTCCAGGTCAGCCTGGACCAGAGTGAGATCCTACCTCGCAAAACCAAAAAAAAAAAAAAAAAAAAAAAAAAAATTCCAAACTAGAAAAGCTATTAGATCGAGCCCATATAAAGGAACAAAAGAAGGATTTTATCTGGCTTGTTTGATTTGTTCCTTGGAGACAAGTATGTTGGACTATATCAGAGATGAAGCTGTTACTCTGTGTTCTGAGTCTATGCTGATGTGCAGCAGACTTTGGGTAATAATTGGCTTTCTGTATAGATCTATCTGTAAATGAAGAATATATTTACCAGAGGATCCAAGTCCTTAGCTACCTGTTTAATAACTAAGCTTCCTGGATTTATACGTTCAAGCTTGCTAGGGTGTGTCTATGAGAGGGGGATGGGTGAGGGAGATTGATTCAGAATCTTAGCATGCTGCTAAATCAGGTTCCTGAGGTATGGACCCTGGTGATCACATTATGCCCCCTTTGATGCCTCTGTAGGCACTCACAACCCTTCTCCATGGGTACTTTGGCTGTGTCTTGGTGTTTGTTGTCCATAAATGTCTGCTCTGTGGAGACAGTCTATGTCTTGGTTTGCAAGGCAGGCATAAAGAGTTTCTTCTTTTCCTTTCTTTTGCATGCTGTGTGTGTGCATGTTTGTATGTGTGTGGACATACATATGAATTCAAGTGCACATATGTGTGTATGTGTGTGGCCAAAAATTGATGTTCTCAATCACTTCTCCTCCTTATTTACTGAGACAAGGTCTCTTACTTGGACCCAAGGCTTGCCAATGCAGTTACTCTAGCTAGCCAGTTTGCTATCTCTGCTAACCATTACAGGTGGGCTGACATACCCTCCGGGCATTTTATGTGGGTGTTAGAGATCTGAACTCTGGCCCTTGGGCTTATATGACAAGGACTTTTACTGACAGCCATCTCCCCAGACCCTGACAGCAATATCTTGAGAGGGAGTTCCTGACCACAATAGATGTTATCTTCCTAAGCGTAAAAACTGGAATTCTTCCACCTGTTAACACCTGTGAATCCTCTGAAATGCTCCATGGAACAAAAAACTCTTGCTTCTACTTTAAGCATGTGACATAAAAATCCATTTTTATAACCATACAGTGAAATATGCAGCTGTGCAGAAAGCTTCAGGAATAAAGAAAGATTACAATAGACTCCTTTCCAAACCATTTAGGGATCCTTCAAATGATGGTGTCTAATTTGAGAGTTTGATACATGTTCCAAAGACTGAATCTTGGGCCTTTTATAAAACTAGGAAAAAGAACTGGAAATGACTAAATGCTATATAGCCATTTTAAAGATGCTTGAAAAATATAATTATTGAAGGACACTATTTGGAGCCATGTCATGATTAAGGATGTACCTGAAAATAAAGTTGCGTGGCAATTTTGAGTTTTTCTCCAACTAAAAATCTGTTTAATGGACTTTAAAATGATTTTATATTTTAAAAGTATGCATCTCTATCCAGGTTGACAGCTTAAGTACTAGGTTCTGCCCAGATAAAATCTGAAGTGACTGAGACAGTAGAAGAGCAAATTGGCTCTGCCATCCCAATCACTACCATGTCTGCAGCAAGACTCTATTAGCATCGCACTCCCATCTGACCAGGGAGTCACCTCAGACTCACAAATAGCCACTCTGGACCACCCAACAAGTACAGCATAAAACTGGAATGAGGTTCCCAGCACTCTGCTCTTTGGCCGGCCAGTTTGTATAGAATAGAGAGTTTGTAGAATTTAAATATTCAATTCTTGGATACACTTAAAAAGAAAGAATAAGTCTACCTCCTTCTCTGTCTATAAGCCAGCTCAAAAATACCCATCCACCTACCCTGGCTGACCTTGAAAGGTAAGTTATTGTCATGTTTCTTACCTGTTCTAGCTTTACATCCCTTCTTTGATGCCTACTGCCTGACTTTGTTTCTTCTGTTCCTGGACTTAGTGAATCGGTTTTTGAACTTGGTCTCTATTCTTTCAGGTACTGGATTTTTCTGATATTCTAATTTTGTGGGTGCTGCTGTCTCTCTATGACCTTAGTTCTTGCTCTTGGAAACTTAATTTCCAACAAAGTACACTGGGCTTTTCTCTGTGTCCACAGGGTTGTGTATAGTTGGTGGGAGTGGGGTATGGTGAGGTAAGGTTAGATTATGCACAATTCAGAAAATCACTCACTGAAATAGGGGAAGTGCATGAGAAATAGAGGGAGAGCCAGAGGGGAAAAGAAAGGGGGGAGAATAGGGCAGTGAAGAGAAGAAGGAGGAAGTAGAAAAAGATTAGAGAGAGAGAGAGAAAGGGGGAGAGACAACCACTGAATACAAATAAGAAGAGTGAGGAAGTAACACATTTACAACTCCTTATTGAACATCCTGATGTTTGAAGTAAATTCTATTTTTTTGAGGCAAGCCCAACAGACTGCCCCCCTTTTGTTTTAATGAGAAGGAGAGAGAGAGAGAGAGAGAGAGAGAGAGAGAGAGAGAGAGAGGTGGCATGCCAGGGCCTCTAACCACTATAATTGAACTCCAGACACATGCACCACCTTGTGTACATGTGCAACCTTGTGAGCTTATGGCACCTTGTGCGTCTGGCTTACATGGGACCTGGAGAGTCAAACATGGGTCCTCAGGTTTTGTAGGCAACTGTCTTAATGCTAAGCCATCTCTCCAGCTGTGAAGTAAATTTTTTTTTTTTGAGGTAGGGTCTCACTCTAGCCCAGGCTGACCTGGGTTTCACTATGTAGTCTCAGGGTGGCCTCAAACTCATGGCGATCCTCCTACCTCTACCTTCCAAGTGCTGGGATTAAAGGCATGCTCCACC
This sequence comes from Orientallactaga sibirica, assembly GCA_036365145.1. NCBI lineage: Eukaryota > Metazoa > Chordata > Mammalia > Rodentia > Dipodidae > Orientallactaga > Orientallactaga sibirica. Next base: position 13,647,856 of record JAEOAD010000001.1, read on the forward strand.
ACACCAGGCTGAAGTAAATTCTTAATTAGGTGTTTACGTCCCTGCCAAAAATTTTATCTCAGCCCTCAGATTTTGCTGCCACCTGGTGCTAAAATGTTCCAGGAGGTAATGACTAAATAATTTGACAAACTCCAGGAATTATCACCTAGATTTGGAGGCAACACAAATTAAGATGCTTGACACTTCATAAAATAAATACAAGAATTTGAAAAATATAACACAGAGTGGGTTAGTAGAATGAATAGTAATGAATGTGGTGAACCTAGTGTGACAAATTTATAGCATGCATTAACAGTAAATCACAATGTGGTCCTGAGCTACTGCATTTCATGGGAATATGGTCCCTAGTGCCCCCCCCCTTGAACTTGTACTACCAAACATGACAGAATGTCCATTGTGGACTCACATTAACCACAGATATTTTCTCTCAATTTATGTTCTCCTTAATTGAGAAAAGTACCTATTTGTTCTAAATTCAAATTGATTGATTTTTGGCTGACATTAAATTTGTATTTCATAGAAACGTTTTTTTCCTTTTGTGGACTTCACTGGTTTGTCATGTCCCTTCATTCTCTAACCAATCTTCATTGTTCTCCTCAGCTCCTTCAAGTAGGGTCTACTTCCACTATTTCTTATTTTTCCCAAATGATGTTTGGTCCCTATTCTTCTATTCTCTGTGTTGGAAGAAATTTTCCCTTCTGAGTAGTGACATCTCATCCAGACTGCCTTCCCCAACCTAACTTTTTGGTTGTTGATGAGACATATTCTTATGTAGTTCAGGCTGGCCTAGAACTCATAATCTTCCTGCTCCAGGCTTCTAAGTGCTGGGATTACATGACACACCACCACATCCTGTCCAATTTAACTTTATTATTTTCTTTTTTTTTTTATTGACAACTTCTATGCTTACATACAAAAAATGCATGATATTTCCCTCCCCTCCCCATCCCCCTTTAGAACTCCAATATCCATCATATCCCCTCCCTCTCTCCATTAGTCTCTCTTTTAATTTGATGTCATCATCTTTTTCTTCTATTATGAGGGTCTTGCAAAGGTATTGGTAGGCACTGCAAGGTCATGGATGTCAAGGCCAATTTCTGTCTGGGCAGTTGCATTGTAAGAAGTCATACCCTTCCTTTGGCTCTTACATTCTATCCGCCCCCTCTTCTGCAATGGGCCCTGAGCCTTTGGAGGGTGTGACAGAGATGTTTCAGTGCTGGGCACTCCTCCATCCCTTCTTCTCAGCACTATGTTGCCTTTTGGGTCATCCCAGTGGTCATCGCCATCTGAAAAGAGAAGCTTCTCTAACCAGAAGTGAGAGTAGCATTAATATGTGAATATGAACTTTAAGCGTAGTGCTTTCAGGGTAGCTTGGTGGGAATAATATATACATTTAACCAGACAAACGCAGGCTTTATACCCCTAAGGCTCATGACCTTCCCTGCCATAGACTTTTGCTTATGTTTTTCAGTATCAGGTATGTATTCCCTCCCATTGAGAGGGCCTTCAGTCCAATTATGGAGCAGTTGGTTATCCCAAGAGCAGACATACCACTGTTGTGCCCATTCAGTCATTGGGCCTGTATGGCCAAACTTGAATTTTCAGTGTCCACTGTTTTCACTGCTGATGACTTCTGTCTCCCATAAGGCTGCATGCACTGCAGCCTTTTCCAGCTTTCAGTTGGCTGGTCTACAGGGAGAAGGTTTTCTGCTCAGTACCAGCTTGCTTTCTCAGTGTCCTTGCCTCTCAGGCAAGAGATGTCTTCAGCAATAGGGTCTTACCATCTGTTTCTGAAGGGAAATCAAGGGCTTTGGCAATAGCCTTTAATGTTTTGGAGGTTACCAGGACCTCCTTGGCCAACAACCCACTGGAAGGTATCCCATCCCAGGCACTGAAAATTTTCTAGTAACAGTCTACAGCTTCTGGATGTGCCATTATTCAAAAAAGTAGGTTTATATAAGTCTTATTCACACTATCTTGAATTTTGATTGACCCTCCAATTTATCTTTAAAAGAAATGCTGTGCTATTGGGTTCCCAAACAGAGCAATACCTCACATTTGTAAGCAATACCTTACATTTTACATGTAACTCTCAACTGCTGTAGGATATGAAAAGTCTTCAAGGTCCAGACAAGGGAGAAATTCAGTAGGATTATCATTCATAAGAAGGTGATTATATTTTTACAGATGACCAAAAGGACTACTCATCATGTCACACGCTCTATTGTACAATGCTATTGACTCTTCTGTCATAGAAAAGTGAGATCCGTGTTCTTTTTCCTAAAATTTGGGCAGGCCTGCAACTTTGGGGGAAATGATGTCACATGACTTCCAAAGTTCAGATGATAAAAGTGATAGTTTCTGCTTGGCTGTTATGGCATACTTACTTTTGCAATCCAGCCACCCAGCTATGAAGAAACCCAAGCTAGCTCGCTCAAGCAGGGTCAACTCACAGAGAAGTCACTTGTGCTTCTTCCACCCAATAGGCCAACTGAGGTTCCCACCATAAGCAGCATCAACCACAAATACTCCTTCAGATGATATGACCCAGGCCACCAAGTCTTATCCTTCCCCTAGCCTGCACACCTTTGCAGCGAAGGCTGAAACAAACATTAGAGAGTACAAGCAAGCCGTCCCTGATGTGTGGGTCTAAACTGATGCACAGAACCATGAGTATAATGAAACACAACTAATCTTTTAGAGTAGTTTTTACACAGAAACAGCCATGAGTATTGGATTGTGTTTAGTGTGCTTCTCGCAAATTGTGAGGAAGGACTACATGGTGCAGAATCCAGCTTCTTGGCAGCTTATGCATAAGCTTCTTGTCATATGGAACATCTCCTTCTGTCCATTTAAATACTTTCCGTTTCTTCTTCTTGAAGGTCTGACTTCTGGCATTCCTGAAGACCCACCATTCATCTTAAAAACTCTCTCCCTTTCTCCCAGAAGATCTGGGACTTCACTGAAAAGTGTTTTTATCTCACTCATTTCTGTCCCATGTCTCACATTATTTATCATTAGCTTCTCAGTCTACCACCAGCCACCAGGAGTCACATCTTAGGACAAATGCCACTGAGGCATTTATTTTTTCAGAAGATCCTCAAAACTACCCACAGGGTGACTTCACTGCTTCAAGTTCCAGCAAGACAATAATATTATGGATGATCCGTTGTCTGTATTTTTTAGATTATTCAGCTTTAGTACTAAGATAATAAGAACATCTAAGAGACATTGCAATACTATCATGCATTGTGCAGTAGGCTAAACTCTTGCCAAGCCTCCTTGCAATCCTTTTGACTACCTTGACCTCTTCCCCATCTTAAAATGGGGAAAGTAAAGAACAGAAAGTTTTGGTAATTTTCTTAAGCTGGCACAGTCTGGAAATGGGACAGAGGAACTCTGAAGGCTATGAGTTAACTGTAAAGCCCACACTCAGTCATACGGCCCATGTACAGAACATAGTATACAAGAAGCAGTGCCAAGTATTTTGGGGACTGTTCCAGGGCAAGGTGAAGATTTACTTACCTGACTCTCCTGCCTTTTTCTTGCTCACAACTTCCCATTTGTGCGTGTAAGGGCATCTATGTCTGCACAGGATTAAGCAACTATTACTAGAAGAAGAGGATCTAAACAGTTCTCTCAAAGAAGCAACAGAGTCTGTCTCCATCATTGTAGCCACTAAAGTGTTGCCAGGACAATCTATACTACACACTTAGCTTTTATGCTGAGATACCTGCATTTTGGTTACATCACCCTTCTTCCCAAGAACAATAGGTGGAAGCTCTTTTATGTTTGTATAAGAAAAGGCCAATTGATTCAGAGCTTTATTGCTTTGAAACAAAGAACAATCTGTTTCTGAGTGTCTCCTTGTCCAGGCAGAAACTGCTCAGTGCTCCTCCGTAACAGAGCATCACATTGTTGTATTAGCCAGTGGTGCTGGGTGCAGCTGGCTTCCTGGGAATAGCTATAGCTCTCACTTGAGGCCTACTACTTCATCTGCACCCAGCACTGGCATCTTCCTGATAGAAGTCCATCATTCTTTCTCCCCACTAATAAGTGGATATTTTATTGACAATTCTGAGGAACTAATGAAAGAGGCTATATATTGCAAAATCATATTTCAAAGTTCAGTAAAACACCTAACTATCTCTTTTATTTCACAATTTCTCAGTTGTGGGCAGTGAGTTTCCTCTCTTCAGGAACCTTCCCCTTCCCTCCATGACTACCCTCCAAACCTATGTTCTTCTTCAAACTCTCATCCCACATTGTCCCCTGGCCTCTGTCACTCACTCCCATCTCCACATTCCACTCTCAGACCTACAGCAGTCACAAATAATTTTTAAACAACTCCATGGCAAAAGCTTCTAAATATCAATTTTAAAATTGATTTGAAAAGCTCTTGTTTTAAGGGCTTCTGCGATGGCTCTATGGACAAAGTGCTTGCCATGTGTCTGAGTCCAGACCCTCATAACCCATGTAAATGCTTGGCATAGTGGCATGCGTCCATAATGCCAGCATTGGGGAGACAGAAACAGGGAATCCCTGGGACTCACTGGCTTGCTAGTGTTACTAAATCGGTGAGTGCCAGGTTTAGAGAGAGACCCACCTCAAAGAATAAGATGGAGAGCAATTGAGTAAGACATGCAACCTCTGACCTCCATATACACAGGCACACATGTGCATATGCACCCAAATACATATGTGCAAAACATACATACACACATGCCAATGCACATGCACAAAAAAGAAAAAGGAAACTTTTAAAATTGTGAACTAAACCTTATGTGAACAAGGAAAAAATTATATGTGTATGCTACAAAATAAAAAGCTACTAGTTCATGAATGGGGCTTCTCTATATTCCCTAGACTCTGACCAGAGGTCATTGTTGTGAAGGTGGAGTAGCCATTATACCATGATGTGTGATGGACAGAGATTCCCGGAGAGTTCCAGTTTGCCCTTTCTTCCCTCTTCTCTGTCATTAGCATCACTCGCTGAATGCTTACCCTGTCTCTGTCCCCAATGGGGTTTCTTTACTGAAGCAAAACCATCTTTCCTCTGGTAAGTAGTGATGGAACAAATACTTTTTCCTTAATGCCCACTAGTAAAGTCCACCAAAACAATTTTCTGATCTGGCAGATCCAGTGGTTCTCATAGTGCCTGGACAGAGCTGCACTGGAGCTCATTTAACAAGTGTAGATACATATGAGTGATTCATAGTTTGAGACCTTTGGGAATTTTGGAGCAAAACTATACATTTCTCTCCAAATTATTATTCCTTTTAGAAGAAGTTTCTGGCTTGCTGCTGGGCCCTAATAGAGACCAACTACTTATCTATGAGACACCAAGTTATCGTGTGACTTGAGTTGCTCACCCAAAGTATGAGATGACTAACCCAGTAAGCTGTAATGTTGGGTGTGCATAGTAACCCTTCACCATCAAGTGGGAGTGACACAACGAGATCAGCTTCAGGCAGGACCTGAAGTAACAAAGAAATTCATTAGTGAGTGGCTCAGATCTCCATGAGCCTTGCTTCTGTCACACTGCCTCTCTTCTTTCAATCTGTGCCTATGGCCTCACAGGGTTTCCCAAGATCAGCTGACTGAGGAAGAGAATAGGGATATGTTCACAGATATTTCTGTGCTGGAAGAAGCTGAAATGAGATGCCTGCAGCACAATAGCCACACCCAAATGTGGTCATGAAGGACAATGTTGAGAGGAAAGAGTCCCAATGCCTTTGGTGAGTTAATTTGCCTGGAAGGAAAGATAGAGTTCTGGATCTATCTTTCCATGAGCAGTGATTAATTATTTGATTGACTGGTCATGAACTTAGAAGGAGAAAGATTAGAAAATTGGAGGCCATGAGAACTGAAGAAGAGGTATAAGGATAGGCCTCTGTAAATGAGCATAGAATATGCCCCAGGTGAATAGTCTCACCAAGGGCAGTCTTACCAGGAAGACAAGATGACTTGATTTGTAGATATCACTTATCCACTTTCCAGTCACTCCTCTCCTTGCCCATTGCACCCATAAATAAAGTGGCCATGGCTACAGGGTAGAAGTTATCTAGCATGGTAGACTTTCTTACCAAATCAGCTGGTTATCTCCATGGCTCAAGCACCAACTGGGAATAGCAAAGGCTAACACCAACTAGAAATTGGCACCTAGTTCAAGATGATAATAATGGCTAATTTCCACCCTAGAAGAGAAAATGCATTGCTCGCACAGAATGCCCGACTTGTCATGGCTTCATGCTATCCCACACAGTCTAGCTTCTAGACCAAGGAACTTGTTTTACAGAGAATGAACACAGGACTTGTGTTGCCAAAACATGGAAGGAATTGACCCGAAAGAACTTTGCAGTGTTGTTTGTAGACTCAGTTTAGTGCCAAACGAGTGGCAAAACTCATTAGTTGGATCATGCTCTGCAGAGGCATGGCCTTGTTGTGGTTTTTATTTGGCAATTGAAGATAATTAAAGAAGCATGTATGTGGAGATCAAGTTGACAAGGCTCGGGCCATGTTGGGTTGTGCGATGTCAACATGGATAAACTGAGAAGAACATTTCCTAGAATTCCATTTCTTAATAGAAAATTTGAGTTAGAATTTACTGAGACAGGAACTTGTGCTCTATTTGAAAGGCAACAATGAAGCTGTCATCATTACTCCCAACGGTTGTTGTGGTCAGAAGAGGCGATGCAAGTAGAGGTGGTCAGGGGCTCCAAACTTCTCATCTCTCACTTTTTTTTTTTTTTTTTTTTTTTTTGCCTTTAGCATGTCTTTTTTAAGCTTTAGGATCTCTCTCTTGACTTCATGTTCCCTTTTATACCACCTTCTCTTCTTTCATGCTAGCTGTGTCCATTTTCACTTTTTCCCTCTATTCTCTGTTAGTGTCTTAGACCCCCTCCTTCCCCCTAAAACTCCCCTTATTCCTTTGGGATTTTTTATTACTGTCACATATTAATGGCTCTCAAGACTATATCTACCCAGATGTTGCATATTCATTGACCTACTTAACACTTCTGAGTAGCTGTCAGACCCAATGCAGCATGCCTATGTTTTATTTATTATAATGTACTTCTTTTTTTTTTTTTTTTTTTTTTTTTTTTTTTTGTTTTGGTTTTTCAAGGTAGGGTCTTACTCTAGCCCAGGCTGACCTGGAATTCACTTTGTAGTCTCCGGGTGGCCTTGAACTCATGTCAATCCTCCTAACTCTGCCTCCCAAGTGCTGGTTTAAAGGTGTGCACCACTACACCTGGCTTTTTTCATTTAAAAAAATGTTTATTTTTAATTAATATAAAAAGTATTGTTTTATTATGGAACTTTCAAACAAAAATTGTTTTATTTGATTCTCTTTCCCTGCTTGTCTCCTCTATCCCCCTTGTCTCCTTGTACTTTTTATGTCACATGTGTCCTATTGCCCTTCTTCCTCTTCCTCAATACTTCCTTTCCCCCTCTTGTGGTATCCTAGACACACACACACACACACACACACACACACACACACACACACAGAGCTAAGATCTGTAAATGAGTGAGAACATGCAATATTTGTCTTCCTGAGTCTGTGTCACTTTGTTTAATATAATAGTTTCCAGATCCATCTGCAAATTTCATTATTTGATTGTTCTTTACAGCTGAAAAAATTCCATCTTGTATATGTGCCACATTTTGTTCATCTACTCATCTGTTGATGGGTATATAGGCTGGTTCCATTTCTTTACTATTGTATGTAGAGCAGCAATGAACATGGATGTGCAAGTATGTCTGAGGCATGATATAGAGTCCTTTGGGTACGTTCCAAGGAGGGATATCTTTGGAAGGCAGCTATGCTCACCACTATAACACCAATGCAGGCATGTATTACATCTTTAACTGAATTCATCACATCTTCCTCCAAATCTGCAAGTGCTTTATACATCCAGGAACGCCACCGTCATATGTCTCAGCGTCCAAACCAAATCTGAAAGCTTCCTACTTATCTCCCTTTCCTTGTTTAAGATCTCCTTAATCTCTTGCCTGGAAGAATGAAGTGGGCTTTCTTCCTGACATTATGAAGTTCTAACTATATAATATAATTAGATGCCATCCGCATTATGGTTTACCTTCAGAGTGGATGCATTTTAACCCTGAAAACATGGAAAATGGATCCATCTTATGGGAGAAAGTGCAGTCACCCAGGGTCTAAGATGCACAAAACAACCTTGAGTGAGAGTTGACCTGGTGGCAATGCTGTTTATTCCCTAAATATTTATTAATTTTATCTCATGAACGAAGAATTGTGCCTTTAGGAAAAACACCCCAAACAATAATTCATTGTGTTCTGAGACTAGCATAAGGTGATATGTATGTAACAGAAAGATGAAGACTTCATGGTCTCTGTTCTTTTGTTTGTTTGTTTTGAGGTAGGGTCTCACTCTGGCTCAGGCTGACCTGGAATTCACTATGTAGTCTAGGGGCACTCGGCATTCTTTAGTCATTATTGCTGACCGGTGTCTCAGATGGACTGAGCTCCTCCCACAGAGGTGTAGTGAAGTTCCTTCTCAGGCCTATTATTTTCAGAGAATAAATTAAATTGAGAAGGGAAAAAAGGTCCCATTTCAAAGTCAATCTAGAGATATATGTAAGCTGTTGTCTAGATGCAAGGATTCTTTTCCAGTGACACATAGGAACCACCTTCTTAAGACCTGAATTAAATTGCAAGCAATCTCAGTAATGAATTCAGCCTTGTGCTCAACCCATTCCCAGAACCTCTGGCTTAATTATGAGAAGAAAACCTATTTATTCTGGGACATCACTACTTTGGGATAAATTCCTGGAAGCCATCAGAAAAGCAAAGGGAAGATCTTTCTCAGAGTCCCCACTCTAGATTTCTGAGAAAGAAGTCTTTCGTGTTTGGCCTGTCAAGTTGCTTTTAGTTTCAGCCCATGGATTTACTCCTTATTTAATTCTCTTTGAACTTAGATCTTCCTGTTCATATAAAGGTCTCCTAGGAAAGACTAAATCAAACATTGTCTTTTCCTAAGCATATGTTTATGTTATTAGTTACAAAATGAAATATTCTTCTATAGAACCCTACATTGGTTAAAACTCTTTTCATGTGTTCACATCATCCTATAGCAATCCAGAGATTCAGAGGTACAAGGAGCCTGAGGCTCAAAGAAAAGTAGTCCAAGATCACACAGGTATTAGATGACAGATCTTAAAAAGGACCCAAGCTGGACATGGTGGTGCACACCTTTAATCCCAGCACTTGGGAGGCAGAGGTAGGAGGCTCGCCATGAGCTCGAAGACACCCTGAGAATACAAAGTGAATTCCAGGTCAGCCTGGGCTAAAGTGAGACCCTACCTCGTAAAACAAACAAACAAACAAGCAAACAAAAAGGACCCAGGTAATCTAACTCCGGCCCTCTTTCCACCTTTTCTCTTTTTATTTATCCAATGGCCAAAGTAATTTACACCTGGGATCCCCCCCCTTTTTTAGAGAGAGAGGCAGAGAGAGAGGAAGAGGCAGAGAGAGAATGGGCATGCCAGGGCCTTTGAGCTGCACTTTTGTGTCGAACTCCAGATAGGACCTGTCCCCTGAATGCATCATTTGTGACATTGCAGGCACCTGTCACTTTTGTGTCTTGAGCCCCATAGGACCTTTTTAAGAATGAAAGAACTGCATTTGTAGTCAGCACTCAGGCAGGCACCTGTAACACTAAGCTATTTCTTGAGCCCCCTGGGATCCTTTTTTAAAAATGAATAGTACTGGTTGACATTATGAATCCAGAAACACTGATGATTCGTGGTAACTTACTTGATTGTGTGAAGCTATGAAAATCCACAGAACCTGAGGCCCCAGAGAGCCTTCCTAGATCAAGGATATGCAGGGCTAGCAGTTATCACTCTTGGCTACATGTTGAAAACAAGTGAGGAGCCTAAAAAATACTGAACCCTGGGTTACAGCCCCAGAGATTCCGATTTAGTTGGCATTGAGGGTGTCTAATTAGTTATTTTTAATGTTCCCCAGGTTATACCAATACATATCTAAGTTTTGGAAATGTTGCCTAAGGGACATTTACTAAGTTACTCTGTTTACTTGTTCCTTGAAGGGCCCATGAACTCACTCTGTCTTTGTCTTTACTAAACGTTTGTTGCACCAGTCACAAATAGTCATTGATGGGGCTGGGGAGATAGCTCAGTGGTTAAAACCACTTGCTATGCAAGTCTGAAAACTAGAGTCTATATCCCTACAACTCACATAAAGCCTGATGCAAGTGGCTGAAGCATCTGTAATTTCAACCGTGTCTACAGCAATGGGAGGCAGAAACAGGAGAATCCTGGAGCTCAAGGGCCAGCTAGTCTATTCTCAGTAACAAACAAAGTGGATGGTGAGGACCAAAACCAGAGGTTATTCTCTGTCCTCCATACACTGCATGTGCACACCACTACATATACACATTACACGCTGCATACACCTGCACTCACAAAATCTAGATGAATCTTGGAGATTGACCGTAATTATTCCATAGAGACATTTTGGTGTATACTGTTTCATATTTTTCTTTGTATATACATATAAATAAACCTGGGCTTTTTCTGAGGAAAGGTCTTAATCTAACCCAGGCTGATCTAGAACTCATTCTGTATCCCAGGACCCCTTGAACTCACCATGATCCTCCTACCTCCAGAGTGCTGGGTTTAAAGGTGTGTGCCATCATGACAGGTACCAAACTATACACTTTAATAAAGAATTAAAAATAAATAAATAAAATAAAACAATTAAAAAAAGAGAATTATACACATTCCAGGGGGCTGGAGAGATGGCTTAGCAATTAAGGCATTTACCTGCAAAGTCAAAGGACCCAGGTTCAATTCCCCAGGACTCATGTAAGCTGCTCATGCATCTGACGTTTGTTTGAGATGGCTAAAGATGCTGGTGCACCCATTCTCTCTCACTCTCTTTCTCTCAAATAAATAATAATAATAATAATTTTTTGAGAGAGACAGAGAGAAAGAGAGAGAGAGAGAGAATGGGCATGCCAGCAGCCTCTCAGCCTCTGTGAAGAACTCCAGACATGTGCGCCCCCTTGTGTGCATGTGTGACATTGTGCGTTTGTGTCACTTTGGCATCTGGCTAAACGTGAGACCTGGGGAATTGAATGGGTATTCTTAGTCTTCACAGGCAGGCAAGCACCTTAACAGCTAAGCCATCTCTCCAGCCCATAATAAATATTTTTTAAAGGAAATATACACATGCTGTTGTATAATGTTTCTATCTTTGTCATTTTTTCCATATCAATAAACTCAAATTAATCCCATTGTCAAAGGCTTTATAGTATTTATTGGAGAACTCTACTTAATCTTAACAACAATAACAAGTAGGTTTCTTTTAATCTTCCTTCTTCTTCCCTTCCTCCATTCCTATTTTACTTTCTCTTTCTCTTTCTTTCTCTCACTGTTTTTTTGACAAGGTTTCATGTAGCTGAAACTAACCTTATTTAGTAGAGGATTACCTTGAATTCTCAGTCCTTCTGCTTCTAGCTCCAAAGTGGTAGGATTACAGACTTCTACCACCCTGCCTGGCCAAATCTATCTCTTTCTGAAGAGACACTTGAAATACTAGAGTCTAGTAAATAGAATTAGATTTTGTCAGTCCTTCTAGTATCTGAGCCAATTTAATTTATCTTGAAGAATCACAAATAATAAAACAGTATAATAGTTTGGAAAAAGATCTTTTGGAGATCTTTTTAATAATTTGGGGATTATTATTAACACCCAAACACCAAAAATCTTAAAGAACAAAGTGAAATCTGGGTTCTACAACTCTCAGCTACCTTCAGTTATTTGAAATCTCTTCTTACATTCAAACTAGTCAACAACTTGAGTAAGTTCATTGAGGGAGTTTAAGACATAATGCTAACAATAATGGCTGAGGGGGTAGCTCAGTGGTAGAGTACATACTTAACATGCTTGAAGCTCTGGGATCAATCTCCAGCACAGAAACAAACAAACATAACTTACCATGTGCATATCACTTTATAGTAGATAATTCAAAAATGAAATAATAAGAATTAATAGCATTTATTAAGTATCCTTATTGAGAATCAATATTCTTGGCAGTGAACTAGAGCATTTACTATTATTTTCTGTTTGCTATCTCTTATAAAGTCTATCTACAGTGGGATTATAATCCCCATTTTACTGATGAGACAACCAATGCTCAATAAAAACTAGTTTGTGAACATAGATCATGTCATAGTTTACCCAGTATTGTATCTCAGAGCCTCACTCAGTAAGGATTCAATGCAAAGTTGATGAATGAAGGAATACTTGGATCCCATGTTATTGCACTTCTTCATACTGGCCTTGGTTGACGTAGAGAAAATCTGCCCAGTGGAGATGTGCTTGTCAGGCCTTCATTCTCTAGCAAGGATTCATTCACATGGTAGTGATTTGGTGGCTCAAAGACATGGGACTGCATTATTTTCATACTCTCAAGGCAAAAGTTCTCAAAATGTGGTGTCTGGTTGTGTGTCCTGTGAACTTGGTAGAAATGCAAATTTGCGAACCCTACTCCAGAAAACAAGACTTTCTGGGCATGAGTATCAAAAACTATCTTTTAAATAAGCTTTCCCAATGATTCCCAGTGATCATAAACATGAAAATTACTGTTTGATAACCACATGAAACAAGCGGGTGCATTTTTGTCCTGAGACTCATAGTAGTTAATTTAGCTTAAATAAGTGAATGGAAGAGCCATTTCCAGAGAGTGAAAAGGCAAAATGTGGAGTGAGTTTAGAAAGAGAACATGGATTTGTGACTGGCATATTGGAGGGCCTCTGGGATATACAGATGAAGATAACTGGAGTGGCCCCAGGGCTGGAGCTTAGGGGAAAGGATGGATAGAAGATGTAGTTTTGGAGTAATAGTTGATGCCTTATATAAACAGGCTCAGGGGAGTGGGAAGCATTAACTTAGAGGTGGGCTATTGGCATCTCTTAAGCAACAGCATTATTTCAGAAGGGCTAGGGCAGGGTGTTCAGAGAAACATCCTGGAGACAGTCATTCTTCCTTGAGATTGACTTGCATTGGCATGTTTGTCTCGTCCTCCCCTCTGGATTATAAGCTCCTTAAAGGCAGGGACTGTGTAAACTTCAATAAGTCCCTCAAACAAAAGTGCATTGCTGCACTGTCTGAGAATAATCAGTGAATTCCCACCAGGATTCTTCTTTCACAGAAATTCAATGTGATCAGAGCCACCAGTAAGACATGTCCCCCAAAATCATTTATATAATTTCCCAAAGGACATCATGGCAGATTAAAAAATAAGTGAACAAATAAGGGCATCATGTGTAATCCACTGATATCCATGCTAATCACATTAATCAGAGTGAATTAATTACACCTGAAAACAGATGCAAAGTTAGATTCCTTAGGAAATCAATTCATTAAACTCATATTGGAATGCACAGTCAACAGCCCCCATGTTTAGAAACTATCAGCTTGATTTGTGGCAACTTCTGATTTCCTAACGAAACCGCTTAAAACATTTTTAAAGGCAATTACAATTACTGTCTGACATTTGATGGGAAGAAATCTCGTCAGCATTGTCCCTCGTGTGTCAACTGTCACAAGTTTCTAAAAATTTTGAGGTGAAAAATAGGCAGGCTCTACTATTTGCTAGCCTCGATTAGGGTTAATTCAATGTGTGTCTGCAAATAATAGTGTTTAATGTAATCTCTCTAATTACAGATAAAATGCATTTTCAGTCATGCTCATCACTGACAGTATTTTGGGATAAGTTAAACTGACAGCTGCTTTCTACAAGAAAGGAAAAAAACAAACCTTCCTTGGGGTTGTGTTGATTTTCTCTCATTTGCTCACTCGCTCCTTTGCATTGAAGTTCAGGAAAAGATGAAACTAGACACATTGGCTCTGGACACCAACTTTGGAAACTATGACATGGTCTCTCCTTCTTAGGAATTTGCACATTTAACTACTTCCCATCCTCATCAGTGAATGTCTGATCTGAGTTCACTCACTTAGAATTTTCTAAGGGTCTTCTAGTAAACCACGTGCCATGCTAGGCACTAGAGAGATCAAGAAAAAAAAAATGATTCTAGGGCTGGAAAGATGGCTCAGTGGTTACAGCACTTGCCTGAAAAGCCTAAGGACCCACGTTTGACTTCCCAGATCTCACATAGGCCAGATGCACAGGGTGATGCATGTGCAAGGTTGCAATGCACACAAGGTGACACACACATCTGGAGTTCGATTGCAGTGGCTGGAGGCTCTGATAGGCCAACACACTCTCTCTCTCTCTCTTTCTCTCTCTCTCTTTCATTCTCTTTCACAAAAAGGCCAGTCTATCGGGCTTGCCTCAAAAAAGATTTTTAGAAAAGAAAGAAAAAAAGTGAATCTACTAAACCTGCCTCCCCATGATTGGTATTATACATGACATTCATCACAATGTGCCTCCAGTCCCTCCAGAGTGCAACTATTCAGGTCAAGATAGTTTCTGAAGGTCAATGCAGGTTACTTCATACCCACCGCCAAGTGGAACAGAGACAACCCAAAGATACCTAGTCCACAGCTTGTCCAGCATCTGTAATGTGGCCTTGCATTAAAAGCTGAGCCAGGGCTGGAGAGATGGCTTAGCAGTTAAGGCTTTTGCCTGCAAAGCCAAAGGACCTCTGTTCAATTCCCCAGGACCCACGTAAGCCAGATGTACAAGGTGGTACATGCATCTGGAGTTCATTTTCAGTGGCTGGAGGCCCTGGCACACCCATTCTCTCCCCCCCTTCATGCTCTCAAAAAATAAATAAAAATAAAATACTAAACAAAACAAAAACAAAAAAAAAAAAACAGTTGAGCCAGATCTGTCAGGTTTTCCCTCCTTAGGAATAGGAATTGGAAAATACTAAATGGGATGGCTAAGGATAAATTAAAAGACAGTGAGGGAGTAACTAAAAAATGGAAGAATAAAGACCTTGAAGGCTCATATCACCAGTTCTCTACTTACAAGAAAGGAGAAATACAGGGCCCAGTTCAGAACTGAATGAATAAAGAACAACTACTTGCGATACTAAATGCCTTTTAAAAAAAATTCTCAGAGCACAAGTGATGCACACTGAGTCACTGTCCTTACCACTCTTGACTTCTTCACCTGTGCTTCAGAGGAGCCATTGGTTTTCAGCCTGTGGGTGCTACTTAGGATATGGCTCAGATCTGAGCAAGTGGAAAAACTCAAACTAACAGTGGTTTAACTAGACACTCATTTGTAAAAAGTCTTGTGATAAATAATCTAGGGCAGATAGAGTAGCTCTGTTTCACAAAATTTCCAGGGACCTTATTCCTTCCCACTTGCTCTTCCACAATCTTCAGACAGCACTCTTTTCTCCATAGTCTAAGGTGGTCTCCATGGTCCTAATGGAAGGATGGAAAAATTAATGGAGAAAAAGGGAAAAGTTCAATAGTGGTTGCTTAATAAGATAAGTGTTTAGAACTTGGAAAAGTCTTATTCATGATTTGAGAGTAGAAATTGTAAAAAATATGAGTCCTATGAGAAACTGACACAATACCAGCAAAAGAGTAAGAACTCCATGAGCAGAGCTGATCAAACAGAAGCAAGAGCCCAAAGCCAGAGCTACTATGAAAACAGGCAGAATTTATAGTCATCATGAGATGGTCTTTGGATTTCCTTCCTTCCTTCCTTCCTTCCTTCCTTCCTTCCTTCCTTCCTTCCTTCCTTTCTTTTTTCTTTCTTTCTTTCTTTCTTTCTTTCTTTCTTTTTCTTTCTTTCTTTCCTTCCTTATTTTATTTTATTTTATTTTATTTATTTTTTTGGTTTTTCTAGGTAAGGGTCTCACTCTAGCTCAAGCTGACCTGGAGCTCACAATGTAGTCTCACGGTGGCCTCGAACTCTCAGCAATCTTCCTGCCTCCTCCAGAGTGCTGGGATTAAAGGTGTGTGCCACCATGCCTGGCCTGGACTTTCTTATTTGTAGAAGGGAGTTTAAAATAATCTCTTCAAGATCTTAGGGGGGAAAGGCCCTCACTAACATATGGGTTGCAATTTAAATCAGATAATTATTTCTATTTTATTTTTGCTTGTGTGTATATATGTGTAATATGGTGTGTGTGTTATATGTATATGTATGTTCCCTTGCACTACCCCATATATTCGCCTCTGGGAAAGGTCAGACTTCATTGTTCTTCCACATACTCTCATTTTGAGTCTAATTCTCTTACTGATATTTGAGGTTGCTGTTTGTTGTGAGTCCCAATGTCCCCCTTTGCAGGACTAGGGTTACAGGCATATGTGGACATGCTCAACTATTTCCGTAGAATCTGGAGATTCAAATTCTGTAGTTTCAGACCCCTGTGGTTGCATGAGATGCACTTTTAGCTTCAAAGCCATCTCTCCAGCCTCTCCAACCATTTCTTAAACCAGTCTTACATTTGTAAGCCATCTAAGATATCACCTCACAAGATACTATCCTTGACTCTTTTCCAAGTTGGTGTTTCCACACACAACATTGTACATACATTTCTAGTTTTTAAGACGTTGGAAGCAGGCAAATGAAGGAAAAGGAAAGCAGAGCTGGTTCTGAACGTAAGGAGGATAGATGATTTTTGAATATATTAAGCTTTTTCTCTAAGAATTTAGATATAAGCACCACAAGATGTCATTTTAGAACCATGGGTTTAACAATAATAGAAATGGTGACAGATCCAAGTGTTGGGGAAGATGTTGCATGGTAGGAACCCTCATGCACTGTTGGTGGGAGTATAAGCTGGAACAGTCACTAAAGAAGATGATTTGCATGCCTCACAACTTAGCATTTCTGCTTTCTGATAGGCCCAAGAGCTATGTATTTCAAACTTAGCATACATCATATAATGATCTGGAGAGCTTGCTACAATAGATTGCTGGCCCTCCCTGCAGAGTTTCTGATTCAATAGGTCTGTGATGGGAACTGGAAAAAAAACTTGGGCTAGACAGATTGCTTAGTGGTTAAGGTGCTTGCCTGCAAAGCCTAAGATCTCATGTTCTAATTTCCAGGTCCTATGTAAATCAGATGCATAGTGATGCAAGCACACAATGTCACACATGTGTACAAGGTGGCACATGCATCTGGAATTCATTTGCAGAGGCTGAAGGCCCTGGCATGCCCATTCTCTCCTCCCTCCCTCTCTCTCTCTCTCTCTCTCTCTCTCTCTCCCTCTATCTCTCAAATTAAAAAAAAATAATAAGGTTACATTTCTTGAACTCCCAGGTGGTGCTCATACTGCTGATCCTGTGGCTATGCTTTGATAACTAACTAGAAGAATTTCTGCCAGTGCTTATGAGATGTTCACAAATATGTCTGTAACATCATAGCTTATAGTAGCATGAACCTAGACACATCTGAAGTATTCACTAACAGCAAGGTAGAGAAACAATGCACCAAGAGAGGTGGTATAGAGCTGTGAAAATTAATCAACTGGAGCTCTACAAATTACAGGTAAATCTCATATATAACTTTGAAGAGGGGAAAAGCTTTGCAGAAGAATATATACCCTGTGATACAACTAGTTTGAAAATATGTAAATCCATACCATAGTTGTTTAGTAGTACATACATAGCCAGTGGTAATCCAGTATTCAAAGTGTGGGGGGAAGGGAGAAAAGTGCAACTGGAGAAGCCTAGGCACTCTTACAGTTCTTGAGTTGGGTGGCAAGTTCAAAGGTGTTTGTTATTCTTTTATTTATAGAATATTTTAGTCATTTTGTTTTAAAATAAGTTTATTTTTATTTATTTTTTATTTTTTAATGGTTTTTAAATTTTTTATTTATTTACATGCCAGGAGAGAGAAAGAGAGAATGGGAATAGGTACACCAGGGCCTAGTGCTGCTGTAAACAAACTGCAGACACAAATGCCACTTTGTGCATCTGGCTTTATGTGAGTACTGAGGAATCAAACTCAGGCTGTCAGGCTTTGCAAGCAAGTGCCTTTAACTGCTGAGCCATCTCTCCTGTCCTAAATCAGTTCCTTTTTTATGTGTATTTTGCCTTTCAGTCAGTTACATATTTCCAATTTTATGTTAACTTTCCATAGAATCTTGATAATGTGACAGACACAAATACAAATGTGAGGACAGCCATCCTTTTAAAATAAGGAAAACCTGTAAGTATGTATACAGGGACAGAAAAGCATGAAAACTATCATGTTAGAACGGTATAGGTGTGTGTGTGTGTGTGTGTGTGTGTGTGTGTGTGTGCATGTGTGTGGACTTTAAACAGTCAGGAATTGCTTAACAATAGGAATCCATTCTGAAGATAGTCTGTAGGTGACGTGTCAATTTTGCTAACATCACAGAGTAAATAAACCCTGATGATGTAGGTCATTCACCCTACATGGCCTCTGATGCAAATAGGAGACACAGTAAATACAAGATATACGAAGCTGCTGCTGGGCCAGTGGGCACACTCTTGTACAATATCTTTAAAAAAATATTTGTATACCTGAAAATTTTGAAGATTATTTGGTTTTTAACATTTTCATACATATGTATTTCAGCTTGATCATATGCATCCCACATTGGCATCCATTCCTCTCCCACCTTAGCCCCACTGTACTTCTTCCCACAACTTACCAGCAGCTATGCCACAAAAGGTAATGACTCCCCATCCTTCAGCAACCATTAACTGCCCTGGGTTCCTTAGGGAGGGGAGTGGCCTCTTAAGCTCCTCCCCTATCCACCACAGACCGTTGACTGGCCTCATCATATATGCACAGCTGCTTTGAGTCCATGTGCAGCAGCCCTGTCATGTCTGGCTCACAGGGTTCCACAGCATTCCTCTCCATCCTCCAGCTCTTACCTTCTTTCTGCTCCTTCTTCCACAGTGTTTCTTGAGTCTGGTAGGGAATGATATATATGTCCTATATAAGGCTGATCATTCATCAGTTACTTATTTTCAGCACTTTGACCAGTTATGAGTCTCTGCATTCACCACCTCCCACAGCTGGAAAAAAAAAAAAAACACACACACACACACACACACACACACACACACACACACACACACAAGCAGCTTTTCTAATGATGGCTGAGAGCAGAACTAATCTGTGGGTATGAAGGTAAATATTTAGAAGGTAGTTTGACATGTCTTTTTTAGCAAAACAACAGTAATAGGTTCTCCAAGATAGCATGACTCTATTGCTAACGACATCACATGCTTTAGGTTTGAGCCACTGAAAAATCAAAAAGAACTGAGCTGGAAGCCTCCTCCCTGTTGGCTAGTTGTCCTATTGCTGCAAAGTTTTTTTTATGCAGGCTTCTAGAGGAGAAAAGTCATGAAGTCTTACATAGCCGTAAAATACTGTGAGCTACACAACTGACCACTTATGCAAGATATGCCCAATGGTTCAACAGTGGCATGTCTGTTACGGGAGTAACTAATCATGCTCTGATTTTAATTTGAGGCCTAATCCATTGAAAGGAATTTATGCCTGGTACTTTAAACTTAGTAAAAATCTAATGACTGGGAAGGTCCTAGGTCTTGGGAGGGAAGCTACTACTAATATTTGGTTAAATTGATATGTTATCTCCAGAAAATTACCCTCTAAATACTTATTACTATGCTCATAGGTTAGTGCTTCTCTCACCTTTGGTCAGAGATGCATCTTTTTGCTGTTTGTAGTAACTACTGAAGGGACTCAACACTTGTGAAAGTGTTGTGACTGTTGAGTATTTAATACTAAGTGAGACGTCTATATCAATCCCTCCAAGGCTCAGGCAACATGGTGGAAGAGGAGTCAGTAAGAATGTAAGAGCCAGAAGATGGGAAGGAGTGCTCTGGAATGCTGTCTTCCAGACATGAAGTGCATTCAAGACCTCACAATGACTGTTGTCTCCTGCACAATATTGGGCCCATCACAGTTTTTCATGGATGGCAAAAAAAAAAATTCAAAGAGGGACAAGTTGAAAAGAAGGGATTTAGTGGATGGGGGTGGGTGAGGAGAGACAAGAGAAGTCAACAGGAGGAGTTATAATCAAAAAATTATATGTACATGTGTAAAAATTCTCAATAAAAAAGTTTTTAAAAACCTGCCAGGGGGTATGGCACATGCCTTTAATCCCAGCACTTGGGAGGCAGAGGCCATGAGTTTGAGGCCACCCTGAGACTATATAGTGAAGTCCAGGTCAGCCTGGGCTAGAGTGAGACCCTACCTTGAAAAACACAACAACAAAAAAGTTTGTGACAACTCAAAATAATAGTAGGTTATCCTCTAGAGCCTATGGTCTTCCATTCCATGGGGTTTTGACCTACAACAACTTTTTTCTAATTTTTATATGGATTTCATTATGCCATTTTCATATACACAGATCATTGTACTTTGCTTATATTCCCCCCATTGCCGCTCCTCACAATAAATACTTTCATAACTAAATATATTTTAAAATAAGAATACAAGTATAGTCAAGTAAATATCAAAATAAATAACAATCATTTATTATTTTCAGGAACATGTGCATAATTGCATGTGTTTTTCTTTTGTACTACTAGAAGTACCTTAGTTTTATTCACATGGCGTTGCCACAAACTTGCATAGCATTTAGTGCTAGGATATGACGATTGCTAAAATATCACTAAGTGACAAGATTGGTTCAGTCCGTCATAATTTTGTGGCACCACTGTTGTGTATGAGACCTATCCTTGTTGAAAGACCTTACTTGAGGCATTGACTATGTTTTTAAACATCTTTATGTATTTCTGAGTCATTAATTAAAAACTGGCAGGAGGGTCTTGAGAGATGGCTCAGTAGTTAAAAGACACTTGCCCGCAATGCCTAAGAGCCCAGGTTCAATTCCCCAATACCCACGTAAAGCCAGATGTACAAGGAGGCACATGCATCTGGAGTTTGCTTGCAGTGGCTAGAGGCCTTGGTGCACCCATTCTCTGTCTTGCCTCTTCTTATAAATAAATAAATAAATAAATAAATAAATAAATAAATAAAATACTTTTTAAAAACTGGCAGGGAAAAATGAATAAAATGGAATGAGCAGGCTGGAGAGATGGCTAAGTGGTTAAAGGTGCTGTTTGCAAAGCCTGCCAGCCTGAGTTTGGTTCCCCAGGACCTACATGAAGTGGTACAAGCATGTATGATTCCAACACACCTAAGACAATGGGAAGTGAAGGCAGAAGAATGCAAAGCTCATGGACCAGCTAGTCTGGTGATAATGTGTAGCAGCAATGGGCTCTATCTCCAAGAAAGTGGAAGTTGAGGTTGTTTCTTACACACACACACACACACACACACACACACACACACAAATAAATAATATTTTTTTAATGGAATGGTTGGAAATGGGAAGAAATGAGAGTTTTTTAAATTGTATTGATTTTTTTATAAAAAGGTTGCACACATAGACTCCCTCTTTCCCCCTTCCCAATTCTGCTGAGGGTCTTTAGTGGGGTTATTGGTATTCATTGTGGGGACCAAGAGTCCTCAGTCTCTGCAGGAATGGGGGAAACATGGTGTTTCAGACTAGTCTCACCCACCCTGGGGCTCTTACAATCTTTCCTCTCCCTCTTTCACAATGCTCCCTGAGCTTTGGTTGGCAAGATAGACACCTGATTTAGTGTTGCTTTCTTTGTAGACTCTGGATCTCTGTTTTTATGAGGTTTGAGTGACCACACTGTTTATCACCATTTCCTTGGAACTGGTGGTTAGGCTGGCCTTGAGAGCACTATTTGTGTCACTGTTTCCCTTGTGATGGCTTCTGCTTCTGGGTCCAGGCAGATGAAGTTTAGAGGTGATCCATATCCTGATAGACAGTTGCCTCTCCCTTTTTGATGTATTGACATATCCTTATTCTTGCCCATATTCTCCATCCATAAGATAGAACAGATTCTCCAACCAAAAGTGAGAACAGTTTAAATAAAAGGGGATAAACCTGGTCATTAGAAAGATATATTGGTGTGTCTATTCATAGCTATAGAGCAGTGCAGGTTCTCTCTGGAGCCTATTGGTTTCCTATACTAGGGAATATGGCTTGGTTCCCAGAGCCAGATATGAATTCACACCCATGGAATGGGTCTCAAGTCCTATCCGTGAGCAGTTGGTTACCTACATTGGCTGTGTGCCACTATTGCACAATTGTATACTTCTTGCTCTATTGGTTGACTTTTGTATCTGGAAGGATCTCCTGCTTAATCAGTCAGTTGGCAACTTTTATTCTCCAGCTGCTCTCATATCACTTTCCAGCACCGTGAGGACTAACATGGAGGGAACTGGATTCCCTCTCAGTTCCATCAACTAGAAGTCCAATGTGCTATCCATTGTGCCACACAGCTACCTCCCTCTCATTTCCAGCATGATCACTTGATATTCTGTAACTACAGGCTGTGGTGTCTTCTGCAATAGTGACTTATCTTTTAGCTCTTGCAGGTAACCAAGTGCTTTGGCAATAGCCTGTATTATTTTGGGGGCCTCATGACTCCCTGACCAACAGCTCACTGTGAGGGGGAACCCAAGCTTGGCCCTGGGAAATAACAGTCAGAACCCATGGTTTTAGGGTAATGCCTTCTCCACCTTTTAAGGAGCTCTTCTGTTTAGCCGCATCCCCTGCCCCCACATTGAGGTTAATGACTTGTAGTGTTGTATCCCAGAAGAAGGTTACTAAGGGTTTGATTCATGTTGCCATTAATTTTGTGTATCCCCCCGTGCTCCCTTCTTCTACTAGGCCTTTCTTTCTTTCTTTCTTTCTTTCTTTCTTTCTTTCTTTCTTTCTTTCTTTCTTTCTTTCTTTCCTTCTTTCTCTTTTTCTTTCTTTTTCTTTCATTTATTTATTTGAGAGACAGAGAGTGAGAGAGACAGACAGGCAGACAAACAAACAAAGAATGGGTGTGCCAGGGCCTCCAGCCACTGAAAATGAACTCCAGATGCATGTGCCACCTTGTGCATCTGGCTTACATGGGGAATGGGGAATCAAACCTGGGTCCTTAGGCTTCATAGGCAAATACCTTAACTGCCTTAATTGCCAAGCTATCTATCCAGCCCTCTTTCTTTCTTTTCACTGATCATTGACTTATTATCCAGTAGCTTTTCTTCCCTCCCTTCCCCCATTATTTCCTCTTTTTCCTATCTTCATTCTAATGCCATGTTCATGTTGTAGATATTTATTATGGCTTACAATTAACTGATACTAAACATGGTTAGGAACTGCATATGAGAGAGGTCATGCAGTATTTGTCTTTCTGAGTCTGTGTGACCTCACTCGGTATGATTTTTTCCAGGTCCTTCCATTTTCCTAGTTAGATTGTTTTATTTTTCCTTACTGCTGAGTAGAATTCCATTGTGTATGTGTACCACATGTTCATTACCCATTTATTTGTTGATGGGCATCTGGGCTGCTTCTTGCCTATTGTGCATAGAGCAGCAATAAAAGTAGTTGAGCAAGTGTGTCTGTGATATATAGTACAGTCACTAGGATGTAAGCCCAAAAGAGGTATAGCTGAGTCAAATGGTAGTTCTATTTTCAGCTTTTGAGGAGTCTCTAATCTGATTTCAATAGTGGCTGTACAATGGATAAGGGTTCCTCTTTCCTCGCACCCACACCAGCGTGTGCTGTCATTTGATTTTTTTGATGGCTTCCCTTCTGACTGAGTTGAGATGGAATCTCATAGTCATTTTAGTTTGCATTTCCCTGATGAGTAGGTATGTTGAACATCTCCTTAGATGTTTTATGGTCATCTGTATTTCTTCCTTTAGGAAATGTGCAATTCCCTGCCCCATTTTTTTAAGTGGGTTTTTTTATTGTTTAGTTTTTTGAATTTTTTTGTAGATTTTAGATATTAAACCTTTGTCAGAGTATTGCCTGTGAAGATTTTCTCCCATTCAGTAGGCTGTCTATTGACTGTTGCTGGTTTGCTTATCTGTACAATAGCTTTTTATTTTCACGAAGTCCCAATTTTTTACCTAATTCCCTGAGCCACTGGAGTCTTGTTCAGAAAGTCTTTCCTTACGCCTGCTTCTTGCAGTGTTCTCTCTACTTTCTCTTCTGGTCAATTTGGAGTTTCAGATTTTATATTAAGATCCTTGATCCATTTGGAGCTGATTTTAGTGCAAGGTGAGAGAAGGGATCCAAATTCAGTCTTCTACATATGGCTACCCAGTTTCTCCAGCACCATTCGCTAAAGGTGTTGTCTTTGTTCCAGTGAGTGCTTTTGTCAAAGATCAGATAGCTGTAGTTACTCGAACTCATACTTGTATCTCCAATTTTATTCCATTGATCAAGGTGCCTATTTTCATGCCAGTACCATACTATTTTTATTACTATTGCTTATAGTATAGCTTAAAATCAGATATGGTGATACCATCAGAGATGTTCCTTTTGCTGAGTACATTTTTGGCTATTTAAGGCCTTTTGTGCTTCCATATGAATTTTTAAACTTTTTTTTTCTAACTCTGCACAGAATGTTGTTTAGGAACAAATGATAGAAAGTATGTTAGGGTGACAGGCTTAGGCCAGGAAAATCATAATTTCAAGGCCTGCCAAGGCAACTTAACAAGATCCTTTAAATAAAAAGTAAAAGGTGGCTGGAAATGTAGTTCTATGGTAGAGTGCTTGCCTGGGTTTAATCCCCAGTACTGAAGAAAAAGCAGGAAGGAAGGAAAGAAGGAAGGAAGGAAGGAAGGAAGGAAGGAAGGAAGGAAGGAAGGAAGGAAAGAAGTAAGTTAGAGGATTCATATATTCCATGGGAAAACGAAGACCAGGCAGTTAGGAAGAACAGGCAAGGATGGCCTTGCTCCCTCTGTTGCTCCAGCAGCTCTCTGAAGGGACCCAAGAAAGCAGATCTTGAGGGTGATGGGTTGGTATTTGCAGCTTTGGTGAATAGGATGGAGAGAGAAATGGTTTCAAGTCTGAAGGAGGATAATCCTGTTGCCTCCAAAGCCCTTGTGGCAGTTTTTAATCCCTTGGAAATTTGAAGATTGGCTGGAGGCAGAGTATAACAATGGGGGACAGAATGATGGGCATCACTACAAGGGGATAGAGTGCTGACATTTAAGGGAGAAGCACACAAAGGGATTTTTGAGAAGTGGAACAGCAAGTCATGTCAGTATTATGTGGCTCAGTGGGTTTGAGGCTGGTAAGGGACTGAGCTAGAATACTATGGGGACACAGATGTGGTGAGAGCCTTTGGAATCCAGCAGTCTAAGGAGTTAGCAAGACAGGCCTTATAATCAAACAGGAAGAAAAAAGTGAGTGCTTGATAATGGCTGTGGTACCCAGGTAGAGTTCTCACCATTTGTTCGTGAGCAAGAAACTAAGATTAAAGGACTTGAGTTCTGGGCAAGAGCAGGGAACAAAGGTCCAGGAAGACAGTCAGAGGTAGTAGAACAGGGTTCTGTGTTCAGATACTTCATACTAGCTATCTGATCTTGGCTACATCCTTAACCTTTCCCAGCCTCTTTCCCATTTTCAGACTGAGAATAACCACTTAGCCTTAGAAATAATAAGCATTTAGTGGCAACTGATAACTTCTGGGAGAGGGGGAGTCATGTCCTTCAGAGGTGTAGCCCCTGGTGGGGTGTCCATTCTCCCATCTATGATCATACAAATGACCCTAATTAACTTAGTCAAAAAGGGAATGGAAATATAGGATGAAGATTAAATGGGAAGAAGCAGGGTTTTAGTAGCAGGGGGAGGGAAGGGGAAGGGGAAGGAAGATGAGAGGAGATAATTGAGGGAGGAGTGGGATCAAAATGCATTATATACATGCATGAAAATAACGAAAGAAAAGAAAGAACCAGTGAGCATTAAATGTGACCATGGATGAAGTGTTTACCAGAGCTTCTGGTGCACACCGTAGGTACTAAATAAATATAATATCTCTCTTTAAAGTCAAATATTCTTGGCTGTCCAGTATGTAGTTATGGCCAGCATCACACTAGTGAAAGGGGAAGTGTCTTTGATCCCAGACCTCTGATAGAGTCATGAACTGAACCAGATAGAGCCAGGAATAACAGGCAAGCAAGGATAGTGTGCTCACAACACAAGACAAAATCTTTCCTGTCAATGTCACTGAGTAACTCAGAGGCAGCCCTGAGGAAGAAGTCCCTGCAGCATTGCTTGAAGAACTTTATTCATGGTGAGGAAGGTTAAACAATATTGCTACAGGCTGGGAACTTTCAAAGAAAAAAAAAAGTTTGTGGTGTCGCGCACCTTTAATCCCAGCACTCAGGAGGCAGAGGTAGGAAGATTACTGTGAGTTCAATGCCACCCTGAGACTACACAGTTAATTCAGGTCAGCCTGGACCAGAGTGAGACCCTACCTCAAAAAAAAAAAAAAAAAAAAAAAAAAAAAAAAAAAAAAGTTTGGACAAATACTCAGTCTCTTGGATTTTGGTCTTTTTAATTGTTAGCCTAGCTCTAGAAAAAAGGTTTATGAACTGTGTCTAGGAAGCAATCTCAGATACCTCTTAGAAGAAGGAAATGGGTATGCTCTGAAACCAGTAGCTAAGGTAAAACAAAGCACAACAAAACAAAGAAATAAATAAAGCAACCAAACCAAAACAGCAATAAAAACCCATTTATGATCACAACTGTCCTTAGACAGTATTTAGAACATATGTAAGGTTAAAGGTCAGCAATTTGCCAAAAGAATAGAAACACAGAGTATCAAAGAGATATTAGAATATCCCTGTTCATAAAATTATTCACAGTGACGAGATGAAATAGTCCAAATATCCATCAATGGATGAACAACAAAATGTTTGTACAGGGCTGGAGAGCTGGCTTAGCAGTTAAAATGCTTGCCTATGAAGCTAAAGGACCCATGTTTAACTCTCCAGTCCACATAGGCCAGGCACACAAGGCGATGCAAGTGTGTAAGGTTGCACATGCACACAAGGTGGTGCATGCATCTGGAGTTTGTTTGCAGTGGCTGCAGCCCTGATGTACCAGTTCTCTCTCTCTCTTTCTTGCTCTTGCTCTCAATCTCTCACATAAAAAAGGCCATTCTGTTGGGCTTGCCTCAAAAAAGAAATGTTTGTACACAGGCATTGGAATATTAGTCATTCTTTAAAAAAAAAAAAAAAGCAAGGAAGAAAGAAAATTAAGCCAGGCATGGTGGTGCATGCCTTTAATACGAGCACTTGGAAGGCAGAGGTAGGAGGATCACCATGAGTTCGAGGCCATGCTGAGCTACATAGTGAATTCCAGGTCAGCCTGGACTAAAGTGAAACCCTACCTCAAAAAAACAAACAAAAAAATTAAAAATATTTTATTTACTTATTTGCATGCAGAGAGAGACAGAGAGGAGGAGGGAGGGGGGGAGAGAGAGAGGAAATAGGTATGCCAAAACCTTCAACCGCTGCAAACAAACTCCAGATGTGTGCACCACTTTGCGCATCTAGCTGTATGTAGCTACTGAGGAATTGAACCTCGGTCATTAGGTTTTGCAGGCAAGCACCTTAACTGCTGAGCCATCTCTCTAGCCCAGGTTTAGCTTTTCACCCACACAATGTACTTAGATGTCACAGGAAATACCTGATGCACAGACTATTTTAGGACAGTTTCCACATTCCTTCTTTTAGAACATCAACACACACACACACACACACACACACACACACACACACACACACTGTGGCTCTCTGAGATTTTAGGAGGAGTTGAATAAAAGTTGAGTCTGCATCCCCCCGCTACAGAACAGGCTTCTAATCAGTGTAGTGGTGGTGTGTCAACAAGAGAAGCAGAGAGCCATTGCTCAGCCTTCAACCACAGCCATGATCCTCATAAACTTTGGTTCACAAACAATGGACATCCTATCATCCTAACAGAAAAATAAATCCTTCATCCCTCTAAAAAATTACCTTTAGGCATCAAATTGTTATCTCCATTCTCGTTACCTACAGTTGGGAGAGAAACCGAGTTTCATATGCTGAGCATGTTTGTGTTCCTAGGAGCACTGGTGGGCCTTGCCCCCAGGATGTGGTCAATAAATGGTTATTGAATTTAGAGCGTCCTTCTTCCCAATCGCTGAGGTTTAATCTATTTCCAATTCAGAATGCCTATTAACTTTTCAGTCTTACTAAGCCTTTTAAAAAAAATCCATTTGGGGATGTGTTTAAAGATTTCACAGCAAAAATTATTATAATGATTAAGAGAGAACTGTTAACGGAAGCATGCTTATTCAACACACCAGTAGCCATTGGTAAAATGTAATTTAATTTAATCATTTAAATTTACAATGTTAATGTACAAGAGCATATTTCTCTCAAACCACAGGTTAACACACACTAAAGAGCAACGCTGTTAGAGGAGCAGAGGAGCTCGGGGAACTTTGCTGTCTGAATAAAAGCAAGGCACTCTCCATTAACAGCGGGTGAATTCCTGATTTCTGCCCACCACAGAGGGTGGGTTCACACTGAGAGAGCGCTCCCACAAGGGGAAGAATCATCTGCTTTAATGCTTCCTGTCCTCTTCGGAGCTAATGTAGTCGTCCACTCTGTACACACTTGTGTGTCAACATTAAGACAAAAAAGAAAAGTTGAAATGATAGATGACTTGGGAGGCTCTCATAGTTGTACAAACTATGGGAGGCAGAGGAACACTGGCTAAGTATAATCTTCCTTTTCAGTACTAGTGTCTGGACCTTTAACTAAAAAAGCATCATTATGTCCACATACCAATAGATACGATGTCTAAACAGTCCTTTCCTTTAAATCTGATGGGTGTAAAAATAAAAAGGGATAATATTTCTCTAGGGCTCTATGTTTTTGTTTTTGCTTTACTTCTGCTGTACAGACATGACAAAAACACGGATTAGCTTTCCAAATACTCATGGTGCACAAGAAGGTTATGTATACACAGTACTTCTAATTTATTCAAATTCAATTTGAATTTGGTCTGAAGCGATCGTGTATGAAATGTTAGCTTTCCTGATATTTAATAATGTTTATTATGTTTGCATATAAGCTCAAAAATTAATGCAAAAGTACTACTTTATTCATGGCTATCTTCAGGTAAAATGTTAATATTGGTGGTTATGTTCCAAAGCCTATTTTCTTATAGATGCAGTAAGTTGAGCAAAAATAAGACTATAGAAAACAGATGAAGTCGTAGTCAGGATTCTATGACTAGCTACTTGACCTTGGGTTGTTCTTTACCCTTCAGTGGGCCCCAGTTTTGTCTCCTGTGAATTTCAGGAGATTGGACTGGATGACAAGCCAGGCTCCTTCCAAGTCTAACATTTCAGAATGCTAACATTCCAGGCCCTATCATCTTGATATAAAAATAACAATCTTTCACAAAAGCTCACACAAACATAACACATGATCAAATATCAGAATGATTTGCAGAGGATATGATTTGTTATCTGGGTTATACTTTGCAGCAATTAGGCAATTCATTTGGCATGTTTGATTGTATAATTTAATGACAATATAAACAGCATAGTTTTGTTACTTTTTTTTTTCTTTAAAAAGACTAAAGCAAAAATGAATTAAAGCTAACAGAAACTACTGTGACATCAGTTTGACATTCAAAGTTTCTTAGCAAAATGGCCAAAGATAGTTTGACTTGATACAGAGTATATAATATAAAGACTTTTAGACCTAAAAATTTTCAAACATCATTCGAATTTAGCAAAACATAAGCAAAATTGTCATATCAAAGTGCTAAACAGTACTGCCTTAAAAGTCACTGCAAATGAACCATAAAATAACGGCATGGGAAGTGACATTTATTATACAAATGGTTAATAAAAAGACACATTATAAATATATACGTAACCTGCTATATTTATATATATTTGCTTATTTAATTTCTAATCAGTGTATTCAAGTCACTGTGAACACCCCATTTGATTATTTTGTAACTCAGCCTCCAGGAGCTGGTGGTTTTGCAATAAATACAGGCAAAGCTATTACAGTATAACGTGCATACAAATGTTCATACAAATAAGGACACTATGCAACAAAGTACCTCATAATAATATGGCATTAACAGTAGAAACATACAAAAGGGAATACGAACACGGAATGTTGAAACGCAACCCACTAATCTTTTCTAGTTCTCACATTAATACTATTTTTTAAAGAAGACTTGCTTGCTCTCCAAAATTGTTTTTTCAACCAGTAACAAAAATTAAATTATATATATATATATGTATATATATAAATCCTTATTATCCCTGGTGCTTACCCTGTATGACCCAGTTCCTACTTATTTGCATGTACTCATCTGGGGATCAGACACTTGACTGATTCAACCGGCACTCCTTGAATTTCTGAAAGGCTGCATCAGTAAGCTGGAACAAGTGAAGCAAGCATACAGAACATAACCAATGCCATTGCATACACTTTATAATCTGATTCCCCTTCAGGACACCTGGACAGTCGGCAAGGATCAAATTCCATCAAGAATGGCCTAAAAGTCTTAGATGGGCCATACTTCCAAAGGGTTCTACAGGGCAGGTGGATCAAGCCTTTGCTAGGACAATTAGCATGGCATTTGCTAACATGACTGCCTCCTTTTATATTTCCATATAAAATAAAGGAGAGTTCATCAACAAGACTTAATAAGACAGCACTTTAAAAAATTGCACTTGTATATGGAAGCGAACAGCCATTATCATTTTGCTATGTTTGATTTGTAGATAATCTTCCATCTTTTGTCATTTGTTAAAATAAAGAATGTAAGAAAAGGGAATTTCTGCCTTGTTTGTACCACATACGTACACTGGATACAGGAAGTGTATCCTAAAGTCTTAAGACACATCCTACCCTGGTGAACAGCCCTTGGCCGTTCATATTTTTAAATACAAAGCAATAATAATTGTATTCCCCAGAAAGAGTTTTAAGACAGGTATATGATCCTTTTTTTTTTTGTTTGTTTGTTTGTTTCCTGCTAGGATAACATCATCCAAAAGTGCTTTGTTAGCAATTTCTTAGAAAAGTCTCATGAACTATATACCCCTCCCGGCCCACCCTCCAAAGCCTAAATATAAAACACAACTCCAACACAAGACTCTGCAAGTTTTCTGGCTTTAGGTTGTAAGGAAAGGTGCCAGGAACAAAACAAAAACAGTCTGTTTTCTACAGGAGCTGTTTCTTTCTCTGAAGGTCAGATAGAAAATGGTAGGCATCCAGACCCATCCTTTTATGTGCCAGCAGAGGAGGTGGCTCCTGGCTTAGGCTGCTCTGGCTTAAAAAGGCAGGGTATCTAGGAAGAGCTTGTCAATGACAGAAGGCGGAGACACCAAGTCTTCCAGCTTCAGGTAGAAAATACGCTGGAGGCCCTGGGTGCAGATCTTCCTCAGTTCTACCAGTGCACGCAGAACCTTGGGCTCGGAGGGCTCCAGAGCCTGTCCCTTACTCTGGTGGTCTTTTAAGCTGCTTGTGATCTTGTTGCATAGCTCCTCCACTTTCTTTGGTTCTTTTAACCCATGTCGTTCTGCAGAAGGATAAGGAAGGGTAAGTTTAGGAAGCAGCTCTTAAGACACTGTGAACCCCCCTAATCAGCAAGGTTTCTGCCATCTGGGGATGATCTTTTATAGTCAAAGCACCTGCTAGAAGGTGTAGCTACTAGGGTTTGAAGCCTTGCCACTTAATTCACTGCATGCCCTTACTTCTGAGTCTCAGTTTCCCTATGAGATGAAGGCAATGATCATATTCCATTCCAGGTTTCTGGGAGGACCAACTTAGGTGGATAACACAAGTGATGCCCACAGTTCTTGGCATATAGCCACTCTGAATGCACTACATGGCAGTTATTATTTTGCATTCATTATCCTGCTGAGGTCTCACAAAAGCCCTGACAATGGGCAGCTCCTTTTCAGAGTGACATGGAAATACACCCAAGCAAGTGAATGAATGTCCCCATCTTGACAAATTCACTTGAAGGAGGTAGAGAAGCTGCCCATTCTGGTCGCTAATGCAAGGGCTGCCCCTGAAGACCCAATCCAAAGTACATTCTTGTGTTTTCATGCTAACCAGCATTGGGAAGAAGCCACCTTTTCTTTCTCTTTCTTTACTTCTCCCCTCAAAACACCTATTGACAGACACTTGGTACTTTGTACAAAATACACAAGTCCTCATCCTCCTGCTGTGGGGATAGAAAAGCCACAGCAAAGAGGGAGAGGCCCAGAGAATGCAGGGCAGGCAGTTTCCAAGGCATCAAGACATGGATACCTGAAAGGGTTTCCATGTTAAATAGTATGGTCACTGTGACATATAAGATTGAATGGTTTTCCCACACATACAGTTGCTAAAAGCTGGCAGTCGAATCCTATCTTTGAGGTAAGATAAATTTTCTTGTTGTTGTTGTTGTTAAGGAACACTATTGTATCTCACTGTGATAAGGGAGAAGCCAAACTCTGATAGAACTCCCTTGGCTCTTCCTTAGCTTTTAGATAGGATCACCTCTTTAAGGGAAGAACTTGACCTCTATTGTCCCAAAGTTTCCTCTCTCAGTATATCTACATGTAAAAATTAGAATTCTTGAGGCTAGGAAGTTAATTCAGTGGTTAGTAGCACTTGCTGGGCAAGCATGATGACCAAGCATCCTTATCTAATTTCTCCTAGATTTAGTTGTTCTATTTGGAGGCACTTTTTAAAAAATATATTTTTTAAATTTTTATTTATTTGTTTTATTTATCTAAGAGACAGAAAGAGGAGAGAGAGAGTGGGGTGGAGAGTATGGGAGCACCAGGGCCTCCAGCCACTGCGGATGAACTCCAGATGCATGTGCCCCCCCCCATTGTGCATCTGACTTACGTGGGTCCTAAAAAAATTATTTAGGGCTGGAGAGATGGATTAGCAGTTAAGGCACATGCCTGAAAAGCCTAAGGACCATGGTTCAATTCTCCAGGTCCCATGTAAGCCAGATGCATGTGGTGGTGTGTGCATCTGGAGTTTGTTTGCAATGGCTAGAGGTCATGACGCACTCATTCTTAATGTCTATCTCTCTCCCTCTCTCTGTCTCTAATGAATAAATAAATAAAAATAAAATCATTTTTAAAAAAATATTTATTTATTTATTTATTTATTTATTTATTTATTTATTTAAGAGAGAAGAAGTGGCAGAGAGAGAGAATAGGTGTGCCAGTGCCTCTACAGCCACTGCAAATGAACTCCAGATGCATGGGCCACCTTGTGCATCTGGCTTATGTGGGTTCTTAGGCTTTGCAGGCAAGTGCCTTAACTGATAAGCTATCTCTCCAGCCCTGAAGGCATTTTTTTTTGTTAGAAATATTATTTCTCTAAAACAAAAGCAAAAGGAAGCACTGACCTTTTTTTTTTTTTTTTTTTTTTTTTTTTTTTTTTTTGTCTTTTGCCCAGATAAAAGGGGCCTGGCAATCAGGGACTCTCCTTATTCCCAGCATGGCCAGTTGTATATGACTTGGACAAGTTCTTCCCTCACTAGGACCCCATCAAGGGAGGAGGAGGAGGTTTAATTTAATGACCTCCAAGGTCTCTTCTAGTGCTGATATATTACAATGTATTAAAATACAACCAAAAAATTGCTGGCAGTGTCTCAGAGGATTATAACTTGCAAGTGTCTTGATTTAATGAAACATTCTACAGAGAAAGAAGTCCTGGGTTTGGAGTCAGACCTGAGTCCGTGTCTGGTTCCATCCCTTATTAGCTATTTGACTTAATTTCTCTAGGGCTCAGTGTCTTCATAGGAAAATGGGAATACAGGATTGAAGATACACAAGCATTTGTTGTATTCTTCCTGTTCCTCTCAAATATTACACAATAAATTGACAAAAAAAAGTGTGATTATAATATCTCCCAGAAGTAGTTGGGAGGCCCAGCTAAGCTGATGTTACAGGAAAGTCTTCTGTCACCTGTATAGTGCTACACACTGGAATGGCCAACACGTAAGATGATGATTGACACTTGTCAAGATGAGTGGCAACTATAAGGTTAAA
Organism: Orientallactaga sibirica; assembly: GCA_036365145.1. Lineage (NCBI taxonomy): Eukaryota > Metazoa > Chordata > Mammalia > Rodentia > Dipodidae > Orientallactaga > Orientallactaga sibirica. Next base: position 13,681,774 of record JAEOAD010000001.1, read on the forward strand.
GGCAGGCAATAATGCCTCTAACTACAAACTCTGAAGTACTTGACTTTGCTAATAGGAAACTCTGAGTTCATCTGCCCCTCTGCAAATCTTCCCCTCTCCCCATTGGTATATCTTTACTAAATACATACATAGTTCCTGGGTTTCAGTCTCAGGAGAGGCACTGAAGAGAAAACTTCAAAAGAAATCCTGCCTGTGATGGTGTTCTGCCTGAAGTTTTATTTGTTCTCCCAAAAGGATAAAGCCAGGCTGCAAATTTGGCAGTAAATTTCAAGAGCTATAAAAACATTCATAGCTTCTGACCAAGTAAATCCCACTCTTGGGAATTTATTCAAAGAAAAATTCAACAGAAAATAAAATGGAATACATGGAGGCATTTGGTATAGCATTATCTATTACCACCCCCACCTCCGTCCAAGAACCAAAACAAATGACAAAAGACTGGGAAAAGATGAAGGCCCAAGGAACAGGGAGCTGTCAAGTAAACTGTGGTCCTTACAGTGGAAGACAAGTGCAATGACTGAAAAACAACATGGAGAAACTGGATGACACCTAAGCTCTGATTTCATCTATGAACATCATTTTTTCTTCATAAGGAGAAGGAAAAGAAACAAAATATGAAAATATTTATGCTAATTGGGTAGCTCTCTGACCTTTCTTTTGAAAAGTCCAGGTTACTGCTATTTGGAGAATAATGTTAAAATAGAACAAGATTGAAAATAAGGTTTTGTGAAGCCTATACCAAGTATTATCTTGCTGATCTTAAATTCTATTAATATTGGGATATATCGAATTAAGTTTATAAGCTAGTGAGAGAAGCTTTTCTCAGAATAAAATGCCAGTCCATTAACTGAAGCTTTCCCTCCTCCCAGGGCCTTGTGTCTGATACTGTATGCAAGGTTCCATATTCATTATCAGGATGAAGAAACTGAGCAATTGGATGGCTGTGTTTCAGGAGGGGGTTGATTGTGGAAACTCAGAGCCAGACTTTCCCGTGGCCAAACTCACAGAAGGGGCCTCGGAGTTTTCCCTGCTCTCCAGCCAGTTGTGACTGCTCAATAACTATGGCAACCATTATTTATTCAGTGAATTCAAGTGGAGATCGATACCTCCTGCCAGCTGGATCAACCGAGGTCTGGAATTCCTTGAGGAATTCAGAGACACTCCTGTTAGAAGCCAAAGGCACCTCAACCCTCCTTTGTTGTTTTGAACAGCTACAGGATTTGTGGCTTCTTTACTTTCCAAAGGAAGTAAGATAAAATTTAGACTCCATGCAAACTCCTGCCCGCATCCAAAAGGTTTTCAGACCACCAGGCAGTCCCCCAGTGTCTAGGACCTTCCTAGTAATTTAAAATTCCTTAAATCCCAATCATTGACATTTAGAGAGAGGGAGCCCCCTTTTTTTCTGCAGCTTGGCAAACAGCTATAGTGCTGATACACAGAGAGTTCATAAATACAAGGGGGATTGGATATTGAGATTTTTTTTCCTTTCCTAGACAAAATGGGGGCTGTAAGCTTAGTGGTAGAGTAATTGCTTTGCATGTGTGAGATCCTGGATTTGATCCTTAGCACTGAAAAAAATTGTTCCCCACTTCTGCCCCCACCCCACCATTTAACAAAACAAGACTTTGGGTATTTCTTGTATTTTTATGTCTATAATATTTTTCCTGTACTTCAGTATTTTAACTCAGGTATTGTGTTTCCAAAGTTCAAAATACAACTTACCACAGTGGCTAAGTAATGGATATATGGACACTGTACATATAAAATAGGAGGAATATGATTCATTTAGTTCAAATGCCCACCTAGGAGATGCCATCGAGTGTGAGGATGCAGCTGGTCTGGGAGGCCTGCTATGCATTTAACACTATACTGTGCTCTTCTACATACCTCATTATTCTCATTCTATATTCTACTTTACAATAGCCCTGCGAACTAGGTAGGAAACAACATTATCTTTAATAAATAAGAAAGCTAAGACTCTGAGTTGTGTGATTTACACGGGGTCAAAATTAGCAAGAGGCTATGTTTTCCATACAAAAATCCACAGATATATGCTATTATACCAGGCTACCTGCCTTCTCTGACAACTTCTTTGTGAGGTGAACTGACCTCTCTATAATTCCCTCCTACCTTCTTTCTGTGTTCCTTAATTAACTAATGGTTAATTACTTTCAACAGCTATGCACTGAGTACCTGTTCTGTGGTGGCTAGCAGGGTCAGAGCAGTGAAGAAAACAGCACATGCTGACCTGTGTGGAGTGAATATGGAAGGACACATTTGGAGTCCTGCGCACTGTGGCTATCCATGCCACAGATGGCTCTGCTGAGCAGAGGACAGGCGGTGGGGGAGGGGCAGGAGACGAGATTGAGGGAAACAACAGACATTTCTGTGTGTGCTCGTGCTTTCCCATCTTCAGCTGGGCTAAGATCTCCTCCTTCTTTAGATCTCAGTAGGAAGCTTCCTTGCGTGCCCCAGGTCTAGATCACATGGCGTTATCTCCCTTTGCAGGACATGATAGTTTGCAAGCAGGTATGTATGTGACAATTGCCTGCGTCTGCCATTAAATGAAAATGCCCTGGAGAAATGGATTGCACAACTTGACATTATGTCTCCTACACCAGGCCTAGTACATCAGTGATGCCCAGTATGTACCTGTTAAATAAATATATAGATGGATACAATAGATACAATAAATGCTAAGGTGTAAATTGTTCAGATCAAATGGGTAGTCTAGGAGTTACTAAGAGGCTTACAACAGTAAAGAACATGATGAGCTTTAAACCTTTCCACTTAGAAACAGACTTCTCTGTACCTCCCAGCTCTGTCTCTTATTAGCTAGCTGACTTTTGTCTGCTTCCACACTTGTAAAACAGGGCTAATAATGGCAATTTCTGTGAGAATTATGTGATCAAGTCCATGTAACGTAGTTGGAATGATGACTAGCATATACTAGGCACTTAATAATAAATATTTGCAAATATCTTCTGAATTTAAAGCTCAATTCATTACCTTCTATTTCAAATCAGTCATGTCTCTGAGTTCATCTGTTCATGGTGGCACAATCTTCCCCATTACTCATATTAATCACTAGCAATTCTTTCCCTGTGGCCCACCAATCTAATCTATTCCTGTAATCTTACGATCTCTAGGATGTTCCCTGCATCTGTATTCTATCAATATCAACTTCTTCTGGACTAGGCTTTCAATATCTGCTATTAGATTATTTTGATAACTTTGGAGTGGTTCCCCTGTTGTGATCCATTGCAGGTATAGCCAAATTTATTTATTAAACAATATTAAAATAACACATGTTAAACTCTTGGCACAGTACCAGCACTATGTAAAAATAGTAGCTATTATTAACTTCAGAGACTCCAATTACCAATAGGTTCCCTTGTTCCTTGCTCTGCAAAAACTGGCCCTAGCCCAGAAGCATCAGCATAAGCTGGGAGTTTGTGAGAAATGCAGGCTCATGGGCCCTGCCCACCTTTCCTAGTCAGATCTGCAACTTAACATGTCCAGTACTATCTATGTATGCCTGAGGAAGCCAGAGGGCCCGGACAGTCCTAGTCCCCAGAAGTTCCTTAGCTCCTTCTCTACCTTGTGTTCAAGTAGTCTATGTTTATTACCTCCTCCCAAAGGCAGCAGCAACCCCCCTCCCCAAAGGACTACACTGTAATTTCAAGTCATTTTATCTTAGTTATAGTGAGCTAAATTTTGCCATCTCTTAGGCTGATAAGAGAAACATCAAATTCTCTTTCTCAGAGTAGAGGACAAGGGTTGAAGAAAGGGGTGGGGAGTAGCTAGCAGGAGTCCCGCCCCTCATCCTCCAGAAGTAACTTCTCTTCTGAAGTCTTAGGGCATTGGCTAACTTGGAGATAATGAACAATTCCAGCTAAGGGGAGAAAGGAGAGGGATAGATTTATCACCGAAACACCAACAAACAGGACTTGCTGCTCTGAGCCACACCTCATTCTCTAGAGAAACATATCACTGCTCCTTACTGGGTCACACATAACACCCTTTACTGATAGATAGTCCCGGCAACACTAAACCAGAGCTGGTCAGGAAGCCTGGGCCAAGGGGTAACAGTGCTTTTCTATACTAAGTAGGTGTCTCTGGCTCTCCAATAAGACAACAAACGCTGAAGGTAAGAAACTGTGTAGCTGGCATGTAACAGATGCCCAATAGATATTTATTGAATTAATTGGAATTGAAATAAGGGAGTTCTTGGGAATTCTGACAATTTTCTAATAATAGTGGTAGGTAAAGTAATTCAGGAGAGCCAGGCGTGGTGGCACATGCCTTGAATCCCAGCACTCGGGAGGTTGAGGTAGGAGGATTGCTGTGAGTTCAAGGCCACCCTGAGACTACATAGTGAATTTCAGGTCAGCCTGGGCTTGAGTGAGACCCTACCTCATAAAAAGCATACTTTGGGGGTGGGGGAGATGACTCAGTAGATAAATCTCTTGCTGCATGAGTATGAGTGCCTGACTTCAGACCCCTAGAGCCCCTGTAAAGCCAAACAGGGAGAAGGGAAGCAAAGACAGGAAAATCCTACAGAAGCTCATGGGCCAACTAGCCTGGTGAACACAGTGATGAGCAATGAGAGCCTCTTCCTCAAACAAGGTGGAAGGTGAGGACTTACACTCAAAGTTGTCTTTTGATCTCCACGTGCTACATGCCCACACTCCCATGGCATGTATGTACACACACACACCAAAAAAGTCTAGACTTTCCAAAGTTGAGAGCCTTTCTAATACTCAGAATTAACGCATTTATTCAACCAATATTGGTCATGTGTCAGTGGTAAGGTAATTTCAAAGATGACTAAGACTTTCTCTGCTTTGGGATTTTTATTTGGACACCAGTGTGTATCCCAAACAAACAATTGTCAATATTATCAAATTGATTTGAACTGAATGACAGAATATTAGGCTCCAAAGAGAAAATGTTCACAAACATGTGTTACATGTAGATGGGGGAAAGAGTAGAGATTGCAATCATAGCTTTTCTAAAGGTGAAGAAATGTATGTTTCATTTATGTTGAAAGACTAAAGTGAAATAAGCCAAGATATACACAATGATTTTTAAAAATGACTGTCCCTGCCTTTAAGAAGCCCATCTAAAAAGATACCCATGCCAGGAGTGGTGGCGCACACCTTTAATCCCAGCCCTTGGGATGCAGAGATAGGAGGATCGCCGTGAGTTCAAGGCCACCTGGAGACTACATAGTGAATTCCAGGTCAGCCTGAGCTAGAGTGAGACCCTATCTCAAAAAAAAAAAAAGATATCCACAATAAATTCTGAATATGTTGCATACATGGAACACATTCCATATTTGTATGGAAGCATGAGAAATTTTATGGATTCTTAGGAGAAGAGCTAGCTCTTCCCAGAAGTATATATGACAAGTAACATTTGAGATATTAATGATGAAGATTTGCATGAAATTTTTTCTCTGCATGGCACTTATCAGCTCATTCATAAAAAACTTACAAATTGGTATTACTATTTGTTATCATCTTAATGTTTGTGACTTCTTCCCTAAATTCATATGTTGAAACCTAAACCTGAATGTGATAATACTAAGGGGAGTTAGTAAGTGATTGTATCGTGGAGGCAGAGCCTTGATGAAGGTGATTTGAGTTCCTACAATAGGAAGACACAGCTGGAAGGCACTGCCTATGAAGCAGAGTGAGCCCTTACCACACACCAAAATTGCTAGTGCTTTATCTAGGACTTCCCAGCCTCCAGAAGTGTAAGCAGCACATTTCTACTGTTTATAAATTAATCTCGGTATAGAATTTTTGTTACAGTCAGCCTAAATGGCTTACAACATTATCTCTATGAGAAATTAAAACACTGGTATTCAGGGGGTTAAAAAATTTATCAAGATCACATAGTTAAGAAGTGGTCAGGTAAAGACTTAAACTTACATCTCAAAATCTTACAACCATACCCCTCTTTTTCAAACTATATGATCTTTTCCTTGCAATGTTTTTTCTTGGGAGGGGGGCTGGGGTATGTTTAGAGATAGCGTTTTAGTCTGGCCCAGGCTGACCTGGAATTCACTATGTAGTCTCAGGGTAGCCTCAAACTCAGAGATCCTCCTACCTCTGCCTCCTGAGTGCTGGGATTAAAGGCGTGTGCCACCACTCCCAGCTCCTTGCAATGTTTTTGATAGCTTTATTTGATAGAGAAACAGGGTACCATTCAGATTAAGCAGAGGAGCTCTGGAATGAGGTGGTAGGGGATGGCATTGTGGGCTCAGCCAAGTATCTGATCCTGCCATGCCACAGTCTCCCTTCTCCTGGTTCTGTCTTCCTTCGCCTTGTCAATCTTAAAGACCCTGCTTCAGTCAGACCAGGAGAGAAAGAGAAAGGAGTCATTGTCTCACCTGATAGAAGACATGAATATGGAAAGGAAAGCCTTGGGGAACTTTTGCAAAATGACATTTGAGCATTCAAGATTCCTTCACTCATCTGGTTCAAAACAGCCTTTTCAACCCTAGTTCCTCTATAGCTACATGGAAAAGAAATGTTTTTACTCTAAGGTTTGGCTATCATATCAGGCCATAGGTATATGTTTCCTAGAATCCACTGTTTACCTGAAAACCCTTTATATTTCTCCAAAGTGCAGGACACACTTCTAGTGCTCTCCCCCAAAGGTAGTGAAGGCATGACCCAGGATGGGTTCATATCTCCCATGCTTATCCCAGAACATACGGACACTCCGTGAGACAGCCTCCGCACCCTAAAAGTTTCTCTTATTTCTCCTCGGGTCATATATGTGATTCAATACCTGCAGAATGCAATTCTGCCAAGCCTGGTCCCCACAAAATGTGCTGGGGTGCTCCATGACCATGCCCTGGCTCTCAAGTCTCTTAGATCTGACACATCTTTTATGTCTTCCCATGTCTAGATGATACTGTTGTGGGAAGTCATCCATGACCAATGCCTCCACCCTTCTTAACTCCCATCCCCGAAGTTAGCAATTATCTAGACTTCCCCTATGTGGAAACTGTCCCTTTTAAGAACCCAAGCACTAACCATAAATTATGCCATATTCATATATGTCTTCTCGGCAGACGATATACTTCCTGGCAGCTGAATCAATGTCTAACTCATCTTCACTTCCCCATACACTGACAGACTGGAACAGTACCTGGCACATATAAGCCCTCAAAACTTATTTGGATGCTTATAAAATGGTAAGTCCATGCTAAAATTCTGTTTGGAGGGTTTCTTATTTATAAACACAATTAACTGCAAGCAGATTTCAACATACAGGTCTCCCATCCAAAGAAAAGCATTCCCAATACTCTAGGGATGTTGTTTGGCAAAAGACAATGGTTAGTGTAGATAAACTTGGGACCTAAAAAATGTTTGGAAACCACAATTGTGGGGGAACTCCTTATTACTGTGGGAAGGGAGAGTGATCTGAAAAAACCTATTTCCTGCCCCACCTCATCACCTGGCTTGTCAAGAGGGACTCAGGCAGAAGAAGAGGAAGAAGAAAAATGAATTCTATTGTGTGTGTGGGGGGAGGTCCATGTTTGGGTAAACCACTAACATAACACCAACAATTTCTTAATACTTTTTCTAGAAATAAAACTGACTAACTTATAATGTCCCATTTCCCTTTCATGAGTTCTTCTCTGGTTTGAGATCAGACAATTTTTTGGATGAATTTTCTCATACCAATTGCTTAGCGGATATTTCACAACTGTCCTTTATAATGATTGAGCTGCTTGAGAAGTTAAGGTTCATGGGTGCACACCCTCAAATGGATGTGGATATTCATAGCAGTGGGTGCTGCTTCCCAGCAATCTCTTTTCTACTGTTGCCTGATGCATTCATGCTCCTCAACCCTTCCCAGCCAGAAAAATCCCAAGAGTACTATGAGGCCAGAGCTTGGGTTACAACCACAGCACCTGGGACAGTCCACTCTGTTCAAGCTAGCAGGAACAAGGGCAGAAACCCAGAAACCAGAGCTGCCCTGTGTGTGGGGGGGGGCAAAGACACCCCAGGAAAGCACGAGACCCAGGGTTTAGTTTATTATCGCTGTCTGCCTTCCAGCTTCTCTGTCAAGGGTCTAAGGAAATAGTCATTAAACATATTATACTGCCTGTTTTTTTTTTTTTTTATTGCTATCATTCTTTTGAGGCTATGCAGTCCATGTAGCACAGGCTGGGAATCCTCTTGCCTCAACCTCTTGAGTGCTGGGATTATAGGCATAAGCCACCATACCCAGCTCATAGTCCTTCTAAAGCCACATCTGCTTTTTCATGACATTTAGTTTGATTTTGGGCCAGCCATGGTTTCCAAGGAAAGGACAGGTATGTGCCTAATGTGAAGAAGCTTTTATCACCATTCCTCCAAGAAGGAACATAAGGGGACAGTATGCCTGCCCTGAATCCAGTTTGACTACATCACAAACCCAGTTTTCTATAATCCACACTGCCACCCCATGGAATAGATGATATTGTCCCCATTTGGCAGATGGGAAAGCTGAAACTCAGGGAAATGAACTACACACTAAATAGTCAAACTTACAAACACTATCCCAGATTCCTAAGGGGATTGCTGGATCCCAAAGCCCATGCTTTTCCTGCAAGTTTCTACCTGAGTGGGCTGTAGGCTGGGTAGCTCTGATCACACAGCAGACAGGATACAGAGACTGGCTCCACCTTCCTCCTACATCCTATTCTGGTCTCTGTGCAGAACTGCTAAGTTCTCTAGGTTGGGAGTGCCTGGCACCCAGTTGTCGGTTAACTTCCACTTAAAGAGTTAAATGAAAAAAGACAGAAGTCTCAGGGGCAGCTTTGTTCTTTCGCCACAGCTCTCACATGGAGGGACTTCCTCTCCTTGTTACTCTCTTAGCTGACCTAACCTGTGCTTACAACAAGCTGTCAAGGTAGATCTTTCTAGAATACAGGCCTGGCCGTCATGCTCCTCTGGTCAAAACTTTCTGTGGCTCCCCACTGCTCTAAAGATAAACCTCACGAGCCTCACAAGGCAGAGAAGTTTTCCAGAAGGGTGTTTGCATCTTGCCCCACTCTTCCAATCAACCAGTGGCTTCTCTCATCAGTTTTTCAGCTGTTTTTCTCCTGAAACTTAGCTCAGCAATATTTTTTTGTTTATTTTTATTTATTTATTTGAGAATGACACAGAGAGAGAGGTAGAGAGAGAGAGAAAGAGAGAGAGAATGGGCGCACCAGGGTCTCCAGACACTGCAAATGAACTCTGGATGCATGCGTCATCTTGTGCATCTGGCTTTTGTGGGTACTGGGGAATCGAGCCTCAAATCGGGGTCCTTAGGCCTCACAGCAAGTGCTTAACCACTAAGCCACCTCTCCAGCCCCTCAGCAATATTTTTAATGGCATCAGCAAATTTTTATTTATGCCTAGCATTCTCAGTCCTGCCAATATAGGCTGGAACCATTCTCTTTTCTAATCAAGGACCAGGCCATGTGCAGAGCACTCCCCATCTGTGGTTTCTTGGCACTTGGTACCCACTGCCACATCTCCACAGTGGCACTTAACCCGCGACATCACCTTCTGTCTCCTCCAGGGATGCACGTCATCATCTCTGAAAACCCTGTGACATGTGGGGCAGCACCCACACTAGTGAACATGTGTTGATGAACTCAACTCCTATTTCTATAGTAATGTGGCAAGAACTGGTTTTATTTGCAGAAAGCTAAGGCTGGCTTAATTTTTTTTTTTTTGTCTTTTATAAATGAACTCAATTTCACAATTTCCAGTTCTGAATATCTAACTAACCCAGAAAAGCTGAATGATTGCTAAATGGATCTGAAGAGCTGCTGCAAGGCAAGGTGGCCCTGGGGTGAGTCTCATTATAATCCCACTGCAGTGATACGCTCCTACGTTAAATGTACCTATTTTCTTAGGTGCTTACCATCAGAAAGCTCTCTAGGGACTCCATACTGATTGAGACGGCCTTGCTTTTGTTTTATTAATGGCCCTCTTGGAAGACTGTGACAGCCCCTTTAAAAGAAGTTAAGTTTCTCATTCAGGACCAAAGACCTGAAGGAGGAAATGAGGCACCACTCAGAATGCCAAGGGAACAAGCTGGTGTCTGGCTGCAGTCTACCCATTAGAAGCACACAGATACATCACACTTGGGGTCACAGGTGATAATCTGAGAAGTTATATGCAACCAGTGGTTAGGGAAAGCAATGCACATCCTGCCACACTGGAAAGGAAGGGCCAGTTGCCTTGAGGATGCACTCGGGCCTCTGGAAACTTCAGCCAAGAGCGTATCCAGTCCGGACTTCACCTTCAACCTTCCAGCCTAGTCATGATTGGGTCTGATTCAAAGGACAGGGATGAACCTCAGATTTGGCCAGCCCCTTCTGTAGCCTTCTCTCCTCATGGCCTCACCAGGCATTAGTCTGACTGAAAGGGATGAGATGGAATAGAAAGCTGCAGGTGTGAGGGATGAAGGGCACTGCAGCTGGGTCTCCACGGCCACAAGGAGATGGCTGGTGGTCCTGCTCCCACCCAACATGCTCCCTGGGAATCTTTTATCTTTCCAATCTCCCCACAGGGAGAGACATGTGAAGAGGGAATAGAATAATATAAATATAGAAAAATAGCTGTGGGGCTGGAGAGACGGCTTAGCAATTAAGATGCACAAGGTGGCACATGAGTCTGGAGTTCATTTGTAGAGGGTAGGGCCCTGGCATGCCCATTCTCTCTCTTTCTCTGTTAAAAAAAAATAAATGTTAAAAATAACTATGGGAGCTGGGCGTGGTGGCACATGCCTTTAATCCCAGCACTCGGGAGGCAGAGGTAGGAGGATCACCATGAGTTCAAGGCCACCCTGAGACTACAGAGTGAGTTCCAGGTCAGCCAGGGCTAGAGTGAGACTCTACCTCGAAAAAACAAAAAACAAAACAAAAACTATGGAATGGTCCTTTTTTTTTTTTTTTTTTTTTTTTTTTTTTAGTTTTAGTTTTTGACAAACATGTATTTTCTCAGACCTCTCCCAATCAAAACTAGGAAGTCAAGTTGTGTCTAGTGTTCTCTGGGTCACTTGACTAGGCAGAAAGGAATACTTGCCACCTGTGTCCCATAGGAATGGACTAGGAACATGTTCCTTGGGAATCTTTTGTAAAAGAAAAGAGTAGCTTTGAAGCACACCAATTCAATTGCCAACACCGTTCCTGGACAAGTCAGATTTTCATGTAGTACATTTGTTGACAATGATAACTCAATAGACTATCATCCTCTATTCCTAGAAGCTCATGAATGGTTGTGGATGCATATATCTGTGGTTAAATTAGATCAAACTGAAGAGTTGAGAAAAGTGGCAGTCATTTTCTTAATTTCTGGTATATATTCTGGCCAAGACCAGATGCCATCTGTACTCAGGCCAGGAGTGAATGAGATGTGATTGCCTTGGCAAGGTGGTGCTTACCTGTGATCATGCTCAGTGCTGACAGACAGGCTAAGGCTTGGATATCAAGGTTCAGGCTCTGCAAATTTAAGGAAAAGTCTTTAATGGAGTCGAGCCACTCCCCAAATCCACGAAGGCACTGAAGTCGATGCAGGACAAGTCCATTGCAGAACACAAACTTATCTTCAGCAGTGTTTGACCTGGGGGTGGTAGGAGGAGATAAATTAAACATGTCTGTCAAGTGTAGCAAACATGATAACATCATAACACACAGGTACCAATGCACCCATAGGACAATGCTAGAAACTTGTAAAGTGACTATGTTCGTAGGGAATACAACCAATACCACTGGTCGGTGCTAACGCCTGGGGAAACATTCGCCCAGGGCTAGGTCTGGCTACAGAATTTGCTGTCTTTTGAGAGCAGGTGTGTGTGTGTATGTGTGTGTGGGGGGGTACATGTGTATGCATGCAGAGGCCAGAGGTTGACATCAGGTGTCTTCCTGGATGGCTCTCCCCCACTCTCTCTTTGTTTATTGAGACAGGATCTTTCACTGAACCCACGGCTCCTTGATTTGGCTAGTCTAGCTAGCCAGCTTGCCCCAGAGATTCTCTGTCTCCATCTCCTGAGTACTGGGATTACAGGTAGGCAGCCATGCCCACCTGGTACTTTATGTGGATACTAGGGGTCCAAACTGAGATCCTCATGTGCACATGGCAAACACTTTACTGACTGAGTTATCTCCTCAGCCCCACATGTTACCTTATTGCTAGAATCAGCTGATGGCTTGCCTGGAATGTAGCATGGAAGAGCATACAGTGGAAGATTATATAGGGGAGCCTAGTACACAGCCTCCTTTGTATGACATGGTCCTCTGAAGGCATTACCATCTTGAAATCAGAGCAATTGTGATGACCGATGTGAGATCCTCACAAGATTCGGTCTGTTAGCACTCTCTCATAGGAGCGCAGGAAGGGTCAGCTCACTCTCAGGTGAATGACAGCTATGCACTCTCTTACTGTCCCTCCTGCACAGCTATGCATAATCCTGCCACACACCTGCACAAGGGTCTCAGGACACAGGAGGTGAGGAGGTGATGGAAATCTATGCCAATTTTCTGAGATTGCCACCCATTCTGGGTGACTCTTTGGTGGTATGGCTGCTTGAAGTTCATCTATGCTTCTTCTATAAGTAAGCCCTCACCAGTGCTCCTGTATGTAAGTTCAATAAACTCATGGTTTACCAAGCTAGATGTACGTGGAATGGTTTCTTTGGTCTGTTGTTGGTACCCTATCTAGGGGTGAATAGACTTTTGTTCACATCTCCCTGGGGGGCGGGGAATCACACAACAGCCTCTCTCTGTGATGAACATGAGACTTTTCCCTTCATGGCTCCTGAGTCAGGGCTGCTCCCTTATTTTCTTAAATGTCAGAAGCTGATAAGGCCTGAGGCTAGACACTACAATTCCATTGTGCAGCCTCAAAGCACCAAGTCCCTGCAAGTGCCAGAAGTCAATCACAGAGTCAAAAGTGTCCTAACATAAAATGAGCTCTGGTTTTGTAATACCTTCTAGAGTTTAAACAGGGGGGCAGCCAAGGGCTGTTTCTAAATCTGCCCTGATAGCTTATATTCTGCCCATAATCATTCTGTTCTTCTCTCACAAAAGGAGTCCTGGAACCTCCACTTGGACATGATGGTTTAGCAATATAACCTTGGGCACTGCTTTAATCTCACTGGACTTCCTTTCCCTTATCTACAAAACAGGAATTTAATCACAACCTCTTAAGATTGCTAAGGGAATTAAACAAAATGAAGGTTTTGAAAGCTCACACACAAAGCCTAGTACACAGGAAGATGCAGAGAGTGTAAGGTGTAACTAATTCTGAATTCTGTGGGGTTCTTCCTTTAATCATGGCTTTCCTTTAACTTTAAAATATCTTGGTACATATTTATCTAGCATGGGTGATTGCATTCACAAGTCAGTATCTGTTCAGCTGTGCTTCCTGGGTGAATAGCTCTATTCATTCCTTCACTCAGCAAGTATTTACTGAGCACCAAGTGTGTGTTGATCCTGGAGGCAGGCACTGGGGAAAGCTTGGTGAAGAGGACAGGTGTGGTGCCCACCTGCATGGAGATTATCTTCTGTGTCATCCTTTGCCGCATGCCTAACAGCTGACAGTCACAGTGATGTTCAGCTCCCAATGTACACTGGATTCACTGCATATCCGGCTAATCACTGCCCTTCTAGCTGTAATGCCACCCCATCCCTCCCACTCATCCTGGCACAGAGGGGACACATGACAGAAAGATTCACTTTGAGTTTAATCACAGACTTCTGACCACTGGTTTCAGAACCAAGAGAGCTTGAGTTAAAATGCAGATTTCCACATTTCTTCCCTAGTCTATCAACCCAAAATAGATGGGAACAAGGCACTTTATGTAGGAGTTTCTGGTGCCACAGTAGGAAACTGGGGAGAGAGTGGTAGTGAAGAGAAAGATGGTGACTTTTTCCTATAATATCTGATGGAATTGCAATAATACCATCTCCTGAAATATATAACTGAAAGGAAGTAAGCAAAGAAAATAGAATTAAATAGGGTGTGTGACTAAAAATGGTATCAAAAAAAAAAAACAAAGATTGATGTGGATTTAAAAGAGGCACTTAGGTCTGAGGTTCAAGCTTTTTTTTTTTTTTTTTTTTTTTTTTTAGGTAGGGGCTCACTTTAGGTCAGGGTGACCTGGAATTCCCTATGTAGTCTCAGGGTGGCCTTGAACTCATGGTGATACACCTACCTCTGCCTTCCAAGTGCTGGAATTAAAGGCATGTGCTACCATGCCCAGCTGAGATTCAAGCTTTTTGAAAAATCACTTTTTGCTAGGTATGATGGTACACACCTGTTGTCTCAGCATTCAGGAAGCTGGCAGAGGATTGCAAGTTCAAGGCCAGCTTGGGCTACCTAGAAAACCTGAGCCAGAGCTGGAGAGATGGCTTAGCAATTAAGGCACTTGCCTGCAAAGCCAAAGGACCCAGGTTCAATTCTCTAGTACCCACGTAAATGCAGAAGCACAAGGTGGGACATGCCCCTGGAGTTCATTTGCAGTGACTAGAGTCCATTGCATGCCCATTCTCTCTCTCCTGTGCACTCTATCTCTCTCTCCCCCTCTTTTTTCTCTCTCAAATAAACAAATAAAATAAAATAAAATAAAATAAAATTTTAAAAAAAGGGAATTTGGGGCCAGGCTTAGCAATACAGTGAGACCCTCTCTCACTAAGTAACAAATAAATAATGAAACAAAATAAAATAAGAACTTGTAAAATAGAAATCCATAAAGTAAGCCCAATCAATGCTCCTGAGCTCCCTAAAAGCACCTTCTGCACCATGAGCATATCCCTGATTACAGACTGCAGGTGCTGTCAGGGACTCCAGGGAACTAGGACAAGAAAGCAGGGGTCCTGGCTTCCCATTCCCCGTTGCTCAGCAGTGTTTTAATGCCTGATCATGTTCCGCATTTGTTTCCTAAACAAACTGTGCTGATGACTCAGTGATGTGCAGAAGGCTGTGAATGTCTTTGAAGGCAGAAGTGGACTGAGGAAGATAAAGTAGTTGAACTGACCTGATGGAAAGTCTGAGAACAAACAGCTCCAAAAAGGCTGATTCTATAAGTAATGTTTGATCTTCTTTGGGGAGATCAGTAAACCCCGGAATCTTTTCTGCCCAGCTCCTGGATACATCAATGGAGGCCGTCAGAAGGTTGTAGAACTGTTGCACATGCTCAGCATCGGTTCCCGCAGTGGCCTGGTCAGTGGGACAGTACTGGAATGTAAAGCACAGGGAGCCATGGCTTCAGTTACACCATCATGTGCAGGCTGTCAATGCCCAAGTCCTCCCACAGTTTATAAAACCCTTTAGCATTCATAGTGTGGACTGATTCTCCAAAGGTCCTGTGATATAAAATTAAGTACATTTATAGTTATAATTCAGTAGACAAAAATTTTGTTTAACTCCCATCAGTGCAGTGGTTTCTTATCTTAACTATATAGTATGATTATCTGGGGAGCTTTATAAAACATGCTTGTCTACCCCCAGAGATGGTGATTGAATCAGTTTGGGGTGAGATCTGGCCACTGGGAATTTTAAAAGCTCCCCAAGTTGACTCCAGGGGAAAACCCACACGGAAACCAGTGCCCCAGAGGTTTGAGACCAAGTAGACTTCCAGGCTCCATGGATTCTTCTGGATCATAGTGGTTTCCAATAAGATGCTAAATTAACCAGTGGTTCTCTAAGTATGGTCTCTGGACCAGAAGCATCAGCAATATCTAAGAATGTGCAGGAAACATCAATCTCACACCCCATCCCAGACCCAACTCATCAGAAACTCTGGGGTAGGCTCAACAGACTGGCTTTTTTCAAGGCTGACATGATTCTCATGTACATAGAAGTTGATGATCATGGAATTAATCAATGAGGGAAACAAATGAGTTTTGCTTGCTGTTGATGGATTTCTATGAGATAAACCTAGAGGAGACAGAGAGTGTGTGTGTATAAGTGTGTGTGTGTGTGTTCATCTTTGCAAAGCCCAGACAGCTGTGTGCCATTGCACTCAGGAGTTGTAGCTACTTGTATTAGTAACAATTAAATAAAATTATTTTACTTCTTAGATGAGCACTCTGGAGGCAGAGGTAGGAGGATCACCATGAGTTCAAGGCCAGCCTGGGAATTTACATAGTAAATTCCAGGTCAGCCTGGGTTAGAGTGAGACCTTACCTTGAAAAACTAAACAAAACCTAGCCGGGCATGGTGGCGCACACCTTTAAACCCAGCACTCAGGAGGCAGAGGTAGGAGAGGCAGAGATCGCCATGAGTTTGAGGCCACCCTGAGACTACATAGTTAATTCCAGGTCAGCCTTAGCTAGAGTGAGACCCTACCTCAAAATGAATGAATGAATGAATGAATGAATGAATAAATAAATAAATAAATAAATAAATAAACAAAACCAAAAGAAATTCACTTCTTAATCACACTAGCCATATTTCCAGTGCAGAAAAACTAAATGTGGTGAGGCATATTTCTACCACTACAGAAAGATCCAACAGACCTAGAAAGCTGGGAGGTACAGAATGAAAAGATGATGATAAAAATGAAGAGGAGGATGTGGAGGAAGAAAAAATAGAGGACGAAGAGGAAAGAGAAGGGAGGGAGCAAGTAAGTGGCAATGAAGTCTCCAGAAATGGAGAGGGAAGGAATAAGCAAGCCAGAATAAAGTCTTCTCAGCTTTAGGCCATTCTGGTAAACCATAGGTTGGTTTGCTTGACTCACTGGAGAAAACAACTTGAGCTTCAGGGAGGAGACTGACGAAGCAGGACAGAGATTTAGGAGATGTGCATCATTGCCTTCACATTAACACCTGAAAGTGTGCCTCTGCAGCCCTCTCTCACTTGATCTTCATGATGCGGAGATTTTGATACTTACAAGTGAGGAAACTGGGGTTCTGTACAGCTAAGAAGCTCGACAAGTTATATAACCCACAGTGTAAGCCAGGGGTTTGTGCCTGGGATCTCAAACTTGGGCCTATCTCCTCTTTTCTCTTCCTCTTCTTTGTGTTCAAATAAGATTTTCCTATGTAGACCATGCTAGCCTCAAACTTGAAGTGATCCTCTTCCCTCTACCTCCTAAGTGCTAGGATTATAGGCTATTAACATGCCTGGTGTGAGCAAGAGGATATAGCTTGGCTTGCTTAAGGCGGATGTTTAACCCCCAATGCATGCCCAAGCCTGATGCTGGTAATCTGCTCCAGCATTTATGAGATTTTTATGGTAGGGAGATGTTTCCTGGGAATCAAATTCAGGATCTTGTACTAGGCAGGTGGTCTACCACCAAGCTACTTCCCCATCCTGGCTTTTAGGATCTTTCAAAAATATTTTACTTCATCCTAATCAGAGCTATCCTGGTATGTATTTATTGACGCCATGTTTCTGTCAGCATCATAGTGAATGTAAACGACCATCAATAACAGTTGTTGAATATTATTTCAATGAAAGAAAAGTCAAAGTGAGATCTTAGATTTGCCACAAGACCCAGACTTAGTTGGAGGAGAAACAGCTGATGAAAAACAGATAATTGTCAAACTACCTATGCACAAATTTATGAAGCAGCAGACAGAAGTGGGTCTTTTCCATTGTGATTTTCTAAGAAGCACCAAAACATAAATAAAGACTAACAGAGCCCTTCAACTTTAATTCCAGTTTTATCTTGCCTCCTAACTTGAGAAATACTATAGTGAGCCCCAGTTTTTTCCCTTGTAGAGTGAGGCTAATAATGCTTTCAAAACCCCACTGTGCTGGTTGGATGTGATAATCTATGGGAAGAGCCCACAAAGCGAGTTAGGCATTGACGACAGCGATGAGGCTGCTACAAAAAACTGTCATCACCCCTCACCTTCTAAGATCTTGTAACATCAGGTCCAGTTCAGAGTCCTGGCTCCTGCATTCCCAACAATCCTGCAATGTGCCTGGCATCCATCCAGAGAACCAGGGGTGACACTATGGGGCATGGGAACAAAGTCCAGAAGAGGGAGCCAGCACCCTTCCCAAGAACATTCAAAGACTCCATATGGCCATATGTCAGAGATCACCACCTTTTAACTGGAGAAGAGTTGAAAAAATAGAGTAGATGTTTTTAAACTTTCTCCATTTTTAAAGTTTTTTATCTTTTATTTATTTTAAAAATATTTTTAAAATATTTTATTTTATTTTTATTTTATTTATTAGAGAGAGAGAGAGAGAATGGGCATGCCAGAGCCTTTGGCTGCTGTAAATGAACTCCAGATGCATGCACCACCTTGTGCATCTGGCTTACATGGGTCCTGGAGAATCGAACCTGGGTCCTTTGGCTTCGCAGGCAAATGCCTCAACCACTAAGCCATCTCTCCAGCCATATCTATTATTTTTATTTATTTATTTATTTATTTATTTATTTATTTATTTATTTATTTAGAGAGAGGGGGAGGCAGCTAGAGTGAGAATGGGCATGCTAGGGCTTCTAGCTGCTGCTGCTGCTGCTGCAAAAAAGCAAAAGCAAAAGCAAAAACAAAAACAAACACAAACAAAAAAAACCCACCCAGATACATGTGCCACCTTGTGCCTCTGGCTCACGTGGGTCCTGGGGAATCAAACCAGGGTCCTTTGGCTTTGCACACAAGCATCTTAACCACTAAGCCATCTCTCCAGCCCAACTTTCCCCATTTTTATGAATCTCATTCCATATGCCATTCAAGGGTGGATGAAACTCAGTGCAGAGTTGACTTTTAACAGTTGATGGTCTACTCAGTGGAATGGAGCTCATAGCTGGAACTGGGAAACAAGTCAAAACCATGTCCAAAAATGAGCCCAATCTCCAATATCAAACTCCCACCAATTGTGGGCTATAAGAGGGCCAACACATATAAAATTCTCTCTAAAATATCAACGGACATCCCATCTATCTGGTGCTGACTTCTCTCTCCGTTGGAGAATTTGCTTCTCTTTTTCAGATGGATGCCGAACCTGAGGGGAGGATCAGCCTATCGCACCTCACCAGGGCCCCAGCTGGAGTAATGGAGGAAAAGGGCAAGAGTACAGCTTTCTTGGTGAACCCGACACCAGAATAAGGCTGAAGGAGAAAAACACAGAGAACACTCAACTCCTACTAAACCAGATAGCCAGAGACGACTCCCAAGACCTCATCACTGAAGTAGAACTAAAATGAACCCAACATGGCCCAGGGAAAT
The DNA here is from genome assembly GCA_036365145.1 of Orientallactaga sibirica. Taxonomy (NCBI): domain Eukaryota; kingdom Metazoa; phylum Chordata; class Mammalia; order Rodentia; family Dipodidae; genus Orientallactaga; species Orientallactaga sibirica. The sequence continues at coordinate 13,700,969 of JAEOAD010000001.1, forward strand.
TCACGGAAGGGGGGGGGTAGTGTTAGAGCCACAAGTTGGGTTATTATGCACAGAGACATCGCCTCTTCCTCATAACTGCTGACTACCCCCATAACGCACGACCCACATTCCCCAATGAGGAGGGTCCCTTTGGAGGGGGCAGGACAGGGAGGAGGCTACCGAAGGCACCAACAGGAATGTAAAATTAAAATAGATGAATTAATTTAAAAGAAGGGTTGATGGCACTGCATATGAAACCCCCAGTGAACGGCAATGTAGGGGAAAGTACATTGAATCAGGTAGCAGGACGTGGCACTCTTCCAGGCCGTGTCACTGAGTGCTCTACAGCTCTAGTCAAATACCATGACTATTCTGGTCTCTGAGAAAGGAATCCACTAGATGAGCTAATCCCAACTGACTCCTCTACCTAGGGCATTCAGAGGTTCTAGATACTGTTACATTGCATGAGGCATGATGTTATGGCTTAGAATGTGATACAAAAGTAGCATAGTTTTCTTTTTAACAATGAGCTAAATGGACAGAGGAAGGTTAAAAGATATAGTCTTCCCCTCTACACCCTTCCCCAGGAATAGGATCTGACCGCTTGCCCCCTCCTGCACATACTTCCTACAACCAAAGACCATCAATCATCAACACCTTTGCTTCCAGAATGTTCTCAGAACCCTCTGGGCTCACATTTCATGCCTCCTGCACTGAGAAGAGCAGTCAGTCCTGTGTGAGGACTTTTCTCTGACAGAGCCCAGCAAGGAAGAAAGCCAGAGACTACTGCCAGGCCCACTGGGCTTCACTTGCAGTGACTCGGGTCCAAGCCCCAGAATTCTGAAATCAAACTAGTTGCAGCCATTTCTTGGTGAAACAGGTCTGTGGTCACCAAAGAAACTCCAGAAATATCTGTGTATAGGTTATTCTTCTCAAGCACAGGCCATATTCAGAAAATTTGTCTTTAATTTTAAAAAATATTTTATTTTTATCTATTTGAGAGAGGGAGGGAGGGAGGGAAAGAATGGAAACACCAGGGCCTGTAGCCTCTGCAAATGAACTCCAGATACATGTGCCACCTTGTGCATCTGGCTTACCTGGGTCTTGGGGAATCAAACCTGGGTCCTTTGGCTTTGCATAACTGCTAAGCCATCTCTCCAGACCCAGAAGTTTTATTTATTTATTTTTTTCAAATGAACTTTGCTCCTGCCCATACTAATTTCTTATTCCAGCCTATCAGGATCTTTGATCTATCAGAATTTGCCTTTAGCACTGGTCAGAGATCAAACATTACACATACTGACAGTCAAGACAGATTGGAGATTTCTCTGAAGGACCCAGAAGGAGAATCCAGAGCAGCAAACAACAATGAATATGACTTAATTGAATCAGGTTTACATATCAAACTAGCATTAACAACTGTTAGACTTCAACAACAGCTTAGGCTTAAAGTGAGTTATTCAAGTAGCAAAAAGCACTGACCTGAAACTCACTCTGGAGTTCCAGGCTGGCCTTGAACACATAGTGATCCTTCTACCTGTCTCCTGAGTGCTAGGATTAAAGGTGTGTGCCACCACACCTGGCTTTCCTAAGGACTTTTCCCCCCTCAGTATGTTACTTTTCCCTGAGTTGTTATATCTCTAAAAAAAATTTAGATGTGGGCTAGAGAGATAGCTTAGCAGTTAAGACACTTGCCTGAGAAGCCTAAGGACCCAGGTTCAAATCCCTAGTACCCATGTAAGCCAGATACACAGTGAGGCCCTGGCATAACTATTCTTTCTCTTCCTCTCTGCCTGTTCTCTCTCTCTCTCTGTCTCTCTCAAGTAAATTAATTGATAATTTTTTTTTAAATTTAGATGTCATCATTCATGAATCAAACTATGTATGCAAAGTTTTAGGTTCTTGTACTTTAAAAATTGTCAATGAAGAATCTGGTGGCTCATGCTTATAATCCTAGCACTCAGGAAGCTGAGGTAGAGTTTGAGGCCATCCTGGGTTATGGAGTGAGTTCTAGGTCAGCCTAGGCGAGTGTGAGATCATGCATAAAAAATAAATTGGCAATAAAAAAAAGATTGACAGTGGGTATGTTTGCCTCCAAATGTCTTATTTTCTGATTTAACTACTTGTGTTCCTACCCACCAATAAAAGAAACCCTAAAAACCACATATAGCATCCCTGCAGATATTCATCTCTCTGCCTTCTCTCCCTCCCATTGGCGCATGCACTCCATGAGGGCAGGGCTTGTCTGGCTCCACAGTCCACAGTGCCTGCCACCCAACAGCTATTCAAGAAGCATTTGTTAAATGAGGGGTTGAAGTCTGGCTCAACAAGTAAGAGCACCTGCTGTGCAAGAATTAGGCTCTTAGAGGGTTTGAGTACAACCCCTAGCATGCATATAAAAAAAACAAAATCCAGGCACAGGAATGTAACCTTAGTCCTGTGGGGGTGGGGTGGGGGTGGAGATGGGAGAATCTCTAGGGCTATTGGTAAGCCAGTCTAACTGATAAAACAGCAGCTCCAGATTCAGCGAGAGACTCCATCTCAGGGAAGCAATAAAGAAGAGCAGTAAAGGACGGTATCCAATGCTCTCCTCTGGCCTCCTCAAGTGCGCCCACAGGGTACATGTGTCTGCATACACTATACATACACACACCACACACGTGCTCAAAAATTGTCAAATAAATTCATTGCTTTCTGGAAAATTTATAGCTTTATTGTTCATCTTTTCATAGTCCTAAGAAGAAACTGGGAAATATAAGGTAAAATTAAGTTGTCATTATGAAGCTATATTGGTGGCTGTCATATCTTAGTGTGCCAAAGAAACATGTGAAATAATTGTCAAAGATTCTTGCTTGCCTCCTCCTCCCTTCAAGTATGATTCAGTAGGTCTGTGTGTGACCTGGAAATCTGCATTTGTGTGAAGGGGAGTGCATGCGTGGACATGTGTAGGGGACAGGGTAACCTTAGGTATCATTTTCAAGAACTTCACTCCTTTTTTTTTTTTTTTTTTTTTTTGGTTTTTCGAGGTAGGGTCTCACTCTAGCTCAGGCTGACCTAGAATTCACTCTATAGTCTCAGGGTGGCCTTGAACTCACAGTCATCCTTCTACCTCTGCCTCCCAAGTGCCGAGATTAAAGGCATGTGCCACCATGCCCGGCTGCCTTTTTGAAGACAGAGTATTTCACTGACCTGTAGCTCACCAGTTAGGCTGGACTGGCTGACCAGAGGGGCCCAGGGACCCTCCTGTTTCAGCCTCCCCAGCACTGAGATTACAAGCATGTTCTATCATGTCTGACATTTTTACATGGGTTTTGGGGATCTGAACTCAAGTCCTTATGCTTACTAGGCAAGTACTTGACTGATTGAGCATCTCCCCAGCCTGGAATCTGCTTTTAAAGCAAATATTGCTGCTCTTTTGCGTGGAGGCCATGTGGGTGCCAAGATCAAGAAGATGTTGTTCTGTGTTCATAGTGAAACTGTATGTAGCAGGTGTAATGGCTGGAGGATTGGAGAACGAGAAGGCTGCAAGAGAACCCTTAAGAGTGCAGTGTTTGCAGTGTTCATACTGCCGACTCTGTAGTCTAACACGATGGCCACACTGCTTCTCATGGGCTACCTTATTAATATTGAAGTGGCATTTGCCTGTGTCTGGTTTTATCTGAGCAATATTTCTTGTATTTGCAGTTTGTTACTGCTCTCAGTGGCATCCATTACCAGAAAGCATTCTAGTGTGCTGAAAAATACTCAGAATGACCAACTAAAGAGGACACTAAGTATATTTCTTCATTAGTGATTATGCAGGCGCTGCAGCCAAACCCAGTGTCTATATATACTTGTATTGCTAAATTAAAAGCAACTGTGGGGCAGGGAATAGCAGCATTTTGGGGAGAAACAAATCAAATGTGACATGTTTTGACTGCACCAATGTACAATGATCTGAGCTCATTTTTGAGGGAGAGAAGTTTGGCCTAAAGGGGAAGTGAAGGTCCCCGAGCCAGGAATGCGTCACAGAACTCAGGAGCTCTCATCCTCGCCTTTTGAAACATTCATTCCTTCTGTGACTTGGAACAAAATGCTTCCTTTTTCCACATACAGGAAGAAAACTGCTCGCTCAGTTTCTACCTTTAAGGCACATATGCTGATAAAGTGAAAATTAAAACATACTGGCTGGCAGACACTTTCTTCTTTCTCTATTGACTTGATTCACTGGGGGAAGCTAGAGTCTTTAATAGATTATGTAGGCCAAAGCAATGCTTAGGCTCAAAGTTGAGGGGGCAACTTCTTGCTTAACATGAAATAAATAATGGATACATACTAAAATGTTTAACATCAGCCACTTCCGAGCTGTGGTAGATCAGGTGGGCATGGATGAACAGAAAACAATGTTTTTCATTGTTTCTACGTCTAAGTGGTTTGACTTGTTAAACAAGCAGTATATATTCCTACTATTGCTACTATTGTAATTTTTAAAAAATCTAACAGGGTTTCTACACTAAAAATATCCATCAAATTGCCATTTAATGGAAGTGGCAGTATAATGGAATAGATTTGCATCCCATTCTAGCCCTGCCACTGAACTTACAGAGTTATACCTGGAAGCCTTAATTTGCCACTCTGAAAAGACGAGGTTGGATTAGATGATCTCAAGGTCATCTTCAGTTCTGTGAACTTATAAATATAGTTTTAAGGGGAAAGTATTATGAAATTTTAACTTCAGTGAATGATGTTCTTAGAAATTACTGAAATCATGAATTACAGAGAACTGAAGGTTTAAGGAAAATTTTATAGAAGATTCTGCCTAGCTCAAAGTAGGCACCCAATAAGTTCATTTTGTTTCATTCATTTTATGTTCTCCACATGCTTTGATAGACAACAAAACAAGTTCAATCTGGATAAATACCAAGTTACTACTTAGCGATGTGTGTGTGTGTGTGTGTGTGTGTGTGTGTGTGTGTGTGTGTCTGTATATAGAAGCATTTACATTTAGGAGCAATAAGGTAAATCTCAGAATCATAAAATCCTAAAAGTTGGAAGGGAGTTAATCCATCACAAACAACCTTTCCCTTTGTGGAGAACCCTGCTGTTTGTTCTCCTTGGTTATGTCTTGGGCTACTGACCTCACTTTGTCAGCAGCTGGTATGACCAGAAAGCTTGTCATCAGAGCAGAGTGGAAGAAGCCCCCCATTTCTCCCTCTAGATTTGCCAGAAAGAGCAAGGGAAAAAGTTTGACCTAATTTCCACAAGCCTCTCTTCCTGTCTATATATTTCTGTTTCCTCTAACCACCTCTCCTAAGTTTCCAGCAACAGTGTGTTTATATTCCCCTTCAATCTCAGCTTGCACTGGACTCAGTCCCTGAAGTGTGGTCCAACGGGATAGAGTCCCTGGGACCATACTGAACTTGATTCTACTCTTGTACTTCTAGTACCTCAGCAGGTAATTCAGCACCTGACTCTTCCGCATGGACTTTGTTGGATCACATAGAGTGTCTGTGGAATAAACTCCAGAATGAACCACAGACAAGCCAATGCTCCTGCTTTAAAAATCTAAATGTTGAGCTTCACATTTATTTTTGTTAACTTTCTTCGTGATGGTTTCAGCCCTTCCTGTTCCAACCTGTCGAGCTCATTCTGAATGTTGATACTGACATCCATCATATTAGCGATCCCTCCCAGCTTTCTGTCAGCTGCAAATGGGATCAGCATGCTCCTGTGTCTTCTTCCAAGATTTTGATGAAAACTCACTGTATTTTTTAAAAAGTCTTTTAATTTAGTTGATTTGGGTCCAATTTTTGATAATTTTGTAAAGCTATCTAAAAGAACCCAAGCTATGAAGTTCAACCTGATTCCAAAACAATACAATTAAAATAAATATGCTTTGCAAAATTGAGCCAGGCCTCAAAGGTACTATCGGTGTGACCCAGACTCTGGCATGGTCAATCTGCTATTTGGGACAAAGCTAACAATTAAATTGGATAAATGTTTGTTGATGAGGATGATGACTCTAGACTAACAGACTGGATGGTGCAGAAGCAAGCAAACACACTGGATTGATTTTTCAGTGTGGAGACAGTTCCCAGCTGGGACAACTCAAAGTACTGGGGAGATTTTGCCACTGAATGAGTAATTAGGCCATGGAGACAGATAATTAGATAATTGGGGGGATAAAACTTTTCTTTGGGGGCCCAGCTTCTCTGGACTGAACATCAATAGTGATGCCAAGTGTCCTGGAACAATGTCAGATTTTATGTCATAGCCTTGGCCAAAGCAGTGCCTAGAAGCTTCATTAATGCAGATGGATTGCATAGGGAGAGGCAGGGGTGCTTCAGGGGAAGAGAGACTTCATTCCCAAAGACTTTTCTAGCACACACTCTCATAGAAACCAGAAGTAGTGAAGGTTGATATTAAGAAGCAGATTTTGGGCCCAGGTGTACTTGGCTCCTAATTTGACCTCAGATGCATGTTAGCTATGTGAACTTAGGCCATCAGCCCTTCCACTTCTAGTTTTGATGGCCTTGGGCCATGGAGATCATCATACTTACCTTAATAGTGTTGGTACCTCACATGTGTGGTGTCCATACTCATTAGCACATTCAACAAATGGCAGAGTAAAAAAATTTGGTCAAGAAAACAACATATAGGGCACCATGCTAAAGCTTTGACAAATACCATTCTACTTAACCTTCACAAACAACCCCAGGAAGTACATAATAGTACCTCATAACACAGTTGAGGAAACTGGGGCATGAAAAGGTTGAATCAGTTGTTCAGACTCACCCAGTAAGTAGGGCTGCCACTAGGATTTTCATCTAGGTTTGCCTGCTCCCGATGCCTAAAGCTTTATTATTATTAATACACTGCGTTATTCTGTTACACTATCATTTGTGACTTGACTGTAGTCAAAAGAAGCTATTGCAATCAGAATAAGAGTCCTCAACCTTTAGAGCTAAGGGTCTGCTATACTTCTCACAGGGAATCTTATGATCAGGTGCAGAGAGGGGCTTTACCACTGGTATTGAAGGTGGAGAGAAGGGCAAGAATCACAGCAGGTATACCCATCATATCTGTCAACATGGTAACCTAAAAGGAGGGCACATAGCAAAGGTGCTTTCATGCTCTTTGCCAGACATTCAGCCAGACCTCAGTCATGCTGACCAGCCACGGAGAAGGCAGTCTCGTACCAGTTGGTATCTTTCATTTGTGTTTCTATGTTTTCTTGTCTGTGCGTGAAGATGATGTTCTCTATAGCTCATGGTTGTTTCAAGAATGCAAAAAGTGCCACAGCATCTAAAGTAGTCAATAATTGTGATCTAGCTGGGCGTGGCACACGCCTTTAATCCCAGCACTCGGGAGGCAGAGGTAGGAGGATCGCCGAGAGTTCGAGGCCACCCTGAGAATACATAGTTAATTCCAGGTCAGCCTGGACCAGAGTGAGACCCTACCTTGCAAAACCAAAAAATAATAATAATTGTGATCTGTTTCTCTTCCTTCTTGAGTCAGATTTGCTTTACTGGGAGTTTGCTTTGTGGCATTATTATTTTTAGTGGCCTTACAGTTTGTACATTTTCTTAGAAAAGCTTCTTTTAGGGGTCCTCTCTGTGTTGTTCAAGTTTGGAGAAAGGGGATTCACTGTACTCACACTGATGAGATTTTACTATATCCCATATGAAATAAAAGTGTTAACATGTTTTGGCTGTCTTAAACAATACTACTAATAATCACTTTTGGTTTTCAAAATGTTTTTGTCATCCTTTTGTTCAAAACTCCCCTCTGGGGTTAAATAATGTAACCATCTCCCCTGTAGGGATGAAAAAGCCAAAAGCAGGAGCCAGGTGACACAGGCAGGAAACAGCAGAGGAGGCGTTCCATCCCAGTCCTCCCAACACCCCCTGATGTCAAGGCCAGAGCCTGCTCAGCTCTTCTCCGTCAATGGTCTAATCCCTCTGAATAAGCTGCAGGTCAATCAATGTGGATGTGATTGGGTAAACTGCTTAAGGATAACTTGAGGCTCACTCAGATGGCTTGATCACAATATGGAATAAGAAGAGTAGTCATTTCATGTAGGCCATGGAAAGAACCCTATAAATCATAGTTCACCTGTGCAGATTTTCCTTTGCAGTGCCAGGAATCCTGCTACCATAGGTATAGCAGGTGCAGCACGGTCAGGGTCATTTGTTAAGGCATTTGGAGATCCAATAAGGCAAAACATTATTTGGCTCAGTGAATGCACTAATTGTTAAATGAAATGAAAAATATAGAAAAGGTAGGGAAATTGACTAGCACAGAGCCAGGCACAAAGTTATTCAATCAATTTTTGTTACTACCATCATGATCATTCATTTGGAAACAGGGCTTCATAAGACTTACTCTGGAATAGTCAAGATCTCTGGGTGTTGAGTCTGTTAAAGCACGGACAAGAGCATTCATCATGCAGATCGGAGGAGAAGGTGGAGAGGGCTGGGAGGGCTCCTGTTGTAGTGGGCTCTTTGGTTTGGAAGGCAGCCGACCTCTCCTTCCTTTCAGACTGTCTGTACGTACAACTGATGAGACACACAGGAAAAAATAATGTTTAAAGATTATGTTTGGAATGGCAGGAGTCAGGTAAAGGAATACAAATATGTTGCAATCTTGCAAGCATTAATGAGATCAACCATTTAAAAGTGGTAGTAACTTTGGAAGAATGTTCAATAATGATTGAGAATTGAAGCAGCAAAAAAAGAAAAAAAGCATCCTATATTTGCATTTGATAAGTCTCCTTCTCAAAGAGAACAAAGGCTTTCTATTGATTTTGAAGTTAGAATAAGCATTCCTCAATGATACTTAAGTGTAAATGTATACCACTGAAAAGAAAATGTTGCAAAGAGAAATGAACCAGGAAAAATTGCTGCCTCAGTGTAAATATTAACAATTTTCAGTGCTGTCTGCGTATGTGCACAAGCAAGACAGATGAAAAGCATTGTGTCCATACCTTCTTTAACCATTCCAACGCTGAGACACTTCTGAAATCGGCAGTACTGACATCGGTTTCGACGTCTCTTGTCTACCGGGCAGTTTTTATTTGCCAGGCAAACATATTTTGCATTTTTCTGCACCGTTCTCTGAGAAAATACAATACAGAGATAGTCAACTAATAGTTTCTGGAAAGAGGTAAGACCTGACAAGATGTATTTTAATTACAATGTGAAAAGCGACAGTGCAATTCGTATAATTAGATAAATTTAATTTCCTAACACGCTAGCCTGCAGGAAAAACAATTTTATTAGTGTTAGCTGCTGACAGTGAAAATCATCTTGGGTTGTTCTGAAGCAAGTCTCAGGAGGCACCCAACTCTGAATGATAAAATCATATCTGAAATTACCAGGTCAACATATCATACCTTGGAGGATTAGATTATCTCCACTTTTAATATCCCTTTGGGAACAATTTTCTACTTGTTCCATTCCCCTGATTATTGCTGACCTTATTAAAATAAAATCAAAATTATCTGGGATGTACTTTGTATGCTATGACTATTGTAAGTCAAATATCACAGTAACTGGCTTTTGTTACCCAATAGAGATGAAATCATAAAAATAAAATCAGGATCTGTCTTGTTAAACAATACAGGAAGCAATGTTTTAATAAAAAAATACATTTAATTGGCCTATATAGTTTATTTAACTTTAAATGAAACATGTTACAAATTGGCTATTTCTTGTTTTTCTGAAAGCAAAAATCTTAAAATTGGATACTAAAAAAAAATACTATCACATCTAAGAAACAAAGAAAGAAAACCCAAACACAAATAAGAACAAGAGAAAGAAAGAAATATGAAAGCCATATATTTTTAGTGGAAATTCCTGTATTTCATAAATGACTATTGACAAAGGCACCAAAATAGCCATATTGTAAAAGACACACCATAAAATTTGGGCTTGGCGATAAAAATAACATCGGATTTTTCTGAATTGTAGAATTTTGAAACAACACATGGAGAAATAATTAAACATATCTTTTGCTCCAAATGTAGAAGAATGCTTGTTTTTTAAAAATATATATTTTGTACTTATTCGTTTAATAGAAGAAAGAGAGAGAAAGAATTAGAATATGGGCATGCCAGGGCCTCTAGCCACTGAAAATGAACTCCAGACGCATGCGCCATCTTGTGCATCTGGCTCTAAGTAGGTACTGGGGAATTGAACCTGGGTCTTTTGGCTTTGCAGGCAAGTGCCTTAACCACTAAGCCATCTCTCCAGCCTTTTTTTTTTATTTAAAAAATTGAAAACAGTTGGGCAAATGGATGCATTTTAGCACTTAAGATGAAACTGTTCAAAAACTACCTGAATCCACACAACTCCAAACAAAGCAGAAAACTGGAATTTATTTGGGCAGTTTGGGCTCTAGGTTACCTGGGCTTTGTGATCTGTGTTCAAAATGTTAAGTTTACTTTTAGCCTTTATTTTCTACTCATCTTCCATGTTTCATCTTTCCTCTTATCATCTTTTAGTTTCATTCTAGGGTATAGTTTCTGAGTTGCTTATATCATATGTAAAAGATAAAACAAAGCCAACCTATGTCAAGTCTAAGACATATTTGCCCAGTTTAAAATGCAAAATCCAAGAGACAAACATTCTTCTGAGTTTCCAACATTTAAATTCTCAGCAGCCTGTAAGGAGAGGAAGCTCATGTGTGCTTCCTGGATGAAGCGCTTTCATTGAACATGCAGTAATTTCTAACACTCTATTTCTTGCCATTATCCTCAAGGCAATATGCCAATTTAAGTGCTGGTGGCATTTTGCTTCAGGTATACATTTTCCCAATAACCTGAAGCCTTCTCCACATTTGTGTGCCTGCACAGTTTAAGGACAGGGAGAGATCGTTATGGTTCAATCACTGAATTCCCATCATTAACTGCACTTCATGTCACATTTTTAAAGAATTCAATTTAATGGTAGAAAGCCACTGGGTAAAACCTGCTCCCATTCCCTTAATTAACAGATCTGTGGGGTGGTTCTACCCCACCCTGCCCCCACCATTTCAAGTATAGATTTGTTTTCAAGGGATTGCTGCAGAAAAGGGAAGCTGTTGGGAAACACTTAAGAGATATTTCTAGATTTGGAAATGTAGTGCCCCTCCCACATTTTGCTGAGCTCTCTGTTATCTAGAGGTGATTCTATTTGTGGATTATTTATAATTCTCTTAATTACATTTCTTTCTTTTCTCCTTTCTGCTCACTGCCCTTTAGCACTTGCACTGAATTGCTGTAAAAATCAACCCTGCTAAAGGAATACACTTGTGTGGATGTAGCCCTGGTAAAGCTTGAGTAGGTAACATGGGGGAAAAAAAGGCTAACCTAAATAGTTTTAGGTGGTGAGGTTCTACGTCTAAAACATCATAATCTTGTGTACCTGTAGGGTATATAACAGTGCAAAATCCTTCCACAAGCATTTTTTCTCATTGATCTACAGAATTCAATTAATGACAGCATCAAAAATAACTCTTACTCATTAGCATGTATGCCCATCCACAAACATAAGCATTTTTATAAACACTTTGCCCTTTTCATTTAATAATAAACTACCAATTTACAGCCCTTTGAATGTTGTATATGTTTTTATTTCGTTTAAAATAGTCCTCTGTATTTTACTTGCTGGTAGACAAATGGAGGCCTAGAAAGAAGTGTCATGTCCAATATCATAAGAAGATAGGTTATAAGTTAGGGTGCCTATTTGAATCTTTTGATCCTATTTCTTTTTTTTTTTAGAAGATTTTATTTTCACTTGTTCATTTTATAAGAGACACACACACACAAAACACACACACACACACACACACACACACACAGAGAGGATGAGTGAGTGAGTGAGAATGGGCACGCCAGGGACTTTAGCCACTGCAAACGAACTCCAGATGCATGTGCTACTGTGTGCATCTGGCTTACATGGGACCTGAAGAATCAGACCTGGGTATTTAGGCTTCACAGGCATGTGCCTTAACCACTAAGCCATCTCTCCAGCCCCTGATCCTATTTCTTGCACTCTCCTAAATATATTCTATTGGTCTCCCAAATCCTAGTTACCCAATGAGCATCTCACTTTTCTTATGTAACTTGTGTGGGTCTATAAATGCCTGAAGTAACAGTAGGGTGGGAAATAAAGACAATAGTACAGGAATTTGGAGTCCTCCTGTTTGGGAGGCAATGGCAAAAGAGTGTGAGAGCAGCTAGAGAATAAGAATTCCCAGTCCCAAGTGGTGGACAGAGTCCTCAGCTCCAGAGTCAAGATAAGCCAGCTGGCACATCCCACAATGTGAAGTAAACCAGGACATAAGCCTGCCCAATACCACACTTCTCTAGGGTTCACCTTCTTCATGGGTAAGATATTATGGAAGGCCAATGACCTCTCAAATTTTCCTCTAGGTCTATGAGAGAGTAAACAATGTCAAGTCCTGGCACCCTGTGTGTGTGCAGAGGCCGGGAAGGGTTCCTAGAGGGTAGAGTAGAGTGGTGAAGTCCAACTTCTGTGCTCTCTGGAGGGATCTGTCCCAAACTGCCCCCCTTCCTACTTTACCACTGCCGAGCTATGAAAAGATCTGCTTTCTGAGGGCGCACAGACATGTGCTGGCCTCCTGCCTCCATCTCACTGTGCATCCTGCAGTAGTTGTATGACTTCTCTGAACCTCCACTTCCACATCTACGAACAAAGGAAATTATTATCTACCTTTAAAACACTGTATAAAAAGAGTTAGTGAAAGTCAGGAGTGGTGGCGCCCGCCTTTGATCCCAGCACTCAGAGGAGGCAGAGGTAGGAGGATCACCGTGAGCTCAAGGCCACCCTGAGACTACATAGTTAATTCCAGGTCAGCCTGGATCAGAGTGAGACCCTACCTCGAAAAAAAAAAAAAAAAAGCTAGTGAGTGACCAAAATTCAGTCTTAGGCCTGTCTGATTCTGAACTCGCAGCCCTCCCTGTGAAGGTTGAAGCACAAATGTCCAGGGTCTGCCATGCAGGTTTTCTTTTTTTTTTTTCCCCACCAGGCAGCCTGGACGGACTGAGAAGGAATCACCAGGCTTGGTCATTGGTGAAGTCATGGATCCTTTTGGGAATCTGCAGAAGTTCTGTCCAAAAAAATACTCATAAGGTTAAGTTGTCAGATCCCTCAAGTCTTATCTGAACACCCTGTTATCCAAGGACCTCAAGTTTAAAACCCTTGGGAAAGATGGGTCCGAGGTGCTAGGAGTTAGAACCTAAATGTGTATATAGATTAAATCTCTCACACTGGGAAGGGCAAGGATACTTCTACACCCACTTAGATGCTTGCTTCTGCGGAGGGGAGGGGGCGCCTGGAAGAGGCGTGAGCTCACCTTGAAGAAACCCTTGCAGCCCTCGCAGGTGCGCACTCCATAGTGCTGGCAGGCTGCGTTGTCCCCGCACACAGCACACGTGCCCTCGCCGGATGATGAGCTCCTATTGGGTGGTGATGGCAGGCTGGGGCTCTCTCCTAGCAGGCTGGAGGCAGTAGGGGAGGCCGCGATGCCCAGCGGTGGGAAGGTCAGTGTGGCCGTCCTCTTGGTTAGCGGGAGCCCATAGGGGTGGCTCTCAAGCGCAGCAGCTTGGCTGCTCGCGGCGGCGGCTGCGGCTCCCAGAGGCAGGCTGAGCGCTGCGGCGGCCGTCGGGTCATAACCGAGGTGGTGGCCACCAGCTGGGCTGGGCGCGGGCGGGTGCGGTGGCGAGGGCTTGAAGTGGAAGAGTGGGAAGCGCGCGCTGGCCACCGGCGGCACTGCCTTCATCTGCGGGTCCAGCAGGGGGCCAGGCGGGATGCAGCCAGGAGCAGAGGGCAGCGCGTCGTCCCACAGCGTCCCCGCCTGCGGGGGGAAGCCCGGCGTGGTGGGGGTCGACGGTGGGGACTGCTTGAAGTACATAGAGGTGCTGGGCAGGACCTCGTCCTCCGGACCCGACGGAGGAGGAATGGATGGCTGCTGTTGCTGGTGATGGTGGTGGTGATGGTGATGATGGTGATGATGGTGGTGGTAGCCGTGCGTGCGGCCCTCCTCCATCTTGATCATAGGCCTTGGCCCGGAAGGAGGCATTTGGTACAAGCAGGAGGGTTTGAGTTCACAGCTGCTGGGGTAGCCTTCCATGAAGGTGCTGAAGCTGGGCAGCGACGTCGTGGCGGTGGCCATGATCTCCGTGCTGCCAAGGTCCATGGTCAGCTTGGTATAGTCGGGGTTCATGATTTCCGGGCTGTATTCCGAGCCATACGTCTGCGCTGCATAAGTGGACCCTGGAGGCGAAGGGCTATACTGGGCTTGCACGCAGGGCATATCTGCAGGGGCAAGGAAAAGGATCTCAGAAACCAGTCCACTCCTTTGCCAGCTAATAGGCAGCGATGGATTCGCTGCTCTCTAATCTGGGAAACCGAGAGGAAGTGACACTTTCTCCTTCTGCTAGCACAGACTGGAAGCCCCATGCTCACTTTCTTCCTCCCAGGGAAGACAGCTGAATCCCTGACTAAGGGGCCACAGAGCACCAGAACTTGGACTCCTGGGGATATCTACATCCTTCTTTCTCATTGTCCCGTTTTCACCAGATTTAGGAACTCTATATTGTCCCTCATATGCCTAGAAACAATTTTAAAAGGGTTTTTCCCCCCTATTAGTCAATAGAAGCAGCCTTCTCAACTATAGGCAGGACCAAAGAAAGTCCAGTGCATGCACTGTTGGTTAATTTGGGGAGGGAAGGGGCTTTACACGCGCGCGCACGCACACACACACACAGAGAGAGAGAGAGAGAGAGAGAGAGAGAGGAAGAGAGAGAGAGAGAAGAGAGAGATTGAGATTTGTAAATGGTATGAGTTAGTCAAGATGTCCTGTGTGGGACTTACTGGCCAAGGGAGACAGTAACATGCTAGCATTTTATGAGTGCCAACTGAAGCTGCCCACACACGTTGTGGTTGCTGTTTTCCACCCCCTTCCTATTCCCCCAGTTAGCAGCCTGCACAAACTGGACCCCCTATTGATGACTCCAGCCAGCTAGGTGGTAAGGTGGGCACGTAGGCCCAGGAAATGGACTTGGGGGAGTTTGTACCATCTGCAAAGAAAAAGATCAGCTGCAACATCACACCCACCAAACCTGTGCTATATTGTGTGTGTGTGTGTGTGTGTGTGTGTGTGAGAGAGAGAGAGAGAGAGAAATAGGATACACATATGCTTATATATATGCTGTCTGACTAATAAGATATGTCAGTGGCGATTTTATGAGAGAGAATGGGCATACCAAGGCCTCCAACCACTGCAAACGAAATCCAGGCACATGTGCCACCTTGTGCATCTGGCTTACATGGGTCCTGGGGAATGGAGCCTGGGTGCTTTGGCTTTGCAGGCAAGTGCCTTAATCGTTAAGCCATCTCCCCAGCCTGACAACAGTTAACAGTTCACATAATAGGCAAGTTAGTCTAGGTATGTTCTTAAGATGGAAAAGTTCCCTACAAAAGAAGAAAGCGATTTTGAAACAGGTTGAGTTTCTCTGCTGGTTTGGCTAGATTGAGCCCCCCAAAGCAAATGGCATTCAAGGTGCTTGCTATTCAGAGAGGCTGAGCTGGGTGAGGAGACCCCGAGAGATATTTCCTTCAGTAGATAACTTAGTTAATTGTTTCCCCTTCTTTATGGCTAAATCAAAGTGGTAAAACATGGGCAGTTTTTGGTGGTTGGTTTTTCTGAGCCAAAGGAAACCCAGGTGCTTCACCTCTGCTGTTGGCAGTTCATATAAAGGGAGTGACTAACAGACAATCGAGTACTGCACACTTCCTTTGACATCTTTCTCTTACCCACATTTCCAAATCTGATTGAGTCATGCGTGTATGGGATGAAATCTTGAGTTGAAAAAAGGTGACGAGGGCCTGTTGGAAGAAGCAGTTATGAGGAGAGGCCTGTTCAAGCCTGTCTTCTTTTCAAGCAGGGCCTTAAGAGCACAACTTGCTAGTCTGTAGTTAAAGGATTACTATCCTGGCGTCCAGTTGTTGGGAATGCAATGGAAGGTCAATTATTTAAAACCGAGAATATGGCCTGGTCTTCATCTTTTCTCCTCCCCTTGCACCTCGGGGGCTTGATTTCTCTCTCAGTCTCTTCTGTCATTCTTCATTGCCATTCCCCACCCGTTGCCTCTGCTTTGAGGTTTTTTGAAGTTTCCAGCTGGGAGAAGAGCTTGCTGCAACTGTGTCTTAGTTGTGCTCCTACCTCTGGTGCCTACACAAGTCTGGCATTCTGCATTCCTCTAGCAAGTTTGTAAAACGGTAATACAGACCAAAGCTGAGGGGCTTTCTTCTGCCTAGCTGATATTCACAATGGCTTTCAGCTCCAATGTCTTTCCCTTTCCTCTGAGCTTCAATCACTCAAACTTCTCCACCCCAAATGATTTTGTTTGGACACAAATAAAAAATATTTCCTTAGCCAATGCACATATGCTGAATATAAAAAGGAGGGCAAAATATTAAGACACTCAAATGCATAGAACACCCTAATCTGTTGAAGCATTTGCACTTTTTAAGGGAAAAATAATTCTGAGAAATGCAACGTTGAATGTAATCTGGCTGCTCCACTTGATAGCAACAGGGTGTGGTGTACAGAGGAGCTTCTTGCCAGTAAGCCACCTGTGCTGTGAAATGCGGGGCCAGCAGTCACTACGCTGGTACTGGGCAAGTTGACCAGCCTGCTCGTTGGGTGTTAGTTTTCCCACCCATTTCCCCCTGCTCGGGAGGAATAAGGACGTCTGCCTTCAGACCTACCTGGAGGGTATCTTGCGCGCTGAATGGTGGGGCTGGGGGTTTCTCCAGCGGAGGCTGAGAGTGTAGGAGGCGGGGATGTCCGACTAGGCGAAGCGGCGGCACTGCTGCCCGGCTCCGCTGAGGGTCCAGGCTCAGCGCCTGGGCTTGCCGGGCTGCGCTCTCCCGCAGTGGGTTCTACAGCACCGGGAGAGAGGACAGAGATTCTGGTGAGACACGGATGGGTCACTGTGAAATGGGGCTGGGTGAATGGTGTGGGGGTGGGGTGCCTGTAGAATATCTAGCTAATTACAAATAATTGTCCTAAGGTTAAGTAAAAGTGCCTAGAGGTCACGGAGTCCCTGGACCAGAAGCATGGCGTGGGCTTGGCGGAATCTGAGGGAAAGCTGTTTGCACCCACTGCGCTCACAGCCGTTTTGTGGCAAGCAATCTGAGGCTAAAAGCCCCGCAGCCTGCCCCTGTAGTTGCTCAGAAAAGGATCTCTCAACACCCCCAGTTGTTTCTGAGCTTGCAAGGTTAGGGAAATCAGAATTTCTTTCTTTCTTTCTTTCTTTCTTTCTTTCTTTCTTTCTTTCTTTCTTCCTTTCTTTCTTTCTTCTTTCTTTCTTTCTTTTTAAAGGATAACATTCGAGGGACAAATTCAGCCCAAGCTTGGGGGGGTCAGTGAGTGTGCACGAGCGGAAAATAGCCATTTTCCAACTCTGCCCGCTCCCACCTCTCAAATACAAATTTTACACGTTGCATAGGAAATGCACGAGGTCCGGAACGAATGCATGAATGCCCCGAGGAATTAAGAAAGTCTGCGCTTTTCATTCTAAATGCTAATGGAGCTTCGGTTCTATTAGCCGCGAGTTTCGGGGGCCAGGGGTCAAGCAAACAAAAGGGCACATGAGAAGAGAAGGCCTGCGCTGGAAGCCGTGCGCTCAGGCAGACGGCGTTCGCGGCTGATGGGGCGGGCAGAGGAAGGTCCCCGGCACTCTGCGGGAGGCGTCCCCAAGGGTGGGCGGCTTCCAGGCTCCAGGCCACTGGGTGCCTCAGAGGGGGTACATTCCCGAGGGCGCCAAGCGCGGCTCCCGGGCGAACATCCCGGCGCACAGCCTAGCTAAACTTTGTAAGTCAAAGAGTCCCCTGGCTGGCCTGGAGGTGGGATCCGGCTGCCCCAAACTCCGGCCTACAGCGCCCCCTTTCCCTGGGGTGGGCACAGCTCAAAGGGTAGGAACTTGGACTGGAAAAACCCAACCTCCAAACCTCCTTGTGCACGATTCCCCAGGGTCGGGTAAGTTTCATCTCCTGCCACTCCTACACCCGGAGTTTGATGGCAGAAAGAGTAAAAGGGGCTCGGACCCCCCGGGCCTGGGAATCCCTCCATGGCCTGCAAATGAGGGAGGGATTCCCTTGTTACCCCCCACCCGAGGTACTCCGCGGGAAAGCTTGCCCTCCCTGTAGCCCTGACCCCAGTGGTCATTTATTTCTATGGCGGTAGCTTGCGCTTCTCGTCCCTCCCTCATGCATCTTTAATAATGGTAGCCTCCAGCATCCCACCGCTTCTCCAGTGGGTGCCCCTATTCTCGCCCCTCCTTGGGGGCTTTTCAAGCAGAGTGTGTCTCTAAGGGTCGCGCCCCCTCCCCAAGGAAAGAGTTACTCCGCAGCACCTAGCATTCTCAGGAGGCCTATGCCACCCTTTCTCGAGCCCGGTGGAGCGCCCCATCGCTCTCTCCGCCCCCCAATCGGCCGGTTACCTAGGCAAAGCCTCCGCGCCTGGAAACACGTTCTGCCAATCCCGCTCGCGGCCGCCGGGCCGGGAGCATAGAGCCTCGAGGTTGTAAATTAGAAAGAAATAACTACCTCTGTCAAAGCTCCTTTCTTTCTTGGGGGCAGACGGAGAGAACACCCCCGTGTTCCCCTCCCCGTGGTGAAGTGTGTGGAGGAAACCGTGAAACGCACCATTGTGACCAGGCTCCTCCGCTCCTCCGCGGAGTTTCCAGCCCTGCGGAGCGGGGGCGGAGGCTGGGCGGGGGCAAGGCGGGCGGAGGAGACACCGACCGAAAGGGAAAGACAGAGATTCTCAGAAAGAGGCAAAGAGCCGAGACAAACCGCTGGCGCACGGTCGCTGACAAGGAGGCCAGGGGTGGGATGGGGTGACTGCGGTAGAGCGCCAGTGTGGAGGGTGCAATGATCTGGGGACTCTGAGACACTGGCATTCACATTAAGCGCATCTTGTTCAGCGGAAACAGCTGGAAGAAAGTCATCCCATTCATTGTGAGCAGTATGGCCATTGGGCGGGTTTTCTTTGCCCAAGTCGGTTCTATAAAAACATTTCTCCGTTTTCTTCTTCTTCTTTTTTTCTTCTTTTTTTTTTTTTTTTGGAAAAGAGTGGATTCGCGAGGGAATGCCTGCCTGAACAGCGCGCTGTACCTCTTTCTGGCACCCCAAGGCCTTGGGATAGCAGCGCGACATTACTGATTACCCAACTCCACGCTGCTTTTCCCTAGGGAGACTCGGTCACATAAACAAAAGGCCACCTCCAAGAACGTTCTTGGAAATCAAAAGACCAGAGCTCATGAGCTCCCTCAGGACTGACTGAAGCTTCCAACAGGTTGAACTGCCTGTGAAAGCCAGCCTCCACAGGCTGTGCTCACCTGCCCCTCTCCTCTCACCACCTAGAACTTTCATTTCTACTAAAGCACTCAGAGCAACTTCTCTGGAAGCGCGAGTTTCGTCAGTGAAAAGTAACACATGCTTTCGAACCCACACCCAGCCAAGGCCTGGAGGAGAGAGGGACGCGGTCCTCTCGCGTGTCGGGGCGCGGGTGTAG
This sequence comes from Orientallactaga sibirica, assembly GCA_036365145.1. NCBI lineage: Eukaryota > Metazoa > Chordata > Mammalia > Rodentia > Dipodidae > Orientallactaga > Orientallactaga sibirica. The sequence goes on from JAEOAD010000001.1 coordinate 13,720,517, forward strand.
GCAATTACACCCTATTACCTCCGTAGGGAAAAGTGTACACCAGCAAGTCGGCGACGCCAGGCAGACGTGCCTAGTGAAGCCCCAGGCTCATTTCAATACAATAAGCCGCATTCCTACAATTACACCCTCTTTCCTGACATCCTCCGAGCGCCTCGCAAACTCTGGCCGCTGCTGCCCAAGCCTCTTCCCTCCTAAGCTTTCTCCCAGACAACCGGCTCTATTCCACCATTAGACACATTAACTAGGACCCACCAGAGCCCCTATTCCCCACCCCTACTTAAAAGGCAGGAAAATTACTGCCGTTCATCATCGAGGCTGCAACTCCCCGCCGCTGCCGCCGCCGCCGCCGCCGAGAGCATCATTACCATGACAACTAGAGTCGAAATACCCTGAATTACATTGCGGGAGCAGCTACAGCACAGATCGCAGTCCTCCCCTTTGTTAAAGGTTTTCGTTGCCTCTTGGGGTGGGGGAGAGGAATCCCACAAGCCCCAGAGTCGCGGGCCAGCGACAGGGGAAAAGTTTCAAATCAGAAGCCATCAGCCGCTTGGCTAGCGAAGCCGGGGCAGGGAGGCGCGCAGGGGGACCCCCAAACTCAAAGTTGTCAATTTCAGGAGCGACGCTTCCCAAAGCGCGCCAACTTTTAAGCAAGTCCCCTTATTAACCGGGTAAATCGCATACGTACTTGAGTGCTGTGGCGGTTCCGTCTTTAGAGCGAGTTTCTAGAGAGCTGTCCCGAAATCTGGACTTGTGTGTGTGTGTGCGTGTGTGTGTGTAGGGGAGTCACAGCTGTTGTCCTGGAGAAGCCGCGGTGTACAAGCCCAGCGGCTCCCGGAGGCGGTGAGCGGCTGGCGGGGGGATGCTGCGATCCCAACTCATGGGAGAGCGCCGCCGAGAGGCTCCGCCGGCGTCCAGTCTCGGGCCGCGACCAGGGGGGGTAAGGATGCAGCCGCCGTTCCCACCTCCGCGGCTGCCGCCGGCGCTGTCAGCGTTGCCAAGTGAGCCCAGGAGGAGAGACCGGCTGCGGCGCCGCGCTGCACCGGCGAGGGCGCAGAGCGACAGGGGTGTGAGCGCGCGGGAGAGTGGAGTGTGTGCGGAGCGTGCGAGCGCGCGTGTCCGTGTGTGCGAGTGGAGGAGCGGGTGTGAGCGTGTCTGTGTGTGGGGAGCGGAGGAGGAGCCGGAGCTGGAGGGGTGGGGGGCGGGAGGCAGGAGACTCCGCTCTCCCGGCTGCGCGATCGCTCGCTCTCTCGGCACGTCATTTATGCCACAGGAGCCCTAGCGGCCTCTCCATAGAGTGCCTGGAATGTGAGACGTCAATGTGACGCCATGGGACGCTACGTCACCCTCCTCCTCCCTCCCCTGGCCCAGCCGGTTCCGTGTGTGCGAGGGTGTGTGTGTGTGCGCGCGTGCGCGTGTGCGTGTGTGTTTGTGTGTGTGTGTGTTTGTGTGCGCTTGTGTGCGCGCGCGTCCCCTGGCCATGCTCACGGCCGCACAATGGAAACTGCGCGGAGCTGCCGGCCCAGCCCCGGGGCTTCTCAGACCCACGCTGCCAACCCCTTGGCATCGGGATGATTCTCCCGGGCGCGTGTCTCCCGGAGGGTGCAGCAGCTCGCCCGCGGGTCAGGCGGGACCGCCCAGCTGTCAGGCTCGGGTGGAGTCCAGTTGGAGGAGCGCTGCTGGCGCGCCTCCGAGGCTGCCCCGAGGCGTGGAGCCAGGGCGAGGGGGTAAGAGAGAGGACAGCTCTTCCGAAAGGGAAGGCTCTGCCAGCCAGCTCCTCCGAGTGACCTGGCAACCGGTGCTGAAGGAGGTTGGCACCAACCCGAAGACTCCCCGAGGTGCAGCTACGCGTTCCTCATGCCACGGTTCTAAGGCTGTTTACGTCTCTCCGAACCCCTGCGCCTAGGCTTGCCTCCTCATCTCTTAACAGTTGCGGATGAGTGTGTTTGTTTGTTTGTTTTGTTTTTTTGTTTTTGTCTGGAGAGATGCAGCCAGCTTCAGGGACAAGCTTTTATTACAATACACTTACTCTGTGGGGCTCCTAAATGGACACATTATGACCTCACGAAGTGCATGTCCATCATCCGCACTTGCTGAGCCAGAAACTACTTAATATGTATGAAAGAAACACACACGTGTTGAACAGCTGAGCGAGTCTATTGCAGATCACCTCTCCTCCCCAGCACCGAGTCAGACACGGAACTTTGAACTCGCACTTTCACTTTTTTTTGATGGTTGTACATGCCTCCTCCCGTCTCTCAAAGAAACATTTCAAAATCAATCAACAGGATTTATTAGTTCGTCTCTAGGAAAGTTGCTGTGGTCTCCGGGGATACATGTGGCTTCACCGGGTGCCGAAAGCCTGGGCGATTGTATGAAGGAGACCAATTTCTTCCTGGAAATGTATTTGTTAGTTTATTGCTGAAAACAAAACAAACACGCATCAGAGTTAAGCACTCTTAGTTCCAAAGGTTGCAGCTAAGTGAAAGCAAACGCTCGCAGAAATACATTTTTTTTGAAGAGGAAATATGAGAGTGAAACAATGAAGACACACATGGACCCTAAGGGGCCTTTCTGAACCACATGCGGCATTTTCTCAGACCTGTCCCAAGCTTTGCGTGTGCAAGTGGCCGTTGAGGTGTGTGTATGTGTGGAGGGGGGTGGGAAGATGATGTTTGGAAATCCCACTGTGGATAACACACGTTTCAGAATCGAAGAAGGTTCGAGGTAGGTCCAGAAACTAAAGAAGAAAAGCACATGTGTATCATGTGTATCTTTTTTGGTGTCCACCTCCACTTCAGGCAGGTTGGTGTGGAGAAGTCAGACCGTGGGAGGATGCACGGAGAGCTGACCCGGAGGAGAGGAACCGAGCCCCTGCGCGGCGGCGGCAGGTTCCCACCCAGTCTCAGAAGGAAAGGAGGGCGCTGCTACATTGTATCCATTCAGCGTCTGGAGGGTGGGGGGGGGGGAGCAGGACCTGGAGCCGCGCGGCGCTGACGCACGCGAGGCGCGTGATTGACGCAGGCGATGTTACTAAATTGGGCATTTGGCCGTGCCCAGCCGGCGGCGCGCGCCGCAGATAGCGGAGTAGGTTCCCCTCGCTCCCCCCGCCAGCCCGCCCGCCCTCTTTCTCTCTCTCCCCATTCAGAGCCGCGCGGGGCGGGGCGGGGGCGGGGCTAGAGCGGTGGGCGGGACCGCGGCGCGTGGTGGGCGGGGCCGCGGCGCGCGCGCGCGCGATCGTACCGGGATCCGGCCGAACCAAATATAGCCCGGCCGCGGCTATTTTTAGCTGGGCTTCGGGCGCGAGCACGCCGCGCGGGGGGTGAGCTGGGGGTGAGGGTGGGGGGAGGCGCCCTGACCCCGCCCTGAATCGCCATCTTGGACTCGGCTCGACCCGGGCCAGTGACCAGCGACGCTGGGTGCGGCGGAGCTCGGCGCTGGGGGTCGGGGGTGAGTGGATGTGAGCGCGCGGGAGCCGGGCGCGCGCGGGCCGAGGAAGCCCAGCGGGATCTGCGCGTGCGCGTCGGAGGATGGTGCTGACCCCCCCCCACACACACCCGGTCCGCCCTGCCATCCTCCGCGGGTTCCGCCACCGGGCCTCCGGGCCAGCCCCCTTGTCGCGTGGGGGCGGAGCCGCCCGCGGCCACCACTTCCTGGGAGCCGGGGATACCCCTCCCGGACGTCACGGAGGAGCCAAGGCGGCGGTGGAGGCCCCCGGGCTCATCCTGCCCTTGCATCATGGGTGCAGCTGAAGCTGCTCGGCTCCTTTGTGCCTTTTTTTTTCCCCTCCCCCTGTTGAGTAACTGCTTTGTTAAATGAAAATACCATGACGGACCAGTGTGATCACCAGCTCCAGACCTCAAAGAAAGTGAAGCTGTCAGGCAAGAAGAGGGAGACTTCCCCCAGCCGGCTGCGATGGTATCTGGTGGGTGGGTGTGCGGAGAAGCATTTGACAGTTTCCACGTATTACTTCTTGCCTAAGTCTTCACCCTCAAGAACGTTTAAAAATACTTTTATTTCCATGCTGTAAAAATTTTCATCTGTGTTCTGCACCCTACCCATTTCCCCCTCAGTTTAAAATTTCACGCAGAACTGGAATCACTGGAAGCAGGAACCCCTAAAATTAGGTACGGTTTTTTAGGAAACGTGACATCTTTTAACGAATTTACAGAGGATGTTACATTTTCTGACTGTTAATATATAAAAGGTTCTTGCTCACTCAGGGTTGTTAGAAAGCCACTAACCAAGTTCGTTCACATGAACTGAGCTCCTGCAGTAAGATTCAAACCAGGATCCCGAGTTTGAAATTGACCCTCACCTTGGTGAGCTAGCAGTGACTAAACCTTGCCAGAGTTTACCAAATCCCTGATGCCACTTCCACTTGCGTTGTGTGTTTGGTAACAAATTAACTTTATAGATGTACCTGGATTGAAAAAGGAACCTCTCCTACTGCTAGCACTGAAATGGTTAGGACTCTGTATAAATAAAAACAGTGCTGTGGTGGTGGTGGTGTGTGTGATGACCAGCATCCTTGTTTACCTTAAAAAAAAAAAAAAAAGACCTTGGTTGAAAAATCTCCAGGTAAAGTTTCCCTTTGAGTGGACTTGCTCTCAACCTCTGTCTTGGCTAGTTCAGTGTTCCCCTCCCATTTTGCTTCCTTTATGACCTTCCCTTCCTTCCTTCCTGAGTGTCATTCAGGTGACCAATCTCAACTTTATGACTGCTCTGCTGGGTTGAGCCCTGGCTCCTTTGAGTAGGAAGCTGGACTCACTATTGGAGAGTTTCCAGTGCTCACTAATAACTGGCAACTTTTTTTTTATACTCAGAGATGGGCTTTCTTGCAAACTGGGACCTCATCCTTTGCTTAATGGAAGGTCCCAAAACACATACTGTTCTCGCCATGACCCAAATGGAATTAATTTAAGTTTTATTTTTTGCATTCATATATAATTCCTCTCTTATTTAAAATGTCTGTTTTATTGGAAATAAGATATAATATTATAATATTCTAGGATGCCTCCAAAATGACTAGTAATCTAGATTACTTTTTGATGGTGATATTTTAAAGAGAAGTCTAATGCTCTATATAGTTAAATCTCTTAATTTTGAGAAATCAAGGAGAATGAGAATACTTTAATCTGTGACATAATGAGTATATTCCCATTTGGTCCTTTTCCTAGAAAAAGGACACGCATATATGTTCCAGTTGACACGCACAAAGTAAAGACAGCAGCTTCTGTTCTTGGAGCAGCCAGCCTGTTAGAAACTTTCTGTAAGTAATGATGACAGATTCACAGGATGGCTACATTTCTTTTTGCTTTTGATGTATAGACCCAATCTGCCTGCAATAAAGATTATCTTTCTCTTGGAAAATAAAATACAAGATTTGGAGAAAATTTGTTGTGTGGTGATATAAAGCAATTGTTTTCACTAAATGGGAAAGTACTTTTATTGCTCTTCTGATGAAGCAATGGCATGGAATCTTCCTGATTTTGCTAGTATATAGAGAATAATTGCAGAAGTTGTCAGCTAAAACAGGAGTTTTGAATTCTGAGCCCAAGTTTTCTAGAATCAGTATAGTGATGCTATACTAACTGTATTTAGCAATTTAGTAACTTCAGCTGACATTGATATATACACCTGAGGTGAACCTGACTCAGGCATCCAGGATAACTGTAGTGATTTTCCCTCTGACCTGTCCTCCCATATCAATTCTACTATTGCCAGCTTAGTATTCCTAAAATATAGCTTTTGTTTTGCCAGGCTTAGGAGTCTTCAGCAGCTAGGCTTTGTCTTCCAAAGGCCTCTTATTGCCACAGAATCTTCTTGTTCTAGTCAAACTGGTATCCACACATCCTTTCTTTTAAAAAAATATTTTATTTATTTATTTGAGAGAGAGAGAGAGAACGCATGCCAGGGCCTCCAACCACTGCAAACGAACTCCAGACGCATGCGCCCCATTGTGCATCTGGCTTACCTGGGTCCTGGAGAATCGAACTGGGATCCTTTGGCTTTGCAGGCAAATGCCTTAACTGCTAAGCCATTTCTCCAGCCCCTCCCCCCACATCCTTTCAACCGCCCATATTCTTTCATAGTTTTCTCTTTGATGGCATTCCCTGTTTTCCCTTCTTCACTTACTGAGATCAAGAAGAGAGATGTCTTTCATAAAATTCTTACTTTCATGCCTTTTTAAATCTCTTTTTTCCATAGCCTATAACCTGTGAAACTGTAAGCTTCAAAAACGTGCCTCACACCTCTCTGCAATTTCTGTGCCACTAAGAGTGTTCAGCACAGACAGTAAATATCCACAAAGTATGCCTCATTTAATGTGAATACAGATAGTGGCTGTGATAATATATGTAGCAGACATGTGGACTAAGATGTTCTTGGCATGAGTGAATGCACTTGAGGTTACACATTGGTTGTTTTCTTGACCTGAACTTTTCATATTTCTGATTGAACATGCCTTGTCAAGCAAGGTGCACGCCAGAAGCACAGACAACTGCGTGGTGATACGAGGAAATGGCAGTTTGGCTTGTTGCGTAGGAAGGTTTGCTATGATCTTTTTTTTTTTTTTCTTTTCTGGCAGACTTTTGGTTTGACTCTTACTCTTCCTCTAACTTCTTCCCCCTCTCCCTGCACTTTCTCTGATGCTGTTTTTTTCTCAACCTAGATCTGCATGCTCTCGCCTAGGAAGTCCTGTTATCATCTTTGGGAAAAATGTTTTAGGGTTTAGAAAACTGGGAACGATAACATCTCTGTCGAACCAGCTAAATGCAAATATCCTTGAATTTCTTATCTTTTCAAAACATATTTATAGATTTGTGTGACTCTTGTTATATACAGAGGTAATAAGAGCAACAAGATTTTGGTTTAATTTGTTAGACATGTAGTGTAGATATGTTAGACATGTGACTTAGGATATTAAATTTTACTTTAACAAGGAAAAGACGATATTACAGATCAGAAAAGACTTTCTATATTACAGAAAATTTTAGCAAAAAAGTTCAGAACTTAGATGGAAAAATTACCTGATGGTGTATTAATAATATTCTATAATCTCATTTATGTTTTCCCACCCATCAGTAATCAAAATAAGTTGGGTTTGCAGTTTTGTTAAAAGGACAGTTTATACCTTAGTTATGCTTTCTCCAGCCACTGGTAAACTCTGGAAGGCCATAATAATTTGGAAGGGAAAAGCTATTGAGCATGTCTGATAAATCAATTTAGGTTATTGTGCTTATGAAATAAAATCTGCATTTTAGCTCAAGTTGCTGAAGTAAATACTTCTTTCCAAATATAGCTGCACAACTCTTGCCCATTATCCCAGCTCTGAAAAAAAAATTGCCTCACATGTGCAAGTACCTTTCCTTCAGTATATTCTCTAGGACAGAGAGGCTGTGTGTCATGGACCTCTTGACTGTTTTTCAGAGGTCTAGGGCTGTCATGAAGCTGTTCAGCCTTGGGTAATAAATATCACTTATATTTAACTTGTTTTTAACTCTTGTATGTAACATGTGCTTTTTGTAGTACAGTAATGTTGATGGTAACATTTTATTGACCTGCTTTGGCTTCCATAGTAATTATGTCCAGCCATCCAGTGAGTGGGATCTCAGTGGCTTGAGAGAGTTAATGTACTACCAGCATCACATCCCTTTCATGTCCGTAAAGTAGAAGTGAGCAGAAACCTGGAGAGTCCAAAAGTCAGTTTATATTTAGCTTTGGAATTTGTCTTTGAACATTCATCTGAATATGGATGAATCACAAATTGACTTCGTACAAATTAGCAAACTTTCTTGGAGCTGATTCTGTTGTTTGCTCCTCCTAGTTCCTTTTGTTCCTCCCTACATGCTGGGCATAAGCCATTCCTCAAGAGTAGCCTCTGAGGCAGAGCTGGCCTCTGGATTTTTCTTAGCAAAGGCCTGGTGATGGTGGCGGTTGTGTGTCTTTACAGCTCCTATCCAAGTGAGTGCAGAGAAAGTGAAATAGAAAGGCAAGGTCACAAGGAAGTACCAAGAAGGTATTATACTGAAGAAATGTTGGCAGAACAATCAGGAAGAGTACAGTAAATTCTGTTTGCAAATTTGCTACTTTTGTAATTGGATTCATCTTTTGGATAAGAGCTGATTTTATAGGCATTGGAAAGTATCTTAATTTTAGCAGATTGTAGGTTTATGTATTATCTAAGATTTGGATAGCAAAGCACAGTTTGTCCATTAATTTAGGGTTATTTTTAAAAGCCTGTTCTACATATTTAGGTATCTAGTTTCGTACTTACATCATGTAATTAGTAACTGATTCTGATTTTTTTTTTTACCATAATACATTTTCCAGTATTTATTCCTCATGTTTGTAGTTCAGTACTGGAAAAATTCTTCCCTGACATCTGTTCTGAATTAGTTCCCTTTTACAGTTATGTTTTCCTGTTTTATCAATTGTGCTAAGGAGGATAGAAAACCATGTTTTAAAAATTCCTGCTATTAAAATTGAAATGAACTCCATTTTTTCTAATTTCTGAAAACAATTCTTATTTTAAACCCACTTGCTAAATCACCAACTTAAAAAATGGAAAAACTGGATAAAATTTGAAATCTATTTACCATAATTCCATCACATATTACATTTTTGAACTTGACTTTTTAATGACCTTTTTTTGAACTTTTTTTTGAAAGGAACTAATCACTAACTCTTTTAAAATGTCTTTTTGTTTCAGTTGTCTTGGACCTGTGTACTCCTTGAGATAAGTTTACTGAGCCTCAGAGCAGGGCTTCATGCATGAGTATCGTGAAACATTTGAAGAACATGTTTAACCAGGTTTCAGGAAACAATCAGAAAATTTTTTTACCACCTTTTTTTACCACCATTTTTTACCACCTTTGTGGTAAAAAAATATTTGTATTATACATGCATGTGTGCATGTGTGCATGCATGTGTGTGTATGTATGTGTGTGAGAATGGGTGTGCCAGGGCCTCTTGCTGCTACAAATGTATGCCAGATGCTTTCACCACTTTGCAAACAAGCGCCTTTACCCATTGAGTCATCTTCTCAGCTTCCTAACTAGCTCTTTGAGGTAGTTTACTTAGGGCTGAGGCATAGGAGAGGTACAAGAAAGCGTTCTCTGTGCCATTGTATTGCTGTGACTGCAGCACCCTGTATGCCACAGCAGCTACTCAGAGTACTACAGAGTCTACTCACCAAGTTACATAGGCTGGGACATCTGTGTGGGAACTCAGAACCAATTGGTGTATGAAAAGGGATTGTGGTACCACTTTTTGAAACCATCCCCCCAGGCCTGAAGAATTAATTTCTGGCTTAGCTCAGTTTTGATGTGTCACTTGCTATGGTGCTTGTCACAAGGTTGTGTTCTGTCTCTTTTTCTTTGACCATGTCCTTGGTATATGATATATTCTTCCATGACTTTTCACTTGCAGTTGCCAGACTTTCAGCACTGACTCTCAGTGTGCGTTCCATCTCTAAAAGCTCTCTTCAGGCCCTCTAAGTCACTAGTCTGTGTACCACACATACATGGAGAGGTTCCAGACTGTATAGGTCCTTGAACTATATATAGATGCATCACATATTTAAACTTTTTCAGATTTAATTTTTGAAAAAGATGTTACATTCACATGATGCAAAAAAAGACATTTAAAAATGAAAAGTTTCCATCCCTATCTCTTATCTACTGAATTACCATCCTTCCTGAGATATTAATTAATTTATTCATTCAATAGTTTATTTGAGACAGGGTCTTACACTATAGCCCAGGCTGGCCTGGAAATTACTGTGTAGTCCAGAATTATTGAATAAGCTTCCTTGAACTTGTGGCAATCCTGTCTCAGCCTCCTAAGTGCTGAGTGCTGGGACAACAGACATATACCACCATACCTGTCTTTTCCAGAGTTTTAAATTGCTTTTCCAAGGCAGTGCAAATATAACTTGTTTTGCTTTCCTTTTGTATACAAATGGGAGCATTGTCATATTATTCTGCCTTTTATACATAAAAATGTATCTTGGAGTTCATTATACAATGGAAAAAGTCCAACATAAGTTTCACTTAATAATGTATCTTTGAGACCTCTTCCACATCACTGTGTGAGTATGTTAGCATTTAACAAGTCCCACAGTGATGGGCATTTAGGAAATTTTCAATCTTTTGATGCTATAAGTAAATGCTGCAATAAATGGTTATGTTATATAGATGATTTCATACTTGTGCAGATATATTTGTAGGATAAATTCCTAGAAGTAAGATTGCTGGGCCAAAGAGTAAATATCACAGTAGTCTGATAAAGCAATGCCAAATTAACCTGCATAGGGGTTGTAAAATTTACACCACACCAGAAATATAGGCGAATGTCTGATTACTCATATTCTTGCCAATGAAATGCATTATTTAACCTTTGGATTTTTTAAAATCTAGTCTGGTAGGTGAAAACTGTTAGTGTGGTTTTAATTTCTGTTTCTCTTATGAGTAAGTGTGAATATCTTTTCATAGATTTAAGGGCCCTTTCTGTTTCCTCTTTTGTGAACTATCTCTTAGCCCTTTGCATATCTTTTGGGAGGTAGAGGTGGTTTAAAATGCTTTGTAGTTACGAGTTATATTATGGAGACTTGTCCTCTGTAATGTGATCTGCAGCATGTTTTCCCTAGTTTGTCACACATACAGCTCTGCTTAGGATCTTATTGTTCTGTAAATCTTTTATAAATGTAGTTGAATTTGTCAGTCTTTACTTTTTTGTATGTTTTTTTTTTTTTTTTTTCTTTTAAGGTGGTGTCTTACTCTAGCCCAGGTTGACCTGAAATTTACTATGTAGCCTCAGGGTGGCCTCAAACTCACAGAGATCCTCCTATCTCTGCCTCCCTCCCCCAATGCTGGGATTAAAGGCATGCACTGCCACACCTAGCTCAGTCTTAAGACTTCTGGATTTTGTCAGAAAAACCCACTCCACTCCAAGTTTCATGAAAAACTTCTTTATTTTTTAAATATTAAGCTTTTTTTTTTTTTGGTTTTTCGAGGTAGGGTCTTACTCCGGCCCAGGCTGACCTGGAATTAACTATGTAGTCTCAGGATGGCCTCGAACTCATGGCGATCCTCCTACCTCTGCCTCCCGAGTGCTGGGATTAAAGGCGTGCGCCACCACACCCGGCTCAAATATTAAGCTTTAATTTTATTTATTTGCACCTTTGTGCATGTGAATTGACATACCAGAGTCTCTTGCCACTGCAAATGGGTGTCTTTTTGGCTTTATGTGGGCGGCTGTGGAGCTGAATCCTGGCTGGCAAGTTTTGCAAGCAAGTGCCTTTATCTGTTGAGCCATATTCTCAGCCCCCAATAATATTGCTTAGTTTTTACAAATATGTTATTTACTTAAGAGAAAGAGAAGGGAGACAGAAAGATAGATATGCCAGGGCCTCTTGCCACTGTAAACAAACTCCAGACACATGTGCCTATTTGTGCATCTGGTTTTACATGGGTACTGGGGAATTCAACCCAGGCTGGCAGGTGGTGCAAGCAAGCGCTTTTAACCTGAGCCATCTTTCTAGCCCAGGGAAAGACTTCTTCCATGTTGTCTGTCTTTTTACTACTTTTGAAATTATTTATTTATTTAAGACAGAGAGTGGGAAAGAGAGAGAGAGCGAGAGGGAGAATGGGTGCACCAGAGCCTCCAGCCACTGCAAATGAACTCCAAATGTGTGTGCCCCCTTGTGCATCTGGCTTACGTAGGACCTGGAGAATTGAACTGGGCCCCTTAGGCTTTGCAGGCATGTGCCTTAATCACTAAGCCACTCTCCAGCCCAGGTTTTTTTTACTACTTTTGTACTTCTATTTTAGATTTAAATATTTGATCTATTTCTCTTGGTATATGGTGTGGACTATATCCAACTTAATTTTTTTCTAAATGGCTACTCAGTTGCTTCAGCATTCTTTGTGAATAGGCTGCCTCTATACTGTTTGCTTCTTACCTGAAATAAAACTGCTTCATGTACTTTTTCTCACCCCTTCTTTGCTGTGACTAAGTCTGAATACAGTCCTGTTCTCCCTCTTATGGAAAGGCTCCTGCACTGTTGAGGATGTCTTTCACCATGCTGCCTTTGCTCTCTCTCCTCAGCAGCACCAGCCGCCTGACAGTCAGTTGATGACTCAATACAGGCTTCGAGAAGGCTTTCCAGGACTTTTCCTGAGGTAGAAACTAGTTTAAAAGGAATTCTTTAAAAAAAATAAAAGGAATCCTAAGTATATTGAGGCTCCTCTTAAGACCATTCCAACAAGAGGTACCCCTGGCTCTTGCTGGTCCCTGCCAGCCAGCTGTGTTAGCTGGGCCTCCACTCCTGATGGAGTCAGGTTTGGGTTGTTTCTCTTCATATAGCTGCTTCTCATCTGCCACATGGCATATTGCCTTCTGTACTTACCAGCAGGAAACAAAGTGGGCCAAAAAGTGCTGGAGTCTCCATTTTGCATATCCATCACCTGAACCTTTTTTTTAAAACAAAACAAAAACAAAAACAACAATCTTGGAATGTGATTGCATATGAATAATAATTTTGGAAACATAGCCTCCCACTTGAACTATGATCAGATTAAGTTAGGTTTTTTCACCCTAAAGAACCAGCTTTGTCCTACCAAGAGAGATTGTCTGCAGCTAGAACTCACCCCTCTCTTGTTTCAGTGTTCCTTCTTAAAAGACTTCCTTCCATTTTGAACTACTGCCCCAGGTTATCTCGCCTTTTCTTTATTATCGAACCTCACTTTTTGATCCTGTTTCTTATCTCTACCTTTAGGCTTTCTTTAGAATGATGCTGGTAGTATACTCTGTCCAGGACAGTTCAACTTAGAAGTCATTTTGGTCAAATATACTTTGGTTGAAAGCAAAATGTTAATTGGAACAGTTGGTTAAACAATGATTTGGTCAAAAATGAATATTTTTGGGCTCTGGAGATGGCTCAGTGGTTAAAGGTACTTGTTTGCAAAGGCTGATGGCCTGGGTTCAATTTTCTAGTACCCACATAAAGCCAGGTGCACAAAGTGGTTCATGTATCTGGAGTTTGTTTGCAGTGACAGGAGGCCCTGTTGTGCTTGTTCTCTCTCTCTGTTTCTCTGCTTGCAAATAAATAAAGATATTTTAAAAAAATGAATAATTTAATTTCTTAGGTTTTCAGTAGTGTCCGTGCTCTTTGGGAGTCATCAGATACTTTTTGCTCATTTTCTAGGCATTGTCCTAATTTTATATTATTTTCAGCCACAGCAGCATGGTGTTGCTTATCACAACAGAAAGTTAAAGCATGCTAGCAGCTCAGCAGTCACAGAAGAGTTGGGTAAGAGTGATCTCAATGGAAGGTAGGAGGAGGTTGGTGGGAACAATCAAAACATCTGGCGGTGAGATAAGAAAGAACATGTGTGCTTTATCCTTTTACTTTATTAAGGAGGTCATACTTGTGCAGTACAGGACACTCAGAAATAAGTAGATAAGGAATAGAAGGACAAAATGCTCTATAAATTAGTTCACCATGAATAGCCACTGTTTTCCATCTCTGTTGCTTAAAATGCATTTTGTGCTCTAACTCTGCCCACTGTGTTTACTTGCCCTTGTTTCTTTAAGCATCTCCAAGTATTGTTTGGTCACTTTTGTCCATGATTAGGTTTTGGTTCCTTTTTGCCTTTGTTTTGCACACTGTAGTCAGTTCACATCTCATTAGGAATACATTGCCACTCTTTTCCCTTCTGTCCCTCTATTCTAACATAGTACACATCCAGCTGGGCCCTCAGTCCCTTGCTTGCTCTAAGTTGGCCAGTTTATAGATGAAGCCATTCTTCTAAGCCTTCCTATAGAATTTCTACAGCAGACCAGTTCGAGGACTCCAGTGGCACTCTGATAAATGCAAAATATTTTTGAAGCTCATGCTTGATGAGTTATGTATATGCAAATTACATGGGGAGCACATAGGAGAGAGGCCTCCATCATCATCAACACTGCCTTGCAGCAGATAAAGGGAAGTTATTATTATTCTTAGAGATTATTCTTGCTATATAATCTGTTCTGGCCTTGAACTTGGGATCCTCCTCTTTCAGTCTTTTGAGTTCTGGGATTATATGTATATTTTACTGTGCCCAGAGTGGAGGGAAATCAAAGAGATTTTTCTTTCAAACAAGGTTAGTAGGTATATGCTGTGTGTTGTGCCTAAACAAGATTTTGTGGTACGTTCATTCATTTATGCTACTTATTTCTTATGAGGCCCAAATCAGCTTTTAATGTTTTTCAAAATGGAGTTTGAGGTAGCTGTACTCATTAGAGTTCCTATGAGAGACAAATCTATTTACCATTTTTGCTCTGCTACATTGAAGTCACTTATTTTAAACAGTGGATTGATGAGGAATCAAAGAACTTATATCTGATAAGTGGTTTATGATGGTAAATATGGGATGTGAGCAAATAGTAATCTGGATTTCTGCAAAGCACAGGCCTCTTGGTTAAGATGACAGAAGTAGCATGATTAAATTATAGACTTGTTATGGAATGAGAAAACTCATTGTAAGCTACCCATTGTGTGTCATGGTGATTGATACCCCAACATTTAATCCACTCCAGGTGACTAGTATAAGTAAGCATGGTTAATCCCAGTTCCTTTGCCAGTAAAGAGTTGAGCCCTGACCTGTAAGCCAATGAAATGTGAAGGAAGGTAAGGAGGGGGACCAAAGGCTTCTGGGAAAGGGCTTCTTGACCCTAAAAGAGGAAAACGACAGGAGATGGTATCTCCTCTTCCTCTGAAGTGTCTTTGTATGGTGGCTGGAACTGAGCTAGCCATCTTGGATCACAGAGAAACCTGCTTTGGGGTGAAGTCAGTCTGATCATGAGAGATGGTCAAAGCCTGCAGTTGACCTTACTGAACTGCTGATCATATAGTGCTTGGTCTGCCTTTCTTCTGAATTTCTAGTTCTGTGAGATAACACAGTTCCTCCTGTGTAAGCCAGCATGCTCTGGGACCTTACTGCTCACAGCCAAAGTGCCTAAGTCCCAAGCAGATTCACATCATGCACATTTGATTTTATTCTGATAGGTTTCTTTTTATCAGGGTGCTTTCTTTCCATCTGTCTTCTGGCTTCATAATGTGGGTGCAAATTCTAACTGTCCATTTCTCACCCCTGTCTTTTCTAAGAGGCAGTGCTGTAGCCCAGGATTCTTCACAGAAACCTTCAAGGAACCACATGGCCCTAACTGGCTTTATGGGACCCTTCTGCATTGATGTATCTGGGGGCCGACCTGTGTCCTATTTGTGGTTCATTTCTAACTTTGCTTCTCATTTCTGACTTTGATCTTGGCCCCTGCTCTTGGATACTTGGTGTCGTATGCCTGGCCTTAAGGTCATTGGGTAGATTTATTTTCTTCCTTTTTAACCCCCTCTTCCCTTGTCTCTCATCCACTCCTTCCTTACTTCGTGACTGGATTTTCTGTATATAGTATATACAGAGTTTTTTTTAGTAAGGAAAATTATTTAAATAGAATAACCCTAGATTGGTTGTGGCCACAAGGAAGAGTGGGCCAGCATTTGTTCCATTTTTCACCCAGCTGCTTTTGCTCAAGGCATAGAATAAGTAGACCCAGAAATGGTCTTGGAATCAGGACATTTGAGTTTTCATTGAGACTTCAGCATTTGCTCCCTGCAATATTGGGCATATCCCATTAAGACTGAGTTTCTTCTTTAAAATTTGCTACTTAGGCCTATCTAATCTTTTTGTTGTTTTTATATTATTGTTACTTAAATGAAATAACATGAACCCAGCAAATGAAAACTAAACCAAAAAAAAAGGTACTTAAGCTTTTTCTGATTTTTCTGATTGTTTTCCAGTCAGGGTATCTATAATGAGCTCTGTGTAGCTGTGAGTCTGTTAAAAGAAAAGCAATGGCTTTGCTGTGGGCAGTAATAAAGGTAGGACTTGAAATTTGCATTTTTATTGATCACCTAAAGCCTAAAAAAAGGGGAGGGGCTTGGGGAGAGCACACAGTAGTATCAGGGAAATAAAGGTCAGGGTGTCAATCTTGAGACTTATTTCTTGTTTGACCAGAAATTCTGGTCAGTTTAATTAGGAGAAAGTGAAACACCCCCTCTAGTGGCGAGGGGCCAGATTCTACACTTGGTTTCTTTGATGGGTGACTGGAATGGATGACTTCCAAGAGGAGCTGGAGTTAGGACAATCTTTCTTTCAGGATTTCCTCATCAGGAGAACAAACACATTTTTAAAAATATGATTTATTTATTTATTTATTTGAGAGAGAGAAAGAGGCAGAGAGAGAAGGAGAGAGAGAGAATGGGCGTAACAAGGCCTCCAGCCGCTGCAAACGAACTCCAGACATATGCGTCACCTTGTGCATCTGGCTTCTGTGGGTCCTAGAGAATTGAATTGGAATCCTTTGGCTTTGCAAGCAAACACCTTAACTGCTAAGCCCGGCCCGAACCAACACATTTTGCAGGACATTAAAAACAAAACAAAACAAAACAAAACAAAAACCCCTCATGGATTTGATTGAACAATTTAGAGGCCACCGATGTTACAAAGGTTTCTGGTTTACTTTCATGAAGGCGCCTAGAGGTCATGAGATTAGAAGGCCATAGTCACTAAACTGCTTATTGGACTGAGATGATACAGTAGATGCCTTTATAATTCTATTTGTCAGGCGATAAATCCTGTATTTAAGGATTTGAGTAGTAATGTCATAGTAGTATTCATTTACATTCATATGAAATATTGGCTATGGATTTCCTAAGTGTGAATTTTGATTGGAAATTCGAAGTGGTTGATTCTGAAAACCAGATGTTTAATTTTCATCTCGGCAGTGATTTAATAGCTGCCTATGGGAAGGCAGTGAAGTGAAGTGATTTAAAATCGCATATTCCTCATGACAGTGCTGGGGAAGAGCACTGCAGCGTTCTCGGATGTCTCATCTTAAGGATGAATGTTGTCGGAAGTAATTGTTGTGATTATCAGTCTCAAAGTCCATTTTAGCTTTCATTGTTTCTTCTGTTTAGGAAGAGTAAACTTCTATTTAGGAAGAGTTCCTGTAGGTTTACTTGAAGATTTCTGACCAGGCAAAATTTCAGAATAATTTTTTTGATGCTCTGTGTTATAGCTAAGGAACTTTTTAAAAAAAATGCCAGTTGTTTCAAATTCAGAAAAGAATGGCTAGGGTACAAGATAATAAATTCTGATTCAAGACTGCATTCATCAGCGTGCCATTTGTTTATTTGTTTATTTATTTATTTATTTTGGTTTTTCGAGGTAGGGGCTCACTCTAGCTCAGACTGACCTGGAATTCACTATGTAGTCTCAGGGTGGGCTTGAATTCACAGTGATCCTCCTACCGCTGCCTCCCAAGTGCTGGGATTAAAGGCGTGTGCCACCATACCCAGCTTCATTTGTTTATTTTTAATGTTAAATATCCTTCCCTGAAGAAATTGGAAGCTTGTGGTAGATCAGCTTTTCTATAATTTTTAATATGCTTGGTGGTGTTTCTTATGGTATAGTGATGGAATAATTCCCTAGAAAATGTAATTGTAGGGCCAGAGAGATGGCTTAGCAGTTAAGGCACTTGCCTGTGAAGACTAAGGACCCAGGTTTGATTCCCCAGAACCCACATAAACCAGATGCACATGGTGGCGCATGCATCCGGATCTGGAGTTCATTTGCAGTGGCTAGAGGCCCTGGCATGCCCATTCTCTCTCTCACTATCTGCTTCTCTTTCTCTTTCAAGTAAATAAATAAAAATGTTAAAAGAAAAAAATATAAATGTGTACATAGGCAAAATGATAACACAGAGTTCTGAAATTAAGTTTTGTGGAACTAATATCCTTAGTTTTATGTTTGTTCTTCATAAATATACTCTATTTCAGAAAAGAAGAACTAGGTCTGGAAGTAGATCAGAGTCCACCTGTTGGGGAAAACCAGAAATAGGAAGAGGTTATTAATGGCTCATTTTTGCCTGAGAAAAATTCAGTATAGAACATTAAGGTCAGCTAGAGAAAGAATTATGATTATGTTGAGTTCACAGATATTGTTGAAAGCAACTTGGTTCAGACTGATTTGTTGATATGTATGGGAGTAATAAACCAATTACACTAATTACACTAATTTAGTAGAGGCATCATGTATCAGTAGTAAAGGATATCTTGAGGGGAGTAAGAAGCTGATAAGGTTAGTGGCAATTAGATTTTCTTCATTATATCCTAGTACTAAAGAAATGATGTGTATATTAGTGACAGCTTAATTCTATAAATAAAAGTTGATATTATAAATTGATAAGATGTTAACATTGCTGAAATTAGACAAATACTGATTTTGTGCAAAGATGTGTAGCAAATGGGCCTAAATAACGAGCCCAGGCTGTCAACCTCATTTGAAACTCCAAATAACCTAGGAAGAATAGTTCACATTTGTGCAGATTTTTACAATATTCTGAGTGTTTTCCATTAAATGATCTTATTTGACTCTTACTCAGAACTTGTAGGGATAGTAGTACACATTTGATGCTCTGAAAGGCTGATAGAATTAGCAAATTTGAGCAGAGATATATGAGAGAAGAAAGACTTGAATCCAGGGCTTCCCACCAAAACACCTTTGTTTAAACAACTAACATGAGGTTGCTGTACCTGAGTCTTCCAAACAGAGTGCCCTAAAATAACAGAATTTATTCCCACAGTCTGGAAGACAGAAGTCTAATGGCAAGGTGTTGGCAGGGCTGGGCTCCCATAGGCTCTAGGGAAACATCTGTTCTTTGCATCTTCCAACTTCTGCTGGCTGTTGGTATTCCTTGCCTCACAGCTGCCTCACTCTATTCTCTGCCTTTGTGTTATGTATCCACCTTCTTCTCTGTTCTGTCTGTGGTCCTTTTCTGTCTTACTCGGATGAGGACTTTAAAGACGTCTACATGTCGTGTGAGTCAGAGTGCACTTGGGTGGGTGCTTTCATTTAATCATATCAGTAAAGACCCTTTTTCCAAATAGGTCAACACTCACAGGCTCTAGAGATGAGCACATGGACTTGTATTTTCAGGGCCCTTTACTCAACCTGCATTTAAATCACTCTATGCATTTAAATCTATATCTTCCTTTTGGATTGAGAAAATAAGTTTCTGAATATGGACAGGTGGACTAGGGAAATTTTTAGCAAGAAAGTGGAACTTTAAAAATATTTCTGCTTGGCTCTAAGTGCTGATAAATGTTTGTTAAACTTTCAGAGGTCCAATATTTGGACATAAGCTGCAGAAAGGGTAACCTGGTATAGAGTGAAAAAAATGGGATATTTTCTCCAGAAGAAAACCACTGAGAGTGCCCTAGCAGAAAAAGAATTGAATAATTAACGCAAAAATCCCACCAAATTATTGTGCTAGCTTTTACATTTGTAAAATTATCAATTAAATGACTAACTTTAGTTAATATACTATTCAATTCTGTATGATTGGTAATATTAAAAGTTAACTTTTTAATTTTTTTATGTAACTAGGCTAAAAGGTGGGGGAAGGTTATGTACTTGGTTTTAGTCATTTAGTTTATCTTCTTTAACATTTTTATTGATAATTTTGATACATTAACATGTTGTAATTTTGATTGTATTTCCATCGTATTGCTCTGTTTTGTCCTGCCCCCCACCTCTATTCCACTGCACCCCTCCTCTTTCCAAGTAGTCCTTCTTCTGTTTTGATCTCATTCCTTTTGTCCTCCTTTGTCCTCCATGTCAAAATGATGATGGGCTCAGAACTGAGGGTCTTGTGAGGTAATGACAACCACTTTGAGGGCAGTGCCCCAAAGTACTCCTTCCCATCCTGTGACTCTTGAATTTTTTGCGCCCATTATCAGTGTCTTACCTTACATTGCATCAGAATGTCTTATAGGCTTTCTAATTTGGGTTCTATAAACAAAGAATACCATGTATATACATTCTTTGAGACTGGGGACTTAGTGTATCTTGTTCATAGTTAGATCCTAGTGTAGATATGCTTAGACAGTACTTGCTGTAATAAATGAAATAATGGATGACACCCCATCAGTCAAATTCCACACCATTTCCTATTTGGGGGATCTTGGATAGTAATAGAATCTATTCATTGCAGGAGACTGTTGAGTTCATTTCCCATGATAAAGCCCATGACCATTTTCATCTCCAATAATCTTGAGTTCCAGGCCAAAAAAACTGTTGCTTTGTCATAGAGATTCTTTCTGCCTATCTTGGGCTCAACTTATTTTTTTCCCCCATGCCATACAGGTGTTTTATTTTGTTTTAAGCTTTATTTCATATATATATAATTAGTTATATATATAGTATATATACAGCCATGATGGTACCATCATTAGCCTTCTCCCTGTCCTCCCTGCATGGGTAATGTTGATCTTGCCTTATGTGGGTAGCCATCAGTTATGTGGGAGATGCAGTGACTCTGTGTATAACGAACCAACTCATGGCTCTAACAATCTTTCTGCCTCCTCTTCCACAAATTTCCCTGAGCCATGTTGTGTTCATTTTAGGTCTATTTCAGTGACGAGGTCTTGGTAGTGTCTGTGTCTCTGGATATCTGATTTGGTAGGGGTTGAGTGTTCTTTGTGTCTATCTCCTTTGCCCTTGTGCTGGTACCAGGTTCACCGATAAAGCAGCACTCTTGCTCATTTCCCCTGTGACTCTATGGCTTCAGCTGGTGCCCTGTTGAGGTGTGATGGGCTGATTCTCTCCTCAGGTTCTGCGTCCATCTGAAAGAGAGAAGCAGATCCTCCAAAAGAGAATGAGGTCAATGCAAGATACATGGATAACCATTATTATTTTAGAGAGAATTTAATAGGTGTAGGCCCTCTTGTATCCCACCATTGATGGGAGCTTGATATTGGAGAGCGGGCTCATTTTTTGGATATGGTTCTGACTTGTTTCCCATTTCCAGGTATGGGTTCCATTCCACTGAGCAGATCTGTTAGCCAAATCTAGAGCAGTTGGTAACCCACCATGGCTGTGTGCCACTACTGCACTTGTGTGAGCATTATGTCAGGTTGTTTGCTGTTGAGTAGCTTAGACCTCGAGTTGCTTAGACAGATGTTGGTCATTTCCCCCCAGTCACTTATGTAGTGCCTTCTGTCACTAGACAAGCTAACTGTCTGGGGACTGACTCCCTTCCAGATTCCAGCCAGGTTTCTCCATGTTCCATTCGAACAGCATATGGTGTCTTCAGCAGTAGGGTCTTACCATTAACCTTTGGTGGGTCATCAAGTACTCTGACAGAAATCTGTCTTCTTTTGGGAAACCTTATAGGTCTCACTGATCAACAGCTCATTGTGGATGTTAACCACATGCTGGTATTGGGAGTTACAGGTCAACTTCTTATCAGTATGTGGCACAGCTCCCCTTTGAAGGGTCGGACAGGAGTCTGCAGTTCCATTCTTCAGACCCTTAGTGCTATGTGCTGTGCTTTGAGGAGGATTTGCCATTGGCCCTCTGAAATGTCTGCAGATGTTTTACTTACAGCTAGTGGTATTAGCGGATAGAAGTATAGGGACTTTAGCTGTGTGCCAGGCTCATCATATATTAGGTTAAGTTTTGCTTCCAGCCAACCTTAGAAGCTAATACTGTCATCAACCCTGTTTTACAAAAGCACAAAGACTTTAAGCAGTTTGTTCAAGTTAATACTGAAATTTAAACCGAAGTAGAGCCAGAACCTGTATTCATTTATTTTGTTTTATTTTTTTTTGCAAGGAAAGAGAGGGAGGGAAGGAGGGAGAGAGAGGGGGGGAGAAAGAGAGAGAGAAAAAGAGGTGCTCTAGGGCCTCTTGCGATTGTAATGTAAACAAACTCCAGAAGCATGCACCATTTTATGCATCTGGCTTTACATTGGTTCTGGGGAATTGAACCCAGGCCATCAGGTTTTTCAAGCAAACACCTTTAACTGCTGAGTCATCTCTCCAGCCCCAGAGCCTATATTCTTTTAAAAACCTTTAATTTTATGCATGTGTGACATGTGTATACATGTTCCTGTCCAGCCCCAGAACTTCTGTTTCCTTTCAAAAAAGACTATCTTTATTAGCATACAAAGAACTTGGTTTCATTATGGTTTTTTTCAGGCAAATTTTCCCTTCTCTCCTTCATCCCACCATGGCTTCCTTTCTGCTCTCATGCTGTGTTTCCTTTTGTCTTCTTCACATATGTATGTAAGGAAATCTGAGAGTGGATGTAGAATATGAAACTATATAGGACACCATGAGAGGGGAACAGATCCTCTGTTCTTTATCATGCTCAGTGACTGAACAAAAGTGAAACAAAAATGTTCTCTCTTTATGAAAGCCCATGCTTTTCCTTGTTCTGCTTTTAAAAATATTTTTATTTTTATTTATTTATTTATTTATTTATTTATTTATTTATTTATTTATTCATTTGACAGAGAAAGAGGGGGGGAGAGAGAGAGAGAGAGAGAGAGAGAGAGAGAAAGAGAAAGAGAGAAAGAGAGAATGAGCTCACCAGGGCCTCCAGCCATTGCAAACAAACTCCAGACACGCACCCCTTTGTGCATCTGGCTAATGTGGGTCCTGGTGAATCGATCCTGGGTCCTTTGGCTTTGCAGGCAAATGTCTTAACTGCTAAGCCATCCCTCCAGCCCCCTTATTTTGTTTTTAATTTGTTTGTTTGTTTGAAGCAGGGGCTCACTTTAGCCCAGGCTGAACCGGAACTCACTCTGTAGCTCAGGTTGTCCTTAAACCCACTGGTTATCCTCCTACCTCAGCTTCCTTGTACTTGGATTAAAGTCATGCACATCATGCCTGGCTCTCTATTCTTTAGGCTCAGAAATTTCTCTAGGATATTCAAGGTGTATTTTTTTTTTTCATTGATCCTGTCCAGCGCTGAGTGAGTCCTTTTGGTCTGACAGCTCTAACCCCAGTTTTTTCCTGTGGGGACATTTTCTTGTACTGTAATTGGTGATCTCTTTTTCACTGTGCTCTCTGCCTTCCCTGAGGTGCTTCTCTTATTCCCAATTAGACCTCCTAGACCTGGCCTCTATTTCTCTCCTCTTTTCCTTCTGTTTCTTTTTACTTTTGATTTGGACAGTATTATCCTCATACCTTCTTTTCCTAATGACAGATTTGTTCTTTGGGTTGTCTCTTGTAGTTTATTTTCTCAACTGAAATTTAAATTTATAAATCACCACAATGAGCTTTTGAACAGTGAGACCTACAAGGTTTCCCAAAAGAAGACAGATTTCTGTCAGAGTACTTGATGACACACCAAAGGTTATTGGTAAGACCCTACTGCTGAAGACACCATATGCTGTTCGGACAGAACATAGCGAGACCTACCTGGAATCTGGAAGAGAGTCTGTCCCCAGGCAGTTAGCTTGTCTAGTGCCAGAAGGTGCTACATGAGTGACCGGGGGAAAACGGCCAACATCTGTCTAAGCCACTCGAGGGCTAAGCTACTCAACAGCAAACAACCTGACGAGATTCTCTCACACATGCAGTAGTGCCACACAGCTGTGGTAGGTTACCAACTGCTCTAGATTTTTTGGCTAATGGATCTGCTCAGTGGAATGGAACCCATACCTGGAAATGGGAAACAAGTCAGAACCATATTGAAAAACAAGCCCGCTCTCCAATGTTAAGCTCCCACCAATAGTGGGATACAAGAGAGCCTACACCTATTAAATTAAATTAAACTGACCTCACTCTTCGTTGGAGAATCTGCTTCTCTCTTTCAGATGGAGGCAGAACCTGAGGAGAGAATCAGCCTGTCACACTTCAACAGGGCACCAGCTGAAGCCATAGAGTTACAGGGGAAATGAGCAAAAGTGCTGCTTTCTGGGTGAACCTGCTACTAGCAAAGAGTGAAGGAGAGAGACACAAAGAACACTCAGCCCCTACCAAATCAGATATCCAGAGACACCGAGACTCACAAAACCTCGTCACTGAAATAGACCTAAAATGAACCCAACATGACTCAGGGAAATTCGCCGAAGAGATTTGCCGAAGAAATTGGCCAAAAGATTGTTAGAGCCATGAGTTGGTTCATTATACACAGAGTCATTGCCTCTCCTGCATAACTGATGGCTCCCCCCATAAGGCAAGACTCACATTACCCATGGGGGGAGGACAGGGAGAAGACTAACGATGGTACCATCATGGCTGTATATGTGCTATATACATAACTAATAAAAGATATATTTAAAAAAAACCTAAAACTAAAAAACATACATGTGATGTTTGTTTTGTGTCCAGAGCAGAACAATTATGTAGATGTAGTATTGATCAAATTTTTTCCATAAAAATTTAAGCATGTCTGTGTCACAGTTTTGTATTCCAAAAAATGAATCCTGAATAATAATTTTTCAACTAAAAATTATAAATCATGCTTAAAGTATTCTCTAATCTTTCAATCTTTTATTTTATTCTGGTTATTCCAGCAATCATCAGCTTACAAAAATAAAGGAACAAGTCAACAAGTTTGTTTTAGAAATATGAGCTATTTAAACTTGGTAAATGTTAATGAGGGGTATCACTTTAAAAGATAAAAATCTTTTGAGTCATTTCCACAGGTATTGCAAATGTATTTGCTAAGTCAGTCCCACTGATTAAAAACAAAACAGCTTGAAATAATCTATAAATGCTCATTAAGAGCCAGTGTCAGGCTAGAGAGATGGCTTAGCAGTTAAGGCGCTTACCTGCAAAGCCAAAGGACTCAGGTTCAATTCCCCAGGACCCATGTAAGCCAGATGCACAAGGTGGCACATGTATTTGGAGTTAGTTTGCAGTGGCTAGAGGCCCTGGAACACCCGTTTTCATTCTTTCACTTTCTCTCTCTTTTTGCATCTATCTGTCTCTAAAATAAATAAATAAATAAATAAATAAATAAATAAATAAATAAATAAATAAATAAATAGAGCTGGGGAAATGGCTTAGCTATTCCCAGGACCGACATAGCCAGATGCACAAGGGGGCACATGCATCTGGAGTTCTTTTGCAGTGGCTGGAGGCCCTAGTGTGCCCATTCTCTCATTCTCTCTGCCTCTTCCTCTCTCTCAAATAAATAAATAAATAAAATATTAAAAAAATAAAAAAAAATAAAGAACCACTGTCATAGTTAACACTGAAAGTTGACATTGAGTGACTGGGGGAATAGTTTAGTCAGTGAAGTGCTGAGGTCCTGAGTTAGATCCCCAGCACCTACATGAAAGCTGAGCATGATGGTATATGTCTGTCATCCCAGCACTGGGGAGACAAAGACTGCAGAATTCCTGGAACTTGCTGGGTAGCTAGTTTAGCTGAATTCGTGAGCTCTGGGTTCAGAGAGAGACCTTGTCTCCAAGAATAAATGGAGAGCAATTGTAGTAGACATCCAGCATCAACCTCTGTGGCCTCCACATGGGTGTGCACATATATCTGCACACACAAACATGCATGTGCACGCACCACCCCCCCACGACATGAAATTCTTGAGCAACATTCTGTAAGTGTGTCCTCAGAATTGTGGATCTGGTATTTTAGGTAACAAGATACCTTGATGTAATATTTAGGGTAAATAAAGCAGGATGTTATAACAGATACCAACATCTTTGTGGCTTAATACAATAGCAATTTATTTTACATCTGTGTTGCTAGATAGCTTCTCTTTGTATGGTGGTTCAGATGCTCAGTTTTCTTCCATCCTATGACTCCACATTTCCTAGACCTTGAATCCTTCTGTTGCTAGTTGGTGGAGTTGCCAAACAGGGTAGAAGATGCTCAGTTTACATCATTTATGTTCACTCTCTTACATTGCACTGGCCAGAAGTAGACATGTGACTTCACCTGTGCACAAGGCATGTGTGAATTGAGGGAGGGAAAGGGGAAGCAGTGTCTGGCCAGACACCTTAGGTGAGAAAGTAGACATTTTCATTTGTAGTTGTCTGGAATAGGGATTAGGACCATGGAGTGGAGGGCACTGTGGTAATCTTGACTGAATTTTACAATATACATAGCCTTGGGCCTCAAAATTCCTCCTGCAGCTTTTTTTCCTTAAAAATATTCATAAATGTGCATGTTTACATGTTGAAGATATATCTAGCAATTCTGTAAGAGGATAGAAACATGCTAAATGTCCATTGAAAGGGACTGGATGAATGCAATATTGTATATCCACACAGTGGATACTATATGAGTTACTCGCTCCGAGGAAGAAGAGAGGGTATCATTTTATGAATTATGGAGAAAAAACAAGACACCAAATGGTATGTACTGGTACCACTGATTTAAACAGAAAGTATATATTTACATGCTCATACATTCATAGAATATTTGTGGAAGGCTCACAAAATGATGAGATGATCACAAAAAGCTGGCAGTGGTTGCTGTTTTTTATTTACTCTAAGGTGATGGAGGGTAGAATGGGAGAAAGACATAATTTTGCTGTTTTATATCTTGATTGTGCACCTATTTGAACAGATATAAATATCAATTGAAGAAGTAGCAAACAACATGGAATGATGGTTGTAACATATTGTTGCTTGAAAAAAATCAGTGTATTGAAGTTCACGGACAATGTGGTCTCTTTTAAAAATAAACACAGTGAAACTGAGGAGGCTCCTCAGCGGATGGCAGTGGGAGAGGGAATTTAAGAGTGTAACCCATTGGGAATATGACCAATATGTAACATGTTCATACAATAAAGTTCTCAATAAAAATCAACAGCATATATAAAAATGTTATCATTTGTGTTTTTTTACTTGCACTTTTGACCTCATAATGTACATATGTCATCTATAAAATTCTTTTAAAATTATAGAAATAAAAGCACATGGTAAAATTTTTCTGAGGAGTCCTTTGTGGCTGTGCCATGAGGCCTTCCTCCACTTCTACTAGTGAGATTAGTGCCCCACTTTTTATACATTAATCACATTCACTTACATTTTAGCTACACATTGGTTCACATACTGTGTGCATTCTTGGAGTGCCTAGATCATACCATTCATCCAAGTGTTCCTCATTGTGCCAAGAACAATGTCTTTCCTTTAATTGGTGTGTAGAGAATATTGAGTTGGCACTTACAGCAGGGAACACCAGGAATGAGTGATTGTGTGTTCTTATTTCTGTGTGATGCTGCCAGGTTCAATACTGTACCTCTCAATGATGCTGGTGGTTTTTAAAGTGTTTAAAACATTTGGGCCTCCAGTGACCTCTGTCATGAGACTGTTAATAGAAGTATATGTAATTAAAAATGACCTTAAATTTAAAATTAAATGTAGCGGGGCTGGAGAGATGGCTCAGCAGTTAAAGGCACTTTTTCACAAAGCCTCCAGCTCGGGGTTCAATTCCCCAATACTTATGTAAAGCCAGATACACAAAGCGGCACATGCATCTGGTGTTCCTTTGCAGCAGCTGGAGGCTCTGGCATGCCCATGCTGATTCTTACTCCCTTTTCCTCTCTTTCATACATTCATAAATATTTTAAAAAGAAATAGAATTAAAAATACAGGTGAATGTAGAAACAAACTGCTTATGACATGATTACTACTCTGTCGTATGCCAGTCTAATTTATATAATTGAGTGCAATTCCCTTCTATTTTTCTACATGCTGGTTTTCTTCCTCTATTTTTATTCATTTACTCCTAGTACACAAAGGCCTGTGGGGTCAGTTATGAATGAGATGAAATATAAGTAAAAGAATGGGGAGATAGCAACATTATTTACAGAAATAAAATTTCTAGATTTTTCTTAGTTAAAAATTTCTTGAATTAGATTTGGTGGCCTCGGTTGTTGGCAGTTCCCAGTTTTATTGCCACTGTCATTTTCACCCATGTTTCTTCCTTATAGGAGGTCTATTCACACCCCAAAAGTTCCTTCCAGAGGCTTTCTTCAAACCTTTTCTCTTTTGGAAGTCTGCATATAACAATTGATCCAAGTTTTCTTATGTGATGGCTAATTTTATGTGTTAACTTGATTGGGTCATAGGGTGAGCAGTATGTAATTTGTGGACTGCCTGAACAGAACAAAAAGTTATTAGAAGTGAGAGTTCTTTCTCAGCTTGACCTCTTGGTCTGTGAGATGGACTTGTTGCACTTGGATTGGGACACTTAACATCAGCTGTCCTTTGCATTTGAACTAGATCCCATACTCTCAGTTTGGGTTCCCAGATGTTTGGACTTGCATTGAATGTGTAGCTATCTTTTGGGGTTTTCCGGTTTGCATTCTGAATATCTTGGGACACCTCAGTCTTCACATTCATGTAAACTGATTCATCCATTCATTCTCTCTCTCTTTCCCCCTTCCTCTTCCTTTCTCCCTTCTTTTTCCCCTTCCTTCTCTCCTCCTCCCCATCTTATTGGTTCTGTTTCTCCTGAAAGCCCTGATACAGCTGCCTCCTCATGAAGAGCCAGTTCAGAAGCCATCCATATCACAGTCACATTACAGACCCTTCCAGTCAGTTTTTTTTTCATTCTTCCATAAAATCATATTTCTGTAGAGTACAAATATTAATTTGCTTATCCTTGAGTTGAATTCCATTGTGCATATGTTGTCCTGGGGTTTGTGTAAGAAACCACTAAGACACCATTGTCCCCAAGAGTCTCACAGAATAATGGAGGCGGCATAGAAGCGGACAGTGTGAGTACTTTGTTAGAGGTTCAGCGTGTGCATGGAGGGTTCTGTGGCAGAGAGCACAGAGAAGAAGCAGCTCATCTAGCAGGGCATGGTGAATTCCAAGAGAGCTGAGTGGAACACTGAAGGTAGAGACATGGAACAAAGGAAGGGAAATTTTTGGACTGACAGAACAGCAATGTGGTCATGGAGATGTAAAATGTATGACAGATCTGAAGAATGACAGTGGCTGAGTGTGAATGGGGGAAGTGGAGCCAAGAATGAGAAAGGAAAATTGTGATGGCCTCCTGTGCAAGCTTGAGATAGGAGGTTTCAGAAAGTGATGAAGAGTCTAATGGATTTTGGTTAAAGCAACATATAAAGTTTTGAACTCTGAGCTTCTTTGGATTTAAAAGTTAGATATGGGGGCTAGAGAGATGGCTTAGTGGTTATGGGCCTGGGTTTGATTCCCTGGTACCCACATAAAGCCTGATGCACAAAAGTGGCACATGCATCTGGAGTTCATATGAAGTGGCAGAAGGCCCTGAAGCACCCACATTCACTCTCTTTGTTTGCCTCTTTCTGTCTCTGTCTCAAATAAGTAACTAAATAAAATAATTTTTAAAAATATTTAAAAAGTTAGATGTCTCAGTTCTCTCATCCATAAAATAAGAATAGTGTCATAGGGTGCCTGAGGATTAATCATATATACAAATGCATGTACAGTCCTTGGTCCTGTACTTGCTACGTGGTTGCATGCTCAGCAAATGCTATTCTTAGCTCCTATTAGGAAACATACTCCAGGGAGCTAGAGAGATGGCTTAGTAGTTAAGGCACTTGCCTGCAAAGCCCAAGGACCCAGGTTTGATTCCACAATATGCACATAAGCCAGATGCACAAGGTGGCATATGTGTCTGGAGTTAGTTTCCAGTGGCTAGAGGCCCTGGTGTGCCCATTATCTCTAGCTGGCTCCCCTCTCAAATAAAATAAAATAATAAAATAAAATAAAATAAACATACTCCATGGGCTAAAGAGATGATTCAATGAGTAAGGCACTTGCTGTGGACCTGAGTTTGGATCCCCAGTCTCCACAGAAAATGCCAGGTGCATTGGTGCATATATGTAATCTCAGCACCGGGAGGAGGAGATAGAATGCCTAGAGCCTACTGGTCCAATCGGTAAATCCTAGGTTTATTGAGAGACTTTGTCTCTAAGAACAGGGTGGAGATCAACAGAGAAGGATAGCCAACACCAACCCTGGCCTCCACATGCATGTGCACCCACATGCACCTTCACAGATGTGCCCACACAAATATGAACATGCATACATATGTGTATGCATGCACACACATGCAAAAAAGACCCTGCTCCAAAGTCACATAAGTAGAAGCTTAGAGCAAGCAATGCCACCTCCAAACCCACACTCTTAATAATTATAAGAACAATGCTATAACTGTCTCTGTGGTTAAAGTGAGAGACTGCAGAGTGACAGGGTCTGAAGCAGTGAAATAAAACAAAAAAATTTGTCACCTTGGGAACACCATTTGGGATAGAGTGTTCTTAAGAGCTTTTCAAGTTACCCCTGCTACACTCATCCTCTGCTCCTGTGTCTGCAATAAGGAGTTGTGTGAGAAGTACATGTCTCCACTCTGGGCGAATGTCATTAACTGTAGGTTCCTATTGCCAATGACTAATGAACCTGGAGGATGCCTTGCAAGGGTCTTCCTTTAGAGATGGTCTGTTAACTCTACCTTGTGCCATACCATGTGAAGCCTTGTTGCTCTATCCCCTTCCCTATATTCCCCAGATTTTTCCAACTTTAGGACCTGAGTGGGAGTCTTATATTGGAGGGTGTTGTGCAAACCACATGCGTAAAGAAAATAATTTACATTTTTCCTTTCTTAGCTTCTGGAACATCAGTGATTTCATCCTCCCACTTCTATTGGGAAGAAGTTAAGGTATTCTCCTTATGCTCCCTCATCTTTTCCAAAACATATGAACTAACACAACACACACACACACACACACACACACACTCCTTGCCATACATGGCAGCAGGGGTCTAGTGTCCTGACTGAAGGGTCCAAGAGCATACACTGGGTTTGGCAATAAAAGAATATTCTAGCACTTGACTTTTTTGTTTTTGTCTCCATTCCCACCATTTCTAATTCATGACTGTCTTTTCCCATCCAAGTACTAACCAGACCCTGCTTAGCTTCCTACATGATATAAAATGGAGCAAGTTCAGGGTGGTATTGGTATGGCCACAGAATACTGTCTTTTTACTTTTCTGTTTGTTTATTCACAAGTTTCTTGCTTTATCCCCTATACAATATCTGGTATGTCGTAGGCATTCAAGATATAGTCTTAAAAGAAATGCAGGTTGCATATCCAGGGATGTCAATATATTATAGAAAAGTACAAGAATATACCTTGCTTTAATTTTTTTTTTGTGAGGGTGTGCTATTCTTAGGGAGTAGTCTCCACCTCCTCTCAGCTTCCATGTTAGAGCTCCCATAACTTCTATATTAGGTGGTTGCCTGAGTGGTGAAGGAATCACTGAAGGAGAGCTCTATGTTGGAGGCAGGTTTGCTCATGGCATTTGTTCTTCCTCTAAGATCTTTTGTGGTTTTCATGACTTTAAAATGGAAAAGTTTTCACAGATTTAAGGCCATAAAAGAAGTTGGTAAACCAGAAAAGGCATACTATAGAGTGTTGGAAAGGGGTGTGGGAAAATCTGAGGGAAGTAGAGATACACAAAACAAGTTCACTGCTTCAATTTACTTTCTAGGTTAAGCCCTGGAATTTCTACAGACTTCCAACCAGCAGGCATCAGTCCCAATTCTCTCACATTATAATTTTTGCCACCACTTGATCACATCACATTAACTGTATTTGAAATTTTCATAACCTCATACCTTTGTTGCCCTCCTACCTTGACCCTCCCATATATCTTTTAAATTGTATTTTTAGATTTCAATTACTTCAGATTGGATGATATCACTTACTAATCAAGGCACTAAAACCTACAAAATTATACTTACAGATACCCATGTTCCAGAATAAACAAAGTTCATAGTTCTGGTTACTAAAGAGCTATAATTTTCTTAGACAATGATGCTGAGCCTCCCCTCACCCCTGCCTTACTGGTTCCTTAGGAATGCCTTTAGGAATGTGAACTATAAGCTTAAGCATGAGGAACTTATCTTTGCTTGGATGTCCAGACTCATGTTCATCTTGGGTCCTTGATGATGCACCAATGGGCTATCTAGGCAGGTTCAAGGCAGTAGGCCTGGTCCTTTAGAACTTTGACTATGAATTACATTTAATGGGCTGCAATATTCTGAAAAACTCAGTTTGTGTCCAAAGACGAAAGACATCTGCTCCTAGAGATCAAGCATCCTGCAGGAGGGTGTGTATCTGGAGGTGGTTTCTAAGACATCAAGAAAATCCAGTATATTTCACACACAAGCTTTGCCCACTACTTGCTATGTCTCCAGATCTTAAGACCTGGAAGAAAGATGAACAAACTAAATCAAAGTAAGTAAAGAGGGCAGAAACTAGAGATGAGATAGGTAATGGAAAAAATTAACAAAGTACAAGTACAAGCACAAGTGTTTTTTTGAAGAGTATAGTAAACTTGATAAATCCCTAGCATGACTGATTAAAAAGAGAGAAAACAGAAATTACCTACATGAGAAATGAAGCAGGAATATACCAATAGCTCATACTGACATGAAGAGGATACACAGATATTATGAATATTTTATATCAATACATTCAACAAGTTGGATATGTTTTCAAATGCCTTTAAACACAACTACCTAAAGCAAATACAAGATGAACCAGAAAATCTTGGGGGCTGCAAAGATGGCTTGCAAAGCCTAATGACCTAGGTTCAATTCCCCAGTACCCATGTAAAGCCAGATGCACAGAGGAGTGCATGTTTCTGGAGTTCATTTGTAGTGGCTAGAGGCCCTGGCAAACTCATTCTCTTTCTCTGTCTACCTCTCTTCTCTCTGTCTCTTTCTATGTGCAAATAAATAAAATATTTTTTAAAAATATGAAATAGAAAATCTAAATAGTTCTATATCTCTTTTAAAATTCAAGTCTGCGGTTAAACCTTAATCCCCATAAAAAGGCTATACACCCATCAAGCAAATACTATAGAATGCTTAAAGGAGAAACAAAGTGAATATTGAGCAAATTGGGAAATAGAAGAGCCTATTTAATTAGACAAACATTACCCAGATACCAAAATCCAAGAAAAATATGTCAAGCAAAGAAAATTTCTCATCAGTATTCCTTATGATTATAAACACAAAATTCTTTAGATTGTGTCTAGTAATCATGACCAGGCAGGGTTTGTTCTTGGAATATAATGCTTAATCTAAAAATCAATGCATTTCACATGTTAATAGAATGAGGAGAAAAAATGCAAACCTGAACTTGAGTTCAGGAAAATTTTGCATAAAATTTAACAGTTCATGACCGAGCAAGTTAGGAATGGAAAAAATGTCTTTAACCTACAAAACACCTGTACTGGTATCATATTTATCACCCAAAAGATGAAAGTCTTCCCTTCATGATTGAGAACAAAGTATGGATCTCCTCTTTTGCCATTTAAAAAAAAAATTACCTTTTATTTACTTTTTAAAAATTTCTTGTTTTTTTCTTTTTATTGACAGCTTCCACACTTAAAGACAATAAACCATGATCATTCCTTCCCTTCCCCCATTTTCCCCTTCCCAAATCTACACTCTGTCATATCCCCTCCTTTTATCCATTAGTCTCTCTTTTATTTTGATGTCATCATATTTTCCTCCTATTATGAGGGTCTTGTGAAGATAGTGCTAGGCACTGCATGATCATGGATATCAAGGCCAATTTCTGTCCGGTCAATTGCATTGTAAGCAGTCCTACTCTTTCTTTGGCTCTTACATTCTTCCCACCACCTCTTCCTCAATGGACCCTGAGCTCTTTTACCATTTCTATTTGATGCTGTCCTGGAAGTTTTGGCTCTCTTTCTTGTAATGAGGCAAGAAAAAAAAAAAAAAAAAAAAAAAAGCAAAAGCCATGAAACATGGGAAAGAAGAAGCAAAACACTCCTTTCAGAAGACATTTTTTTCCATGTAAAACCTGAAGAAATCTATAGAACATTTAGAACTAAAAAGTGAATTTAGAAAGGCTACATAATATAAGATTGATAGACAAAAATATATTGTATGCTTATAGATCATTTGGCAAATAATTGAAAAAGGCAACAGCATAATTCTTCATAAGACACAACCACCATTAAATAAGATACTTAGGTGATGGATCACTGATGCAAACTGAAGTACAAGATATAAAGTTGTTAGAAGAAAATACAGAAGAATATCTTCATAAATTTGAGTTAGGCCAAAATTTCTTTGAAAAAGCATAGTTAGCACAAAACAAAAGGAAAATATATCAGTTACTTTCTCATTGCTAAGTCAGAATTCCTGACCAAATTCTTTTTTACTTGGGCTTACAGATCCAGAGGGTAGAGTCTATCATGGCAGGGAAAGCATGACAAGAGCAGGAGACCAGTGCTGTATCAACAGGGAGAAAGGAGAGGGAGAGGGAGGGAGAAGAAAGAGAGAGGATGCTGGTTGTTCAGCTAGCTCTCTCTCTCTCGTTTTGGTTTTTCAAGGTAGGGTCTCACTCTAGCTCAGGCTGGCCTGGAATTCACTATAGCTCAGGATGGCCTGGAAAACCTCTCACCGAGTGCTGGGATTAAAGGCATGTGCCACCACAGTCTCAGGATGGCCTTGAACTGCGCGCCCCCGGCAATCCTCCTACCATCTGCCTCCCTGGAGATTGCTGGGATTGGAACCAGTGCATAGGGTTGCCACCAGCCACCTCTCCAGCCCCTCTCTTTTTTATATAAGTTCAGAAAGCCAGCCTGTGGGATGGTGTTTCCCACAGTTAAGGCAGGTTCTCTCACCTCAACTAATCTAATCTGGCAAATCCCTATGACATAACCAGAGATTTGTTTCCAGGGTGATTCTTAATCCTATCAAGTTGACAGCCAGAGATTAACTATCTCAAGTCCACTCTTTGTCAACTCTCAAATGTAACACTTCCATCCCTTGTCACCACAGATTTATGGCTATCTCATAATGTAAAACACATTCAGTCACACTTCTAAAATTCTCACAGTCTTTAACAGTCATAACATAGCTGGGCATGGTGGCACATGCCTTTAATCCTAGCACTTAGGAGGCAGAGGTAAGAGGATTGCCATGAGTTCCAGGCCAACCTGAGACTAAATAGTGAATTCCAGGTCAGCCTGGACCAGAATTAGACCCTACCTCAAAAAACAAAAACAAAACAAAACAAAAAAACAAAAAAAGTAAGTGCAGAGTCTCTTTTGAGACTGTGAGTTCCTATAGCATCAAGAAATGAGTTACACCCTACTGCTGAAGACACCATATACTATTGATATGGAACATGGAGAGACCTGGCTAGAATCTGGAAGAAAATCAGTCCCCAGACAGTTAGGTTGTCTAGTGCCAGAAGGTGCTACATGAGTGACTGGGGGAAAATGGCAACATCTGTCCAATCAACTCGTGGTCTAAACTACTCAGCAGTAAACAACCTGACGTGATGCTCACCCAAGCGCAATAGTGGCTCACAGCCATGGTGGGTAACCAACTGCTCTTGGATTCGTTAACGGATCCACTCAGTGGAACAGAACCCATAGCTGGAACTGGGAAACAACTCAGAATCATATCCAAAAAATGAGTTTGTTCTCCAATATCAAGCTCCCACCAATTGTGGGATTCAAGAGGGCCTACACCTATTAAATTCTCTCTAATAATTGTTATCCCATTTATCCAGTGCTATCTTCACTCTCCATTGGAGAATTTGCTTTTCTCTTTCAGATGAACACAGAACCTGAGGAGAGAATCAGCCTATCACATCCCACCAGGGCCCCAGCTGAAACCATAGAGTAATTGGGGAAATGAGCAAGAGTGCTGCTTTCTTGGTGAACCTGGTATCAGCACAAGGGTAAAGCAGATAGACACAGAGAACACTCAACTCCTACCAAACCAGAGATCCAGAGACACAGAGGATCCTAAGACCTCATCACTGAAGTAGACCTAAAACTAACCCAACATGGCTCAGGGAAAGTTGCAGAAGAGGGGGTGGAAAGATTGTTAGAGCCACAAGATGGGACACTATGCACAGGGACATTGCCTCTTCCCCATAACTGATTGATACCCCCACAATGCACAATCCACAATCCACATGGGGATAACTGACATCCCCAATGAGGAGGGTCCCTTAGGAGATGGGAGGACAGGGAGGAGGCTAAGAATGGTACCAATAGGTGCTATTTACACACTGAGTATGTACATAACTAATAAATAAAATAAACATAATCTAGGTTAAAAAATTATGAAATAATGTATATGGTAAATAGTTTAATTTCATTACTCCACAATGCATAAATATTTGAAACATTATGTTGTTACACTAGAAGAATACAATTTTCATTGCCAATTAAAAATTTGTCTAAAAAATTGAGTTACATACTTTCAATATGTATCAGCACAAAGTAAACATTCCCAATTCAAAATGAAAGCATGGAATTAGATAAAACCAAAGCAAGAAGAAACCCAGCAAAGCAAACTCCAATTTTTGCACCCCATGT
The DNA here is from genome assembly GCA_036365145.1 of Orientallactaga sibirica. Lineage (NCBI taxonomy): Eukaryota > Metazoa > Chordata > Mammalia > Rodentia > Dipodidae > Orientallactaga > Orientallactaga sibirica. Next base: position 13,756,757 of record JAEOAD010000001.1, read on the forward strand.
CTGGACTCATAACAGGTCATTTGGGCTCCAAAGAGCTCGGTAGCTCCACATCTTCAGTTGTGCCGCCTATAGCTTCTCTAGTAGATTAGATCTGCCCTAAGCCCACAGCTTTTTTTTTTTTTGGCAGATGTCCCATGGTCCTGGAATTTCTTTTTATAAATATTTTATTTATTTGTTGGAGGGAGGGAGAGAGAGTTGGGGAGGGGGGAGAGAATGGGCATTCCAGGTCCTCCAGCAATTGCAAACAAACACCAGACACATGTGCCACCTTATATATCTGGTTTATATGGGTACTGGGGAATCAAGCCTCGGTCCTTAGGCTTAGGAAAGGGCCTTAACCACTGACCACTGAGCAATCTCTCCAGCCCAGTCCTGGCATTTCTAATGCTCTGACATCTGCATTACAATTTAGATTTTACTTTCACAACTTCATGTGGTGGCCTCACAGGGCCTCCTTTCAGGGACTCTGTTTCATATTGCGTAGCCTCAGAATCTCTCTGGAGTCATGATGCAATATTCCATGACCTCTTTGATCTTGTATTTTTCATTCTTTTAAAACAATTCTCATGTGGGTGATGCTGCCAAGTTGTATTATCAGCTTGAGATGAAGCTTGGCCTTGAACTGCAGCTGTTGCAGTCTCTGTATGCTGTCCTTGGAAAGCAGAGATCACCTTCAGTATTCTTCCTTTAGGCCTTTTCCTTTCATTCTTATCATTCCATATCATTCTTAGCTTGAGCCTTCAGTGGCAGGGAATCTTTCAACAGTTGTCCCTTTAATTTAATTTAATTTAATTTAATTTTATTTTATTTTATTTTATTAACTTTTGGTTTTGCAAGGTAGGGTCTTACTGACCTGGAATTCACTATGTAGTCTCAGGATGGCTTTGAACTCATGGCAATCCACCTACCTCTGCCTCCCAAGTGCTGGGATTAAAGGTGTGTGCCACCACACCTGGATTTTCAATTGTGAATTTTTAATAGTGATAATCCATTTACAGATAAAGTGGCTTCAGTTTCTATGCCTGGAACTTCAAACTTGCTTCCATTGCTTTCTTAGCTAAGTGTCATAACTTTCCTCTTTCTGCTCTCATTGTAGATCTGAATCAGGGTAACAAAAAGAAACCATGCCACACACTGGTTTTTATGCCTTGAATCTTGCTCTACTAAACACATTAATTAGTCCATTACTTTTAATTTCAACTTTGCTCAAATTCTCATGTCACAGGAAGAATGAATGCAGCCAGCATCTTTGCCATACTATTACATGAACTGCCTCTAGCCCAGTTTCCTGTAGAGTCCTTGTTCATGTCTAAAACCTCATAAACTGAGCCTCCACAGACCACTTTCTCTTTGAAGTCTTGTCTTCCAAATTTCCACCACAATGGCTCATTCTATTTATAACGTTGTAATGTTTCTATAGTCCAAAGTTCCAATTCCTTCCACATTGATCCCACAAACCAGTTCCAAATGACTAAGAACAACATGGTCAGGTTTATTGCAACAAAGATCCAATTTCTTGGTATCAATAGTCTGTATTAGTTACTTTCTCATTGCTGGGGCAAAAATACCAGACCAGAATCAGCTTATGGAAGGAAAAGGGTTTAATTTGGCATACAATTCTAGAGAGTAGTCAAACATGCTGGGGAATGCAAGGCAGGAGGAGGAAGCTGGCATCACATTAGCATGGAGGAAGTAGAGAAAGAGAGAGATGAATGTTGAATGCTCAGATGGATTTCCCTTTTTAATACAGTCTAAGAATCCAGCCCATGGGTACTACCCATAGTTAGGGTAGGTCTTTCTACCTCAACTAATTTAATCTAGAATACCCCTCATGATACAACCAGAGATTTGTTTCCAAGATGATTTAAATCCTGTTAAGTTGCAAACAAGAGATTAATCGTTACAGGAAAAAAATTGATGAATTGCAATTAAAAATTTAGGCCACTAAAACTACCATACTGCGTCTGGGGAAATGGCTCAGCAGTTAAAGTTACTTGCTCACAAAGCCTGCTGGTCTGGGTTTAATTACCCAGAAGCCTATATAAAGCTGAACAGGCATTCATTTGCCGTAGCAAGAGATCCTGTTGCATGTGCATGTGCATGTGCATGCACATGCTCTAACACACAAATAAATAAAAAATTAATAAAAACTATCATACTAAAAATTAAATAGAGTGGGAAGAAATATTTGCAACATGTAATCTGATGAAGGACTTCTGTAATGAGCAAACACATCTATAAATCAGCAATAAATAGATTAAAAAAACCCATTAAAACAGGCAAAAGATTTGAGCAGACAGCTCAAGAAGAAAGACATACAAATAGCCAATAAACATGTTAAATTGTTCAGTATTGTTAGTCCTTGGAAAATGCAAAATAAAATTGTAACGAGACACCATTTCATTAAAAATGCTAAAATTATAAAAAAACCAGACAATACCAAATGGTGAGGATGTGGAGAAACTACTGGTGGGAATACAAAGTTGCACAACACTTTGGAAATGTTTTGGCAGTTTCTTATAAAATTGATCATATACCTATGTTGTGGCCCAGAAATTACACTTCTAGGTATTTATAGAGAGAAATGAAAACATATGTCCATAGAAAAGACATGCATAAAAGTGTTCATGCATAAGGATATTCCAATCTCATTTGTATTAGCTCTAAACTGGAGAAAAATGTTCATCAACAAAGGGTAAGTGTGGTATAAGTCATATGAAAATCTATGAACTACTGATATAAACAGCAACAAGAGTATATCCCCAAAACATAATGTTGAGTAAAAGAAGCCAGGCACAAGTAATACATGTACATAATGACTCTGACTGCAAAAACTTTATGATAATAATTGACAAAATAGGTTTATGAAAATGGGCATGTATAAAATTTGAATGAGAAAAACAGTTATATATAAAATTTTATACCCAAGAAAGAGGCAATATATGTTACTTCCTAATGTTCACATTAAACATTTATTTAAAAATATTTTTATTTCTTTATGAGAGTGAGCAAGAGAGAAAATGAGTATGGGTATGCCAGGACCTCCTGCCACTGCAAACATACAACAGACACATGCACCACTTAATGCATCTGGCTTTATGTGGGTACAGGGGAATCGAGCCCAGGCCATCAGGATTTGCATGTAAGTGCCTTTAGCCACTGAACTATCTCTCTAGCCCCTAAAAATTTATGATGTGATTATACAATAGGCCAGATATAAAATTTCTAAAAGCAGAAACTATGTAGACCAGAGTCTCTGACCACAATGCCATGGGCAGTTGAAATTGATGACTAAAGATTTACAAACAGCAACAAAAAATATCTGAATTTTTAGCTATTTTAGAACATGCTCTCTTACATAACTTTTCAGGGCAAACAGAAAAGATGCATATTAGTAACAATGAAAATTACTCCTCAAAGCTTATGAATACACATGTTTGGAAACTAAAAAAAAAAATCCCCCCCTAAACAAACAGGCGACCTGAAAGTAGGAAAGAAGAGGAACTATTAGGGAGGGAAGGGAACCAAGGGGCTAAAGGGGAGAGGATCAAGGTAGAAAGAAGACTGAGCATGCATGTATACATGTATAGCAGTTACCCATAAACACATTAATTTCTGCAGTTCACATGTGTTAATAAAAAGTCCTTGTGAGTATGTCAGAAGTAGAACTCAGAGAAGATTTCTGTCATTTTTTTGTGTGTACTGGGGATGAGTGTGCATGTGTGTTGCTTGTTTGTGTGTGCACAGTCTGTATGAGTGTGCATGTGGTATGTGTGTGCGTACACTATGTACGAGTGTGCATGTGTGTATGCTGAACCTAGAACTCATGGATGTGGTTAAACTAACTAGCCAGTGAGCCTTAGAGATCCTCCTGTCGCCACCTTCCAGCATTGGGGTATGCCATCATGCCCTATTTGTATCCTTAAATATAGTGTGTGTATGTGCGCGCGCATGTGCACGCGTGCACATGCATGTATATAGAGGCCAGAGGACAACCTTGGATGTTGTTCCTCAGGCATCCCCCACATTTTTTGCCACAATGTCTCTCAGTGGCCTGGACCTTACCAAGTAGGCTAGATTGACTGGCTAGTAAGCTCCAGAAATCCACCTGTCTCAGTTTCTCCAGCACTGGGATTACAAGAGAATCCCACCATGCTTGGTTGCTTTTTTTTTTTTTTTTTTTTTTTAAATGAGTTCTGAGGATTGAATCAAGGGGCTCAAGCTTGCAAGGCAAACATTTCACTGACTAAGCTATCTCTCCAGTACCATAAACATACTTTAATATGAAACATGAAAAATGAGAAGAACAGATGAAGACTTGGGAATATGATGATGAATCCCATAAGAAGATGTAGGAAACAGGACAAAACAATCTAAAATGCAAATATTACTGAATTAATGTTACAGTTTCCTTCTCATTTTTTTTTTTTTTTTTAGTTAGGGTCTCACTCTAGCTCAGGCTGACCTGGAATTCACTATGTAGTCTCAGGGTGGCCTCGAACTCATGGTGATCCTCCTACCTCTGCCTCCCAAGTGCTGGGATTAAAGGCGTGCACCACCATGCCTGGCTTCCTTCTCATTTTTGAGATGAAACAACCAACCAAAAGCAGCAGATAGGAGGAAAGGTTTTATTTTGGCTTACAGTCTTGAGGGGAAGCTTCATGAGGGCAGGGGAACATAAGACATCAGTAGAGGCTGGACATCACCTCTGCCACAGCAGGTGGAAAACAATAGCAGGAGAATGAGCTAGATTCTGGAAAGGGGGAGCTGGCTATAACACCCATAAGCCTGCCCTCCCATAACATACCTCCTCCAACATGGCTCCATCTCCCAAATTACCATCACCTAGGGCTCAAACATTCAAAATACATGAGTTTTATAGGGGGACATCTAGTTCAAACAACCACAATTCATAAACCTACAGAAAATAGATGATAAATCTACTTAGTATGCTAAGAAAGAAAACAGATAGAATGTCTTATAAAGAAAGTCAAGGAAGGAAAATGGATACACCAACAAAATTGAGAAAGGGCATGAAGCTAGAGATGATACTGCAAATGATCATGACACCACTCTCTAACTAAGAAATGGCAAGCCATAAAAATGAATAATTTTCCCAGAAAAAAATCTTTTTTTCCCCAAAAGTAATTAAGACATGTATACCTCAAGAGCCAAAGAAAAATTCATAAAAACGGTTAAACATCTATTCCACCTGGAAAGCTCTACATCAATCATTTTAAATAAAATGCTTAGAAACTATCTCTTTTATAAATAAAAGCTTTAGATATTAGAAATTTCTAGAAATCTCAATTTTTATTATTTTCTTGTTTGTTTTCTATCCCAGGCTTACCTGGAAATCTTACTCTGTAGTTCTAGGCTGGCCTCAAACTCACAGTGATACTCCTATTTCTGTCTTCCTAGGGCTTGGATTAAAGGCATGTGCCACCATGCCTAGCAATTAATTTATTTAAGTACATATAACTCTGATATGAAATCTAACTAAATAAGTTCACACAACTGTATCATTCTCAACCATAAAAATAGATGTAAATTGTCAGGTTTACATTGCTGGTAGAAATCACCTGGCCAAGAGCAGCTTGTGGGGGAAAAAGGCTTATTTTGGCTTATAGACTTGAGGGGAAGCTCCATGATTGCAGGGGAAAATGATGGCATGAGTAGAGGGTGGACATTGCCTCCTGGCCAACATCAGATGGACAACAGTAACAGGAGAGTGTGCCAAACACTGGAGAGGGGAAACTGGCTATAATACTCATAAGCCCACCCCCGGGAGGTTTTAATTTCCAAATTGCCATCAGCTGGAGACCTACATTCTGAACACCTAAGTTTATGGGGGACACCTAAATCAAACCACCACATTCCGCTCTTGGCCCCCATAAACTGATAACCATATATGATGTAAAACGCAATGTATTCAGTCTAACTTTAAAAGTCCCCTTAGTTCTTATCAATCCTAATGATGTTAAAACATTCCCATAGTCCAAAATCTTTTAAGTGAGCCATATTACCAAAAAATCCTCCATAATGCCACAGAATAAACATTCACACTGCAAAAGATGGCATTGGGCATAGTAAAGAAATATTCAATCAATATAAGATTTAAAACAACTAGGGCAAACATCAAACTCTGTATCTCCAAGTCCAACAACTCTAGTCACTGACAAATCTCCAAGTCCCATAATTCTAACCAATAACAATTCTCTGGAGTTCTAATTCCACCCCTCCAGCTAGGCTACTTGTAGTCCTGGAAAACTTCATCCAGGACCAGCAGCTCTCCTTAGCAGCTGTCTCTTGGTCCTGGCATTTCCATGGGGTCTCCATGCAGTTATCTGGAAAACATGCTTCACACTGCCCATGGCTGTCTCCAAAACACATGACCATGTTGCAAATTCAATAACCCTCTCTCCCTCCTTTCTTATACTCCATAATACCAGGTGGGGTGCCAATTTGTTAATCCAGAGGGGAATAAAGCAGACTTTGAAGAACAGGACACTACTTCAGCATTCAGGTCCTGTCAAAAGACTGCATTCTTTCTATTGTCCCAGTGCAGCTCAGCGGGCCTAATCTCAATGTTTGTAATCTCTCATACAATTGCAGCTGAGTGGGCAGCAGTTTCAGCCCAAAGATTTAATTTCTGTGCTATTTCCCTCTACTCACACCAGTCCATTTCTATACAATGCAACTCTGCACAAGTTCTCAGGCATAACAGCAAGCCTCTCACACAAACTGCTTCTAGTCCAGTACAGGCAAAGCTCTTTCTCACTCTCATAAACCAAACCTCAGAGTCCATAGCTCTTAGTGCATTCAGGTCCTTTAACTCAGAATAGTCCATCAAGCTGTACTTACAGCACTGCAAGGCATCTCTTAGGCCCAGGTTTCAAATCCTTCCATCTTCCTCTTGAAAATCAACTCCAAAAGGCCAAAGCCACACAGTCAGGTGTCTAGCAGCAATTCCCACTCCCCTGGACCCAACTTTACTGTTACAGTCAGGTTCACATTGCTGGAAGAAATCACCTGACCAAGAACAGCTTGTGGGAAAAAGGTTTATTTTGGTTTACAGACTTGAGGGGAAGCTCTATGATGGCAGGGGAAAATGATGGCATTAGCAGAGGGTGGATATCACCTCCAGGGCAACATCAGATGGACAATAGTAACAGGAGAGTGTGCCAAACACTGGCAAGGGGAAACTGGCTATAATACCCATAAGCCCACCCCCAACAATACACTACCTCCAAATTGCCATGAGCTGGGGACCTAGCATTCAGAATACCTAAGTTTATCAAACCACCACATAAATATTCTATAAGAATTAGAAATTTAGGGCTAGGGAGATGGCCCAGTAGTAAAGGGACTTGCTTATAAAGTTTGCTGGCTTGCATTCAGTTCCCCAGTACTCAAAGCCAGATGCATAAAGTGGTACACACATCTGGAGTTCATTTGTAGCATTTCTCTCTCTCTCTCTCTCTCTCTCTCTCTCTCTCTCCCCCTCAGCTTCTCTCTTTCTTTGCTTACAAATAAATAAATAAAATATTTAAAAAAGAATATTAGAAAATTGGTTCTTACACTACACTAAGATTATTATAACAATGCAAAAGGGTATATTTCAACATTTTTGAATAGTGTAAGATGAACTTTCTTAATGTACTTCATTCCATTACGTGAGCAACATGATGCCAGAAAATCAGTTAATAAAACTTACTATTTTATTTTAAATGCCTCGCAAGGTAGGACTAGAGGCAGATTTTCTCAGCACACTAAAACCTAATCATGAGAAACTAAGAATAAACATTTTACTTAATGATGAAACCTTAGTAACATTTCACTAAAAGTGCCAAATATCAGCGATAATATTTAGCATTATTACATTGGTTCTTAGCCATTGTTTTGAACTAAGAATAAATATTGGAAAGGAGTAGACAACATTATTATCACCTAGAAAATACTTTGAAAATATAAGGGAATTGGGCTGGAGATATGGCTTAATGGTTAAGGCACATGCCTGTGAAGCCTAAGGACCCTGGTTCAATTCTCCAGGTCCCATGTAAGCCAGATGCACAAGGGGGCACATGTGTCTGGAGTTCGTTTGCAGTGGCTAGAGGCCCTAGCACACCCATTCTTATTCTCCCTCTGTCTCTTTCCCTCTCTCTGTCTCTAATAAATAAATAAAAATAAAAATATATTTTTTAAAAATAAAATATAAGGGAATCAAATGAAAAAACTTTTAGAGATAATATGAATGTTTGTTAGGCTGTCTAGTTGGTGTGTGTGTGTCTGTATGGTTATAAGTACATAGGTATATACACATAAATATCCATATACAAATGCTTATAATAATATTTGCAGAAACTTACACAAACCAACTAGAAAATGTAATAGAAAATATCCCTTTCACAATCATAATTATATATATAAAAACTTGGGAATTAATTTAACAAGAAATGTTCTGAGCTACATGGAAAAAGCAGCAGAACTTTCTGAGGGATAAGAGAAGACTTGCCAAGAGTGACAGAGAATAATTTTGGATAAAAGAAACACAATTGAGAAAATGAAATTTTCTTCCAAATTATTCCATAAGTTCTAACACAAGTCCCATTTACAGATTTTGGAAATTTGACAATGTGATTCTAAAATTTACCTGGAACTACAAACATTCAAAAATATCTAAAAAAAATAGTTTTAAAATCAGTGAAGGGATACTTGCTATTAGACATTATGAAGCCATGAAAACTTGTTCAGCTTGGATCTGGACCGCAGAAATTAAAACTAGCACATGGAAAGTCACAAATGCATGTAGCATATTAGCATAAAGTGAAGCTATCGATTTTAAATCAGCAGGAAAAATGCCATATTGTGCAAATGGCATTGGGGCTGTGGTGGTGAAGTTCTGTTGTCAACTTGATCTGATTAGGAATTCACAAACATTCCTCTTGGTTGGGTCTCTGAAGTTGCTTCCAGGAAGGATTGACTGAAGGAGGAAGTCCTTCTCCCAGAGTGAGCCCTTTTCCAGTAAGGAAGCCTGAGAGGAAAGGACCCCTTCTTCTGGTTGCTTGATGGTGAATGCCTACACTTGCATGCACATCCACCCTTCATCAGCATTGGAACCAAGTTTCCTCAGCCTTCTAGTGTGGACTGAAGAACAGAGGCTCTCTAGGAAGGCTTCAGGCCCTCAGTGCTGGGTTGGGACTGCTGAGGCATCCAGCCACGTGGGCTGAGCAGCTACTGGGTTCCTTGACTCTCAAGCCTGCTGACTGCTATTGTTGGACTGCCATAAGCTAATCTAATAAATTCCCTTTTTTAAACTTTTAATTGACAGCTTCCATAATTATAGACAATAAACCATGATAATTCCCTCCCCCCACCCTCTTTCTCCCTCTCTTAAATCCATCCTCCATCAAATCCTTCCCCCTTTCGATTAGTCGCTCTTTTATTTTGATGTCATCATCTTTTCTTCCTATTTCTATGGTCTCGTTTAAGTAGTGTCAGGCACAGTGAGGTCATGGATATCCAGGCCATTTTGTGTCTGAAAGATTGCATCATAAGTAGACCTACCCTTCCTTTGGCTCTTACATTCTTTCAGCCATCTCTTCCACAATGGACCCGGAACCTTGGAAGGTGTGATAGAGATGTCTCAGCACTGAACACTTCACTGCCACTTCTTCTCAGCACTGTGGTGGCTTCTGAGTCACGTCAGGGGTCACTGCCATCTGAAAAGAGAAGCTTCTCTAACCAAAAGTGAGAGTAGCATTAATATACGAGAATAAACATTTTTTTAAAAAGTGCTTACAGGGCAGTTTTGTGGGAATAATATATGCATTTAGCCAGACAACAGCAGGTATTACTGCTCTAGGGCTCATGACCTCCCCAGCCATAGGCTTTTGACTAGGTTTTCAGTACCAGACATGTATTCCCTCCTGTGGAGTGGGCTTCCAGTCCAGTTAGAGAGCAGTTGGTTTCCTCCATAACAGACATGCCATTATTGCTCCCACTGGCACATTTGGTTTGAGCTGCCAAACTTAAGGCTTGCAATGTCCATTGTTGTTTATCACCACTAATGACTTCTCTCTCCCATAGGGCTGCATTCAGTGCAGCTTTTTCCAGCTTTCTGTCAGGTCAACAGGGAAGCAGTTTCTGGCTCAGCTTTAGCTTGATTTCTGTGTACAACAGCCCAAGCATGTGGAGTCTTCAGCAATGTTTTTACCACCTAGTTCTGGTGGAATACCAAGAGCCTTGGCAATGGCCTGTAATATTTTGGGGGCATCAGGGACCTCTCTGGCCAACAACTCACTGGAAGGTATCTCACCCATGACACTGAAAGTTTTCTAGCTATAGGCTTCTGGGTATGTGATTATTCCTAGAAATAGGTTTCCATATGCCTTTTTCATAACATCTTAAACTTTGGCCAGGTGTTGTGGCATATGCCTTTAATCCTAGTACTTTGGAGGCAGAGGTAGGAGGACTGCCATGAGTTCAAGTCCATCCTGAGACTACACAGTGAATTTCAGGACATCCTGGCTTAGGGTGAGACTCTACCTTGAAAAATCAAAATAAATAAATAAAATTTTATGCCGGGTATGGTGGCACATGCCTTTAGTCCCAGCATTCAGGAGGCAGAGGTAGGAGGATTGCCTTGAGTTCAAGGCTACCCTGATACTACATAGTGAACTCCAGGGCAGCCTGAGCTAGAGTGAGACCCTACCTCAAAAAAACATTTTTTTGATTAACCCTTCTCCCTTCCACTGACCCTATTTAGCCTATTTAGTCCATTCCACTCCCAGCAATTTTTTTCTTCTCTCTCTCTCTACACACACATACACACACACACACACACACACACACACACACACACACACACACACCCCTCCTCTTAAGTCCTTTCTACGCTTCCTTATGGCCCCTTTCTAGCGTCCTGGCTTCTACTACTGGCTTTTACTCCAACTCACATACAAATCTAAACATTTTTAGCTAGGATCCACATATGAGAGAGAACATGTGGCATCTCACTTTCTGAGCCTAGGTTACCTCACTTATTATAATCCTTTCCAGATCCATCTATTAATACAACTCATTCTATCAGTTCTGTTTTAGAGAACCCTGACTAATACAGGGGTAAAAGTTAGTCAATCTTAAAGAAACAGGGGTGGGGAAAGAAAATGCTCATCATTACTAATCCCAATTAATATGACAATGAGATAACACTTCACACCTGTTAGAATGGCTATTGTCATTCAAAGAAAGGTAAGTGTTGGTGAGTATGTGGAGAAAGGGAATCTGTGTGTACCACTCACTGGTAGCAATGGAAATTAATACAACCAGTATGGACACCAGCATGGAGATTTGCTAAAGCATATTAAATAGAATTATCATTGACCCAACAAATTACTCCTCAGTATACATTCCCTGGAATTGAAGTCAGAACACTGAAGAGATGTCTGCACTCCCATGTTCAATGCAGATCTGTTCACAACAGATAAGATACAGAAGCAACCTAGGTACCCATCTGAATAGATGAAGAAAATGTAGTGTGCACACAGTGGAATACTATTTACCTGCAGAAAGGAGGAAATCCTGTCATTTGCAACATGAGTGATTAAATATGGAGGACATTATGTTAAGTGAAACAAGTCAGGCACCACACAATCTCATTTATATGTGTAATCTAAAAATGTCCAACTCATAGAAGGAGTAGAATGGTGGTTACCAGGGAGTGGGTGAAGGGTTAATGGAGAAGGGGAGGTTATTGGTGGAAGGGGATGAGGTTTCAGTGGACAAGGGGAATAAGCTGTCATGACCTCTTGCACAGAAGACTGACTATGACAAGGTATATTGTGCACTGGATATTCAAAATTGCTGAAATGGCAATTTTTAAATGTTTTTCACCACAAGAAAATCTTAAGTATGTGGGATGGTAGATTTGTTAATTAGCTTGACTTGATCATTATAGAATATAAACATGTTTCAAATTATTATATCCTATAAGTATGTATGTTGATTATTTATGAATTAAAATAAAATTATAAAAATTTCAGGCTGGAGAGATTGCTCAGTGGTTAAGACACTTGCCTGCAAATCCTAACAACCCAGGTTTGATTCCCCAGTACCCACGTAAAGCTAGATGCACAAAGAGGTGCATATATCTAAAGTTTGTTTGCAGTGGCTGGAACACACCCATTCTCAATCTCTGTCTCTCTCTCTTCTGACTTTCTCTGCTTGCAAATAAATAAACAATATTTTAAACTATAAAAATTTCAATACAGAAATGCTAGAGGAGTTAGGGAATGATGCGAAATGTACTCATAAATCTATAAAGAGGATTTTAGATGCAAAAAAAAAAAAAAAGGAGAAAAACAGAGCAATTCTCTTTATTACCTCTTTACTCAGTTTCCTTCAAACACTTTCTTGGACTCAGCTTTACCTTATTCCTCCTGAACTTTCCACTTCCTTGATCTGCTTTCCAGATTATTTATTCATTTATTTCTTTTTGGTTGAATGCCTCATCTACCTCAAACAGTCTACTGTTTACTGGATTGGATAAAACAACTCTTTCTGAAGAATAGTTAGGGCTGGGTGATGAATGCAGTCACTTCTCATCAGACAACTGCAGAATTTCCTTGTGGATGGAAGAAGAGGCCATGTATTGGTGTTTTTTTCAATTTCAGAGTTAAACAAATTGTGGGTCATTCATGAAGTGTAATGCATCTGTCAAATGAAATGGCTATAGTGATTCCAAACAACTTGCGCACTATTAGGGTGGCTCAGAGGCTGACAGAGGGGACAAAGAGCAGGGTAAGCAGTTAGGGCAAGGAATTTCTTGGTATGCTTTAGCTGGGAAATATTTGTGTTCCAAGGGTGCACAAACATTTTTTTTTTTTTTTTGCTAGCATATGAAAGAATGGATTTCCTTCTGACATTTTTATACATGTATTTCATTGTACTTTGCTTATATTCACCTCCTTTTACCCTCTCTTGTCCCTCCTCTGCTCTTCTGATGGTTCACATAGCATTTCATCTCAGAAAAGGTTACTATTGCTAAAAAAGTTTGCTTATAAAAATAATTGAATGATCTAAGTCAGCTTACAACACATATCTGGAGTGCCCGTGTCTTACATAACTTTATATTCACAGTAGCCAAGTAACAGAGTCAGCCTGGTGTCCATCAGCAGATGAATGAATAAGGAAATGTGGCACATGTACCCAGCGGAGTGATGTTGTATCATTCACACATGGATAGAACCCGAGATTATCATGCCATGTGAAATACACCAGGTTCAGAAAGACAAATGTGGCATATTTTCTCTCGCATGGAGAATTAAGTTTAAAAAGGAAAGATATGAAAATATAAGGGGGACTATTTGGAAGAGGAAGAGGACCAGTAGGGATGTGAACAAGATAGGACAATGAAGGGGTAAATATGATCAAAGTACATTACACACTGTGGTAGTTTGAATAGATGGCCCCCAATGCATTCACTGTTTTATTAGTTTGTAGCACCTGGCTGGAGGCAGTGTCACTGGGCAGATTTTAAGGTGTGGTGGTGGGTTTGAGATTTCAATTTAAAGATATGCAAAGTGTGCCTAGCTGGAATTCCTGAGGTGTGCTGTGCTGTATGTGTGTTAGGTGCTGTGAAAGCAGGCCAGCTTCTTCTGCCATTATGGAACTTCCCCTTTATCTGTAAGCTTCAATAAATATCCCTTCCTCTATAACTGTGCCTGGTCTGGAAGTTCATCTCAGCGAACCGGAAGCTGTCTGCTACACATACCTATATAAAAATATCATAATGATACTTGTTATGCTGTATAATAACAATACACATGTTCCACACAAGTATAGATAGTCATTTAAAGAGGTAAAAAAACAACATACTATGGGGGAAAATGTATCTCAATAGTCTATAGAATAAATATAGAAAATGGAAATCAGGAGCAAGAATAATTATGAAAATATTCAGTAGACACCAATTGATTTTAAAAGCATTATATAAAAAGTACAATACTACAAAATGTACCTAGTAGTAATATCTGAGTGGTAGAAAGTGAATGGTTTTACTTATTTAGTTTATCTTTATTTAAAACATCATGCTACTCATTTTTATATTTATGCCTTTTGAGGAAATGATTTACATACAGTAAAACATATAACTTAAAAATGTATCATTTATGACTTTTCACATATGTCTGAAATAGCATGAATTCCACCCAGGTTACAACACAGGATATTTCCGTCATCCCAGGAAGTTCCCTTATATTCATATCCAGTCAGTGGGCCACTCAACCATATCCTATTTTTTTCATGTGTGTGTGTGTTGTATGCACATGTTTGTGCAGATGTGCACAGAGGCCAGAAGAGAATGTTGGTATCCCACTCCATCACACATTTGTGTACTTCTTTGAAATGGAGTTCTCTCACTGATTCTAGAGTTTGGCATTTTCAGGAGCCCCAGCCATTGTCTGGTCTCTGTTTCCCATAGGACTGGGGTAACAGACGTGTATGGCAATGTCCGGATGCTTATGTGGGTGCTAACAAATCAAACTCAGGTGGTCTCAGGCCCCCTCAGGCCCTCATGCTTGTACAGGAAATACTCTTACCCACTCCCCAATCGACACGATTTTGACTTAGTTTAGGTTAGCAACTGTCTGTTCTAAAACTTCTTCGAAATGAGGCCATCCAGTATGTACCTTTTGGGCTATTTTGCTCAAAACGGTACTTGTGAGGCTCATTATTGTGCATACTGCTTTATAAATGCTGAATAACATTCCATCATACGGTTATACTACATCCATTCTTTTTGTTGAACATTGGATTTATTTACAACGTCTTTCTGTTAATAATAAAGTAGCTATGAGCTATGCTGAGGCATATATCTAGGAGTAGTTTAAGCTTTGTGCATCTAACTTTTTTTGAATTTTGCCACATTTCTCATGCTTGAATTTGCATTTCAGTTGGCAGTGTGAGAGTTACTCATTTTCTTTTCCACTATAAATTAAACAGACCATACAGCCCATCCCCTATAGGAAGACCAAAACTAAGCCAGGAGAATGTGGCAAAACCAACTCCCCTTGGCCCAGCCCCTCACTCAAGAGAAACATCCAGAGAACAACAGCAGATCTTTGATGTCAGCAATTGCTCTGAGTGGCCATGTTGTGTGGTGGAGTCTGGGGTGGCAGGAGTGTATGTGTGACACAGTGATGGGTGTGGAAAGCTAGTTTCAGGAATGGGCTACTGACATTAGATAACATGCCAGGTTACTATGGCTGGCTAAGTTAGGCTTTCAGGGCTGGATTCCAGCTCCTTCAGGGAGCTGGAGGATTTTGGGTAGAAGGGGAGATCCAGGCTTCTACCACTGAAGTCAAGCGATTTATGCTCTGTTGGACTTGAACCTGCAGGTAGATCTTACCATAGGTACGGCAGAGTTGAGCTGGCACAGGCAGGGATATCAGTAGCGTACTTCAAGTACACACTTGAGCCAAAATGCTGGAGCCATTTTTGTGTTTGTTTTCTGCCCAAGAAGCTGTCTAAGGAGTGTGTATTATTTATTTTTGTGGGGCTGTGACCACAATGTCTGACAGAGACAACTTAAGGGAGGAAACAGTTACTTTGACTTAGGTTTTCAGCAGTTCTTAGTCTATCATGGAAGAGAAGGCATGGTGGAATGACTCAGTTATGATGGCTGAAAGCTGTTCACATTATAGGTGGAGAAAAGGAGAGGGAGAGGGGAGGGAGGTAGAGAGAGATAGAGGGAAGGAAAGAGGAGGGAAGTAAAGAGAGAGAGAGAGAGAGAGAAACAAAACAAACCAGGGACCAGGCTGTAACCTTCAAAGGCCAGTTCCTAAGTCCCTAGTGACCTACTTCTGCCAGCCAGGTCCTACCTCCTAAAGATTCCACAGCTTCCCCAAAATAGCACTGCTTTCATTTAAAACATGAACCCTTCTGATTTAGACTATAACAGAGCATTTTGTTTTTGTTTTTGAGACAAGTTCTCTCTACATAGCCTAGGTAGGACTGAAATTCATAATCCTTCTGCCTCAGCCTCATGAGTGCTGGCATAACAGGTGCGTGCCACCATGCCCAGCTAGGAAGCTTCTAAGTACATGGGAAAAAACTCAGTCTATAAATATATGAGAGCATTAAGTTCTGTTTGCCAAGATAATTGGAACAGTCACACTAAGTGGCTGCTAGTGATAATGATAGTGAAAACGAGGCCAGATTTTCAGGTCTAACTCCACTCAGGTCACTCACATTTGACCAGTTTCTTGGTCCTATATTGCTTAGACCTCTTTGGTGATTCACAAATTTATAGCTGATGACTGAGATAGCAGAGTTCAGCTGATTCTGAATATTTTCTTTATCATTTGTGTGCATACATGTTTTTGTAGTGTGTATATATGCACGTGGGGCATGTGTGTGTGTGTGTGTGTGTGTATGTGTATGAATGTGGAGGCCAGAGGACAACTTTGGGCCTTTTTCCTCTTAGGTACCATCCACCTTCTTAGAGATTGGGTTTCTCATTGACTTGGAGTTTACCAATTAGGCTAGACTGGCTGGTACAAGAGTTCCAGGGATCAGCCTGCCTCTACCTCCTCAGTATTAGGATTATGGGCTCAAATCCACTACACTTGGCATTTTTATATACGTAGTGGGGATTGAACTCAGGTCCTTATGCTCATGAGGTAAGCACTTTACCAAATGAGCTATATCCCTAGCCTCTGATTATGATTCTCCAAAAAAAAAAAAAAAAATCTTAAATATATCCTTTGATGTATTCCAAAGCTTCTTTTTTTCTTTCCAGTGCCAGGAATCAAGCCCCAGGCTTGGTTTCAGTAAGAAACACCTCCTCAACCTTCCAAGCCTCGTTACTAATTTCCTCTTATGAATACTTAATCCTCAGCCAGTGGCCATTTTGAAAAACTGTAAGGCCTTGGAGAGGTAAAATCTTGCTGGAAGAGGTGTGTTTTTCTTCGTGGGCTTTGGGGTGATAGAGCCCAGCTCCACGCCCAGTAAAGAAACTAATTCCCTCCCATTGATGTGGAGATGTGACCCAGGTTTCATGTTCAGGCCTGCTGTGCTTTTCCCAGAATGAGGAAACTTCCTCTCAGAACTACAAACTGACAAATTCTTTCCATACATAAGTTTTTGAAGAAAAAGATGATGACATCAAATTAAAAGAGGGACTAATGGAGAGAGGGAGGGGATACGATGGAGACTGGAGTTATAAAGGGGAATGGGGGGATGGGAGGGAAATATCATGCATTTTTGTATGTAAGTATAGAAGTTGTCAATTTAAAAAATTATTCATAGATTTGCAAGTGTGTGTATGTGTTTGTGTATATGTATGCTTGTGTGTGCATTACAGGATCTCTTACCCCTGCAAATGACTTCCAGATGCTTCCATTACTTTTTGTGTCTGGCTTTACGTGGGCTGGTGCTGGCAGATCTTTCAAGCAAGCACCTTTCATTGCTGAGCCAAACCTAGCCACACTCTTGTGACCTTATGCCTCGATCAGACTTGTTCCACGTAGTATCACACATCAGATTATGTTATTCCGCTTCTTCTCTATACAAACATGTCCCTGAAGGTAGATATTGTGGATACTAGAAAATGCCCCATTGCGCCCATTTAGAAGACTCAGGTTCCTGCAACGCCTCTACCAAGTAGCTGTGTCAATGAGTAAGCTCTCCTCTACCCTCCTCTAGTTTCAGTTTCCTCATCTGTAAATAAAAATATTGGTCCAAACTAGGAAGATTTTAGGCCCTTTTGGAGGGTCGAACATTCTGTGATGCTTTGGGGAGCTGATTTAGAGGGTTATTTTAATTATTGCTGGAGACTGAGCAAAACAAGTTCTTGAAGTGCTATTTCAGTCATCTCTCTTGTCTTTCTTCTCTGAGATGCCTGGCATCTTTGAACACTGTTCCCATACATGGAGCAGAACCATATGAAAATGTTCCCATAGCATTTCCTCATTCTAGCAGGTGTGCCAGCAGGCCTGAAGGCTCCCAGCAGGGTAGAGGAAGTCTGTGGTTTGGTTTCACATTACTGAGGTAGGTCCTAGTTAAGTTCTATGTGCTTTACTGTATACTTGACTTTAGGTTTATGTGGACCCAACCCATCAAGCCTGTTGGTAGAAGATGGGTCTGTAAATTTCATAGTATTCCACTGCCAGCTTTGTAGGATTCAAGCTGAACAGTGGATGTAGGCATATACATTGTATCAATTATACATTTTAAAATATAAGAACTACAGCATGAAGTTATACACACATATTGTACATGTATTAGTCAGGGTTCTGTAGAGGAACAGAATGGATCGAATGAATTGTATTAAAAGGGAATTTATTGGATTAGCTTACACAGTCCAGCAATAGCAGGTTGCAGGTTCGAGAGTCAAGCAACCCAGTAGCTGCTCAGTCCACGAGGCTGGAGGCCTCAGCAGTCCCAATCCGGCACTGAAGGCCTGGAGGCTTCCTGGAGAGACACTGCTCTTCAGTCTACCCAGGTCTTCAGTCCACACTGGAAAGAAGCAAGCACCAAGCAGCAAGTACCAAGCAGCAAGCACCAAGCAGCAAGCACCCAGTGGCAAGCAGCGAGCAGCACCGGCAGCCAGGTGGGAGAGAGAGAGAGAGAGCCTATCTTCCGAGAGCTTCTTTTTATCAACCAGCACCTTCCTCCAAGAGGGGCCGCCCACTCTGGGCCGCCCACTCTGGGGGAAGGGCTTACCCCTGGGGGAAGGATTCTTCCTTTAGTTAATCCTTCCTAGAGGCAGCCTCAGAGACACACTTATGAGGAATGTCTGTGGATTCCTAAACAAATCAAGTTGACACAAACTTAACCATCACAGTACACATGTCAGTTTCCTAATCTTAATGTCCACCTTTAATTATGTAAGATGTAACCACTGGGGGAAATCATGTGAATGGCATGAAGGATCCCTCTATCTACTATTGCAATTTCCTGTGGATTTTTTTGTTTCAAAATACATATCAAGGGTTTATAGGACTATAGTGATGAACCCATAACAACCATGATTGTCTGGCATGCTGATTTTTTTCCCCTAAAGAAAAGTGTAGTTTACTTGCATACTATTGATAGTGAAGTCTGTGTAGTGCTTGATCAGAACCAAAGCCAGTTTTAGCAATTGTGTGTGTGTGTTGGTCCTTCTGAATTTTTGGTTTCTACACCACTCCCTACCTTTTTCTTCTGTATTTCTAGACTCCTCAGCATGCTGTATCTCTTATATTCATACAGATTAAGGGTTGAGGAGTGGCCCTTCCAGATCTTTGAGGAGAGTGAGTGCGATATTATGTATGTCTGTGGTCATCTGATGGCTCAGCCAATCCAGAATCCATTCTTCTCTAGATGAACTTCTGGGATGGAGGTGGGGTGACAAGGGAGGATGAAAGGAAAGACTGAGAAATGACACTTGCAGTAAATGCACCTCACCTTCATGAATAGGTCAACACCCCAGAACCTGTGAACATGTTAGTTTACATGGCCAAGGGGACTTAAAGCACTAATCAGCTGACTTTAATACAAGGAAGCTATATGGATGATTGTAATTGTCCAATGTAGTCCCAAATGTCTTTACAGGTGGCAGAGAGAGGCAGAGCAACCAATGGGATGAGAGTTGGGTCAGCGATGTCCCAGTACTAGCTTTGAAGATGGAGGAAGGGACCATGAGTCAAAGAATGTGGGTGGCCTCTGGAAGATAGGAAAGCAAGGAAATGTGTTCTTTGTAAAGCTTTCAGAAGGCAGTATAGTCATGTTAACATGTTGATTTTAGTTAGTCAGATCCGTGTTGGGTTTCTAATCTATAATAAATAAATCTGCAAAATAATACTTTTTTTTTTTTTTTTTTGAGGTAGAGTCTCGCTGACCTGGAATTCACTATGTAGTATCAGGGTGGTCTCAAACTCATGGCGATCCTTCTACCTCTGCCTCCCGAGTGCTGGGATTAAAGGTGTGTGCCACAATGCCCTGCCATTTGTGTTTTAAAAATTATTATTATTTGTTATATTTTATTTATTTGAGAGAGAGAGAGAGAAGCAGATAGAAAGAAAGAGAGAATGGGTACGCCAGGGCCTTTAGCCACTGCAAACAAACTCCAGATGCATGCTCCCCCTTGTGCATCTGGCTTACGTGGGGCCTGGGGAATCGAACCAGGTCCTTAGGGTTCACAGACAAATGCCTTAACCGCTAAGCCATTTCACCAGCCCCGTTTGTGTTTTTTTAAGCTAATGGATTTTCACTAGTTTGTACAATCGAATTCTGATACAATAGAAAATGAATATCCCGCGACAGCAGTAAGATTGTTACAATTACAAGAGGCTTGGGTCTCAAGAATCACTGATGACAGTCCTGTGACTAGGTGGAGCAAAATCTGGGTACTGGGTACTGGCTGGAAAAGATAAGAGCTCTAGCGTAAGGGGCACATTCTTAAGGAGAAGGGGGAATGGCATACTGAGAGAGAGAGAGCATTAAGAACAAGGTTCAGCTCAAGTCATCCTACAAGCAAGTTTGCAGACTTGTAGCACAGAATGACAGCACTGAGGTGAGACTTGGAGGGGAAGGTCATGTGCAAACAGTAGGTTTGTATTGAGATGGGGAACAGAGAAAGGGCGCATAAGTCTGGATTTTAGACATTTTGCTACCTGCGTTGTTTGACAAAGGTAAATCTTGGAAAATATCTGGTCCTCAATTTTCACATATGTAAATTGAGGGGCTCATAGTGTTGGGACTGCACTCTAGATCATGAAGACGATGTGATTTGGTGAAGGACCCTAGTGAGTTCTTTATGCATAACATGATTGGATACAGCACAACAGCTTAAAAATGTCATGAAGTCAGTATCTGAGGCACAGTTCAGTCTAGAGCCTGTGCTCCAATAGTGGAATATGGCTTTCCCCTTAGCAAAGGGACTTTGCTCCCCCTGAGGATTTGTCACAGTGCTTAAATGTAGATGTGAAAATCATGGGAGCTCTGAACTCCCAGTCACTGGAGCATTTTATACTTAAAGTTATGGGTTTCTGATTTTTTTATAGGGGAACAAACATGAAGTCTTCCCATATCATCATCTCTGATTCCTCGTGAGGAGGTAGTTGCTTTGTGACAGGTCAAAGAGAGAAGCAAAGGGCAATGGATTTCCAAATCTTTTCAATTCTAAAGCATTAAGGATTCTAGAAACCTGAAACACTAAAATCAGTAAAAATGCCTTTGCATTCTGTTTGATTTTGTACACTTTTCAGTTTCTCACAAACCTTTTACTGACA
This sequence comes from Orientallactaga sibirica, assembly GCA_036365145.1. Taxonomy (NCBI): domain Eukaryota; kingdom Metazoa; phylum Chordata; class Mammalia; order Rodentia; family Dipodidae; genus Orientallactaga; species Orientallactaga sibirica. Next base: position 13,778,032 of record JAEOAD010000001.1, read on the forward strand.
GAGCATCGTAGCATCTGCCAGTGATAGGGCAACCAGAGGGTTTGGCAGCTTGTGGGTGGGAGTTTCAGGGTTTGGGACTTGGCTGCAGTTAGATTGGGCTGTTGGAGTGGGTGGATGAAACTGTGTATTGATGATGGTCTTTGCTTTTCCTAAATCACAATTGCATCATATGAGAGAGCTGAGTTTATGTGGAGCGTTGCAAAAGCCTCCTGGGAAAAGGGCAAAACTGGTTTGAGTGCGTAAGAAATTTATTTATGGCAATCATGGTATCAAACTGAGACTGGAGACTGTTGAGAATCTGGATCGTTTTTTCTGGTGAAAGGAAAAAAAATCCACTTTACTTTTCTAAGTAAGAAACATATAGTAGAATCACTTTGCAGTTAGAATTTTTTTTGGAAAGTCTTATCATGCTTTTCATAGGGCAGCAGATAGGATGTTCTTATTATACTGATTCAAATAAGGATGGCTTCTGGAAAGAAATATCAGTGAGAATAAGAAGATTAAGGCTGAGTAGAAAGAAAAGGACCAGCTCCACAGGAGGGGGCTCTGGGCTGTCAAGAATGGCTGGCCAGGTTCCCTATGACTCATCTGCACTGCAGAGCTCTGTGGCAGGACTCTCCTTGAAACAGGGTTGCAGCCTTCCATAGGGTTAAGATGACTCACACGGATGGGGACCATCTCAGTTTCATCGGCTATGCATGAATAGAACTTATTTCTTGGATTCAATTTTATTTCTTTACCTTCTGGTACCCTGATTTCTAGTGATTGTATTAAGTGATGAAAGAAAAGTTGTATTAATATTTTTTCAAATAAAAAAGATTAGAGAACGAGTGGACTTATCATCCCTGCACATTACGGGTCACCTTTGGGAAGGCTCTGAGAAGAGTTCTTGCAGTATAGGATGCTGTAGTGTGATCTATCTATTGATAACTCAGGTGCGCTCTTCAAAGGACCTCATTTTCCCCCATCACTTCTCTCATTCCCTCAAGGTTGTCATTCTCTCCTTTCATGGCATTTGAAGTAGGTACCCAAATATTCTGACCATTTAATTTTAATTTTTTGAGTTATAATTGAAATAGAAATATCATACAATAAACTGAACATATTTTAAGGATAGAAAACTTGATGGATTTTGACATAGATATGTACTCTGAAACCACCACAACCACCACAAGTAAAGTAATGGCCTTTTCCTTCAGCTTCCTGTTCCTATTGTTTTCTTTTTTTTTTTTTTTTTTTTTTTTTGGTTTTTCAAGGTAGGGTCTCACTGTTTAGTCTCAGGCTGGCCTTGAACTCACGGCGATCCCCTTAACTCTGCCTCCCAAGTGCTGGGATTAAAGGCGTGCGCCACCACTCCCAGCACTGTTCCTATTTTAAAAGCCCACCTCCCTTTCCACTCCTTTTCTCAGACTCCTAAGATGCTTCCCTGTTGCTGGAGATATTGGCATTTTCTAGAAATTCATAGAAACACAACATACACTATTTAAAACCGAGCTTCTTTCACTCATCTAATTACTTTGAGATCATTCCTTACAACTGTTGCCAGTGGCCTCTGGTGTTTCCAGGTTCTTATTCAAAGAATTGGAAAACACACACACACACACACACACACACACACACACACACTAAAGCAGCAAGAAACATTTAAGAGTAAAGTGATAGTACATGGCCAAGAGGGGCATTGGCCCACCGGAGCATAACAGTACTCAAGGGCTGGGGACCTGGGGCTTCTTTTTAAGAAGTCCACAAAGGGAGCTACCAGATGCCATGGGGTGTAGTTTGGGAGGTGCTATGATTTGATTGAGAGGTTTGGGTCATATAACTTTTTCTCTACTGCATGTCCCTTCCCATGATGCATCTGGTCTTAATCATTTGTATACCAAATTATGCATAGGCATAAAAGGGCAAACAGAGGTTTCTCTGTTTTTCCAATGCTTGATGTATCTAAGAACGTATTTGAATAGAAGCTGATCATAAATGATGATTGCTAGGGCAGGAGACATTGATTTCATTGTTTAGAGTGGGTTGTATGTGCAGCTTAGTGCAGGTGGGTGTCCCAGGTCCCCAACAGGTTGCTAGGTGCATTGCTTAGGAAAAGTGAAGTGTTATTGTCCAAGCCAAGTGGAATCCTGAGCAACCAAGCTATTCTCTATGCCTACTTGGCCATTATGATGCACATCACTAGTCCATTCCTTTTCATTTCACTAGTACTTTACTGAATCTAGCTAGGCAGAGCTATTATTTTTGAGTGACTTTTACATATGTGATACCTATTTGCTGATTCATTTTAGCAATATAAACTGAGTGCCAACCTATGCCAGATATTTTTCTTTTACAGTTTTTTATTTTTCAGAGCAGTTTTAGGTTTACAGCAAAATAGAGAGGAAGCGATTTCCCACATAATTTCTGACTCTACACATGCATATCTTTCCCCATAATCACCCTCCTTAGCTGAGTGGTATCTGATAGAATTGCCGAACCTATGTTGACACATCACTTCCTAAGGCACATAGGTGATATTAAGGCTCAGTCTTAGCAGTGCACGGTCTACAGGATTGGATAAATACAAAACGATACTTATTTCCCAATACAACACCATACAGAACATTTCTATGCCCTAAAAGTCCTGTGTACCCCTCCCTTCTCTTCAATCCCTAGCAATCACTGACACCCTGAGAGACTTCAGGTTAGAGCTCTCTCATTCCTTTGTCTCTATATATGTATGCCATCCAGGGTTGCAGTTGGGGTCACTTGGATAGAGGAGGTAACAATAGTTTCATACACTTGGCCACCTGCCAGTTCCAGGAAGATACCTAGGTCTAGCCTTGGCCAATCTAGTTTTAGCAGCTTCTGGTGACCAATGCTGATGAAAAGGACTCCATTCTCTGCCAGAGAGCGCTTCCTTAGAGAGAGGTGGCCCTGCCATGGTGCATACCTCCAGGCCCCCTCTGCTCGAGTACAGTGTCACTTTGTCTTGGCTGTTTGAATGACACTTTTTGCCCCTTTGCCCTTGTTCTTTTTTTTTTTTTTTTTTTTTTTTTTTTTGGTTTATTGAGGTAGGGTCTCACTCTAGCTCAGGTTAACCTGGAATTTACTATGTAGTCTCAGGGTGGACTTGAACTCACGGCAGTCCTCCTACCTCTGCCTCCCGTGTGCTGGGATTAAAGGCGTGCACCACCACGCCTGGCTATTGCCCTTGTTCTATGATGAAAACCATCAAGATTTCCTTCCAGAATCTTCTACCATGAAATAAGAAGGGTAGAGGCACCTCCCTCCATCCTTTTCTTTCCAGGATGACGATTCCTCTGTGATGCTGCTGGAAGGCTGCTCAGGTAAGTTCTTGCTTTCAAAAACCTGCTGTGTAAAGTGGGATTAAATCTTTGGGTTCAAGAACTCCTTACAACTCTCTTATCAGGCTGCACTCCACCCAACTCTCTGAGCAGGTAGATGCCCAGCTTCGTTCTCTTATAGTCTTTCCCAACTCTACAAAAAATTCTCTGGGAGTAGCACAATCTCCTCCAACCCCAACAATGAACTTGACTTTGTGGACGGCAAAGAAAACATCCTCACTATCAAGGCTGCCCTCTGTGCAAGGCTGGAGGCTCACATGAGTCTCTTCATTCCCTGCTCAAATGACTAGAACAAGACTATACAGGATAGGTTGTTGGCTGCCAGTGGCAGGGTTGGTTTTGTTTTCTCAGGAGCCCTGAAAAAGGTATCTGTCCTTTACATATGGAGAGTTAGTACTTGGGGTTTCATCTATAAATTCTTTTTAAAAAATATTTTATTTATTTATTTGCAAGCAGAGAACGATAGAGAAAATAGGCTTCCAGGGCCTCCAGCCACTGCAACCAAATTCCAGATGCATGCACCTGTCTAGTTTTCTGTCTACTATGTTCTCCTGCCTATCAGTGGCCTTTCAGTACTATGGGATAGGATGGATTTTTATTTGTTGATTTTGTTTAAAATTGTCAATTCCTTTTCCTAGACAGGCCATAGAAAACAATGGTTTATAAAATGTAAGTCTTGGGGCTGGGAGGATAGCTCAGCCATTAAAAGTGTTTGCTTGTTTGAAAAACTTGGCTTTTCAAAAAACAAAAAAGCTAGAAAGGCACTTATTTGCAGTGGCAAGAGACCCTGAGGACCGCCCCCAAATGTGCAAATAAATAAATAAATACAACTCAAAAAGATAAAAAAGTAAGTCTCTGTTTACTTTAATATTGACATGTTTCCCAGGAAATACTTGATTTCCTCAGCTAGATGCTGTAAATGCATTAGGACTTTATATTTACATTTTTATTATAATAGGGATTTGTTCTGTAAGTGAAATCATGGCCCTCAAATGTCTGTAATCAAATTTCTGGATGTGTAATGAGGTAGGGGCCAGGACTTTGGAGTCAACATAGCATGGGCTACAGTTAACAACTGTGTGAGTCTGGGAAGTACTTTATATCTTCCCCACAGGGAAAATCAAAACAGTACTACTACCCACTCATCTCAGAGGTGTGAGGACTCCATTGAATGATGTGTGATCCCAGGACCAGAAAAAGTATGTGATAAGGTTGGCTATTTTTATTATATCTGTGATTATACTGCAATGTGAATAATGTGCATATTGAGCTAGTCAATGGAGGCCAAGAATGGCTATTGTACTAGCGAGAAGGAGCCTATGTCAACCACATGGACAGGAAAGAATTCAAGTTCAGAACACATAGCAGAGGTTAGTGATTCCACTTAGGCAATGGGGTGGTCCAAGATCAGGGACAGAGGTCAAAGAGTAACTTTGACTAACTAAAACTAAATTGGAGTAACTGAAACTCAGGTATAGTTCAATGTGAAGAAAGCATGATGGGTGTGGATCTGAAATCAAGGTCCAGAATCATTTTGGAGAGTAAATGACATGGGGTTGTAGATTGAAGCAAAAGGAGGCCCCAGCACTTGGGAGGCAGAGGTAGGAAGATCACCTGAGTTCAAGGCCAGCCTGAGACTACATAGTGAATTCCAGGTCAGCCTGAGCTACAGTGAGACTCTACCTTGAAAGGCCAAACCAAAGAAAAAGAAAAAGAAAAAGAAAAAAAGAAAAAAAAAAAAAAAAAAAAAAAAAAAAAAAAGGAGCCCCCCTGCCTAGCAGTGTTGTTTGAAGGAAGAAGGAAGATCCTCAGTCCAGTATAGCCTTTCTCCTTTGAAATCTTTGAAATATTCTTCCATGTGATCAGTGGGTCTCACTTCTTCCGTTTATTCCTTTTCTAATAATTATGGAAGGATTGAAATAGGATAGGATTAAGTATTCCTTTAAACATTATTGTTTAGTGGGTAGACAAAAATTCAAAATTTGATTGATTGTGGAATTTTAACATGTTTCCCTGTTCATTAACTGGATTTCTCCTTTGGTGAAGTATGTACTTATGTCATTTTTAATCTGTTTACTCAATTTTAAGTTTCTCTTATTAGTCTGTGTGTGCTCTGGAAATATTGACTCTATCAGTTATACTTGCTGTATTTTTCCATTTGTACTCATCCTTTACTTTTTAAGTTTTCACTTTTAGGGCATGGGGAACCTCAGTCATTTTGCAGTTAGATATATAAATCTTTTACCTGAAAAACTCTTCCATGATTTTAAAAATGCCTTTCATGACTTTTTCCCACTGTTAATTTGTTTTACTATGGGCATCATACAGTTTGAATTTTATCTATAAATGTTATCCACCTGAAATCTACTTATAAGATGCAGAAGAAACCTGACCATGACCTATTTTTTGTCTTCTTCACTACACTGATTTGAGGAGTTTATTGTATATTATACTCATGTATAATAAGTGCTACTTATGTGGAATTCTTGAAATTGGTTTTAAGAATGTCAGAGGGATTTTTTTTTGCCTTATAGTATTTTTATTTATGGAAATGTGAATGCTGACCTTCCAAGTTGTGTATTCACCCATCACATCTCTTTTGGGCATCATGGTTATCCTGTGTTAGTATGAACTTAGTATATTTAGGATGTAGTTATCAAGTGTGATTACAGCTCATTCAAATGATCTATGATCATTGTTTCCATATAGGACCACAGTGCAATGACACTGGTGTTAACAAGGAACAATGGATTTCATTAGCAGAGAGAATGAATTGAAAAGAAAGTCAGCTTCTACTTCCTTCAAAGACTCATTGGCTATTATGACATATTATCCTTATGAAGAATGTGCGTCCAGGCTACCCTTCCAACAGGCTGGTGGTTGCTAATTCAGTTTTCCAAGTGAAAAAAGTTGCCCTGTGTCAATCTCATGAATATAAAGTCTGTTGGTAGATATAATTATCCTACTAGCAGTTTCACCCATCACACAATGGCAAATGGCCAGAACAGTGAGATTGAACATGGCAAAGACTGGTAAAGATTCATCTTCCTTAATTTCACTAAGGGAACTTATTTCTTCACTTTAACAATGATATATCTGTCTATGTTCAGGACTGTACTTAGTTGGTATAGACTTTCTAAATGAAGCCATTTTGGATCTGCCTTAGAATACATGATTGGCATTGCCTTGTAGATAATATCCAGTAACCCTGTCTATTCCAGCATGCCAGTCTCTGGACAAAGATCCTGTTTACCCAGTGATACTCAGAATTTTTTTTAACTATTAGGTCATGCTGGGGAGGGGGCTTTGGCCTCACGGAGACATGCTCTAAGACCATTGCCGCTTCTTAGCATTTGGCCATCTTATCCAATTTATGCCTCCTTTTAGATTCTTATTCTCTCAAATATAGAGGACCCAAAGGAACACAGTCACTCTGTTACCACTGAGCAGAACATAAACATTTAGTTGGTCGTTTCCCAAGTTTTTCAGAGCAAATTGCAGCGAATTTTTTTCCTGCTAGCTCCTGAGCTCCTGGTGTGATATGCACTGATTTTTTTTTTTTCAGATTTGATTAAATTGACAAACTATTGTGCCTCCTCTTTCTTTCCACAGAAGCAGGAATAGTAGCCTCACTGGGTATGACATCAGCTGAGGCTTGATTCCTAGGTGCTGTGGCTAAAGATATTTGCTAAAATCAGTGACAGCAGATTTGACAAGGTTATAGGGACAGCAACAGACGGTTTCTGTGGAAAATGAGCTGAGATTTTTTTATGCTGAGAAACCAGACATGCACTTGGAAAGACAGAGCTCTGTGGGCCTCTAGAGATTTCAGGACAAACAGGCATTGGAGTTTGAGGATTTTTCTAGGATTTGTGGTGTGTTAAGATATTTTATAACCTTACCTAATGTACAGGGGCTTCTTTAGCAAGCGCAGGACAGAGTGAAGGAAACAGGATGGTAGAACCTGTTTCCAAAGCCTGGTTATACGGGGATCAAAGGCTAAGCAACCTAGAATTCATGGTCCCTAGCTCCAAGAGAAGTCACTGTGACTGGAGTTTCAGAATCTGGTAGAGATGACCAGGAAGAAGGAGAGCAAATAGGAAGATGGCTGGACAGAGCTGAAGCCTCACTCACAACTTTTTGTTGCACTTTTCTCTCACTCTGCTGGGGCCATTTTCTTCTCCTTTTCTTTTTTGCTCCTTGGATTAGAGCTCATGCTTACTGGACACCTTGTTCCACTTGAAGAGTGATCAGTTGAAGCTAAGGGAACCAGGTGTGATGGTTGACAAGTCAGAACAGAGAAGTAGAGTAGGAAACCCCAAATTAGACATGGAAGATAAGGGTTTGAAACAGTAAGGACTAGAAGAAGGACAATCAGACATCAGAATCAAGTAAGGTGGTAGGACACTAATGATAAGAATTAGGACTTGGGAAATAGAGGTTTTGTTCCAGAGTTTAATTTTCAGAAGAGAAGTGTAGCATACCCCAACATTCTTCTACTAGATAAAAAATAATTTGATATCTAGATTTAATTATTAATGCAGATTAAAAGTAAACATGCATTATTAGTTGATATGTTTAAACCTTCCCTCCAATCATTTTTCAAAGTTTAAGTATACAAACATATATTAAGTAAATATCTTAAGATATCTTAAGAAAGATTTATTTTAAGATTTCTGTATATATACTGAAGACTATAAAATAAATCTATAAAGATATATTCATACGGGGAGAAGGAGGAGGGGGAGGAAAGGAAAGGAAGGGGAGAGAGAAAACTCCTGTTACTCTGGAAGTTCAGATTTTAATATATATATGTATATTACAAAATTAGCTTGATTCCCTTCCCAATTGTATGCTTTTATTTTTGGCTTGCTATTTGCAATAAATGACTCAGAAACGGAAGTGAAAATCATTTTACAGTTTGACTAGAGTTTTTTTTCCTGTTAGGATTGTTGTAATTCTTACATAATCTGAGTACAAATCTCTGAATGTTTATTAGATGTCTAGTGCTAGATTTCTATGTAAAACAATACTAGCTCTCTAACTTTCATAGCTCTGTAATTACATGTAAACTTGTTTAAGATCAAGTACAATGATTCATCACCCCAAGGTGCTTTGCTAAAGGCTACATTGTTACAAGACTATTGTTCCCTACTGATTATACTTATTTTGAGCTTTGGTTAATTTTTTTTTATTTTTAAAATAAGCTCTAGATCTGTATCTGTACTTATTATATAAGAAATAATAAACACTTGAATGCATTTATCTACTTTTAAATCATTTTTTTCTGGTAAAAACACAAGGCAGCTGCATTCTTGGACATGCCTGTGTAGATTTATTGCTATTAGCATATCATCATCATCTTCATCATCTTCTGGTAGTATCGGTCAGTTTCAGCTGCAAATCATTTCATTCAGGGATTACTGTAAGGTCCTATAGCAGTTATAAATCGTATGTATTAAATAAATGTCCTTGCCCTTAGAAATTGGGAGAAAACAGTAATTGTCAGTTATAGGTAGTTCTTAAATTTAACATGGCATGGTTGTCAAATTTTGTTTGTAAGAGAGTTTGGTTGAACTTGGAGCATCTTTTATTGATTAATAAAAGGTAAGAAATATTATATATGGACATGTATGTGCTTACTTTTTGCCTCCTGCACTCATTGAAGAGCTGAAACTCAAGTGTTTAACTCCATGATAGAGCATTTGGATTGGGATCTACTGGTAAAATTTATCAGGATTCAACAGAATTTTCCACTAGAGTTGATGGAGAATGCCCCTTTTCTTCCTGCACCAATACCCACACCTTGAGGAAGACATGAAGACATATTTGTAGGTGCCCTTGCGAACTGCATTGTGCTCCTCCCCAAAAGATATGCTGGAATCCTAGTCATTTTACCTGTGAATGTGCCTTGATTTCTATTTAAAGATACCTTGTAATCCTAATTCTAGTACCTGTGAATGTGACTTTATTTGGAAATAGGGACTGGGAAGATGCAAACAATTTAGAATAAGGTCATATTAAAAAGGGGTTTGTTTTAATGTCCTCAGAAGAAGGGTCAAATTTTGACACAGAGATAAGGTAGTGTGAATTGCTGTCAATAAATGTAAATGACAGTTGGCATGTACCAGAAGTTAGAAAGGAGCATGGAAACACCTTCCCCCGGTAGCCTTCACAAAAAGCATGACCTTGTGGATGACAATGGCTATCTTCAAGTTGTTGGTAATATTGGATCCTTGTGCTCTGATGTATTCTTTCTTGCTCCTGGTCAGTCATCCATGGCAGCAGAGGTGTGTACTACACTTGGACCACACCTCTGCAATTTACTTCATATCAGGATGAGCTTTAAAATCCAGTTCTGAACACTGATATGCCTCTTACTAGCCATGTGGCCTTGGAAAAGTTAGTTAAGTTCAGTATACCTCTATTTTCAGTACAGTTAAAATGGAAACCCAGTAATAAGCTATTGTGTTTTCTTCACAGATTAGTTGTGTGAATTAAATGAGAAAAACCATGTTAAATGCTCAGGAAAATACCTGGAATATAGTAATATTTATAATACTGAAACAATGACTTTATAATGAAGGGTTATGGTTATAAGTCTATGAAGAGATTTAATGATGTCTATGGGGGACAGGAGGAGAAGCCTATTACAAAAATTTAAGGGCTAGACAGATGTGGTGGCTCACACCTGTAATCTTAGCACTTGGGAGGCTGAGGTAGGAGGATCACTGTGAGTTCAAGGCCAGCCTCGGCTACAGAGTGAATTCCAGATCAGCCTGGGCTAAAGTAAGACTTCGTCTGAAAAAAAAAAAAAACCTAAAATAATTTAAGGGCCATTTGAAGTATGCAATTGTATATATAGTGTGATTTTTTTCATGTGACAAAGACAGTGGTACCAAAAATTCCATTTCAGCTTTTTGACATTTTCCACCTCCATCCCTGGACCTGTAATTACATTGCTAGTTCTAGTCCATTGGCTGTGGTGAGTGATAGAGACTAGATCCCTCTTTAACCACAGTGGACAGGAAAAAAGAGAGAGGAATCAGCTTATGTGGAGCTAGGTATTGGGGTTGGAGTTAAATTTGCTACTACAACAGAATGTGGTCTACACTGACAAACAATGCCATATTTTTTTAAAATTCATAATCCTCTTGCTTCATCCATTAAAATGTGTAATTAGAGGCTGGAGAGATTGCTAAGTGGTTAAAGGTGCTTGCTTGCAAAGCTTGATGGCCCCCGTACCCAAATCAAGCCAGATGCACAAAGTTGCACATGCTACTGGAATTTGTCTGCAATGTCAAGAGGCCCTGGCATGCCATTTTCTTTCCCTTCCTCCCTCTCTCGCTCTCTCTCTGTCTCAAGTAAATAAATGAATAAATAAATAAATAAATAAATAAATAAATAAATAAATAATATTTAAAAACCATTAATGTGAAAGAACCATGATGAACAATATGTTGACGTAAAAGATATTTTATTAAAATATTATAAACAGATGCTATGATTCCTGGCCTTTTTTGATTCTTAAAAAAAGGTTATATTTATATACAAGTGTGTGTGCATGCATGCATGTAGAGGCAAGAGGAAAACAACATTGGGTATTGTTCCCCAGGAATGCTGTCTCCTACCCCTTTTTAAATAGACAGCATTTCTATTGGTCTGAAGTTTATCAATTAGGCTAGACTGACTGGCCAATGAACCCCAGCGATCCTCTTGTCTCTGCCTCCCCAGTGCTGGGATTGAATTACAAGCATGTGCCACTATGTCCAGCCTATTTATGTGGATACGAGGAATCTAACTCAGGTCCTCATGCTTGTACAGCAAGCACTTAAGTGACTGAGCCATCCCCCCAACTTATCATGTAATTTTGCAATTTCTTTTCTGTTTCAAAAAAGAATTTGTAGCAAAAGTGCTATCTATGTTTAGTTCATTTAAGAAAGTTTTGTCAAAATTGGTTAAATGGTAAACACAACCTCTGAAAGGATGTGCATTAGCTATTCAGAGTTACCGTTATGCTCCATTCTCTAGCACTGAGAACTGAGAACTTATTATAGATCAAAGGTTAGAAGTCCATGGGTCAAATTTGGCCTGTAGCCAGTTTTTGTAAATAAAGTTTTATTGGAACACAATTGCATGATTCACTGAAGTATGGTTTATGCAGAGGTGGCCAATGCAGGCTGCATATGGCCCAGGAGAGCTATGAATATGGCCCAACACAAAACTACGAGGTTCTCCAACTCAAACTTTATAGATAAAAACAGTCATGTTGCAGTATCATGTGAAATAAGCGTGTATGTGTTCTTGCTACCAATGGTTGCATGGCATCTCAGTGAGACATTGCCAGAGCTGCATATTTGCAACAGAGACCACATGTCCACAAAGCCTAAAATATTTACTAAGTGACTCTTTGTAGAGGCATTTTATGAACATTTGGTGTAGATTGTAGACCCCAATAGGGCTGAGACTTGGATAGGGATAGTTAGGCAACAGCCTAGCATAATATGGGGCTATAGAGAACAGAACCAATTCATGCCATTTATTTATTTATTTATTTATTTATTTAATATGTACAGGAATTGGCTCATGTAACTACAGAGGCCAGAAAGTCCAAAAATGTGAAGTCCACAAGCCCGAGAGCCAGGAGAGCAATGGCTTAGTTTTATTTTGAGTTTGAAGAATCAAGATGCAAGGAAGCTGATGGTGCCAATTTCAGTCCAAATTGGAGGGCAGGAGAGAGAGAAAGAGAGAGAGAGAGAGAGAGAGAGAGAAAGAAAGAAAGAAAGAAAGAAAGAAAGAAAGAAAGAGAGAGAGGAAGGAAGGAAGGAAGGAAGGAAGGAAGGAAGGAAGGAAGAGAGAGAGGGATAAGGAGAAGTAGAAGAAGAAGGGAAGAAGGGAAGGAGACTTCTCCCTTAGTTGGACTTTTGCTCTACTCAGCCCTTCAATGGACTGGATGGTGCTACCTACACTGAGGAGGGAAGTCTGCTATGCTCAGTCTGCCATTCAAATGCCTCTTTTAGAAGTACCTTCTTGGATATATCCAGCAATAATGATAATAATTGAATTTTTCATTTACTACATCAGACACATAAGTGCTCTAAATTCTTTGACACTGTGCTTTTTTGTATATAGTGGCTTGTTAAAAATTTTTTTTTTGTCAACTGTAAATTTACTAGCCTTGATACTCCAGAGAACAGAGCAAGCCTGTAAGAGCAGTTAACCATTGTTCTTTTAGAAGTTTCTACCTTCTGATCTCAAATTTCAAAACGGAAACTGTTCTGTAGTTTGTTCATTCACCAACAAATATTGGTGTTGTGTTTTGCTGATGTCATCCTAATTCATGTGACTATATTAAAATTGTCTTTTGGAACTTATTTTTAACTTTTTTTAGTTTATAAAGATTTACTTGTATAATCTAAATACATATTACTTTTTAGCTAATTATTTATGGCATCTTTTCTCATTTCTTATCTGACATATTAATCAGGTGGATTAATCTTACTCTTTCCTCTCAGGCTCTGCTCCTAATGACTCCATCTACTCAGGAAGGTGGAATCTTCATTCCAGAAACCAGACTGGCAGCAGGGCCTGGTGACACACGCCTCAAATCCCAGCACTTGGGATGCTGAGTTAGAGGATCTGGAGTTTGAGGCTAGTTACATAGCAAGATCCTATCTCAAACAAACAAACAAACAAACAAAAAACCTGTTAATACAAAAATCAGATTTATTAGGATTCCAAGCCACAGTTTTTATATAGAATGCAAGCTTGAACTTCCTTAATATGACATTTGGATATAGCTGCTTCCAAGAAATTAACATTATATTGCTTACTTGTTGGCACAAAGACACATGTTGATTATTGCAAAGTACTGGATGAGAATAGGGAACTCTCTCTTTCAAACACCTGCTATTTGGGAGAGATGGGTAGATTTCGGTAAGGCCTGGGGAAGTAAGCACAATGCAAGTGGATGTTGTCATTGGCAAAATTATTGGGTGTATGTGTGTTTTTGAGATAGAGTTTTCTCGTGTAGCCTAGACTGGCTTCAAATTCACAACTGTCCTGTCTCAACTTTCTGAGTGCTCAGATTATAGATGTGTACCATCATACTCCATGTAGACAAAATATTTTAAAGGAAATTTAAAAATGTACAAATGGAGAACATATATATTGAGCCTAATGTTGTGAATGAAAATAAATAAGAAAAAATATTCTCAAGTAGTAATTGTCCAAATGCAAAAGGAAAATTGTTGTTGAAATTCTAATGAGCTTTTGTCTGAACTCCATTTAAAATGTTATCTGTCTTTTTGTTAGATGGGTTCACTACTAGACTTCTGTTCCACAGAGATTAAACTTACAGCTCTCCATTCAGGGAGATTGAAGAAGACAAGAAACCTTCCTCACCTCAGCTCTATGACATGGATGGGGTAGGAGTGAGAGAAGGGGAGGAGAGAGAGCGAAAATCAGAAATGAAGTTTGAGGACAGGAAGAAGTGGTAAGCGAGGAAGAGATTAAAGAAAAAATGTGCCATAGAGGGCAGAAAGAGATTATGAGGAAGGAGCAGGAGACAGAGCCTGGTTCTAAGGGCTCTATTTTAGGTACCACCTGAAGGAAATGGGAGACAGAGCTAACAATCCGTGGTTATGGAAAGGTATGTGATTCATTGTTTGCTACACAAGAGCCTCACACAGTGGATGTAGAATGAAGGGAATAATTTGAATGTGCTGTAGTCTGTTTGCCAAAATTCATTTTCTTTGCTTTCCCTATTCCTACAGCAAAGAAAGCTAAAAAGAAGCAAACATTTATCCATGCTACTAGAGAGATGCTGTGAGGAAGTTGCCTAAGAACTAAGGCCTGTAGCACCCCACTTACTCCCCAATACTTACCTTCCTTTGATTTATATCAGTATATAACATGTATTTTGCTGAGAACTGCCTATGGCATGTTCTTTAATAGGTGGAAAAAGGAAAGAGTTTTTCTGAAGAAAAAAAGGTCACTGCTCTCCAGCATTACCTACATAATTAGTACAGTAATGCTTGTCTATTTTTTACCAAATCTGAGAGCAAACTTGAAGTTGCTCTGCACAGGCAATTTTCCAACATTCTGTAGCTGAGACCTGCGCAGTGCTATTTTGCATTTGTAATACTGTTTCCTCCCTATAGAGAATAAAACACTGGAGTAGTCCCCAGCACCTACCACAGCATCTAGTAATGTGATTTATTTACAGATTTCTCAGTAAAAACTCACAAAATTATTCATTGTCCATGGTAGGATTTTTTTTCTGTCTAGTAGTGAGAAGTGTAAGTCAAATTATGAATGTGCTATATTTTCTATAATTTTATATCTGAATTATACTTCTAGTTTTAATTTCAAAATTTGATTTGTGTTTTTTTCCCCAGAGCTTAAATAAGTCAAACAGGACAAGATTCAGGAAGACTATAGCAGTGTAATGGCCCTGTTTTTCCATGTCTGATTTTTGGTTATTCTTCTTTATTAGATCTTCCTTCTTCCTTCCAAATAGCAGCCTTTTACTAACCTACATGGTTCTTGCATTTTGTGTACTGATGACTTCCTCCTATGGGTGATGGAGCTTTAGATGTGTTATTATCTATTTTTCCATTCTTTAACTTCCTTTCTAGTATACTAAAGAGAATCTCACAGTTCGGGTTAAATCTCTCTCTCTCTCCTCCCTCTGCCCTCTCTGTGTGGTGCTGCAGATTGAGTCCCTGGTATCATGTATGTTGGGCAACCTCTCGAACACTGAGTTACTCTTGCAGTCTGGTAAGTTGATATTTAGAAATCCTTTAACAATTCTTTTTTTAATGGTTGCACTTGTGTTACTAAGTTTATCTTTAGAAATTTATTGAAAGATGTTACTTAGAGGTGTGCAAAAAGTTTTATATACATAGATGTTTATTATAACCTCTCACTAAATGTGTAAGCATAGATTATATTATAAGTCTAACATAAAAAGGGTTTTTTGTTAAAAATCCCATCAGCATTTCATCATATGTAGTGGAGGAGGCAACTAAAAGAGAAAACATAGAAGAGGGAAGACTGCTTGAGTCCAGGAGTCTGAGGCTAGCTTGGGCAACATAGCAAGACTCTGTTCCCAAAACAAAAGAAACCGTTATCACCTATTCATATATTAAACCATTAAAAACAATGTTTTTGAAGGTTTTTGATAACATTAGCAAAGGGTCCTGGTTAGAGGTACTTTAAAAAAAAGTAGCAAAACAGCTAACCAAAACCCCAGTTTGACCTAAATTTAATTTAGGAAAGAGAAAAGAAGTGAAAAAATGTACACATTACGAAGGAATGGAAGACTATGTTCCAAAACATTGAAAGTGGCTTTCTCTAGATGATTGTACTGAAAAGTAATTTTGTGTTCATATTTAGGTTTTCCTGCATTTTCCAAAATGAATCATGTTGGTAAAGTGTTTTCTAAAAAGATTCCACTATTTTACAATGTCAGCAGTTATTTCCAAAACCAGTTGCTTCAGTGACTCTCAATACTGCTTCCTCTAGTGCTAGTATTTAAAACAGTCTTGATATCTGCTATGCTCATCTTTTAAAATTTATATTTGGACATATTTGTGGAATTTTTACATGGGTTAAATGTATGTTCATTCAGAGAATGGAGTTCTGAAGGGGAATGGGGAAGGGGCGGGAAATATCATGGTTTTTTTGTATGTAAGTATAGAAGTTGTCAATAAAAAAAATGTATGTTCAGGCTGGAGAGATGGCTTAGTGGTTAAGGCGCCTGCCTGCTAAGCCTAAGAACCTGGTTCCAATCTCCAGGTCCCACGTTTAGCCAGATGCAAAGTGACGCAAGGGCGCAATGCCGCACTTGACCACAAGGGGCGCACACATCTGGATTTCGTTCACAGCAGCTGAGAGACTGCTGGCGTGCCCATCTCTATCTGTCTCCCTCTCCCTCTCTGTCTCTCTCTGTGTCTCTCTCCAAAAATATAAATAAAAAATAATAAAAAATATATTTTTTAAAAATGTATGTTCATTACATGGATTAAATGTATGTTTCATTATGTTTTCCACAAAACTATCATCTAAATGTACATATTAATTAAAATGATAAAATTATGGTATATTTTCAATTTTTCTTCTTTGCCCTCAAGTAATTTTGTATAGCATTCTTTTATTTTATTTTATTTTATTTTATTTTATTTTATTTTATTTTATTTTATTTTATTTTATTTTATTTTATAACTTTTTAGCCAGGTGTGGTGGTGCACACCTTTAATCTCAGCACTCAGGAGGCAG
Organism: Orientallactaga sibirica; assembly: GCA_036365145.1. Taxonomy (NCBI): domain Eukaryota; kingdom Metazoa; phylum Chordata; class Mammalia; order Rodentia; family Dipodidae; genus Orientallactaga; species Orientallactaga sibirica. Next base: position 13,794,663 of record JAEOAD010000001.1, read on the forward strand.
AGGTAAGAGGACTGCCATGAGTTCAAGGCCATCCTGAGACTACATAGTGAATTCCAGGACAGCCTGGACTAGAGCGAAACCCTACCTCAAAAACAAAAACAAAAAGCAAAACAAAAACAGACTTTTTATGGACAAATTTCATAAATATAGGCAATATACCATGATGATAATCCCCTCTCAATACTCCCCTTTTCTGCCTCCCAAATTCCCTCTCTACTGAATTCCTTCTTCTTTCCAACTGCACTTTCTTCTATTTTTATGCCATCATTTTTTCCTCTCCAGTTATGTAGGTCTTGTGTAGATAGCCACTGTGAGGACATGAATATCAAGGACACTTGGTGTCTGGATGATAGTATTGTAAGCACTCCTCCCCTGCCTTTGGCTCTTACATTCTTTCTACCGTCTCTTCCACAATGGTCCTTAGAGATAACTCACTTAGTGCTGAACACTCCATTGTCACTTCTCAGGACTATGGCCATTTTGGAATCACCCCAGTGGTCACTGCCATCTGAAAAGAGAAGCTGTTCTAATCAAAGGTGACAGTAGCATGGAGGGCAGTTTGGTCGTCATACTATCCATTTAGCCAGACAGCAGTAGTAGTTTCCCCCTTAGGGTTTATGATCTCAGCCATAGGTTATTGACTATATTTTCAGTACCAGGATGAATTCCCTCCCATGGAGTGAATCTCAAATCTATTCAGAGAGCAATTGGTTCCCCCCCAAACAGACATGTCACCATTGCACCAGTTGATACATTTCACCTTGCTGGCCAGCTGTAAAGCTTGCAGTGTCCACTGTAGGTTAAAACTGTTGATGACTTTTCTCCTTTCAAAGGTTGCATCCTGCATAGCTCTTTCCATCATCTTGACAGTTAGTTAACAGGGGACAGGCTTCCTGTTGAGTTCCAGCTTGATTTCTCAGTGATCTGAGGCCACATAGCTTTCATTTCTTTTTAAAATATTTTATTTATTTGAGAAAGGGAGGGAGAGAGACTGAGAGAAGAGAAGAGACAAGAGAGAAGAGAGAATGGTTAGGCCAGGGCCTCCAGCCACTGCAAACAAACTCCAGACTCATCCACCACCTGGTGCATGTGGCTTACATAGGCATGATGTCTCAACCTGTGGCGCTTACAATCTTTCCATCCTCTCTTTCAGAAAAATTCCCTGAGCCATGGTTGTTGAGTTTTAAGTCTACTTCAGTGATGAGCTCTTAGGAACCTCTGGATCTTTGCTTTGGTAGGTGTTGAGTATCCTCAGGGTGTATCTCCTTCATCCTGGCACTGTCAGGTTCACCAGCTTTCATTTCTTGTGCACTGACTGTCTTAGGAATTATTTTGTGTGTCCAGTCATGTAGTAGATTTTGACATAGCCATAGTGGTGACAGAGATTGTTCTAAGTATTAGCAGAGCATGGACTAAAATAATAAAATTATGGGATGGATTTGTGAGATAGCAATTCCATTTTGACATGATTGTGTTCTATGCCTAGAATATGAAGAAAAGGTAATACTTTAGAGATAAAAAATAAATTATTTTAATGGTACAAATTTATAGTGTACAGTATTCTAATTTGAGGCACATTTATAATGTGCAATGATAACATCAACATAGTTAACATTTATGTCTTATAAATTATTTTAAAACATTTTATTTATTTATTTTAGAGAGAGAGAGAGAGAGAGGCAGATAGAGAATTGGTGCACCAGGGCCTCCAGCCAATGCAAACAAATTCCAGATGCTTGTGCCACAGTGCAACTGACTTATATGGGTACTGGGGAATCGAACATAAAGTCCTTAGGCTTTGTAGATGAGCACCTTAACCACTGAGCCATCTCTCCAGCCCCTAAATTATTTTTTGATTAACATGCAATAATTGTACAAATTTATGACATAAGTTGTGTGGCATTTCAATACATGTATATCATAATGTGTGGATCCGACTTAGAGAGATTCATCTTCCTGCCCTCCCTCATAGCTTTCTAAAAGAATTTTTTGTCCACAGCTGTGCCCCTGGACCTGCTGGGACCCCATGTGGCTGGACCACAGTTGACTGGAAGACAGTGACTATCAATACAGGCATTGATAATCCATAGGTGTGCATTGACATTTCTATGACCCACTGTGAAAATATATACTAGGCCATTTATATTCTTTAGAATTTGGGATTGGGAAATCATGAGCCAATGAAAGAGAAGTGAGAGACTATAGGGAAGGGTTGAGGTCAGAAGGTTTAGCTGATGTTGGTAGTAGTCAAGTTGTGCTGTGTATGTAAGCTGAAACTGTGGGATGGAAACCAAATCACCAAGTTAGTAGACAACAGAGAAAACAGAAAGTGAACTGAAAAAAGAAGTGGTGACCCAACAGAGAGAGAGAGAGAGAGAGAGAGAGAGAGAGAGAGAGAGAGAGTTTGAGCTTGAGGGCTTATTGTGTTCTGATAGCTGTCAGATTTTCTCCCCTTAACTTTAGTAGCTCTCCAGTTCTTTCAAGTATGTAGGCATTATGGGGCCATATTTTGAGTAACTGTAATTTTCTAGGCAAAGTATAAATGCTAACAATTTTTGAGATGTGAAATCATATATTCAGGGAAAATTAATCTAACAATAGTAGGAGAGATAAAACTGATTTGGGAAGTTATTTCAATTAAATATGTTGGCGATGACTAATGCCAGAGAATCATAACTGGTCAAATTCTAAAAATGAGTGACTAATAAGTACTCAGCCTTACAACTGGACATACACATCCCCTCTAGGGTGGGGGAACACCGCAGAATATGGGATAGAAAGAATGTAAAAGCAGGTGGATGGAGGAGAGTTCTGTGTGACTCTGAAATCGGGGCACTTGTAATCAGTTGTTATTACCCACACAAAGTCTGCACATGATGGGACCAGTTAACATTCTGTGATGGATAGGGAAGGGACTTGGGAGACCACTCCCCTCCATGATGAGCTAATGATGATTAATGGTTGCTGGGGGAGAGGGAGTCATTCTCTTCTGTGGCATAGCCACTGGTAAGTAATGAGAAGAGGAAATATGCTATAGTGGGACTGAGAGAGATAACAGAGGGTAATGTGAGTTCATATGATCAAAATGCAATATATATGTATGAAAATGTCAAAAACAAACAAAAATATATGAGAGGTATTTAAAGCTGGCAGGTTATTTTGGATTGTGGAAAGCCAGAAAGATGTTTAGTTTTGAGTTGAGTTTCTGATGATGGTTAAAACACTATTTAGTTCAGCTTAAATAACTTTTATTTATTGAATTTCTATTACCCTGCTCCTGGCCCTGAATGGTGAAAGGAAGGGATTTTAGATAGGAAAACAAATAAAATATATTTGATGGCTTTGGAAAACTCTTACTATTATGAAGTCTATCACATAGCAATGCATTTGTGCAACTTGGAGGGAGATCCCATATGTCTATAGTGCTCCAAAGAGCTAGAGTATGAAAGGACAGGGTGGTGAGTTAGAAGGAGGAGGACCAAGGGTAAAGGTCTGAAAATGCCTTGGAGAAGAAGAAAAACACAGAGGAAGTGGAGTCAGGACAGTCTCAGAACAAACAACAGTACAGGGTTAAAACAAAAATGAGGGAGGCTCAAGGCTGTCTGCAATATTAAATGCTGTAGAAAGCTTGAAAGATTGTAGTTGGCTTAGTATGTAAGGAGGTCATTCATGATCCTGGAAAGAATTTGAGACTAAAGGGCCAGGGAATAGATATATAAAAAGTAAACACAGAACATTCTCATAATTTGAGTATTGAAGAATACTAGGTGCAGGAAACATGAAGAAAGTACAGCAAGGACAAGAGAAGGTTTGGGTAATTAGCTTTAAAGACCAAGTCTAGCTGAGATGGTAGAAGAGACAACTGGGTAGACTGGATCAAGATTTTCAATAAAGGAACTTGAAGGAAGTAAGAAAATAGGTTTTTTTTTTTTTTTAATTTCTTGAGTAAATGTGAAGGAAATAACTTTTCTAGTGGAAAGACATTTTATGTCGGAGCCAAAGGAGAATTCAGAGGGGAAGAGAAAGGAAGTAAAAAACAAAACAATTCCTCAGATGGCTTTTATTTTCTCAGAACAGTAGCAAGTTAGAAGTAGAGTCTTGTGATTGGGGATTTCAGCCACCTAGAGGAAGAGAAAGTTTTGAAAAGCCACTAAAGGGAATGATATGGAGAGTTAATGAAGGGTGAATGGGAGGCTTTTGCAGAGGTAGTAAAGAGACACATAAAGATGAGAGTGGAGAGGTGAACAAGAAATGAAAACTATTTTAAGTTCTCCTAGTACTTACACAATTTCTTAGAATTGCTCCCCCCCCACACTATTTCACGAATAAAGACTAATTCCAGGGCAGTTCAGAAACTTATTATGAATCTGTTGGAGTTCCAGCCCCTTGCCTCCTTCTTTCTAAATGAAAATAGATATAATGGATTACAGAGGATAAATCTAAATCTAAAATCTAAAAATCTAACTAAATTTAGAAAATAAACTGACCCAATGAAAAGGTCAACCAATGCCTATGCATGGCAGTTGTTCAGTGAGTCACAGACATGATTCAGGAATATTTTATAAATTATAGTCTGTACTCTGGTAAAAATATTTTGTCAAATATTTAATTATGATTTTTAATATAAGTATTTTAGTGTCTGATTTATATATAATATCTTCCCATTCACTTATTATCTAGAAACTCAGTTGACACAGTGCCCATTTTCCAATGCAAGTCTAGCATTTACTATGAAAGTTACAGCTGTGGGAGATAATCTAGAATATTATCACATGTTCAGAAGGAATCATTCATTGCTAATAATGGAATGAGAACATTATCTAAAGTGCCTTTCAAAGTATTTAATTTATTCCCAGATCTCAAGACTTAGTGCCTTAAATTTCTGTAAATCATTTTAAAGATGAAGCTTTGAATTTCTGAGGACTCATTTCTCAGTGGAATTCTAAGAAAGGCCGACTTCCCTTAGGAGGAGCAGTGGAGTGATAGTCTCATTTATCTCAGGCCAGCATCAGGTAATAACTTTATACTGAATTTCAGTAGTCAGCATTAGAGCCACATGAAAGGTTCATAGTCCTTTTTGTGTCATCTTCCAGTGTAATATGCACAACATTATCATTTCTGACTAGATAAGAGTCTATACTTTTTTTTTTTTTTTTGGTTTGGTGAAACTAAATGCAGTGATTCTAGAAAAAAAAAAAAAAGGGACAAAAGTCCTGTTAGATATTTTGTGTTTTCAAAGCACATTATAATTGTTGGTTATTCTTAATCCTGCTGGGACAGCAGATGGGAATGTCATCAGTGATGTCCATGGGCTTCAGTATGAGATGGGGTCAGTGATTGTCCTGGCTTCTTGCCCAGAAGATGGAAAGGAATGACTCAGTATTGCTGGCCAAATTCCAGGGAGGCCTCAGGAGAGCCTTTCACACGGAGCTGGTGCTGAAACCTTTCACACTTCTCTGAACTGGTGGGCTTTCTTATTCTTAGAGTGGAGCTAATGCTAGTGATATCTATATTTACTGGAGTATGTGTGTGTATGTGTATATATATATGTGTGTGCATGTGTGTTTATGTGTGTGTGTTTATTCCCTTTGGCTGGATGGCCAGATTTATAACTCCAGAATAGACAGTAAGCCTCTACCCTTTCTTATCTTTTAGGTCTCATCTTAGGAAGGGATGGTCTGAATTCTAGATATTCTTAGCCAAAGACTCTAGGTTTCATTATGAGGAACTGGGCAGCTCTGTGCATGAAACTTTGTTTTGGCAGACAAAGCTCCCAGTCTGACTAGAAAACCTGGACATTGTTCATAGATGTCATTGTGTGTGAAGCCATATTCTGAAGATCATGGTCCCCTTGTGCCATATTTGAGAAGTGAGTCGAGGACCATGTTGCACTAGGTGCGCTTGCTACGCTAGTTTCCAAATCTGCAGAACCCCTATAATTCACTTCATATTTTTATCACGAACCTATTCTTGCTCCCTGTCTAGCTGTCATCCCACCACTAGCTGCTCTGTGCTAGGAATTCTGAGCAATTCCCTCCTGCACAGGTAAGAATTCTCAAACAGGAAGACAGAAAGAACATATTTGCCCTACTTACTGAGCCCATCACCCAGGACAGCTTGGGCTGGAGCTGTGATCCTATGTTTCTGTTGTCCTATAACCAAGGCTATTTCTTCTCATGAGCTCAAAAACTTATATCCTCTGCTCTTCTCATATCCATGACTCACTTGGGCTGAAAATAAAGAATTTGTTCCATAATTCCAAGGGCAGGATTGCTCTGTTGAGTATAACTGCCTTTGTTTAAGTGAATCAGATATTGTATGTGTATTAATAAATAGGCCCTTACATGCATTTATATTTATCATGTAGCAAATTGTTCCTTTAAAATTTTTTTTTTATGGGCTGGAGAGATGGCTTAGCGGTTAGGGTGCCTGCCTCCTAAGCCTAAGAACGCTGGTTCCAATCTCCAGGTCCCACGTTTAGCCAGATGCAAAGTGACGCAAGGGTGCAATGCCACACTTGACCACAAGGGGGCGGACACATCTGGATTTCGTTTTCAGCAGCTGAGAGACTGCTGGCGTGCCCATCTCTATCTGTCTTCCTCTCCCTCTCTTTCTCTCTCTCTCTCTCTCTCTCCAAAAAACTTTTTTTGTTTGTTTTTATTTATTTATTTGAGAGCAACAGACAGAGAGAAAGAGGTAGAGAGACAGAGAATGGGCACACCAGAGCCTCCAGTCTCTGCAAATGGATTCCAGAGGCACGCGCTGCCTTGTGCATCTGGCTTACATGGGTACTAGGGAATTGAACCTTGAACTTTGGTCCTTAGGCTTTACAGGCAAGAGCTTAACCACTAAGCCATCTCTCTAGCCCTGCAAATTGTTCTTTTTAAGCTTCTGGCTTAGATCTTCAATTCATCTCACTGCTTTCAACATGACTTTTATAAAATGGGAAAATTGCAGATTGGCACTATCATACTTGTGCAGACCTGTAACGGGATGCTAGGGGTCCAGGAAAGTCCTTGAACCCCAAACCCTAGGTTCATTTCTAATTTTAATCAAAGAATTGAATAAAAGAAAAGACTGGGAAGGATAATTATTAAATTATCATATTTATCAAGGGAGTACAGAGCCAAGGAAAGGCACCCACGTGGCCAGAGATCCCATGTGGAGGTCCTGGGAAAACCTTGGAAAGAGAAGAGAGAAAAGAAAGTTCAAGGAGCTCCTGCCATGTTGTGGGAGCTGGAGAGGGTAATGGAGCCCATGTAGAGAGTAAGGGCTAAGGAGACTCCCCTCGGGTCAACCAGGCCCAGCTGAGGGAAAAACTCACCTACAGCTGGACATTCCCAAGTGGTTTGAGGGCCTGACCTCCCCTTGCAAAGATATTTATAACCTTATAGTGGTGGGCTGTCTTCCAGCTCAAGTGAACCACTGGTACAGCTGGTTGGTTAGGACTAGGGGCTGTCTCATGAAGAGGTTAGCCCTGACACCAAGTTCTGGGGGCTGAACTTGGCCAACCACAACATTTAAATCCTATGAAAGACCTCCCTCCCAAGAGGGTTCCAGGTTGTTTATGGAAAATCAGGTCTAGGAAAGAAGTCAGATCATCTTTAATGTCTAGCAAGTACAAACTTTCCTGCCTTTTTTAAAACCTTTGGGGATCCAATAACCCTAACTGTACCCCTCTCTCAGACCTTTTTTTAAATATACTCTTCCCTTAGCTACAATTCCTCCCCTTGTTTCTTCAATGAATGCACAGCCTTGTCTTGTCTTTCCATAGGAAGTTTTTCTTTCTGTTACTATGGGACCTAAATACTTATTTAAAAAAGCATTTCTTGAGAATGTAGATTACAATAGAAATAGAGCATTTAAAAAATTAAATATTAAGCCATTTTGGCTTCAGTGCATGAATACATTTATTTTGGATAAACATTTAGATCACCCACTTAAAATGGGACAAATTACTAAGTTTTAGTTAAAGAAAAGCTTGATTCAACTATTTTTGCTTTTTCTTCCTAAGTAATTCATAATATATTGGTGGAGTTGAAGAGTAAATACATCTTGTATTAAGGGAAGTTAGTTTTCTTTTATTTAATCAAATAATGAGTTAAATTGTGATTTGTTTCCTTTCCCTACCTCTACATTTTTTTAATGAGAAAGAGAACAAGAGAGAGTGAGTTGGCATGCCAGGGCCTCTAGCCACTGCAGTTGAACTCCAGATGCATGTGCCTTGTACACATGTGTCACCTTGTGCATCTGGCTTACATGGGTTCTGTGGAGGTGAATCTGAGTCCTTAGGCTTTTCAGACAAGTGCCTTAACCACTAAGCCATCTCTCCAGCGTCCCCCCACCTCTACATTTTGACCTGTCATATTTTCACCTATATGAGTTATTTGGGGGCTCTGTTTATATTATGTATAGTGAATCGCTGTTACTTTGTCTACTTCATGGTTTCTCTCATTTGTCTTCCACTCTTGTGGGAAACAGTCCTCCTAGCATTTGAGCCAGTTGGTTTGAATGTGAAATGCCATGTTACTACTTAACTGATGACTGAAATATGGCCAGAACTCACCATTTGTATTTCTGAACCAGGGATCAGAGAAAACTGTGTGATTCTCTAGACAGTGATAGTAGTGAGAAGATTGATCTTTATTCATCACGTGCTTACAGCAAGTATAAAAGAATAAAATAAATTTTCAGAGAAAAGCAAAATGAGTCAGGAAGTCTGTGTGATTTATATTTCTGGCTCTGAACTTATTTACATTTAAGTCTCTATCTTTGGGGTTCAACTGTAGCCCTGTTCTTCTTGTACTAGTCAAATAAATATACCATCCCCTTTGCATAATCTATTCAATCTGGGTGTCTGTTATCTTACAATGGAAAGAACTGCAATTGTTCCATTTTTCTCATTGCTTCCTCTATACAATCTGTTCCATCACTTTAGGTATGATATTTTATTTATGTATGATTATTAATAATTTATATTGATATACTTTCACTCAGTTATATATTGTGATGGTCAATTTACATTGTAAACTTGGATTGGAACTAGAATCATCTAAGAGACAGTCTCTAGCCATTCCTGTGAAAGAGTTTCTGTAGGTTAATTAAGGTAGGACTACCTACCTTGACTGTGGATATCACCATCCCATGAGCTGAGGTTCCAGACAGAAAAAAAAGGAGAAAGTGAGCTGAGCACCAACATTCACTGTTTTCTGCTTTCTGATTGTAGGCTAAATGTAACCAGCTTCTTTTTTTAAAATTTATTTTTATTTATTTATTTGAGAGAGGGAAAGAGGCAGAGAGAGAGAAGGAGAGAGAGAGAAAGAAAGGGTGCACCAGGGCTTCCAGCCACTGCAAACAAACTCCAGATGTATGCACCAGTTTATGCATCTGGCTTATGTGGGTCCTGGGGAATCCTTTGGCTTTGCAGGCAAGTGCCTTAACTACTAAGCCATCTCTCCAGCCCTGTAACCAGCTTCTTTATGGTCCTGACACCATGCCTTCTTGGCCATGATGGACTATAACCTCAAACTGTGAGCCAAAAGGAGCCCTTCCATCTTTAACTTGCTTTTGTCAGGGTATTTTGTCACAGAAGTGAGAAAAGTAACTAATACTTATATGCTCAAAGTAAGCAATGTCATTAGGAAATCAGCACAAATGAGATGATTCAACAATACTGATTGTTTAGGAGGACTGGTTCACAGAAAAGCTAATCTGAGAAAACTGGAGAGCAGTGTCCATTCAAGGATAAGGATGGAAGGAGCTTCGATTTGAATTATGAAGTTTGGAGAGCCAAACAAAACAAAAGACAGAAGATTGCAAGCACTACTTTTGTGTTATAGTTAGTTTTATAGGACCACATATGTATACTGTGGAATTCATTGTTTGACTAAGAATTTCACATCAATATATACCTATTTCATATGCTCCTCTGAGTATAAGTTCAACTTGAGAAGAAAGTTTAAATTTGTTTTAAAAAGAATTCAGTGCCAGGCGTGGTGGTGCATGCCTTTAATCCCAGCACTCAGGAGGCAGAGGTAGGAGGACCGCCATGAATTTGAGGCCACCCTGAGAATACAGAGTGAATTCTAGGTCAGCCTGGGCTAGAGTGAGACCCTACCTTGAAAAAAAAACCAAACCAAAACAAAACAAAAAAAGTGAACAATTGGGGCCTGAGTTTCTTTAATAGAACTTAGTTTTTTTTTTTTTATTATTCTAAGTACTAATGTAATGACTAAAATGTGATGTAGGCAGCCAGTTCATATATTTTGTTTTATAAACTTGAAAAATGTTTTAACAGCTCAGTCAAAATGTTGAAATGAGGCCGGGTGTGGTGGCGCACACCTTTAATCCCAGTACTCGGGAGGCAGAGGTAGGAGGATCGCCAAGAGTTCGAGGCCACCCTGAGACTATAGAGTTAATTCCAGGTCAGCCTGGACCAGAGTGAGACCCTACCTTGCAAAACAAAAAAAAAAAAAAAAAAAAGTTGAAATGTTTAAAAAAATGCCAATAATTCTATTTCCGGGGAGGCAGAGACAGGATTCCCAGGACTCACTGCTGCTAATGTAGCTCAATTGGTGAGCTCTAGGCCAATGAGTGACCTGATCTCAAAGGAAATGAATGATGTTCCTCAGGATGACACCCAAGGTACCCTCTGACCCACCACATGAACCTGCTCTCTCTCTTTCTCTCTCTCACATACATGTGCACACATACACAAGAGATATCACAATAATAAAAGCAAACTAATAAAAATGAGCAAAAGATCTGAAGGATACTTCACAAAGGAAGATATTCAAATGACCAATAATTGGATTGTCAGAGAACTGTAACTTAAAAGCAAATAAAATTAATAAAATTTACGAGCCTGGTATCTCCCAAAGTTGGATAGGATGAGAAGTAACTAGAACACTTATTTATTGTTGATACACATGCAAAATGGTTTAACCCTTTTGGAAAATGTTCTAGAACTCCTTAACTACGGAAGAAAATAACTTCTTTACAACTCAGCAATGCTATCACTAGGATTTGCCCTAGAGAAACTAAATATAAGTCAACACAAACACTTGCACAAGTATGTTCATCACAGCTTTATGCATGATAAAGACTGGAAACAGCCCATCTGTAAGAGAATGAGTATGAAAATTATGATATATTCAAACAATGAAAGCTAGCTAGCCAGCAATAAAAATGACAAACTGCTTATACATGTAATAGCATGGAAAACATCCAAAAATTTCAAACCCAAGAAATCTGCTGAATGACAAAAATATATGAAATCAAATATTTTATGGTTTGTGTGTGTGTGTGTGTGTGTGTGTGTGTGGAGGAGTATCTCATTGAACTCAGATCTGCTATTTTCAGTCAAAATGGCTGACCGGAGAGTCCCTGAGATTCTCTGCTCCTCATAGGATTGAGATAACATGCATGTGTGTGCTGAGGAGTCAAACTCAGGCCCTCTCAGGCCATCCTACTTGTGCAGCAAGAGCTATTACCCACTCACCCACCGAACTATCTTTTCATCCCTGGGTCCTGCTTTATGAAGTTCTAGAACAAGAAAAAATAATCTATGGTGAAAAAATTAAGACAGTAATTATCTCCGTGGGAGTGTGGGTTGAGATAAACTGGAACAGAACACGAAAGAACTTTCTAGAATGAGAGTGATGCAATTTACTTGATAAGGGTTAGGTTTTGCAGACACCCATTTGTCAGACTCTTCAATTATTTTACTTAAGAATTGTATCTTTTACTGAACATGCATTTTTTTTTTGTCTCAAAAAGGAACTGCAAATAAATGTTCAACTCTAGTTAATGATATTCATTGTAAAGTACATAAAGGGAAGATGCTTTGATATTGAAAGTTACTTTCAAATGCATTAAAAGGGGGAGATTTCTGGCTAAAGAGAATGATGATGGGTAGAAGTGAAAAAGCAAATATTGTGACATGTTAAATATTAGGTCCAGTTGGTAGGTATATGAATACTGTCTGTAGAATTCCTTCAACTATTCTCTATCTTTGAAAAATCTTACAATAAAATATTACAAAAATAAGCAGCAAATGAAAAATAAGGATATCAAATATATTAGTTAATTTGAATAGATTATTTGTTATAGAACACATTTTACCAAACAACCATCTTAAAGATAAATATACTGCCAAACATAATAACTTACAAATAATATATTGGCATGTCTCATGTCAGACTGCTCCAGAAAGTGCTGATTAGAAATAGTGATATCTCAGATTCATGAAATCACTGAAAACCATGATAATAGAGACCATTCTTGTAGTCTGACTACTAAGTACAGTCAATTGAGATCCACTGAAAGTTTATTATCAACCAGAAACTGATAAAAATGAGCAAGTGAGAGGAGCCAAAGATGTGTTTGGCTGTATGTGGAAAATGCTAATTTGATGTAGTGGAGCATCTGATTGAGGAAATGAATGCCAAAACCCAGGCAAGCACTAGAACCTGCTAGAAATGTTTTCCAAAGGTGGTGAAGAGGGCAAGTGCTACAGCCATACTGTCTTGTCCAGTCCTAGCCCTGCTGTTAACTTGCTTCATGTTTCCAAACAAATTTGAAAAGCTCTCCATGGCTCTTTCTTCACTTATAAAATAGATGTCATCACAGTGCCCACTTCATAGAGTTACTAGCAGAAAATAATTTAGTACCTGTAAATATATGTGTTCACAATGCCCATATCCCAGCTCTCCCATACTGAATCACCATGACCATTTCTAGGAAGGGTACCTTAGGCATCACTGTAGCCTGGGAGGAAGTAATCACAAGTGTCTTAACAAAGCTAAGAAATAGCCACAGTCATGTCATCACTTAGAAGGTCATTAAACTCTAATTGCTAATTTAAGATGTGTGGTACTTTAAAAGGCAGCTACCTTTCCCATGCATGCATCCCCCTTGCTCGCTAGATGATCATTCTGGAGAGATAGTTCTCTTTATGACACTAAGGTGGGCTGCCCTTAACTGGGTCATCAGTTCTAATCTAGCTCAAACCCTTTTCTCAGATCACAGTTTTGCAGTAAGCAGCTGTCTTTTGTTGTTGTAACACCCACATTCTATGTTTGGCGACTCTTGCCTGTATCTTGTTTTTTGTTTTGTTTTGTTATTAGCCCAGGCTGGCCTCAAACTCACAGCAATCCTATCTCAACCTCCCATGTGTTGGAATTACAGTGAGCCACCACACCCAGCCTTGCCTGTGTCTTAAGGAGAGGCAGCGTTCATCCCATTCCAGCAGCAAAAGAAAATTGGGCAGTTATTCTCCTTCACTGATTGAGTTTAGGTTGGCTGACCTCAGCCACAGGTATTCTTGCTCATGAAATGCTCAGGAAGACATCTAAAGAAGCAGGGGTAGTGTAGAGTTTCTTGTAGCAGTGGTGGTGGCTGCATCTAGCACGTGGTTAAATAAGCAATTTTAGCAGTCTCCAACCTACAGATAGTGGCAGTGCCTACCATATCATCTCAAGCCCAGTGGTGATGGCTTAAAGTCCAGTGATGGCCCAAGATGTAAGAGATTATCCCTAGCATGTGGTCTCAGGCAGGACCGCTGGTTACCGCTTTATGGTTCCTGTTTATATTTTGAGCCTTGTTCTTCAGTTTACGCGTTGGTGCTATGAGTTACTCATGGCTTTAGGTGAATTCACTTTGCACAGGAACTAGCCAGGGTTGAGACCCATTATTTGATGTCTGAAACCCTCTCTAATGCATTGATTGTTCTGAGATCCACTGATCTTGCTCTACACCTACTATTACACTGGTCATTCCTTTATATCACAGTGAATGTATTGATTGTAGGAAAGCCTGGATTTTGTTTTTTGCAGTCCTTTGACATTATGTGTTTAAAGTATAGGCTTCATGTGTTGAGCTGCAATTAACTGTATTTCTAGTCTGAAATTTGATACATTGAAACATGCATTATATTTATTCATTCATATCAATCAAATATCTCTTGATTATTTACTTTGTGGTAGATATGATTAGACTGTGGGGACACAAAGTCAAATTAAACATGGTCCCTCTGACACATAACAGTTCTCCTTGGGTCTCATGAGGGATTCATTCCAAGCTGCCTTCAGATATAAAAATACATTGATACTCAATTCCTGTGTATACCATGGCATAGTATTTGCATATAACATAGGTACCTCCACTTAAATAGGCTAAATTATATCTATAGTACCTGTAATAGTCAATGCAATATAAATTCTATGCAAGTGGTTGCCATACTGTGTTGTTTATAGAATTATGAACAAAGTCTGTACATGTTGAGGAAGACACATTTGTTTTTGGATTCAAGGTATTGAATTTATTGATGTAACTATGAAGGACTGACTGTACTTAGAATTATAGCCATTTACTTTTTTAAAAATTTTTTTAATTTATTTGGGAGAGAGAAAGAAGCAGACATACAGAGAGAGAATGGGCATGCCAGGGCCTCCAGCCACTGCAAATGAACTTCAGACATCTATACCACCTTGTGCGTCTGGCTTATGTGGGTACTGGGGAATTGAACCTGGGTCCTTAGGCTTCACAGGCAAGCACCTTAACCTCTAAGCCATCTTTCCAGCCCCCAACCATTACTTTTTTTATATTATAGTGAGATGTAGCCAAACAATTCAGTTACAGTATTCAGCCATAGGGAGGAATCAAATGGTTCAATTAATAGGTAGGAGTGAGGATTGAGGAGTTGGAGCAGTGTAGTGGTTAAGATCATTAGAGACGCTTGACCAGTCTTGGCACATATCCAGACTCTGCTTTGTGATATAGAATAGATTACTTAACTCATCTAAACCTTAGTCTATTTTTAAATTGGTATTGGGGCTTATTATGGCATTTCCATAATGCACATATACTTTGATCACATTTAATTATCTCCCCCTTTCATGTCCCTAGTAGCCCCCCATTTTGCTTTATGTTCTTCTTCCATTAAATACCACACATAAGAAAAAAAAAACTCGATTTTGTGAGAGTGGTTTATTTTGCTTAATGCCATGTTTTCTAGTTTACCCATTTTTTTCTGCAGGTAAGACAATTTCATTCTTCTTCTGGCAGAATAAAACTCTATTGTGTATAAATGACACATTTTCTTATCCTTCATCCATCAGTGGGCACCTAGGCTGATTCCATAACTTGGTTATTGTTAGTCAATTCTTCCTACTGTTTCTTGAACTAGTGGAGTTCTAGTCAGTAAGTCATAGCCCATGCCTGTGTCTTGCAGTGCTTTCCTTATGCATTCCTCTAGTAGTAGGTCCACGGGATCTTGCACTAAGACTTTTCAACCATTTCAAGTTAATTTTCATACAAGGTGTGAGATAGGGATCTGTTAATCTTCTACATATGGTTATCCAATTTCCTACTATTTCTCCTAAAGCAGTCCTCTCTCTTTTTGTTTTGGTTCCTTGTCAGCAATCAGATGCAGATGGGATTCTTTCTGAATCTTGTATTTTATTCTGTTTTTCTAAATATCTGCTTTTGTGCCAGTAAGTACTATGCTCTGTAATACAATTTGAAGTTAGGTATTGTGATATCCCAGCATTATTCTCTTTGCTCAGGATTTGTTTATTTGTGGTCTTTTGACTTTACATATATATTTTAGGATTTTGTTTAGTTCTGGTAAGGGTCCGTTTTTATGATTTCTTTCTCAGAAACTTAATTATTGATAAAAGAAAAACTGTTGATTTTAAAAATTGATTTTATATTTTCCTATTTGGCAGTAAGTGCTTATCAGCTCTAAGAATTTTCTGGTGGTGCCTTTAGGATTATTTTTAAGTGTGGGATCATATCATCTGCAAACATGGATAACCTGACTCCTTTTCCTATTTACATGCCTTTTCTTTCTTTTGTTACATTGGCCTGTCTAGGACTTCAAACACTTTATTGAATATGAATAATGTTATTGTCATACTTATTTTGTTCCTGAATTTAGAAAAACATCTTCAGTTTTCCCCCATTCAGTATAGTGTTGCCAGTCAGTTTGTTGTATATACCTTTAATTATGTTTTGGTCTGATCCATCTATTCCTAGTTGAGTTGCTTCAGGGATTTTTTTTTTTTTTTTTAAAGAAACTCTGACCTTTATTTATTTATTTATTTGCAAGCAGAGAGAGAGAGAGAGAGAGAGAGAGAAGAGAAGCAGACAGAGAAAGAATGGGCACGCCAGGGCCTCTAGCCACTGCAAACGAACTCCAGATGCATGTGCCCCTTGTGCATCTGGCTTACATGGGTCCTGGAGAATCGAACCGTGATCCTTTGGCTTCGCAGGCAAACACCTTAACCGCTAAGCCATTTCTTCAGCCCCTGCTTCAGGGCTTTTATCATGAAAAGTTGTTGAAGTTTATTTCTTAAGCTGCAGTCTTTTTTGTTTGGAAAGTGGAGTTTACAATAATAGCTTCTATAGTATTTTGAAATTTAAATGAGAGGCTGGACTTAAAGTGATTAGCACAAGGGTGGCCATCTTCACAGACTGGAGAGGCCTGCTTGGAGGGGTTGTGTAATTGATAGTCCTTGATAGTCCATGCTGTCCCAAGCTGTCCTTGGCTGTGTTAGTCCTTTTTTTTTTTTTTTTTTTTTTTTTTTTTTTTTTTGCCTTTTTCCATCCAGTTTAAAAACTATTATTATTGAAAGCAGTGGGCAGAAATGTATTTCCTTCTAGCATGGATAAAACAGCTTTAAAAAGAAGGTGGCATTGTTTTCTACCTGCTTCTAGCTCTCAGCTTGATGCTATTTAGCAGCATTTTAATTGATTTTTTTTTTTTTTTACTACAGTATCATGTCAGCTGTGTGTTCTTTAACGTATGCTCTGTCCTTGCCCAAGGCAGAAGTGGTATAGGTTTGAGAATATTTTTTTCCTCAATCCTATAAATTCGTACTTTACACACATTAACACCTCTTTGCCCCTTTGCTGCTCTCTTCTGGGTATTTACCAGTACTTGTCATAGAAGACCTGGCTTGTATCTTTTACTCATGAAGCATCATGAATCTCCGTTGGAGGATTTTTCCCTATGACAACCAACAAAAATGATTAATAACTCAATTCGTTATCTGTTATTTTCCCTGACTGAACTTCTTTTAGATGCTGATCATCAAATCATCATTCATATGTTGTAGCTCACTTTGTTTTTAAAAATGTGACATAAAAAGTTTTTTATTACCTTTGGAGTCTTTTTCAAAGTAGTTCTCAAATGATACTTGGTCTAGATTTCAGTTTATAGCTAGCTGCTAAATTTTGTAAGTTTTCTTGTTTTCCTTATATGGACTAATTTTTTTATTATTAAAATGGATTCTTTTACCACTGTAATTATCATTTTGGCCATCAATGAAGCATAATAAGTTTTAGATTGTTTATTCTTGGAAGAATTTTAAATTTCTATTTTTAGGGGGAGGGGATATGTGCATCCTAGTCTTAGGAACAACAAGTTTATTTTTAGTTATGTGATTTCTGATAAGGTGTTTGGAAACAGTCTCCAGGTTTGTATTTTATTTTTTACTGTCCAGCACATGCATTTGCTTATGGAAATGACACAAAGAGAGTCACTATAGACTGAAGTTCTTGTGCCAGGAGTGCTATAAAATCACTGTGCAACTTTGGTTAAGCTTTTACCTCCAATCTCCTCACCCGTGAAAGTAGGGAAGAGTATTTTCCTAAGGAGTATTTGTTAGGTCATAAGTTTGGGAAATCTATAGTGAATGAATTTATTGATTTGCTTCCCTGGAGAAATGGATACACCTTTACTTGACATAAGCTCTATGGCCCCTTTGAGTTGATAGTGCTGTGCATATCATAATCCATCCAATTATATCCATTTTTTAATAGAATAGAAAATGAAAATCCATGAAATATATCTGAATTTTGTTTCTGGCTTCTGGGAGATTCCTTTGACATAAAACAAATACTTTCTAATTTGCTCTAATGGGACTTCCATGGAAACAAGTGTGGGATCCTTTATGTAGGAAAGGATTCAGCCAAGAAGCTGCATCCCATTTTAAAGTGAGTCTTAAAACAATGTTGGAAATATACTTCAGAGCATAGCATTTTGGAGTCCCTCCCTTTAAAAAAAAAAAAAAAAAAGACTTGATGGAATAATTATCACTGTCCTTTATTTGGATGTGGGAATCAGCATTCGGGAACACTTGCTTGCTTGCTCTTGATGGGACAGTTTTTATTGAGCGATAAAGGTTTTATTCAGTTATAGATCTATAAAGCTCTCTGCTGGGGATCAGTAGAAATTCATAGAGGATGAATTCATAGAGGAAGAAAGAATAAACAACTCTTTGGCTGATGGTACAATGTGTGACATATGCCTTGGAGAAATAAGAAACTGACTGGTAAACTTTTAAATTTACTTGCCAAAAGGTTATTAGTATTACAGGAGTCTTTAAATATTTTTATGTATGTATGTATATATGTATGTATGTGCATGTGTGGATATTAGAGGAAGACTTCAAGGTGTCTTTTCACTACAAATAACTGGCCCATAAGTTTTTGATTCTCCTGCCCCCCCCCCACATTGATGTAGTTACCTTGGGATCACAGACACACCATTTTATGTCCAGCTTTCAGTGAGTGCTCGGAAGGATTGAACCCAGATTGACAGGCTTTGCAAATAAGTGCCCTTAACTGCTGAGCCTTTTCCCTGGCCACTTAAAAATAATATTTAAGCCATGTATCCTTTATATTTTATTTAATTTAGAGGGAGCCATTTGTTGGGATGGCATATGGTAGGTAGTAAGAAAAGGTTGGAATTTATATTGAATTAATTTTGGAACTACAATTAGAAGGGTACCATCCAAATGAACTGCTTATAACAGATAATGGCTATCAGAGAAAATGAAATAGAATGAAGGATGTAAGCAAAATGACAGAAAATAACTAATGATTGGGTAGACAATTCAGCAAAAGTCTTGCATGAAAATCAGCTAACAGAATTTTGTTTGATTTTGGGAGATCAAATAGTCTTAATTTTCATCTGATTCTCAAACTCTTTTTTACCCAAAATGCTCGTCTCAATTCTCAGTTATCACACTTGCCATTTTTTCATACATGAGTTTATATTAAATTTTCTTGGCAGTATAGCTCTAATTTTACTTGTCTTTTTAGGTTAATCTAAAAATAAAATAACAATAAACAGTTACTATAAGAAAGTAGCTTCTAGAATTTTGCAATTTTTAATATCTCTCTATATAATATGCATGTACACAGTATTATATATGTATATGTAGAAACAAAAGCAAAAGGAGGCAAAACTATTACAATTTCAAATAAATATTTACTCCAAATTAGAGGAAAAAGGAAACTTTTGTGCCCAAGATTGGCACTGACCTTAATAGATATTAAAATCAGGGCTTCCAGAAATGCAGAGAAGGAACAGTATTACTGCATGGTAGAAAGCATTTGGTTTAGAATTAGTTGAATTTTTGTTCAATTTTCTCTAACTCTTAGTTTCATTTGTAAAAATTGGGTTATTAACATCAAAACCTTGCTCCAGTCTTATTGTGTGGTTAAAATGGAATAATCTCGTGAAAATACTATGGTTGGTTCTGGGTTAATAAAGACCCTCTCTTGCTTTCAAGAACATGAAGAGGACATGGAGCAACTTGAGAAAGTTTGCTGGAAACTTCATCCTGCTTCTACCATTTATTAGTTTTTGAACTTCACCCACCTCAGTTCTCTAGTATGGGCATAATTATAGCACTATTTGCACAAGGAATCAACTGAGGAGTAAACAAACTAACATAAAACATTTATAAAATACAAGGCTCAAAGTATGCATTTGTTAACTACTATGACTATTTTTTTTTTTTTAGGTAGGGTCTTGCTCCAGCCCAGGCTGACCTGGAATTGACTATGTAGTCTCAGGCTGGCCTTGAAGGCTCACAGTGATCCTCCCACTTCTGCCTCCCAAATACTGGGATTAAGGGCATGTGCCACCACACCCAGGGTGGAAAAGATGGAGAGAGTGAGAGAAAGAAAGAGAGAGAGAATATATGGGCACACCAGGGCCTCCAGCTGCTGCCAATGAACTCCAGACACATGCATCACTTTGTGCATCTGGCTTTACATGAGTACTGGGGAATCGAACTTGGGTCATTCAGGTTTATGGGAAAGTGTTTTAACCACTTATCAATCTCTTCAGCCCTACCATGACTTTTTAAAAGCCACAGAGAAGCCAGTGGTAAATTTTGCATGGAGATGAGAGGTTAGGTGGAAAGTGGGATGAAGAATAGGTGTGGTAGAGAGTGGCTCAATCTTTTCTTTAGGAAAACAATTTGATGTTTTCCAAATAGGAATTGGGTAGTAAAGGATTTTGGAAAGACCAAATGTGAATAAGACTATTTCAGACATTTGTAAACACTCCTGATCATAAACTGAGAGTCTGATGAGTAATTGTGGTATGAAGGAAGGAACATGACCATTCACTTACAATAGAGACGTGCTTGACAAAATTTAGTGTGTGCTTGATCCTAATTTGCTAGTTCTGGGTGGAGCCAGAGATGTGCCACTATTATGAGACCACAAGTGGCCCCAGTGATTCTTGACCATGACCACACCAGCAAGGGTTTTGAGGGTAGGACTGGATGACTCATGGGTCATGAGATAAGAAAGAGGGCTGGTAGTTTGTATAGAATGGAATTAAATTGGGAAGAAAAATGATGAACTCAAATTGCCCTACTGGGGTTGATTTCCTGAAATTAGAGTTATAGGAGGTAGAGTGGTATAATAATAAAAGAGTAGATTTATTATCAGAGGATCTAGATTCAATCCTTTCCCCACAATTATTAGAAAAATGCTCTCGGTTTTAGCTGTTCTTCAGTCTCCAAATAGGAGACTAAAGTGGCTGTTTCTTGGGACTGTTGCATTTATTACTAAAGGTACACTTTTGTGAAAATATCTCATGTAGTGGCCAGTACAGAGGTGCAGTTTCTGAATAAAGAAAAATATATTCATAGATTTTATAGACTTATATATGGTTTCAGTTCTTGGTAAGGATGATCTGGGCTTTGCATATACATTTTTCCTACAATGTACATACTGATATTTCAAATGACTTGGTAATTTGACAGTCTTCTGAACTTTGTGTTTTCTAAGTATTCATTATCTGACATAATTTCAGGGGACTCGAATGGCAAGATTGGCAGCGGTTCCACCAGAGCTACATCCATTAGAAACCTGCAGTTGTCAGATTCTTCCTTTTAAGGCACTTCTCCAGGAATAACTGTCTGAATCAAACAGGAAAATATCTGGTCAAACTCATTTATAATCACAGTCCAGTAATGGTGAATGGCAGGCTGTGGGATAATCTGTGGCCTCTCCCTTGCATTTTCAACTGAAGGAAACATTTTTGATGACTGGAGAATTAGCTCCTTGGAGCTTATCTTCATTCTTGAGTTAGATATTTTAGACTGGATGAAAGTCAATATTTTTCCCTTAAACTTGATCTGAACTTTCAAAATTATCTTCACATTTGTTCCTTGTATATATATATATTTTTGTATGTGTGTAGTGCTAGGGGTTGAACCCAAAGGCCCCACACATGCAAGGCAAAGGCTCTATCACTGAGCTATATCTGCACTAACATCTGACCCTGTATGTAGCTAAATCTGTGAGATGAAACTGAAGTGAACAACAGTTATGATCTACGAAGATTTTATGGCACATATTCATTCTGAAGGTCTCACTAGTAACTATTTATAATATTAATGGGCTGTGGTTATACTACCATGTCAACAGACTATTAAGAACAACCTTTTATCTCTTGCTTTGTAAAAGAGATCAGAAAGCAACAAAAATAAATAAATTCCAGGCTGTATTATCAAGATATTATCTCAAATAGAACCAAGATCAAGACATCTGAAGACTCATTAAGTTGTAATTCTTATAAAAATAACTTATCCTACCACAAAATTAAATTACATAAAAATATTTTTATTTATTTTGGGTTCAACTGCAAGGATATATTTCAGTCTAGAGATATTTAGACTAACGTGTGTGGATTAATTACTAAACAAATCAACTTAATTTCTACTCTACCTCTCTGCATTTTGTTGTCGTCAGTAATGTCTCCATTGCTAGTACCCAATCTTTTCATCAACCCTAAAAAGAATCCAATCTTTCACGACTATAAGGAGCACAAGAAGAAAATCTCTGCTTCCAGAATTATTTTCATCTTGCTTGAGTAGTTGGCTGAAGTCCTTGCCAACCTATTTACTTTAATTAACTCCACAGGTACAATTCCCTCAAGAAGAACTCTAAGTGTAGTTGACTCTAGATACAAAAAGGGAAACCCTCCATCTCATGAAATTACAGAACCATTAAGACTATCACAGACCTTCTCAAAAATAATACCAAATTTCTTCTTCAATTGAAAGGCAAATTCTCAATTTAATAGACTTCCTCCATGTAGAGCTAACCACCTTTAAGAGTAAACTACTTCCTACTGATCATTGTAATTGAAACACTGGTTGACTGAGTGGGATCTCTTATACATTTTGCCCCCACCAAGAAATAACTGAGACTTTGGTGAAATTTTCATCTAAATACATAATTTTTACATGATATATATTCTCTTCTTGCAATCAGTGCATCTAAGCATAATCTACTCAATAACCTTAGAAATTTGTCAGTTATCCAGAAGTCTTTCTGTTCCCCAGAGCTAATCACATCACCTCACCCACTTGCTTTTACAGTCTACATAAATGTTGACCCTGTTCTGTCCCTTGACCACTTCTGTGTTTGTTTTAGTCTAGGCCCCTCATTTCTTTCTGGGCTTTCAGAGAATAATCCTAAGGGTTTTCTCAGCCTTCTGTCATGGGCTTCTCTGATTTAGTCTTCACAGCATCTAAGAAAAATCTATTTTTTTATGCTTTCAATGGCTTTTTAATATGCACAATAAAATTTCATGCTCCTTGGTATAAAATTCAACATCTTCCATGACCTGGCTTTCTCAGGTTTATCTCCTATATGTTACTTACCATGTCATGCTTCAAGTGCAGCAGAATGTTTCCAACTTGGCATAATTGCCATTTTTCATTGGATAGCTCTTTGCTGTGGGACTAGGCTATGCATTGTGGAATGTCTAGCAGCATCCCTGACCTCTACTCATTGGAGTCCCATGGTATTCCCCTCTCCCCATTATGAGACCCCAAACCCAAACCAAAAGAATACTCAGACACTGTAAAATGTCTTAGGACTGAAGGAGAGCAAAATTGCA
This sequence comes from Orientallactaga sibirica, assembly GCA_036365145.1. Taxonomy (NCBI): domain Eukaryota; kingdom Metazoa; phylum Chordata; class Mammalia; order Rodentia; family Dipodidae; genus Orientallactaga; species Orientallactaga sibirica. Next base: position 13,817,884 of record JAEOAD010000001.1, read on the forward strand.
CCCTAATTTATAACTAGGTGCTGGGTGGTCAATCAAATGTTTTTTTTTTTTTTTTTTTTTTTGCCTCTGTTTGCTTTCTTCCCCCACTTTTTTTTTTTGCTTAATATAGGAAAAGACTTTGTCCTTCTTTCTACTGCTTTGTTTTCTCTGAAGAGGAAGGTTTAGCACAGCAGGGAGGGAGGAGAACCAATTCCACCCATCAGAGTGCAACATACTCTCCAATTTAAAACATTACCCAATTAATACACAAATTTATGCTTGTAAAAATACTAACAGCACAGAACTCAGAATTAAAAATGCAAGCTTTCAAGTTTCAAAGCATTGTGAAGGAAAACAAATTGCTACCTACTATTCCAACATTATCACCACCAAACACTCTCCCCTTTAAAAGTCCTTTGGATTCATGCCAGGGCTGTGTTTAGAAGCTTGAGCTTAGGTTAGATCATCCAAATATGGGAATCTATTGACTTCTTGATGCTTGTCAGGATTACAGGAGCAGGTGATCCACAATTCAGGTCTACCCAGCTCAAAGAAGTTTCAACAGAGCTTAAGATAGCCAATACACTTCTCCACATTTCCATTCCTTCTTCAAGTCTTATAGTTCTTTCCCCTTTAAAAATATATAGCCTGTGCTAATCAGAGCTATTATCAGGAAAGACAGACTTCTGACCCTTGGTGTGAAGTATGATGCTACAAAACATCAGTCTACGGACAGGCCCTAGAGTCTCAACTTCACAAGGTTAAGGGTGTGAGGATCTGTGTTTTCTGTCAGCCCACCCCTTCAAGATGAGTGTTGTATGCAGCAAATTAAAATGTGAGGCACCCAGATACCCAGTACCTTGGCAACTGAGTCTTCCATTGCACATTCATAAGGATTCAGCATCTGGTATCCATACTTTAAAATTCCAGCTTACATAGATCCTTTAGAGATGTGTTTACATTCCTACATCGTAGATATTAAGCAGGACTCTGAAGCAAACTAGGCAAGGAGAAAATGCCTGCAAGGGTTCTTTCTTAAGGTAACAGAAACATGCTCAATGGTGGGAAACTATGACTATTTTTGTAAATGTTTCCAAATAGGGGAACCAGGAGCTAGAGAAATCCTTTCTACTCAAATTTAATTCTAAGGACTTTATACATTTAACATGGAATCGGAAGAAAAAAAATAGTCCTTTCCCCTGAATCTGTTGATGACCATTTTTTTAAAGTCATCATCACCATGAGAGCCCAGGGGGAGGTCACTAAGGATAAAATGGGGTAAAGTGTTCACAGTTGTAGGAACAGAGATGATAGGATAAACTGCAAACATGCCTTAGAAACTAATTGAGATAAACCTGCATACCAAATTCTATTTGTGCTATGATTACAAGGAAAAATTCTGTCTGCATATGGACAGGGACTGAAAGGGAGCAGGAAAAAAAAAATGTCAACAGTTTGGTTTGTGGGATGGCAGAATTTTGGGTGGCTTTTTCTTTTTTTCTTTTGAGTTTTGTTCATGTTTTTGTAATGTTTTGAAATAAACAATACTATAACACAGGCAGCTGAGCCTGCTGACTAATTATTGTTAGAAAGAGCAGCTTTGCGTCAGCTCTGTTAGTGCTTAAATTGCTGCCTTGGGCAGATTCTCTTCAATGTTTCAGTTGATGATATCAGATAACCCTGACCATGAAGTCAACTCCTTTCAGTCCACAGAAACATGTTTTTTTCCTCTGCAGTTAACTCATTCTGACAGGCATTCCAAGGGTGAATTCAACTGAGGCCATAATGAGGATTTTGATTTTGTCATTTTAATTTAATTGTTTTAAAAAAATTAGTTGACTGGTCACACAAAGACAAAGTATAGTCTTTGACCAAGTCATTTCTGCAACAGAGTGAAGAAGCTGGGGTCCTCTGAAGACTGATGGGTCAAAGCTTGTGACTATATTCAAACTCCAGCTTGAGGCAAATGCTTGTGTGGCACTCAGGAACCCTTGCAGCTTACCTTTGTGCAGAAATAAAGTGGCAAGAGTACAAGTCAGGTTCTGAGAAACTTGCCAATGGCATGCCAGCCTCCCTTCCTGCACATCTGCTGCTCCAAGCGTGTGGATAATCAACAGCAGAGACTATTGGCACTTCAGACACTTGTCAGCGAATCCAATCCTGAAGTGATTTGTAGTTGTGCGCTCTCCAAAAGCTCACCTAAGACATGTGATGTTGCAGACAGACGATTTCACAGATAGGAGTTTTTCTGTTTCTCTGCTCTAACCTCTGTTCCAGTCATTTGGTATAGTGTCAAGAAGCAAAATATCTGGATTACATTACTTCTATACCAGACAGAAACACTCACTGAGCTAAACAGCATTATGCTCTAAGCCTTTTTGAGACTCAATATAAGGATTATCCATTGTGATAATGTATGTGCATTTTTAAAAATAATTTTTATTTATTTGCAAGCAAAGGGTGATAGAGAAAATAGAGACAGAGATAATGGGTGTGTCAGGGCCTCTAGCTGCTGCAAATGACCTCCAAATGCATGCACCACTTTGTGCATCTGGCTTTATGTGGGTACTGGGGAAATCAAACCCAGGCTGTCAGGCCTTGCAAGCAAGTGCCTTAACTGCTGAGCCTTCTCTTTGGCCCTACTTATGCATTTTTAAACAAATATTATTTGAGGATATTTTGTCATATATCATTTAGAATCTATTATTTCAAAAGTGACATGACAAATTCCTTCTAGATTGAGGACATTAGCTTTCCTTTGCTTGTGATATGGGTAAACTACTTCTCTTTATGCCTTAATTACTGAGAAACTCATGCTTCACTACCTCTGATACTCTTCCACAAGAAATGTGTTACACGTCAGAGGCGGTGAGATGCATGGATAGCGTATTTGGGAAGAAGGAAGTAGCTCATTCTCATGCCCATTCAGTTGTTAGGTATGCTATGGCTTGGTAGAGACTATGCTTTCAACTTTAGCAATTTCATTTGAATTTTTTTCTCCAAGAATTTGTTGTTCCTAAAGTGCTAAATTTCATAAAGGAAAAAAATCCATTTCATTTTCTATAAATACCAAAATTAATTACTCATCGTTATAACTATTCATTAAAATTTAAAATTAGATAAGAATGTTCTTCATGGATTTTTTTAAGCCTTGAAGAGATCCATTTTATTATAGCTTCTACAGCTTCACTATTTAAGGAAATTATGACATAAGGTTCGTAATTGAATTAAGTCAATACCTTCACACAAATCTCAAGAAGAAATTAGGGAAAGATGGCAGGTAAAACTACTGTGATTTGTTAAGTGGCAGGAAAACTGTGAACAACTGAGTACAATCATTTTGTATGCCTCACCTCTGTAAACACATTAGAACACATTAAATAACTCATTCACTCTTTTAATAATTTAGCATGAAAGTCCAATATCTTCCAAGGACAATTTTTGGTGCCAAAGATACACCAATAAACAGCATACAAAGGACCTTCTGCCCTTATGACATTTGTATTTTAGTGTATGTGGGAGAGGGGGACAGGCAACAAAAAAGAAATAAAAATATGTGGAATGACAGTTGGTGTTCATTGCTACAGAGAAAAGTCAAATAGGTAAGAGAATGAAAGGGCACATGGGCGAGGGGGTGGAACTTTCTATTTTAAACAGCATGATCAGGTGGCATCTGAGCAGAGATCGGAAAGAGAAGAGCTGTGTTAGTCTCTCCGGAAAGAGTTTCCCTGCCGAGGGAACAGTTTGTGCAAAAACTCAGAAGCAGGTGTGTGCTTGGTGCGTTTGAGAAAAGCTAGGAGACAGGTAGGTCAGGAACAGGATAGTGAGGGGTGGTAAGTTAAATGGCCGTTAAGGTTCATTCTTGTTCATTTCTCTGTAATCCACGTGAATATACTTTATTGTACTGTGTTTTAAATTATATTGTAAATCCCCAAAGGACTGGGGCTCTTTAGCCTTTGTATTCTCAGAAGCACTTTGGCATAAGTTATATACATTATAAATAACAATTACTCAGAAAAATTCTTGCTAGTTGGATAATTTTATTTTCAAGATTATCCATATCTTTCCAAAGCATGAACACTACTGAGATGGGAAACTCATACCCAACCTAACATGTTAGCATGGCCAAATTAACAAAACCAGCTTCACCCTTGAAATGCTGAGGGGCTGGAATGGAGGAATATTGTTGAATAACATCAAACTTTTGCCTGTGGTGATTGTACTTGTGTATAAAGTCTACCTGACAGGTGCAAAGCATACACTTGTCAAATACTGTGAAATTAGAATATTAAAAAGAGACATTAGATTATTAAGTATCTGTATGTCACATTGATAGCTTCAAAAGATTATTCAATATCAAATACATTTACTTCTTTTCTCAGGGAGTACGTCTTTTTAAATTTTAATTATTATTATTATTTTTTGGTTTTTCGAGGTAGGGTCTCACTCTAGCTCAAGCTGACCTGGAATTCACTATGTAGTCTCAGGGTGGCCTTGAACTCATGGCAATCCTTCTACCTTTGCCTCTCAAGTGGGATTAAAGGTGTGCACCACCACACCCGGCTTAGTTTTAATTTTTATTAATTGTGATATTTGCTGTATGAACATATTGCATAATGGTCGGATTCCCATTGGGTTCCCTCTTCTCCACTCCTATTCCACTGAGGGCTCTCTTCAGTGGGGTCATGGGTATTCACTATGGTGTCATAAACGCACCAATCAGTCTCCATGGGGCAGGGGGAATGCCTCAGAATACTCCTTTCCACCCTGTGGTTCTAACAATCTTTCTGCCCCCTCTTCTGCAACATTCAGGGAGTACTTCTATTCATGAGAGAATCGCATTAATTCATGCCTATTATGTTTAGATTTCATAGACAACTACTAGCAGAGGTTTAATGAGTTTTTTTTTTCCCTAGGGTCTACCCCAGGCTGACCTAGAATTCACTATGTAGTCTCAGGCTGGTATTGAACTCACAGTGATCCTCCTATCTTTTTCCCAAGTTCTGGGATTAAAGGTGTGTGACACTACACCTGGCTAATGAGTTCTTTATCACAGAAAATAAGTTAGAGGTTTAGTAATCAGTCTCCATCCATCCATTCATTATTATTAAACATTTATTAAACAATCACTGGGTCCAAACACCATGAAAAGTTCCATGAAGAATTATGAACTTGAGAAATCCACAGCTGAAAAGAAAAACTTATCCAGCCATATAGTACACTGTGCTAAATTCTTTAGAGTGGCAAAACAAATGATTTGGACAGAAAAGAGCAGCTAGTTTCTTGGAAAGCTCTCTAAAGCAGGTGTCATTTGCAACGGCATAGCTATTTTTTAATGATTCAATTCCCTTGAAACCGCTCCCATCTTTATGAGCCAGAGAGTTTATTTCCCTTGCTGTATTCCAATACCACTGGTTACCTGCCCCTAATTATACACTACACTCTTCCTTAAAATGATTGACTCACTCTATACTTTCTGTGTTTGATCTATACTTCAAAGGCAGCAGTTGTTTCTTGTTCATCATTATCACTACACCATTTCCTACACAGTCCAAAAGATGTTAACATATCTAAGATGAATAACTCTTGAAAAATAAGCTGAAAATTTCCAGGCCAATCAAGAGAGAAAAGAGCCTTCGTGAAAGAGGCATGACAAAGTTGTACAGCCACTATGGAACTCAGTGTGGGGGCTTCTTAAAAAGCTAAAAATAGAACTACCATAGGACTCAGCTCTGTTACTCCTGGGAATATACTCTGTACCAAAGAGATACTTGCTCATCCATGTTTATTGCTGCTCTATTCACAACAATTAGAAAATGGAATCAATCTAGATGTCTATCAAGTGATGAATGTATAATAAAGATATGGTACATATGCCAAATGGACTTTTAAAACTGTTTAATTTTATTTATTTAAGAGAGAAGAGGGAGGGAGGGAGAGAGAGAGAGAGAGAGAGAGAGAGAGAGAGAGAGAGAGAGAGAATGAGCATGCCAGGGCCTCTAGTCATTGCAAACAAACAAACTGCAGCTGGCTTACATGGATTTTGGGGAATCAAACCTGGGTCCCCAGGCTTTGCAGGCAAGACCCTTAACCACTAATCATCTCTCAGATGTAAAGAAAAATTAAGTTATAGAATTTGAAGGAAAATTGATGGATCTGGAAATACTAACTGATACAACCCAGGCTCAGAAAGACAAGCCACATATTCTCTTATATGCATATATTAGCTTCAAATTTTTAGATAAGTAAATATGTAGGGATATATTAGGGTTGAGAATCAGTAGGCGCCAGGAAGCTAGAAATGGGCCATGATGTTGGAGGCACAGGCTTAAGGGGAAAGGACAGTAAATACATGTGATATGAAAGTAGAGGGGTGGATAGAGGTTGGGGGAATGAGTGGGGTGTGGTTATAGATATATGAAAAAGCCATATTGAAATTTACTTATTTGTCATATAACTAAAAATATAATTTAAAAAGAGTTTGAACAGAAGTACCCTGTATGATGGATAATGCTGATCCCAGAAGCCATAGGTTATTATAGGAAAATCCCAATGCTGGAGGTAGGATACCTACCAGGTAGCTATTGGTCAGAGAGGCCCCTGAAGCCCTCAAAACAATGCAGGCTTTTGCCAATACTCTTGGTTTCCCATTACAACTAGAAGGCAAGACCCTATTGGTGAAGGCAGTGCCTGCTTTGGTTGTAGGACACTGAGAAATCAAGCTCCAACTGCGTTGGAAGCCTCCTCCCCTCTAGCTAGCTGAAAAGTAGTGCTAAAAAGTGCTCTGCAAGCTTCAGGGGTAAAAATGTCATCAATAATCTTACTCAGCACTGTATCCCATGAGCGACACAACCAAATAGCCAGGCAGTATGGGCCCTCTGGTGCAATGGTGTTATGGAGGTAACCAGCTGTTCTTTGGTTATATTTGAGGTCCTCTCTACAGGAGGCAATTAAGGCCTAATACTGAAAACCTAGTCAAAAGTGTGTGGTTGGGAAGGTTATAGGCACTAAGAGGACAGCTACGATGTTGTTTGGCTAAATGGATATGTTGTGTTCTCACTAAATTATCCTCTAAATATGAATGTTTAGGATTATAAACTGTCATTCCATGATACTGCTCAAATGTCTTTTTTTTTGAAGAGATTGTGGATTTTTTTTTTTTTTTGAGAAAATCAAACACTCAGTGGACATTACAATTTGATACAGAGTCCTTTATTTCCAGTAGTTTCATTTAGTGGTTCTCAATATTTCATTCATTTATTTAGGGTTTTTTTATTCACTTATTTATTATTTAACTATTCTGTCACTGGCACAAATATTTTTCTAACTGCCTTTGTATGTATTGAATAATGTATTAAAAATTTTCCCCACTTTTCATATTCATTTTATTTTATATATATTATAACAGGCTATACTCTTTTATTCCCTCACTCCTGATCCCACTACCCTGGGGGCCCTCCTCAGACGAGTTATTGTATTTACTGTGTGGTCATGAAGGCCTCAGTCGGTCCCTGTGGGATATCAGGGTGGGGGGGCATGCATCAGAATATTCCTACCCACTCTGTGGCTCTTACAGTCTTACTGACCTCTCTTCTGTAATGTTCCCTGAGCCATGGAAGACCTGTTGGCAGTCAGATTTAGTGCTGAGTTTTCTATAGCCTCTAGATTTTTGCTTTGATACATTTTACCATGTCTGTCACCATTGTCCTGGAACTGGTTGTCAGGCTAGCAGAAGAGCAGTATTCATGTCACTACTTCCTCTGCAATTTCTCCTGGGTCCTGGCAGATGTGGTAGAGGTGGCATATCTCATGGTAGGCAGTCAGCTATCTTCTTGTCTTATGGATGGATTTTGGTTCTTCTTCATTTTTTCTGCCTTCTGTAAAATAAAAATTAAAGCAGATTCTCCAACTAGTGAGAGTAGTTTGGGTTAAAAGGGGTATGCAGCTATTTGAGATTTTTTTTTTGATGGGCAAGCTCACTCTTTTTCTCCAGAGAGCAGTGGGGGGCTTTTCTCTGAAGTCTATGAGTTTCTTGACCATGGGATTCTGACTTGGTTCACAGTACCAGATATGAGTTCTTTCCGACTGAGCAGGCCTCTTACACAGCCAGAGAACAGTTGGTTAGCTACAGCGGTTGTGTGCCACTATTGCATAAGTCTGGCTAGTTGATTTCATAGCCTGCAGGGTCCCCTGCTTGTTCATGTTGTTGGTGTCTGTTGTCCTCCAGTTGCTGCTATAGAACTTTCGAACATTATCTGGGCTAGCCAGGGAGGAGCTAACTTCCCTATTGGTTCCAGCACAATATTCTGATGCTCTGTGACTGTAACCTCTGGTGTCTTCAGCAATAGGGTCTTACCTTTTAGCTCTGGCAGGTAGTTAAGAATTTTGGTAATGACCTACATTGTTTTGGGGACATCAGGATCTCCCTTGCCAATGGCTCACTGTGGGGAGCAACCCAATTCTGAGCCTGAGATTTATTGGCCAGAGTCCATGGTTTTAAGTTTAAGCTTTTTCCATCTTCTGTCAAGACTGTCCCCCGCCCCATCCCTTTACTCATGGTTATAGCCTATAGAATGCTAGCAAGAAAGAATGAGGATTTGTAAGACTTTTTATTCTCTTGTCTTTATTCACATAGCCTAAGTTCAGACAACTTTTATCCCTCATATTATGGCACAATTGGTCTCCCTAGTTGTGTTTTCTCTCTCTTTTTCTCTCAATACACACACACATACATCCATACAGACAGACAGACACTGCAGTGATATTTCTTTTCCTAAAACATAAAATTTGTTTCAAGGACACAAATCAATAGCCTTAAGTACATTCACATTGATGTGCAACAGCTGTCACCATCTTTATATCTTCTTTTTTATCATACTAAATTGTGAACTCATTGAACAATAATTCCCCATTTTCCCTTCCCTTAGACAACCATAAGTAGACTATGTTACATACATACTGTCAGTGAAATAATACAATGTTTAGTTTGTGATTAGCATATTTAACTTAGCACAATGTCTTTAAGGTTCCTTTGTGTTGGAGCATGAGCCAGAATTTTCTTTCTAAACCAGAGAATGATATTCCACTATATGTATGATGCAAACATTTTGTTCATCCCTTCATATAGCAATGGGACCTCAGAAATATTTTGCCAGTATCATTAGTTCTAGAACTTTACAGAAACTTGCCTCCACTACTCTGTATGGCTTGCATGCATGACACCCACTAGATACTATAGATTTCATTCTATTTGCTCTCTCTCCTCTTGAACTTTCTACTTAACATTGCCATGGTCTCTTCCACAACTGGGACTTAGTACCCCAGATTCTTCCTTGGCTTACAATGGCATGTTTAAAGATAAGTAAGCTTATACCTCAGACTCAGTTCAGGAAGCTTCTCCCAACCACACCCTCTGGGTTAAGCCCCACCCCATTGGTGCTTCTTGAAATCCTGAAGTTATACTTGGACTCTTAGAGAAAAATGAACCATTATATACCATTTAATTCCCAGAGTCTGGCATATGTTGGGTACTCAGTGAATTTTTGTTAAATAAGCAAATGAATATGAATAAACAGAGTGGAAAGAATATGGGGTCCTGGATTAGGTGGGCATTGACAGCATGACCTGTGGGAACAACTGATGCAAGGCCACAGCAAATGTGAAGAGGTAAACCTATACAGTCCTCTGGACATCCATTCCCATGAAACAGTGGACTTAGCTGCTTTGTGTACATGACAGAAAGACACACAAGGCACCCAGATTTGTATTCCTAAGCTCTCAACCTCTGCTAGGTTTTTGGTACTTTTGGCATCATTTTACTACTTTTCTATTTTAGTAAATGATGCTTACACCCTTCCTGCCTCTATTCACCACCTCCTCCCCTACTTTGGATGTGGAAATATAAATTCATATGTTTAGGTCACTTAAACCCAAATGAAATTTTATTCTGTGAAGTAAGTGTGTAGTTTGTAAAAGGATCAATGGGCTATTTTAGATCAAATAACTCTGTTTTCTTTAGCCATTTTAAAATGGTCTATTCCATTTTTTTAAGCCATTGCCTTATGAAAGGACCTAAGAATATCCCCAACTTAGTGTTAGATCCCGTAATTACATTTTCCCATTTTGAAAGCAGTTATGCAGTCCTTACAATAGAGTCAGTGCAGCTAAAAATAAACTCCAGGCAGTTCATATTAACTGAGTAATAATAACAGGCAACAAGGAGGCTCGGTGTCCAAATATGATGAAAACAGGAAGTTCATTACACAAGCTGTTCTTTCCTGATAGATCTGAATTCTTAAAGCTTTAACTCAGAAATAATCTCTCCAGGTTATAAATAAAAGCAGAGAATCGTCTCTTCTTTGTGGCTTAATGGAGATGATAACATCGTAGCTAAATAAATCCACAGTTTTGGATAGTGTGAAGCTCCGGAACACCAGTTTAGGAGGAAGGAGGACTTAGTATGGAGACCCTTGTCCTCATTTGTGGGTGCTGGCAGCATCTCCCGGAGGCTTTTCTCTTTTCTTAACCCAGGCTCAAGTTGCCAAGGAGATACTGCTTTACCAGGATACAGTGGCAGGAAAGCAGAGATCCTTCAGGTATTGAGAGTATTTTTATTTTTCTCAGAGGAGAAATTATCCACTGGGAACAGCTTCAACTGCAAATGCCCATCAAATATTAGAAATTTCAATCTTGGCTTTTTTCATGGTCACAGTAGGCTGTAAGGTCCAAGGTTTCCTTTTTTCTATTGTTTAGTGAGTGGCATTGATGTCAGGATGCAGATTTTCTTGATTCAAATGAGATGAGTGTGGAGGAAAAATATCAGCTACATAGCCAAAATGAGCCCCACTGCCTCCCCTCCTGTTTCCAAATGCCATCCCTTTAGGGTGCCAGTAGCTCTGTGAGGAGAAACTGAAGACCTTGCCACCATCTTCTTCCTGGGCACCTCTCACTTTCATTATCATAGCCATCAGCAGGGCCACATTGGCCAAAACAGGCAGCCCTTCTCTTTATTTTTTATAATACAGCAGAGACTAGGCGGGTATACAGGGTGAGATTAGGGTAGGGTCAGAGGGTAACAAACAGGCGTCCACTGCAGAGAGTGGTGAGTGCAAACTGTTCTAGCTGTGTGGATTCAATTTGCTCGCCTGGGAGTAGAAATGTTGCACTGGTAGGTTTTGCCTTGGGCAGAAGAGCATGATCAGGGAGTTCTCCCCTCATGCTGTTCCCAGGCTTGCGTGTGGTGAGCACATCCCCTCCCTTCAACAGTGGGGTCACTACACAGGAATACTGTCCCAGGTGGGCGTACCTGCCAGTTTTAAAGTGATGGCAAACAGAATCAGGCACAGTGGTTATTGGGAGGTTCACACTGTCAAGCTGTCAAGATCTTTTTTTTTTTTTTTTTTTTTTTGAGGTAGGGTTTCACTCTAGCCCAGGCTGACCTGGAATTCACTATGTAGTCTCAGGGTGGCCTTGAACTCATGGCGATCCTCCTACCTTGCCTCCTGAGTGCTAGAATTAAAGGCGAGCACCACCACATCCGGCTGCAAGGTCTTACTTTTAAGAATAATCTCAAATCCAAACTTTCGGTGTTGTTTTCTAATGGGATCAGATATATAGCTACATATCTATGTTGATTTAATTTAAAAAAGAATCATGTATAATTTAAAGCTTGTGTTCTGTGACCAGGTGACATTAGCTGTTGGGTACTATAAATTTTATAAATTATAAACATGTACTGTCATTGGTGTTTGCTCTATATATGATGAATATATATATTGGAATATATACTTATATAACTTATGAAATATGTAATATATGTGTATATGTATGTATAGGTGCCTAATGCAGGCATATTGAATATATCATCGTTTTTGTAATACTGTTTTGGCATTTTCTCATTTTCAAAAATACTGCCATTCTCAGAACCTGGATTTGATTTGACCCCCAAGAGGTCCCAACATTTGACCTTCTCTACTATCAAGGCTGCCAGAGAGGAGTTGTGAAGACTGCTGAAGAGAGAAGGTGGAAGAGTGATTCTTCTGCAGTGATTTCCAGAAATACTTCTTCATAGAGGTTCTTAAACGTACACATGCCATGAACTCGCCTAGGCAGCAGAGTGCACTGAGAATTTCTGCTCAGAACCAGCCTTGGCTCACAGAGTCTGGGACTATTCTTTGGAAAACACTGCAACAGACGGTAGAAGGAACTATTGGGGGGAGTCAAATAGTAAAAGCGGTCACCTTTGGGAAACAATCAGTGATTCTCTGGGAGCAGTGAGGAGTCTGTCATGGAAATGTTTTTCCTACTAGGATGGATAAGGAAGCAGATCAAAGAACTGGGAGCCTGAGAGAGCAGAAGGGTAGGTAGGGGCCCCTTTCCTGAGGACAATGGGGGACACAAGTAAAGGAGAAAATTGCCAAAGTGGGTAGCTACACCAGGGGGACAAAGGCAGATTCTGGGGACCTCAGTGAGTGGCGGGATGATGAAATCTAAGGGTAGAGTAAATACATTCTAGAGGGACTCCAAAGCTGAGCACTAAGCACTATGGGGTGGGGTATGAAGAAGCCTGCACTCACCATTCCCTCCTTAGCTGGGAACACATAGGACACTGCCAGGGGACTGCTCACTAATATATGGAGAGTACAGATGGATTTTTGGTGATGTCCTGGATTTACTTTTGTGAAAAAGAAGAATGTGTAAGGATTATTAGAAGGGCCAAAGTGTGAGTTAAAAAGCATTTTTCTTGTTTTGTTTTTCGAGGTAGGATCTCACTTTAGCCCAGGCTGACCTGGAATTCACTATGTAGTCTCAGGGTGTCCTCAAACTCACAGAGATCCTCCTACTTCTTCCTCCCAAGTGCTGTGATTAAAAGCATGCTCCACAATGCCTGGCTTAAACATTTTTTAAAATAGATTTCTGAAATAATCAAAGTATGATATCTCTTTGCAAATCAACCTTGACTTCCATCCCATCAGGCCTGCTGCCAATAGGGGTGATTTTATTTATTAGAGATTATAGGACACTTGCTTTTGCTTCCTTTCCATCATCCTCTTCTAGCTCACAGTGCCACAAGTTCAGAATTCTTGTATGCCACTTTTTGTACAACCCCAAACTCATCACAAAGCCCTTCCTATTAGTAATTTTAAAAGTATGTATGTTTTGTATGATTGTATAAATGTTGGGCTTTCTTTGATTCTAAGTATAAATGATTTCTATTACATGAATTTTTATTAACTTTAAATTTTGTTTCTTGAGTTTTCACTAATGATAGCAACTGTGCTCTGTATTTTGGAGTTATCTGCCTAGCAACTTGACTATGAGCCATCTGAGCTAACAGTACAATTCTCAAGCTTTCTGGATTGCAAAGCTCTATTGTTTCTTGACTTCCACATATTATCCTTTTTTTTTTTTTCCTAACAGAGAAACATTAGAAGGTTACAGGAAAAATTTTCAATAGCAACAACAACAACAAAAAAATAAAATACCTTGGAATAACACTAACCAATGAAGTGAAAGACATATATAATGAAAACATTAAAACACTCAAGAAAGAAACTGAGGACTTGAGAAGATGGTCCTGGCGAGGCAAAATTAACATTGTGAAAATGGCAATCCTACCAAAAGCAATATACAGATTTAATGCAATACCAATAAAAATCCCAGCATCATTCTTCACAGAGATAGAAAAAATTCATATGGAATAGCACCAGGCCTCGGATATCTAAGCATATCCTCAGCAAAAGAAACACCTCTAGAGGCATTACCATACCTGATCTAAAGCTATATTACAAAGCCATAGTAACAAAAATAGCATGGTACTGGAATAAAAACAGGAATACATACCAATGGAGCAGAATTGAGGGTCCAGACTTAAGGTCAAGTATCTACAGCTAATTGATTTTTTAAAAATTTTTTTGGACACACACACACACACACACACACACACACACACACACAGAGAGAGAGAGAGAGAGAGAGAGAGAGAGGAAGACAGAGATGGGTGCGCCAGCAGTCTCTCAGCTGCTGTGAACAAAATCCAGATGTGTGCGCCCCCTTATGGTCAAGTGAGGCATTGCGCCCTTGCGTCACTTTGCATCTGGCTAAACCTGGGACCTGGCGATTGGAACCGCTGGAGATTGGAACCAGCATTCTTTTTTTTTTTTTTTTTTTTCACTGTATTCTTTTTAAAATTTTTATTTATTTATTTATTTATTTATTTATTTATTTATTTATTTACTTATTTATATTGACAGCTTCCAAAATTACAGACAATAAACCATGGTAATTCCTTCCCCCCACTTTCCCTTTGCAACTCTGCTCTCCATCCTATCCCCTCCCCCTCTCAATCAGTCTCTCTTTTCAGTGTGAGGTCATGATCTTTTCCTCCTATTATGATGGTCTTATGTAGGTAGTGTCAGGCACTGTGAGGTCATGGATATCCAGGCCATTTTGTGTCTGGAGGAGCACTTTGTAAGGAGTCCTACCCTTCCCTTGGCTCTTACATTCTTTCCACTCCCTCTTTCGCAATGAACCCTGAGCCTTGGAAGGTGTGTTTGAAATGTTTCAGTGCTGAGCACTCCTCTGTCCCTTCTTCTCAGCACCATGGTGCCTTCTGAGCCATCCTAAGGTCACCACCATCTGAAAAGAGAAGCTTTTCTAACCAAAAGTGAGAGTAGCATTAATATATGTGTATGAACGTTAAGAGATTCACTGAATTCTTGAGGGGGTTCTTCTGTGCATCTTAGATGGCTCTCAGGCTTCTTTTGGTTCTATTCAGCTAAAAACTACAAATAGGCAGGCTGGAGAGATGGGTTAGTGGTTAAGGCACTTGCCTGCAAAGCCTAAGGATCCAGGTTCAATTCCCCAGGACCTATGTAAGCCAGATGCACAAGGTGGCACATGCATCTGGAGTTTGTTTACAGTGGCTGGAGGCCCTGGCATACTTATTCTCTCTCTCCCTTTCTTTCTCTCTCTCTCTTTTTTTTTTTTTTTTTTAAATTTTTATTGATTTTTAATCTTACATACCAAAAAAACCCCACCTGATATTTCCCTCCCCTCCCCCATTCCACTTTAGAACTCCAGTCTCCATCATATCCCCTCCCTTTCTCCATTAGTCTCTCTCCTAATTTGATGACATCATCTTTCTCTTCTATTTTGAGGGTCTTGCAAAGGTATTGCTAGGCTCTGCAAGATCATGGATATCGAGGCCAATTTCTGTCTGGGCAGCTGCATAGTAAGAGGTCATATCCTTCCTTTGGCTCTTCCATTCTATCCGCCCCTCTTCCGCAATGGTCCCTGAGCCACTGGAGGATGTGACAGAGGTGTTTCAGTGCTAGGCACTCCTCCATCCCTTCTTCTCAGCACTATGTTGCCTTTTTGTGTCGTCCCAGTGGTCATCACCATCTGAAAAGAGAAGCTTCTCTAGCCAGAAGTGAGAATAGCATTAATATGTGGACATGAACATTTAGTGTAGTGTCCCCAGGGCAGCTTGGTGGGAATAATATATACATTTAGTCAGACATGAGCAGGCTTATACCCCCAAGGCTCATGACCTCACCTACCATAGACTTTTACTTAGGTTTTTCAGTACGGGTATGTATTCCCGCCCGTAGAGAGGGCCTTCAGTCCAATTATGGAGCAGTTGGTTACCCCAAGAGTAGACACGCCACTATTGCACCCGTTCAGTCATTGGGCCTGTCTGGCCAAGCTTGAATATTCAGCATCCACTATTTTCACTGTTGATGGCTTCTGTCTCCCATACGCTGCGTGCAGTGCAGCTTTTTCCAGCTTTCAGTTGGCTGGTCTACAGGGAGAAGGTTTTCTGCTCAGCACCAGCTTGCTTTCTCAGTGTCCTTGCCTCTCAGGCATGAGATGTCTTCAGCAATAGGGTCTTACTATCTATTTCTCTAGGGAAACCAAGGGCTTTGGCAAAAGCCTTAATGTTTTGGAGGCTACCGGGACCTCCTTGGCCAACATCTCACTGGAAGGATGGAACCAGCATTCTTAGGCTTAGGAGGCAGGCACCTTAACCCCTAAACCATCTCTCCAGCCCAGCTAATTGATTTTTGACAAAGGCCCTAATAATGTAGACTGGAGAAAAGACATCATCTTTAACAAATGGTGGAGGACAAACTGGATAACCATATGCAGAAAAATGAAACTAGACCCACCCATCTCACCATGCACAAAAATCAAATACAAATGGATCAAAGACCTCAATATAAAATCTCAATATAAGAAACTATTCTACTATTGGAAAAAAAAAAAAAAAAACAGGAGGAACTTTCCATGATAGAGGAGTGGGGAAAGACTTCCTTAGCAAAATCCCAGTAGGCCAGGAACTTAACTTATCACTGAACCATTGGGATCTCATGAAGCTGAAAAGTTTTTTTTCACAGAAAACATACCCTAAGCAGAGCCATAGATTACCCAGAGAATGGGAGAAAATTTTTGATTGTTATATAACTGACAGAGGTCCAATTTAAAGATTCTACAAAGAACTCAAAAACCTAAACAATTAAAAAAAAATCAAACAACTCACTCACAAAGTGGGGCAGAGAATAGAATAGGGAGTT
Source organism: Orientallactaga sibirica (assembly GCA_036365145.1). Lineage (NCBI taxonomy): Eukaryota > Metazoa > Chordata > Mammalia > Rodentia > Dipodidae > Orientallactaga > Orientallactaga sibirica. The sequence continues at coordinate 13,834,437 of JAEOAD010000001.1, forward strand.
CTCAGAGGAAGAAATATAAATGGCAAACACACATTTAAGAAAATGTTCCTCATCCCTATCTGTCAGGGAAATGCAAATTAAAACAACTATGAGAATCCACCTTACCCTAGTAAGGATGACAAACATTAAAATATCAATTGCAAACAAATGTTGGTGAGGAATATGGAGAGACCTTGTTGGAATCTGAAAGAGAGCCAGTCCCCAGACAGTTAGACCATAAAGTGCTAGAAGGTGCTACATGAGCTACTGGAGCAAAGTGGCCAACATCTGTCTAAGCAACTCAAGGTCAAACTACTCAGAAGCAAACAACCTGACATGATGCTCATACAAAGTGTAATAGTGGCACACAACCATGGTGGGTAACCAACTGCTCTTGGATTGGCTAACAGATCCACTCAGTGGGAAAAGAACCTATATCTGGAACTGGGAAACAAGTCAGAATAACATCCAGATAATTGGTTTGCTTTCCAGAATCAAGCTCCCACTAATCTTGGGCTACAAGAGGGCCTACATCCATTAAGTTCTCTCCAAATTAATAATGGTTATCCCATTTAGCCTGTGCTGAGTTCACTCTCCATTGGAGAATCTGCTTCTCTTTTTCAAATGGAAGTGGGACTTGAGGAGAGAAATGACCCATCACACTTCACCAGGGCCCCAGTTGAAACCATAGAGGAACTGGAGAAATGAGCAAGAGTGCTACTTTCTTGGTGAACCTGATATCCACACAGGGGTGCAGGAGATAGACACTGAGGACACTCAACACTTTTATTTTTAATTTCTAGCTTTAAAGCACTGTGATTTGACATGATTCAGGGAGTTACCTCAATTTTCCTGACTTTATGGAGGCATGCTTTATGGCCTAATATATGGTCACTTTTGGAGAAGGTTCTGTGGGCTACTGAGAAGAATGTGTACTCTGTAGAGTTGGGGTGGAAAGTTCTGTTGATATATGTTAGGTCTAGTTGATCCATGATGTTGTTGAGCTCTACAATTTCCCTGTTGATTTCTGCTTGGATAACAGTGGAGTATTGAAGTCTCTGACTATGATGGTGTTGGTGTTTATTTCTGTTTTATTGTTGAGTAGGTTTTGTTTTATAAACTGTGGTGCCCCTGTGTTTGGCGCATATATATTTATGATTGTGATGTGCTCATGTTGGATCATTCCCTTGATGAGTAAATAGTGGCCTTATTTGTCCTTTTTGATTACTTTTTGTTTGAAGTCTATTTTATCAGATATTAATATGGTAACACCTGCTTGCTTTTTATTTCCATTTGCTTGGAATATTGTTTTCCAACCTTTCACCCTGAGGTGGTGTCTATCTTTAGTGTTGAGGTGGGTTTCTTGAAGACAGCAGATAGAAGGGTCCAGGTTTTTGATCCATTCTGATAACTTGTGTCTTTTGATGGGTGAGTTAAGCTCATTAATATTTAAGGTTATTTCTGTGAGGTTTGAATTAATCCCTGAAGAGATGTTTTATGGGGTTTTGTGCTTTCTTGTGTTTAATACTATTTTGAGCCTGGTCTATTTGGTTATTGTGATCTTCTTGTTGGCTCTTGAGATTGGTTGTTTAACTGTTCTGTGTGGAGTATCCCCTCAAATATTCTCTGTAGGTTTGGCTTATGTTCATATAATCATAGAGTTGACTTTTTTCATGGAAAGTTTTTCTTTCACCATCTAGTATGAGGGATACTTTTTCAGGTTAGAGTAATTTGGGTTTGAAGCTATAGTTTGTTAGACTTTGAAGTGTTCCACTGCAGGCCCTTCTGGCTTCCAGGATTTCCATTGAGAAATCTGATGTAATTCTGATGGGTGTGCCTTTGTATATTATGAGTTGCTTCTCTCTTGCTGCTTTTAACACTCTCTCTTTGTTTTCATTATTGGGAGTTTTGACTATTATGTGTCTTGGAGAGTTTCTTCTTTGGTCCTGTCTGTTTGGTATTCTGTGGGCTTCTTGTATCTGGATGGGCTTGTCTTTTGAGAGATTGGGAATTTTTTCTTCAATAATTTTGTTGAATATGTTCTCTATGCCTCTGGCATATATTTCCTCTTCTTCTGTTATACCTATGATCCAGATGTTTGGTCATTTTAGGGTATCCCACAGTTCTCTTGTATTCTGTTCACTTGATTTTTTTGGACTTAGCAAAGTGTTTGGTCTCCTGATCAATTTCTTATTTCTTGTCTTCCTGGTTAGAGGTTGTGGTAGTTTGAATATATGTCCCCCAATACATTCAGTATTTTATTAGTTATAGTTTGCATCTGCAATCACCTTGCTAGAGGCAATGTCACTGGGGGCTGGTCTTAAGGTGTTAATGGTGGGTTTGAGATTCCATTGTAAAGATATGCAAATGTGCCTAGCAGGAGTTCCTGAAGTGTGGTGTGTGACCTTTTGGCTGTAGTTTTGCTCTGTGTGCTGTGGTGGCTGGTTGGCTTTTGCTCTCTCTGTTTGGCCCTGTGGAGAGCAGGCCACTTCTCTTGCCATTATGGAACTTCCCCTGGATCTGTAAGCTTCAATAAATAATATCCCTTCCTCCATAACTGTGCCCAGTCTGGAAGTTCATCTCAGTGAACCTGAAGCTGTCTGCAACAGTAAAGTGGTACCGAGGAGTGTGGGGTGAGATGAACCTGACCGTGTGGATATTCGTCTTTTGGAACTTTTGTTTTGGAGGAATGGGCATGGACTTGGTGCTTGCAACTGAAGATGCCTTCTGGAGTGGTAAGTGCAGACAGTATTGAACTTCGAGGCTTGGCTTATGAGCTTTCTAAGGGGAAGGAAAGACGGCAGAGGACTTTGTTGGAACTGGGCTACTGGCATAAGGGATGGCTACGTTCTGCTATCCAGGCCCAGAGTGTTTGATCAAGGTTAAATTTGTAATGGACTGATGTGCTTGGCTAAAGATATCAGACTGAGATTTTAAGATTTTAAGCTGGAAAACTTGAAGCAAGTTAAAAGTAGAGGCATTGAGACTGGTTTAGCTGCTATTGCCAACCACATTAGCAATCTTAAGGAAGGTGGAAGGAAGGTGGCCTGACGACTGATTTACATTAAAACAATGGAGAGGATGCCTGAGTAAAGACTGTTAAAAATGCAAATTCTTGGAAAGAGCTGACTGGAGAAGGAACCTGCTGTTCAAGGCTGTGGTTTATTTCATCCCTGGATTAAGAATATGGCTGTGTCCTGCACACCTGGTATTAGTTTTGGAAGCATGAAAAATGCATGGAGTGGTCATGAGTTGCACACGGTTCCAGGAGCCGCTGCTGAGATGCAGCATGAAGGCAGGGCATGAAGTCCCTGAGGAATAGGCTGGAAGAGCCTTTTGGAAGATGGACCGTGGTTTGCATGGAGACCTGAAGATGTTTTGGATATACCAGGACTGTGCAAAAGGGCTACCATGGAGTGTAGTGTTGGCATGGGATGAAAGTTTTCCCTGGCGACTCTGCTCAGCTGGAGCAGCGGAATTGGAAAACCTGGAGACTGTCAGTCTCTGGTTATATTGAACTTGAACTGCAGAAGTTTGATAATTGCTGATGATGGCTGAGTTTGCATTGTTTTAGTTTCTCCTTGCTATGCCTTATACCAGTTAAAAATGTTTACTCTGTGCCTTTACTTGCTCTCTCTGTTTGGCCCTGTGGAGAGCAGGCTGCTTCTCTGCCATTATGGAACTTCCCTGGATCTGTAAGCTTCAATAAATAATATCCCTTCCTCCATAACTGTGCCTGGTCTGGAAGTTCATCTCAGTGAACCTGAAGCTGTCTGCAACAGTAAAGTGGTACCGAGGAGTGTGGGGTGAGATGAACCTGACCGTGTGGATATTCGTCTTTTGGAACTTTTGTTTTGGAGGAATGGGCATGGACTTGGTGCTTGCAACTGAAGATGCCTTCTGGAGTGGTAAGCCAAGTTTTATGGACTATTCTGATGAGAGTTTGAGAATGCTAAGTGCAGACAGTATTGAACTTCGAGGCTTGGCTTATGAGCTTTCTAAGGGGAAGGAAAGACTGCAGAGGACTTTGTTGGAACTGGGCTACTGGCATAAGGGATGGCTACGTTCTGCTATCCAGGCCCAGAGTGTTTGATCAAGGTTAAATTTGTAATGGACTGATGTGCTTGGCTAAAGATATCAGACTGAGATTTTAAGATTTTAAGCTGGAAAACTTGAAGCAAGTTAAAAGTAGAGGCATTGAGACTGGTTTAGCTGCTATTGTCAACCACATTAGCAATCTTAAGGAAGGTGGAAGGAAGGTGGCCTGATGACTGATTTACATTAAAACAATGGAGAGGATGCCTGAGGAAAGACTGTTAAAAATGCAAATTCTTGGAAAGAGCTGACTGGAGAAGGAACCTGCTTTTCAAGGCTGTGGTTTATTTCATCCCTGGATTAAGAATATGGCTGTGTCCTGCACACCTGGTATTAGTTTTGGAAGCATGAAAATGCATGGAGTGGTCATGAGTTGCACACGGTTCCAGGAGCCGCTGCTGAGATGCAGCATGAAGGCAGGGCATGAAGTCCCTGAGGAATAGGCTGGAAGAGCCTTTTGGAAGATGGACCGTGGTTTGCATGGAGACCTGAAGATGTTTTGGATATACCAGGACTGTGCAAAAGGGCTACCATGGAGTGTAGTGTTGGCATGGGATGAAAGTTTTCCCTGGCGACTCTGCTCAGCTGGAGCAGCGGAATTGGAAAACCTGGAGACTGTCAGTCTCTGGTTATATTGAACTTGAACTGCAGAAGTTTGATAATTGCTGATGATGGCTGAGTTTGCATTGTTTTAGTTTCTCCTTGCTATGCCTTATACCAGTTAAAAATGTTTACTCTGTGCCTTTACATGTTAAAAGTATTTAACTTGTTGATTTTACAGGACTCACCATCTTAAGTTGATCAAGACTGTGAGAACCTTTGAAATTGGACTGAGTACAATTTACAATGTGTGATAGTTATAAATCTATTGGGGGCCAGGAGCTAAATCTATTGGGGGCCAGGGGCGGAATGTGGTAGTTTGAATATATGTCCCCCAATATATTCAGTATTTTATTAGCTATAGTTTGCATCTGCAATCACCTTGCTAGAGGCAATGTCACTGGGGGCTGGTCTTAAGGTGTTAATGGTGGGTTTGAGATTCCATTGTAAAGATATGCAAATGTGCCTAGCAGGAGTTCCTGAAGTGTGCTGTGTGACCTTTTGGCTGTAGTTTTGCTCTGTGTGCTGTGGTGGCTGGTTAGCTTTTGCTCTCTCTGGCCCTGTGGAGAGCAGGCTGCTTCTCTTGCCATTATGGAACTTCCCCTGGATCTGTAAGCTTCAATAAATAATATCCCTTCCTCCATAACTGTGCCCGGTCTGGAAGTTCATCTCAGCGAACCTGAAGCTGTCTGCTACAGAGGTTATGTCTTCCACATGAGTATCTTTGTTGGTGAGTGGTTCCAGTGAGGTTTTTATAATTTCTATTTGATTTTTGTTTTCTTTTGTGTTATTTTACATCATGTCGATCTCTTTTTTGAGGTATAATTTCAATTCGAGTTCTGGTTTTCTTGATGATTTCTGGAATTCATTCTTGCATTTGATCAAGTCTTCATTAAGCATAAGCAACAGGTTGTTGAGATCTTCCATTTCTTGACTCACCTTCAATTTATTCATATCTCTTTGGAGGGTTCTAACATTTTCTTCTATCAAGTTACGCCTACTATCAAAAGCTTAACACTCTAGGAGATGTCTCTGTTCAATCTCTTTGACACTATTGTTGATTCTTTGATAGTTTGCTTCCAGTTCAGTGATTTTTTTGATCAGGGTCTTATTGGTTGTTGTGTTTTCATTTTGGGAATAAATTTCTGTTCATTTCTCTGTGATTTCATTGGAGGCTTCTGTTGTAAGACTAGGCATCTTTGGTGGAGATCCCTTAGTTTTCTGACTTTCTTTTTTTTTTTTTTTTTTTTTTTTTTTTTTTTTGCGTTGTTGTGTACTCATTTTAGGGAGAATCTTTATTTCATTGAGAAGGAAGCAAGTTTTTGTCCTTTGTACCTCTGACTCAGATGAACAGGATTGTTGGTACCCAGTGGCCAGTCAGGATATCAGAGCAAAAGGCCTGATTCCACAGCTCACTCAGGGAGCAGGCCTCTCCAAGCAAGACACAATGGAACCTACCAGGACCAGGGGACTGGAAGGAGCAGAGGAGCTGGGAAGAGAAGGGAGACAGGGGTCTGGCTTACTCAGTCCATAGTGCCATTCCTGCCCACACACAGGGAACCCAGACCAGGGTGCTGAGAGGAGCCCGGCAACATGGGTCTGGCCTACTCCTCCACACCACTGCACCCACCTGCCTGCCTGCACACAGTTCATTCAGGGAACTCAGACCAGTGCACTGGGAGGAGTCAGGAAACAGGGGTCTGCCCTACTTACTCCACACCACCACACCTGCCCACACACAATCCATGCAGGAAACCCAGACCAGGGCACTGAGAGGATCTGGAAGACAGGTGTCTGGCCTACTCATTCTACACAGCTGCACCTTCCTGCACACAGTCTGTGCTGGGAACCTTTTTTGATTTTTTTAATGTTTTCATTATATATGTCTTACACATCCTTGGTTAGTGTTATTCCAAGGAATTTTTTTTTTTTTGCTATTAAATGGGACAACCTTGCTGATTTCTTTCCCTGTATATTTGTCCTTTGCATATAGAAAGGATACTGATTTTTGTATCCTTTATACTGATTATGTATTCTGCCACATTGCTGAAGGAATTAATCACCTTTAGAAGTTTTGAGATGAAGACTTTCAGGTCACTTATGTATAGGATCATGTCATCTGCAAATAAGACTAACTTGACTTCCTGCTTTCCAATTTGTATCCCTTTTATTTCTTTCTTCTGTCTTATTGCTTGGGCTAGTACTTCTAGTACTATGCTGAAGAACAGTGTTGAGAGTGGGCACCTCTGTATTGATCATTATATCTTGAATCTTTCCCAATTAAGTATTATTTGGGCTTTGGGTGCCTTATATATAGTCTTAATTGTGTTGAGATGTAAACCCTCATTCCTATTCTCTCCAGAATTTTGATCAGGAGGTGGTGTTGTATTTTGTCAAAGGCCTTCTCTGCATCAATTGAGATGATCATGTGGTTCTTGTGATTAAGTTTATGTCATGTATTATGTTGATGGATTTCCATATGTTGTACCATCCCTGAAATCCTGGGATGAAGCCTACTTAATCAAGGTGGTAATGATTTTGATTTGTTGTTGAATTTGGTTTGTAAGGATTTTGTTTAGGATCTTTGTCTCTAAATTTACCAAGGATATAGTCCTATAGTTTTCTTTTCTTGTTGTATGTCTGTCTGGTTTTGGTATTAAGGTGATGCTAGCTTCATAAAAGTAGTTGGGGAGTATTCCCTGCTCTCCAATTATGTGCAATAGTTTCAGAAAAAAATGGTTTCAGTTCTTCAATGAAGACTTGATAGAATTCAACTGAGAAGCCATCTGGTCCTGGACTTTTCCTTTTTTTAAAATATGTATTTATTTATTTATATTATTCTGATTTTACATTCATAGTATTGGCTCCATTGTTCTCCTCCCTGTCCTCCCTCTTCCAAAGGGACCCTCACCAATGGGGAATGTGGGTCATGCATTGTGGGGGTAGTCAAGAGTTCTGGGGGGTAGGCCCTAGTCTCTGTGCATAATGCCCCAACTTGTGACTCTAACATTCTTTCCGCCCCCTCTTCCATGAATTTCCCTGAGCCACATTGGGGTCATTTTAGTTCTGCTTTAGGTTTTGGGAGCCTCTGTGTCTCTGGATATCTGGCTTAGTTGGAGTTGGATGTTCTCCGTGTTTACCTCCTTCAGCCTTTTTCTGGTGTCATGATCACCATGAATGCTGTATTCTTGCCCTTCCCCTGCATTGTTCTATGGTTTCAGCTGGGGCCCTGGTGAGGTGTGATTAGCTGATCCTCCCTTCAGGTTCATTGTCCATCTGAAAAAAGATAAGCAAATTCTCCAACGGAGAGAGAAGTTAGTACTATATAGAAGGGATGACCATATATGTTTTGGAGGGAATTTTATATGCGTAGGCCCTCTTCTAGCCCACATTTGGTGGTATCTTGATCTTGGAAACTGAGCTATTTTTTTTTTTGTTTGTTTTTTGATGTAGGGTTTCACTCTGGTCCAGGCTGACCTGGAATTAACTATGTAGTCTCAGGGTGGCCTCGAACTCATGGCAATCCTCCTACCTCTGCCCCCCAAGTGCTGGGATTAAAGGCGTGCGCCACCACGCCCAGCTAGAGCTCAGTTTTTGTACCTGGTTTTGACTTATTTCCCAGCTCCAACAATGAGTTCCGTTCCACTGAGTGGATCTATTAGCCAAATCAAGAGCAGTTGGTTACCCACACTACTGCACTTGTTTGAGCATTATGTCAGGTTGTTTCCTGCTGGGTATCTTAGACTGCAATTTGTTTGGACCGATGTAGGACATTTTCCCCCAGTTGCTTGTGTAGCACCCTCTGGCACTAGACTAACTAACTGTGTGGGAACTGACCCTCTTCCAGATTCTGGCCAGGTCTATCCGTGTTTGGTCTCACACATGTATGCTTTCTTTTTGGGGGAGGTTTTTGATTACTTTTTCAATCTCCATGGATGTGATAGGTTTGTTTAGGAGATTAATTTGCTCTGAGTTTAGTTTTGGTAGGTGGCATGTGTCTTGGAATTCATCCATTTCTTCCAGATTATCTAATTTTGTGGAGCAGAGGTTTTGGAAATATGTCCTGATGATTCTTCCAATTTCATTGGTGTCCTTTTTCATTTCTGATCTCTCTTTTTTTTTCACTTGATCAAATTGGCCAGGGGTTTATCAAACTTGTTTATTTTTTTCAAAGTACCAGTTCTTTGATCTGTTTTCTTAGTTTCCAAGCACCTTCAGTTTTAATGTGTAGTGTATGCTGGGCACAGCTGTAGGTGCTGAAGATACATGAGTATATAGACCAAAGATCTTGTTCTCAGGAAAATCATATTATTATCATAGAAGGATACAGATAATGAAGAAAGGGTGTCACAAAATTGTTGTGTGTGCTACCTTGTACCATGCAAAGCCTCTATAGTAAGTGACATTTAAACAGAAAATTGAAAGACATGCACAAGCCAAATGAATATCTTCATGAAAATAGATTTCTAGGTAGAGAAAAATTGGATAACAAGACTTTGAGAGGGAAGACGGTATTGCATTTTGGGGAATGTCAAGGTGACCAATGAGATGAATGGATGGATGCCTGGGGAGTGAAAGGAGATGATGTTAGAAAGCTGATTGGGAAAGGCTGTGTAGCTGTGGGAAAGATTTTAGATTATTTTCTTAGTGAGATGGGAAAATGATGCAGGGTCTTAAGCAAAGGAAGGTGGACATTTTGACAGGATCACCATGGCCATTGTAAGGGAATGTGCTGGGCTGAGTTTGAGACAGAGACAGAGACAGAGACAGAGAGAGAGAGAGAGCCTGCATAATTTTTGGAGGGAGTGCTGGTAGTGGGTAAGATGTATGAGATGCAGGATGGCAAGGAGAAAGGATTAGATGTGGTTATAGATGATGTGCAGTTTCAACATGACCCCATGGGGAGCTCTGGTGCAGAAATTATCCCACACTGAAACAAGAGGAGGTACTTTTTTCAATTATTTTATTCTTCTTATTATTAACAATATATTTTGTGTGGATACATCATGTGTTGGTACCCTCTTTTCCCTCGTCCCTGCCCCCATTTGGCTGGAGACCCTTCTCAGTGGGGTTGCAGGTATACCCTATAGAGTTTTGGGTTATATGTTGTGGGAGCAGTAGACAGTTGTTTTTTTGGGAGGAGGGAATGCCTCTGGGCATAATGACTCAACCTGTGGCTCTTACAATCTTTCTGCCCAAGAAGTACTTTTGATGGCAGTCTGATTATTGGCTAATGATCTAGAAAAGGGGTTGGACAGTGTAAATCTCAGGCACTTCCAGGGGCAGTGCATTCCACTGTACATGTCTCACACACATACTCAGAGCAGCTGGAGGAAGGGTTCACCCACCAATTGAGGTGCCAGAAGCATCACTACATGCATACTGGTGGAAGTAGAGACCCAGTTAGGAGGCTACTGTGCTAGTCCAGAGGAGACATGAAGTTGGCTTGGACTAGAGTATAGCAGGGGAGGAGCTGAGAGACGGGTTCACTCTGGATATATTTCGAAGGCAGAACCCACAAGGTTTTCTAGTGACTTACCAACAGAAAGTGACTGGCTTCCTCACTATGGGAAGAGTAGATTTTGGATTAGGTTGACAATAAGAAACAATGTTGGAAACATAAATTGGAAATGAAAGGCTTTATCAATATCTACATAATGATGCAATGGGAGGGAATATTTTGAAGTTGTAAAATAATATTCTAGTTTCTAGGTTCACCAGGCCAACTGCCTAAGATACTAACAGAATATGCATATATGCTTGAGGTAGCACTGCTGGTGATGCTTACTGGGGTTCTAGGAAAGGCTGTAGAATAATAGAAGGTGAATACTGGGCAATATAGGCCAGGGAATTTGATTGATAGCTATTTCAGACATAGATCACTAAAAGGAGTTTTATTTTATTTTTACTAATTTACTACCTGTTGTAATAATTGAGAGGTAATATGGATTCACAAAGAACAAATCAGACCACAGTGGGAAGGTTTTATAATATCTATACTTTTAGTATGTCCTGATTTTATATACATTTTTATCACGTCTTTTTGACAAAATAAAGAAATATGGGCCAGACAACAGAATAGTTATTTAACTTTTCAGCTGGCTAAATGAAAAGAGCAAAGAAGGATCAACCCAAGATTGTGTTTTGCTGCCATTCACTGGGTTTATTATTATTATTATTTTAATCAAAAATTTAGATGAGCAGTTTGGAAGTAAAAGATCAGGTCTGAAGAGGATAAAACCCAGAGAAAACAGCTAGCATGCTGAAATATAGACTAGAGTTTTAAGAAGAGAAGCCAGAGGAAGTCAAATGCATAATGTGAAACTTAGCTGAGATGGGTACAGAACACCCCCATTTCATAGTTGTGAGAGATCTCCCTGCAGCAATGAATAAAACTGACAATCTTTAAGAAAATTTTATTTCTCATTAAGGGTTGTTGCATTAAGAATGCAGACATTGGAACCATTTTCCATGATAAGAATTCTGGTGGGCCACTTGTTAGCTGCAAGGTTTTGACCGTGTTCCTGTTTCACTTTTCTTACCTGTAAGATGAGGATGCTGACATTACCTCCAACTAATCCTGTTGGAATTACAAGAGTTAGACGATTCAGTTATATAAAGTTCATGGAGCAGTGCCTGGCCTGTTTGTAAGTGCTCAACAGGTCAGAACAGGTTTAGTGGTCTGGTGGCTCAAAAAAAGATAACTAATTTTGGGGGGCATTAGGGCAGAAATGAGGGCTCATGGTCAGGGGAAGCTTGTAGTCTGCTATGTGCTTCACTTTTGTGATTTTATATTCAATTTTGGGTGTTTCTAATTTTGAAAGTGTCTACGCCCAGTGGGAGATTGAGTGTTGAAAGTGGTGAAGAGTGTAAAATCATGCCAAGGGCAGAAAGTGCAAAGGACTTGGATAGAGACAGAGCCAGAAGTAAAGGGTTTGGAGTAAGAGGGGATGGGGTGTGGGAGTGCTTTAACACTTTGTCATGGGTTGCTCTGGCTGCCCTTGTGTTACTTAAGAGGTTGAGTGTCTCAGTGATTCAAGTCTCAGTTTCATAATCTAAAATCAGAGTTTAGGTTGATGTGCTTAAGAGTAAAAATAACAGTAGGTCTCTCCATGGGCTATCCTCCCAGAGAGTGGACTATTTGTCCCTGGAAACAAGGCCATGGGATATATGAAGACATATGAGGACATAACAATATCTATGCTTCATTTGGTTAAGATTCAGCCTGAATGAAACCCAAAATCTCTTTGGCTGCTAAGAGTGTAGGGAACATTTTACATGTTTTGGGCTTTTTCATCCCTCATTCCTACCTACTAGCCTTGCTTTCTCAGTGGAGGAGTGATTACATAAGAACTCTTGACCTTCTGTATCGAACAGATGAAGGGATGATTTCCAACCCATGTATATTCCCTGGGACATAAGACACACATACCGAGTGACCTCCTGAGAAAATTCATGGCACTAATTCCCATGAGGTCTGACTATCCAAGTGAAATTTCTGGACTAGTGCATCGTCATTGCTTCCATTCTGTCCTGAAAATAGAAAAAGTGAGAAGTGGCATGAGCATCTGGCTCCCTGTGACAAGGCTTGTAGGTTCATGACTGTGTGTTGATACTGACTGTACAAGGATGGGATGTGTAAGCAGAAGGGTGGGTACAGCAGGACAGTGGAAGGGGAGGGCTGGACACAACAAGAGTGGACTGAGCAGCAGCCATGAGCAGTGAAGCCATGGACATGGTCATCTGCTGCCTGCAGCTGCCAGGCTGACTTCCCCCTTCATATGGCAAATATTTATTGACCATTTGTCATGTGGAGGATACTCTACTAGGCACTTAGAAGTTCACTTAGAAGTGGGATATGCTGTCCCTTCTTTGTAAGGAGCATCTGATCTAGTTGGAAGACAAGAGCTAGCAGAATCGTATGTGACACTTAACCATTGATAATGATTGGCTCTTGCAATGATGGGAGCTGAGTGGTCCCATGTCCTGCTATCTGCAAACTGGAGACCCAGGGAAACTAATGGTATAACTCAATGACCTGGGAGCCTGAGAGCTAACGAGTGGACAGCCTAGATTTCAGGCCAAGTCAGAAGGAACACTGAGGCAGAAGACAAAAGTCTCAGACCAAGCCATTAATCAGAGAGAGAATTCTTTCCTGGCCTTCTTAGTTTATTTTATTTAGATGGAACAGTATCCCCCCTTGTGATGGTGGGCAACTGCTTTGCTCATTTCACAAGTTCAAGTGCTAATATTTTCTGGAAAAAAAACCCTCACTGACACACTGAGAAATAATGTTTAACCAGGAGTCTGGACATTCCATGACTCAGTCCAGTTGCTGTGTAAAATTAATATCAGAGGGCTTCATGGTCACATATTCTCCACAGCTTGTGGACCAGACCTTTCAAGTACCAAGACAACATACAAGGTAGTTGTAGTCCCTACTTTCAACCAGGAAACTATGACTTTGGAGTTTAGCCACTCCTTGAGCTCTGCCTATGTGAGCTGACTGATGGGCCTCTACTAAGTAAATCAGGGTGTGTCATCTCCCTATTCCAGTGCTCTTTCCATCACAGCACATTAACATGCACATGAAAAGCTAGAAACAATGCATAGACTGCAGTGCATATACACCAAGAGACGTGCAGAGCTAAGACTCGTGGCTGGAATTCAGGCATATAGATCACTGCAGAAGGGAGGTAGGATGTGAAGATGGTTTAGAGTTTGATAGGTGGAGAGCAAAGGAAGGTGAGTCAAACCAAGCAAAGAGAACAAATATAAAGAGATCCTTACAGAGCTTCCATTCTGGCCATGTTATTTGTGCCCTGAATTATTCCAGAGATGTTCCTGACATAAATGAGCTGCACACTGTACTGGGCTGACCTGAATGTTACATCAACAGAATTTAATAGAGAAGTGAGATAGATACTGAGCTAAATGGGCTGATCATAAAGGGATAGAAGTAAGGATTCTCCACTCAAACTTGTGGGCACTGACTGATTCTTAACCAGATAAAAATATATAATAAAAGCAATGCCTTGAGATGACTGATTGAGAGACATACATATTAAGTTTGACAGGGACAAATTGGGGACAAGCAACCAAGTAAGATTTTGTTCACTTAAACATGAGGCTATTTTAGTGACCTAAACAGGGAATAAGAAAAAGATAGGAGCAGTGGTGATGACAATAGGAAGAAAAAAGAAAAGGAAAAACATAGAAGAATTTTTTCATTAATTCTACAAATTTTCTTTTAGTGTTTAATCAGTGCAAAACAATATGCTATATGCTAATGATTTGAAGGCCAAATAGGTATGGCTGTTATCATTGTAGATTTTATAGGCCGAAAAGAAACTCCGGCATTCATCAAATAAACACATGATAATTCTATGAAGAAAAAGCTCAAAAAGATATGAGAGTGTATAACACAATGATATTTGATGTAATTTGGGTAAAAAGAGATCAGAGATGACTTCCCTGGGAAAAAAGAACAATGATGTTTGCATTGAGATTAGGTGGTGAAGAGAGATAAACTATACACAGGGAGGCAAAGAAAGAGCAAGGCATTCCAGAAAATGAAAAGAGTTTGTGCAGAGGTCTCATGTTGTCAGGAAGCATGCATTTAACATTGAAAAAGATTACTAATAGGTTGGTTTATGGAAAACAAGGTAGAGAAGGCTGACAGGAGGCTGGAAATAAAGTCATAACACATGATTCTGAGTTTTTTTTTTTGTTTGTTTGTACCTCAGGAACAAAAAGGCACCAAGATGCTTTAATTAGGGGATAACATTCAAGTTTGTATTTTGAAATGGGTACTCTCACTGTATGTGGATAATTGAGAAGAGGTGAACAGCCCAAGACTGGTAAGAGCTTGTTGCAGTGGGTGGAGGGATAGACCATGGTGGACTGGAAGTGGAGAGGGTGATGAGAGAGAATATTAGAACAGAGATCCCTATAACTGCATGGCTGATAGGATGAGAATGAAGAAAGGAGCAAAGTCGATCAGCAAAGTTTAAGGTGTGAGCATTTTGCTACCAGTGGTACAGCGAGGGACTGTCATGGCATCTAGGTGGTGACATTTTCTCAATGTATAGGGCTGTGGAGGCTTGGAAAGGAAATTGTGTCTAGTAAGCAGAACTGGGATTAACAAGAGGACAAAAGGATTGCAGATGAAAGAATGAAAACTGCCAGTAAAGTTGTGGTATTTAAATTAGTGAAAGTGTAGGAACCTGTAAGCGATCAGGTTGGTTAGGAAAAGTAACATAGACATCTCAGAAACTGAACTCTGTAGAACAGCAACTTTGGGTTAGGTGAACCTCTAAGGAAATGATCACATATATTGACAGGCACTGTCCTAGCACGAAAATCATAAATTTAAACCATAGACCATCTTACTGTTTTTAAACTATAATCTCATATGAATGTCCCTGGATGAAATAACAATAGATATCTTCCAGGAAGGACATCATCTGTAGCAGACAGCTTCAGGTTCACTGAGATGAACTTCCAGACCGGGCACAGTTATGGAGGAAGGGATATTATTTATTGAAGCTTACAGATCCAGGGGAAGTTCCATAATGGCAGAAGTAGCCGCCTGCTCTCACAAGGCCAGGCAGAGAGAGCAAAAGCCAACCAGCCACCACAGCACACAGAGCAAAACTACAGCCAAAAAGGTCACACAGCACACTTCAGGAACTCCTGCTAGGCACATTTGCATATCTTTACAATGGAATCTCAAACCCACCATTAACACCTTAAGACTGGCCCCCAGTGACATTGCCTCTAGCAAGGTGATTGCAGATGCAAACTATAACTAATAAAACACTGAATATATTGGGGGACATATATTCAAACTACCACATTCCGCCCCTGGCCCCCAATAGATTTAGCTCCTGGCCCCCAATAGATTTATAACTATCACACATTGTAAATTGTACTCAGTTCAATTTCAAAGGTTCTCACAGTCTTGACCAACTTAAGATAGTCCTGTAAAATCAAACAAGTTAAATACTTTCAACATGTAAAGGCACAGAGTAAACATTTTAACTGTATAAGGAATAGCAAGGAGAGACTAGAACAATGCAAATTCAACCACCATCAGCCTTCATCAAACTTCTGCAGTTCAAGTTCAATATAACCAGAGACTGACAGTCTCCAGGTTTTCCAATTCCACCTCTCCAGCTGGGCAGAGTCACCAGGGAAAACTTTCATCCCATGCCAACACTGCACTCCATGGTAGCCCTTTTGCACTGTCTTGGTATATCCAAAACATCTTCAGGTCTCCATGCAAACCACGGTCCATCTTCCAAAAGGCTCTTCCAGCCTATTCCTCAGCACAAGGCCAGGCAGAGAGAGCAAAAGCCAACCAGCCACCACAGCACACAGAGCAAAACTACAGCCAAAAAGGTCACACAGCACACTTCAGGAACTCCTGCTAGGCACATTTGCATATCTTTACAATGGAATCTCAAACCCACCATTAACACCTTAAGACTGGCCCCCAGTGACATTGCCTCTAGCAAGGTGATTGCAGATGCAAACTATAACTAATAAAACACTGAATATATTGGGGGACATATATTCAAACTACCACATTCTGCCCCTGGCCCCCAATAGATTTAGCTCCTGGCCCCCAATAGATTTATAACTATCACACATTGTAAATTGTACTCAGTCCAATTTCAAAGGTTCTCACAGTCTTGACCAACTTAAGATAGTCCTGTAAAATCAAACAAGTTAAATACTTTCAACATGTAAAGGCACAGAGTAAACATTTTAACTGTATAAGGAATAGCAAGGAGAGACTAGAACAATGCAAATTCATCAACCATCAGCCATCATCAAACTTCTGCAGTTCAAGTTCAATATAACCAGAGACTGACAGTCTCCAGGTTTTCCAATTCCGCCTCTCCAGCTGGGCAGAGTCGCCAGGGAAAACTTTCATCCCATGCCAACACTGCACTCCATGGTAGCCCTTTTGCACAGTCCTGGTATATCCAAAACATCTTCAGGTCTCCATGCAAACCACGGTCCATCTTCCAAAAGGCTCTTCCAGCCTATTCCTCAGGGACTTCATGCCCTGCCTTCATGCTGCATCTCAGCAGCGGCTCCTGGAACCGTGTGCAACTCATGACCACTCCATGCATTTTTCATGCTTCCAAAACTAATACCAGGTGTGCAGGACACAGCCATATTCTTAATCCAGGGATGAAATAAACCACAGCCTTGAACAGCAGGTTCCTTCTCCAGTCAGCTCTTTCCAAGAATTTGCATTTTTAACAGTCTTTCCTCAGGCATCCTCTCCATTGTTTTAATGTAAATCAGTCAGCAGGCCACCTTCCTTCCACCTTCCTTAAGATTGCTAATGTGGTTGGCAATAGCAGCTAAACCAGTCTCAATGCCTCTACTTTTAACTTGCTTCAAGTTTTCCAGCTTAAAATCTTAAAATCTCAGTCTGATATCTTTAGCCAAGCACATCAGTCCATTACAAATTTAACCTTGATCAAACACTCTGGGCCTGGATAGCGGAACGTAGCCATCCCTTATGCCAGTAGCCCAGTTCCAACAAAGTCCTCTGCCGTCTTTCCTTCCCCTTAGAAAGCTCATAAGCCAAGCCTCGAAGTTCAATACTGTCTGCACTTAGCATTCTCAAACTCTCATCAGAATAGTCCATAAAACTTGGCTTACCACTCCAGAAGGCATCTTCAGTTGCAAGCACCAAGTCCATGCCCATTCCTCCAAAACAAAAGTTCCAAAAGACGAATATCCACATGGTCAGGTTCATCTCACCCCACACTCCTCGGTACCACTTTACTGTTGCAGACAGCTTCAGGTTCACTGAGATGAACTTCCAGACCGGGCACAGTTATGGAGGAAGGGATATTATTTATTGAAGCTTACAGATCCAGGGAAAGTTCCATAATGGCAGAAGTAGCGGCCTGCTCTCACAAGGCCAGGCAGAGAGAGCAAAAGCCAACCAGCCACCACAGCACACAGAGCAAAACTACAGCCAAAAAGGTCACACAGCACACTTCAGGAACTCCTGCTAGGAACGTTTGCATATCTTTACAATGGAATCTCAAACCCACCATTAACACCTTAAGACTGGCCCCCAGTGACATTGCCTCTAGCAAGGTGATTGTAGATGCAAACTATAACTAATAAAACACTGAATATATTGGGGGACATATATTCAAACTACCACATCATCCGTGGCCTGCAGTTGTTGGCATCATAACATGGTTGCTTATGTAAGAGTATGACTCTTGGCCAGGCGTGGTGGCGCACGCCTTTAATCCCAGCACTCTTGAGGCAGAGGTAGGAGGATTGCAGTGAGTTCAAGGCCACCCTGAGACTAGGTAGTTAATTCCAGGTCAGCCTGGGCCAGAGTGAGACCCTACCTGGAAAAAAAAAAAAAAAAAAAAAAAAAAAAAAAGAGTATGACTCTTGTTTAGGGCTGGATACAAATCAAGCTCATAGTTAGCTCTAGCCCCAAAGCAGAGGTTCCTTAACACTGTGTACATGCAGAGAAACCACATTTAGGTTGTGGTTTATGCTAGTGAATATGGTGGTCCCGAGGCAGATTCTGCAAGACCCATTCATTCATAAATAAGTAGACTAAGAACTTAAAACCACCAAGAAACATTAGAATTAGTAAGAAGTTTGCTTTTGTATTTGAGAAGCCATAGCATGTTCCTATGACCAAAGTACACAAGACTCACACTTCCATTCCAAATGCTTTTAAAATCCAGTAACACTTGTCTCAAAGGTGAGTTAGCACATTAAAAATGACTTCCTCAGCTAAAACCTTTTCATCCACTTACAGGTATGCCTCAAAATTTCACTTTTGGAAGATGGTAGTAGACATGACTTTTGCTAGTTGTTGCCAGGAATTATGAGGCAAATTGGGCATTTCTGGATGGAAAACCAACTTGGTGTTAGCACAGATGACTTAATGCTCTTGCAAGACCAAACACTCAGATGAACATCAATGGGTTCTTTCCTCTTTGTGAAAGCAAAGCTGTATTGGCTTCATCTAGCCAAGATTAAATTCAAAGTTTCCTGCTATAGATACAAAATGGAAAAGTTTAAAGTGATGAGCTGGGTGGTTTGCACAGGTTATGATCCATTATAAACATAAAGCAAGACGTGTGCATTACCTCTCTATATCTATGCAGAGAGGCTGGTGGGTACCACTTTGCGTTGAGCATCTTTATATGGTTTTGTACACGGCAGGGTAGCTCAGGTCCTCTGTCTCATGTGACAGTGGGAAAAGCTACCGTCCTTTTTGGAGTGTCCCCTTGACTTATCCCACTCTATAGTTTCAGTTTTATCTGAAATGTTATTCATTCCATCCCAGTATACTAGTTGAAAGTTTAGATGGATAGGACAAGCCCATCTCCAACCCAAACACAGGAGGTTCATTGAAGTCTAAGTGATATCAAGCTCTAGCTATATCAAAAGTCAGTGCAGAACCAAGACTTCAGAACAGGCTTCCATTTTCCACCACACCCAGTTTATGACATGTTGGAGATTAAACACAGGGCTTTGTGGATGCTAGGCAACCAACTTCACCAACTGAACTACATCCCTAGTCAAAACCTAAGTTCTTAAAATGAAATAATAAATGGTATTGGTAAAGACTTAGAATTCAGGTAACTTCCGTATATGTCTTACAATAAAGTATATGCAAGTAGACTTTAATGAGACATAGAGTACATGCATGCTTTACCTTGTAATCCCAGTACTTGGGAGATGGAGCAGGAGGATTGCCACTTCAAGGTCAGCCTGGTCTACATAGTGGGTTTCAGGCTAGGCAGGGCAACATAGCAGATCCTGAGTTAAAAAAAAAAATAGAAGAAAGAAGTTAAGGAAGGAAGAAAGGAAGGAAGGAAAGGAAAGAAGGAAGGAAGGAAGAAAGAAGGAAGAAAGAAAAGAGGAAGGAAGAAAAACTTCTAGTTTTTCAAGGTAGTTATGGCATTTTAAATTCCCTCCAATAGCAGATAGGAGTTTGAGTGGCTCTATATTCTGTCTAATTTTTGCTGGCATTGATCTTATTTTTTGAATTTTTTTGTTTATTTTATTTGAAAGTGACAGATAGAGAGAAAAAGAGAGAGAGAGAGAGAGAGAAAGAAAGAGAGAGAGAGAGAGAGAGAGAGAGAGAGAATGGGTGCACCATGGCCTCCAGCCACTGCAAACGAACTCCAGATGCATGCACCACCTTATGCATCTGGCTTATGTGGGTCCTGGAGAATCGAGCCTTGAACTGGGGTTCTTAGGCTTCACATCTTTCCAGCCCCACATTAATCTTTTAATATCATTACCAGTATTTGTGGGTTTTTTGCATGTGTGTGTTGGTGTTTTAATTTTCAGTAACCTGATGACTTTGTTTTTTCACCATTCATATTTCTTTTGTGCATCATCTATACCAGTCTTCCTCCTATTTTAAAAATTAGGTCAACTTTTTATTATTGAATTATAGGAGTTTTTGTATGTTCTGGACACAACATATTTGTTATTTATAAGGATATATATATATGATGATTCTTCACCCAGTGTGTGGCTTGCTATTTATTTTCTTGGTGTTTTCTTTGATAAGTAAACATTTTATGACTTGAGTTAGTACAGTTTAATCAATATTTTTCTTATACAATTCATTCTGTCCTTCTTACAAATTTTTGCTCACTGCCAGAGGGCAAAGTGTGCTTCTTTTATTTTGTGATTTTTGCTGCAACTTTATTGTATTAGCTTCACATTTTCTTCTTTGACCTACCTCAAATTGATTTTTTTTTGTGTGTGTGTGTTTATGGTATGAGACGGGGGTGAAAGTCTTTCTCCCCCTTTATCTATATCCAGATATTCCAAGCTAGTTGTTGAAGAGCTTTTTCTTTCTCCACTGAATTACAAAAATAATGTGAATAATTTCTGGCCTCTATTCTGTTCCTGGTCCTGTCCTCTCTTCTAAGTGCGAGTGATGATTTCAACATGGGAATTCATTGAGATTCTTACATATACAGGGGCTTATGAATTGGAGCAGTCTCATAGGAAGCACTTTTAAATCACTTTAAAGACTTTTCCTTGTGTTCAGTGAATGCAATGCCATCTATTTGATTCTCGTAGGGGTGCTGGGTGGGGAAATGCTTACAAAGAGTCAGAGTGTCAGTGTGCTTTGGCTTGTTGCATTAAGCAACATCTTCCAAGAATGAGATGAAATCAGAAAGCACTGGTTCAAGAACAGAAACAGAGGGAACAGAGCAAGTCCAGAAATGCAGGGGTTGGCAGGGTTGGACAGACCATCTGCTTCAGATTCCACATACGCTGCTGCCTTTCTACCCGAGCCCTTGGTTCCAAATGGTTGCACTGTAGCTGCCGGGACAGAGGAATAAGCTAGCTCACATTTGACCCTTTGTAATTAGTAAAGAAATTAGCTGAGCTCTCTTTACCCTTGTGTATGGAACTCAGGATCTCTTCCTCTGGTAACCTGGCCCACAAGAACCAGAGCTCACGTTCTGGATCTTCTTGGAAGGAACCATCTTTCCTTAGATTTCTGACTACTTTGTTGCCCAGCAACTCTACGATATTTCAAGAAAAGCTATGATTTTTTTTTTTTTTTTTTTTTTTTGGTTTTTCGAGGTAGGGTCTCACTCTAGCTCAGGCTGACCTGAAATTCACCATGTAGTCTTAGGGTGGCCTCGAACTCATAGCGATCCTCCTACCTCTGCCTCCCCAGTGCCAGGATTAAAGGCATGCACCACCATGCCTGGCTAGAAAAGCTATGATTTTTTTAAATCCTTTTTTTTTGTTGGACAGCTCTTTTCCCACTTTATATGCCCATGTGGGAACAGGACCCCTAAGATGGAGAGTTATGAATGGGCTCTACACTTTACATAACAGTTTCCCATAACTTCTGCACTACAATCTCCCTTACTGTTCCAGCTCATCAGTTCTGTCATGACCCTTACTGAGTGCCTCTAAGTCTGGAACATATGAGGTGACATGGACTTCTATTCTCAATCACTTACACAGAGCCTGATAGAGCTAAAAGACACTAATTAGTAGATGAATGGAATGCCCATGCCAATCTCCACACTCAATAGATGCCTCCTATCTTTCAAGACCAAAATTAATTCCACTTCTTGCAAGAAAACTGACTTCCCTGAGGTAGACTTAGTTGTTCTGTCTACTTAATACTTTGCATATTATTTATTGGGAGCATGTCTTCTTATTCTGTCATCAGGTGTGTAGAACATGGGACATAATTAATAACTCAGTTTGTTACATACAAAATGGATTTTTAAGTGAACGGCTGACTTTCTTTGTTGGATAATTGCACTCAGTTTATATTCATGCAACTTCTATGTACATGAAGAAGTATATTTGTGATGGCTTACCTATACATGTGTGAGTTGTTTTACCTCCCAATGAGATAGGCAATTGCAGAATTTGCTTAGGGCACAGATATAGAACTATGTCACAATTTGCTCCTGTGTGCCATGACAAGAAAGCCATCTCAGTTCTTTCTACAGTGATCCCAGGCACAAATGCAGAACCCTGCTTTCTGATAAGCACTCCACCAGTGGGTCATATCTGATGCATGGAATCAAGATGATTTCCCTTCCCTAATCTAAGGTGTTCTTGGGGCACAATCCTGATAGGTCACCCTTGTTCCCCTTGCTAGATGGTACCTGCAGGGGAGATTCTAATATGCTGCAGACACTTCGCAGATTCCTGTCTTTCAGAACTTCATCCCATTTGCATTTGGCTATGATCAGATGGTGGAAACACAGACTCCAAACTGTCAATCAACTTGGGCTTCTTTTCCAACTTTTCAAAATATATTTCTTTGGAAATCTTTGAACAGTCTTTAAACCCTAAAATGACACAACTAGTTTGAAAATAATTGTATTTTTTTAACCTGTATATTATAATTGATAACCTAGAATTGCTCCTCCTGGAAATCTTCACCATATAAAAATGAATATATACATGCGTGTGTGTGTATGTGTGTGCCTATCATACATGCATATAAACTGAGGTATTGAAATGTGAGAGAGGAAAGAGTATATTTACTGGAAATATATTTTCATATTGTCCGGTTTTTACCTTTAAATATGAGTCAAATTTTTTTAAAGCATATAGATTTCTGGCATGTAATTTATCTTCAAAACAGAAATTAAACCTACCCAGTTATAACTTTGAGTTTCTTTCTGAATTAACCATGTTGGCATTACCCCAGTTACCTCCTTATGTTCGCATGGCTGCTTCCAGACTCTATGTAGAATTTTATGCCTCTGTAGTATCAAATTTGTTAAATGGCATATTTTTATATCAGTAATTTTTATAGCATATTGTTATTCCAGACTTTTACATGTCCCTAATTTATTCTTAACTTCAACATAGCAGTATTGATTTTTTTTTCTTCTAAGTTTGATGGCGTGAACACTTCAGTTGTGATTTAAAGTCCCTTTAGCACAATCAATAATTTACACTTCCTTTTCTACTGTTTCACATTTAGTTATTTGGGCCAGTATAAAGGTAAGTATTCACATTCGTTGGTTTGTTTTTACATTTCTTTGAGAACTAGTTATATTATTCCTGGTGATGACTGAGATTAGATGTCTCTGATGACTTTGCGTCATCTGACACTTGTTCTGGTGGCAAATCAAACTGATCCTTTTCCTTAAGTCATATTCCCTCTTCTTTGTCCCCAGTAACCAAATAAGTTGGTCACAGTCTTTCCTTTCCTAAATTCATTGATTTACAAAATGAGGTCACTGGGTTGCAGAAATGGCCTAGGGAGGACTTCCTGGCAGTGTCGTTCTAGGTACCATGTGTTGGTGGAGGTAACATGGATGGAGGAGGCTCATAAGGGTTATGATGAATGCAACATGGATGTGGAGGTTTGATGAGGACTATTTTCACTGTGGTCTAAAGAAAGGTTCACAGGTGTGGCATCCAGACTTTAATCCCTTTGATACTTCTCAGTTGACATCATTGGCTGTCATCAGCTACATGTTGGTACCTTTGTTATTTGGTCTATAAATCATTTTTTTTAGACAAGACCATCAGATTGCCCCTTTTTAAAAAATATGGGAGTGAAAGAGAGAGAGAGAGAGAGAGGGAAAGAATTGGCGTGACAGGGCCTCCAGCCACTGCAATTGAACTTCAGATGCATGCACCCCCTTGTGCGCATGTGTGACATTTTGCCCACTTGTGTCACTGTGTTTGGCTTAGGTGGGACCTGGAGAGTTGAACGTGAGTCATTGGGCTTTGCAGGCAAATGCCTTAACTGCTAAGCCATCTCTCTAGCCCCATAAATGTTTTTTTTTTTTTTTTTTTTTAGAGAGAAAGAATGAGGATTGGCATGCCAAGGCCTTAGCCACTGCAATTGAACTTCATACACGTGCATGGCTTTGTGCACATGTGTGACCTTGTGTGAAAGCATCATCTTATGTGGTTTCTGTGAGTCAAAATTTGGTCCTTAGGCTTTGCAGACAAGAGACTTAACTGCTAAGCCATCTCTCCAGCCCATCCATAAATTAACAGAAACTTGTTCAGAGCATCAATTCTCTGTTTTAA
The DNA here is from genome assembly GCA_036365145.1 of Orientallactaga sibirica. NCBI lineage: Eukaryota > Metazoa > Chordata > Mammalia > Rodentia > Dipodidae > Orientallactaga > Orientallactaga sibirica. The sequence continues at coordinate 13,858,686 of JAEOAD010000001.1, forward strand.
TTGCATCATTTAATTATTGGCACAGAATAATGACTACATTAGCAGAAACAAAAATAAAGAACACTTAAACTAAAAATTAAGTGACTTCTATATTTCCATTTCTATAATTTGTATATAGTTATAGTCATAGTTTTTAAATGTATAATTTTAGATTTTAACTTTTTTGTCAGGATCTCATGTAGTCCAAGATGGTCTCAGACTCACTATGTAGCCAAGGATGACAAACTTCTCATCCTCCTATCTCTACCTCCACTTCCCTGGTTCTGTGTCCAGTTTATGAGGTGCTGGGGACCAAATCTAGGATTTTATACATGGTAGGCAGGCACCTTACTAATTCAGATTTTTTTTGAAACAGGGACTTGCTATGTATTGCTGACTGGTCTTGAACTCATGATCCCCCTGTCTCAGCCTTTAGAGTGCTGAGATTACAGGAATGTACAACCACACCCAGCTTTTGTAATTTGTTAAAATTTATTTATTAGAGTGGAGGAAAATGGGCATGCTAGAGCCTCTAGCCACTGCAAATCAAACTCCACATGCATGTGTCAACTTTTGCATCTGGCTTTTTCTGGATGGGTACTGAGGAATCAAACCTGGGTGCTTAGGCTTTGCAGGCAAGCACCTTAATGGCTGAGACATTACTCCAGCCCAACTTTTCTAATTTTTAAAAGGCATATTTTTGCATTACTATATACTATTTGCCCTGATAATTAAAACAAATATATTTTCACATGTCAGTAGATATTCTTTGAAAAAAATGTTTCTTAAATGTCAAAGATATAAAAAATTATTATATGATTATATTTCAATACATAAGATAAAAAGAATTGACATATATTAATACTCATTATACTTACCATCCAGTTTAAAACAAAAACATTACCATTATCTTTAAATGTCCCTATGTGATTTTCCTTATCTTATCCTATTGACCCATCAATATGCCACACAATAATAACCCTAAATGTTGTAATTTATATCATTAACACTCTTTATAATTTTACCATATTTGGTTGTATCCATAAAACTATAGCATAGTGAACAGAAACTGGGGCCAACCCCAGAACTCTTTTAATTTATATTTAGAGGACAATGGAACCTTTACTATGAATGTAAAATCAAAATAATATAAATAAAAAAAAATATATATATAAATACATTTTTTCATTTACTATAAAGTGAAAATTTTAATTTATATTTAGACTCATAGTAAATACATTTTTTCATTTACTATAAAGCATCTATTTTTTTCCACATCTTTGTGTAGTATTCATTTTCATGACCATTACATATTTCATTGTGTGAATGTATGCCATAAGTTATTACCTATGATGACAAAAGCTTATTCCATTTTCACCAAGTTTTGTTATGACTCTTCAAGAATTTCTTCATGATAAACACAAGTTGTAGTAGCAGGACATTGAGATAGCATGCTCTAAGATGGAAATCAGCTCCTGTTGGTTAGCTCTCATAGCACTACAAAGTACCATGTGAGCTGTTGAGGACAAGAGTCACCAACAGTGTGAACAAGCAGTGGATCCTGCAAGCTACAAAACCAACCAGCCAGGCAAGATGTACCCACTCGTAAAATTTTCATAAGTTATGGGGTAATCAGTTGGACTCTGATTGGATAAGAGGCCCACTCTTATCCAATCAGTAAGTAAGGGGGAATTCATGCCTAGTACTTAGAACCAAATGAAAAGCCTATGGCTTGGAAGGTCACACACCCTAGAGGGGAGCTTCCATTGTTCTTTGACTGAACAGAGATGTTATGCCAGTCAAGCAGCCTTATAAATGTTTATGTTTAAACCCTTTGATCTATGCCACTCACTCTTAGCTAGAGAATCTACTTTTTACAGAAGGCAGGGAATACTGCAGAGACCCAAGAACTACAAGCATGACAAAAAAAAAAAAAAAAAAAAAAAAAAAAAAAAAAAAAGAAAAGAAAAAGAAAAGAAAAGAAAAGAAAAGAAAAAGAAAAGAAAAGAAAAGAAAAGCCAACTGCCTAGCATGAGAAAAGCATCTTCCAGGGCTGAGGAAATATTACAGAGGAAGCATCAGGTCAGTTGAGTGCTGCTCTCATAGATAGTCTGAGAACCTCCAGGGAGATGGCAATAGGCACTGAGGAGTTTCAAAGCTCATCACAGCAGAAAATCAAGGAGAGTTATAAAACTCCTTCTAGGGCTCTGGGAACATTGCAGAAGAAAGGGCAAAAAGAATGTATGAGCCACAAGGTGGGCTCTGAGGCATTGTCTCCTCACACTTGCAGAGGCTGACTGGTGCATCCATGACCCCAGACTGATTACTGCTAATCCCATTGAGGAGAGCCCTCAGTGGAATGGGAGCAGGAGAGAGGGAATCTGACCAATTTGTAATATGTTCATATATTAAAGTTCTCAATAAAAAATAATTTCTTCATGATACATACTAGAAGTGACTCTACTGGTCATAATGTATGTACTTCTTTTTTTTGTGTGTGTATGTGTAGTATTGTGATGTCTGTGTACATGTGGTGTGTGTGTGTGTGTGTGTGTGTGTGTGTGTGTGTGTGCAGATATATGCATCCTGTGTGCATGTGTATGGAGTGTAGAAGAATATGTTGGGTGTTCTTCTCTCTCACTCTTACACCTTATTTCCCGGAGGCAGAGTCTCTCACCAAACCTGGCTATCCAATTTTAGTTCAACTGGCTGATCAAGGAATCCCAATAATACTCTCATTTCTGCCTCCTCAGCTCTGGGGCTATAGGCCCACATAGCTATGAGTTTGTGTGTGACAGGAGGTTATAGCACACTGTTTTCTTTTGTATAATCATCTCTTTACATTTTGTGATACTAGTGCAGGATGTCACAAACTGAGTAATTTGTAAGAGTGGAAATTTATTGGTTCATGGCTCTAAGTTTGGAAAGTCCAAGATCAAGGAGGTAGTATCTTAGGGGAGCTTCTTGCTGTGTCATTATAGGATAGAAGGACAAAGGCAGGGAGAGGCACAAAAGGAGACTGAAAGTACCTTTTATGTTTTTCCCCCTCAGGTCTTCTATTTGTTTCTTTTTAAATTGAGAACTTCAATGTACATGCAGTAATTAGATCAAGTTCTCACCCCTTTATCTGTTTTTGGTTCTCTCCCCCATCTCTTGAGGACCCTCCTCTTTCAATGTAGTCCCTCTTCTGTTCTATTGTCTCATTCTTTTCATCCTCCTTTGTCTTCCATGTCACAATGTTGCTGGGGTCAGAATCGTGGTGGATGTTTTTTGGGGGTACTGGCAACCTCTGTGGTGTATTGAGTACACTAGTCAGTTCATGTCAGGAAGACAGTGCCCATAGTATGCCTGATGCACTCTGTGACTCTTACATTCCTTCTTCCCCCTCTTCCACAGTGTTCCTTGAGCATTACAGAACATGGCAGAAATGTCCTTATTGTTGAGCTCTGATTTTCTACTTTGATGTGTTTTGAGTCTCTTCAGTGTCTATCATCATCTCCATAGAAATGGTTCTTTGGCTAACAGTGAGAGAAGTACTCATATTTCTTTTTGAGACTAACTCTGCAATGTCCCCTGAGGCCTGAGGGGTGTGATAGAGATGACTTTTCCGGTGCTAAGCCCTGAGCTTTCTATTCTTCTAATTTTGGTGAGTCTTGGGTCTCCCTGGTATTTGCTATAAAAAAAAGGGTTGGGGGTTTCCTGTATCCAAAAGTGAGATCAGAATTAACCAAAGATCTTAAAACATACACATTTAGAAGGCTGTTTGATGGGTAGAACATCTCTATCCAAAGGATAGCAGGAGCTTCCCTCTGGGTTCTATGACCTTCTGTGCTTCAGGTTTTTGAATAGATTCCCAGTACCAAGTGTGAATTCCCTTCCACTGAGTGGGGCCTCTTAGCCAATCAGAGAGAAGTTGATCACACCCATAACTTATGTGCCACTATTGCACATGTGGGTACATATTGCCTGGATGGATGATTTTGTGGTTTGTAAGATCCACTGCTTAGTCACACTGTAGATGATTTTCTCTCCCAGAAGCGCACATAGCACCTCCCAGGCCATTGCCAAAATGCTTTGGCCACCCACCAGAATGAGATGATAAGACCATACGCTGAAGGCACCACAGCCTGTACTCTCAGGACACTGAGACAAAAGCCATGTCCCTGCCAGACTGCTGCCTTAGTGTTGAAAGGCACTGGTACAACTGAGTGGATAGTACTGTACTTCTACAAAACAAGAAACACTGAGACAGACGAGATGCTAAGTATGAGCTTGCATATGTTGATGCTGAAGCACCCGTGGAACTGTGCAGTTCTCTGGATAATTACATACCTTTGGGCATTGGTCTAGAGTGGTCTGTGTTGGACACAAAATTTGGGAGTCTATATAGCAGCTAAGGAGGTTTAATAACACTATCTGGAGATTGTGCAGGAACAAAAGTTTTAGAGGAAAACCCAGGGAAATACCAATATCTAAGAAGTAAGAGGCAGAGCTAAATGAAAATATATGACCCCTTATTCAAAATGCAGGAAATGGTCGCTGATCTTGTGCTATAAAACATTTTCCTTTTTTTGGTGTGTGTGCATGCATGTGCGGGGGCAGATGTGTGTAGATGTGCATTCTCTGCATGAAGACCAGAAGAAGACAATAGGTGTCCTTCTCTATCACTCTTTCATCTTATCTCCCTGAGACATCGTCTCTCACTCAACCTGGAGTTCCCTAGTTTATGGTTAGACTGGCTGACTAGGGAACCCCAGAAACCCTCCCATTACTGCTGGGGTCACAGGAATGTGTGGCCATGCCCAGCTTCTCACATGGGTGTGGGGGTTAGAATTCAGTTCCTCATGCTTTCACAGCAAGTGCTCTCACCTGTGGAACTGTATCACCAGCCTCACATTTTCCTTCTTATATGGTCTCTCTCTTGCCATCATGGGAGCTTTTGTTTGCTATTCAGTGGCATTTCAGGTAAAGAAAAAATTAAAACTTTAGATCATTAGCAGAAGCTTGTTATCATTTATCTTTGTATGGTGCCATTTTAAAAAGATTTATAGGCACATAGTTTACATATAATAAGTTTATCCATTTTAAGTTCTCAGTTCTGTGCTTGTTAGTACTTTCACACAGTTGTGTAATGGTTCTCACAAAAATATAATTTTAGGATATTTTTATCATCTTAGAAATTCCATTAGGAGTCCCTTCCCTACCCCCAGGCCATCACCAATCTGCTTTCTGTCTTTATACTTTTGTCCATTTTAGGTACATAGCATAAAGTAAATCATACCGTATGTGGTCTTTTGTGAGTGGCTTCTTTCACTAAACCAATTTTTAGTGTAAATATCAGACTGATTTATATGCAAAATCACTGAAATTTATGTGATAGCTCATTTCTGGAGGATCTCTCTCACTAGACAAAAGTGACAAGTTCAAGTCAGACTCAGGTTTGAAGAAGGAAGAGAAAAGATACTACCCTCCCCTCCACTACCCTTGAGCAATCAGTGAGTGCTTCCTAGCAAAGGGATGCTTGTGGTGCCGAAGCAGATGCTCACTAGTGCTTTGCCCCATGACATGAAGTGCTTGCTTGCCTGGCCTTGAAAGCTGGTGTGTGTGTGTGTGTGTGTGTGTGTGTGTGTGTGTGTGTGTGTCTAATGACTATGCCTTGGTCTGAAGTTTCAAGCTCAGCACATGTTTTACTGTCCTGTTGGACTTCATTTTCACAATAGGAATTCAAGATGATGATTGTAGTGCCTTAAACCCAAGCAGGGGTTCTTTTAAGAAGGGAGGCTTAGGCTCATACCTAGGTGTCACTTCCATGAAGCTGGGCCTGACTGGGGAGATGGAAAACTCAGCACTACCAGAAAGAGAAAGTGAAGCTTCATGGGGAGCTAGACCAGTAGTGTCAAGCTGGTGGAGGAAAGTATTCTAAGAAAGATGGAAGACTAGACATCACTGTCAACAGTGAGGCAAGGAAAGGAATAAAAACTCTCCTGCCAGGTGTGGTGGCACACACCTTTAATCCCAGCACTCAGGAGGCAGGGGTAGGAGGATTGCTGTGAGTTTGAGGCCACCCTGAAACTGCATAGTGAATCCTAGGTAAGTCTGGGCCAGAGTGAGACCCTACCTTGAAAAAAAAAAAAAAAAAAAAAAAAAAAAAAAAAAAAAATCTCTCCTGGAAGAGCAGGTGATTACCAAGAGGATAGAGAAGCCAGATTACTGGGGTTGAAGAGAAGTAACCAAGTATAGACAATGTGGGGCTGACTTCTTCATAAATTGGCTTTAAAGAAAAGGTATGGGTCTGGAGAGATGGCTCAGCAGTTAAGGTGCTTGCCTGCAAAGCCAAAGGACCCAGGTTCGATTCCCCAGTACCCACCTAAAAGCCAGATGCACAAGGTAGCACAAATGTCTGAAGTTCATTTGCAGTGGCCAGAGGCTCTGGCTTTCTATCTGCCTCTTTTTATATCTATCTCTCTCTCAAATAAAAATAAAAATAAAATATTAAAAAAGGGATAAAAGCCAACTTTGCAGCCAGCTATATCCAGTCATTTATGTACTGTCTGTGCCTGTTTTCACACTGCACAGATAGGGTTGAGATCTGGAGCAGAGATTACATGGCCTGCATAACCTGAACGACTTAGTTTGGTCCTTTACAGGGATTTGTGACCTCCCATCTAAAGTGCTGGTTCCTCAAGTGTGGCTCCTGGATCAGCAACCTCAGCTATTGCCTGGGAACTCAGAAATATAGATTCCTGAGCCACATCCCAGACTGACGGAACCAGAATCTCTATGGTTTAGAAAGGAAGCCATAGACCTGTTGTCTTAGAAACTTTGAGATGGAAGTCAACAATGTGTAGTTTTGGTACATTTTGAGGACCAATGAGAAAGAGTACAGATACAGATGAAAAACTCTTTTGTTCTGATGGAAGAACCCCTTCCTCTGTGCCAGAGGAAAGGAAGAAAGGAAGGCTGAGGATGTATGAAGTTGATTCTTGCCCACGAGGCTTCATTTACTCCCTATAACTATCTTACAGGTTAATGAAATTGTGCCCTCCCATATAAATAAAGGGACTGGTTTCCAAGAGAACTGCCTCAACCACTGAGATCTAAAGTCAAACTTGCAGAGAGAAAGCTCTGTTGAATACCAGTGAAGTGGCACACTCTCAGAACGGAGTGCTCACCTACCTGGAGAGCTCTGGAGGCCGTCCATGCCTTTGTAGAAGCTTCACTCTAAGGTTGCCTCTTAGGTCTACCCTAACCCAAAGTTTTATGATTTCTGCCTGTGGTGAATACTTGAGAATTTTCCAAGTAGCTATTCTATCTGATTCTATCAAGATTCTCTTGGCTTATCCCCCTCTGTATTAGTTCACTGGCATGCACTACCATGGCTAGCTGCTGGGTCATTCCTGAATTGCCTTCTCGTATGGAACTGACCTGGCCTAGCATCCTCACTTCTTTTATGGCCAAGAACCTACCAGTTATTTTTATATGATATAATTGTGACTGTTGTTATTTTCTATATCTTTTATTTCTATTTATTTCCCAGTAAATAAATGCTATTTGGTTATTAAAGAAATATTGAATAGAATATTTAATAATTTGATAGGCATCTACACTTCTAGATTTAATCTTTATTTTGGTTTTTCATCTTAATTTTGGTTACTAGTGAATTTAAATAATTTTTTTAGATTTATTCATTTCATATAAATTTAAAAAATTATTTATTTATTTATTTGAGAGAGAGAAAGAGGCAGAGAGAAGGGGAGAGAATGGGCACGCCAGGGCATACAGCCACTGCTAATGAACTCCAGATGAATGCACCCCTTTGTGCATCTGGCTTATGTGTGTCCTGGAGAATCGAACTGGGTCCTTTGGCTTTGCAGGTAAACACCTTAACCACTAAGCCATCTCTCCAGCCCGATTTATTCATTTCTTAACAAAACAGAATTCTTCATTTTCCTAGGAAATATGACAGTTGGGGAGCTTAGTCCTTCTGAGTTAAATAAGCCCAGCGCTCTCATTTTGTGGATGAAGTCCAGGCAGTAATGAGGTAGACCTGTGGATCATGTCTCATCCTCAGGCCACTGCATTTTCTGTTACAGTTTGTCTTCCCCAAGACAGGTCTTGGTACCTCCCATAATTCTCTGTGATATCAAATCTTCTCCTGTAGCAGTTCAGAGACTAATTTTGGAAAGCATGGTTACTCATGATTGCTTTTGGTCAAATTATAGAAAAGTGTGTGTGTGTGTGAGACAGAAAGAGAGACAGAGAGAGACAGAAAGAGAGACAGAAAGAGAGAGAGAAGGAGAGCGTTTAAGAGGGGCACATATATATGAACAATTAAACTTTTTTTTTTTTTTTTTTTTTGGTTTTTCCAGGTAGGGTCTCACTCTGGTCCATCTGACCTTGAATTCACTATGTAGTCTCAGGGTGGCCTCGAACTCATGGTGATCCTCCTACCTCTGCCTCCCTAGTGCTGGGATTAAAGGCATGTACCACCACGTGTGGCTACCTTCTGAACTTTTTATGTAGTCACAAATATTTACTCAAAGTTGTAAAGAGGAGCCATGTATAAAAAGGCCTGTGAAGTGCCCAACTGAATCTTCTCTATTTATCCTTGTTAGCTCTTTTAGATCCCATTTAAAGTAAAGGATTTGAGACTGTGGGTATACATGACAAGCTTATTGTTGTCATGGTTTCTCCTATTATGCCAACTTGGGAGGAAGGTCCCTTGTCAAGGTGAAATGCAAAAAGAAAACATGAATATTTACACAAAGCTTGTTCTGTAGAGCTGGGGGAGGAGGCTTCCTAGAGTAGAAAAGTCAAGTTCCCAGTAGCCCAGAGTGTCACTTAGAAAGGGACCAAATCGTCAGTCATCTAGATGAGGCTTGTGAGTTACGAGGAGCCAAACACTTTGTCTTCTGGGGAAAATGTCTTTTAGTGAGCAGAGTCTTCTTTGGGGTCGGGGGGGGTCTTGTGAGGAGGGCTGACCCACCATTAGTCTTTGTGCTGGGTCACCACCCCAGGCCAACAAGGTTCCTTGGGTGAGTGACTTCTAACACCTGGCTACTACAGGTTTAGGGGCTGTGTGCATTGCACTTTTGTGGACCATTGCAATCTGGAATCAATATCCTTCAGTTCTAAGGGCTTGCCTGTAATCCTCCTTTATAGAGTCTTCTATTCTGTTCTCTCTGTTCCTGTTGGTTCCATATTAGATCCTCTGTACTGACACACTCGCTTTCCCTTTTTGCTCTGGTCTCTGGCTTACTTCCTCAATTTTATCTTTCCACTTTCGTTTACCTTCTCCTTTTGTCCTATTTGCACATATGCTGTTGTTCACATTTTCTATACAACAGTCCTCCCTTCTCCAAGCTTATTTTTTCCCATAGTTACTCATGGTTAACTTTGTCTTGAAGAATGGAAGAATCCTGAAATAGTGTTTTAATTGTGTATCATTTTGAGTAACAGGATGAAATTTTATGCCATCTTGCTCTGTCTTTCCTGGAGCACGTATATTCCCTTTATCCAGCTTATCCACAAAGTATTTGCCATCCACGTGTTAGTCATCTAGTACCTGCGAAGGTTATCAGATGACCGCTGAGGTATCGCAGTGCTTGTGTGCGAGTAATTGCTATGCAGTCTAATCCCGAGTCACAGTACCTGTTACATTCCCTGGGCATATCGCATCATGATGGCATTGTGTTTTCTCACATTATTATAAGAGGAATTAGTAGAGTTCCATAAGATATTTTGAGAGGGAGAGAGGGAGAAAACCTTCACATAACTCATTGCAGTATGTGGGTACATGTGACATTTTATTATTATTCTTTTTAATCTATTGCTTTAACTTACAAATTACATTTTATCATAGGCATGTCTGTCTAAGAAAACACACAGCAGATATATATTTAATACTAAGCACAGTTTCAGGCATCCACTGAAGGTTTTGGGACATAACCCTATGGATAAGGAGGTCCGTTGTTTCTGAATATTCTTCCCTTCAGTGACATCTAATCTTGTTTAGTGAAAAGGATTTACAAAGTCTCTAAATATATTAAAGGGCATTTTTTTTTTTGGGGGGAGCAAGTTTTGTATTGCTTCTAGTTTGTGCTTCTTATATGTATTTATATTGGCCTCTTTTATTTTTTAAATTATTTGTTCATGTAATTTCCTTATTTATTTATTTTATTTATTTATTTATTTATTTATTTATTTATTTGCTTGTGTGTATGGGCACACCAGGCTCTTTTTTTATTAGTTATGCACATATTGTGAATACATTCATGTTGGTGCCATTGATAGTCTCCTCCCTGTCCTTGCCTCTCCCACGGGACCCTCCTCATTGGAGAATGTGGGTCATGCATTGTGGGGGTAGCCATCAGTTATAGGAAGAGGCAATGTCTCTGTGCATAATGACCCCACTTGTGGCTCTAACAATCTTTCTGCCCCCTCTTCCACGAATTTCCCTGAGCCATGTTGGGTTTGTTTTAGGTCTACTTCAGTGAGGTCTTGGGAGCCTCTGTGTCTCTGGATATCTGGTTTGGTGGGAGTTGAGTGTTCTCTGTATTTATCTCCTTCACCCTTGTGTTGATACCAGGTTCACCAAGAAAGCAGCATTCTTGCTTATTTCCCCATTACTCTATGGTTTCAGCTGGGGCCACCAGGCTCTCTTGCTTCCAGATGCTTATACCACTTTTGCATCTGGCATTTATGTGGGTGCTGGGGAATTGAATCAGGACCAGAAGGCTTTGTAAGCAGGAACCTTTAACCACTAAAACATTTCCCTGGTTCTTCAGCTTCTGTTTTCAGCATCGGGAGCTTTTTTCCCCCCTAAAATGGTTAGTGATCCTTCACTGTCTGTTTCATATTTTAAAATGAGATAAAACAGATGAGTGAAAAACCATACACTCATGGGTAGAGCTTGACCACTGGAGGTATGGACTTCAGTATCTACTCAGAAAAACACCTGGTTCTTTAGTCAGGGTTAAATGCCAGTATTGTTTGTTTTGAAGTTTTGCCTGCTTTCTTAGATTGGAATCATTTATTCTCTTGCCTGGGTGGTTACAGAAGAGTTGAATCTTACTCTCAGAATTTTGAGGAGTGTTTAGGGAGCAGAAGGCTAGAGGGTTTTCATTGTTCAGAAAGCTGGCTTTTATTTCCTCTGTTTAAATATGACATCCACCTTGCCTCACTCTTAGCAATCCGGATTCTAAGTGACCTTCAAATGTACAAACAAAACTTATGTGATGCAGTGAATCAAATTAAATGAGATAATATACTGAAAGCATATTCTGAAACTAAAAATGAATTGATGTAGACACTGTTTTTACTTAAAAAGCTAACCATCTCAAGCAATTCGTTTATATCCTGTACACGGTATTCAGTAACCCTATTATGCCCATTCTGTCCCTTCAGGGCACAGTCTTTAGGGTTTGTGACACATTGTTAAAGGCCATTGACAAACTAATGGAGGGTGGTGAGAATATTGAAGCTTCTGAAACAGGTTGGCAAACTATGGTTTGTAGATTAAATTATGGCCTGTGGGACAAATCCAACCAGCTGCCTATTTTATAAATCACTTTGAATGGAACACAGCCATACTCATTCCTTAACATATTCCATGGTTGAATTCCTGCTGGAAAGGCAGAGTTGAAAAGTTTTGTCAGACAGGAGAGTTTGCAAAACCCCAAGTATTTACCTTTACAGAAAATTGTCCAACTTCTGGTTTAGAGGCCACATTTTCTTTTGCATTTTATAGAAGATGATGGAGATTTAGTTTAGGTACAAGTTAGGAAGAGATTTACTATGTAATAGTTAACAAGAATAATGTCTAATTTGGTCTAGGTGGTGCACACCTATAATCCCAGCACTAGGGAGGCTGGGCTGGGAGGATCAAATACTGTAAATTCATGACTATCTTGGGGTATATAGCAAAATCTTGCCTCTGTGAATGAACTCTAGACGCACGCGTCCCTTTGTGCACATGTGTGACATTGAGCGCTTGCGTCACTTTTGCATCTGGCTAAATGTGGGACCTGGAAATTTGAATGGGTGTTCTTAGGCTTCTCAGGCAGGCACCTTAACCGCTAAGCCATCTCTCCAGCCTGATTTCTTCAGTCTCGAACTCCAGCTCATGGAATGGTGTTGCTCACAGTTAGGGTGGGTCTTCCCACTTCTATTAACTTAATCAGAGACACACCCAAGGACTTGTCTCTTGGGTGGTTCTAGAGCCAATCAAGTTGAAAACTGAGATCAATCATCACATTAAGGATCATCTTTCAGAGTAGCTTGTGTGTTCTGGTATACCAAGTTTGTGGACTAAATACATAGAGGAAGCTGATTTTAAGTCATCAAAGAAAGCTTCTTCTAGGTGATAGCAGCTCCCAGACTATGGATACAGCAGAGCCTGTAAGAGGTCGGGCCTTCCAGGAGGGCTTCTGATTATCATGCATGTGCTCTTGGAGGGGATGCTGGGACCTCAGCCTCCTTCACTTCTTCATCTTTCATTTCTGGCCATGATGTGAGGGCTTCCCTTGCCATGTGCTCCCACCATAGGCCCCCAAAACAAGCCAACTGACTGGCTTTAAACTTCAAAAACTGTGAGACAAATTAAACCATTTCTTTTCACATGTTGTTTTCTCAGGTATTTGTTACAGTACCAGGAAGCTGACCAACACAGAGCTGTCTCTGAGAGGGTTCACAAAACCTAGCTACTTACCTCGTTAATTGCTAATAGGTACTGGCTTCTTGCTTTGAGTAGCAAGATGGGCTAAATGAAGTGTTGTCCACTAGGATTCTGCTCTGCAAATTAGGAGAGTGAAGACTCAGAACTTAGAGCTCTTTTTTTCCACTCCCCTTGTAGTTTTCACCAGAGACAGGAGAAGATTGATGTAGTGGAACAAACAACTCAGTAAAGATCAGGATAATCTGGGTTATAATTCTACCTCTGTGACCAATTTGCCACATGAACTCAGCAAACATTTTAATCTCTCAGGGCCTAAGTGTCCTCAAGTAGGGGGTAGAACGAGATAATCTCTAGATTCTCTTTTAGTGCTAAAATTATTTTACCCAGGGATTAGCAGGCTTCTTCCTACTGAAAGGTCATGACAGACTTGTTCAAACAAGATGTTTCCTTGGTGTGTATCCTTAGAGTACTGAGGTTTTGCTTAAAAAAAGTTTTTTTCCACCTCCTGACCTCATGCCACTCATAGTCACCAGGATCCCAACTCTTTCTGTGTCCCTCTTCCTAATTTACTTTCTGGCACGTCCTACTTTGGAAGTTATGTTAATTCCGGATGTAGTTTTAGCTTACCTTTAGCATGTTGATGAAGGCAAGCTCTTTCTTGTCAAACCTTTGGAGCTTGCTTGGAGCTGTTTAACTCTTGGGAGGTTGGGGGTATTAACACTGACCTCAGAAAGATGATGGGACCTTTATTTAGGTCACTTGAAACACCGAGAGCTCATATTTCTCATGAGGGAACATTTTATTCTTGTTAGGAACAGTTTTAGCTTCCAGAATGAGACATCTACCCATTTCTCTATTTAGGTTATTTAAAGAAATTCTTTTAAAAAATGACAGGGCTGGGGAGATGGCTCAGGTGCTTGCATGAAGTCTGTCCACTTGGGTTCAATTCCCCAGCACTTGCATAAAGCCAGATGCAAAGTGATACATGTGTGGTACTTGTACATACCTAAATACATCCATAAATAGGTTAATAAGTAAGGAACTAAGTAAATGATAGCAAATTTCAACCTCAAATAGACCCTTGCATAGTACCATTTTTCCTGTTCCCTATTCCATAGATAGCCAACTACAAACTGTGATCCCCAATTACCTATAGGTATATGTTCAAACTATCCCAAGGTTTTAGAAAATTTCATTTGATTTCAGTGCTTTGTTCTCAACTGTTTGACAGCTGCCCATACTCCATACTATATTTGACTACACATCTCATATTAATTCCAAGTAGCCCTCAAACTGCAGTGTCATGTTAAGAGCTCCTTTTAGTCCAAGGAATGTCAATGTGTGTTGCCAACTTCCAACTGATTTTCATCCAGAAGATTAGCAAGGCCGCCACATGGTGTTCTTCTTCTTCTATTTTTTTTTTTTTAACAAAACATTATTGCCTACATTATAGCTGAGACTTGATGTGGTGACATTAATCCCATATCTGCAGAGTGGTACTCTTAATTCTGCCTGGGTTGAAAGCAACTTGAGCTCTCTGCATAAGCCTTTTATTTTAGGAATACTGGTCTTTGTTGTCCTTTCTATTAGGAATCTTAGTCAGTTGTTAGGAATTTTATTCTTCTCCTGACAAGCAGTATTCTTTCTTTTCACTTTGAGAGACCCAGGTTTCACATCCTCAGTGAATAATCTCCAGCATTGATTTAGTTGCTGAGTCTCCTCCCTAGACACGTTTTAATTATTCATTAGGAGGCTATAGGGGTTCCAGCTAAAAATGGAGCCTGGCTAGCAGCCCCCCATGAAGTGTTTCTCAATTTTGCTACTTAAAAGGCTATAGAGGCAAAGAAGGCTAGAAGTAATTTAAACACAAAAGTAAAAGCAATGGCCAGCATAATTTCAAAATGGGGGAATAATATATATATATAAAATTACAAAAAGCAAGGTCAAGACACACTCACTCATGTCTTTTTCTATCGCACACAAGATCCTTTTGGAACAAGGAAGGAAGGTACTGGCATTCCTGGCATTCTACACATCATCAGACGCAAAAACTACATGTTAGTAAGGAGGACAATCAGGGCATATAGGTTTTTTTCCTATGTGGATTGATATGTGAGGCTGAGTGTTATTGTTTCATTCTATACCCAGAAACATGAAGAATTTCAGAAAACAAGTTGGATGGCAGGTCTTGCTTGGTTATTAGTGCAAAGACTAATAGACATTGTATTTTCACAAGAAAATTTCTTGCAGATAAAGCTATTAAGGTTGGAGACTAAAAGAACAAAAGAAGCTGTGTTAGTAGCCCATACTGGGAATTATAGATTTTCCCTGTGCATTGAAGATTCACATCATCAAGAAATCAGACTGGTTGTGGAGCAAGATGGAACTTTAGTAGAAGAGATGTGATTAGATGAAGTCATGTAGAAAACTCAGCATTGGGTGAGATACAGTATTTGTCCAACACACAGCACAGAGCGAGGCAATATCAGCTCACCTGGAGGATTTCAAGGACTCTTTGATTTACTCCATAGGATGCAAAAGATATCTATATTATATAGCAGAGTGAATATATGGATAACTGGCATCCCTGAAGAAAATACTTAACTGAAATAAAAGTGATAATTAAAGATGTAACAGGAAAATATTCATGAACAGAAGTAAGACCCAGATTGAAAAAAATCATTGTGTTCCAGACAAATCAATGAACAAAGGCATCCACAATGCTGTATCCTGGCAACAGTTTTAATTCATAACCACAAGAAAAAAAAACTTTTATAAGCATCTAAGAAGAAACAGTGCCTAAAAATACAACAAAAAATCTGGCTGTTCCCTGGCTTTTATCCTGAAAGCTTAAATTTGGAAGAAAATGAAGTATTGTATGTAAAGTTTTGAGAATCAAAGTTGCCAAGTTACTGCTTTTATACCCAGCTTAGTCGTCTTTACTGAATGAAATAGCAAAAAGACATCTAAGATATGCAAGGACTTAGAAATGTGAACCCTACTTGAAAATACTCATCTGGCAAAAAAAAAAAAAGAATGGGGAGTTGCACAAGCTCAAGTAGGCTGTCTTTATCTCTGAAACCAGTTAAAACAGGAACATGACTACATCTGAATTTAGCAAAATTTTTTAGTCATAAAATGGAAAAAAAAAAGCTACAATGAGGGGAAAAATAAAGAAACAAGATCTTTGAAGAACTCACAAAACAAATAATAAGAAAACATGAAAACAAAATGAGAGAGTGATGATTTGATTTTTCAGTTGAAGTTGTAAATAATTCAGAAATATTGCATTTAAAAATATTTGTTTTGATTTTTTTAAAAAACTATATGAAATTCAACTAAGTTCTGTTTGTAGAAAATATACTAAAGCAGTGTAATACATGTATCTTAAAATGAAAAAAAAGGATACTATTATTTTAATAAAGTGCCTCAGCAGTTGAGGCCTGCAAAGCCTAATGATCCATGTTCAATTCCCCAGTACCCATGTAAAGCCAGATATACAAAGTGTTGCATGCTTCTGGACTTTGTTTGCAGGAAGTCTTGGAGAGCCCATTCTCTTTCTCTCTCTCACTCTCTGCATGCAAATAAATAAAAAATTATTTTAAAAATAAGGGATATAATTCCAAACGAAAATACATTTAAGCAGACCAAATGCCATTCCTTTGAGATCTATAGTACAAAATTTGCCCAAAATGTAAAGAAAAAATAGTCATTGGTAGGTTATATTAAAAAAATGTAAAAGGGCCTGGAGAGATGGCTTAGTGGTTAAGACGTTTGCCTGCAAAGCCGGTTCGACTCTCCAGTACCCAAGTAAGCGAGATGCACAAGGTGGCGCATGCATCTGGAGTTCCTTTGCAGTGGCTGGAGGCTCTGGCGTGCCCATTCTCTCCCTCACCTTCTCTCTCTCTCTCAAACAAATAAAATGTAAAAAATATGCAAAAGGATATTGCTATACCAGTTCATACCTTTTAGTTTTGATCTGTATATGAGTATTTCAGACTTCTTTTTTTTAAATAGACCTTTATAGAAATTCAACAACTTATTTTTTTAGTTATGTATATAATGTGCCTAGTGCCATGATGGTACCATTGTTAGCCTTCTCCCTGCCCTCCCCCCCCCCACGGGGATTATGGGTCTTGCATTGTGGGAATAGCCATCAGTTATGGGGGAGAGGCAATGTCTCTGTGCATAATGACTCAGCTTATGGCTCTAATAATCTTTCCACCCCCTTCTTCCTCAAAATTCAGCAACTTTTAAAAATTGTTTTTATTGGGCTGGAGTGAGGGCTTATCAGTTAAGGTGCTTGCCTGTGAAGCCTAAGGACCCATGTTGGACTTTCCAGCTCCCACGTAAGCCAGATGCACAATGTGACACAAGTGCACAAGGTCACACATGCACACAAGGTGGTGCACATGTGTAGAGTTGGATTGTAGTGGCTGGAGGCCCTGGTGAGCCAACTCTCTTTGCTCACATAAAAAAAAAATCACAGTTCTAAAAATTTATTTGCATATTCAGTTGATGCTGCAATCAAACTCCAGATGCATGTGCCAATTTGCATCTGACTCTATGTGGGTAATCAAACCTGGACTGGCAAGCACTTTTAACAAGTGAGCCAACTCTTCAATCTCATTTCTTCTTTTTTCTTATGGGAGTCTCTCTCTCTCTACATATATATATAGAGAGAGGGGGGGGGCGGGCAGAGAGAGAGAGAGAGGATGGGTGCATCAGGGACTCCAGCCCCTGCAAATGAACTCCAGATGTGTGCACCCCCTTGTACATTTGACTTACATGGGTCCTGGAGAATGGAATTGGGGTCCTTAGGCTTTACAGGCAAATACATTAAGTGCTAAGCCATCTCTCCAGCCTGAAAACCAAGTTTTGATGCTTGAATAATATCGTAAAATCCACTGGGCAGTGTTAAGTAGGATTTACTAGAGAGGAAGTTATTGACACATTAATTTTCCCTCCTTTATTTTCCTGAAATGCAGATTCAAATGTGCCTGCAGTTGGCACATGGATCATAAAGAGCAATTATTATAGATACAAGCAGCAGAAATTTTACAAATCACATTTGACCACTGAATATTAAAACTAGAAATTAACGATTACACTTAGTTTTAAGAATTCAGCTGGTTTAGAAATTAAAAAAACACACTCTGAAATAATTCCTATGGCAAACAAGAATTTACAATATTTGTTTAAATATCAGACTTCTTAGATGAATATTTCTGAAGTTTTGGATTCTGGCTTTTCCAATTATAAAGATTTAGCCAAGAACTACTTTTAAAAATTCTCTATTGAGGTACACCAATACATGCAATAAAATCTTAAGTACTACTAGATGTATTTTGACAGTACCTGCTGTGGCAGTTACCTTCTGAAAACACCCAACCAGAATGGAAGGAAAGTGTATATCTCAGCTTATTGCGTTGAAGGGTAAGTTTCATCACGTTGAGGAAAGTGTAACAGAGCAGGGTCCAAGTACTTAACACACATGAGGCTATGGAGATATTTTACAATCAAGCCACTAAATATGCATTTGTAGTATAGGATTGACTTTATTAAAAATGGACAGAGTGTTCAAAATGAGTTGTTGCCAAGTTGCACCAACTATGAAAGAGAATTTCCTGCTTTACATCTTTGCCAACATTTGCCATTTACTTCAAAGTTTTTTTCATTCTAATGAGTATAATATAGTTTCCCATTGTGGTTTCAGTTTACATGGTCCCTAATGACTAATGAGATTGGTGACCTTTCCACATGTTTATTAGCTGGCTCTTGTATAAAGTCCCGATATTGATTGATGACTTAGAGGGGAATGTATTTATGTGTTATAAATACTTTCAGATATGTGTACTATTAATACTATTCCCAGTGTATAGCTTTGCATTTCATGGTATTTTTTTTTTTTTTTGGTTTTTCAAGGTAGGGTTTTACTCTAGCCCAGGCTCCAGGCTGACCTGGAACTCACTATGTAAGCTCAGGTTGGCCTTGAATTCACAGTGATTCTCCTACCTTTGCCTCCTGAGCTCTGGGATTAAAAGTGTGCACCACTATGCCCGGCTCATGGTATCTTTGATAAGCAGAAACTTTTTGTTTTGATAAACTACAGCTTAATAATATTATATAATCGGCACTTTTTGTCTATGTTAAAGTTATGAAAATATTGCATTATATTATAGAAAGTTTATTTTATTGTTCATCACATTTAGGTGTTTTACTGCAGCTTTGTGGTAATATTTTCTCTGTATCAGAGATTGCTTCAAATATACAATGATTCTCCTATCTCAGCCTCCTAAATGCTGAAATTAGAGGCATGTGATAGCACATATAGCTTTACAACAAGTCTCAGTATCAGAAATTATAATTTATCTGACTATGCTCTAATGTTTCAAAACCATTTTGGCTATTTTAGTTTGCTTTGATTCTATATACTTTTTATGTTTTGGTTTTTCAGATTAGGGTCTCACTGTAGCACAGGCTGACCTGGAATTGTAGTCTCAGGCTGGCCTTGAACTCATGGAGATCATCCTACCTCTGCCTCCCAAGCACTGGGATTAAAGGCGTGCGCCACCACATCCAGCTGATTCCATATACTTTTAAGAATCAGCTTAATTTCTTGGAAAAAAAGCCCATTGAGTTTTAATATGAAGTGTATTAAACATATATAATACATATATTTGTTTATATATATATATATATATATATATATATATATATATATGGAGAGAATTTGACATTTTAATAATATTGAATCTTCCAAACAGTAAATGTAAATTATTTTTATGTAATTGTAGTTCCTTAATTTCTTGTGGGCATTTTTTTTTAGTATTCAAAGTTGAGAGAAATCTTGCACATCTCTTGTCAACATTATGCTTTGATACCACTATGATAGAAAATATAGTTGTTAGGACATATTTCTTTGAATCTTATTTTTATAAATATAATTGCCCAGTTGCTAAATCTCTGTATATTACTTAATGTACTATGGCTTTGCTAAATTCACTTACTAGTGCTAGTAGATTTTTGGATAGATTTCTTAGAATTTTCTGTATATCTCACCATGTAGTCTGCAAATAAATATAGTTTTGTATATATTAATTAATGCAATTATATACTATTTGCTTGTTTTTTAATATTGCAAGGCACATTTTTTAAAATTTAAGGCTTTATTTACACTTACAGTCTAAAGAGCTTTCTGCATGTGTTTTTGTAATTATCAGTTTTGTGTAACATATGGTGACACGCTGCCTTTCAATATTGTTATTTTATCCAAAACCATTGTTCATCTTTAGAACTGACAGTTCAATTCAAAACCATATTGAAATGTGTTTCCTTTCCTTTTCTATTGGGTTGAACAAATATTTCCCTCACCATTGAAGTACATAAAACAGAATCATAGTTAGCATGTCTAGAAAATTCCCATTCCTAGTTATCTGTTGTGTGAGTTTTCCTGGAAAGCCTATTTCTCTTCACACAAAAGAGAGAAGGCAATGGCAGAACAAAGAAACAATTCTATCCAAGACCTGCATGGTGAACCAGTAAGTGTATGGGGATAACTTATAGAAGCATGGGTGACTCTTAGGCATCTTCATTACCCTACTGCAACATGGGCCATGATTCAAAAAAAAAAAAAAAAAGTCCCATCACAGCATTGGTGATGACTTGTGAAAGCTGAAACACTAGAGTTCCCTGGACCAACTGCAGGCAGCTAGTCTACCAGAGTCTCCTTCTTCTAGCAACTATTTAATGCTTATATAACCTTAAGGAGTGGGTTCTTAAGTTTGTGAGTTTTGTCATCTTCCTGTATCTTATGAAGCTTTTATATGAGCCTCTGCCTCCTTCCATGAGGCAATGTTTCAATCTGAAAGAAGCAGCTATATAATACTCCATCTTCTGCAATGTTCTTTGAGCCTTGAAGGAAGTGATACTGATGTATTTTCTCCCCTTTGGCCTGAGCAACAAAGAGGATACAAAAACTTACAAAGGTCAAATATAGCATAAAAAACTCATTGTTGATGTTACTTGTTCCATTAAAAGAGCAAGACTGGGTGTAGTGACATGGAGACTGCTCCATGCCCTTCATAACCTACTTTCTCCATAAGTCATCCAGCCTTCACATCTTGGGACACTACCATGGAGCCTTACTGCACAGCTCTGCACTCCTTACATGCTCACTGTTGCCTGGGTGGTGCTCTTCAATTTAGCCCAGGGCCAATGTGAAATAGGGTCATGTTTATACTCGCCATGTCTGCTGCATGAGCCAGTTCCCTGGATCTCATATACGTTGGGTTGGTGTTTTGGCTGCTGCTCATCCATCAGACATAAGTGTCCACTAAACTATCTCTGTGCTGAGAAAATGGTATCTGAAGAATCACTGGCTACCCTTAGGACAAACCTACTTTCTACCACTTCCACTCTGTCATTACTGCTTTCAGTGAACTATTGCTCAGGCTTTAAAGCATCCCAGACACTAACAAGCAATTGATATGGCTTCTTGCCAGTTTTTTTTCCTAAGAACTCCAGCTTGACATAAATCTTGCCACATTGGTTTTCAGCTGACCCAGACAGTCTCACTGCCTTCTTCACTTGTTTAATTCCTTTCTGAATGGTTTACCACCTTATGAACCCAATTTATAGGCCCGTCTAAACCATTCAGATCTGCCAGATCCTCTCCAGTTTGTAAAGCTCATGCCTCACCATGGGACTCAGCAAAGCCCCAAGATCCCCAATGAATTAACTTTTTTCTTAATTCTCCAGTGAAAATAGTCTTATCCAATCCTGTGAACTGGGTATTGAACCCACCTTTCTCCCACCCAGTTCTCCCAATAACATCTGTTTTTCCATTGTTGTCTGTTGCCTTCTGGTCCTTGATATTCTTGGAGACCTTAGCCAGAAATAACCAAGAGCCCCTATTGGTTTACATGAACCAGTTAATCATTGACTGATTTTCCTCATATTACCTCAGAGTCTGCAACCTTTGTCTCCAGGTAAAATGTATACTTATATTACTCAGTTTCTCTTCTTTCATGACACTCAGACTGATACCACAGCCTCACAAACCATATTGTGAAAGGCTCTTTCATTTCTTATTTGAAAGATTTTCTCAATTCAAGCTGTTCAGAGGCAGAATGTTCACTGATTATCATAGCTTCCTATATTTGGCCATTATTGACACCCCTGTCAACATGCCAAATCATGGATTTTTTTTATTGCATTAAAGCTTGGACTTGAGAGGTGTATACTAACAGTTCTATTCCACTTTTGCCCTCCTCGCTGTCCAATTTTCCCCATGGTTCTAAGATTTTGGATATCAGGAAGGGCTCTTTAGCACAGATCAGATTTGTATTTGCTTTACCTTGTTCTTTCCTTCTGTAAGAAATGACATGTTACCTCTATCTCATACTCCATTTCTCCCATTTTTCCTGCTAAACCGGGGTTGATGTGAAGGATAATATTTACATGTCATTCCTCCAAGTGTTTGCATGTCTTTTCCTCTTACAATTCCTCCTTTATGTGGGCAAGTTCTTTCTGGGCAGTTTAGGCTCGGTTGCATTCTTGTCCCTTACAACAGGAGCCATGAGACTGATATCACAGCCTGCTTATAGCCCTGTCCTGCATGTGGTGCTACTTACAGGAACATGAGTGAGGGGTGAATTGGGAAGCTGCAACACCAAAAGTCCCACCCCAGCATTGGTGATGAATCACAAAAGTTACATCACTGGAGTTCCCTGAACAATGGAACATACAGGCAGCTAGCTATTCCACCAGAGTAGCCTCTCTCTAGGTAGGTGTTTATTGCTGGTATAACCTTGAGGTTGGATCTTGTGGGTCTTGTAAGTTTTATAATCCTCCTGAGTCTTAAAACTTCATCATGAGTTTTTGTGAGCCTCTGTCTCCCAGAGGGTGTGTCTCAGTCTAGAGTAAACAACTCCACAACAGAAGTGTTATTGTCTTCATGATAGATTTGTCAGTTTCTGCCGTGTTTAATTGTATTGCCCTATATGAAACATAAAATCACCCTTATAGGTGCAGAAATATTTGTTTAAAATGCAGCCATAAAATAGGATATCTTGGATCACTTTTAAAATGAAAATGCTAATTTTTTTGTGTTTATGTGTGCATGCTGCATGTGTATGTTATGTGCTTATTTATATACATGTGTGTGTTATGTGTGGAGGTGTGCACATGCAAGAGGTCAGAGGACAATTTTTTTTTTTTTTTTTGGTTTTGAGGTAGGGTCTCGCTCTAGCCCAGGCTGATCTGGAATTCATTATGTAATCTCTGGGTGGCCTCGAACTACAGCAATCCTACTTCTGCCTCCTGAGTGCTGGGATTAAAGGCCTGCGCCACCACACCCAGCCCAGAGGACAACTTTTAAAAAAATTATTATTTATTTTATTAGTTATGCTCATAAGGTGAATACATTCATGTTGGTGCCTTCGATAACCTCCTCCCTCTCCTTCCTGTCCTCCCCCCTCCAAAAGGAGCCTCCTCGTTGGGGAATGGGGGTCGTGCATTGTGGGGGTAGCCATCAGTTATGGGGAAGAGGCAATGTTTCTGTGCATAATGACCCAACTTGTGGTTCTAACAATCTTTCTTCCCCCTCTTCTACGAATTTCCCTGAGCCATGTTGGGCTCGTTTTAGGTCTACTTCAATGATGAGGTTTAATCATTAGAAATCTTCACCTTCTTCTTCATTTCAGGTAAGGACTGTCATTATTCACCTCTCTGTCCACTGGGATAGCTGGCCCATGAACTTCCTGTGGATTCTCCTGTCTCTACCTCCTTTTTTTCCACACATACGCTGGGATCACAGATGCTTGCAATGGGTTCTGAAGATTCAAACTCAAGTTGTCATGCTTGTGTGGCAAGTGCTTTATAATTTGAGCCATTTCTCCAGCCCTTAGCTAAAATGTAACCACCCTATATTGAGGTAGCCATGACAATAACTTATTTGAGCTGTTAATTGTGTGGCCTTCTGTGTACAGCTCAGAGCACATGTATGTAGCAAGTATGACAATGCCTATGCTTACTTCTCCTTTTGGCCATGCAAAGTTTCTTTAACATCTACCAAAAAATTATTCACATTTCAGAAAAGCTGGAAATGGAAAAGTAGCACTAGTAAGTTATAAAATGGAAAACTTATACTCAATAAACTAAAGAGCTATCATTTAAGAAATAATAAAAGTATGAATTTTTTGTGAGTATATTTAAGGAAAAGAAAAATTTGGTATGCAGCATATAAAAATATTTAATCAAACCATTTCAAGATTTAAAAAAATAAAATGATCACTCTAGGAAAAGCTGTATTAACAAAATTACTTTAAATAGTTAGAAAACTCAAACATTCTGTAACCACTAACAAAAAGATAAAAATTGACAACTAATTAACTTCTAGAAAGCCTGGAAGCTAACAGAATTACAAATAACCTTTCAAGTGATTTTCAGTGAATGGCTAATTCCTATATAGACTGTTCCATAATAAATGATGGCAAGCTCTCAGTTTCACAAGGTTCACACAGCAATGGTGGCTGTCATGGGACTATATTAGAAAACCTTAGAAATATTCATGGGAATAAACTATTTTTATTAAAAGTTTTAAAGGAAATTTAAAGTGTGGCTGCTGGTAGAAGGCAGATGGTAGCTTTGTTTGTCAGTATCAGATTAAACACTGGGTTTCTTAAAATGTAGAATAATCACTGAACACATGGTGGATTGGTGGAAGAATCAGCCTCCGACCCTATAATGCAAAAAAAAAAAAATCTGTTTTGTCATATTGAAATTATATGTCAAGATCAAATATAACTGGATCTCTACTATGTATAAAATATGTATGTATATATGTGCTTATCTTAATGGTCAAGAATTACTGTATTAACAAACCTATAAGTAAAACATCATTCAATATTGTTCTTTTGAAAATGGATGAAATATTTAAACACTGAACCCACAGGAGAGGAAGCTTACAGATCAGAAATGTCATTCTCCACCAAGTGCTAGACTAATTTCCTTCTAGGTCATTCTCTCACTAGCTTTTCTGATGGGAATATAAAATTTTACAGCCACTCAAGAAACCAGTTTGGTAGTTTCTCAAAAAAAAATTAGGACTTTTGTAGTACTTTTCACTAGTGGAAAAAGGAAAAACAACAGAATGCCATTCAACTTCATAGACATAAATAAAGTGGATGGTACCCATATCATAGAATACTCTTTATCCATAAAAGGAATAAAGTAGTGATAAGACTCCAACTATAATGAGTCCCGAAAATGGTATGCTAAGTGCAAGAAGATGACCACAAAAATGACATAGTATCTAATTCCACTGAGATAGAAACAGGTTTGTGGTTGCCAGGGGCTGAGGATGGAGGCTTTGGATTCCCTTTTGGGGTGATAAAAATAGTTCTACAACATCATGAATGTGCTGAATGTTACTGAATTGTACATTTTTAAATGAATAAAATTGTAATTTTTACATTGTGCATATTTTATCTCAATAAAAGAAAAATTGTCTGAAGGTTATACCACTGGTCAAGTAGGGGAGACAGGCTTCTGATCCACATAGTCTGGCACCAAAGTCTGGGTACATTAACTCACTCTGTATTTCCTCTCATTTCCTGACTACCTTCTCATGATGCTCAATATTTAATAAAACCTCCAAGCTTTCTCCCTGCTATGTTGTCTCATCTCCAGCTCACTGTACAACATTTCACAAAAATATCTTGAAAATATTTTTGCTCAGTTGGAAATCTCAAATTGTGCATCTGACAATTCTCCTTTACTTCTTACCAATCCTTCTATGATAGCCAGAGCTCTTTAATTGTGTGGGACAGGAGCCCGTCTAGCTTAGATGAAAAGAGAAATTCCATGGAAGGCTCATAAAGTAGCAAATGGGTGGTGCTGGTGGTGGGTTCTGAAGTCAGGCATTTGACTGTGTGTAAGGCTCTCTATTCATTGCTCATTTGCTACTACATTTGCTGCTAATTCTGCGTTGGATTCATTCTCTGATATCTTTTCTTCCACTAGGCTCAAAACAGCTACCAGTACCTTCTGGAGTCATATTTCCACTTTGCCTTTGAGAGGAACTCAGTCTCCTCCCCTAGCTCCTTTTTGAAAACTTCTAGTAAGCTGAGGCTGGGAACATGGCTCATCAATTGAAGGTGTTTGCTTGCAAAGCCTGTTGGCCCAGGGTTCAATTTGCCAGCTACCACATGTTAGACAAAAAAGAAGCATCTGGTGTTTATAGCAGGAAAAGTCCCCAGTATACACACACACGCATGCATGCACCACAACACACCACACCACACCACACCACACCACACCACACCACACCACTCCACACTTGCAAACAAATCTATAAAAACTTAAAGAAGGCTGGAGAGATTGTTCAGTGGTTAAGGTGCTTTCTTTCAAAGTCTGAAGGCCTGGGTTCAATTCCTCAGTATCCATGTAAAAGCTAGATGCACAAGTTGATACATGCTTCTGGAGCTCATTTGTAGAGGCAAGAGGACCTGGTGCCATTCTCTCTCTCGTAAGGATTCTGAAAACTTAATTGGCTACATGTTCATCACTTGGTCCAATAACTGCATATTTGTGTATATGGGTGTACTAAAATTGGGGGTCCCAGTGGAGCCATATTCTAGGAGTGGGTATAGTTCACCGAGTAGGTTCTTCTTCTTAAAAGTATCCAGGAAAAGCAAAGGATTAAAAACTTACTACACCTAGTAAAATCGTAAGTCCGTAAGTCACACATTGTTCCTATAAATAACATCTTTGTGTACACATGACCTACCTTGGCACCCTTCGTTGTGATTTCCTCTTGGACTCCAAAGGATAAATCATTTGACTTAGCTAATTTGCATAGAACATAACCATTACTAAAAGGAGAATCAATTTCTTCAAACAGTATTTCTCTTAAAATGTCTTCCCTTCATCCTACTTTCTGAAATAAAGGAGCCCCCAATGTCCCCTTCATTTCTTAATCCTTTGTGATCAGACCTCCACAGACACTGAAACTACTCATGTGAGGCTTCTAAATGTCACCTGCCGGGGCCTCTCCTTAATCTTCATACTACAAAATATTTTTCTGCACAATCTCTTCTCTGTTAATATTCTGACCAATTTCTGACCCCTCTGACCACTTCTCAGCCCATGTTACTGGCTCCATTTTGGTGTTTGACTGAGACTCACTTATGTCCCACAGTTCCTTGCTTACCCTTCTCTTCCAGCTCTCTCCACTTTTCATGTCGTATCTACCCTCAATGCTTTGCCCATTGCCATGGGCATGTGGCTTCCCTGTCTATACTTACTATTCTAAACTGCCAACCACATTAACTTTCTGCAAATGCTACACCTTGCACATGTGTTACTGATATCAAATCTTATTTCTATGAAAAACTTCTAGCGGCTTCATACTACCATTTTCTTTTCCTGTTGAAATTTTATTGCACTTTCAAGGGCAAGCTGAGCATTACTTCCTCAGTCTAATGAATTAAGTTGTCACTTGAGATCTTACATTGTTTTAATTACACTGTTCATGGATTTTTTACTGTATCAAGTTGTGCCTGTATCTTCAATGGTTTGAGAACAACTTGGAGGCAAAGACCAGCCCGTTCATTCTTCCCCCTTCACCTGCTCACCCTGAGCATAAGATCTTACAGACAGGGGAGCAGTTAGAAATGGTTCTAATTCTGGCTTCTGAATTGAACTAGAACAGAGGGTTGGGCTTGCTGCATCAAATAGGTAGTTTTAAAACACATAAAAAGAAAGTGTTCCTTGACACAGTAGGGAGTAGACTTGTTACTCATTTAGGTAGAAGAATACAGAAGAAAAAGCCCATAGGATTTAACTAAATTTAATAAATTGAGAGTGAGGCATACATAGTGTGTTACCAGGGGAAAATGGGGACATGTCTTACCTTTCAATTTAGAGGCCATGGATCACAATGACCACAATTTCTCAGGACTGTCCTGGCTCACACAGGACATCTAGTCACCCAAAGACTTGGCAACCGTTCAATTATTGTGCTCAACTCAGATCACCAAGCTGGCTCATGCACACTTTCCACTTCGTTGCAGTCTCTGGAGACACACACGCTTGTCCACACCCAGAATGAATCCAAGCCGAGGTTCAGCACAATTAGTTATTTGTTTCCTGTAACATCTGAACCTTGTGAGATTCAGCCACCTCCTGGGAACCAGCCGTCTGCCAACGAGGCATGAATAAAACAGAGAAGGTTCCAGCTGGCATCACCTGCTGTGTTTTGCCTTATTTCTCTACACACATTTCTAGACTTCTGAAATCCAGGGGCCTCTCTCAAGAGGATGCATGCCACATGGGCTGGGCCTCTGAGACATGATTCTGCTTTTGAGTTTTTAAATTTTTAAGCCTTATACTAACTGAGGTATTAGACAATGGATCTGCCCTTCACCCCAGCCCATCAGATTTATGCCTGGTTCTGACCTCTGATCACACTGACTTTCAAGCGTTTTTAGATAGCCCCCTAGTGACTATGACTTTTTAGACTGGATATTGTGAATCTTCATATCCTAAACATAATTTGCTTACAAGTTCATCTCTTCAGGTTATCTGTACTCTTAGGATTTCTTTCTTCTCCTATAATATGAGTTCATTTTTACCATATGAGTGCCATTGGCGTGGTGTTGTGGTTTCACTGCTGGTCTTTCCTTTCTGATACCCTTCTGAGAGTGCATGGATGATCTCTTTTCATTTCCACTTTCAAGGTCTTGGTTCAGTCTCTTGGGACACCATGTTTCCTCCCTTAATGCCTGTCAAGATTATTGAGGTTAAGTGCCTGGATTCTGGGGTTAGATCACTTGGGCTTCCTTCGTAGATTTGGCACCACCTGGCTTGGTGGTTTCAGATGAGTCACATGTTCTCCTTCTATCATGGCTTCCTATCTAGAAGACTAAACTCATCTCCCAAGGTCCTTGGGATGGATAGGTGGGTTAATATGCAACAAGGTTAATATGCTTATACAGGTACAGGTACTCAAAAGTATTAGTCATATAAAAGTATATTATACTTATTACTATCCAAGAGACTTTTCACAAGGCCTTAGTTTAATTTTTGAATGAAAATAGGTTTATGTAAGATAGTCCTTTTACATATTGGCAAAAAAAAAAAACACACAAAAATTCAAGTGAACCTCTTATAGATAGGGTGCGTTTCAGAGGAATTCAGTGAACACAAGCTCTTCTAAGTGTAGGCAGTCCTCAGAGGTGTGACTGAAGAAGTAGATGAAGGGTCATTTTGGTAGGATCTTAAGCACACTGCAAAGGAGCTGGAAGTCATGATGCAGGCAGAGAAGAGTCCTTGAGAAACACTGAGAGACTGATCTGCACAAGATGCCTGGCTTATTTAAGAGAGTGTATGGCTTGTTTCCAATGCTGACCCTAGAGAGCCTGAGTTTTATCATTCATTAAACTTTCAGTGGTCATTTACTGCTAGTGCTGGATGCTTGCTGGTGTTGAGGGTGCACAGTGAGAATAAACAGTTTGTGTCTTAGCGGAGTTTGTGCTCTAGAGGGGAATTAAGGAGCTGTAACAGCACATAGTGAATGCTGCAGAGAGCATGGCGACAGCGACCTTGTTTACCCCACCCATTCCACTTCCTGGAGGAGTATGGGGTAGACGGGGTTGCTGTTAGGCCTATCTCCAGGCGTAGGATCTGATAAGAGAAAGCCTATTGTTTCTTATTGTTCAGAATATTGCAGTTTCTTGAGGAGTTCAGCTTTATCTGGGGGTGAAATTGTTCCTACACAGCCTCAACTAAGAATCACTGATTTGGGGCTGGAGAGATGGCTTAGCGGTTATGGCACTTGCTTGCGAAGCCTGAGAATGCTTGTTCAAATCTCCAGGCCCCACATTTAGTCAGACGCAAAAGTGGTGCAATGTTACACATATGTACAAGGGGGTCCATGAGCCTAGAGTTCGTTCACAGAGCCTGTAAAGGCCCTGGCAAGCCCATTCTCTCTCTGCCTCTTCCTCTGTCTGTGTTTCTCTCTCTCTCTCTCAAAAAAAAAAAAAAAAAAAAAAAAAAAGGAATCACTGATTTAATAAAGCTGGCTTAATCACTCTTGCAAGGATGTTTGGCTCACTAATTGTCCTGGACATTGCCAACACCAAAAATATGAGGACTATGGCAGTAGATCCCTGCCTCCAGGGTTAGTCTCTCCTTTATATGTTTTTGCCATGGCTTTAGCTAGTTTCTAAAATCAAGAGAGAAGCAGGTAGAAAGAACAAGCACACCAGGGCCTTTAGCACTACAAATGAACTCCAGACACATGTGCCACCTTGTGCATCTGGCTTATGTTGGTACTGGGGAATGGAACCTGAGGCCTTTGACTTTGCAGACAAGCATCTTAGACACTAAGCCATCTTTCCAGTCTCAGCCACATTATTCTTACAGGCAGCATTTTTATAAAAAAATTTATTGTGATTGTTTATTTCCTCAAGCTGTGAAATCTATGATATATTTATTATTTACCCTTCTTGATTTTAGAAACTAGTTTTGCTTTGCTTTATGCCTACATGTTTGGCATGATGTACCAAATCAATTCTCTCCTGAGGGTGGGCACTATAGCCCCATCTTTGAGAGTTTTATCAAAGGAGGAATTTCTGCAGTAGATCCCTGCCTCCAGGGTAAGTCTCTCCTTTATATGTTTTTGCCGTGGCTTTAGCTGCAATTAAATCAGGTTAAAGAAACATATGCAGCTAAGTATAAAGACTCTTGACTTGAGTTTTCTTTGGCTCATGTGTGTGTGCCCACGCAGAGCCCCATGTTGCAACCTGAGGTGGCTGAGCAAATGTCAGGTAGGTGTTTGGCTGTATTACTCTTCTGCCATGTTTATTTTTATTTTTTTTTTTTTTGAGCCAGAATCTCTTACAGATCCCAGAACATGACTTTGTTTTTCCTTGTGAGTTCTGGTAATTCTTGAGTCTTTGCTCCTCTCCTGTACTGGAGTTATAGATGTGTCTGTTTATGTGGGTCTTAATAATTAGAAAGATGGGCTGGAGAGATTGCTCAGTGGTTAAGGCACTTGCCTGCAAAACCTAACAACCTGACTCGATTCCCCAGCATCCACATAAAGCCAGAACCACAAAGTGGTCCCTGCACCTGGAGTTTGCAGTGGCTTAGAGGCCTTGGCTTGCTTCTCTCTCTCTCTCTCTCTCTTTGTGTGTCTCTCTGATTGCAAATAAATAAAAATATTTTAAAAAATTAAAAAAGAATTGGATATGTCTCTCAGGACTCCTCAGGTCCTTATGGTTGCCTGGGAAGTGTTTTTAACCATGGAGACATCTTTCCAGCTTGACTTTATTAATCTTTATGCAAGCTACCATTGTCTAACCTAATCTTTAATTGTCCGTTCTTCATTATACTCTAATAACATTCTTCACTTTCTCATGCCACCTTATGAAGGATTAACTCTCACTATTTGAACTTGTCCCTCAGCCTTTGCTATGAGTTACCTTGTCAGCACTTGCACATTCATAAAAGAACCAAGAGTCTCTCCCTAACAATTTACTTTTCTGAGGAAGACACAATTCTTCATGTAGATGTTCTGATTTTTTTCTTCAGTACTGACTTTTGTCAGTCTTGATAGAAGAAGATTACCAAGCCAGCTATGAACTTCATGACTGTCACATTTCAACCAGATGAAGGTTATGATTGGCTTTTTATGCCATTCCTCCTATTTCCATATGCCTGATATGGGGAGGCAAAGCAAGGGCTTTTGATTGAAGACCTAGCTTTACAATTTATTTTTGTCACTGATTAAGATCACAACCTCTCTGAAACTTACTTTTCTCACCTGCAAGAATCACAAGATGGGGTTGGAGAGATGGCTTAGTGGTTAAGCCTAAGGACCCAGGTTCAATTCTCCAGGTCCCACATAAGCCAGATGCCCAAGAAATCAGATGCACAAGGTGGTGTATGTGTCTGGAGTTTGTTTGCAGTGGCTAGAGGCCCTGGCACATCCATTCTCTCTCTCCCTCCCTCCATCTTTCTCTATCTGCCTTTTTCTCAAATAAATAAATATTATTTAAAAAAAGGAATCACAAGATGATTGTGATTGTGAAGTGAGGAATCTGAGCACCTAGCTACTTGTAATATCTGTGCAAAATGAGTACTCAGCAAATATTACTTCTCCATATTTTACCCCTCTCTCTTGAGGTTTATATTTGGGGTAAAATTAGTTGCTCCAAACATTAATTATTATAATTTAATCACTGTAACAGCTTGTAACATACTTAAAACCTTATTCTCAAAAGAATGATGCCTAATTTTTCTTGGGCTTAAATATAAAGTTCACTGCATTTATTAATTACAGCAGAATAGTGAGAAAGCTGGCAAAAATCAATTATTAGCAGTGATCTCTGATAAGACATGAAGGATTTGCAGGTTTCCAGACACTTGGAATGAACAAGTACTCCACATTTCTAAGGAAGGAAATATGTGTGTCATTCCCTTGCTCCTCTAAATGAGACTAGACAGATTGATATTAATCTCTGGGAAAAAATTATAACAATATAAAATACGCTTCTCTAAGTGTTAGCACTTAGGAAAGAAAGCAATGATTATTAGAAACTTGTGTTTTTGCTAGGACCGAGGCAATTCCTTCCTTCCCCTTTAAATGATTCTATATCTGGTGGATCACATTAGTACTGAAGACAGTGTATATTTTGACATAGCAAAGCAGCTAATAAAATTCTCCCAATTGCTAGATGTAGTGGCACACATATTTGAATCCCAGAACTCAGCAGAAATAGGAGGATCACTGTAAGTTTAAGGTCTGCCCCGAGACTACCCAGTGAGTTCTAGGTGAGCCTTCTAGAGAGAGACTCTGCCTCAAAAAGAAATTCTCCCAATAGCCTTTATGGAAAAATGTGATCTGGATTATTTCCTCTCCTTTCATTTTTACCTTTGCTCTAAAAAAATTTGGGAGGCTTCAATAATACATACACTAAAAATAGATAAACTTTAGGTGGCAACAGAACATGATGAAATTTAGATGAAAGAAAAAAAAAAGGCTGGGGAAATAACATGAAAACCTGAGTATGTAGATGGTCTATAAAGCATATGCCATGATGCTCTGTTATTCCCTCCTTTGTACACTTTCTAGAGGTAGCTTACAGATTTTCCTGTGGCTTCCTGACAGTCTTAGCAAAGAGGAAACATTATAAATAAAAGTGTCTACAAGAAACGAAAACAGTACCAAGAGCTGGGTTGGGTCCTCGTAAGGAGGACATATGTCACATAGTACACCATCTGCTCGGCATGTCCTTACGTGAAATAGAGTGGTGAGTTTCAAGTGTGCTTCCTATGAAGTACCTTCAGGGGGCTCATGCATTGAGGCACAAAGTAATTCTTGGGCCACTGTGAGATAGGACTCTTGAAAAAGCCATTAAGATATGCAACTCTCTGGCAGTCTGGGGAGATTTTTACCATTTGGCATTTGACACCTGGATGATGAAACTTCTCCCAAGGCCATCTATTGGAGGGTTGGTACACTGGCTACTCTATTCCATCCTGGGAGTAACATTACAGATGAAGCTGTTGAAAACTCTCCTCACAGTTTTTTGGGTAAAGAGAATTTGGGAGGGACTATAGATAATAACAGATGATGTTGATAGCTACCATATTGGCTTAAAGCTTACAAGATACAATTTACTTGCGATTGGTATATCACATAGAGCATTTAGGTCAAAGACCAATGCTAAAGTGACAAAGCCAGGGATACCTGAACAGCAAAGGAGGCTATCTGCAAAGGCTATCTGTTGGTCCCATGTCTTCAAATCCATATGGGGCAGTAGGGTGGCACAGCTTCCAGGTAAACTGAGGCTGCATCCTTAGTATTGTGTTAGACTGTGCACTGACCAGGTCACATCTGGAGCCTTGTGTTCTATTTTTATGGTCTTTGCCAAAAGAAATGATCATTCGTTTTCTGGGAAGCTGAAGGGAGTAAATTTAGCAAAAGTTGGAGAAACTGTAGATGTGTATCTTATGAGTCCTCCTGGGTTAATAAAGAAGGGAAGAAAGCTGAGTGTTTGTTTACATGGGGATATATTAAGGCAAAAAGGTATTTTATTAATAAGAGCTATGTGAAAAATCAAAATGGCTTTTCTTATGAGTAGTGAGTTTCAGAGCTGGCAGGAATGTAGATTGTTGGATACCTCAATGGAGATGAAATATTGTCCTAGGTGACCTCCAAGTTCCCTTGTAACTCTAAGATTTTATGATTCTTTACCTGAAATGGCAGAAATTTAAGAGTTAAAAATTCACAAGTTATTTAAGGAAGAAAATCAATGTAGTTTCAGACTATTGTTAGTGTCTCTCAGAAGATCTGCCCCCAAATGACTAAGTTAAAATAACACCAGCAGAAGATGATGAATCATGCTGCTATACCGAATGGTCCCTAATGTGCAAGGCCCAGATTACAGCTGCCACTCGGAGTTCCTGCGTTGGGAGGAGGAGTAAATTATGGGAGGTGAACAGCACTGTAATGCTCCCAATTGGTGGCTTGTATGTATGTGATTACCTAGTATTCCATACCAGCTGTTTTTTTTTTTCTAACATTAGTCATGCTGATTTAAAACAACCATCCTCTTTTCATTTATCTCAATAAAAACTGTTCTTTTTGGACGAGTAAGGGATCTCATGTAAAAGTGGGAGCTTTTCTTAGTTCTTTTGAGAACATGATTTGAGTGTGTGTGTGTGTGTGTGTGTGTGTGTGTGTACTTCACTGGGTCACTGGGAGTCTCAGGTGAAATCCTAATTCAGATTATATTCTCTTTTTATTTCTTCATGAAGTTACTGAGATTGGGTCATGTTAATGGTAGTGGAAAAGCCAGGCTCTTTCCCAGGGGCCAAAAGAGGCTTTAGTAGGTGACAAGATTTTGGAAGACTATGGAAGGTCCCTACCTACTGTTTGTTCTCAATTTCTTTCTTCATTCTTCTGGGGCTTTGATGTAGGAAAATCTTAAAAGTCTAAAACCTAATGCCCAAATAGAAACCAATGGAGTATCTAAGTGTCAGCAGCAATAAAAGCATCATGGAAAGACTGTCCACATAGCTTCTGTTAAAAGGGGGTGTGTATTTCACAGGCTGGTTTTTATTGTATCACATCAGGGGCAGCTGTGAGACTGGTAACACTGTTAAGGCCAGACCAGCCTGAGAAGCTTGCATAGCTATGGCTATGCAATTTCTTGGTGAGTCAAAATCTGCTGTTCTTTCCCAAGAAGTCCCCAGGACAGTTGGTCAAACCAAGATTGAAAACAAACCAAAACAAAACAAAAAACCGGTGGCTCCTTTAGAGCTAGAAAATTGATTTAACAAATCATGTTCCAAATCTCATGCCAGTTTCTCTGCTGAGAGACTAATGAGGAGTATGGTCAGTCATCTGTCTGGTCTATAGTGAATTCCATTGCTGATAAGACTTGAGAGCTGCTCCCTTCACATCCCTTCCTTGGAAGCTCTGCAGTTCAGTGTGTATACCAATTTGGCAGGTGTAATAGCTGTTATCTATTGAGGGCTGGAGAGATGGCTTGGCGGTTAAGGCCTAAGAACGCTGGTTCCAATCTCCAGCGGTTCCAATCTCCAGGTCCCACGTTTAGCCAGATGCAAAATGACGCAAGGGCTCAATGCCGCACTTGCCCACAAGGGGGCGCACGCATCTGGATTTTGTTCCCAGCAGCTGAGACTGCTGGCGCGCCCATCTCTGTCTCTTTCTCCCTCTCTGTCTATCTCTCTCTCTGTCTCTCTCCAAAAATAAATAAAATAATTGAAAAAAAAAAGAGAGAGACATTTTGATGGTTATAGCCATTTTTTTTTTTTTTTTTTTTTGGTTTTTCGAGGTAGGGTCTCATTCTGGTCCAGGCTGACCTGGAATTCACTATGTAGTTCTCAGGGTGGCCTTGAACTCATGGTGATCCTCCTACCTCTGCCTCCCAAGTGCTGGGATTAAAGGCGTGCGCCACGCCCGGCGGTTATAGCCATTCTTATTGGCCAAAGACTAGTGGGAGCATCTCTCTGGAGTCTATGACCATTGTCTCCATAGGATTCTGATTTGGTTCCCAGTACCAGCTATTAGTGGGCCTCTTACCCAGTCAGAGAACCATTGGTTATTCACATAGGCTGTTCCACTATTGCACAGCTGTGTTCATCTTGTCTGGCTGGTTGGTTTCATAGCCAGCAGGATCCCATGCTTATTCACAACATTGGAGTCCATTTTCTCCCAGCAGCTCATATAGCAATTTCCAGCACTATTGAGGGCTAACCATCGGGGGGCTGGCTTCCTTCTAAATTCTAGCATGATCTGTGCCATCAATGTCCTGTGTCAATAGCTTGTGGTGCCTTCAGCACTAGGGTCTTACCTTTTAGCTCTGGTGGGTAATGAAGTGCTTTGGCAGAAGCCTGCCTTGTTTTGGGGACTTCATAGGTATCTCTGACCCACAACTCACTGTGAGGCATAACCCATTTCTGGCACTGGGAATTATAAGCCACAGCCCATGGTTTTAGGATTAGGCTTCGTCCTACCCTCTCTGGGGCCCCTTTGCCCAGGGGATACCCCCTCACTCCTATTGAAGGCTATATCTCTGCTCAGATGATACCCCCTAATTCCTATTGAGAGCTATATCTTTTAGTTTGCTCCCCAGGAGAAAGGTTTATATGGTACTAATTTAGGTTGACTTTAGTTTTGTGGTAAATCTCCTCCCATCCTCACTTCTCCCTTCCCCCCAGATCCTGCCATCCCCTATTGTTTGTCCTTGGAGTTGTCGGTCAAATGTACCTGAAGCTCAAGCTGTTCCAAGTTAGGAACCACATATGAAGAACGACATGTGCTATTTGTCTTTCTGTGCCTGTATAACCTTGCTTAGTATTTTCCCAAGTTCATCCATTTCTCTGCAAATTTTATTATTTCATTTTTTCTTACCACTGAGTAGAATTCCATTGTGCATATGTACATATCTTCATTAACCATTCATCTGTTGATGGGCATCTGGGCTGATTCCAGTTCCTAGCTATTGTGAATAGAGCAGCCATAAACATGATTAGTTTGACTTCTTCCTTTCTCATTTGTATCCCTTTTATTTCTCTCTTTTGTCTTATTGCTTGAGCTAAGACTTCAAGTACTGTGTTGAAAAGCAGTGGCATGTCTCATGCCCAACCTTGATGGGAAAACTTCAAGTTTTTCCCCACTTAGAATGAAATAGGTCTTAGGGCTAGTGTACATAGCCCTTATTATTATTTTTTTCTCTTTTTAAAATTATTTTTATTGACAACTTCTTTAATTGTAGACAATATCCCATGTTATTTCCCTCCCTCCCCCCACTTTCCTCTTTGAAACTTCACTCTCCATCATATCCCCTCCCCCTCTCAATCAGTCTCCCTTTTCAGTTTGATGTCATGATCTTTTCCTCCTATTATGATGGTCTTGTGTAGGTAGTCTCAGGCACTGTGAGGTCATGGATATCCAGGCCATTTTGTGTCCGGAGGAGCACATTATAAGAAGTCCTACTCTTCCTTTGGCTCTTACATTCTTTCCGCCCCATTTTCCGCAATGGACCCTGAGCCTTGGAAGGTGTGTTTGAGACCTTTCAGTGCTGAGCACTCCTCTCTCACCTTTTCTCAGCACCGTGGTGCCTTCTGAGTCATCCCAAGGTTGTCACCATCTGAAAAGAGAAGCTTCTGTAACCAAAAGTGAGAGTAGCATTAATATATGGGTGTGGACATTAAGAGAAGTGCTTACTGGGCAGTTTGGTGAGCATAGTATATACATTTAGTGAGACACCAGCAGACATTACACCCTTAGGGCTCATGACTACCCCTGTCGTATGTTTGCAGTATCAGGGATGTGTTCCCTCCCATGGAGCGGGCCCCCAGTCCAATTAGAGAGCAGTTGGTTTCCCCCCATAACAGACATGCCACTATTGCACCCATTGGATCATTTGGCCTGGCTGGCCAAATTTAAAGCTTGCAGTGTTCACTGTTGAGTACCTTCACTGGTGTTTTCTCTCTCCCATTGAACTGCATGCAGTGTAGCTTTTTACAACTTTCCATCAGCTGGTCCTCATGGAGGAGGCTTTCAGCTCAGCTCCAGCAGGTTTTCTCAGTGAACTTGCCACCCAAGTATGTGGAGTCTTCAGCAATAGGGTCTTACCATCCATTCCTGGTGGGAAACCAAGGGCCTCGGCAATGACCTATAATGTTTTGGGGGTATCTGTGACCTCCCTGGCCAACAACTCACTGGAAGGTATCCCATCCTTAACACTGAAAATTTTCTAGTAACAATCTATGGCTTCTGAGTGTTCCGTTGTCCAGAAAAGTAGGTTTCCATATGACTTTTTTATATCCTCTTGGATTTTGATTAGCCCTCCCTCCACCGTTCCTTTAATCAATCTCTTCCCCTGACCTCACTTAGGCCTTTTCACCCCCATTAATCTGTTCTTCTACTTACATATATACAATACTATCTTATTAAGTCCCCCGCTCCCTCCCTTTCTATTCGCTTTATGTCCCCTTTATAGTTTACTGGCTTCTGCTACTGAGTTTTATTTTATTTATTTATTTTTTATTTTTATTTATTTATTTTTTTTTGGTTTTCCAAGGTAGGGTCTCACTCTGGTCCAGGCTGACCTGGAATTCACTATGTAGTCTCAGGCTATCCTCAAACTCTCCGCGATCCTCCTACTTCTGCCTCCTGAGTGCTGGGATTAAAGGCATGCGCCACCACGCCCGGCTCTGAGTTTTATTTTTGCTCACTTAGAAGTCCAATCATTTGCAGCTAGGATCCATATATGAGAGAGAACATGTGACGTTTGGCTTTCTGGGCCTGGGTTACCTCACTAAGTATAATCCTTTCTAGATTCATCCATTTTCTAGCAAATTTCAAACTTCATTTTTCTTTACCGCTGAGTAGAACTCCATTGTGTAAATGTGCCACATCTTCATTATCCACTCATCAGTTGAGGGACATCTAGGCTGGTTCCATTTCCTAGCTATTGTGACTAGAGTGACAATAAACATGAATGAGCAAGTGTCTCTAAGGTAGTGAGAAGAGTCCCTAGGATATATGCCTAGGAGTGGTATAACTGGGTCATATGGTAGATCTATATTTAGCTGTCTCAGGAACCTCCACACTGATTTCCACAATGGCTGGACCAGGTTGCATTCCACCAACAGTGTAGAAGTGTTCCTCTTTTTCCACATCCTCACCAGCATTTATAGTCATTTGTTTTCATGATGGTAGCCAATCTGACAGGAGTGAGATGGAATCTCAAGGTAGTTTTAATCTGCATTTCTCTGATGAGTAGGGATATGGAACTTTTTTTTAGATGTTTATATGCCATCTGTATTTCTTCTTCTGAGAACTCTGTATTTAGTTCCATAGCCCATTTTTTCATTGGATTTTTTGATTTCTTATTATTTAATTTTTTGAGTTCTTTGTGTTTCCTAGATATTAACCCTCTGTCAGATGTATAACTGGCAAAGATTTTCTCCCATTCTGTAGGTTGCCTCTTTGCTCTATTCACAGTGTCCTTAGCTGTACAAAACTTTTGTAATTTCATGAGGTCCCAGCAGTTGATCTGTGTTTTTATTTCCTGAGTGATTGGGGTTATATTAAGAAAGTCTTTGCCAAGACCAATATGTTGAAGGGTTTTCCCTACATTTTCCTCTAGCAGTTTCAGAGTTTCAGGTCTGATATTAAGGTGTTTGATCCATTTGAACTTGATTCTTGTGCATGGAGAGAGATAAGGATCTATTTTCATCCTTCTACAGATGCATATCCAGTTTTCCCAGCAGCATTTGCTGAAGAGGCTGTCTTTTCTCCAATGAGTGTTAATTGGCATTTTTGTCAAAGATCAGGTGCATAGCCCTTATTATTAACATATAACACTAGCAAAGTCTATGTACCATTTTATGAAAGTTGACCTCTATCTTATACTCAAAAGTTACATCGTTGGCCTAATCATAACCTTGTTATTGAATATTCTAATTACACATATGCATTTATTTTATTTTTTTGTTTTATTTTTATTTTTTCTATGTACAACTTCCATAATTATAGACCATAATCCATGGTAATTCCCTCCCTTCCTCTATTTTCCCCTTTGCAACTCCACTCTTCAACGTACCCCTTCCCCCACTCAATCAGTCTCTCTTTTATTTTGATGTCATCATCTTTTCATCCTATTATGATGGTCTTGTGTAGGTAGTGTCAGGCACTGAGAGGTCATAGATATGCAAGGCCATTTTGTGTCTGGAGGAGCACGTTGTAAGGAATCCTACCCTTCCTTTGACTTTTACTTTCTTTCTGCTACTTCTTCCACAATGGACCCTGAGCCTTGGAAGGTGTTATAGAGATGTTTCAGTGGGTATGAACATTAAGAGAAGTGTTTACTGGGAAGTTTGGTGAACATAGTATACATATTTAGCCAGACACCACTAGACATTACACCCCTTAGGGCTCATGACTTCCCTGTCATAGGTTTTCAGTATCAGGCATGTATTCCCTCCCATGGAGAAGGCCTCCATTTCAGTTAGAGAGGGTTTGGTTTCCCCATAGCAGACATGCCACTATTGCACCTGTTGGCTCATTTGGCCTGGCTGGTCAAATTTAAGGCTTGCATTGTTCACTGCTGAGTATCTCCATTGGTGATTTCTCTATCTCTCATTGAACTGCATGTAGCACAGCTTTTTCCAGGTTTCTGTCAGCTGGTCTACACAAAGGAGGTTTTCAGCTCAGCTCCAGCAAGATTTCTCAGTGACCTTGCAGCCCAAGTATGTGGAGTCTTCAGCAATAGGGTCTTACAATCTATTCCTGGTGGGAAGTGATGAGCCTCTGAAATATCCTGTAATGTTTTGGGGGAATAAGGGACCTCCCTGGCCAACAGCTCACTTGAAAGTATCCCATCCCTGGCACTGAAAATTTTCTAGTAACAATCTATGGCTTCTGGGTGTTCCATTGTTCAAAAATGTAGATTTCCATATGACTTATTCATACCCTCTTAGATTTTTATTATTCCTCCCCCCACCTTTCCTTTACTCAATCTCTTCCCCTGACCTCACTTAGGCTTTTCCACCCCCATTAATCTATTTTTCTACTTACATATATACAATACCATCCTATTAAGCCCCCCTTTCTATTGCCTTTATGTCCCTTTTCTAGCTTACTGGCCTCTGCTAC
Organism: Orientallactaga sibirica; assembly: GCA_036365145.1. Taxonomy (NCBI): domain Eukaryota; kingdom Metazoa; phylum Chordata; class Mammalia; order Rodentia; family Dipodidae; genus Orientallactaga; species Orientallactaga sibirica. Next base: position 13,899,548 of record JAEOAD010000001.1, read on the forward strand.
TGGATTTTATTCCAAGTCACATAGAAGTCCAATCATTTGTGGCTAGGATTCCATATGAGAGAGAACATATGATGTTTGGCTTTCTGGGTGTGGGTTATCTTACTAAGTATAATCCTTTCCAGATCCATCCATTTTTCTGCAAATTTCATAATTTCAGTTTTCTTTACTGCTATAAACTCCATTGTATAAATGTGCCACATCTTCGTTATCCAATCATCCATTGAGGGGCATCAAGACTGATTTTATTTCCTAGCTATTGTGAACAGAGCAGCAATAAACATGGTTGAGCAAGTATCTCTAAGGGAGTAAGTAGAGTCCTTAATATATGCCTAGGAGTGGTATAGCATGGTCATATGGTAAATCTACTTTTAGCTATCTCAGGAACCTCCACACTGATTTCCATAAAGGCTGTACCAGATTGCATTCCCACCAACATTGTAGAAGGGTTCCTTTTTCTCTGCATCCTCACCAGCATTTATTGTCATTTGTTTTCATGATGGTAGCCATTCTGACAGGAGTGAGATGGAATATCAAAGTAGCTTTAATTTGAATTTCCCTGATGGCTAGGGATGTAGAACTTTTTTTCAAAAAAGTATTTTATTTATTTATTTGTTTGTTTATTTATTTGACAGAGAAAGAGGGAAGGAAGGAGGGAGGGAGGGAAGGAGAGAGAGAGAGAGAGAGAGAGAGAATAGACATGCCAGGGTCTCCAGCCACTGCAAATGAACTCCAGAAGCATGTGCCCCCTTGCACATCTGGCTAAGATGGGTCCTGGGGAATTGAGCCTGGGTCCTTTGGCCTTGCAGGCAAACACCTTAACTGCTAAGCCATCCCTCCAGCCCTTTTTTTAAAAAAAATTATTGATTTATTTATTTAGGGATGTAGAACTTTTAAAAAGATGTTTATATGCCATCAGTATTTCTTCTTTTGAGAATGCTATATTTTGTTCCACAGCCCATTTTTTAATTGGGTTGTTTGATTTCTTATTTAGTTTTTTGGGTTCTTTGTATATCCTGGATATTAATCCTCTGTCAGATATATAGCTGGCAAAGATTTCCTCCCATTCTGTAAGTTGTCTCTTTGCTCTATTCACAGTGTCCTTTGCTGTACAAAAGCTTTGTAATTTCATGAAGTCCCAGCTAGTTAGTTAATTAATCAGTTAGTTAATCAGTGGGTTTTATTTCCTGAGCAACTGGAGTTATATTCAGAAAGTCCTTGCCAATACCAATATGTTGAAGGGTTTCCCCTACTTTTTCCTCTAGCAGTTTTGCAGAGTTTTGGGTCTGATATTAAGGTCTTTGATCCATTTGGACTTAAGTTTTGTTCATGGAGAGGGATAAGGATCTATTTTTATCCTTCTACAGATACATATCCAGTTTTCCCAGCACCATTTGCTTCTCTATAAAAAGGATCCTAAAATCTCTACCAGCAAACTGTTAGAGCTGATAAACACTTATATCAATGTAGCAGGATACAAAATAAACACACAGAAATCAGTAGCCTTCCTATATAATAACAAAAAGCATGCAAAGGATGAAATCAGAGAATCATTCCTATTCACAATTGCATCAAAGAAAAGTACCTTGGAATAAACCTAAGCAAGGAAGTGAAGGATCTCTACAATGAACACTTTAAAACACTCAAGACAGAAATTGCAGAAGACACTAAGAAATGGAAAGACACCCCTTGTTTTTGGATTGGAAGACTCAATATTGTGAAAATGGCAATCTTACCCCAAAGCCGTCTACACATTTAATGCAATCCTCATCAAAATTTCAATGGCATTCTTTACAGAAATAGAAAAAACAATCCTAAAATTCATTTGGAAGCACAAAACCCCTCAACTATCCAAAAAAATTTTGAGCAACAAAAATAAGGCTAGTGGTATCACCATACCTGATTTTAACCTATATTACAGAGCCATAGTAACAAACATAGCATGGTACTGACACAAAAACAGACATGTAGATCAATGGAACAGAATGGAGGACCCAGATGTAAGTCTGGATAGCTATAGCCACCTTCAACAAAAATGCCAAAATACTCATCGGAGAAAAGAGCCAATACATTTAATTTCTAGCAACATACAGTCACATTTTCATATTCTTATTAGTTATCAGTAGTGTACTTAGTCTTGTACATCATTATAGGTGGTTAGAATTCTTGAGGATTCCTCCAGAAGTTCTCTTATATATGTGAGGCTCATTGTGCATCCTTCAGACCCTTTTAAAATTTATTTTAATTTTACATTCATGTTGGTACCTCCTCCCTGACCCTGACTCCAAAACGACCCTCCTCTTTGGGGAATGTGGGTCGTGCATTATGGGGGTAGCCAACAGTTATGAGGGAGAGGCAAAGTCTCCGTGTATAATGACCTAACTTGTGGTTCTAACACTCTTTCCACCCTCCTCTTCTGCTAATTTCCCTGAGCCACTTTGGGTTCATTTTAGTTCTACTTCCGTGATGAGGTCTTGGGAGCCTCTGTGTCTCTGGATATCTGGCTTAGCAGGAGTTGAATGTTCTCTGTGTTTATCTCCTTAGCCTTGTTCTGGTGTTGGGTTCATCAAGAAAGCTGCACTCTTGCCCATTTCCCCCTTTATGGTTTCAGCTGGGGCCCTGGTGAGGTGTGATAGGCTGATCCTCCCTTCAGGTTTGTCATCCATCTGAAAAAGAGATAGAAGTTAGTACCAGATAGATGGAATGGCCATAGCTATTATAGAGAGAATTTTATATGCATAGGCCCTCTTCTAGTCCACATTTGGTGGGAACTTGATATTGGAGAATAGGCTCATTTTTTGTACATGGTTTTGACTTATTTCCCAGTTCCAGCTATGAGTTCCATTCCACTGAGTGGATCTATTAGCCAAATCAAGAGCAGTTGGTTACCCACCATGGCTGTGTGCCACTATTGCACTTGTTTGAAGATCACATCAAGTTGTTTACTGTTGAGTAGGTTAGACTGAGTTGTTTGGACAGATGTCGGTCATTTCCCCCAGTCGCTCGTGCAGCACCCTCTGGCACTACACAAGCTGTCTGAGGACTGACCCTCTTCTAGATTCCGACCAGGTCACTCCATGTTTCATCCTAACAGCATATGGTATCTTCTGCAGTAGCAGACCCTTCTTGATTCAGACAGTTTACCCCTGTTCTTACCTTTTCCAGGGAAAAATGTTTTGAATGCTGTCCTTGAACTAGTCTCTTTTTCTCACCCCACATCAAAACTGTTATCTTATCCGAAGCTTCATGTTCAAAATTTATGCAGCATCTGATTACCTTTGCCACAATAGACCTCTGGGTCCAAGTCACTGTCTTCTAAATTTTCCTAGTCTTCTAATTGGTTGCTTGCTCACACTTTTGCCCTCTACAAGTAATCCACCAAACACCCAAGCTATATGATGCTACTCTTTTTTTTCTTTTCTTCAGAGAGAGAGAGTGAGAATGAGAGCAAGAGCAAGAGACAGAGAAAGAGAATTAGCATGCCAGGGTCTCAGCCACTGCAATTGAAATTCAGATGCTTGTGCCACCTACTGGGCAAGTACAACTTTGTGCTTGCCTCACCTTTGTGAGTCTGGCTTACTTGGGATCTGGAGAGGGGTAGAACATGAGATCTTAGGCTTTGAAGGCAAGGGCCTTAACCACTAAGCAATCTCTCCATCCCTGATTCTACTCTTATTAACAGTAATTGGTTCCACCTCCCTTAGAGAAAAATACAAGCATTTCAATGATACATAGTCCTGTATGATCTGACTTCTAGTTAACTTTTTGACATTATTTTCTACTGCTTTTATCCCTATTCTGTTCCATCCACATTAGGCCCCATTGTCTGCCTAGAATGTGCCCAAATGCTTTCCTGTGAGGGCCACTGCCTGGATCCTTTTCTCCTGTTGCCCATTCCTTCCTTCCTTCAGGGCTTAGATCTAAAGCCCCACTTTTGTGTAGGACCTTCCTGATTGTGCTATTTAAGTCTCCATCTCCCTTCTCCCTTCATGTCACTTCTTATGCTTCTTCCTTCTATTCCTGTGTGTCACCACAGCACACATCACCATCGAACACACTTTGTTAGTTTTTATTGTCTGATTCCTTCAAAGAGAATAAAAGCTTCACGAGGACAAAGACTTTTCCTTTTATCCACTGATTCATCCCAAAAGTCAACTATGGTACCTGCTGTAAGAGAGATATTCAGTAAATGTGAATCTATGGATACTATGTCCAAAGACAGACTGAGGTGTTACCAATAGTGCTAAGATGATGGATGATGCTGAGAGTCACTCAGAAACTTTGACGAGCTCATTGAATGAATCATTGCTGTTGTATCATAAGATGCCCAGAGAAAACAAGGGAAAGGTAGGATGAGACCTCTGAGACTCAATTAACATGACAGATACTTTTTTCATTCTCTTCTGATTATGTTTGTCCCTGTCACTTGACATGGGATGTAGCTTGTTATAATGATGGAGAGAAAGGTGCTGAAACCAGGAGAGAGCTGTGAATTATTATAGTAGAGGACAGTTCAAACTACACCCCTTAGAACTAGGTGGGAAGCAAGTACTTATGGAGGAATACATAATCTTATTTAAATCCCTTAACCATCTGTGTATCCTGCCAGTTTCTATTGTATTTACATTGCCCATTACTTATAGTCTGTTATGGAGAGTTTCTGATTCAGATAGGAAATACAAATTGATTAGGGAACTATTCACCATCTAATGCATCTGAAAAGATTATAAAAATCATAAACATAGTACTCTGTTTAGTTATAGGAAAAATGTTCATGTTTTCTATCACACATCTGTAAGGTAATCTGCATATATATTGAGTGATTGCTTCTGGCTGTTGGACTATGTTTTTATTCATTTTCATTTTGCTTATCTATGCACCTAATTTATACTTTTATATTATGAATATGAACTATGCTTTAAATGAAAATAAACCATTGACATGACTTTGGAGTTATTGGGCTGTCAGTTAATGGTCATGGGGTCTCAATGTTAGACAATTGGGTTGTAAGGCCTCTCAAAGTACTTGGCAAGTGGCTTTCTACTTATACATCTCCAATGGAGGATCACACACTGCCTTCTGAGGCAGCCCTTCCCATGTCTGCTTAAGACTTCTTCTTACTAGAAAGCCTAGCCACTGGAATTATAAACTCTGGAGTTTTAGAATAGCTTTCTAGATGTTGTTCCTACTTCATTCTTGCTCTACTATATACTGTTTTTTAATCAATATGGTCTTTCAAGAACTTGTAATGTCATGGCACTTTTCTTCTAAAAACAAATTCCATGTTCCCTCAGTGAAAATTCAAGAAGTTTCCACAACTCTCAATTTTCTCTTTGACATGAAAAAAAAATCCATTAATGATTGATACTATTTTTGAGAGATAATACCTTTCAGGGGACTTTACTGTGCACATCATGTTCTTTTTCTTTTCTTTTCTTTTCTTTTTTCTTTTCTTTTCTTTGCTTTTTTTCTTTTCTTTTCTTTTTTTTTTTTTGAGGTAGGGTCTCACTCTAGTCCAGGCTGACCTGAAATTCCCTAGGTAGTCTCAGGATGGCCTTGAACTCATGGTGATCCTCCCACCTCTGCCTCCCAAGTGCTGGGATTAAAAGTATGCACCACCATGCCCGGCTATATCATGTTCTTTTTAACTCTCTCTCTCTTTTTTTACATTTGAGATGAATATAGTAGTCCTTGGGACTACTATCCATCATAAACCTTGTTTTGGAAACTTATTTTGATGAAAATTATCCTGTTTTGATGATTTGTATGGAGCACAAAGAAAGAAAGAGCATATATTAGTTTCTGATTTATATGTCAATCATGCCTATGACACTTTCTACATCTGAAACATATATATGTACACATACCCAAGCATATATTTGTGCAAATATTTAATTTCAGTCTATTGTGAGTGAAAATGTGGAGGGTGTATAAAGTAAGAAGATGTGAGCTGGAAAGTGTAGATAAGAAGGGACTTGGTGGGAATGTAAATTAGCATAGACATTATGGAGCACAGTATGGAGGATACTCAAAAAACTAAAAATAGATGAGCCATATGATTCAGCTATCCCACTTCTGGGTACACAGCCAAAGAAAATGAAATCATTACATCAAAGACATACCTGCACTCCTGTGTTTATTGCAGCTCTATTCACAGTGGCCTAGAAATGGAATCAACTTAGGTGCCCAACAGTAGATGAATGGATAAGAATCTGTATTGTATATAAACAATAGACATAAAAAGAATGGAATCTTATCATTTCCAGCAAAATGAATGGAACTGGTGGATATTGTGCTAAGTGAAATAAACCAGGCACAGAAAGACAGATACCACATGTTCTTTCTTGTGTGGAGAACCTAAATTAATCCAGATGAAAATAAAATAATGATTATTAGAGGCTAGGAAGAAAGGGTGAGGGTTATGCCTCGGTGTTCTTATCCTAAAAAGAGGTTGTATTCTAGGTATCAAAACATTGTTCAACAGAACATTCTATAGCATAGCAGGAGGACCAAAATAACCTATTACATATGTTATAAGGAACTAGAAGACAGGAAAGCTAGAAGTCTCAACAATGAAGACAATTTAAGGTGGATACACTGATTACCCTGATTTGACCAATACCCATTGTATTTGTGCTCTGAAATATCAGTGTGCAAATAAAACCCAAATCTCCAATTGCAATTTTCCATACTTCCTTAATTAAGTCAACTTTACTTACTGAAATATTTCTTAAAGATTTGGGCTGGGCATGATGGCACACATCTTTAATCCCAGAACTTGGGAGGCAGAGGTAGGAGTATCGCTGTGAGTTCGAGGCCAACCTGAGACTACATAGTGAATTCCAGGTCAGCCTGGGCCAGAGCGAGACCATACCTCAAAAAACCAATAAATAAATAAATAAATTAATTAATTAATTAATGCCAGAGACTGAACTTTAGGGGGAAAGTCAAGGCTCTCTTGGTTATTTTGTAAATATAGTATGTTTTTATTAAGATTGTCATTTGTGGAAGAAACACTATGGCAGCCACTGTTGTTAAAGATTAAAATCAAAGTATGGAAGAAAGCTTGAAGATACAGACTTCTTTCTCTCATACTGTGCAGTGAGGGTTACCCTGAAACATCCTAAGATGAGACACAATGTACAGTAAAATGAAGCATAGACACAGGGCCTCAGAGGGTAAGTGATTCATAGAGTGATGAGTGTGCATTGATGTTGATATGCCATTCAAAAAACATTTGTATGAGTATCTTATTATTATTTTTTTTTTGGTGACCTTGAACTCAGAGTGATCCTCCTACCTGGCTCTCAAGTGCTGGGTTTAAAAGGCATGCGCCACCATGCCCAGATTTTATTTGAATATCTTGTTATGGCTTAGATCTGAAATGCTCCCCCAAAGCTCATGTGTTAAAGGTTTAGTTCTCAATACAGCAAGGTTGGAGGTAGGGCTTTGAGGTAAACTGATTGGATTATAAAGTATCTGATCTGGTCTATGTATTAATATGTTGCTATGTTCATAATTTAATGGGATATTAAGAGATAATGGAAACTTTAGGGGATATGGCATAAGTAAAGAAGGCAAGTCACTGGGAGAGTTGCTTTAAATGTTTTCTCACTCTGTCTCCCATGGCCACATGAGGTAAGTATCTTTGCTCTGCCATATGCTCCTAGCCTTGATGTTCTGTGACACAACCATCCCAGAAATGCCAGAGCCAAGTGACCATGAACTTATTGAACCCTCTAGGCTGAACAAAAATAAAACTTTCCTTCTTTTAAATTGTAGTGAAGTATCCCCCATAGGCTCATTTGCTTTGTGCACTTTGTCCCCAGCTGGTGACTATTTGAGAAAGTTGTGGAGCTTTTGGGTTGTGGCCTCTTCCTGGAGGTGGTGTGTCACTGAGGGTAGACCTTGAGGTTTATTAGTCACTCAGATCACTCCCTTCTCTGTGCTGTGACAAGATGTGATGCCCTGACTGCTTGCTCTGCCAATCTTTCCCCGCCCTTGACGTAGTAAACCGAAACAAAACTTTCCTCCCATGAGCTGCTTCTGCATAGGTCTTTTTTTTTTTTTTTTTTTGAGAGAGAGACAAAGAGAGAGGAGGAGGAAGACAGATAGAGATGGGCACTCCAGCAACCTCTCAGCTGCTGCAAATGAAATCCAGATGTGTTCGCTCCCTTGTGGTCAAGTGCGGCATTGCACCCTTGCGTCACTTTGCATCTGGCTAAATGTGGGACCTAGAGATTGGAACCAGAGTTCTTAGGCTTAGGAGGCAGGCACCTTAACCGCTAAGCCATCTCACCAGCCATGCATAGGTCTTTTGTACCAGAAATGAGAAAGTAACTGCTACATAAGCTATCTCAGATATTTTGTAACAGTGATGGTAAAATAACACATAAATGATGGTGATGAGATCTATGGAAAAATACAAAAAGGGGCTGTAGAGGTGGCTTAGCGGCTAAGGTGTTTGCCTGTAAAGCTAAAGGACCTCGGTTTGATTCCCCAGGATGCACGTAATCCAGATGTACAAGGTGGCACATGTGTCTGAAGTTCATTTGCAGTGTCTGGAGGCCCTGGTGTGCCCAATCTCTCTCTGTCTCTCCCTCTTTTTCTCTCTATCTCAAACAAATAAAAATATTTTCAAAAAAGGGAAATATACAAAAAGACTAAAGCATTGACCTTACCATTAGTATCTGTGGTTCAATAGAATTTTAAATTAAATAACTATAGGAGGTTCAAAGACTTAGGCAAATGCTAATGACATTGTTAAACACAAAAATTGGCATACAAAATTACATAGTCAGTATGAATTCAAGTATGCAAAAAGTTCTCAGAAGATTAGGGAAAATAAGTAGAAATGTTAAAAAAAAATGTCAATCATGTCAGGGTAGAATTATAGTGATTTCCCCTTAATTCTTTCTGATTTTATATACTTACTAGTTTTTAATAATAAATTTTATCATCATTCTTACACTCATTAGAAATGAGTGAATTTTGCTCTTTATTGACATCCTCCTCTTTCAGGTTAGAGACATTATCTAAAATCTTGAGGTCATTTCTTTGACCTAATTTTTATTGAGCATTGTGTTAGTCAACTTTCTATTACTGTAGAAAAATATCTGAGATAATTAACTGATAAGAGAAAATGTTTATGAATAAAGAGGGACTGTTAGGAAAGAATACAGAAGTCCTGGGGCAGAGAGGAGAGAGGTGTGAGGGGCGCAAGGGAAGTGGAAGTGATCAAAGCACGATATATGCAGGTATGGAAGAGTCATAGGCCCAGTAATTTTTATAATTATACATAGTAGTTATAGAATTTCTAATTATAACAAAATTGATTGACAACAAAAAAAGAAAAAGGGAAAAGTTTTATTCAGCTCATGATTTTGTAGGCTCCAGATCAAGACTGAATTGACCCAAGGGCCCAAGTGCTTTGGACCTCAGATGCAGCCACACATCATGCATGGGGAGCATGGTGGGAAACTACTCACATCGTGGGAAAAAAAAAAGACAGAAGAGACTGGAGTACCACAGTCCTCTTGGGGGATACAGCTCTAATGACCTAAGTACCACCTACCAGAGCTTGCCTCCAATACTGTCACCTGGGGACCAAACTATTACTCAGCCAGTTTAACATCCAAACTATAGTGACGGTTATGTATTTGATCATTCACTCTTTTTTTTTACAGGTTTTTAAATTTAATTAATTATGACATACATAGTATGGATACATCATGAGTTCCCTCATCCCTGCCCTTTTCTGGTGGCCCTCCTCAGTGGGTTTGCAGGTATTCCCCTTGGGGTTGTGGGTTATGTTTTGTGGGAGCAGCAGTCAGTTGTTCAGGGAAGGCAATGCCTCTGTGCATGATGTTCCCGCCTGTGGCTCTTACAGTCTTTCTGCCCCCTCTTACTCAGAATTCCCTGAGCCATGTTGGGTATGATGGGATCTTAGGAGCCTTTGGATCTTTGCTTTGATAGGTGTCGAGTATCCTCCGCTTCTGTCTCCTTCACCCTGGCACTGATTGTCAGGCTCACCATGGAAGCAGCACTCTTGCTCATCTCTGGCTTTCCTCTGTGGTTTCATCTGGGGCTTGGCTGAAGTGTGAGGGGTGGTTTATCTCCCCTCTCACTACCTTCTGAAAAAGAAAAGCAGATTTTCCAATGGAGAGTGAAGTCAGCACAGGTTAGATGGGATAAGCCTTGTTAATTTAGGGAGAATTTGATGGTTGTGGCCCCTCTTTTAGCCAAAGACTAGTGGGAGCTTGGCATTGGAGAACATAATCTTTGTCTCTATGCGATTCTGACCTGCTTACACTTCCAGATATGGATTCCTTTCCACTGAGTGGGTCTCTTAGCCAATCAGAAAGCTGTTAGTTACCCACCAAGGCTATGTACCACTATTGCACTTCATTCTTTGTATCTTTTTTACTTCTATGGATTTGTACTTCTCAAGCTCTTTACATCTTCATTTCACTTATTCTCTCTCTCATCCCTAACTGTGATCCAAAGGCTCCTTCCTAACCTCTATCTTTCTCAGTTTTACTCTGCAAATAGGCTAAGGGGTGAGTGACCTTGACAGTGTATCCAGCTCCTGAATCATGACACTCTAGGAGATATTTAAAGACAATAGGCTCCTTTATGGCATGTGTGCTTGGCTCTTCCATACCAGAGCATTTTCCAAGGCAGCATAAGTAAAGCAGTGGAGCACAGTGATGAGGTGGAGCAATGCTTGATGGCACCTCGGCGGCTCTACTTCTTTATGTGGGAAACCACACTTGGGGTTGCCATGAAACCTGAGAGCTAAGATAGGTAAAGGGCTGAGCATGGTGCCCACCAAGAACAGCTACTCCTGGAATGTTGTTTCCTTTCCTTTCCATTTGTTCCATTCCTACCATCTGCCTGAATAGAAGAATGATGATTTTCAGGTCATATCATTTGCAATTCTTATTACATACATCTATTAAAGATCCATTTAATATATTTTGGTTGCCATCAAAGCAAAAGGTTGCCATCAGAATGTCTATTTATGCAAACAGAATGGAGTACTGTATTGATCCACCAATTAGTAGTGTTCTACTATTTTGATGTAGTCTCAGAGATTCTTCTACAATTAGCAGAATGTCAGTGAATATGCAATGATATAAAGATATTGTGTGTGATTATAACTATCAAAAAGGTTTAGTGAACATACTTGGCCTCACTTTTATAATTTTCCTAGTATCTTTTTCAAGCTGTTTATCTACCAGTGATGGAGTTTAAGGATAGTGGAGTTCTGGACACTTGCTGATCAAACATTTTATTTTAGAGTATTAGAAACTAGTTATGACTTATCTTTTCAAAGGACACTCTTCGTTTTCTAAAGAATATTTTTATTTGTTTATGAGAGTAAGAAAGAGGAGAGAGGGAATGAGAATGGATGCTGCAGGGCCTTTGCCACTGCAAAGGAAACTCCAGATGTATGCACCACCTTGTGCAGCTGGCTTTATATGGGTACTGGGGAATTGAATCTGTGCTGGAAGGCTTTATAAGCAAGTATCTTTAATCACTGAGCAATCTCCCTAGATCTTCTTTTCATTTTAAAATATTTATTTAGTGTGTGTGTGTGCATGCTCTTGCTCGAATCTCTTGCTGATGCAAGTAAATGCCCATCTGGGTTTATGTAGATGGCTGGGGAATTGAACTCTGGCCCGTAGGCTTTGCAAGTAAGTGCCTTTAACCACTGAACTATTTCCCCAACCCCTACTTTCTGACCCTTGATATTAAAGTGAAAGTGGGGAGTGTTTTAGATTTATTTTTTTATTATATTTTTTTAATTTTTTATTTTTTAGAGAGACACACAGAGAGAGACAGACAGAGAGAGAAGGAGAGAGAGACAGATAGGGAATGGGCGCGCCAGCAGTCTCTCAGCTGCTGTGAACGAAATGCAGATGTGTGCACCCCCTTGTGGTCAAGTGCGGCATTGTGCCCTTGCATCACTTTGCATCTGGCTAAATGTGGGAGATTGGAACTGGTGTTCTTAGGCTTAGGAGGCAGGCGCCTTAACTGCTAAGCCATCTCTCCAGGCCTAGATTTATTTTTATAGTCACGCTTTTTGTTGTTGTTGTTATTGTTTGTTTGTTTTTAAAGGTAGGGTCTCACTCTATCTCAGGCTGACCTAGAATTCACTATGTCATCTCAGGGTGGCCTCAAACTCACGGAGATCCTTCTACCTCTGCCTCCCGAGTGCTGGGATTGAAGGTGTGCTCCACCACGCCCACTTTATAGTCACCCTTTATAAGAATTGAACTTAGAATTAGTTCTTACTAGTTAGCAGTGTGAAGGTTAAATCAGTTAACATCCACAGAATCACTTGAAAAAAAAAAAACCGAAGAATGTAAGCCATTATTGTTTTCTAAGCTAACATACAAATCAGCCAGAAATGTCCATCTTCAGTCTTTCTTGAGGTATTTAAATATTTATTTTGTTTTCCTCTATGTTTGCCCTTTCAGTTATAGCAACAAAAGAAAAAGATAACAATCTTAAAATAGTAGCTGATCAAGAGCCTCAGCCTTGTCTTTTGTCAGCTAGTGCATCACTCACAGTAGATGTGAAATCATGTTTATTGAATGAGGGAGGGATGGAACAGATATAGCACTTCCTTGTGATAAAGGGATACTTATGATGGCTTGTTAAAACAGAAACCACCAAAACTCACTGACCAGTCTGCATAGGATCTGTGGAACTATGATCAACAGTGGCTGGAACTCACCTATCCGTGTGTACAATAAATGCTAGTAGGTATCAGGTTAGCTTCTATTACTTCCAACTAATCTGCATTTTGATGAATAAGATTTACATTTATAGAATAGTATGCTATTTAGCTTTCATTTTAATATCTTACATTATAAGGATCCATAATGTCCCTATATTACAGATGAGGCCAGTTAAAAAAATGTAAGGAAATTCTGTAGCTTCAGGTACCATAGATGGGAAGAAAGAGAATCTTGCTGTGAACTCAGGTCCTTGGGGCAGAAGTCCAGGGCTCAGAGACCAAAGACTCCTCTGACATGTCTGCTAACATGAGACCTAAATGCTCCACCTCTCAGTTTCCCCTGGAGCCTAGCATGAGACTTGAAGGCAGTTTGGTTTTGGAGGTGTGGAGGGGGAAGCTGGCTATCCTACAACTGCTTGCTGAGCCATCTGCTCTCTCTTCCTCTTCAGAAATGATGCATTTGTTACTGTGGGCTGCTTTTGCCGAATACTTGGATTATGTCACTTTCTCTGTATGTCACATGTAGGGCATTTGGTGACATACACCACAACCTACATTGGTTTCCCTACGTAACACAATAGCTAGAGGCACATTTACTTTCATTTCAATGCCTGAGAAATTTTAATATCATGTAGACAAGAGTCACATGTCTACACAATAGAAGCCTCCAGAGTTTTGAGTTCCCTTTTTATATAATGATCCTGGGAATCAGGGAGGGAACCATCATGTACACACACGTGCATACACATATGTGCATTCAGCATGGGAGCTGATTGATGAAGTAGGACCCTGATCCTTCAGGTTACTCAGTTTTGTACCAGTAGCAACAAATGTATATGGGCTTGTCTGTCTGTTACAGCTTAGCATCCATACCTGTTTGCATTTAGTAATATTTATTAACAATTATCCTGAAATAATTTACAAGTGAACCAATAGTCGGAAGGCAACTTACTTCTTTTTTAGCTAGTTAAAACTGATGGCTACCCCCATAAGGCAAGACCCACATTACCCATGGAGGGAGGACAGGGAGAAGGCTAACGATAGTGCCATCATGGCTGTATATACACTACATACATAACTAATAAAAAAAAAAGTATAAGTAAGATTAGAAAAAGTGACAGAAAGAATTTGGGCAACACTTCCCCCTGGAGGTGAATAATGCTGCTCACTGAAGGTTAGGTTGTTGCCGAACAACCCCAGTACAGTGGTGAGTTACCTCCTAGCTGGTTGTTGGTCAGGCCCCTGAGGTTCTCAAAACATTACAGACTATTTCCAAGGCTCTTAGTTGCCCACTAAAATTAGGTGGCAAGTCCCCAGTGCTGAATATATCATATGTGTTGGTAGCCGGGCACTGAGAACTCAAACTGGAACTGAGCTGGAAGCCTCTCTGACGGCTAGCTGTCACCATGGGGAAAAGTGCTTTGCAGGCTGCTGGGGGAGAAAAGTCATCAACTGTCTTATCCAATGGTGGATCCTCTCTGCTTGATGCACAACGACACAACCAACCAGGCAAGATATACCTACCAGAGCAATGGTAGCATGATTATTATGGGGATAATCAACTGCTCTTTTGATTGGGTTTAAGGCCCACTCCACAGAAGGCAATTCATGCCTTGTACTAAAGAAAACTAGTCACAAGCTTATAACTTACAAAGTCATAGACCCTAAGGAGGAGGGAAGGTGCTACTGTTGCTTCAGTAAATAGATATATTGTGCTCATCAAATTGTCCCCTAAAATTTTATATTATGTTTGTGCCCGTTTTTGCTTAGAGAAGCTTCTTTTTGCAGAGGGCACCGGGTTATAGGGAGACTCAAAAATTGCCAAAGTGCTGAGGCATCTCCATCATGCGCTCCAAGGCTTGGGAAGCACTGTGGAAGAAGGGGTCAGAAAGAATGTAAGAACCAGAGGGTGGGGAACAGTCCTTTGGGACACTAGCCTCTGGAAAGGAAGTGACCTTGTAATGCCTATCAGGTGTCATTGACTCCACAAGACTTGCAAAATATTGAGCCAATCAACATTTCAACCTGGATGCAGGAGTGCAAAAAATAATATGAAATAGAAGAGAGATTAGTTGGAAAGGTTAGTGGAATGGTGGCGGTGGGGGCAGTAGGACAAAAGAGGGTAATGGGAGGGGTTTGAAAACAAATTATAGTATGTTCATGTATAAAATTTCTTAAGAAAAAAGTTAAAGAAATGACCCATTTGAAGGCTTTTGAAAAAAAAAAAAACAAGAACAGCCAAATTCAAAAAGTACCTGATGGAAAGAAATAAGATCAGGGCACAAATCAATGAATTAGAAATGAAGATATAATTAAAAATTGATGAAATAAAGAGATGGTTCTGGGCTGGGGGCATAGCTAAGTGGTTAAGGCCCTTGCCTGCAAAGCCTGATGACCCAGGTTCAGTTCCCCAGTACCCACATAAAGCCAGATGCACTATATGGCACATGTGCTTGTTGCAGTGGCTAGAGGCCTTGGTGTGCCCATTTTCTCTCCCTCTTTCTTTCCCTCTGCCTCTTTCTCTCTCCAATAGATAAATAAATAAACTATTTAAAAAGTAGATGGTTTTATGAAAATATAAATGATATTGGTAAACTCCTAGCCAAATTAACAAAAAGAGAGAAAGGATCCTAATCAACAAGATTAGAAATGAAAAATGAGCTATTACAGCAGACATCAATAAAATTGAGAGAATCATAAGGGCAAATTTTTAAAAACCTAATTACATCAAAATTTGGAAGGAATGGATAATTTTTTTTTTTTTTTTTTGGTTTTTTGAGGTAGGGTTTCACTCTGGTACAGGCTGACCTGGAATTAACTATGTAGTCTCAGGGTGGCCTCGAACTCTCAGCGATCCTCCTACCTCTGCCTCCCGAGTGCTGGGATTAAAGGCGTGCGCCACCACGCCTGGCTCGGAATGGATAATTTTTTAAAATTAAGAACATACTTTGTATGGATACATCATGTGTTGGTACCATCTTTTCCCTCCTCCTTGCCCCCATTCTGCGGGGAGACCTCCTCAGTGGGGTGGCTGGTATTTCCCCTAGGGTTGTGGGTTATGTGTTGTGGGAGCAGAGGTCAATTATTGGGGAAGGGCAATGCCTCTGGGCGTGACGTCTCAACCTGTGGCTCTTACAATTTTTCCACCCCTTCCCTGAGCCTAAGTGGGTATGTTTGAAGTCTATTCCAGTGATGAGATCTTAGGAGCCTCTGGATTTCTGCTTAGGTATGTGTTGAGTATCTTCAGCATCTGTCTCCTTCATCCTGGTGCTGATTGTCAGGCTCACAGTGGACGAAGCACTTTTTCTCTTCTCCCAATTCTTCTGTGGTTTCACCTGGGCCTTGGCTTAGATGTGAGGGGAGGTTTATCTCCTCAGGTCTTGCCATCTTCTGAAAAAGAAAAAGAATAGATCCTCCAATGGGGAGAGAAGTCAGCATTGGTTAAATTGGATATTTGTTATTAATTTAGAGAGATTTTGATGGATGTAGCCCCTCTTTTAGCCAAAGACTAATGGGAGCTTGACAGTAGAGAGCATAATTCAGACCTGGTTCCCACTTCCAGATATGGGTTCTTTTCCACTGAGTGGATCTCTTAGCCAATCAGAATGCCAAGGCTGTGTGCCACCATTACACTGGTGTGAACTTCTTGTCAGGCTGGTTGTTTCTGAGTATCTTAGACCCCTGCTTGTCCACATATTTATTGATTACTTTCTCCCAACAGCTCCTGTAGTGCTTTCCAGCACTAGATGGGCTTACTGTCTGGGGACTCTCTTCCAGATCCCAGCTAGGTCTCTCCATGTTCAGTGTCAGCAGTATATTGTGTCTTTAGCAATAGGGTCTTACATTTTACCTCAGGTGGGTAATCAAGTGGTCTGGCAGAGCCTGATTTGTTTTGGGGACCTCATAGGTCTCTCCAATCAACAGATCAATGTGGGTAGCTGGTACTGGGAGTTACAGGTCAGAGCCAAAAAAATTTTAAGGTTAGGCTTCATCCCACCCTCTCCAGGGCCCATCTATTTGGGTATTCCCCTTTATTCCTCTTGAGAATTGTATCTTTTATTCTACCTTCAAAAAGAAAAGTTTTTATGGTACCAATTCATTTAAGATTGTTTGTTTATTTCCTCCCAACCTTCCCTTTCCCTCCCCCCAAGCCCTTTAGTCTTTATTGTCTGGGACTCAAGTTGCCTGTCCAGTATGCCAGCAACTCCAGCTGATCCAGGTTAGGAACCACAGATGGGTGAGAACATGTGGCATTTGTCTTTCTGTGATTGTGTGTGTTCACTGAGTATGATCTAAGCCCATCCATTTTCCTACAAATTTCATTGTATCATTTTTTTCTTACTGCTGAGTAGAATTCCATTGTGTATATGTACCACAATTTCATTATCCATTTATACAATGATGGACAACGGGGTTGATTCTAGTTTTTGGCTATTATGAATTGAGCAGCTATAAGCATGTTTGAACAAATATCTCTGTAGTGAAGTGTGGAGCATTTAGGGTAAATGCCCAGTAAGGGAATAACTGCATCTGTTGGTAGTTCTCTATTGATTTCCATAGTGGTTGTACAAGTGTATTTTCCCACCAACAGTGAATGAGAGTTCTTCTTTCCCCACATCCTCACCAACATTTGTTATTGTTTCATTTTTTAATAATTGCCATCCTTATTGGAGTATAATGGAATCTCATGGTTGTTTTAATTTGCATTTCCCTGATGGTTAGGGATGTTGAACATTTTCTTAAGGGTGTGTTAGCCATTTGTATCTCTTCCTCTGAGAACTTCCTATTCAATTCTCTACCCCATTTTTTGAGTGGGTTGTTTCATATTTTTTATTGTTTACTTCTTTGAGTTCTTTGTATATTCTAGATATTAGGCCTTTGTTGGTGAAAAATTTCTCACATACTGTGGATAATCTATGTGCTCTACTTATGGTATGTTTTTCTGTGCAAAAGCTTCTTAGCTTCATGGGATTCCATTGGTTGAGTGATTGTTTAATTTCCTGGGCTACTGGAGTATTATCCAATTTGTCCATCACCATCTGTTGAAGATGCTGTTTTTTTCTCCATTCTACATTATTGGCACCTTTGTCAAAGATCAAGTAGCTGTAGGGCATGGACTGCAGTTCTGTTCCTTTGGTCTATATGTCTTTTTTTTTTGTTTGTTTGTTTTTGTTTTTTTGAGATAGGGTCTCACTCTGGTCCGGGCTGACCTGGAATTAACTATGTAGTCTCAAGGTGGCCTCAATCTCTTGGCGATCCTCCTACCTCTGCCTCCTGAGTGCTGGGATTAAAGGCATGTGCCACCATGCCCGGGTCTTATATGTCTGTTTTTATGCCAGTACCATTCTGTTTTTGTTACTATGGATTTGTAATATAGCTTTAGATTGGGTATGCTGATACCTCCAGAGGTGTTTCTTTTGCTGAGGATATGTTTGGATATCCAAGGTCTGCTGCCATCCCATATGAATTTAGAGATCATTTTTCTATCTCTGTGAAGAATAATCCTGGAATTTTTATTGATATTGCATAAAATCTATATATTGCTTTTGGTAGAATTGCAATTTTCACAATATTAATTCTGCCCTTCTAGGAGCATGGGAGGTCTTTCCAGCTTCTCAAGGCTTCCTCAGTTTATTTCTTGAATGTTTTTATGTTTTCATTGTATAGGTCTTTCACATACTTGGTTAGTGTTATTCCAAGGTATTTGATTTTTTTTATGGCTATCAAAAATGGGACAACCTTGCTTATTTCTTTTTCTGTATATTTGTCTTTTGCATATAGAAAGGCGATTGATTTTTGTGTATTCATTTTGTATCCTGCCACATTGCTGAAGGAATTAATCACATTTAGAAGTTTTGAAGTGGAAACTTTTAGGTCATTTATGTATATGATCATGTCACCTGCAAATAAAGCTAATTTGATTTCTTCCCTCCCAATTTATATCATTTTTACTTCTTTCTCCTGTCTTGTTGCTTGGACTAGTACATCTAATACTATGTTGAAGAACTATGGTGAGAATGGGCACCCCTGTCTTGTTTCCAATGTAAATGGAAACTCCTTGAGTCTTTCCCCATTAATTATTATTTAGGCTTTAGGTGCTTTATATATAGTTTTTATTGTGTTGAGATATAAACCATCTATACCTAGTCTCTCCAGTGTTTTTCATTATTATTATTCATATATATATGTATATTTTAATTTTACATTCATGTTGGCACCAGGGCTTCAGCTGCTGCCAAAAAACTCCAGATGCATGCACCCTCTTGTGGTGCACATGCAGCATTGCATGCTTTGCATCACTGTGCATATGGCTATGTGGGACCTGGAGATTGGAACATGAGTTCTTAGGCTTCGCAGGTTAGTGCCTTAATCAATAAGCCATCTCTCCAGCCATCTCCAGCACTTTGATCATGAAGTGATGTTGCATTTTGTCAAAGGCCTTCTCTGTATCTATTGAAATGACCATGTGCTTCTTGTGATTATGTGGTATATTTATGTGGTGCATTACACTGATTTCCATATGTTAAACCATCCCTGCATCCCTGGGATGAAGCCTACTTGATCAAGGTGGATAATGCTTTTGATGTGTTGTATTCAATTTGTGATGATTGTTGGGGTGTAGGCCTATAGCTTGCTTTTCTTGTTGCATTGCTGTCTTGTTTTGGTATTAGGGTGATGCTAGCTTCATGAAAGGAGTGTGGAGCATTCCCTGATCTCCAATTATATGAAACAGTTTGAGAAAAATTGGTTTAGGTTCAACGAAAGTTTGATAGAATTCAGCCAAGAAGCCATCTGCTCCTAGACTTTTCTTTTTGGGGAGGCTTTTAATTACCTTTTCAATCCCAATGAATGTGAACGATTTGTTTAGGAGATTAATCTGTTCTGATTTTAGTTTTGTTAGGTGGTTTATGTCTAGGAATTCATCCATTTCTTCCAGAACATACAATTTTGTGGTGTAGAGGTTTTGGAAGTATATTCTTATGATTCTTCCAATTTTATTGAAGTCTGTTGTGACCTCTCCCTTTTCATTTCTGATTTTGTTAATTTGAGTCTTCTCTTTTCATTTGATCAAATTGGCCAAGGGTTTATCTATCTTGTTCATTTTTTCAAAGAACTGGCTCTTTGTTTCATTGATTTTCCCTAATTATTTTCTTAGTTTGCAGTTCTTTAATTTCTGCTCTGATCTTGATTATTTATTTCCATGTAGAGGTCTTAGTGTTTGATTATTCTTATGTCTCCAATGCCTTTAGGTGGATGGTTAGGTTTTTAATTTGGGATATCTCTGTCTTTGTTATGAAGGCATTTAGCACAATGAATTTTCCCCTTAGGACTGCTTTCATTGTGTCCCATAGTTTGGGTATGTTGTAATTTCATTATCATTCAATTGTAGAAATTTTACAGTTTATTTTTTGGTTTCTTCCACAATCCATTCCTTGTTTAAAAGTCTGTTGTTTAGTCTTCAGGAGCTGGTGGAATTCCTGATGTGTCTCTTGTTGTTAATTTCTAGTTTTAAAGCATTATGATCTAATATGATGCAGGAAATGTGTCAATTTTCCTGAATTTATAGAGGCATGCTTTATGGCCTTATATATACAGATGGTTCCATGGGCTGCTGAGAAGAATATATATTCTGTTGAATTGGGGTGGAATGTTCTGTACATGTCTGTTAGGTCCAGTTGGTCTATAGTGTTGTTGAGCTTTATTATTTCCCTGTTAATTTTCTGCTTAGATGATCTGTCCATTGATGATAGTGGAGTAATGAAGTCCCCAACTATGATAGTGTTGGTGTTTATTTCTGTTTTGTTGTTAAGTATGTTTTGTTTTATAAACTGTGGTGCACCTTTGTTTGGTGCATATAAATTTATGATTGTGACATCCTCATAGTTCATTTCCTTGATAAGTAAGAAGTGACCTTCTCTGTCTTTTTTGATTCATTTTGGTTTTAAAGTCTATTTTATCAGATATTAATATAGTAACATCTGCTTTTTTCTTATTTCCATTTGCTTAGAATATCATTTTCCATCCTTTTACCCTGAGGAGGTGTCTGTCTTTAGTGGTGAGGTGGGTTTCTTGAATATAGCAAATAGAGGGGTCCATTTTTGTGATCCACCCTTGTATCTTTTGATGGGTGAGTTAAGAACATTAATATTTAAGGTTATAACTGTGAGATTTGACTTAATCCCTGACATGATGGGGTACTTTATGTAGTTTGGTGCCTTCTTGGGCTTTGTATTCTTTTGAGCTTGTTCTAAGTTTTGCTTTCAATTAAGACCAGAAATTATTAAATCACCAGAAGAAAAAGTAGAGAGAACACTGTAAGATATGGCATAGACAAAGACTTTTTAAAAAATTTATTTACAAACAGAGATAGAAGAGAGACAGGCACAGAGAGAAAGAATGGTCATGCCAGGGCTTCTAACCACTGCAAACTAACTCCAGATGGATGTGCCCCTTGTGTATCTGGCTTAAGTGGGTCCTGGGGAATCGAACCTAGGTTCTTTGGCTTTTCAGTCAAATGCCTTTACCACTAAGCCATTTCTCCAGTCCAGAAAAGACTTTTGAATAAGACTCCAGTAGCCCAAGGAATAAGACAAATACTCAAATATTGAGATGTCATAAAACTATAAAAAGCAAATGATCGATAGGCAATCTATAGAATGGGAGAAAAATTTTACCATCTATACAAATGATAGGTTGAATATATATCTAAAATATATAAAGAACTCAGAAAAAAAAAAGAAACTAAGAAATATAAAATCAATTTGCTCAGTCAAAAATGGGGCAGGGAACTAAACAGAGTCCTCAAAAGAGGAATTACCAATGGCCAAAAACATCTAAAATATTGAACATTTTAGCCATCAGGGATATGCAATTAAAACTTCTTTGGGGACTGGAGACATGGCTTAGTAGTTAAAACACTTGCTTGCAAAAGCCAAAGGACCCAGGTTGATTCCCCAGGACCCATGTAAGCCAGATGCATAAGGTGGCACATGCATCTGGAATTTGCAGCAGCTAATGGCCCTGGCATACCCATTCTCTCTCTGTCTCCCTCTCAAATAAATTTTAAAAAACTACTTTGAAGAAAAAATCTATTTTAAGATTCTATCTCAGGTCAGAATGGCTATCATCAAAAAATCAAGTGACAAGAAATGCTGACGTGGGAAAAGACAAAACTTATTCATTGTTGGTAGGAGTGCAATATTGTACAGCTACTGTGGAAATCAGTATGGTGGTTTCTCAAAAACCTAAAAACAGATGTACCAAATGAGCCAGCTATACCACTCCTGGGCTTATTGCCTAAAGACTCTGTAGTCTATTGTAGAGTTTCTTGATCATCTATGTTTTTTGCTGCACTTCACAATAGATAGGAAATGGAATCAACTTATGTTGTAGTTAACTTTTCATTGCTGAGATAAAGCACCCAACTGAGAGGTTTTATTTTATTTATTTATTTATTTATTTATTTATTGCTTATAATCTCATGGGGAAACTAGGGGAGAGCATAGCATGAGCAGAGGCTGGGCAATTCCTCTGCCATGTTAGTGGAAAATGGCAACAGGAAAGTGAGATACACTCTAGCAAGGGGAAACTGGTTTAACACTCTTAAGACCTCCCACAACAACATACCTCCTTCAGCAAGGCTCCACTTCCCAAAATGCCACAAGCTGGGAACCAAGCATTCAGAACACATGGGTTTATAGGGGACATCTGATTCAAACAACCACAGCATAGATGCCCATCAACTGATGAGTAGATAATGAAGATGTGGAACATATACAGAATGGTGTTCTATTCAGCTGTCAGCAAAATTAAATTATTAATTTTTTAGGGAAGTGGATAGATCTAGAAAGAATTATACTAAGTGAGGTAACCAAGGCTCAAGAAGACAAACATTGCATGTTCTCTCTCATGTGAAGATTCTAGCCTGGAATAGCTAGATTTATTTATAATTTGTAATAAGCATCAGTCCTAGTGGTCAGGAAGCTAGAATGAGGTTTGGAGAAAGAAGAAGTTTGGGGGGGGAGCTTGGGGGGATAGGACACAGGCAAATGAAAGGACAGAATACAGGTATATAAAGGTGTAAGGGGAGATAGGGAATGAGGGGCAGGATGTACAAAACTAAAGATGGTATGAATAAGTACTATGGAAATCTACTTCTTCAATAAAATATCATAATTAAAGGATATAACTTTCTTTCTACACACACACACACACACACACACATATGGAGAGAGAGAGAGAGAGAGAGGGAATAAATTTGGGCAAAAGTACCTGCTAAGGTAGAGAAAATTATATATTTTATCCTAAAACAATAGTCCATTGCTGCTAAATTCCAGTGCAGGAGATGGGTCACCCTATATGCTCCCACACAGTGAGCTATTGGCTAGAGAGCCCCACTAGGCCACCTAAATAATGCAGGCCATTGCCAAAGTGCTTGAATTATATGGTAAGATTCTATTGATGATGATATCACTGGCTTCAGATGAAAGACATTGATGAATCAAACTGGAACTGAGATAGAAGCCATCTTCCTATTAGCTAGGTGTCATAGTGCTGTAATGTCTTATCAAGCTGCTAGGGGAAAAGAGTCATCAACAGTGTGAAGACACAATGTATTCTGCAGGCTATAAAAACAACCAATCAGGCACAATGTACCCCCTGGAGAAATAGTGGTATATAGGTTATGGGGGTAATCAATTGCTCTCTGATTGGATGTGAGGCATAGTCAATGTGAGGGAACTGATGTCTGGATCTGAGAACCGAGTCAAATGGCTACCATATGGAAGGCCATAGATCCTAGAGGGAAGCTTCCACTGCTCTTTGGCTAAATGGACAAGTGATGCCCATCAAAAAACCCTTCTAAATGTGTATGTTAGCCTCTTTGATTAATATTTCTCTCATTCTTGGTTAGAGAGCTGCTTTTTACAGATGATAGCAAATACTGGGGAGACCTAACACTCATCAAAATGACAAGAATATAAGTTCCAGTGTCTAGCACTGCATAAGTCATGTATATCATGCCCACCAGGGCCCATAAAACATTGCATAGGAAGTGGCAGATAAAAAATGAATGCTGGGCTGGAGGGATGGCTTAGTGGTTAAACGCTTGCCTATGAAGCCTAAGGACCCTGGTTCGAGGCTCGATTCTCCAGGACCCACATAAGCCAGATGCACAAGGGGGTGCACGCATCTGGAGTTCGTTTGCAGTGGCTGGAGGCCCTGGCACACCCATTCTCTCTCTCTCTCTCTCTCTCTCTCTCTACCTGCCTATTTCTGTATCTCTCTCTCTCAAATAAATAAATAAATAAATAATAAAATATTTTAAAAAATGAGTGCTGCTCTAACTGCTAGCCAGAGAAACATTTCAGTGGAAATGATGGTAGACATTGAGGAGACTCAAAACCTATCCAAGCAGAAAATAAGAGGCTGTTCAGAGCTCAGCACTAAAGAATACTTATAAAATGCCTTCCAAGACTCAGGAAACATTGTGAAAGAGGGGCAGAATGAATGTAATAACCACAAGGTGAAAAGGTGTATTGTGAGGGGCTGTCCTCTTGACATGAGCTGACTGTTACATTCACAACCTCATAGTGATTATTGATACCCCCACAGCCCTCAGTGGAATGGGGACAGATGAGCAGGAACAAAAGAGATGGGAATAGGACCAAGTTACAGTCATGTTAATATATTAAAGTTATCAATAAAATATTTAAAAATTAAATTGAACATAAAAGAAAATTTATAGGAAAAGTTAAAAAATGACAAGTCCAAAAGTTCTCTGATCATTCTAGTTCTGAGGCTCTATGATGAAATTACAAATGGTGTACAGGAGATGCATTTTCTGGAAATATGAAAATGGCTATAAATATTAATTACCCCCCTCTCTGTGAGTATAATTATAGGAGGGTAGTCAGGCTATGCACATCTCTGAACATGGGACAAGCATGGGACCTATGGTCTGGCTAGAAAGTTTTTATGAGGTAATATTCTGGCAAATTTTTATTCATGGGTTAAGTTTGTTTATAGTTTATTAGGGTACATAGAATCCCCAAAATTTGATGAGTAGTAGCTTATTTCATGGAGTTTATTAATTGGTTTTATAAATTTTAAATATGCAATGTTATTGCATATTTGCACTATGTACTGTATACATGGAGGATGCTAAGGTGAGTGTAAGGGTTTATTTAACTCACCTCCTGGCCTTCAGTCACTGTCAGTCTGATTAGAGAGTTAGGTCTATAACCCAGTACAAGTGCAATAACCCAAAGAATGTGAAATGAACAGGAGCCAAGGAGGGAGAGGCAACCTGCAGGAAGAGGTGGACAAAGAGATGACATTATGGCATGATTGTTTCCAGTTGGGAGTGTGTGATGGGAAAGAAGGTGTGGAAGGACAGTCTAATCATAGGAAACAGCCAGTGGGATGTCACAGAGATGTGAATGCATGGAGAATAGGGCAATAACAGGATCAAATGGCTGGAGTCTGCATGACATGTAGACTGATGAGGATGGAGATATACATAATGGCCAGGGTGAAGAAACTTGATACCAACTTAAATTCTGAATTTCACTCTATTTCTATCAAGGGCTTTTAGCAACAGGGTTAAGCAACAGGGTTGGGACTACCAAGATCTTGGCCTGCTGACTGAAGAGATTGAGGTCAACTGAATGTAGACTTAGCAGCTGGCTTCAGACATTAAATTTATTTCTTAATGGTTTACCTTTAGGAAAACTATCTAGTTGTATATTATGCCCTCTTGCCAGCAAGTGGGTGGTAGAGGTGGGTTATTAGTGGAGTCTACCTGATATAGCTGGGCAGGAAAGGAGAGTTTTGCTTCAAATAATGTGATGGAAATAAGGAATATTATATGAGGACAAGGATTCAAAGGAGAGGGAGTACATGGAGGAAGTAAGTCCCTAAGCCAAACAGTGGACGGAGAGTGCCCCAGTGTATGTTGCCTTCACAAGTCCAGAAGATATAGTTCTCTACAGGGCAAGAGATGGGTGTCAGTCCTCAGTATTTTTTAAGAGCACTGGGGAATTCCTGATCATCCAGACATTGTCAGATCCTCAATGTGTTTGCCTTCCCAATTGTAACAATTTCACAGACAGCTGTATACAACTGTCCATCTAGACAGACAGCCATTGCCTTTGGTGAGCAAAAATAGATCCTCACTACTTTTGTCTACCAGTAAACCTTTTTCATCCTAGTAAAATGAAATTGTTTCCTTTGTGAAATGCCCCATACTCATTACATAGAGAAACTTTAAACATTGTTGCTATATGTCCTGGCCAAGAAATGAGCAGCAGGAAAATCAAGATAGGCCAGTCAGACTCTATGGAATTTTAGATCTTGAGTGGAGTCTTCCAGAAATGAGATGCCATAGGAGCTGCATCATCTGTGTGCAATGTTATTTGGATGTTTGGAATTTTTCTCGTTATAATTCTCCTTGGATGTCCTCTCTGTTACTCTGCCTTTCAATCTAGGATACTTAACCAATAAATTCCTTATTTTTTCATCCATGTCTAAAATGCTGAGTCTGTTTATGACTTTTTGATGAGTCCTAAGTACTAGAGACATTGGTACCATGATGTTGCAAAGCTTTTAAATCCTGTTTATAACAACCGGTGTCTACTGTCTAAATCCTGCTTTAAAAAATAATTTTAAATTCATTTTATTCATTTGGGAAAGAGAAAGAGAGAGAGAGAGAGAGAGAGAGAGAGAGAGAATGGGTGTGCTAGGACCTTTTGCTGCTGCAAACAAATTCCAGACACATGCACCACCTTATGCATCTGGCTTATGTGGGTCTTGGGGAATTGAACCAGGTCCTTTGGCTTTTCAGGAAAGCATCTTAACCACTAAGCCATCTCTCCAGGTCCCAGTAGCCTCCAAAACATTAAAGCCTATTGCCAAAGCCCTTGGTTGCCCTTGAGAAACAGATGATAAGACCCTATTGCTGAAAACATCTCTTGCCTGAGAGGCAAGGTCACTGAGAAAGCAAGCTGGTGCTGAGCACAAAACCTTCTCCCTGTAGACAGCCAACTGAAAGCTGGAAAAAAGCTGCACTGCATGCAGCCGTTTGGGAGACAGAAGTCATCAGCAGTGAAAACAGTGGACACTGAAAATTCAAGTTTGGCCATACAGGCCCAATGACTAAATGGGTGCAATAGTGGCATGTCTGCTCTTGGGGTAACCAACTGCTCCATAATTGGACTGAAGGCCCTCTCTATGGGAGGGAATACATACCTCATACTGAAAAAACTAAACAAACGTCTATGGCAGGGGAGGTCATGAGCCTTAGGGGTATAAAGCCTGTGCTTGTCTGGCTAAATGTATATATTATTCCCACCAACCTACCCTGAAAGCACTACGCCTAATGTTCATATTCACATATTAATGCTACTCTCACTTCTGGTTAGAGAAGCTTCTCTTTTCAGATGGCAATGACCACTGGGATGACCCAAAAGGCAACATAGTGCTGAGAAGAAGGGATGGAGGAGTGCCCAGTGCTGAAACACCTCTGTCACACTCTCCAAGGCTCAGGGACCATTGCGGAAGAGGGGGCAGATAGAATGGAAGAGCCAAAGGAAGGGTATGACTTCTTACAATGCAACTGCCCAGACAGAAATTGGCCTCAATATCCATGACCTTGCAGTGCCTAGCAATACCTTCACAAGACCCTCAAAATAGAAGAAAAAGATGATGACATCAAATTAAAAGAGAGACTAATGGAGAGAGGGAGGGGATATGGTGGAGACTGGAGTTCTAAAGTGGAATGGGGGGAGGGGAAGGAAATATCATGTGTTTTTTTGTATGTAAGTATAGAAGTTGTCAATAAAAATAATAATAATTTAAAAAAAGAACACATAAGGGTATAAATTCAATAAGAAGCTTAAGTCAGTGACACAAGTCAGTCTCAAGTTGTTTATTATCATTATCATTGATGAACTCTTCTGTCTATTCTACTTAAACAAATTTTCTTTTCTTCTTCCCTTACTGTTTTCTTTTCTTTATCTCATAGAACTTGAGCTTTGGAGGCTCCAGAGCTAGACAAAGCATTTAGAGTTTGTGAGGCCTTTAGTGTTGGATTGAAAGAATGTTAGGGTTGAGAAGATGGCCAAGGCTTAGGTTACACTCCGGCCTGGGGGACCTGAGGGTGGGGCGTGAGGAAATTATCTTGATTATTAGAACCATGGCATGGCTTATTCAGGGCTTGGGAAGGGCAAAAGGTACTATATTAGCTATGTATACTTCTGGCCCCACTTTTATCAGTTTTGAGAAAATGATTTCTCTTTATTGGTATTCTCTATATAATGAGATATTTCTAATGCATTCATCTTGTGTTCTCTGAGATATTTCTAATGCATTCATCTTGTTTTCTGAATATGTTTATAAATTGCCCCAACCTCTCCCCTTCCATAGCCCTTTTCTAGATTCCTGACTCCCTTCACTAAGTTTTTTTTTAACAAGTTGAAGCCCAATCCACCTGAGAGCTTCCTCAGGATAGTTTTCATCAAATTTACCTTACATGTTATTTGGTGAGACTTTTTTTTTTTTGTCAACTCTTCCTTTGCTTTTGCATGTGTTTGTGGGTGGGTACGTGTGCAAATATGTGCACATGTATATGGAGACCAGAGAGGACAATGTTCAGTGCTGTTTCTCAGGAATGCTGTCTACCTTCTTTTTTGTTGAGACATGGTCTCCAATGGGGCTGGAGCTCATGGATTTGGCTGATGATCCAGCATGCCCCAGGGATTCCCTGTCATTGCTGCCTCCCCAGTGCCCATCAAAACTAGATGGTAAGACTGGTGTGATGGAACACACCTTTAATCCCAACACTCAGGAGGCTGAGGTAGGAGGATTGACACAAATTTCAGAACATAATTCCATTTCCATGAGTTCCAGATCAGCCCTGGCTAGAATGAGACCCTATCTAGAAAGAAAAAACAAAATCAAAAATTAAAAAGTAGATGGTTAGACCCTATTGCTGAAGATACCCCATGCTTTTGCAGTCATGGTTGCAGTCATAGAAAACTCAATCTGGAACTGAGCTGGAAGCCTCTTCCCTAACTGCTACCATTCATAATGCATAGGTGCTGTGCATGCTGCGGAGGGAGAAAGGTCATCCACTGACTTACTCAGCTGTGAATGCTGAATGTTCCATCATTAACCTGCCATGCAAGATGTACCCGCTTTGTAATAGTGGCATGACTGTTAGAGTGATAACCAACTACTTACTGACTGAAATTGAGGCATATACTCAACAAGGGGGGATTCATGCCTACTACTGTAAACCTGGTTAAAAGTCCATGCCTAGTGGGTCATAGGCTCTGTTGGAGTGTTCTACTACTGTCATTGTACAAGATAGACAGGTTATCAAACTGTGTTCTAAATATTTATACCCACAGATTAATGCTGTTCTCAGCCTCCATCATATGAGTTTCTTTTTGCAGTGGGCAGAGATTAATGTAGAGATTTATAGCTGGCTAAAGCATTGATAATAAGTGACTATTGTATGCTCAGCCCTAAATAGGACTCATATATCACCCCTTCCAAGGTTTAGGGCACATGGTGGAAGAGGGGATGGAAAGAACACAATAGCCAGATTGAGGATGGAGAGGAATGCTGGGGAATGCTGTCTTAAGGACATGACTTGTCCTTTGAACCCTTAAACTCACAGCAGCTATGACTTCTAACCAATACTGGGTCAGTAAGCATTCTATCATGAATGGGGCAGGGGCTTAGGAGACCCCATTCCTCCTCCTAGAGTAATTATTAGCACTTATTGGTTGCTGTAAAAGGGGGGAGTCATGTTCTTCAGTGGTGTAACCATTGTTAAGTTGCCCATACTCCAATAAATAACCCTCCACCCATGTTCATGCAAGCAACCCTAACTTAACTCAGTGGGCATACATGCACATACATACACTCACATACAAAGACATGAAAATAGGAAAAGGATTAGCTGGGAAGATGTTTAGTGGGAATGGGAGGGGGTAAGAGAGGACAATGGGGGATAAGATGGAAGTAGAAGATGTGGATAGGAAGATGGGACAAAGAAGACACCATACAACGTACTGTACATATGGAAGCCCTGCCCTTTTTCATGAACAAATGATCCTCACATTGTTACAAGTCATTGAAATTGGATAATCTCTAGAGTTCTGAAAAAGTTGACTTCTGACTGATGTTCTCATTGCTTTTGTGGAAGAGCAAATTTTCAGAGAGGTGAGTCTCTTCCAGTGCTTTTTTAAAAATCCACTGAAATATTCATATAAGATTTCTTTTGAATTTTTGGAGGGAAACCATATGATTATTATGTATAATTTTAAAATGTACTTTTGAGTTCAATGAGTATTTCATTTATGATTTTTGTATTTATATTTGCAGAGGTAGTCAGCCAACAGTTTTATTTTTCTTGTTCTGATCTTGTACAGTTGGTAAAATTGAATTATTTTAGTTTTAGAAAATGAGTTAGACAGCTTTTTCTCTTTTTATATATTTTTGAAAGAATTTGTGTAAGATTACCTATTGCTTGAAAGTTTGGAAAATGCACCTGCAAAACCAGCTGCATCAGGCAATATTTTGGGACTATAATTTCTTTAATTGTTTTGTTTAGATTAAAATTTCTGGGTTTGTTTTTTAGCCTAAGTTGGCCTTGAACTCACTACATAGCTAAGGATAACCATGAACTTCTGATCCTTTTGCCTACCTCCCACGTGCTGCAATCACAAGCCGTATGTGTCACTGGATTTGATTTAAATTTAATTACCATACTTTTCTTGTGTCTCATTTTTTCCCCTCTTTTTTTATTGCTCTCTGGCCTCATTCATGGAAATCTAGTTTTTGTGTTGGAACAAAACCATCACATGAAAATTTCTATCAATGTCATCTGCCTTCATAGATTATTCAAAAATATATTTTCTTTTAATTTTATGTTGAAAGATTTCCCCCATCTTCTGCATAATTTTTGTAGGTTCATGCAGAGTGTGTACCTGTGTGTGTTATTTATTGATTTTTAAATGAGACAGTTATCCATACAGAAAGCTTACAGTAATGAAATCACATACATTTTTCCTCTTCCATCTTCTAAGCCAAGCCCTTTCTTAGATTCCCCAACTGATTACATGCAATTCTGTGCCCAATTCTTACTGTCAGTCCAACGTTCACTTAGTGAGACTGATTACCAGGTGCTATTTTGATGGTCTCTTCCTGTTTTCCAAGACTCTGAACCAATGGAGTAAATTATGAACTACAGCTATCAGTCCTCCAGCCATCAGTGCTGCCCCAGACCTCTCTCTTTCATGTAACTGTGCAGTCCTTTTCTCAAGAAAATTTCCACCCACACATATCTATTGGCTATGTTTTTGTAATGAAATACTCATAAAAATATTTTCCTAGAGGTGCCTTTTCTTAATGTAGATGGAAGAAAAGATTTTAGAAAGATATGAGAAAGGAATATATCACAGGAGAAGGATGGCTTCTTGACCACCTGGTTGGTCCTGACTCTGGACTTCTGAATTACTGATAAGATTGTAACGAGACACAAGTCCCTTCATATTTTACTTCACACTGTTTAGAATTAGAATGTTCATTGCTGTTGTGAAACAAGAGGACGCTTCCAGTTGTTTCTCTCCATGCAGCTCATAGCCTGGCAGTTAGCAAAAGCTCACTTCAGATCCTGGCAGCCAGCTTGTCTGCACGTCTCAGCTTTCAGGGTTGTTTTTAAATTTGGGCTTCTCTTGGTAATTTTACTGGGCTGCTGGAAGTAACTGCATCAGGGATTGCTAATTTGATTCCATTTAAAAAAGGAATTCCGTTGCACATGAATTTAAAAATATGACTTTTTCAAAATAAAACTTTTTAAAGTTTTATACAAAATAGTTGAGATTCACTTTTGAGTTGCTGTAATTTTTAGATTAACCTGTGAAGGATTTACATCTTCTTAATATGTATGCTTTCTTTTCAAGAATTTCTACTTACAATTTGATGTAACTTTTGCTGTATGTTAGCACATTTCTGGTTTACATTTTGTTTATTGGTGACATGGATTATGATTATCTCTGGTGATAACAAATGATAAAGAAGTACTGTGGGTGTATACTCATATTTATGTTCTTTTGGGGGTATGGACATGCACAGATGCAGGTGTGTGTGTGCACATGTGGAAGCCAGAGGACAATCCTGCATGTCAGTCTTCTCAAATGCTGTCCACCTTTCTTGAGAGAGCCTCTCTCATTGGATTGCATCTTGTCAAGTAGGATAGACTGGCCAGAGTTGGGATTATGAGTGTGTGCCACCATTCCCAGCTTTTTTTTCTTTAATGTGGATTCTTAGAGTCAAGCTCAGTTCCTCATACTTACAACACAATCCAATCATTTTACTGATTGAGCCATCTTCCCAGCTCTACATATCTATATATTTGTTTTAACCACCTTTCTAATTTTAGAGCTGATTTAAATTTTGTATCTAAGTAAACAATAATGTTGACTGGAATAGTACATTTTTTTCCATTCTTAGTATTTAAGGTATTCCTAACTGTTGCTGTATTTATAAGACACTGCAATGGGTAAATGGTTAAGATAAAAAATAGGCACTTAAAACTTCTGTGTTTTTTAAATTTATTTTTATTAGATATGGACATACTTAGTATGTAAACAACACATGGTGATACTGTCCTTTCCCTCCTCCCTGCTCCTTTTCTGAAGAGCCCTTCCTCTCTGGGGATGCAGGTCAACTGTGCAGGGATTGTGGATCATGCATCATGGGGTCATCAGTCAGTTATGGGGGAGAAGCAATGTCGCTGTGCATAATGTCTCAACTTGCGGCTCTAACAATATTTCCACCCCTCTTTTGCAAAATTCCCTGAGCCATGCTGGGAGCATTTTAAGTCTACTTCAGTGATGGGCTCTTCGGAGCCTCTGGATCTCTGGTTTGGTAGGTGTTGAGTGTCCTCAGTGTCTATCTCCTTCACTCTTGTGCTGATATGAGGTTCACTGAGAAAGCAGCACTCTTGCTCATTTCCCCAATTCCTCTGTGGTTTCAGCTGGGGCTGTAGTAGAGTGCACTGGGTAGTTTATCTCCTCAGGTCCAGCTGTTGCCTGAAAAAGAGAAGCAGATTCTCCAATTGAGGGAAGTTAGCACCAGTCAAATGGGATAACCATAATTAATATAGAGAGAATTTAAAGGGTATAGACCCTCTTATAGCCCAAGGTTAGTGGGAGCTTGACAATGGAAAGCAGAATCATTATCTGGATATGATTCTGACTTTTTCCCAGTTTGTAGATATGGTTTCCTTTCCACTGAATGGATTTGTTAGCCAATCCAAGAGCAGTTGGTTACCCACCATGGCTGTGTGCTACTATTGCACTTGTGTGAGCATTATATCAGGTTCTTTGCTTCTGAGTTGCTTAGACTTTGAGTTGCTTGGACAGATGTTGGCCACTTTCCCCTACTCATATTCTGTTCACTTGATTTTTTGGATTTAGCAAAGTTTTTGGCCTCCTGATCAATTTCTTCTGTCTTGTCTTCCAGAGTAACTCTGTTAATGAGGTGTTCTAGAGAGGTTTTTATAATTTCTATTTGATTTTTGTTTTCTGTTGTGTTTTTTGCACTGTGTCCATCTGTTTTTTGAGGTACAATTTCAGTTCAAGTTCTGATTTTCTTGATGCTCCCTGGAACTCCTTCTTACATTTGATCAAGTCTTCATTACACTTAATCAATCAGTTGTTGAGATCTTCCATTTCTTGACTCACCTTCAATTCATTAATATCTCTTTGGAGGGTTCTAACATTGTCTTCAATCAAATTAAGCCTACTGTTAAAAGCTGAACACTCTAAGAGATGATTCTTTTCATTTTCATTGATACAATTGTTGGTTCTTTGATAGTTTGCTTCCAGTTCAGCAATTCTTTTGATTAGGGTCTTGGTTGTTGTGTTTTAATTTGGGATTGAATTTCTGTTGATTTCTGTATGGTTTCATTGCAAGTTTCCATTGTAGGACTAGGCATCCTTTGGTGGAGATCTCTGTTTTCTGTCTTTCATTGGCTTTTTTTGCATTGTGGTCTACCCATTTTAGGGAGACTATTTTATTGAGGAGGAAGCAAGTTTTTGTCATTTAGCCCAGGTACCCTCTGACTCAGGTGAACAAGGATGTTGGTACTCAGTGGCCATTCAGGATACCAGTGGAAAAGACATGATTTCAGAGCTCACACAGGGACCAGGCCTCCCTAAGCAAGGCACAATAGGACCTGCAGGGACCAGGAAACTGGGTAGAGTCAGGGAATGGGGATCTGGTCTACTCACTCCATGCTGAGCTTCCCCGTACTCTGATTTTTGCAGGGTGTCTGGACCACGAAGTGGGAGGAGATGGGAAACAGAGAATGAGAGCAGCTAATGTTGTCTCAGTGATGAGAGAGAAGTTAGTACTAGATAGAAGGGATGACCATATATGTTTTGGAGGGAATTTTATATGCGTTGGCTCAGTAGCCCACATTTGGTGGTATCTTGTTCTTGGAGACTGAGCACATTTTTTGTACCTGGTTTTGACTTATTTCCCAGTTCCAGCAATGAGTTCCATTCCACTGAGTGGATCTATTAGCCAAATTAAGAGCAGTTGGTTACCCACCATGGCTGTTTGCCACTAATGCACTTGTTTGAGCATTATGTCAGGTTGTTACCTACTGGGTATCTTAGACTGCAAGTTGTTTGGACCGATGTTGGACATTTTCCCCCAGTTGCTCGTGTAGCACCCTCTGGTCCTAGACTAGCTAACTGTCAGGAGACTGAAACTCTTCCAGATTCTGGCCAGGTCTCTTCGTGTTTGGTATCACACACATATGCTGTCTTCGACAGTAGGGTATTACAATGAACCTGAAGGGAGGATCAGCTAATCACACCTCACTAGGGCCCCAGCTGAAACCATAGAACAACACAAGGGAAGGGCAAGAATACAGGGTTCATGGCACCAGAAAAAGGCTGAAGGAGATAAACACAGAGAACATCCAATTCCAACTAAGCCAGATATCCAGAGACACAGAGGCTCCCAAAACCTCATCACTGAAGCAGAACTAAAATGACCCCAATGTGGCTCAGGGAAACTCGCGGAGGAGGGGGCGGAAAGATTGTTAGAGTCACAAGTTGGGGCATTATGCACAGAGACTGGGGCCTACCCCCCAGAACTCTTGACTACCCCCACAATGCATGACCTACATTCCCCCTTGATGAGGGTCCCTTTGGAAGAGGGAGGAAAGGGAGGACAATGGAACCAATACTATGAATGTAAAATCAGAATAATATAAATAAAAAATATATATATATTTAAAAAAGGAGATGTTCCTCCATATTGAATGTATCTCCACACAGTGAAGACTTACTAACATTCTTCATCTTTAAAATATTTTTCCAAGAAAGCACCTTTAATTGCTGAGTCATCTTCAAAGTTAAAATGAAATATTTTCCTATACCTACATTTTCTCTTTAAAGCATAAATAAGTTCTGGTGTTTGTTTTTGAAAATCCTTTGAGCCATTTATTTAAATTCAGCTTTTATTACTTGTATTATTGATATGGTATATTGTTTTGATAACCTTTTTTAAAATGGATAGCCTTCCATTTTCTATGGCAAATCCCACTTGTTCATGATGTGTTATTTTTTAGTAAGTAGTTGAATTATTATATTTTCTTTTGCTTTTTTGGATTGCTATTGAGATTGATCTGTAGCTTATTTTATATTATATTTACTAGGTTTAGGATCCTAGACCATATTTTACTTATAGTTTTACCATTTTGATGTATTCAAAATGGCTCATATAACATTGATGTTGTCTCCTGATCATTTTAGATA
The DNA here is from genome assembly GCA_036365145.1 of Orientallactaga sibirica. Classification (NCBI taxonomy): domain Eukaryota; kingdom Metazoa; phylum Chordata; class Mammalia; order Rodentia; family Dipodidae; genus Orientallactaga; species Orientallactaga sibirica. Next base: position 13,935,137 of record JAEOAD010000001.1, read on the forward strand.
CAAGAGGGTGGGAGGGAGGACAAGGGGGGTAGGATATAAATTGGGACCCAAAAGGAAAAGATACTATAAAACCCTTTTCTCTGAACAACAGGCTAAAACATTGATCCTTCAGCAGGTTCAGAGGGAACACCCGAACCACAGGAATCTGGAGAGAGCATCATGAAGGCTAACCCTAATCTTGTCCTGCTTCTCTTTCTCTTCTCTCTCTCTCTCTCTCTCTCTCTCTCTCTCTCTCTCCCTCTCTTTCTTCCTCTCCTCTCTATACTCACTTTCTCTTTTATATTATCTATTTTTTTCATCCCTCACCTTCCTAGGTGCAGACTTATAACTCCCAGTGCCAGCATGGGGTTAACTTCCACAATGAGCTGTTGATCTGAAACACCTACAAGGTTTCCCAAAAAAGACAGACTTCTGTCAGAGTTCTTGGTGACCCACTAAAGGTTAATGGTAAGACCCTACTGTCGAAGACAGCATACGTGTGTGAGACCAAACACAGAGAGACCTGGCCAGAATCTGGAAGAGGGTCAGACCCCAGACAGTTAGCTAGTCTAGTACCAGAGGGTGCTACACAAGAAACTGGGGGAAAATGTCCGACATTGGTCCAAACATCTTGCAGTCTAAGATACCCAGTAGGTAACAACCTGATGTAATGCTCATACAAGTGCAGTAGTGGCAAACAGCCATGGTGGGCAACCAACTGCTCTTGATTTGGCTAATAAGATCCACTCACTGGAATGGAACACATTGCTGGAACTGGAAAATAAGTCAAAACCAGGTACACAAAACGAGCTCAGTCTCCAAGTTCAAGATACCACCAAATGTGGGCTAGAAGAGAGCCGACCTATATAAAATTCCCTCCAAAACATCTATGGTCATCCCTTCTATCTAGTATTAACTTCTCTCTCCATTGGAGAATTTGCTTATCTTTTTTCAGATGGACAACGAACCTGATGGGAGGATCAGCTAATCGCCCCTCACCAGGGCCCCAGCTGAAACCATAGAACAACGCAGGGGAAGGGCAAGAATACAGCATTCATGGTGATCACAACACCAGAGAAAGGCTGAAGGAGTTAAACACAGAGAACATCCAACTCCAACTAAGCCAGATATCCAGAGACACAGAGGCTCCCAAAACCTCATCACTGAAGCAGAACTAAAATGACCCCAATGTGGCTCAGGGAAACTCGAGGAAGAGGGGGCGGAAAGATTGTTAGAGTCACAAGTTGGGGCATTAAGCACAGAGACTGGGGCCTACCCCCAGAACTCTTGACGACCCCCACAATGCATGACCCACATTCCCCATTGATGAAGGTCCCTTTGGAAGAGGGAGGACAGGGAGGAGGATAATGGAACCAATACTATGAATGTCAAATCAGAATAATAGAAATAAATAAAAATAAATAAAGTGGAAAAAAGTTATATGAAAAAAATAAACTTATATTATCCCTTTACCTTCTTCGTTATTATTTTCAATTTGTTTTCCAGGTTCTTATTTTTCTAGAAAAAATTTTATTATATAAAATTCATTTTAATACAATTGTGTATTCACTCAATTTTGTTTTTTGTTTTTATTATGCATTCTTTTTAATTTCTCTTTAATTAATTTGTACTTTACTCTTTATCAATATTTTCAAATATCTTATTTATTTGAGAGAGAGGAAGGGAGAGAGAGAGAGAGACAGAGAGGGAGAGGGAGAGGAGAGAGTGGGCACACCAGGGACTCTAGCCACTGCAAATAAACTCCAGATGCATGTGCCACCTTGTGCATCTGGCTTCACCTAGGTCCTAGGAAATCAAACCTGGGTCCTTTGGCTCTGCCAGCAAGTGCCTTAACCTCTAAGCCTTCTCTCTAGCCCTTGATTCTTTTCTTTTCTTTTTTTTTTCTGTTCATCCATTTGTTTTTAAGAACTTAGATCTTGGATTTGTTTTTTCAATTACCTGTTCAATTTTTCTCTGTTTTGCATATGTTTACATATGTGTTGTCCAGTTGTGCATGCATGTTCATATGTATGTGTGAGTACACACTTGTGTGCATGCTTGGGGAGGCCAGAGGTCAACATCAGGTGCCTTCCGAAATTGCTTTCCACATTGTTTTTTGAAACAGGGTCACTCTTTTGAAACTGGAACTCACTCATTTGGCTTGACTAGCTAGCTAGTAAGCTGTGAGAATCCTACCTATGCCTCCTCACTGCTGAGATTATAAGCATGTACCATAATACCAGGTTTTATGTAGGCTTTGGGGATCCAAAATTCAGGTCCTCATGCTGGTGAGGCAAATGCTTTACTGACTGAGCCATCTCCCTAGCTCCTGTACAATTTTTCAACATGCTTATTCAGTTTTATTTTTCCCCTTTTCTTCTTTCTTTGGTTTAGGTTGTCTCATTCTCATAGACAATTAACTCATTCACAAATGTTTCCTAATTGTCTCTGATGTAGCAGGCAATTTTTTTACATGTTGAAGATATTGATAATGGTGAACAAAGTCCTTGTTATTCTATAAGTGCATATATCAGTATAATTATATATTATTCTGGTAAGAACTTTTAATATAAGATCTGCTCTCTTAAATTTTTAAGTGCACAGTATATTGTTAACTATAGGCACAACATTGTACAACAAAAATTACTTAAAGTTGTTTGCTTGTATGGCACAAAATCTATACCCATTGAGTAACTCTTCATTTTTTCTTTCTTCCTGGCAACCACAATACTTTCTGCCTCTATGAGTTTGACATTTGAGGTACTTTATGTATGTGGAAACAAGCAATGTTTTTTCCTTCTTTGACTGACATATTTCACTTAGCATAATATCTGCCATGTTCATCCATGTTGTTGTATATGACAAGTTTTCATTCTTTTTAAGACTTAGTGATATTCTATTGTGTGTGTATATGCCACATTTCCTGTCAGTCATCTGTTGATGTACATTTAGGTTGTTTCACATTTTAGTTATCATGAATAATGCTACAATAAATATAAGAATGCAAATTTCTTTAAAAGATCTCAATTTCAGTTCCTTTGGACAAGTTTCCAAAAATGTTATAACTGGATTATACAAAGGCCTATTATAGTGTTTTTTAAAGGAAACCACTGTTTTCTATCGTGTCTGCAGAATTTTACATTCTTATCAACAATGTACAGTCTCACTGCATATGTTATTGTTTATTTATTTGATAATAATTATCATAATAGCTATAAAGTAATATTTCAGCATGGTCTAGTTTGTATTCCTCTGATGATAAAGTTACATTGAGACTCTTAATATACCTGTTGGCAATTTATGTGCCTTCTTTAGAGAAATACTTATTCAAGTCTTTTGACTATTTTTAAGTTGGATATGATTTGTGGATTTTTGCTATTGAGTTGTAGGAGTTCTTAGTGTATTTTGGAGGTAAACCCCTTATCAAATGTACGGTTTACAAGTATTTTTCTCTCAGTTCACTGATTGCCATTGCAATATGTTGATTATTTACTTTGTTCTGCAGACGCTGTGAGTTTGATGCAATCCCACTGCCTATTTTGACTTATGTTGTCTGTGCTTCTGGTGTCATATTCAAGAACTCTTTGCCAAGACCAATGCCATAAAGTTTCCCCTACATTTCTTTCTAGGAGTTTTGCAGCTTCAACTCTTATATTTAAATCACTGATCAATTTTGCATTAATTTTTTAAATTTTATTTATTTTTAGAGAGAGACACAGAGAGAGACAGACAGAGAGGGAGAAGGAGACAGATAGAGAATGGGCATGCCAGCAGTCTCTCAGCTGCTGTGAACAAAATCCAGGTGCTTGCTCCCCCTTGTGGTCAAGTGCGGCATTGCACCTTTGTGTCACTTTGCATCTGGCTAAACGTGGGACCTGGAGGTTGGAACCAGGTTCTTAGGCTTAGCAGGCAGGTGCCTTAATTGCTAAGCCATCTCTCCAGCCCCCAATTTTGCATTAATTTTGTGAATGGTACAAGATACTAGGCCAATTTCATCTTTCAACATATGGATGATATCCGATTATTCCAATACCATTAGTTGAATGACATTTCTTTCCCCATTGTGTTGTCCTAGTTTCTTTGTCAAAAATGATTCACCGTTGATGTGTAGATTTATTTCGGGACTCGATTTTGTTCCATTGGTATATGTACTTATAGCTCATATTTTGAAATTAGGAAGTAGAATGCTTCCAGCTTCATTCTTCTTTCTCAAGATTATTTTGGCTCTTTGGGGTCTTTTGGGGTTATACATGAATATTAGAGTTGGTTTTAAATTTTTTTAAATTTTTTGTAAAAATTATAATAAGCTTTCAATTGAGCATTTAGATTGCTGTGATCATTTTAGTAATGCTATCTTTCAATCTATAAGCATGGAATGTATTTACATTTATTTGCCTTTCTTAATTTGTTCCATCAGTATTTTATAGTTTTCCTTGTGCCAATCTGTCTCCTTCTCTACTAATCTTATTTCTAATAATTTTATACTTTTGGATGACATTATACATGAAATTATCTTCTTATTTTCCTCTTGAGATCATTATCAGTATATGAAAATTTTAGTGTTGATTTTGTGTCTTGAAACTTCATTGAATTTGTTTACTATTTTTGACAGCATTATTGGTGGAGTCTTTGAAATTTTCTGTAAGGTTATCTTATCTGCAAATGAAACTCATTGCACTTCTTTAATTTTGATTTGGATGTCATTTAATTATTATTATTTTGCCTAATTACTCTGCCCAGTGTTGAGTAGAAGTAGTGGATTTGATTTTTTTAACCATAGGATATAATATTAGCTGTGGATGGTTTCAATGTTTGTCTCCATCAAAACTCATGTTGAATTTAATTAATCATTAAAAGGTGAGATCATTGAAAGATATTTGCAACATGAGAGGTCTGCCTTCATTAGTGGGATAAATACCATTATAAAAAGGTGAGTTCAGGGTTGGAGAGATGGCTTAGTGGTTAAAGGTATTTGTTTGCATAGCTTGCTGGCCCAAGTTCAATTCTACAGCACCAACATAGAACCAGATGCAAAAATTGTATGTGTCTGGCATTTGTTGGCAGTGGCAAGAGAGTACACACACACACACACACACACACACACACACACACACACACACACACATTAAACCAAAGTCTCTCTCCTCTTCTTACCCCTTCTTCTTCTACCAAGTCATGATGCAGTAGCAACACAGCCCTCTCTAGCAGCTCATATGCTGTAACTTGACCATGGACAATGCTCTTAATATATTTCCTGGATTTCTCAGATATTCTAATATAGCATAGAACAGACTAAGTCTGTATGTATGTTCTTTACATTGTTCAGACACTTTTCTTGATTTTTCTTTCATGATGAGCTATATAACATAATGTAATTTACTTTTTATGACTGCATTTAATTGACACATAGGGTTTCAAAAACATTTTCTATGTTGTCTGCTCTTGTTTTCTTCATTATTGTTCTGTAGGTAAATACTGTGTACAGAACATTTATACTCAAAATTACAGGCAGACTGTCATGTCTGCCCAGTATTGATGTGGTTGCTGGAGATCCAAACTCCATTTGAATTCCAGTTATCACGCTTATATGTCAAGTGCATTATGCTTTGAGCTATCTCCCCAGTTGCTTTGGTTTATGGAGGGGGGACTGGGTCTCATGGTCTCATATAGCTCAAACTGGATTCAAACTCATTACATTGCTGAGGTGAGTCATGAACTCCTGATTGCCTTTTGAATGCTGGGATTATAGGCGTGCACCACCACATCTTCCAATGTATTTATTTTTTTCTCAATCCTATTTTATCGTTTGTAAAGCTCCTCTTGTATATATTGTCATTCAAACCTCATAAGGATAGTATGAAATGGGCAAGTAGGCATGTGATGTTAATCCATTTTATATATGAAAAAATTAAGACACATGGAAATAAGAAGTATATTCAAATCTCTAGGTTTTTTTGATAGTCTTCATGCAGTGTTAATTCTTATGCATATGTACACATGTTCCTATGTATGTGTGTATGCACATGCATGTAGGAGAGGTTGAGTCAGTGTCTTCCTCCATCATTTTCCACCTTATTTTTGAGATAAGTCTCAAAACTCATTCGGGTTCACCAAAGCTAACTGATTTGGCCCCAAGATCCCCAGTTTCTGCCTCCCCAGCACTGTGATTAAAGGAATATGTCATCATGCCCAGCTTTTACATGGATGTTGAGATCTGACCCCAGCTCCCTTACACTTGCATAGCAAGCACTTTACAAACCAAGGTACCTCCCCAGCCCACGTCTCTTGCTTTTTGCTTTTTAATGGAATATCTGAAAGTGCAGCTCGGTTCTCTGTCTCCTCGTCCTAGATTTACTTCACAATGTCACAATACTCCAGATCAATTCTGAAGTGAAACACTTCAATGTGAAGTCTTTCCTCACACTTGGCTACAAATGGTATATAATTTTAATAACATATGCTTATTTCCAGAGAAAGGATTTTATCTCCATTCTATGCCAATGTTATTTTAATGTGTGACATTACATAGCAGGCTGAATACTCTTCCATGAAAAAAATATAGGAAAAAAAATGTTTGCATGTGTCTATTTTTGAAGATCCATTCTAATTTAAGGAATCATGATAATTGAAAACCCAAATTTCAGAAAGAATTAGAATAAAAATCTTTGTTAAATCTTGACTCTTGTCTCCTTTGATGCCAAAGTGATTCTAATGAGAAGTCTGGAAAAATTTCTTAAGCTTCCTCATAAATTTCGTGAATGAAATCATAGGACAGGTGGGTGTTAGAACCTTCTACCCATTCTTCCTTGTCTCACTGTACCAAAGATCTCATCACTGTCACTTCTCAGGAATGAGTCACATTATAACAACTGTAGTGACAATAGTGCCTATTCTTTTTCCTACTTAGTACTTCAGAATTTTACAAAGCCCAATTCCATATATTCCTTATGAATTATGTGAAAAGAAAGGTCTAGCTTTATGAATCCCATTTTACAGATAAAGAAATAAGCTGAGAGCAGGAGAGTCTTGACTAAATTCATGGTAAGTACAGCTCTGGCCTAAACTCACATCATTTGGCCCACTTTGTAGGATACTATGTACCACTGTGGGTTATTTTATTTTTGCCATGAGATCCTTAGGAAGATAATTTTGAGATCAAGGGATGCTTACTTAAAAATTTTCCAAATTATCATCAATCATTTCGCAATACTGAAGGAAACCTTTTTCTTTATAACATATAAAGCACCTTGAATGGAAAATATGAAGTAATATACCATTATGAAGTATTCAGTGAAATTAAAAATTTAAAATGAAAGTTGAAACTCATATACCTACTTGATCTCACTAGCATGATTTTAGTAGTAAATAGTCCATATTTCCTCTTGGTGTGATGTGTTAAAGTATCTATTGGAGTTTGTAAGCTAATATGTTCAGAGCTACAACACACACTCAGATATGCATGTTCTTTTAGCTGCTTCAATGTTTTCTACAGAGATCACCCAGTAGCACAAGAGAATTAGAATGGCTTCCAAAACAGAATGCTCATCTCCCAGGCCACATCCATGGGCAACAAGAGCACAAAGATTGCCCTCCAGGATTTTAGAAAAACTCTCTCTAGTTCCCTGGGTGGGCAATAAATCAGGGTGTACTCAGCTTTGTTCACATGAGGGTGAGGTGATCTACAAGGGCATCTTTCTCAGTTCTAAAGACAATCCTTATGCTACAGTTACTTCTTTTCTTTCTTTTCTCTAAACTCACTGTTATTCTCCCCGCTTAGCTGTGTGCTTTTGAAAAAGGATTGACTTGGCAACGCTACTCTTTGGAATCACAAGTGGCAGGGAGGAGGCTGTCTGTTCTTGAAGTCTTCGTTAAACCATTGGGTAAAGATCAAGTGGGGATGTGCTTGTGCTATGGCCATCATCATCCTGCCATTGGATGAGGGGCTGTTGGGTTCGTCCTTTGTTGTGCAGGTCTACAGGGCCATCGGTGTGACGATCTCCACAGTGGCTCAGATGTTCACTCAGTCAGTACAGTCTTCCCCATGAAGGTCAGTAATGATGTGCCAGTCTTGGTCTCTACACTTCTCCAGAGTGAGCAGACCATCCCTGTAGGCTTGTGAAATGGCTTGTGGAATGGCAGGAAGAGTGATGGAGGGTGTCTTTATAGAGCACTGTGGTGGTTTGATTCAGGTGTCCCCCATAAACTTCAAGTGTTCTGAATGCTAGGTTCCCACCTGATGGCAACTTGGGAATTAACACCTCCTGGAGGCAGAGTATCGTTGGGGGCGGGCTTATTGGTATTATAGCCAGCTTCCCCTTGCCAGTGTTTGGCACACTCTCCTGTTGCTATTGTCCACCTTATGTTGACCAGAGAGTGATGTCCACCCTCTGCTCATGCCATCGTTTTTCCTGCCATCATGGAGCTTCCCCCTCAAGCCTAGAACCCTGACTAATACAAATAGTGGTACCGAGGAGTGGGATTGCTGCTAGACACCTGACTGTGTGGCTTTGGCCTTTTGGAGCTGATTTTCAAGAGGAATGTGGAAGGATTTGAAATCTTGGCCTAAGACATGCCTTGCAGTGCTGTAAGTACAGCTTAATGGACTATTCTGGTCAGAGCTGAAAGACCTGAATGCAGTAAGAACTATGGACTGTGAGGTTTGGATTATGAGGGTGAGAAAGAGCTTTGCTTGGACTGGGCTAGCAGTTTGTGTGAGAAGCTTCCTGTCCTGAGAAGATGTGCAAGGTTGCTTTGCGTAAAAATGAACTGGTGTGAGCAGAGGGACGTGGCACAGAAAAAATGAAATCTTTGGGTGAACTCTACCTGTTCAGCTGCAATTGAGAGATTACAACCTTTGAGATTGGGCCAGCTGACCTGCAATGGGGCAACAGGAAGAATGCAGACTCTTTTGAAGGGGCCTGAATGCTGAAGGAGTGTCCTGTTCTTCAAAGTCTGATTTATTCCCCCCTGGATTAACAAATTGGCACCCTACCTGGTATTATGGAGTATAACAAATGCAGGAAAGAGAGGGTCATTGAATTTTTAATGCGGTCTTGTGTTTTGGAAATGGCCATGGACAGTGTGAAGCAGGTTTGCTGGATGCCTGCATGGAGATCCCATGGGGCCATGAGGATGGACCATGGGTTGCAGTGGAGACCCAGTGGAGATGCCGGGACTATGAGATGGCTGCCAAGGAGAGCTGCCGGCCCTGGATGAAGTTTTCCAGGACTATGAGTAGCCTAGCTGGAGGGGCGGAAATGGAACTCCAGAGACTTGTTGCTGGTTAGAGTTATCGGACTTGGAGATTTGTCACTGACTAGAGTTGTTGGACTTGGAGTTACAGAGTTTGATGTTTGCCCTGGTTGTTTTAAATCTTGTATTGGTTAAGTATTTCTTTGTTTTGCCCAATGCCATCCTTTGCAGTGTGAATGTTTTATTCTGTGCCATTATGGGTTTTTTTGGGGATATTTTTGGTATTATGGCTCAGTTAAAAGACCTTGGATCATGGGGATGTATGAACATCATTGGAATTGATAAAAGCTATGGGGACTTTTAAATTTGCATGAATGCATTACATTTTACATCATGTACGGTTATCAGTTTATGGGGGCCAGGGGCGGAATGTGGTGGTTTGATTCAGGTGTCCCCCATAAACTTCAAGTGTTCTGAATGCTAGGTTCTCAGCTGATGGCAACTTGGGAATTAACACCTCCTGGAGGCAGAGTATTGTTGGGGGCGGGCTTATGGGTATTATAGCCAGCTTCCCCTTGCCAGTGTTTGGCACACTCTCCTGTTGCTGTTGTCCACCTTATGTTGACCAGAGAGTGATGTCCACCCTCTGCTCATGCCATAATTTTTCCTGCCATCATGGAGCTTCCCCCTCGAGCCTGTAAGCCAAAATAAACCTCTTTTTTCCCACAAGCTGCTTTCAGTCGGGTGATTTCTCCCAGCAATGCGAATCTGACTGCAACAAGCACCAAGCTGAACCTTACACATTATGAGGGGCGGTGGGAATCAAGGAAGCCAAATCATATCCCAAAATAGAAAAATAAAAGTGTAAAAGATGGGCATGCAATAAGAGGAATATGAGTCCCAAAGAGAAGGCAGGGGTATGGAGTGGTTTAACCCTCTCTCTTATACTGTCATGTAAACAACAACATTGCTATCCCAAAGAACAATATAATATGAGCCAAAAAGGTGAGTGTCATAGGCAGTTTAAAAGTTATTTGTAGCCACATCGAAAAAAGGCAAAAAGCAGAGCTAGAAGGTAAGACCCTATTGCTAAAGACACCACAGGCTGTTATAGGACATTGGAATATCATGCTGGAACAAAAAGGGAAATAAGCTTCCTCCTGGTTAGCCCTCATGGTGCTGAAAAACCCTTTGAGAACCATTGGAGGACAACATCCACCAACAGCATGAATAAGCAGGGGATCCTGCAGACTATGAAATCAACCAGCCAGACAAGAAGTACGCAGTTATGCAATAGTAGCACAGAGCCTCTGCAGATAGCAGCCAACTGTTCTCTGATTGGACATGAGGCCTTCTCAGTGGGAAATAACTTATATTTGGTACTAGAAACCAAGTCAGAATTCCATGGTCAGGGGACTCAGACTTCAGAAAGAAGCCCTCACTGCTCTCTGGAAAAGAAAAGTAAGCTCTCAAATAACTTTGCATACTCCTTTAACCCAAGCTGCTCTCACTCTTTTTGTTTTGTTTTGTTTTGTTTTTGTTTTTGTTTTTCAAGGTAGGGTCTCGCTCTGGCCCAGGCTGACCTAGAATTCACTATGTAATCTCAGGGTGGCCTCAAACTCACGACAATACTCCTACCTCTGCCTCCTGAGTGCTGGAATTAAAGACATGTGCCACGAAGCCCTGCTGCTCTCACTGTTGGTTAGAGAATCTGTTTTGTTTTACAGGTGGCAGAGAAAATGAAGGAGAACTAAGATCCATCAATAAGAAGATAGCCTACTTCCCACCATGAGATGTACCATCTCTACCACATCTACAGGGGCCCAGGAGAAAATTGCAGAGGAAGAAGCAATATGAATACTGTTCTTGCTGCTAGCCTGACAACTGGTTCTGGGGTGATGGTGACAGACACAGTGATCAATGAAAACCTATAAAAGCAGAAATCTAGAGGCTACAGAGAGCTTAACACTAAATCTGTCTGCATGGCTCAGGGAACATTGTGGAAGAGGGGTCAGAAGGATTGTAAGAGCCACAGAGTAGGTAGGAATATTCTGAGGCATAGTCCCCAGCTACCTCACAGGGTCTAACTGAGGTCTTTATGGTTAATACCATAACCCCACTGAGAAAGGCCCTCAGGGTAATAGGAGTAGAGGTGAAGGGATAAAAGAGTATAACATATAATAATATATATAATATAAATAAAATAAAAGTGAAAAAAGACAAAATTAATTTTAACAATGCATTTTATTTACCCTAATAATATCATTCTAATGTGATCAATTAAACATTACTGAAAAGACTTTCAACTTTTTCTCACATTATGACTTCAGAATCTGGGTTTATTTTATATTTATAGCACATCTCAATTTTGACTAACCACATTTGAGGGCATAATAGTCAAAAGTGGCTAGTGGTTACCAGATTGGACATTGCAGACATAAAGCTGAAGGAGCCGGAAAGCTGTGGGTGGGAATCCAAGAGCTTCTGCTGTGGGTAGGAGCAACTTGGGCTATAGAAATGAAGGCAGTAAATTTATCTGCAGTTTTGTACAACATATCCTTTAATGCTTGAATTTCTTAGTATTTCCTCTGGTATGCTCAGAAACTTTTATTTAATTAAATAACAAAAATGACAGTCTTGGGCTGGAGACATGGTGTAGAAGTCAAGGTGCTTGCCTGAGAAGCCTAAGGACCCAGGTTTGATTCTTCAGTACCCACATAGGCCAGATGCACAAGGTGGTACATGCATCTGGAGTTTGTTTGCAGTGCCTAGAGGCCCTGGTATGATCATTTTCTCTCTCTCTCTCTCTCTGTCTCATACCCACACACATACAAAAATAAATAATAAATAAAACAAAAATGATAATCGTTACTATTTCCTTATTGCTCACTGCAATGTCCAAATTCCTCATTGTGTCATTTGAGGTCCTTCTACATGCTGACATAACACAACATGTTAAGTGTCTTACAACTGAGGACTCCTCTACCCAGAACCATTCAACTTAATTTTCATAGAAAAAAACTATTTTTATAATCTTACTGGTTTATGTACTATTTAATTAAGTTATGTGTTACTATTATAAATACACTGCCCTCAATAAGTTTGTCAAAAGCTAAGCAGGCTGTCAGCAATCAGGGGCTCATCCAGGAGGAGTAAACATGAGCAGCTCTTCCCGAGCAGCCTACCTGCCCCGAAGATTCAGAATGTGTCTTGCCGAGGGAACGGTCCATCCCAGGAGCGAGAGAGCAGCTCTCGTGATTCACCTGTTGATTCCAGTTGATTTTCCCTTCTCTTGGCCTGAATCTCCTCCTAGAATTCTTTTTGTTTTTTTCTATCTCCTATTTTGCTATTAAAAGAATTTAGTAAGACTGATGAGATTACTCAATGGTTAAGATGCTTGCTTGCAAAGCCTAAGGACCCTGGTTTGCTTCCCCAGTACCCACGTAAAGCAAGATGCACAAGGTGGCGCATGCATCTGGAGTTACTTTGTTGTACTGGCTAGAGGCCCTGGCATGCACTCTCTCTCTCTCTCTGTGTCTCTATCTGCCTCTCTCTCTGTCTCTCAAATAAAATACAATAAATAAATAAATAAATAAATAAATAAATAAATAAATAAATAAAAATACTAGTAAAGAAGCCTTTAGTCAACAGAATAATAGTCTGCAAAGAAGACCCATCCTGTGAGTATATTATCTTACATGGCCAAAAGAACCTTGAAGCTCTGAGGGTGTTAGAGATGTGGAGATGATCTGGTTGGGCTCAGTGTAACACGGACCCAACCACATGGCTCTTCAATAGCAGGAGGTCTTTTCTGGATGCCATTGTTGATATGTGCAGTCTGCATCTGCAGGAAGCCACTGGATCTGCTTATCTATGTTTATTTATTCCTGGCCCATACTTCTCAGTTTAATTTATATTATACATTCTCCAATTGTTTTACTTTTAATTTATGTTTTCTAATTTTTTATTGTAACAATTTTTTGTTTTAACATTGTGAAATGAGGCAAGCATAAAAGAGAAGCCTAGATAAATACCTGTTTTTTCCTTAAATCTCAGAATCATCCAGCAGTTTATCTTGTCCATAGTTGACTTGTTTAGATAAGTGCAGATAGATTCAACCAGGCAGATAAGTAATTTATATGGTAATTTCCATTTCTACCCATAGCTAATACTGATTATGATGTTCAATACATATTTCTTCTACCTGAAATGTTTGGATAGCTTTTAACTTCCTGTATCCTCAGAGGGGATAATAAAAGGAACTCAATCTGAAACTGACATTGCAAGTGAAGTTATAACTGTGTGAGTCACAAATTCAAAAAAGGAGTTTTTCCATTATGTTTGAGACACATGATGAGAAATAGGGACATTTATGAGAGACATGGTGAGATTTTGGGACTTTTATAAGAGAAGTTTACAGAACTAGGCCAGATAAAACAATACTGGCCTAAAATAAATATATGGTTGGAGGCTAACAATGTGATATTTTCCACTATTTTCACATTCTTTTTTCTTCAATTAATGGATTTATTCATAACTCCTAGATATAAAGATGTGGAAAGAGTAGAAAAATGCAAGATTGGAGAAATTCTCATAGGTTTCTGAATTCAGGTTTCTAAGGTTTCATGGTTCTAATATTTATGGAAGATATCTTGATGTTCTAAAAGCTGGGAAGTGGATATACTCAAAGTCCATTATATACATGTATGAACATTTCATAACAAAACACCCTATTTTTAATAATGAATATATGCAATAATAGATAATATATAAAATATATAATGAAAAAGAAAGAAACCAAAAGTTAAAGCAACAGAATAAGAATAAAATGCAAGCTGGGTGTGGTGGTGCATGCCTTTAATCCCAGCACTCAGGAGGCAGAGGTAGGAGGATCACCGTGAGTTCGAGGCCACAATGAGACTATATAGTGAATTCCAGGTCAGCCTGGGCTAAAGTGAGACCCTACCTCAAAAAAAAAAAAAAAAAAAAAAAGAATAAAATGCACTTCTATTCATCTTCCTCCTGTCTCCTTATTCATCACATTGGGAGTTCTATTTTTCAATGTTCATAAGCACTATAAAATATTAAATTCAGAAACTTAGTAAAAATTATCAAAATCTCCCTTTAGTCAATTTTCTTTTGGCAATACGTACTCAGTTCCTCTTTCTCATCTTTTTTGTTGGTCATATAGTATAAATAGTTTAGCATTTTAGATATTTACATTCTATTCCATCTGGTCATAATTCTTTCTTTTCCTAAGAAACCAAGGGCAAAATATACTTGCTGTATTGAATAGCAAGGCACATTCTATAATGTTATACTCATTTGATAATAATTCAGGTCTTTTGGTGAGCTCATTGCTAGATTATTAAGAATTATAATTCAATTTTGTGAGACACATATTTTAACACCTTGAATCTAGATATAGGATATATACATTTTAAAGTTACAAAATTTATTTGAAAAAAAAAAGCACTTCGCTTTTAGGAAATGAAATACTATAAATAAAATACTTTCTATAGCACAAAGCTACTTTTGTTTACAAAAGCAACATTTTATTCTTTTTATTCATAACATTACTTATATTATTGACAAATTCCAGGTAAATATTTATTAATCATTTCAAAAGAAATGACTAAATTTGCATCCACATGCTTCAGCATTTCTTTAAATGGAATTTCCAATTGTTGAGTTCCAAGGAGGAGTATTTCCATGTTTTAGGAAAACCTTCATTAGAGAAGTTGAATTAGTAGGACAAAGGTCAGAGAAAAATCCTTCTTGCCAAACCCTTTTTTGCTATCTTTCTGGGAGGGTGGCATGCCAGCCCTGCTGAGCCGTGTTGATTGACTTCAATGGTAATGGTTCATCAACATCTTCTAGGTAGGATCAAGGTGTCAGAAATGAGCTGGTTGCTGAATGGAAATGAGATAATATTTTCAGAGAAGAGAATCAGTGACAACCCTTCTGAAGTTGATCTAGTTTTATAAGATCTTCCTAAGTATATAACATTGCTAGAGAGATGGCTCAGTGGTTAAGGTACTTGCCTAAATGCATTATGCTGCTTTCAAAAATGTTCACCATCAGATTTATCCAACTTCAAGATATTAGCTGGTTATTCTCAATTTTTTTCTCCCAAATAAAGGTTTTCCATCTGTTTTGTGCCTTTAGAGTTGCAAGAAGTAACGAAGGGAACCAGGGTCTTGACAAAAGAAAGCACCTTCTGCAGATAAAGGAAAAAGCAGTTTAACCAACCGAACAACAACAACAACAAAAATGCCACTGCACAATTGTGATTCTCCCAGGGAAACGTGTATTTGTTAAGTGTGCTCTCTGGAAAATGCCACTGAGAGGGGTTCACACATCCCCACTAGTTCAAGTGGGGCTTAATTCTTGGCGTGATCAGCAAAGCAGAGTTTCCAGTTCACTTATTTGTGGGCTTTTCTCCCTGTGAATCTTTAATCTGGTTGCCAGACCCTTCCCTAATTTCATTGTTCTGTGTGTTTCTTTTTGCTGAGAATGCTAATGGGTGAAGCCCACAGGCACATGGCCGTCCTAACAAGAGTGAGGAAAGTGGACATTTCATGACACGAACTTTGGGAGAAATTTTTCTGGTTTCACTGGTTGATTCGCCACACTGATATCCCCCCATGTATTGTTTCAAAGTCTAAGAAAGACTCAATTCTAAACAATGCTATTTCATCTATACAGTCCTAGTTTAGCTACACCTGATAGGCCTACCATAGTACTTCTCTCAACATAATAGCACACCAAACTTCTTTTGTTTTGTACTAACTCACTCTTTTACATGTCACACTGTAGTTTACTTCCTGAATGTAGATTTCGTTGACTGGTTATAGACAGAAAATGTTTTGTGGTTTGTCACAGAACCATTGCTGAATGTGACCAGAAACAGTGTGTCCTTCCTAGTGCATATCTCCTAGACAAACACAATTCCTTGCCATGGCTCTATCCTGTCCTCAAGCTCCCAGATAAATGAAGTTGGCATCCTCTGTCTTTTGGCTCAAGAGGTTGACCACTTTTTCTCATCTCAGCTTAAAGGTTCCTCATGATCTTTGTTTTCCCCATATGATAGTAACCTCTTCCTTTCCAACTTCATCAGCACTTTGACTATACTTATCTCTGGCACCCTCGAGCATTCTCTACTTGTTTCTGTTAGCTTACTGTGTGGTTTTCATATTAGCACTTATGATGTAGAACAGAAACAATGCATAATTGTCATTGTATGTGCCCTGCCTCAGGCATACACCAAAAGTGCTCAGAATGAAAAAACCAATAAAAAGAGCAGATCAGACTTTCCCTGGAGCATATTGTGTCTTAAGAGATAGAGACTTAGGGTTTGATCATCATTGGGAAATAGATTATTACAATCCTTGAAATCTTCTAAGGAGGGAACAAACTTGTACAACGGAGAAGGGATCTATTCTCTCCCACAAGCCTCCAGTGATGGCAGGACCATTAGTTGAAGTCTAGGCTTACTAGGGAGACCTGGAATTTTCATTACTATTTTTTTTTTTTTTGGAGAGAGACACACAGAGAGAGGGAGAGGAAGACAGATAGAGATGGGCATGCCAGCAGCCTCTCAGCTGCTGCAAATGAAATCCAGATGTGTTCGCCTCCTTATGGTCAAGTGCAGCATTGCGCCCTTTGCATCTGGCTAAATGTGGGACCTGGAGATTGGAACAGCTGGATATTGGAATCGGAGTTCTTAGGCTTAGGAGGCAGGTACCTTAACTGCTAAGCCATCTCTCCAGCCCTCATTACTTTAAGATAAGCTTATTTTAAGATAAGCTTTGGATATAGGAAAATTTGAGAAATTACCATTAGCATTATAATTGTTTCTCAAATAATATTTCAGTCTGGAGCAGGGATTTCTACAAGTCAAATACTGTAGCCCAGAGGATCTTGGAAGGCTCCCAAGAATGATTCCACTTTGAAAAAACAGTATACTCTTTTCAACATTGAATAAAATAAATAATAATAATACAAGATAACCAATACCCCTGAAACTTTTTATTAGGTTTGTAAAATTTCTTCCTGTCATCAGCTCATTCCAAGAGTCTCACCAATGTCATGTGACTTTCTACACATTCTACACTGAACTGTGATCTTTCCCTTTAAGTTTATTATTGTGACAGAATGCCATCTTCCCCTATGACAAGTCCCACTTATGATGTTTTGGAGTCTTTTACACTTGCTTCCCAATCACATATTCCTAGGTTCCGGTCAAGTTTCTTCAGGACTCTCCACAGCTGTGAGGAGACCCTGTATGTCAGGGCTATAACTCTGGCCAAGATAGTTAACTCCTTCATATGTCCCTCTCTCCTACATTTTCTTTCTTCAACCCATCATTCCTAAGCCCTATGCTCATAATTGCATACCCATGAACACTAGCCTCCAGTTGTTCCCCATTGCTTATAAGATAAACCCTAAGCTCATCTCTCCTCTGAAAGTTATATATTAGATTTTGTTATTGCCTATCAAATTTTATTCTAAGATGCCACATCGCTTTGTAGGTTTAACTTTTAAAAATACATTTGCCTTCTCAGTTTGGTAGGAGCTTCTTAAGGAAAGTTTTTGAATCTGACTTACCTTTTAATTATAGAAACCTTTGTAATTTCTCAAGCAGATATAATAGTGCCCAGCACAGAGAGTGCCAGGTCTGTGAAGGTAAAGATTACCTCTCACTATCCTTGTGGTCTTAGCACTTACACCATTTTGGCTCCAATAAGCTCACAGTGGAGAACAAATAAGTGAAAACAGTACTATTCCATGAATAATTTCAGTAACTTTCTAAAGAAGAGGCCAGTTGTCAAACAGATGGATAAAATATTAACCTTTATTGTCTAGTTAGACCTGGGGCCTACCACTATTTTCTGGATCTTGGGTTTTACCTGTGTAATAAGAACTTAATGCTTAGATAGGAAGACACACGCACATGCAAGAGAGAGCAGAGAGAGATCTATTTGTATTTTCTTAGAACCATGGAAATAATTGTCCTTACAATTAAGCTTCATTTATACAAATTAACACAGGCTGCACCAAGGCCAAGAGAAGATGAAGTTCAAAGAGATCTTTTAATCTCTTGATACTGGAAGAGGCATTGATTTATGTTTCCAGCCTTGACTTGCCTCCATAATCTTGGAACCTGGTGATGATAAATCATATCATCAAGTAAACGTACTCATGTTCTGTAGTTGGCTTATTTTCTCTCTCTCTCTCTCATTCCTTTTCTTCCTCCCTCTTTTACTCTCTCATTTTGTCTAAAGACATTTTGAACCTCTTATTTCATTGGTGTTTAATAAACACCCTGGGAGGTAGTTTATGTAGATGTGATTATGATCATTTTAAATTATGTTTAGGCTATAGAATTAAATAGAATTAAACTTTCAACTTAAATATTAATTTAATTAAATTAATTAGTTTATTTGAGAAGGAGGGGGGGAAAGAGAGAGAGAGAGAGAGGGAAAGGGAGAAAGAGAATGGGTACTCCAGGGCCTCCAGTCACTGAAAATGAACTCCAGATGCATGTGCCCCCTTGTGCTTCTGGCTTACGAGGGTTCTGGAGAATCAAACCAGGATCCTTTGGCTTTGCAGGGAAATGCCTTAACTGCTAAGCCATCTCTCCAGCCCTTAAATATTTTTATTATAAAAAATTTCAATCAACCATTAACTTATTTCTTACTAGTTGTATGACCTGTAACAGGCTGCTTGATTTGTTTGAAACATGAAACCCGATCTTTCACCTGTGAAGTTGGATAACAGTAGCATTTACCACATAGTTTTGTTGTGAGGATTAAATAAGCTTATACTTACAGCACACTTACTGGGCTATTATTATGTGGTGATTTCTTGACAGAGGAATGGGGATGAACTAGAAATATCATCTGCGTTCCTAAACCCTTTTGTTAACATTGGGAGTCAAAGCTTTCAGTTCTTTGAATTTTGGTTTGATGACGTTGATATTGGGTTGGGAGGAGAATTGGTTAACTCAGCTCCCAGCCAGTTATTGCTTCTGGAATTTTTTGTTCTTATTTTAATTTTTTCCTAGAATTGTTAAGCAGAAATTCAGCCAATAACCTTAAGGCTTGAGTCTGTAATGCTGCTGTCAACATACACATGAAGATATGTATATCTATTTTCATATCACTACCTATATCCCAGGTCAGGCCTGAGACTGAAGGAATTTAACACATTCTCTATGTACCATGACCTTCTTTTTATTTATTTATTTTATTTTATTTTATTTTATTTTATTTTATTTTATTTTATTTTTGGAGAGATACACAGAGAGAGACAGAGAGAGGGAGAGAAAGAGAGAGAATGGGCAGCCAGCAGCCTCTCAGCTGCTGTGAACGAACTCCAGATGGGTGCGCCCCCTTGTGGGCAAGTGCGGCATTGCACCCTTGCAGCACTGCATCTGGCTAAATGTGGGACCTGGAGATTGGAACTGGTGTTCTTAGGCTTAGCAGGCAGGCGCCTTAAACGCTAAGCCATCTCTCCAGCCCACCATGACCTTCTTGAGGACCAGGGTGTTTCTTGCCTGGCAGTGATCCTTGCACTGATTTAGTATATTCTTTATCGTGTATGATTCCTTGAGAACATACTTGAAAAATCTTTTTAAAAGTCATAGGGGTAACCCAGTCATCAACAATGTAGCAAAAATCTATCCCCATTCCCTTCTGCTCAGAATGCAGCTCAGCTCTGGAGCCCATCATGAATGCAGTCTCTACTTGATAGTGATCTGTTGAGTTCAAGTCACCACATTTTGCCTTTTAACCAGATCCTCAGGGGAATCCATGACTAGTAAATTAAAGAAAGACTGGTTCACAAGATATGACCTCAGTCTATCGTGTCCAAGCCATTCCTGAAGG
Source organism: Orientallactaga sibirica (assembly GCA_036365145.1). NCBI lineage: Eukaryota > Metazoa > Chordata > Mammalia > Rodentia > Dipodidae > Orientallactaga > Orientallactaga sibirica. Next base: position 13,955,200 of record JAEOAD010000001.1, read on the forward strand.
ACACAGTGGCAGAATGGTCATCCCCAGACAGGCTGTTTTCTACATACCTGGTTCTAGGTTTTGCCACCTCACCCTGTTTCAGTACTTGAACGTTTCTCTGCCTTTCTATCCATACAATTATGGCAAGACACTCAAATTTAACTTTGGGGGCCTTGACTCATCTCTTTACCTGTCATTAAAACATTCACTCCTCATTTCTGGCATGGTTTCCTGAGGTTGCTGTTCTTGAGCCTTCCCATGTGTGTGTCATGGGTACCCATTGGGTAATCCCTCACTACCTCCTTGATCAGCCTTAGACAGATATTTCAGCTCATCTCAATTTCTCTCTCTCTCTCTCACTCTCTCTCTCTCTCTCTGTGTGTGTGTGTGTGTGTGTGTGTGTGTGTGTGTGTGTGTGTGTATGTGTGTGCGTAACCAGATGTAATGGTAATGACGCCCAGAGATCTTAATGATGATCCTGGTGATAACTGTTTAAAAGATGGTGGCCATCCTATACAGCTTAGACTTCCTTGTTAAGTGCAAATGCTTGGTAGCATGGGTCTATGATCTCAGCTACTCTGGAGGCTGAGGCAGGAGGATCACAAGTTTAAGTTATGGATGGACTACAGACTGAATTCAAAACCAGTCTGAGAAACTTAGTGAGACTGTGTCTCAAAATAAAAAATAAAAAGGAAGCTGAGGCTGTGGCTCAGTGGTGGAGCATTTACTTAGCATGCATGAAGTCCTAGGTTCAATATACAGTGCTGGAAATGAGTAAACAAACAAACAGATAAGTAAGTGCAGGTTTACATTAACCATATATATTTTTTATTAATGCTTTCATACTGAATTTTTAACATTCAAATCTGTGTTTTTAAAAACAACTCAAGCTACTGTAAGAGACAGATATGATTTTAAAGTTTTTTAAAAATCTTTTGGAGATGGGGGAGATTTTAAATATCTTCTATATTGAATTCTTTTCTGTGTGAACTACAAAATACCAAAAGAATATAACTTTAGAGCAAAGCAAATGAGGAGCATAATGACCTTGGATGTTTTCATCGTATTTCTTGAAATATTCCTTTTTCTCTTTTGTAAGAGTTCATACGGAAATAACACCCTTGTCAAAGTGTCTAAGCACTCCAATAACTGATGATGGAGAAATAGTGACAGGAAGAAAACAGGTGTTTTTAGCTCACTAATATAGCACCCAGGCAATGATTTCCACTCTTCCTGATCCACACAAGTAAGTGCTTTAGAACCACAGCCTTGACAAGAGGAAAAGTGACCATGAATGATGCTGCCTGCTTTTCCTGGAGGATAATTTTAAACTTGATATGACTCAATGTGAGATTTCAACTATTTTTAACCTGTTTGATTTTCAAGGCTATTGTTTGAAAACTGACAGAGAAAAATACTATTAATGACTAGTCTACGTTCACATATGCAAATGAGCAAACAGTGTTTTCTTCTTTCTAACAAGGATACATCACTATGTGTGTGTGTGTCCTCAGGTTCTAGATCTGCTGATTCAACCAACTGTGGGTTGAAAATATTCAAAAAAAAAAAATTGGCTGCTATATTTAACATGAAAAATTTCTTCTGGTCATTATTCCATAAAAGATGCAGTATAATAACTATTTACATTGCATTTATTATTCTATGTAGACATGATTTAAAGTATATGAGAAGATATACAAGGGTTAAATGAAAAAACTATACTCTTTCACATAAAGGTCTTAAATAGCCAGAGACTTTTTTATTGACTATTTATTTATTCATCTATTCATTTATTTTATCAGAGAGAGAGAAAGAAAGAGAGGGAGAGAGAGAAAGCAAATAGGCATACCAGAACCTCTAGGCATTGCAAACAAACTCCAGATGCATGCACCAACATGTGCATTTGGCTTATGTGGGTTCTGGGGACTCAAACCTAGGTCCTTAGGCTTCACAGGCAAGTGCCTTAACTGCTAAGCCATCTATCTGGCCTGACAATTTTAATGTATGTATAATAATCTCCTCCCATTAACTTTTCTGGACAACCCTAACCAAACTCTGCAAGTTACACTCACACACCAGGAGAAATAAGACAACCATTGATTTTTGTTTCCATCAGGAATCCTAGAATGAATTCTTTCCAAAGATTGAGGATAAGTGTGCATGTGTATATATGTCATGTATATAGCATACATAAAACATACATGGTGTAACACAATGTTTTATAATAATGGCTCATAGCTATGTCATTTATTTAGAACTAAGTGATATGAAATGATCTGGTGCCTCCATAAAGGCTTACTGATTCTTTTGTCTTTCCTACCAAGTGCAATACTGAATGATTATATGTGTGTTATAAATAAGATAAGGACAGAGAAATATTTGAAACCTCATGCCATGCTGTGTCCTGCTATGTAAATTTGAAATTTGCACAAGCTGATGAAAGCATTGAAAGAAATACCTACTAATCAACTGATGGTGGCTTAACCTATGAATTGTTTGGGGGAAATCATGTTTTGACCACCACTGGTAAAGAAGTAATATTGAGTCTATTTCTCCTCCTCCTCCTCCTCCTCCTCCTCTCCTCCTCCTCCTCCTCCTCCTCCTCCTCCTCCTCCTCTTCTTCTTCTTCTCCTTCTTCTTCTTCTTCTTTTTTCGAGGTAGGGTCTTGCACTAGCTTAGGCTATGTAGTCTCAGAGTGGCCTCGAACTCAGAGATCCTCCTACCTCTGCCTCCCGAGTGCTGGGATTAAAGGCATGCGCCACCATGCCCTTGAGTCTATTTCTTACACAGAGATGACTGAATCCTGAATCTCAAATTGAGGATAAACACGCTTGCAAGACCTCATCATATCATTAGGTTTCTTGGCATTTACTGTGGTGGTAGTAGCTGGAGCCATATCAGGCAGCAGGGGGGTTTTCTTTCTCTTGGGGAGAGGACCCACATTCTCCTATGACTCTGACCTTCAGGGTACTGTTATATATTTTTTAAATATTTTTATTTATTTATTTTCAAGCAGAGAGAAATAGAATATAAACAGAAAGAGAGAATGGGTACACCAGGCCTCCAGCTGCTGCAAATGGACTCCAGATGCATGTACCACTTTGTATATTGCTTATGTGGGTACTGGGGAATTGAACTTGGGTCTCTAGGCCTTGCAGGAAAGTACCTTAACTGATGAGCCATCTCTCGAGCCCAGGGTACTGTTTTGAAGAAGCATTTTCATATTTTTGCTACATTTGACATCTACCATATTCTAGAACATGAAAGATGCTATTTAGAACCATATTTTACAGCATAGCAGTCTTTAGCCACAGGGCTATTAAGCATCTAAACTGTGGCCAGTCCAAGTTGAGATGTGCCAATAGTTTCGAATGCATGAAAGCTTTTGGTCACTTAGAAATAAAAGGTTGCAAAATATTTAATTAAGAGGTTTTTTTTTTTTCTGTTAACTCACATTGAAACATTTCAGATATATTGATTTAAATAAAAATTAATATTAATTTCATATCTACAAAATATTGCTAAGAAGAGTTGAATAATACATATGGCTTGCATTGTATTTCTACTGGGCAAAGCTGATTAAAGAAAGCTTATATTTAGCATTATTACATAAAACAGAGCACTTATCAGCAGTCCTTCTTGTTAATCTTCTCTTCCCCTTTCTTTTTTTAAAATATTTTTTATTTATTTCTAAGCAGAGAGAGAGAAATAAACTGGGTACACAAGGGCTTTATGAACTTCAGATGCATGTACTGCTTTGTGCATCTGGCTACACGTGGGTACTGGGGAATCGAACCCTGGTCATCAGGCTTTGCAAGGCAAGCACCTTAACCACTGAACAATCTGTCCAGCTCCCTGCTCCTTTCTACTGGGAGGAAGGTGCAGCATTGGCCAGAGGGCATCCCTGCTCCTTCTGTGTTGTTGCTCTTCATTTTGCCTGAAACATAACTTTGTTCATGAATTTTATTTTTGGCATGAGTATAGGTGTAAGCATTTTCACGTGTGTGTGTGTGTGTGTGTGTGTGGCTTGTCCTGGGTATTCCCTCTCTCCACCTCCTGAGTGCTGGGATTACAGGTGGGCTGCCATGCCTGCCTGGCATTTTACAGGTGTTGGCAATCCAAACTTAGGTCTACACACTCAGGGAGCAAAGGCTTCATGACTGAGCAATCTCCCAAGCCCAAAACACAATTTTAGAGCTACGTTTTCTTTCTATCACTTCGACCCTACCCCGGAAGTCTCCTCTCATTCATGGTTTCAGTCTTTCTGTTTAGTGTTCTGATCTTTTTTTAAAAAAAATTATTTAGATATTTATTTGCAAACTGACTAGAGAGAATGAGAATGGGTTCTCCTTAGTCTCTAGCCACTGCAAACAAACTCCAGATACAGGTGCCACTTTGGGTGTCTGGCTTTATGTGAGTACTAGGGAATTGAACCCTGGTCATTAGGCTTTGCAAGCAAGTACCTTAACCACTAATCCATCTCTCCAGCCCAGTGTTCTAATCTTTGTGTTCAGTCTGGGTTATACTATCTGCCTTCCATACTTAATTCCTTTCTTTCTTAGATGAAATTTATTGTAAATTGGGCTATTTGCTTATGTAACATGAAAATCTCTCTTGTATTTGCATGATAACCAGTATTATGTGACATTAATATTAGGGCCAATGATTTATGTCCATGTGCATATCTCTTCATCCATTTTGTGTGGATTTGTTTGGTAACACATAGATTTTTTTTTTAATTCGAGAAAGAGAGAGAGAGACAGAAAGAGGGAGACAGAGAGAGGGAGACAGAGAGAGAATGGGCCCACCAGTGGCCTATCAGTGAATGAACTCCAGATGCATGCACTCCCTTGTGTGCATGTGCAACATTGTGTGCTTGCGTCATTTTTGCACTTGGTGTAACGTGGGAGCTGGAGATTCGAACTGTCATTCTTAGGCTTCGCAGGCAGGTGCCTTAACTTCTAAACCATCTCTCCAACCCAACACATAGATTTTGTTATTTGACCCAATGTAAGAATCTTTGAGAAGGAGCTGTGTTAGGCATGTATCTCCCAAGGAACAGAAACAGTACAATGTATGATGGGGTTGTAACCTGTTCACATGTTTTTGATAAAACATGTAGTTTATGTAAAATTTTCATTTTGTTTTATTAATTTTATTTTTGATGTTTTTTTATCTATAAGGGTATCATTTTATAAGTTATGTGATTTATTTCCTCTCAACTTCTTTATTATTTGGGAGCATATATCCTATTTTAAATCCTGTGAATCATTATTCATGTTCTAAACTATCTTTTCTGTATCTTAGAGGACAGAGCAGAATATTATCTTTTGGTTCTTCCCTCCTGAGGTCAAGGAATTTCACAATGCTTAACTTATCTTCTGTACCTGCTTTCCTTTCTCCAATCTTATTACAAATATCATTTCATGTTTTTATACTTTCATTATATTTATATGCTTCCTAAACGATAATAAATATTAATTATTCAAATATTTATTGACTGATTAACTAAACAACCATTCAGACTTTATACCAAAGGCTTGGTGGTCATCTGTGAAGAAGATACCTACTACCCAGATCATGTTCTGAACTGTATGATCAGATGACTCATAGAGACAACTAAGAAGGTGAGGAAATGGAGGCCCAGATGACTGGTAGAAAGTGACTCCTCTATCTCTGGCTGTCCTCACAGCTCCTGACCTTCCCACCTCAGGAAGTTGAGGCTGAAAGTGTGAGTCTTGGAGGGTTCCTGGTTTGGGAAGCTAGCCCCTTATGGGGTATGAGTGCAGGTCTGTGTGTGTGGAGCATAACAAGAAGATTCTTCCTACTTTATACTGCTTGGGTATCACTGGATTTAGTACAAGAAACCTAGGGTGCTACTTTAAGGAAACTGGGGATTTTGTGTTATACTAAAAAAAAAAAAATGGAAGGGTTTTATTCCTTTTATTTTTATTTCTTTTACCACTTTTCATGCCACAAATACCAACTAATGTTTCTTCCTTCTTAGAATGACGTTTCATGTGTCTTGCTCTCACGTGCATTTTTGACTATGGAAGGCAAAGATATTTCTGAGACCCTTCATGTGACTTGGGAGAACTTATACTGTGTATCCCTGTTCTCTATTTCCAGAAAGGAGGGAAACGACTACAACAGCAGTCTTCTTTTCTGGCTGCACACAGAGTGAGCTGACTTCTGTGTCTCTAGAAATTTCCCAGGGTTGCCACAGAATGTTGTCTGAAAGTTCATTTCTTTGCCTTTGTAGAAGAGCTCTTTTAACCCTAAGTATTCTTCTTTCTTTGCTATGCCTCTTGTTATCATGACGGTTTGCAGGCAATTAGTTGTAATGAGTCCAGCAGGGATTTCACCTTCCTTCCTTTGTTAAATAATACCTCGGGGGTGGGGGGTGAGCTATAGACCCATGCCTTTGCCCTGGGCTGATGGACATCTGTACTGTACTAGGATGATCATGAAAATCCTCCTCCCCTAGATACCCATTCAAAAAAAAAAAAAACCTTCTTGGCTGACCTTTGAGATCAGCAGACCCGAGGGATGAAATGTGAAGGCGAAAAGGGCCACAGAGTAGGGAGGACATTCAGAGCAGCAGGCAGGAAGCAGGGGAAAGTATGTCAAATCTGGGCAATTTGTCCCCTGCAGGACTGGTGTGGGGTTTTGAGAGCACTCAGTGACTCTCTTATCAGAGTGTAGAGCCACACCTAGGTATGTCCTGCAAGGAGCATCCCATGCCTAGTGTCTGCATGTCCAGAGGGGAATAGTGATTTGTGTGAAATGACACCCTTAGAATTTCTGAAATGAGAAGGCCCTCTTCTGGGAGGGAGCATTCATTCAACAAACCTTCAAGTGTCTACTATGTGCTCTCCAGAGTCAGGCTTGCCTCTGCTGGGAGAACTGGCTCCAAAGTTATCAGGGACATAATTCCACCATGTAGCACTTTGCTCGTCGGACCCTGAGGTTCTTACCTACACAACAGGAGAGAATTTTCAATTCCTTGTGCCAAAGACATAGTGGTGGAAGAGTTACTAGGAGAGTACTAAAGTAGCAGGCTGCCAAGTAGGTCATGCTTTGGCATGGTGGGCTGGTTTCTCTTCATTCCCTGCTGTGGAGAGTGTTGAATGTTAGCAAGTAGATGTATCACAGGAGCTATGATGGGAGACTGTGGAGTGCAAGTTGTGACAAAGAAAGACAAGTCAAGTGTGTCTGGGATGGCCAGAAAAGCAATGCCCCTCATGCACATAACAAATTTAACTTCATTTGACATGTAACTATAATGGGGCAAGTATCTTATTTTTGTACCTTGGTGGATCACATAAGGTACTTTTCATATCCATTTTCTCAATGCAATGAGTACAGTAGCCTTTTTTTTTTTTTTTTTTTTTTTTTTTTTTGGAGAGAGACACAGAGAGAGAGGGAGAGGAGGACAGATAGAGATGGGCGCACCAGCAGTCTCTCAGCTGCTGCGAAGGAAATCCAGATGCATGCGCCCCCTTGTGGTCAAGTGCGGCCTTGCGCCCTTGCGTCACTTCACATCTGGCTAAACGTGGGACCTGGAGATTGGAACTGCTGGAGATTGGAATGGGCGTTCTTAGTCTTAAGAGGCAGGCGCCTTAACAGCTAAGCCATCTCTCCAGCCCTAGTAGCCATTTTTATACACAGTGAAGCAAATATTGAGATGTCAAAGAATTTGCTAATGATCTATAGAGCCAGAAAATAGCAGAAGTAAAATTGAGCTGCTAGGGTTCTGAGTGAAAGCCTTGTCTTTTTCAGGTCACTAGCAGTATCAAACTTTTGACTTGGGGGCCACCCTACCTTGGAAGAGTCTTTCATTTGTTCTTTCAGACAACACACTTGGCTTTGAAGACACAGCCAGACTTAATGTGGTCAAAGATGGAAGGAGTTGACATACTCATAAACAGATATATATATGAGGGACTCTGTGCTGTGGGAGAGGAAAGCAGATTGCTTGGAGGAGTGGTATGGCCAAGCCTCTATCACTGGCAGAAATACAGTTCCTTCTTGGACTCAGGTCTACCAGTCAGCTTCAACTCTCTCCCAAGCACACCTATCACTCTGGGCAGAGTCTGAAGATTTTGCTCAAAGCCACTCTTTTCTCAGGTCCTTTGACAACTGCCTCCTCTTGTCTCCATCTTGCTGGATTATGCTGATGCTAGCAGAGTCCAGCATTCCAGGACCTGACCTTGGGCAAAGAGCTGAACCACTCTGAGCTTCTGTTTTGCCATCTGAAAGGTTTGTGCTAACTCCTGTGACTAAATGAAATAGAATACTTACAAGGCTGCTTGCTAAGCTTGCAGAAAGTCAAACGAGAATGTGTTTAGAGGCAGAGGTAGGAGGATCACCATGAGTTCAAGGCCACTCTGAGACTACATAGTGAATTACAGGTCAGCCTGGGCTAGAGTGAGACCGTACCTTGAAAAGCTAAAAAAAGAAAAAAAAAAATCTTTTAGGAGCTTGTTCAGTATATGGTGTCCCAGATCCCCTTTCACAATTTCCATTATAGTTGTGTAATTAACAAATGTCAGGAGAGCACTTACTTAGCCGAGGAGGGCATCATTTCTTATTTATTCTGATATATTCACTAAGTAACTAAATTGTGTGCATTGTGTTGCAGCACATGTATATGGAGGTCAGAAAACAACTTTCAGGTTGGTTTTTGCCTTCCACCTCATTTGATTCAGGGTCACTTGTTGCTGTTCACCATTCCCTTAGCAAGCTTCTGGGAAATTCTCCTATTCTTCCCCTCCTTTGCTGCTATAACCCCCACAGCTTTCAGCTTTTACATGGCATCTGGAGATGGAAATTCAGAGGTATGCAGCAAGAGCTTTCTGCTCTGGACCATCTCCCCAGCCGTTAGGACATTGTTTCTAAGACCCTTTTCCAAGTTACCACAGTTATCCTCCTCAAAAATTCTATGATATAGGTGACATTTTGATGCTTATTTTGTTTGCCAGGACACTGAGGCTACAGTAGATTGGGTAATTCACCTAGTGCCCACAGGTCTAAGTGGGAAAGTTAGAATTTGAAGTTACTGAGTCTGGCTCCGAGGCCTGTGCTCTAACCTCTGCCCCCCCCCACTATCTTACTTAGGAAGGGTGAGTGATTCTGGTACTGGGCTACTAGCATTGTCACCAATCATTCATGCTGTGTAACTATGAACCAGTGTTCAGAGGGTCACATTGTGGAGGTTATTAGTCTATCCCCATCAGTCTTGGCCTATAACATTCCCCACCCCACCCCACCCCCCATGCTAGAAGTCTGGGTGGCTTCCTGAGACCCAGTTTCTGCCTGTATCCAATCAATATGGGCAACAAAGGATTCTGGGAGTAGAAGTTGAGAGCCCTTTTTGACCTTGGCCAGAGCCCATAGCTGTCTTTTCTTTCTACACCCTTGCCTGTATTTCTATCTCATTTTGTGCTGTAGCCTTTGGGCTCTCCAGCTTATTGTTTCCCTTTTATTCATAGTACGATTTCCTTTCAGAATAGGTTCTTTCTGCTTACCCATCTTGTTCACCTGGCACACCTGAGAGAGGAGAATGGGCAAGAGGGTGGAGGGTTCCCTGAAGTCTGCCATTACAGAGAAATGATCTTGGTTGAAAAATCTAGATTTTCTAATGATAGTGGCTGCCTCAGGATTGTGACCAAAGTGTCATTTGCAGGCTTATTTTCCTTGGGACACTATGATATTCTTTGCTCTTGGGGCTTGTGTGTATGTGTATATGTAGTCCCTGGTGAATGGTAGAGGTTTCAGAGGTCCTGCTGGGTCGCTTGGGAGCCTGACTTCTAACACAATACTTGAAAGAGTTAATGCAGCCTCTTCGTCTGATCACACCCATTCCCCACTTAAAATCTTCTAATGGCTTCTGATTGTGTTAGGACAGCATCTAAAAATCTTAACAGGCCCTCCAGAGTCCTATGTGAGTTGGCCTCCTCTACATCTCCAGCACTATCTTTCCATCCTCTGTTCACTGAAAATCCTCCCATCATATCGACTGTTTAGTCCTTGGTGTGCTTAAGTCCCTCATACCTGGTACTTAGCTTGTCTTCCTCTATCTCTATGACAAGCTTATTTGTACTTCAGAGCTTCTGTGCAAATGTCTCTAAGGACAGCTTTTCTTCATTCTCCAGCATAAGTGGGGTCCTCCTATCACAGTACCTTCACTTTTGCCATGCAGTTCTATTCCACGTGTAGTTCTTTGACGTCTATCTGACTTCCCTAATAAGTGGTCCTATGAGGGTAGAGCCCATGTTGCTTCTCAGAGAAAGGCTGCACATTCTTGGTGTTCACCTTGGCGCTGTGCATGCAATAGGTGCTCAAACACTAATCTTTCTTTTTTTTTCTTTCTTTGATAGAGAGAAAGAGGGAGAGAGAGAGAGAGAAAGAGAGAGAGAGAATGGGTGCACCAGGGCCTCCAGCCACTGTAAATGAACTCCAGATGCTTGTCCCCCTTGTGCATCTGGCTTACGTGGGTCCTGGAGAATTGAACCAGGATCCTTTGGCTTTGCAGGCAAAGGCCTTAACCACGAAGCCATCTCTCCAGCCCTCAAACACTGTTCTTGACATGGAATGGAGTCCTGGGAGGTCAGGGGATCAACAAACAACCTTTTCAGAGCTGAGCTGAAAAGGATGGAGGGGGCGGCTGGGAGACATGTGATGCTGTGGTACTGCTGGGGAGGCTTGCTTCCAAGGATCTGCAAAGAGTTCCTCTGAAAGAATTGGGCAGAACCCTAGTAAGCAGGGTAGGGGAAAACCTGGGAGCTAGGCAGCCGGCCCCCTTCCAAGAATGTATTTTTGTAGGTTGGTTTCAGAAAAACAAGTCTATCCCAAGAAAGAGAAACTTACTTTTCAGTAGAAGAAGTAGATCCACTCCTGGTGCTTCTTCCACTGTGATGGCCAGGGCAAAAGGAAACTTAGAGGTGTCTAATTTCCATGCAAATGGAACCTGAAACTCAGAGAAGGTTAGCTGCTTCTACAAGGGCACACAGCTAGCTCCAGACCAAAGCCAGATCTAGAGCGGGCTTCCAGACCAATTCTCATTTCATTACAACACACTGCACTTTGATTTGGGGCCACTGTTGGAGGTGAAAAGAAATCATTAGAAAATGAATGCTTCCTGAAATATCACCTGCAATTTATTGCACTCAGAATTTCACACTGATAAATAACCTCTTTCTCATTAACATGCAGGCTCCCTACAATTAGCACTCTCATTTGCACTATGTAAACAGCTTCTAACTGTGCCTTTTACCTCTTTGTTCAAACAAAGATTTCTGTTAGCAAAGAAACAAGAAGGAAATTAGTAGCAGGTGAGAGCTTATTTTTAATTATATTGAGATTGACTGTTGTTCTTCAAATCTTCTCTAATTCCCCCAAGATATTTATTTGCAGACCCGCATTTTCAATCTATGAAAGCAGCAGCCATTTCTGATCTTTATTTACTAAATGAAAACACAAATGGCAGCAGTGGTTTTCTGGCTTGGTGCCAAGGGAGGCAGCACTGGGGGATGATGCCAGCTTCGGTCTGAGAAGCCAGGCAATCAACGGGAAGCAGCCAGCATAGAAGGTGTCGAAGAACAACTGTTCTGCCAGGTGATAGACTCTGAGCCCCCACATAAAAGCTTCCTGTGAAATAACTTTCAGCTTCTACTACCTGAAGTCAAGTGCATGTTCAGTACCAGAAGAATTCTATTGGGTTCCCAAGGATGAGAAACTGTATCTGCCATTAGTGAAGGGCAAATGGTAACTTATGGTCAGGACCCTTAAATATCATCTGTTGCAACTTCTCACCAAGGGCAGACATCCATTTGGAAACATGATAACTAATGTCCTAGCAGGCCATCATTCCACTTGTTAATACTGTCTGCCCTGAGACTTGGCTCCTCTGAATTGGCATCTTAACTCCAGCAGCTTTCACATGTTGAGGGATCACTACTGAAAACAAATGGATCCCCCCCCCCCTTTTTAACATGACAACTCTGTCATTACATACAGCTGAAGAGAAGGTCATGTTCCCTGAATCTGCTCCAATATGTATGTGCCAAGTTCCTTTACTGTTTGTGGTGGGGCATAGAGTCCACATCCCTTGTTATTCAGATCATCTTCTCTGTGAGTCTAAAAGTTCCTTCAGTGAACTGCCAAGAACTGGATATGATTCTTCCAGCATTATCTGAGCAGAGCAAATTCAAGGTAAATGTGAACACTATCTTCTTCCTAGATGGAGACTTCATCTGCTCAGTTCTCTTGAAAGGGGTTTTCTTCAGCTTGAGGAGAATGGACTTATTTTTAGAATCTCCCAGCTTTCTTTAGGAACAGAACAAGCCCTCTTGGCTGAAGGACTGGACATCACATGGGATATTTTATTTGGCACTTTGTCAGCCGTTTTTATTGGTTGTGAAATAATTTATATTCTATACAATATTCATTTTATAATACCCTTTTGCAATACCTACAAGGGTAAAATTTGCTAACTGCATTTCACAGATGAGGTAACCAGCCCTCCAGAGGTAATGGCACCAATGCCATGCTGATACGGGTTTCTAATTGAAGGCACAACTGGTTCTCTTTACCAGATTCTTGTATTGAGAGAAAGATTTTAAGCAACTTCTGGGTTGGTGGAGCAAGGCTTCGATTCCTCCTCTAACTTTAGAATCTCTCCTTGGTCCTTCACCCTCTATTATATATTTAGAGAGGCAGGTGGATGGGAGTGCCGTCATTGGTGTGAAGCTGTAAAATGAAATATTCACCCACATTTATAAGTTGACTAGAGAAGGTATTCTCAAATGTAAGATAGAGCTAGACTATGGGTTATTTACATTGCACAAATTTGTAGTTTATGCTCTTTAACTGCATTAACTTCTGGCTTAATTAGAAGTTATAGTTTTTAAAAAATATTTAAGGAAAGAACCCACGACTATAAAGGTAAACAGTGATACCTAGAAATTTAAGTCAGGAAAAGTTACTATCAGTTTTTGTTTTTGTCCAAGACAAGAACTGAAACTTAAGCCTACTCTCCTTTTCTGATCTAGTGAGAAGTGGCAGGTCACTGCTGGTACCTATCACTTTCATCATTATTAAACACTTCCAAACTGCATCATGGGCTTAACTGACTTTCCAAATTGTAGTAGATCCCATTTATGAGCTCTGGTGTGTTCTGAGAATCTGTGCTTTGGAATACATCCCCAGATTAATGATCTACTGACTGAGAACAGTACTCGGGAATGCCATTTAGAACATGGTTCTTGGTCCTGTCCAAGAGCTTCAAGTACTGGAATTCTTAGTAGGCCTGGGCTTTTTATCAGAGCAGTGGCTGGTGAGCTCTTGGGTGACATCAAGGAGATGGCAAGTGTCCTTTTAGGAGGCCTGGGATGCAGCAATGAAGATGTGTCCTTCTCACAGACGGACATGTGAAGTTGTCATCTCACCCAAACAGAATTACTCCTCCTTTTCAGAGCCTGCTGAGTGTGATCAGAGGCATGGCCCAAACCTATCTTAGGTGCAGTTGGGTTACAATCATGTGCTCAGGGCATTTAAATCCTAAAGGTTTCACACCACAAGGCAAAAGGGAAGCATTTTATTTCAGGAAGACTTTAGAGGAAGGTCCTGTCCATCATCTGTCTACTGACAAAAGTGGAGCATGGCTTAGGTGCTTTTCTTGATCTCTTGACTGCAGCGCAATAGTTTTGCAGGTCCTCTGTACCACTCGATGCACCTCTGCATGACTCAGTAAATGCAACTGTTAGAGTTATTTAATGTTGCGCATCTAAATGCTGAAGAGTGTCTGAACATTAGTATTAATGTCAGCCTTAGACATGATAAATATGATTCTAGTGGCCCAGCTGAGAAGCTTCACTGGGTACCGTTTTATTGTCTGCTGCCTAGAAGGCTTAAATCTCTTTTGCTGCCTTCAGTTCATAGGATGGAAACATGTGAAATCATTGCAATTTATATAGGCAGATTTGGCAGCTCCTTCATTTTTTTTTAAACTTGGACTGTCAGATATAAATCAATGTTACAGCACTCTTTCCAAGAATGTGCTAGAACGTGCATGTGTTTGGGGAGCCGACATGTTATTTCTATTATAATTTTGTTTGTTAGGTGTGATATGAATTATTTGGCTTTGTTTTCTAACATTCACAATTTGTGGTTATTTAATTGGTTCTCCTCTGTTGTCACTACCACTGACTGTCAGGTTCTATTTTTGCCTCTTGTCTTTTCTCTGGCCCACCCCTCCCAGCCCATTTTTCAATACCTAACTCTGGTTCTGCTTCCTCCAAAAAGCTTTATCTGACATATCTATTTTTTCTTAGATTTCCTTAAAATTATTTGCTAGGTCAGTAACAACATTTTATTGTACCTTTTCTAGCCGTTAGCCATCTGAGCACTCAACCTAACACTCTACTTTCAATTATTCTTGGCTAACTGAATCATATTTTGCCAATTAAATTTTGGGCCCTTTGTGAACAGAGTCCCTATGTGTCCAGGGCTAAATACAGGTGAGTGCATGGCCTATATCATGCACTGAATATTTCACAGCTTGTAAAGACTTCTACTTGCAAAATCAATTAAATCAACAAATCAAAATTAAAGGTACAACAAGAATCATTTGATTATAGACTCCATGAACACAACAACCATGGATGTCTTATTTATCACATCTATTGAGTTTTTGGACAGTTTCTAGGTTAACTCGTCCAGTGACTTTTGTTTACTAAGCCTGATCTTATATGAACATGTCTCATAAGAATCCCAACTTAGAAATGGAAAGGAAGGTATTCATTTCTGAAAAGATGATTCTGAGAATTGAGATGTGCTGGGGTCTAATCTTATCTTTTCACTCTCATAGCCTTTTCTTCAACCCTGGATCATACCAAAATGAATGAAATGAGTGCCAGAAGGACGCTAGCTCCAATTCAGTGATTTCATGGGGACCACATCTTCTTCTTGGAGAATCTTTCAATAGAGTCATCTAATTTTATTACACATCTCTAATCGTTCAAATGTGTCTGAACTTCCAAAGAATATTAAATATGTTAATGTCTTCCCAGTTTCCAGAAACAAATGTGAAAAATTCCAACCCACATTGATTTCTTTTGTTAGTCAAGGTCTCTATTCTAAATGTCAGAGCCAGGGAAGTGGATCCATGGAAGCACTTGCACAAAACTCTGAGTACCTGAGGTCAGATCTCCAGACTATCTGACAGCTAGAAGCTGTGGTGGTCTTCTTCTCTAGTCCCAGTTTGTCTAAAGTGGGGAGGCAAGTGGAGAGAGAGAGAGAGAGCGAGCACAAGAGAGATTGACCCTGACTAAGATGAGATGGAAGGAGAAGACCACCCCATAAGTTGTCCTCTGACCTCCACATATGTGTCATGGCATATGTGTGTCTGCACATCCACCCCACACTCTATAAATAAATGAACAAATAAAATATAAATTTTAAAAGAATGTTACAAGTATTGAATAAACAGCCTAAAACAATGAAAGCAGAGAAGAGGCATCATGTAAACATCTTGCCTCACAACTTTGGTGGTATGGGGAGTATACAGAAGCAGAAACAAAGAGATTAAAATTCTCCACTCTCAATTTTTTTCTTTAGTCATGCCAGCTTATTACAAGGAACTATGGGAATGTCCCTTAGTCACCCAGACTTCTATTTCTACCATACATGTTTCCCATCCTGTCAGAAGAAGCAGTTCAAGAGAATTTCTGAGGCCCAGTGGCCCTCCTTCCTGGTAATCTAGCTCATTTTGTTCTCAACCAAATAGAATTTGTTTAGATCAACATGCCAACACTCCCTTGGTAAATAGCTGCCTCCTAGGTAGCTCTATAAGGATTCTACTCTTGTGACAACCCTAACTGGGGTTGTGATTTTTATTCCACCATCTACGATAAAGACAGCCATACTGATTTCACTCTAAGTATAACCAGAGAAGAAAAGCAAGAGAAAAATGGAGGATGAGATTGGCAAGCTCCTTCACTCAAAAGGAATTTGGTAGATATTTGAGGTTTCACAAATTGTCCCTCTATCCATTTTGTCCAAGTGCTACTAGAAGTTTGGAGGCCAAAGTGAGGAGATTGAGAATGGCAGGGTTCAGAAGGAACAAGGACAATGTAGAGGGAGGAGACCAGGGAAGACTTCAGCCAGGGCTTTTTGTAGCAGATGTCAGTTGTATTTCTGACAGGGCAGTCAGAAACTGAAAGAAGGCATTGTCTGTACTGTAAGCAGCCATGCTGTACCATTCAAGGATGATTCTCAGATGATTTAATTTGAGGTCCAAGACCAAGAGGGAGATGATTGGTTTTAGAATGTCATATTTCACTGACTATTCTCTGTAAGGATTTGAGGCAAGTAACAACGGTGTTGAAAATGGCTTGAGGGTTTAAACCCATGATTATAAGACACTATTAAACGTCCTTTTTATCTTCAAATATGTGAAGGCCACCATATGGAAGAGAAGTGAGATTTCTTCAAGTAGACATATGAAGGTGTAGTGAAAGTTGCATGGAGACATATTTGGGCTCAATATAATGCATTACCTACAATTTAATCTTTTCAAAGCTGCTCACTGCCTCAGGGCATGCGAAATCCCCATTTCTAGGAATGTCTAAATATTTCAAGACTGGTGGACACTCACTAAGGAATGGTGGGGAGGATGTTCTCTTTCATAAGCAACCGTGGGAAAGACCGAAGTGTTCACTTTTGTCTATGGATCTGCCTGCAAAAGCTTAACAGCAGCAAGGACAGACCTTTCCTTTAAGGGGCACCAATTTCTTTCCTTTTAAAACCAGAAGGCTGGACTGGGTACCCTCCAAAGTCAGAGGCATTCTTGACTAAGGTTAACAATCTAGGCAAGTTGCTGTTCCAGTTTCCAGGAGCATGTTTCTAGTTGCTTCTGCAGGTGGGGTGTCAGGTTCTTTGAGTCTCTTAATTTGTGTCCTGAGGGAGAAAAGAGAGAGAATGTTCAGCCTTGCTTCCCATGACCTAAAGTCTGGGAGATTTTCTTGGCTGTCTGCCAATTTTCTTCACTGTTTCACATCCCAGCCTTGTCATTGTTCCCCAGAGGCCTCAGAAAAGTCTCAGGAGACCTGCTTGCCCTGGATAGGGAAGGCTTTCACGAAGCAGGTTACAGCTGGCTAAGCCGCCCTCAAAGTGTTGACATTTCCACCCTGATCATTTGTACATGTTTCTTAATCGGAACTTATAGGAATTCCCACACTTAGCCCAGGATCAAGAGGAAGCAATGGGTGAACTTATTCTCCTTGACGATTATTTTGGGAATGTGCAGGTTCCAACGCTCTCACTCTGTTTTCTGTTTGCTTTTTGATTGTCTTTTTCCTGTTCACATTTGTAGCCTAGACTGGACTGGAACTTATGGCAATTCTCTTGCTTCAGCTTCCCAAGGGTTGGGGTTTCAGACATGAGCCACCATACCTGGATAATACTCTGCTTTGAAAAAAATAAGGAGTTCTTTTATTCCTTTAGGTAACATATGGGTGGATGGGATGCATGCATTAACCTTTACATTTCATTAGTGACCTTTTCTTCTTCCAGAAAGTAAGGACTGAAATGGGAAGCTGTGTAATGGCAGGCAGGGTGAAGGAAACCTACTCCTATTTCCAATAATGAATAAGATAGAGAAGCCACCCCTGCAATGAAGGAACAGCCTTTCCTACCAAGGCTTTGTTGAAATTGAAGAAATGAAATGAGCACTGACGGAGATGGCTGATGTCACTCTGTCATCTGCCATCCCCCAAATACCACTTCCTCTTAGTGGGGCACAAGGAGCTGGGACATAAACATAGCCCAGACTCTCTCTGAGGGGCTGTCATCTCTGCAGTTGCTCATTTTTAATGGAGGTGTCACCACCACACAACTGGGTGCAATCATAAGGAAAATAGATATTAGAGCTGGAGAGACTGCTTAGAGGTCAAGGCATTTGCCTGCAAAGCCAAAGACCCCAGGTTCAATTCCCCAGGACCCATATAAGCCAGATGCACAGAGTGGTAGATGCATCTGGCGTTCATTTGCAGCAGCAGAAGGCTTCTGGTGTACCCATTCTCTCTCTTTCTCTCTCCCTCTCAAATGAATGAATGAATGAATGAATAAGTAAATGAATGAATAAATAAATGAATGAAAATATTTTTTAAAAGAATATAGATATTAGTATGAAGGAATCTATTCCTTATAGATGAATTATGTGGAAGATATAATTAAGACATTATGCCCCACCCTCATCACTTCTACACACAGTTCAACTTAATTCTACAAAAACAAATGCCATGTGCTGTATTTATGCTTGGCATCATTTGTTCATTTGTCTAGGTTTTAGAGTCTTTGCCTTAAGATGTATCCCAGGCTAGTTTTGAGCTTCCTATTAACACAAGATGGCCATGAACTTGTGATCCTTCTATATCAGCCTCAAAGTGCCAGAATTAGAGAAGTCATGGTGGGGCCAATGCCAAATTTCTTCAATCCAACAATGTTTTCAGGAAAGTTTATGATCTACTGAGAAGATGGAAATATAAGCTCATTAAAACCCTGTAGTGTGTAATAAGCCAGTGAAGAGTAAGTAAAGAACTGTGGGATTTTGAGAAGGGAGGAGTCTCCAAGGTAAGGGTATTCAACATTTATTACGAAGTTACTGCATATTTGTGTCAAGGACGTGAATGAACATATGCACTAAGGAAATTAACTCAGTATGTCCACAAGATAATTGCACTCCCATGTTCACTGCAGTATTATTCACAATAGCCAAGATATGGAATCCACCTAAATATCTACTGATGGATGAATGGATAAAGAAAACAGCATACACGTGTGAGACAAAATATGGAGAGACCTGGTCAGAATCTGGAAGAGGGTCAGTCCCCAGACAGTTAGCTAGTCTAGTGCCAGAGGGTGCTACCTTCTGCCTTAAGAAGAAAGAAATCTCTTCATTTCAACAACACAGACAAACCCAGAGATTCTTTCGTTAAGAAAAGCAAGGCAGGAACAAGTAGGCAAATACAACATGCTCTTATAAGTTGGGTAATCTAAAAACAGTTGAACTCATATATACAAGTAAAATGGTGGTTATCTGAGACTGAGAAATTAGGGCTTTGGAGAAATGTTGATGAAAGGACACAACAAGCCGGGCGTGGTGGCTGACGCCTTTAATCCCAGCACTCGGGAGGCAGAGGTAGGAGGATCACTGAGAGTTCGAGGCCACCCTGAGACTACATAGTTAATTCCAGGTCAGCCTGGACCAGAGTGAGACCCTACCTTGCAAAACCAAAAAAAAAAAAAAAAAGAAAGGACACAACATTTCAGTCAGATAGGAGGAATAAACATAAGAAATCTATTGTTTATTGTGGTGACCATAGACTATATACCTGAAAATTGCCCAGAGATATTTTAAGTGTTTTCATTATGAAAAGATATGTGAGTTAATGCACATGTTAATTATCTTATTTTAGTCATCCTAAAATATATACAATCATGAAAACATAGTATATACTACAAATGTATATAATTTTTATCCACCAATTAGATTTTGTTAAGTTACTTTGTGACATGAAGCTGGGACTTTTACCCATACCATTTCTTCCATAGAAAATTCAACTGCAGCCGGATGTGGTAGGGCACACCTTTAATCCCAACATTCGGGAGGCCAAGGTAGGAGGATTGCCATGAGTTCAAGGCCACCCTGAGACTACATAGTGAATTCCAGGTCAGCCTGAGCTAGAGTGATACCCTACCTCAAAAAACCAAAAAGAGAAAGAAAAGAAAATTCAAGAAGTATTACTAACTCTTTTACAATGGTTAAACTAAATTTTGGACAATTTGAATAAGTTACCTATGTTTTACAGTTAGCAAGAGCCAAGACAGCAGCCAGAGCCAAGGCTGTGTGGTTATCAGAGTCTTGCCAGACACTGCATGTTCTCATCTATGGCATCAATCATACTCGCAGAAGCAGAGAGGAATGATGGCTGCCACAGCCCAGGGTGGTGAGGAAAATAAGGGGAATATAGTCAAAGTACACAGGCCTCAGGAGGAAAATGTCTGATTCTTTTGAGATTTATTGTAGCTAATACTTGAGTACTCAACACTTGCATATTATCAAAGGTGACCTTGAAATGCTCCTTACACACACACACACACACACACACACACACACACACACACTAGATGGATTAATTATCTGGATTTAATCACTTCAAAATATCATTATCACTTTGTAACTATAAATATGTACCAGTATACTATACTAACACATTCCTACCAAAGTCACTAGTCCCATTCATAGCATCTATTGTATCTTCAAACAAATCATGGATTTTCTCTGAGA
The DNA here is from genome assembly GCA_036365145.1 of Orientallactaga sibirica. Taxonomy (NCBI): domain Eukaryota; kingdom Metazoa; phylum Chordata; class Mammalia; order Rodentia; family Dipodidae; genus Orientallactaga; species Orientallactaga sibirica. The sequence goes on from JAEOAD010000001.1 coordinate 13,975,532, forward strand.
CAGACCCTGAGGTAGTTGTCAAGAAAGATAGGTGCTTAAGATAAAAATCCATGATCTCACACATATGATCCAAAGATGAAACATCAAACAATGTGCAGCCAATCCACTGCCTAAAATGGTAGGAATATGCTATGAATTGTGGTTATTTTACTTAAAGGAACTGGTTGAAATGGTAAGGAGGGATCCCAACAGCACTGGTCTAGAATTTGAAGGCATTGAGTCAAGTCTTGACTCTACTATTTCCTGACTTTGTGACTTCTGACAAATCCCTTCCACTCTCTGGACATGAAGCTTTACATGAGGAGTACAAGTTTCATTTACAATATTTTGAGCATCAAGACAGATTTACTGAGGAGCTTTGCAAAATTTATTTTGTTCTCATTTAGTCTCTCTTCTCTGTTGAGGTTTCTCTTTCACATCTCTCCTTAGCTGGGACAGAGTGAGAGAATAGGTGAGGAGGGTGGAGAAGCCCAGCCTTCCTGTTGTGTCAAAAGAGGAAGGTGGGACTGGATGTGTTTCAAAGCAGCATAAACATCTCTCCCTGGAGATCAGCTGACAATGCCAGGGGAACCCCACACTCAAAGGTCTCAGAGGCTGCATCTGTGGATGGAAGTGACACTGTGGACCAACATTACTCACTCAGATACCAGTTATGCTGAAACCATGACTAGAAAGTTCTGGATAAGATACTGTTATGCTTCATCCTAGAGATAACAAAAGATGTAAAATAGATTCATCTGAATCTAGTGCAAGGATTTAGTTCATTTATGAATAGTGGATCCCTAATTCTTACTTCCTGTGTCCTTAATAAACACCAGCTTATTCTTCAACTGCAAATAAAGCAAGAAAGATAATTTCTTCCCAGCTACTCTGTTGAAGGCTACATACTGGAGAATCCCTATACTCTCATGGAGCCTTGAGAAGCCTTGAGTTTTATTTTATTTTTTTTTTAGAGAGAGTGAGCAGAGAGAGAGAGAGAGAGAGAGAGAGAGAGAGAGAGAGAGAGAGAGAAATGGCCCATCAGGGCCTCAGTCAGTGAAGTTGAACTACAAACACTTGTACCACCTAGTGGGCATGTGCGGCCTTGTGCTTGCCTCACCTTTGTGCATCTGGCTAACTTAGTATCTGGAGAGCTGAACATGGGTCCTTACACATCACAGGCAAGAGCCTTAACCGCTAAGCCATCTCTCCAGCCTGAAAAGCCTTGAGTTTTAATCCCACTTTTGACACTTACTTACTCCCATGTCACCTTAGCAAGCCACTAGCCTCTTTGTACCTGAGTTTTCTTGGTGGTGAAATGAAGAAGTTGGATGTGACCAGTGGTTTCCTTCATTAGCCTCGTTTACCTTTTCTTAATATTGGCATCATGATTCTGAACCGTTCCCCAACAATTTGTTTATCAAATAATAATCAATTTCTTCCTAGTTCCATCATATATCAGAGGTAATGTTGATTCTAGTCAGAATTTATGGTCATACTGAGGCACACTGGGTGGTGCAGATACTATGATCTCAGACATGAGAAGAAACACAACAGTTTATCTCACCTGAGAGACCCAACACAGCAAAATGTGGGATTTCTGGAATGATCTTGAAAGGTTGAGACCAATTAGGAGAACAAAAGTGCCCAAAGCATGAGTGGTGATCATAGAATTGTATCTACTCTGTTTATCTCACAAACTTTCCTAGGAATTAAATTACATAGGTCTCTTGGAAATTCATTCAAAATTATAAATCCTGATAAATTATAATCAGTTATTCCTATAAGTTAAATCTCATTATAGGGCTGGAAAATGGGTCAGTGATGAAAGGTGCTTGCATGCAGAGCCTGAGTTTGATTCCCCAGTACCCATGCCAGATGCACAAAGTGGCAAATGTGTTTGAAGTTTGTTTGCAGTGGCAAGAAGCCTCAGTGTGCCCATTCTCATTCTCTTTCTCCTTACAAGTAAATAAATAAGTCCATTATAAATATTACAGTTCAGTATGTTATTACAGCATTTGGTTCTAACTGAGAGCGTTTTAGATTTGAAACACATCATCAATCATGCGAGACGCTGGAAATGACTTACCTCATCTTTGTCATCTACATCCTCCTGTATTAACAGTATTTACTTCACTATAACTATTGTGGGAAGTAAAAGTAAAATTGACTCCTTTAATCATTTTAAACTGTGGAATTCCATGCCATTAGTATATCCACAATTATATAAAACATCACCAATATCTAATTCCACAATATTTTGATCACCCCCAAAGAAACCCCATGTTCATTATGCATTGCCTCCCCATTGTACCTTCTCTTGCCTTCTTGTCTCTGGCAGTAATCAATCTATTTCCATCTCTGGATTTGCTTATCCTGCATATTGCTATGTTTCATAGTAATTCAGAGCACAGGCTTGGATCTCAGAGTCTTTGTTGGCCACAAAATATCCCCTTGCTTTTTCAGAAAGTTAGTTACCTCTCTTTGTAGCTTTTTTTGGTAAAATGGTTATAAAAATAATAAATTTAAAAATAATACTATTTCACCCTTCTTGTGACACCCCTCCCTATTTAATGCATTCCAGTTTGTCAAATACCTAGGCTAGGCTATTTCCTGAAATACAAATTTTTTTTTCCAGAAACTGGGATAATTTTATTTACAGAATACTTGCTGATTGTTTTTCTCTCCTGAAGTAAAACCCCTTTGCATGAGGCTTAACCATGGGGAAAAAGGAAGTGTTTGGTTGCATGTGTTGTTTTAGTCAGAAAAATAAGGAAGTGGGATCATCTGTTAAGGGGGCTGGAAGAGAGACCGAGCTGAACTGTGTCAGCCCCACAGATACTAACTGGCTGGTGTCTCCTCTGTGTTTCTGTTTCAAGAATAATGCTGGATTTTCTAGGGATTTGAGTTCCTTGTGTCTTGTTTCGGACTTACAGGCAGCATCTTTCTTATCTGGTTGCTTCCCTTGACTCTTTCCAAGCCTTTTAATTTTTTTTCCCCAGAAGATCCTTCCCTGACCTTGCGTTTGACTCCCTTCCACAACACTGCCACTCAACTCCCCCTGCCAAGCTTCGCTTTTATTCACAGCAACTCAAACAATTTTGGATGCCAACTGCATAGAATAGTGCCGAGACCAGCAGACACTCAAGAAAACATGTACTGGACAGACAAGTTTATTGAGAATTTGTGCACAAGGGTGCGTGTGTGTGTGTGTGTGTGTGTGTGTGGTCACATGTGTGAGTGTGGCTACACATATCCCATGACATTCATGTGAAGGTCAAAGGACAACTTTAGGTGTCAGTCCTTACCTTCCAATCTTGTTTGAGTCATTACTCTCTTTGTTCACTGCTAGCCTGTGACTTTTCAAGGGATTCTCCTGTCTCTACCTCCCTTCTCACTGTAGGCATCCTGAGATTATAGATGCTAGTGGTACCACATTCATCTTTAGGTGGGTTCTGGGGGTCTGAGCTCAGATATTCACACTTGTGTAGCAAGTGCTTTAACCACTGAGCATTCTCCCCAGCCTGAAACTTTTGTTCTTCTTGGCCACTTGATGGTAGGTGTGACAAAATGACTTACTTTAATTGATATACTGTGTACATGGAAAGGATAACATATCTTTCTTGGGCAGAAGCCTAGAGAACCAATGTCCACTGCCTTCTCTTTCCTTCTGATGTAGCAATGTTGAAGATAGGGGCTGCATTGTCATCCCAGGGCCCAGAGTAACAGTAAGGAATGGAGCTTCCCTTGATTCATGTGATGGACATGTTAAATGAACAATAACCCTTGCTGTTTTCACCTGAAGACTCCCGTGGGTTGTTATTGCAGTTTAACCTTGACTCTTCTGACTAATAGAACTACAAACCTTATAATTCAGTCATCTTACTCTCTCTCAGAGAGAGATCTTATATTATTTACTCTCAGCTATAAAACAGGTACATTACACTATCATCTTAGGCATTACCCTATCATCTTGGGTCACACCAACATTTTTCTGCAAGGCAAGCATTAGTGAGTTTCTGTCTCATGCTCCATACTGTAGGCACAGCAAAATGAGATGTATTTCCAGAAAAGAAAAGATTTCCATTTACAGAGTAAAGGTGTCTTCATATAGGACCTCCCTACCCCACTGCCATCATTCTTGGTCAGCCCCTACCCCTGAAAATGCCAAGTCTATGCTATCTCTGATCAAATTCACCTCTTTATGTTTATAAAATAGAGCATTATCTTCACACTTAATTTCATATTGTTAGACATTGTGTATCATAGGGAAAAAAAGGATGTGTATTGGAATTCAGAATGTTTCAGAGTTTAGAAAGGTAACGTTACAGATGATGAAAAAAAAAAAAAAGCCATCAAGGACCTAGGAAGCTTTCCAAAAGAAACACGTCAATATTTCTGCAGAAAAACATGTCAGCAGTCAAGTAAACAGAATAAAGACTGAAAATTTGGTTACTATATGATTTCTCCCAGAACTTTTGGTTTATTAAGATTTTTTAAAAAAATGTTGAGTAAGATATTCTGGACCTAGCCAGGCATGGTGGTGCATGCTTTTAATCCCAGCATTCAGGAGGCAAAGGTAGGAGGAGTTTGAGGCCACCCTGAGATTACATAGTGAATTCCAGGTCAGCCTGGGCTAGATTGAGACCCTACCTTGAAAAACTGAAAAATGAAAAACAAAAAAAAAAAAAAAAAGATATTCTGGACCTGTATCTGTCCTTAGGGTTTTTTTTTTTTTTTTTTTTGAGAGAGAGAGACAGAGAGAGAGGGGGAGGAAGACAGATAGAGATGGGCACGCCAGCAGTCTCTCAGCTGCTGTGAATGAAATCCAGATGTGTGCACCCCCTTGTGGTCAAGTGCAGCATTGTGCCCTTGCATCACTTTGCATCTGGCTAAAAGTGGGACCTGGAGATTGGAACTGGTGTTCTTAGGCTTAGCAGGCAGGCACCTTAACCGCTAAGCCATCTCTCCAGCCCAGTCCTTAGGTTTTTAAAACAAGGAATAAATGGAACAATGTGTGTAAGAAGGACATTGTGTACAGTATCAGCATGAAAATGATATTAGTTGCATCTGAACAACACAAGATTGGTTGATCATCCCATAGTCTTCAATAGAACACCTAAGAGTCACGGTCCTCGATGAAGATCCCCTATGCACCATCGCTGCTCCAAGTGCGGCACTGTGTCACCAGTCAATCAAGGATACTTTTTAAAATTAGCATACAAAATGATGGCTCTCACTATGACATTTTACTATATGTGCATCATGTACCTTGGTCGTATCCACCCCTCTTATCTTCTCTTGTCCCCATTTCTCCCTCATTCACCTCAAATAATCCCTGTTGTCCTTGAGTGTTCAAGAACCTATTTTTCTCCTCCTTATCAGAGAATTCATGTCCTTCTATGTAATCCATTCACTTTAGTCTATCTGAGATGCTGTAACAAAATACCTTCAACAAGATACTTTATAAACCACAGAAATGTATTTCACACAGTTCTAGGGGCTGGGAAGTCCCAGATCAAAGAAGAACCAGCTGGTTTTGTGACTAATGAGGAGAGTCATTCCCCATATAGAGAGTAATATCATGCCGTATTCTCATGTGTTAGAAGGGGCAAATGATCTGCCTTAGGCCTCTTACAAGGGTTTAATCCCATTTATGAGGGCACCACCATCACGACATAGTCAAGTCCTGATACCATTGCATTGGGACCTAGGTTTCAACATATGAATGAAGAGGTCATATACATTCAGACAATAAACAGCTTTACTATTGTGTACATAAATAAAATCAGTCTTTTGATAGTTTCTTAGGCCTACTATTCTACTTTAGTTTTAGGGACTTTGAAAAGTGTCATATCAATTTAATTCTCTACCTTTCAGAACAAATTAGTCCTAGAAGGTCTTCTTCCAGTGAGTCACATTCTGGGGAAATCTGGCATTGAGGCACGATTAGCATTCTGGTTGCCCCCGTTTCTATGGAGATGAGTCTAGCCCCTCAGGGAGCAGTGATGGATGTGTAATCTTGAAGATAAGTAACTGACAGGTAAGAATATTTCCTTTCTCATATGCATTAATTATTCACATTCATTATTCATCAAACACTGTGAATTTCTATTTAGAAATTGGACCAAATAGTTAGACAAATTCTCCCTGGTCACTTCCTATAGTCAAATTCTTCCCAGGACTGCTGAACCTCTGAGTCTTCTGCTGTTTGGTCTAGCTTAATGACACCTGTTTGTCTAATGTCACCAATAGACAGGATACAGACTGTAGGAGCAAAAGCTTTGGGTGAGTCAAACTTTGGAGTCTCTGGTATTTTCTCATAATTGTTTCCTCCCTCTAGGATTTAAGCTCAGTAAGAAATCAGACCTTGCCTGTCTTGTTCACTGCTCTATTCCCCTCTAACAGAGAATAGATATCAGGTAAATCTCTCTGTCTCTCTATCTGCATGGGTATGTGATGTGTGTATATATGTGTGTGCATGTTCATGTGTGTGAGCATGGGTGTGCATACACAGAGGTCAGAAAAAAACTTTCGGGTGCTGGTCCTAGCCTGCTACTTTATTTGAGGCAGGATCTCTGCTCATTCACTTCTCTGAATGCCAGGCCAGCTGGCCCATGAGCTTCTACTAGATTCTCCTCCCTCTGCTTTCTATCTCACTCTTGATGCACTGGGATTACAGATGCTAGTGCGAGAGCTTTTACATAGGCTCTGGGGATACAAACTCAGGTACTTGTACTCGCACTTCAAATGCTTTGTCAATGAGCCATCTCCCGAGCCAGGTAAATCTATTTTGAATGAAAGAGTAAGTGAATGAGGCTTATGCCTGGAGATGGCAGAGCTTATCAGAATGAACCTTTGAAGTGTCACATGTGGCACGGTCTGGTTGTTTCAGAGGCATTGCTGTTCTCACTGTTGTCCCTAGCTCAAAGAGAACACACAGTGAAGTAAAGAGAGAAGGTATCTGGAGCGAGACCCTGAGCCCATTCTAGGATAGATGCCCTCAGCCTCTCATTTAAAATAGTTGTTATCATGAATGCTACCTGTTTTTAAATCATTTTTTTCAATCTAGATGTATGTTTACTAAAAATGTATCCAAGAACCCGTCCACTCAAGAATTACTGATGGTGTATTAGCCAGTCTCTAAAATGACCCCTGACACACTGTCTAATCCCAGCACCCAGCCTTAGGCCAGGGTCAGTTCTGTAAGATTTAACTTGCAGAATACAAATTCACTCACAGACTATTTGTCCTGAGGCCAATTTGCCAACATTATGCGCTATAGAATCAACCTAACAAGTGGATAGCCATGGATGTCTTGGGGGATGGCTTAAAGAAAATAACCTCACTTTTCCGAAGGTATATTTTTGCTCTCCATTTCTCCACAGAAGGTCAAGGTTTTATGATTTTTAGGTGTTTTTGAATCTATGACTCTTGGGTATGAGGATCCTCCCCTGCATATTTTAATCAGATGTGTCATGCATGTCTTCAATGTCATGGATATTCCAAAGGTTACATTAGGGGGTCTCTTGTCTAATGCATTTTAACCCAGTTTACAACCTAGATATGTATTAACTGGTACCAACAGGAATATTTTCTTTGGGATTTTAACATGAGAGAAGGGCTTCAGATTCTGAGTTATTAAGCACATTAAGGAATTGGTGATATATCCACTTGGATTGACAGGGGTAAGTGCCTGAGGAAAAATGGTCACAGGAGAGCTAAAAAGAAATTATGCTTCCTAACAGCTCATCCTTTCATCCATCCATTCACTAAACATTCTGATCCCCTGTTTAGTACCAGGCTCTATTCTAGGTATTGAGAAGTAGAGAAAAATAAATCATGGTTCCCATTTTAGAGACTTATTATAAAGACTCATCTGTTACTTTGGACTGTTTTGATAAGATGTAGGTTTCGTTCTGTTGAATTCATTGAGGTTTTTTTTTGTATTCATCTTTTTAGCACATTCTACCTTAACAAATAAAGTGTATTTGTCTTATTTGTGCGTGTGTGTTTTTATCTATCTTTCTTTCTTTTTTCTTTCTCTCTTTCTTTTTTCTTTCCTTCTTTCTATCTTTCTTTCTTTCTTTCTTTCTTTCTTTCTTTCTTTCTTTCTTTCTTTCTTTCTTTCTTTTTTGATGGTAGTTGGGATTGAACCAAGGGCCCGCACATGCTAGGCAAAGCACTCACCACTAAAGAACATGCTCAGCCCAGCTTGTACTCTTAATCATCTTCATTTTGACCTTCATGATGATCTGCGTTAATTCCATGAAAATGCTCCTCCTCACCTTACAAATACTCACTATATTCTACAGATGTCTTTTAGTCCCCTCAGCCTGCTTGGCCCTTTCTAGAAGCCCTGTGCTGACAGAGGCCATCCAGATCTGGCAAGCAGGATTTAACTTCTGTTCTTGAGCGTGTCAACAGTGAATGTGGCAAATCATTTGGCCTGTGGAAAGCTCAGCATCTCCTCTGAAGTGGGGAATAGGAAAGCCTAACTCACAGCTGACTGCAGATAGGACGGAGCTGAAAGGACTGGGTGGGGAGAAAGCCCCACCACTAATACAATGACAGTGGAACAAGATGCCATTTCTCTCGCAGCAGATGAGAAAGGTGCTCTGAGAACACCAGAAGGGCAGTGAGGAAGGTAAGCAAAGTTTCACAAAGCAGCTATTATCAACTTAGTTCTGACAGCGGGGCTTTCAAAGCCACAAGGGGGAAAAAAAAACAAAAAACAGAAAGGCAAAAAAAAAAACACTCCAGCATACACAAAGTCTTGGACATACCAAAAGTCCCAGGCATTTGGTGAAAATAAACAGGAGTTGTCATATACTGGATAAGAAGTCACAGGTGTTGATATCTTAGGTAGAAGTCACTTCTTCAACGGTTTTATGCCATGTTAGAGAGTTTGAGCTTTATTTACGAGACCCCTGGAGCTTCATTTCACCCATTCATTCTACAATACAGTTGTGTGTGAGAGAGAGCCAGAATTTGCCAAGCACCGTTGTAAGCACGTATAACACATTAGAAGGGGAAAGGGGCACTATCCGGGTATGCCCACCCAATTTAAGAGCTGAGCAATTTCCAAACCTGATTTAACTTTCTATATTCCCTATCCCAATGGAATCTTTCCCCTCGTTCCCCACGATAATCCAAAATCTAAAATTTATTTTTGCCTTTTCCTTGCTTTTCATTAGTTGTGCTCATATGTAAGAAAATGAGTACAAGAGGTTTGTGTTGAATAGCCAAATATATACCCTGGTGTGGGTGGTCTCACGTGTCCATTGCAGATGTTGCCTCTGCTTCTGGAGTTGTGAAGATATTCACACACTCACCCACTCTTCCATGCTTGGCTTTCATGGCTCTTGTGCTGGTGTGTAGCTGCGGAAGATTCAACTATTTATTATTAAAGCCACTCCCAGAACTCTTTTTCTTTAGCTTCATATCTACTTATGATTCCGTCTCTACTTTCCACTCTATCTGCATGTAAGTAGAAGAATAACTGTAAGCATTTTGTGCTTTGTGTTGAATTTTTCACCTCATGCTATTTTGTGCTGTCTGTATTTCGAGATAGTCTTTGTATTAATTATTTTTATTACTCCATGAGATTCTATCAAGAAAATATATTACAACTTGCTTTATCATAATTAAATGGCTGGGTATTCTGGCTGTTTCCCATTTAAACTATTATAAGTAACATTGCTGTAAGAATCTTTTTACTTATAAGACTTGTTTTTGCTTTGAATTATTTCCTTAGGATATATTTTTATGAATGAGAGTACTCAGTCAAAGGTATGATTAATTTTGCGGGTTTTATGACCCACAGGGCTTGCTTTATAATAAAAATTATTTATATTTCTGATTACAAAAGTAATTTATGCTAATTATAGGAGTATGGAATATATAGAAATATATGAGAAAACTAAAATTTTGTATAATTTTGCCCCACAAAGATAACTATTACTAACAGATAAAAGAATTTTTAAATTTTTTAATCCATTATTAACTTCTCAGTAGATTTCTTTCCACGTCACAAAATTGGGACCTCCTTTTGTTTTGTATTTTGCTTTTTGATCTTGGCATTAGCTTTACCCATATAATTAAAGTTGTTTTTTTTTTTTTTTTTAGAAATAGCCTCTAGCCCAGCACAGGTTGGCCTTGAACAGACTGTGCAGCCGAGGATGACCTTGAAACTTCTGATTCTTTGGCCTGCACCTGCTGAGATTACAGGCAGGTAGCAACACACCTGGTTTATGTGGTGCTGAGGGACTAAACCCAGGATTTTGTGCATGCTAGGCAAGCACTCTACCAATTAAGCAATATCCCTAGCCCAAAAATGATATTTCCTTTTTATTAGCATATACTAATGAAACATAACACTAAAGTACATCATTTACATCAATACTATTCACTCTTGGTTATTCTCTCTTGCCTCCCTCCCACTCTTCCAGATCTTCTTCCTCTTGCTAACTTGCCCCCCAAAAGGGGTATTTCTTAATGGCCATCTAATCCTGTGTGGTGTGGATGGTTGTAAATCCCTTATTAGACTGTGTGTGTGTGTGTTTGTGTGTGTGTGTGTGTGTGTGTGTGTGTGTGTGTGTGTTTGGAGGTAGAGTCTCACTCTGGCCCAGGCTGACCTGGAATTCACTATGTAGTCTCAGGGTAGCCTCAAACTCATGGAGATGCTTCTACCTCTGCCTCCCGAGTGCCGGGATTAAAGGCGTGCGCCACCACACCCAGCTCCCTTATTAGACTTTTAACTGGAATAAATAATGCTATAAGTGAACATTCTCATACGTGCCTTTGTGAGAATTCTGATTTTTTTAATATAAACGTCTGAAAAATATAAAAGTTGTTTGGACTGGGGAGATGGCTCAGTGCAAGCATGAGTCCATGAGCTCAGATCCCCAGAATCCATGTAAAGTTGTATGCTGTGGTAGGAGTCTGTGTGCCAACAGACAAGATGAGAGGCAGAGAGAGAATTCCCCAGAACCCTGGCAAACACAGTGGTGAAAAAGAGGAGACCCTGCCTCAAGCGAGGTGGATGATGAGGACATACACAAGGTTATCTTCTGACCTCCAGTGGCATCCATACTCACATACATACACGTGTGTGTGTGTGTGTGTGTGTGTGTGTGTGTGTGTGTGTGTGTGTTGTCAGTTTGTGACTCCTATGGAAATCATACTTCTTGGCTTATTCCTCTGATTCTGCATGAATTCCATATTGTGGCCATAACAAATTAGCACAACACAACAGCATCTTTTGGTTCTGGAATTAAACACCCCACATTTATCTCTCTGGGCTTAAATCAAAGTAGCAGCATAGTCGTATTCCTTTCAAGGGCTCAAGGAAGAATCTATCTCCTTGCCTTTTCTAGCTGTTAGAGGCTGCCCACATGCCTTGATGCATGGCCTTCTTTCTCCACATTCAAAGTGAGCAATATTGGGTGATGTCCTTAGAATGTTTCACTTTTCTACTTTTAAAGACCTTCTTTTTTCCCCCTGGACTTCTAGCATTTACCATAAGCCAGAAACTAAATGGGCTCATGGGAAACATTTGACCAAAGGCATGGCATGTCAAATAAGAACAAAAGCTAGGCTGTGAGCTCTGTTGCGGTTACTCTAGCCTTGGTCAAATCTCTGTGCTATGCTAGTCTCTTTAATTACTATTTGTAGCATGTTGGGACATAGCCAGTCCTGAAAATCAAGGTGATAAGAAAAGAGGAGTATAAACCTCTGCTCTCAAACAACCCTCCAAATGTACATCTCTTAAACCTTAAGTTTTATTCTATAATGTAACAGCAATAATTATATGGATCCCAAAAGGACATGCAAGCAAATTGTAAAAAGCAATTCAAATGTGAGAGTTCTTGCTATTTTAAGTAGTTAACAGCTTCCTAAAAAGACAAGGCAGCCAATGAAGATGATGCATCTTGATAAACTTCACTCCATCTTCGGTTAGTACAGTTTGTAATATGAGTGCCACAGCCCTGCCAGAGACCCTCTTGCCTTTCTTTTTCTATATGTCTCCTGAAGGACTAGGGCTCTCATGATACCTCTGTCTTTGTAGGTGGTGATCCAGTTTCTAAAACCCATCTAATGGATATTTCTAGCCTTGTGAACTGGCCAATATGATTTCTTGAATCGTCGCCCAGTGCGGACCCAATTTATATTTGGAATTTCATGCCATCTTGAAGAAATATCATCGACTGCCAGGGTCTTCTCTGAGCTAATTGGGCTTTGGCAGTGATGTCATTCCGCAGTGGGCGTTTGTGCAGAAGATGGCAGTGGTAACTCCAATCTTGTTTCGGTGGTGTGTGTCCATGTGTGCAAAGAGGCTGCTCCCCTCACGTGCAGCCACTCTGCCTGCTATAGTCTCACTTCTGGTCCCTTTCCGAAGATGGAGATCAGTAGGGCTATTTATACCCCGTGGCTAAGAAGCATTCCTTTCCTTCTTTGCTATGTACAACTGTTTCTCCTTTTATTAGTATGTCTGGAAAATATGGCTTAAAAATCAGGCACAGATATCACGAGACTTAGCAGTTTTTTCTTTAGTAAGAAGAAGTCATAGAGCAAATCCCGCCCCCTCCCCCAGGGTTAGCTCTTTGGAATCAAATGAACCCAGGCACACCAGCTATTAATGTTGGACAAGTGTATTAACTCGTCTGTAACATGAGTGTAATTCTTTTTGCCTCATTGAGTGGTGGTCTAAATGACACCCTGCTTTTTGCCTCACTTCCTATGTCTGATAAATCTACACAGCTCAGATTTTATTTTGTGAGGTACAGTCTCACTGTGGCCTAGGCTGACCTTAAACTCATGGTTATCCTCTTACCTTTGCTTCCCAAATGCTGAGATTAAAGGCATGTGCCACCACTCCTGGCTTTTTTAGATTTTTATTTCTACACTGTGAGATAATCCTTATGTCCAAAGAGCCCTGGGGAGTAAGAAAGAATCTTCTGGTGGTTTCCTACAGGAAATGGAAAGTAAGGATTTATTACATGTCCTACAGTGGAACTTTCACAATCCAGAGATCCCCAGGACACTGTCCTCGGTGTCTCTGTTGTTTGTGAACAGGTCAGTCCTCGGTACCTCACACACCAGTTGCCCAGCACAACCTTATGTGCCTCTCAGTGGTGTAAAAGCTCTGCCACAAAAGGAGCAATGGGCTGCTGATCAGAGAGACTTTAGCATTCATCTGATGTCACTTCAAAATGTCTTCTGGTGTCTCACCTCTCACACCAAATGGTCAATCAAAATATTACTACGTCACACAAGTTTTCATCCTAAAAGGTGTTCCAAGAGGAAATATAAAAACAGCTTCCCCTATTTTGCCATTTGCTTAAGATTGTATCAAGCCTGTAAAACACTTAGCACAATACTTGCAAAGACTAGAACTCAAAACATGAGTTTAAGCCGGGCATGGTGGCACACACCTTTTCCTGGTTTCTACAAATAAAATTTCGTGTTTGGGTATGTATGTGTTCATGTATGTGCGGTTGCATATGTGTGTGCAGGCAAGAGCCTAAACCACTAAGCCATCTCTTCAGCCTACTGTCTACCTTTTTAAAGACAAGGTCTGGAGCCAGGCGTGGTGGCGCATGCCTTTAATCCCAGCACTCGGGAGGCAGAGGTAGGAGGATCACCATGAGTTCAAGGCCACCCTGAGACTACATAGTGAATTCCAGGTGAGCCTGGGTTACAGCGAGACCCTACCTCATAAAAACAAACAAACAAAAAAAAACCACAAGAGTTTGTTTATTATTGTAGTGTGATTATTGCAGTGTGCAGAGTGCAAGATATGTGCATTTGATATATCTGGAGTGATTGCACTGCTTAGGGATCCATGTCTTTGTCCCCTAATGATTAACATTCTCTTAGAAAAGATAGTAGCTTTACCAAGGAAGTCCAAGGAACTCCCCTCTGGAGACCTGAATACATTTCTGCACAGTAGCTTAGTAAGTAGCCACCAACTGCTAAAATCTGCAAGATATGGCCTGGCAGGTAATCTTACTAAACAAAATAATTTATCATGCTATCTTCCCCAACAAGGAAGTTCCACTGACTCAAATCCTCCACTTCCATACCTCTTAGTCTCTTCAGTGTCCCTCTGTGAACAGTTATTGATGGCCTTGGCTGGGTTATGAGAATCATCTCTTCCTGGGCCATGGTAAGTCTGTTCCGGCTCCTTCCTACCTCCATGTGGCTTGCCAGTCATCCCACTGACCTGATGACCTCTCCCTTTCTTTCCTTTTTTGTCCTTCTCTCTCTCTCTCTCTCTCTATCCCTCTCTCTCTCTCCAGGGTAGTGGTGGTAATGAGAAAGGGTCTCACTATGTAATCCAGGCTGGTCTAGAACTTTCTATGTAGCCCAGGCTGACCTTAAATCCACAATCCTCTTGCCTCAACCTCTCAATTACAGGTGTATACCACCATACCTGGTGCCTTCTGCCTCTTTATCCATTTAATGAAAAAGAATGTTGTGTTCTGGGCCAGACTTTAAAGCCAAATGCTAGAGAGACAGAATGGAGAAAATGTGGTTATCAAAAGGACTAAACTACTAATCACACCAGGAAGTCAAATGTGTTGAGCTGAGTAGTTCATGTGGGATAAGATGGAGGGCAGAATTGAGGGAGCAAGGTGCCGACGAATGTTTCAAGAGCCATGATGATGAATGTGAGCTGTGGGGTACAAGTAGGGACTATGTTAGGCCATCAAATAGAGGAAAACAACCATGTTAGATCCCTTGGGTATGCTGGCAGGAATCAAAGCAAGAACTCTAGATGGTACAGGAAATAAAAGGGCAGAATTAGAGTCTTTCATTCTGCCATCACTGCCCAAGCAAAGACCAAGTTCTCTGGGTTCAGACCCTGGGAATCTTGGTGTTTTTCTTCAATAGGGAAACACCCCTTTCTGTAAGAATGCCTTCCTTTCTTTTACAGAGAAGTTAAATGCCTTGTCCAGGTTTGCCCACTTAGGCCATAAACAAAGCCTAAACCCAGTGCCTAGCGCAGGGCCTCACCTTTGTTACAGCCTATAATAATCAGTGTTTATTTCAATAACAGTGAAGGAATAAATAAGTGGATGGGCACATCCAGATCTCGTGGCTCCTAAAGAATCTCATTGGTGCCACTTGAAACTTGTTAGCACTCACTGGCCGTATCCCAATCCATAGCAGCCAGCATTCAAAGGATGGAAAATTTGACCTTTGTGAATCTTTAAGTCAATGAAATCCTTTATAATATAAAGCTCTACCTAATATGAAAATTTTAGACCAAAGAGGTCGTTCTCTAAACAGCTTTAAAAATAGCTTTCTATTCCCTCTGTCTCCAGTCTCTATTCCTAGCCACTCCTCCTGCCCACAGTCATCTGGGACTTGGCGTAATCATACCTTGACCACACTCATCATATGCTTTGCCTGTGGCCTTTCTATGGTCTGCATGGCTTTCCTCCTTATCTTTCACTTCATTTATTCTCACACTCATTTGAGGATTTGTTGAGTGACCTCTTAAAGATCAGACTTGGTGCTGGGACCTGAAGAAACTGAGCAACAGACACATACATCCTCTCTTTATGGGGTGCGTGTCTGGTGGAACAAGAAGCAATAAATGAAACTTATGCATAATAGCAGTCTTGGTACATGCCACAAAGGAGAAGCATAAGTTGGTGAGGTTTTGGAAATCTAATTCATTTAGGAGAGTCAAGACCAGCTTCCCTGAGGGTGGCGTAGGTAGGTCAGTAAAAGCAAGAGGAAAATAGGGCATGACAGTGCATGCCTGTAATTCCAGCACTCAGGAGGCTGAGGCAGGAGGATTGCTTTTAGTTTGAGTGCAGCCTAACATACATAACAAGTCCTTGGACACAGCTACATGGTCTCAAGAAAACAAAAAATATTTGGGATGAGCTATTCCTGGCAGAAGCATAGCGTGTATAAAGGCCCTGAGGTAAGACACAACTTAACTTTCTTAGGAGATTTGGAAAGTTTCACGTGGGCTAGAGATGTAGTTCAGTTGGTAGAGCGCCTGTCTAGAAAAGTTCCCATGGCTGTAATGGTTTGCTTCCCCGGCAAACTTACAATGGCATTCTGCCACACTGAGAGCAAAAACCATCTTTACTCCTTTGAACAGGACCCTCCAGAGTCTGCATTCCTCCTCAGCTCAACGCTCAGTCCCTCAACCATTTTCCTTGTTCTCCTCTCAATTTTCAAATTATTGTCTCTCAATAACAGTTATTTCCCAGGCACCTATATCCATTATCTCACCCCCTATGATACCCCACACACCAGATATCTGCCCAGCTCACTCCCCTATGATACCCTTTCACCAGATATCTGCCTAGCTCACTCCCCTATGATACCCCCACACCAGATATCTGCACAGCTCACTCCCCTATGAAACACCCACACCAGATATCTGCACAGCTCACTCCTCTGTTGCATTAGAGTTGGTGTCAAAATGGTACCTCATCAAGGAGTTGGTCTTTGTCAACTACAGAGTGACCTACAACAGTGATCCTTCCCACTGTCTCATTGCTCTGAGTAGCCACCCCTCAGTGGATGACTGACGCCCTATATAGTACCAAAACCTTAGGTAGACTGTGTTTGTCCCTGTATATGATATATGTGATAAAGTTGAATTTGTAAAGTTAGCAGGGTAAGAGAGTAATAGCAATAAGTACTAATAAAATACTAATAAAATATAATAACTATACTAATAACCTATAATTACAGTTATTGATAACTTATGAACAGTTCATTTCTGGAATTTTCTGTTTAATATTTTTAGATCAGAGTTGACCTCGAGGAACAGAAACCATGGAAAGTGAGACCACAGATAAGGGAAGGCTGCTGCATCTTGTCTTCATTGCACCTACTGCCAGCTGATGTTTCATGTGGATCTTATTTAATGACCTGTTTCCTTCAGTATGTTGACAAGGCTGTAAATGAAGTTGCCTTCTTTATCTATAATATGGCCTGGGTCACAGATATGTAGCCACGAACAGCTGAATAGGAAGAGGCTTGATAAAGAAGCTGGAGCCAGACTCTGTGGACCTGAGTGGTCCTGTTCCATGTCCTTCCTGCCTCTGGGCTTTGCTCCTGCATGCTGTGCTCTTCCTTCCCAGCTCTGCTGGTGGGGGTTCCATGGGAGACCCCATGGCCTAAGCTTCCTTATGACACTCATTTACTTTCTCCTTGGATTCTATCAAGTGGGGTACATGTGTCACTCCTCTTGTCATCCAGATAGCTCCTCATGGGTGGGACCAGGTGGGAATTCATGTCTGGCCCCTGTCTCAGCATAAAGCTTAGCTCAGAGTAGCACTCAGGAAAGTACATTTTTCACTGAACAACAGGAAAGCAATTGTTGATAAGAGCTAATCGCCCAGGGACTAGGGGCTGGATCAGAATTACAGTGGAGTCTGAGGGAATTCTGAAGCCAAGAGCTTGCTTGTCTGAATTTGAATCCAGCTCTCTTTTACTAGTAAATTGCTTAACCTTTAAGTGCATTGGT
Source organism: Orientallactaga sibirica (assembly GCA_036365145.1). NCBI lineage: Eukaryota > Metazoa > Chordata > Mammalia > Rodentia > Dipodidae > Orientallactaga > Orientallactaga sibirica. Next base: position 13,993,017 of record JAEOAD010000001.1, read on the forward strand.
TTCCTTATCTGTAACAGTGCCTCTCTCCTAAGATCATTATGAGATGCATATTAACGACTATATGGATGTGTTCAAAATATAACAAGAAACACAGCATATACCATATATGTGTATTTCTGAAATAAACAAAAGTCCAGGATGTTGTATGTGTGCAGGAAAGGCCTGAACTTGGCAGAGGGAAACATCTAGAAATGCATGTGGGGCTTGGGCTAGACACTCAAGGCAAGGAGGTATTAAAATCCAAATCCCCATTCAAGCTGAAGAGGAAACTGAGTCCAGGAAAGAGTCCCCCTTGATCCCATTAGGGCAGGCAAATGCCGACTCTTCATGTCTCTGGCCCCAGTCTAATGCTCCCCCTGCTGTTTCCTCATAGTTTAAAAATGAAAATCAGTAATGTGCTTCCCAGAGGATGGTTTATTATTTACTTTCCTAGTTATTCCCCTCCTAGCTATCTCAGAGCAGCGAGGGTAGCTTACAGGAAGTAGAGGGTGGAAAGGTAAACTATGGATTAAGAGAAAACGATTAAGGAAGGTAAGTACAAGGGGCCAGATGCTGGAAAGGTAGGGGAGGAAAGAGCACTGATGAGGATAAACAGACAGAAGGGTCAGCACAATTGAAGCTTCCACCCGCAAATTCAGCTTTGAGCTTCCTGGTACTTCAAGTGAAAACAGGCACGTGGTCAGCTGTGTTGAAGACAAAAGCAGAGTGTTCTCCTAATTCTTAGCCCTAGAGGGAGTTTCTGTTTTACAGGCTTCTAAGGATAGTGCTGAAAGGATGGGCCATCTTAGTTGGTGAGTTGTTTAAATTTCTTCCCTGAGGTGGCTGTTTATAACTTCTGGATTTACATGAAAAACTTTAGATCCTTATTCTGACTCTGTTGTAATGCTGGGGTTCCCCCGTCATCTACATTTGCGTTGCAGCCTCTTAGAATGTCATGGTTTTGAAAGGCCTTAAAAGTCCTCAAGTGCACCATCCCCATCCCACTCACCTTCTGATACCTGAACCCTCTTAGCAACGGGGGCCATCCAATTTTGGCTTGAATGCCTGCATTGATGGGACACTCACTATCTTTCAAGTCATCTCATTTTACCTGTCCCTGAAGTTGCTTGTTCTGTGCTGTTGACTCTTAATCCTGGCCTTAACTGTTGAAAGAGGTATTTCACCACTGAGGAAAGAAATTGAGTCAAATTGGCCAGCAGGAAGAAACTCTTTGGGAATCCTTAGCTTCATTAGAAGTAGACTTTTGTTCAAATGAAGTGTTAAAATTAAAGCAGTATATATCTGAGTGGGGCCAATTGGCATAATCTCATCCCAGCATATGGTGTGCTTCCTTTTATATGCATGTTTAGCAGCTAGTGGGTACCAAACCTCACACAGCTCTCAATTGCGAGCACTAATGAAGGATCTGTTTGCCTTTGGGGATAAAGATGGTATCACTGATTCACAGTTGTTTTTCCAGGAGTGAAGAACAGATTTTCCTTCCTCATTCAAACTCTCCTGCTTGGTCCTTTCTTTCCCTACTCCCACTGCCCTAATTCAGGCCTCACTGTCTTTTGCCAGGACTGTTCATCTCCTAGTCTCCAGCTCTGGTCCAAGACCACATTGCCAGAGGGATTGTCAAAAAGCACAGATCTGCCACTGGTATTATCAAGCTCAAACCCACTCAGTGGCTCTTCTTAGCTCCAGCATAGAATCCAAAAATATTAGTATCTAAGATAGACAGGGCCAGATCAGAGGGTCATTTGTGGCCATGCCATAGGACAAAGCTCACTGTCCCTCATGGAGGGGCAGTTGAGCCTCCAAAGGAATGTGGTGTTCACATTCATAGAGCTGAAAAATTTCATGATTAATTCACTACCAAAATTTACTCTTTGCTTAGAAACAGCAGCAGAGATAGTCGCAATACTATTACTAATAATAATGCTGAATATTTTTGTGACATATATATGTATATGTGGTGTGTGTATGCCTGTATGTATATGGATGCATGTGCACCTGTGTACATGTGTGAATGGAGACCAGAGGTCGAGGTCAGATGTCCTACTCAATAGCTCCTCATCTTATTCTTTGAGACAGGGATTCTCACCAGTTTGACTAGACTAGCTGGTCAGTAAGCCTTTTGGATAGTTCTGTCTCTGCCTCACCCACAAGGAGGTAACAGGTGTGCCTAGCCTCACTTTTCTGTGGGTTCTGGGGATTCAAACTCAGGTCTTCGTGCTTTCATGGCAAGTATTTTACCCATTGAGCTATCTCGCTAGCCCAGTATTGATCATTTTTAAAGCACTCAACTGTGCACCAGGCTGTTTCTAAGCACATTATTACGGACTTCGTCTACTCATCACAGCAACATGATGGCACTTACATGACCGTGGATAAGAACATTTTGTACCTAAACCCAGCTATGGCAAGGCCTTTGTGAGAGGGACATGTACGACAGTCCTTAGAGTGACTGGTGGGGCTCACAAGGACCTCCATTGCTCTAAGGGTTATCCTGGGGAGCCAGGAGGTCATCTTCACTACAGGAAGCAGTGGTGGGGCAAGGACTGCAAACCTGGGAACCATGCTCCTATCTCTGTGAGTGCCTGGTGGGAGCCATGTGCAGTGTTTCACCTCTGAGCCTCAGTTTCCTCCTCTGTACAATTGTAATCTTAGCCTTCTGCCTCCTTCACAGGTTCAAGATGCTGAGGCAGTGAAGGTCTGAGGCACAGTCCAGTTGGATGTCTATAGTTTGAGGTGGAGAAGGGGTTGTCTAAGTGTGTGTGAGGAGTCTTGGGTAGAATCATATTCACTTATGTTCCAGAAGCTTAGATTTCAACTCACTCTTCACATCTTATGAGGGTGACAAAGGCAGCCAGGCCTCGTGGCCACGTTAGCTTGCTGGTGCAAGGTGCTTCTGACAGCTTCCATCCTATCCTTCTAGCCATGAGTAGCCCACACCCAAAAGAACACAGCCTTCAAACCCAAGCCCCAGCCTCATCTTCTCCTGCCCAGTCTAATGAAGTGTCTCTTTCTTCCATGTAAGCTCAGGGCTGTGCCCATCCTGTTAGCTATTCTTTCTCTGGGTCTTTCCACATGCTGCTTCCATGCACTCGGGACTCTGAGGCCCACCTAATGACATGGAAGACCCATGCTGGGAACTAGCCAGGACACTAACTGAAAATATTTTGGGTTTTGTATGTTAGCTCTGTCAAATCAAGTAAAAAATCATTCTTATCTATCATAGCCAGCAGTTATGCAAATCTGCCCATGGCCTTAATTAAGGGACTTCCTTACTTCTTAGAGCATTTGTCATAAATGAGGAACAGGAACATTGAGGGCCTGTTTTATTCTCTTCAGCAGCAGTAACTGTATCTGAATTAATGACTTATGCGGGAAGTCTAATTTGGAGGAGGGGTAAAATGGGTTGATTGAGGGCAAATACTTGATTTCCATGTTTGTGCAGAACTGTTTGTTTCTTACAGCTTAAATAGAAGAAATTGCTCTCACCCCCCTGGTGTGGATGAGCCTTCACACTTCTCCATCATCACTGGACACTTCAACTATCCCTTGTGGTGGGCAGGGCAGAAGCCATCTGTAGAGTAATATCCACCTAGTGTCCATTTTGATCGTCACCACAGCAATGTGCTAGTTATTGCCCCTGGATTACAGGTGAAGCAATTGACACCTCCTTGCTCAAGACTAGGGCTGGCTGAAGGTTTTGTAAAGAGCAAACCAGGAAATATTTCCACTATTTCAGGCTGTAAGGTCTTGATTCTGACTGCTCAACAAGAAACACTCAATAGTGAATGCATGAATGGCCATACCTCACACTAGTAAAACAGGTTTTTTTTTTTTTTAATTTTGTTTGCTTGTTTGTTTGTTTGTTTGTTTTTTGCAAAACATGGTGAGCCAGAGTTTTCTGATCTCGGATCTCTGAAATTGTTGGGGTGGGGTAGGTGACCGGAGAGGTACCTTTGATAAAAACCTTACAGACTAAGTCAACATTCCTGATTGTCCACTGTGACTGGCCAGTAAGAGATAGACATGCAACAACTGATGGACGTCTGGGGAGACATGTCTGTGTGAACCACAGCACTGTAATATGAAGTCCCAAATGCTGAGGGCTATTAGAGAAGGTGACAAGAGTCAGAATTTAGTGCATTTGTAGTCATCAAAAGGCCCTCCCAGAGGAAGTTCAGTCTTGTTTGGGCTTAGAAAACAGTTTGATGAGGCTGGGCATGGTGGCTCACACCTTTAATCCCAGCACTAGGGAGGCAGAGGTAGGAGGATTGCCGTGAGTTTGAGGCCACCCTGAGAATACATAGTTAATTCCAGGTCTGCTGGGGCTAGAGTGAGACCCTACCTCAAAAAAAAAAAAAAAAAAGAAAAGAAAAGAATAAAAAGAAAAGAAAAAAAGAAAAAAAAAAGAAAAGAAAAAAAAAAAAAAGAAAAGAAAAGAAAAAAAAGAAAAGAAAAGAAAAGAAAAGAAAAGAAAAAGAAAACAACTTGATGGACCATGAAGCCTTCTACATGGGTCTTGATGAAGCATAACTGCTATAGGGTTGTTGTGATCATGTTTCCCTTCTTGGTTCTATACCCACTAACCAGTAGCCCAGGCCCAGTAATTGGCCAAGCAAAATCCCATGTGCTCACAAAGGGTTCACTGAAGGCCAGGGCTTAGGGTGATTTAAATATGTGAAAAGAACAGAGCCAAATTAGGCCAGGTGGTTATGGACAGAAAAGGGGAAATTGGAGTATGAGGCATGCCACAGCACTCAGTCACAAGGAGGGGCAGTTCCAGGGCTGTGACTGCATGGAACCTCTTAAAGCAAGTCATAATGCTGTGGTTACAATCCCCAGGCTTGGGCATGGGACCAGAAGGAGTTCCCCCACACCACTTGTAATAACGAAGGCCTGACTTTGAGGTGCTGGGGTTCTTTGATTCCAAGTCATGTTCGTAGCTGTTACCTGTTAATCTTCACAATAAATCATCAACCCCGTTTTACAGCTAGGGTATCTGAGGCTCAAAGCAATGTACTGCTGTACCCAAGGATGCACAAGTAGAGCTGTATGACCTCAAACCCAATGCCTTCTCACCATTCTGTTCTGCCCATAGTGCATATCTCAGGGTTAGAGATAGAAGAATAAGTGTGTGTGTGTGTGTGTGTGTGTGCGCACATGTGCATGCTCAGAGCATGTCCCCACCAAGTGGTGGCAGCAGGTAGCCCTAGGAATGCTTCAAGGCTTTCTTGTTCTTTGCTTCTGGCTTTTACTGTCAGCCTGATCTCTCTGGCTTCTAGCTGTTTCCAGTTAGCCCCTTTGGATCATTTCTCAGGACAGCTTTTCTGGGTTCGCTTCTCTTGCATTCATAGTCAGGCCTCAGTTTCCCCAGAACACCTGTGGCCTAGATTCACCTTTTTAACCCATCTTCCAATGTCTATTTTTGTTGCATGTGTATCTGTGTGTGATATGTGGTTGTGTATGCATGTTTGTATATGTGTATGAAGATACGTGTGCATGTGAACACGTGAACATGGTTTCTCATATGCTTCTAGAGATCATTGACTAGACCTGATCAGCTAGCCAGTGAGCTCCAGGAGTTTTCACGCCCCCAGCACTGGGATTACAGGCGCACACCAGGACATCCGTCATTTTGTGGGGGTGCATTGAATCTGAACCTAGGTCCATGTACTTGTACAGGAAGCACTTTAACAGTGAGCCATCTCCCCAGCCCCCACCTCAAAGTTTATTCTATTTTATTTACTTTTATTTTTATTGATCTATTTGCAAGGGGGGGGGTGAGAGAGAGAGAGAGAATGGGTGCACCTGGGCCTTTAGCTGCTGCCAATGAATTCCAGATGCATACATCACTTTGTGCATATGGTTATATGTGGATACTGAGGAGTCAAACCCCAGTCATTGGGCTTTGCGGACAAACACCTTAACTGTTGAGCTATCTCTCCAGCCCTCACACTCTAGTTTTAGCCTCATTTCCAGTCCTGCTTCCTCAGGAGATGCACAGTCAATCCTAGGAAAGACTCATCACCTGGCTGTAAACTGCCTAACTAGAACTGTGATGGTATCATTAATTAATTGATTCCTCAAAAAAAGAGAAAAAAGAAAGAGTTCTATGATTGTCTTTGAAAAATAAATAGTGCATTATGTCTGTGATTTTAAAGCTGTCATTTAAGAAAGTAAATGTTTAAATATATTGGTTTATTTGGCCCCATTTTTGCATTTATTTCTTTTCATTTAAAATACTAAAAGATTCCAACAAAGAAACTTTCAGAATTTTCTAGATGCTACTATGACCTGGTGACCCATCACTCCATGTTTTCCAGGAGCAGGAATCTTGTGGAGAATTCTAGCCCAGCTCTTGGTTAGCAGAACAGCTCTCTGCTCAGTGTCCCAAGTCAGAGCCCCCTCTAGTAGGAGCTCTGCCCACACTGCCTCTGCCTTCATCTGGTCTTTTCCATTTTTCTCTTGGACTGCTATTTCAACATTCTGGAACGTGATCCTTCTGTTACCAGTTTCTCCCCATCAACTCCACTTTCCACACTGCTATTAAAGCAAGCTCTATAAAAAGCAGAGAATCTGCCCTTCCTGGCTGCAAAGCCCTAGTGCCTTGATTTTGATCCTAGCTTGTTTGGGTGGGGTCTTTGCAGCTGTCATCACCCATGGTGATTTCTGTAGCATAGCAATAAGGGACAGCATCCTTCCAGTCCCAGAGAACAGAGATGACTAAAGCCAGTTCCTTCTTGGTGTTCCCCTCCCCCCACCAAGCGCTTCACCAACCTCCAGGGGGACTCATCAGCTGCACAAGTATCATCTGATGAGATCCTTTGACACATTGAGGAAAAGACTTATAGTATCATTATATAAAATCTGCTATATGTTTAGTTGTTCTCTTCACAGTCACACACTTAAAGAGGCCTTACATACCTAGGGAAGGTTTCCCTGCCTTACTGCTGCTTTGCCCCTCCCTCTGTGGAGTCTCCTTGTCCCCCACCAGCTCCTCTTCAGTCCTTCAGAGTGGCAACCTCCCCTCACACCTTTGCCCAGGGGCTTGCTCTCTCTGGCTTCTTGCTTCTCAGATATGAGGGACTGTACTAATTCCTCCCAGGGCTCTGTTCTTGCTTGGGAATAATCCTTCAATCCCAAGCAAAGAGAGAAGATTATTTCTGGGAGCTGTCTTGCAAGATGAAGGCAGTTTCTTTGCAGAAATATCTTAGGCAAATGTTTTTCTCAAGTCAGTAAACAGCATCTATCACTGTGGCAAGAAGTGGTGCTTCTATTCACTGCCTTAGGTTAAATCATGAGCACCGTCTTTAGGTTGAAACTAGAGTCCTCTTCCTGTCAAACAAGTGGGCTTCTAGGTTTTTAAAAAAGGTAATTACCAATGGAAGGGGAATACATGTTGGGAAATGAGGTAGGTATCATTTCTACAAACTCCTTTAGAGTGGAGCAGAGGATCTGGGAAGTGATTAAAAAAAAAAAAAAAAGCAGATTACATATGGCCAGATCAACTTATCTGACAGAGATGGTGGTGGGAGCATCTCCCACTTCTCTGTAACTGGTAGAATTTCTAGGTCCAGCTTTTCTGGAAATGTTGCATTGGATGGTCGGGACTTTGTCCAGGCAGAGCTGGTCCTGTATTTGTTGCTCATGGCTATAATAACACCCAGGTGTGGTTCTTGGACCCTTCTAGAGATTCTGTGAGATACCTAATATGTTTTCATAAGCTCAGTTCTACTTATATAAGTTACAGTGTATTAGTAGATTCTGGTTTTTTTGTTTTTGTTTTTGTTTGCAATTAAGAGCCCTGACAATTACTGATGGTCTTGATAATGTTTAATCATGAAAAGTTACTTTTGTGGTAAAGAATGAGGCCTTTTATCACTTTATATGAAGAAGAATCATTATGGGCCTTAAATGAGAAAGGGGTGTTGATGAAACAAAATTTTATTCCTTTTTCATTCCATCTCTTTGTCAAGGTCACTAATGACTTCCATTTTGTCCAAATCCACCAGTTATGATCTCTCTTCTTGACCACTATTTTCTCCCAGTTCACTAGGTGACACCATCTTGCTTTCCTCCCACTCTCATTATTCTTTGCTAGGTCCCTCTCTGCTGCTCAAAAATGAATGTTATAATTCCCCACTTTGTTCTTTCTTTTAAAAAATATTTTATTTACTTATTTATTTATGACAGAGAGACAGACAGAAAGAGTAGCCCCTTTCACTGTAAATGAACTCCAGACTCATTTGTCACCTTGTTCATCTGGCTTTATGTAGATACAGGAGAATTGAACCTAGGCCATCAGGGTTTGTAAGCAAGTGCCTGGCACTGCTGAGCCATCCTTTCTTTAACGGTCCGTGGCTTCAAATATTAGCTGTAGGCCAGTGACTCCAATGGCTATCTTTAGCCAATGACTCAAATTGCTATCTCTGGTTCAAAATTTCTGTTTACCTCTGGATTTGTGTGTCCAGTTTATCTATTTGACATTTTCTTTTGTGCATCTAATGGATACTTTACATGGAAAACATTCAAGCAGAACTCTTCTTTCCATCTTAGTTCCCTTCATTGACTCCACTCAAAATGGTACCTCCACGCACTCAGTTGGCCAAGCCAAAACCCCAGACTTGTGCTCAGTTATTTCTTCCTAGCTTTTCATGTTAACTCTGTCAACGCTCTGCCAGCTCTACTTCCAAAACATGCCTTGATCCTATCTGTTTATTTTCTTTTCTGCAGTAGTCACTTTGCCTCACTCTTTGTCCTCAACTCCTTTTGATCCCCTTTTCTCATCCCCTCTCACCCTCCTGGATAGAGTCATGTTCTTCCAACACCAAGATTATTTTTTTTATCTTCCAAGTCTCCCCTTTATTTTGCCTAGAATGCTGAAATATTGATTTAACTAATTGATTTCTTGTCCTCAAAGCCTTGGTCCAAATATGACCTTATCATCTACAAAATCACCCCACCCAAGTCATTTTCTGTCCCCATTGTCAACCAACCTTGTTTTGATTTCCGTTTGTTACTGATTGCTTGCATGAAACAGTATTTATGGGTTTGTTCAATATCTTCTTCCTTTAGACAATGGCATGTAGCTTCTACCTTGATTACTGGGCATTTACTGTACCCAGGAAAGTGCCTGGCATACAACAGTAACTGAGTATATATTTGTGGAGTGATGAATATACTTGAGGAAAGTTGCTCTAGTGGCAATTTGGAAAACAGATTTGAAGGGAAGAAATCTGTGATTTGGAAATTTCTTTCTGGCTAGAGTTACTGAATATGGATTAGATTTAGAAGCCCTAGAGTGTCTTGGATACCAAAAGCCTGGGGCATGTTTGACAAGGTGAAGAATATAGGATGACTCTACATAGCAATGACTCAGGCAATTCCTTCAGTGACTCCTACAGGTGGACTTCTGTTCCCATGTGGTTGCCTTTAAGTTAAGTAGTTTAAATATGGCCAAAATAGCTTTCTGTATTTAATTTGCTGAGCCCCATTATTTAGTGAAAGTGAAATTAGAAACTTGCTCTGTGTTAGCTCCTGACCTCAAAATCATGGACAAGTGCTTGGGAGACAGAGTCATTGTCTAAGAGCACTATCTATCAGAGAAGTGGCAAGGTGATGAGCCGGTGGCAGGGTGTTCCCAAGTCAGAGGTCCTTTCAGCTGGCCTGGTGGGTCTAATGTACAGGCATTTCTTTTCATCTCTTCATTACTGCACAAAGGAGCAGATGGAGCTTCACACAAAAGGGGTTAGCCAGGCTCTATAACTCTGGGACTCTGCTTTCTCTCTTTCCCCCAGAGCCTGAGTTCTCTTCCATTCTTTTCAAAGCACAGTGGAAATAGAAAGAATGCTTAGAAAAGTGGATAAGAGGAAAACAGAATAGGAATCTCCTAAACCTGCTGATTTTAGTTACCTTTCTGAATCCCACACATTCAGAATTTATAGTTAATAAAACTGTTTTTTTTAGGCCAAATAAAAATGCACTTGAAGGACAATTATCTTTTCTCCCTCTCTCCCTCCCTCCTTTTTTACTTCATGAAGTGATTTGAATTCTTAGGATTTCCTTTCATTGTGCCTACTGAGAAATTGCAAACCTCATAATTAGGAGAACTAGGTGACCTGAGAGAGCAGACAAACCAGCCTTGAGTTGCTGGCATGGTCCCCACAGATCTGTATGGAAGCCAAGCCTTGCCAGTCTGTGTGGACAGTCCCTTCTAAAAGCCATAGACTGTTCTACTTAGCATTAAAGCATAATAGAAGTCGGGCGTGGTGGCTCACGCCTTTAATCCCAGCACTTGGGAGGCAGAGGTAGGAGGATCTCCGTGAGTTCGAGGCCACCCTGAGACTACATAGTGAATTCCAGGTCAGCCTGAGCCAGAGTGAGACCCTACCTCAAAAAACCAAACCAAACCAAACAAAAAAAACAAAAAAAAAGCATAATAGAAAAGTGTATAAGTTGAAGTCAGGAAATCTGGACTGTGGACTTCCTAAGTTGGGGCACCTTAAGCAAGGTATTAGGTTTCCTGAGCCTGGAGTTTGTTAGTAGAATATGGGGGAAGTAATGCTTCCTTCCCCTATGTTCAATGCTGCTTGGGGACTTGAATTTTATGTGATAATGCTTTGGAAACTGAAGGTTTCTGGGTACCTTAGTCACTATTATTTAGCTTGTCAAATCAAAATTTTAATATAGACTGGATAAATATATTCACAGCAAATGTTCATTCATTAAAATGATTGATAATGACTTGGGATTCTGGATACAGACCAGAAGACAGACATAAATCCACTCTTGATCATATTTTCAACCCCCTTCAATTTAACACAACTAAACCATCACTTTAGTATAGAACTTAAGTATTTGACAGGGCTAACAGTAGAAATATAGCGGGAAGAGGCTGGTTTGATCCACTCACCATTATTTCTCAATAACTTTGTAGGTGCAGGTGAAGTTCTCTTAACAACACATGATACATGCCAAGGACTCAGTTAATTCCCACAATGATTATTGTTGGTGGTGGTATTTGTCAAGTCCCAAACTGGATTTTTGGGTTGAAAATATGTGAAACTGTGGCTTTGGTCCTTTGGAGCTCTGCAAAGCAGACATGTGAGCCAATAACTATAGCAAAATGAAGTGAGTGAGAACAATAAGACACTGACTTGGGTCAGCCCATCTTTATTTGAGTTGTAACTATTCTTTTATTGGCAAAGTGACAAATGGTTAAACCTTTCCAGCTTTATTCCCTTTATCTTTAAAACGTGAGAATCATAGTATTGTTTTAAGGGATTGTTGTGTGAGTGAATGTAGATAATTACTCATTCATTTACTTCTCAGTTATTTATTAGATGCTGTGGTTGGTAGTAAAATACTCCCCCAGAGATATCCTCATTCTAATTCCTTATAACAGGAATATGTCAGGTTGTATGACAAAAGAAATCTAAGTTTATAGATGGAAATTTATACTAACCAACTGATTTTAAATAGGCAGATTATCCTGGATTATCAGTGTGGGCCTAGGAAAATTACAAAATTCTTTAAAGGTAGAAGAAAGAGGGAGAGAAGTGAGAATCAAAGAGAGAGTTGAAGATCTTAAACTCTAGATTTGAAGAGAGAAATGGGGACATCAAACTGAGACTGCAGGTGGCATCTAAAAGCAGCCAAAGACAGGGGAGCATTTTCTCCTAGAACTTCCAGAAAAAGAGGTCCATCTGACCTTGCTTTTAACTTCATGAGACCCATTTTAAAATTCTGACTTCCAGTACTTTGTGGAAAAATGACAAACTGTTGTTGTTCAACTGATTAAGTTTGTGATATTTTCTTATAGCATCAATCAATAGGAAATGAATACAAGTGTCAATCATGTACCTCTAGACTATGTTCCGGGTGCCAGGACTAAGGAAGTGCATGTGTATGTGCATTACATGTACACACATACACACATGCACATACACTCTGTTCATTTTGCAGTTTAAACAATAATAGGGAAGAAAACCCAGTCAGGAAAGTTCTTGCCTCACAGCATGAGAACCTCGTTCAATCCCCAGTACCCTTATAAATGCTAGGCGTGATATCCTATGCTTGTAATCTTAGCATTAGGAAGAAGGAGATGGGAAGATACCTAGACACCACTGGCTAGACATTCTAGCCAAATGGGTGAGTTCCAGGCCAATAAGAGACCCTTGCTCAAAAAAAAAAAAAAAAAAAGTGGATATAATACCTGAGGTTGTCCTCTGGCTTCCATATGCATAAATACCAGCACACATGTATCCACACACATGCTACCCACATACACATATGTACACATATGCAAAAAAAGAATAAATATCTGTCAAAGACTTCAAATGATCTGAAGAAATACATGAAAACAGGGTAAAGGAGCTAGAGAATAAAGTGATTATTGTTTTGCATAAGGGTTAATTATGTTTTTGTAATGAGATGGCATTTGTTCAAAAATGAATTAAATGAGGACTTTCTACTTGTGGGTATATTGAGGGAAGTACAATCTTACACAAGACAATTCCTTTCAGGAGCCATTCCCATGGAGGCATATGACAAGCCTTCAGCAGCCCAAGCTCCCAGCAGCTAGGGGAATGAATAATTCAATCCTGAAGGGGAATTTGATTAGTGCCTCACAGCATCCACGGCAGGAGGCTATTACAATAGTCTGGCCAAGAGGTGATGGTAATTTGTACTTGGATGGTTGCAGGAGAGATGGTAAAAATGATCAGATTCAGGATGTATTTTGAAAGGAAAGCTCATAAGATGATTTTCAAATGGTTTTGATAGAAAGGTTGTGATGGAGAGAGAGGTATCAAGGTTGACCCCATGTAACTTTGTTATTTATTGACACAAGGAATACTGGGTGATGGCAAGTTGTGGGGAGAGGCATGGAGTTTAGTTTGAGATATATTCAATTTGAAATGCTTTAGCATCTCCAAGTGGGGAGATATTTAGGAGAACTCAGAGATTGAGTGGTAACTTCGCCATGGAACTGATCTAACTCACTTTAGGGAGTAGACACAGGAAAAGTGGGAATCAAACATTGAGTCCTGAGTCACTTTATGCATTAAATATGGTACAGATTAAAGAAAACCCCTGGAAAAACATAGGACCTCACTCAGTATCCAGTCTAGGTCATGTAGCCATGAAGGTTTCCAAAGGGCAGGGGGATCCAGGCAGACAGAAATAAGTACTGCTGGTCTTACCCCCGCCCACACACACACATTTCTAGCTGGTCCGTATTCATCCGTGTCTCTCCTATAGCCTCATTTTCTCTGCCATAAGATAAGGGTGTCTTTCATTTCTAACACAAGCTATTTAGAAATTGAACTGGGAGAAAAGAAACACCACTAGCCACAGGTACATTTTTTAAAATTTTACTTTTCACCATGGGGAAGGATACATAGCATAAAACTTATTATTTTAGTCATTTTAAGCATACAGTTTGGTAACATTAAGTACATTAAGTATTCTTACTGTTAATTTCCAGAAGTTTCTAATTATCCTGTATTTTAGCTCTGGACACATCAGACAGTGAGTTTCCATTCCTCCTCCCTTTGGACCGCGGTAATTCTGCTTTGTGCCTCTAAACTTGATTTATATAGATATCACATATCAGTGAAACCCTAATATATTGCTCTTCTATATCTTTCTCACTTCACATAGCATGTTATCTCCACTATCTTATTATCATCCGTGTTGTAGCATGTGTCATAATTTCATTCTTTTTTAAGTGTGAGTAAATTAATTATGAAGATGTGCAATTACAAGACCTACATCCAAATTCCAGATTTTCTACTTATGAGCTCATATGACCTTGGGTGTGCCCTCTACTTCTCATTTCTTTGTCCTTAAATAGTGAAACAGTACCTACATCATGGATGTGTTGGATGGAGCATTTCATATGGATGTGAAACCTCTTTTAAAAGACTATGATGCAATGGTTATTTTTAGCTCTAAGAGGCCACTAGATTGGCTGCCAGGCCAATTCTTTTCTCTTGGCCACCCTAATTATATCTTTCCAAGCAGTTCCTCAGCCCAGCTGCTGAGTTGATCCAACTCACTGATCATGGCAGTCAAATAAATGGACTTGGTGTTTTCCTGTCAGCCTTTCTGAGTGTCACATCAGTGTAGCCTAAGAGTCCCTGCCTGACCCAGACCCTGTGGACTTGGGTGTCTCCTTTTGCATGCCAGGGAAAGTATAATCCCTGAGTGTGGAGAAAAATACTCCTCTTTCAAAAGCAACAGTAAGCTTTCTGTTTCTATACCTGACTCCACAAGGTCATCTCATCCTGGAGCAGAGGGATGTCCTAGTGGGAGGTAGGTGACACAGGCAGTGTGACTAGATAACCAGGGGACCTAAGAGCCAGCCTAGATTGCCTGTAGGTTTGATACCCTCTTCTGTGTAGTAAAGGCAGGGTTTAATGACCTCCAAAGTAATGTTCAACCTTCTGTAAACTGTGAATTTTCCTCCCACTTTTAATCAATGACTCTTAATCTTTCCATTTCCCTAATATTTCACCTACTTTGCTTGTCCCCTAAAGGTATTTACTTCAGATCCAGGCTTAAATTTGATCCCTGCCCCTGTCTCTGAACCTATTTCTCTTCTCCCCTGTCCTTGGTTTGATTCCTCTCTGGTTCAATCTTCTCATGTCTTCGGTGCCCAAGTTGAGAACATCCACATTCCTTGATGCATGCTGGATGATGAATAGCACATTATAGATTTGACTCTCCCTTAACTTGTGTTTTAGGAGAAAAATTATACTCGGGGCACAAAAGAACAGCCTTTTCACATTAGAGTCTAGACTCAGATGGGGAGATAGGTTCAAAATGCAGATGGGGCCAGATTACACAGGCTTTGAAAGAGAAAAGGAGTTTGGACTTCTTCCTCCAACAGCAACAGATGGGTGCAAATAGTTTTTGTATCTTTAATAAATCATTCATGCAGCTTTAGAAGACCAAACTAGTGTGGCAAGAGAGTCAGGGAGATAAGTGAATCCAGGATCTAGGTGACGGAACCCAAGAAAAGTGGCAGTAGAGATGAAAAGAAAGAGACCAAGGTGAGAGGTTCAACAAGCAGCAATTGGACTTGAGCCTCAGTGAACCTGAGGATGAAACAGGGAGTTGAGAATGGCACTCAGCAACAAATATGCAAAACACACATTACCGTTCTCCCTCATCTCATCTGCTATGGTATGCCAAGACTTGCTCCTGACACAGGACTCAGGCACTGGCAGATCCCTCAAGAGGCTTCTTAGGCCATTCAGCCTAATATAGTCTCTCCATCTGACTTGTCTCCTACCCCTTTTCACAGACAGTCTCTTGTTGAAATGAGCTCATGCATCACTTTCTTACTTCCACTAGAGTATACGTTCCACATGGTAGGAGTCTTATCTGTCCTCAGCACCTAGAACAGGGCCTGACTCACAGTAGGTGTTCAGTTGAATGAAAAGGGAAAAGGGGGAAGGGAAGAAGGAAGGAAAGGAGGGAGGGAGAAAGAAAGAAGATATTGGAACTTGGTTCTGACTGGTTAGTTCTGAAGATGGCCGCAAGGTCATCCCCCCTTCTTTGCACCAAGTCTTACTGCTCCTTTCATAGGTTGAGTGTTTCCACTTTTGTACAGTGCTTCTTCTTGGAATAGTGTCAGGAGAACATCTCGTTGTGGGAAAGCCCAGCCCCCAGCAGATCTGCCACCTAGAGGCACCCCCAGGAGTAACCCAAACGGAGCCATCCAACCAAGCCAGAGATGTAAGAAATAGTAACCACTCTTTCTTTCTTCTCTTTGGGCTTTGAGTTTGAGGAAGGCGTGGACATCTGGGTGGAGTTATATAATAAGAATTGCCCTGGTTTGTTTTGATTTTTTAGATTCCATATATGAGAGCATACACTTTTTCCTTTACTCAGCATGATGTCTTCCATGTTATTGCACATTATTGCAAATGGCAAGATTTTCTTTTCTAAAGCAGAGTAATATACACACATGACATTCTTTATCGCTTCATCCATTAAAGGATGTTTATGTAGTTTCCATATCTACACTATTGTGAATAAATCTGCAGTGAACTCAGAAGGGCAGATATCTATACAAGGTGCTAATTTCATTTCCTTTGTGATCATTCCCAGAAGAAGAGTTGTTATAGCGTAAAATAGATACATTTTTACATGTCAAGGAATCTCCATAGTATTTGATATAGTGGTTGCACTAATTCACAGCCTCACCAATAGGGTATAGGGTTCCCTCATCTCTACACCTTTGCCAACAATTACTATTTCTTGTCCTTAGATAATATTCCTAACAGAAGTGAGGTGACCCCTCTTTGTGATGTGGTTTGCATTCCCTTGACGATTCAGTGATTACTTCCTTCACTGTGCTGCAACTTCATAGCTTTTTCTGAGACCCTTCATATTTATTTTCACTTATTTATTTTCACTCCTGTTTTTCACTTTGATGTGATATCCAAGGTATGACTCAGAAGGCCAGCATCAAGGAACTTTCCTTTTAGAAAGTTTATAGATTTGGGTCCTATGGTCGGGCCTTTATTCCATTTTGAGATGTGTGTGTGCATGTTAGAAGACAGGAGTCTGGTCCACTCTGCACGTGAATATCAGGTTATCCTCTGGGAGAGGACCTATGGAGAAGAATCGTATTCTTACTCATACTGCACACTTTGAACCGGACAGTATAGCTCCTGGAAGTATATGTATTCATAAGCTAGTTCCTTGTTCTCTGTGATGTAAGGGTATTCAGAAATAAAAGTTCCAACAACTCCCAGTGCTAAATGATTAAGGCTCCCATTCCTTAAATGTGAGCTGTAAAAAATTGGTGTACTTGATATATGCATACTCCTTCTAGAAAAAAAAAAATCTGTAGATTTGGATTTTATCTCTGAAGTAAGAAGAGAAAAGAGGGTGAAAGAAGTGTCTATTGTAACATTCAGGGATTCACAAGCTTATTGGTTATCAGCTCCCAGATTCTGGCTAGTTTGAAGCCCAGCCCTCAGGGAGGATCTGCAAGTGTGCCGACAAACCCCTTCGAGGGAGAAACTGAGAACTGGGCATTCCTGACCATTCTGCTTGTACAGGACCCACAAAGTACAGCATTGGAAGTGTCTGCATACCTGCTTGCATACCTGTGATCTATGGAGACTTGGGAATTTAGAGCCCTGTCAAATCCTAGAACTGTGTGATTAAGGAGATGGTTGCCTGGATGGGAGCTGTAAAACTTAAGATGTTATAAATGTGGCCTAAACATTTCACTTCTCAAGGAAAAGTATGGAATTGAGAATTGCTTTCTGGTTTTAAGATATGGTGCTTGGAGTGGGGTTTTTGACTGAGTGTGCCTTGATGTTTCTTGTCCATTTGTATGTACATATTTTCTCACTTGCTGGCTGAGTAGGAGTCTCTAATTAGTTTCTAGTCTTTTCTCAAAGAAAGTCAGTGTGCAGATGTTTACTTAGTGCATAAATGAGAGACAGGACAATCAGGAATCTTGCTGATGTCATTTCTTTTTTCTATATTTTTTATTTTATTTATTTGAAAGAGAGAGGGGGGGAGGGAGAATGGATACCTCAAGTCCTCCAGCTACTGCAAACAAACTCCAGATGTATGTGCCACCTTGTGCACCTGGCTTATCTGGGTACTGGGGAATTGAACTTAGGTCCTTAGGTGATGTCACTTCTAATCAATATACTATGAGGTGTTCAGGAACCTACTTTATTATTTATTATTTACTTACAAGCAGAGAGAGATAGAAAAAAGAGAGACAGACAGAAAGAACCAGAATGGGTGCATCAGGGCCTCCAGCCACTGCAAACAGAGCTCCAAATGCATGCACCACATCGTGCATCTGGCTTACATGGGTACTGGGGAATCGAACCTGAGTCCTTAGACTTCACAGGCAAGTATTTTAACCATGAAGCCATCTCTCCAGCCCCTTCTTTTAATTTTTTCCACTTTTGACATTTTGAAACATGTATATATTATATTTTGATCTTATTCCCTCAAATTTCCATTTTTCATCCTCCTCCCATCAACACCCTTCTTTCTTCTCCTCCTCTCCCTATAATACCCTTCTACCTGCCCACTGATTGCAATCTTACTTTCCTGCTTTTTCTTTCCTAATCCATTGAGTTAAGTTTGCTTACACCTTACTCAAGGGCAGAAGGTTATTTTCCATGTCACGGGAAACTTAAAAGTGGCTGATGTATCTGACTCTTCCACTCTCCCAGAAACTAATGACTGCCATTAGCTACTCTGGGAAGTGCTGGGTCTCATGTATCTTCCCCCACCAAGGTGATGAACTGACAGCTTCATTCTTATGCAGGAAAACACAACTGCTGAGAACTCACGAATGTAAGAGCCATGCCATACCTAGAAGATGAGGTCTCATAGCTTCCTCCCCATCCTCTTGCTCTTACAATTTTTCTGCTCCCTCTTCCACAGGTTCCTGAATCTTGGAGGAGAGGGTTTGAGGTTGAGCACAGAGTAGTCACTTATTCTTGGCAATTTTGTCTGCTAAGTTCATTTACTACTGCCCATTGTAGCAAGTAAAACTCCTGTTATTAAAGCTTCAAGCAGTACTAATCTATGGGAACAAATATAGATATTTAGAAGGCAGTTTGACTAGCTGTCATAATCACAGTAGTAAGTTTTCCCTTAGGGCCAATGTCTCTAGCCATAAGCCTTTGGCCAGGTTACCATACCAGGTATAAAATCCTTCCTATGGAAGAGGCATTGAATGCAATATGAAAGTGGTTGGTTGCTCCCATAACATTTATGCCACTATTGCACCAGTGGCCACATCTTGTATGGTAGGTTAGTTGTGAAATATGTATAGTCCACATCTGAGTAAAACCTTTAATGGTTTTTCTCCCCAAGTAGCTCATAGAGTTCCTTCTGATACAAAAATAAATAGTCCACAGGGATGAAACTTCTGGCTCAATTCCAGTTTTGTTTCTCTATGTCCTGAAACTGAAACATGTGGTATTTTTAGCAATAGGGATTTATCATCTAGTTTTGGTGGTCAACCAAGAGCAATGGAAATAGTCTATATTATTTTATGGGCCTCTGTAGCTGCCATGACAAACAACTCATTGGGAGGCATCTCACCCCTTTCCCAGTGCTTTTGTCCTACTTCATTATGCCTTCCTGACTCCATCTGCCTCTAGTGTAACTGATCTGGTCTAGAGTTACACAGTACTTTCACAGATTCCAGGCTACTCTAGTATTAACTAACATGTATCCAGTACTTTTCAGTTTATAAGGCAATCCTCATATTATTATCTCATTTAATCCTTATAATAATTTGATAACACAGGTTTTCTCTTTTTAAATGGGAAATCAAACTGAAAGTAGCATAGTGAGCGGGTAGAAGAGTGAAAGGAAGCTCCAGAGGCCTCTGAACTGAGTCAGCATGATTCCAACACTACCATATCATTCTAATAGAACAGCTGTGTGAGCTTCATGGAAATAATTTAAATAACTAAGAGAATGAATGACCTTTCCTTGAGCCATTCATTGCATATCACTGGAGACATGAGCTATCAACTATGGGCAAGGGCTTCATCCATCTTGTAATTTAAATAAAACTTTCACACAGATTTCCTCTTTCTTCTACTTAGTCCTGGCTCCTGGGAAAGGAAATGATTTCACACTTTATAGACAACCTTGGCTTCAAGCACATCATTTGCTCCATTTTTTCCTCCTATGGAATATGAAAAAGCAGATGTAAAAGCTTTTCTGTTTCTCTTTAAAGGAAAAAATAGTGGTTGTTTTGCACATTTTAATTTAGCATATTTAAAAGGGTTGAGACTTGATTTTTAATGGAAAGATTTATTTTGGATTAAAAATTAATGTAGCATAAGCTAAGCATACTTTTTTTGAATATCAGAGAGTACAAGATGGGCTCTGGAGATTTCTTTATAACTTTCCAAAAACAACCCCTTGTCTTCCTGTGACCCACCAGTCAGTACATGACACACTTACCCATCCCAACATCATAGGCACATGGGCTACAGTGAGAATATTTGATATTGTGAGTGTTCTAGCCAAGCTTCTCTTCCAAATAGCTCTTTATATAAAATTAATGGCCATACCTGACTCTCCTTTCCCCCTATCTCCTACCATCATTTATTTTTTAAAATGCATATGTGTGCAGGATCATGTGAATATGTACATGTGGAGGATAGAAGACAATCTCAGGGGTCCTCCTCAGGCACACTGTCTTTTGAGACAAGGTCTGTCATGGGCCTGAAGCTCACCAATTATGCTAGACTCCCTAGCCAGTGGTCCCCAAGGATCCTTCTCTCTTTTCCTCCCCAGTGCTGGGATTATAAGCATGTGCCACCACCCCCAGCATTTTACTCAGGTCCTCATGCTTGTGATTCAAGCACTTTACCAACTGAATTATATCCCCAACATTTCTCCCATCATCATTTCTTGATTATTCTTAGCTTTTCATTACTATTCATTCCCCCCATTTCTTTCCACTGTGCATTTGGGCCCCTGCTCCTTGGAGCATGGTTCTCTAGCCTCATTTGCTTGCTGGCCCATGTATTGGAGGCTACTCATGCTCCCACTTTCATGCACCATGGGGCTGAGAAAGAGGTTACTATTGCTCCGGACCTTTCCTTATGTTTTGAGATATTACACTGTCACCTGGTTAAAACTGCTATTTATTTTGACTTTGGACTCTAGGATTGGTCATCTTTTCATTCTCTGCAAATGTTTGGACCTTTACCACTCTCCCTGAGTGCATACACAACTAACTCTCCATATTCTACCTTCCTAACAGAAAGTCACATCTCTTACCCCACTGAGAAAACAGATCCCTCTGGAATCATTTCTCTCAACTTTCGGCAGCTGACCATTCATTATCACCTTCCATTGTACCCAAATGCCACTTTCTTCTCGTCCTCCTCCCACCCTTGCTGTACCAGTGAACATGCCTCTTTTCTTGTACATCGTCTCTCTCTAGGTATGAAAATGGTCACACTTTTCTCATCTTGAAAATTTCCAAAAGCATAACTGTTTCACCACATATTCACTTCTAAATAGGTAGGTAGTCTTTATCCACATATCTCCCTTTTCTCACCTCCCACTCTCTCTCCACCTTTTGCACTTTGACATCTTGTCCCAAACATTTCATTGAAGTAGCAGTCACTAAAATCTAAAAGCACTTCCTCTTTGCCAGTATCACTAAATGTTGTTTGGTTCACATCTGACTAAACTTCTTTGCTGCATTTGGTATTGCTAATTATTCTTTTTTTATTAAAACAGGTATTGAATGTATTTACTTCAACTTTATAAAGGGCACATGAGGCAATTCTACAATTAACATCATATTCAATGGTTAAAAAAACTGAAAGATTATCATTTAGCCTCAGTAACAAACAAGTATGTCCAATCTCATCACATTGATTCCACATTTCACTAGATGTCCTAGACCATACAACCAACCAGAAGAAATAAAAATGCTTCACATAAAAAAAAAAATTGTAAAAAAAAAATATATATATATACATATATCTCCTTAAGACTAATACCCAAAATGTTAGAATTAACTACTTTTTTTTAAATTTATCATTTATTGCCAGGTGTGGTGTCTCATGCCTTTAATCCCAGCACTTGGGAGGCAGAAGTAGGAGGATCGCCATGAGTTCAAGGCCACCCTGAGACTAGAGTGAGACCCTACCTTGAAAAAACAAAAGAAAAACTATCATTTATTTCATTAGTTATGCTCATAATGTGAATATATTCATGTTGGTGCCTTCAGTAGCCTACTCCCTGTCCTCCCCCTCCTAAGGGGCACTCCTCATTGGGGAATGTGGGTCTTGCATTGTGGGGGTAGCCATCAGTAATGGGGAAGAGACAATGTCTCTGTGCATAAGGACCCAACTTGTGGCTCTAAGAATCTTTCCTCCCCCTCTTCCGTGAATTTCCCTGAGCCATGTTGGGTTCGTTTTAGTTCTACTTCAGTGATGAGATCTTGGGAGCCTTTGTGTCTCTGGATCTCTGGTTTAGTAGGAGTTGAGTGTTCTCTGTGTCTATTTCCTTCAGCCTTGTTTTGCTGTCAGGTTCATCAAGAAAGCTGCACTCTTGCCCATTTCCCCAGTTATTCTATGATTTCAGCTGGGCTCTGGTGAGGTGCAAAAGGCTGATCCTCTCCTCAGGTTTGGCATCCCTCTGAAAAAGAAAAGTCATGAGAGAGATGTCCACCCTTATGAATAAGTTTGATGCCCTTATAAAAAACCTTCAGAGAGCTATCTGGCCTTTTTAAGTCTTCTGCCCTTCTTCCAGGGAAGGATACATAGAGGGCACCATAAGAACTATAGGAGAAATAAGCTCTCATTAGACTTAGAATCTTTAAAAGAGCCACTGTATTCAAACTCCAGATGCTTGCACCACTCAGTGGGCATGTGCAACCTTGCGCTTGCCTCACCTTTGTGCGTCTGGCTAAGGTGGGGTCTGCATTATTGAACATGGATCCTTAGGCTTCGCAGGCAAGCGCCCCAGACTTTGAATCTTCTAATCCCTTGCTCTTGGATTGTGATCAATATTTTTGTATAAATGATTGTATTATTAATTCTCACTTCAGAAGACTGACTGCCTAAAAATGCAATCAGTAGGAATGTAGGCTTCACCAGCAGAAACACTGTTTATAGTTAACCTTGCTGGAGAACATCTCTTCTATTAGGTAACTCCTTAGCTATTCCCAGCCTACTGCTGTTCTATCCAAGTTCATTACATTTGTTTGCTGCCAGGAAAATGTTTGAATACAGGCAAGATCCCATGCTATCCCTTTCTTGCTAGTGTACCTGTAGTCTACTTCTCACTAGAACCAAATGAAAACACAAGCAAGCCTGGTTCCCATCCAATTCTGTTGAACAGTCTGCTCCTTCATTCTCTTTATCAAAGAACTAGCCCTGGACAGAGGCTGAGCCTCTCCAGGGAGAGCCAGGCTGATACTCGCTGTCACATCCACCTTATCTGTGTTGTACTTGTTTGTCCCTCTTACACTATCCTTTTGTTGGGCCAATAGATACTGAGGTGGAGCTTAATAGTCTGTAATCCCCAAGTCCCCTGTGATGTCTTTGAGAAAGACTGGACATACACTAACAATTCCCTGGTTTTGGAAATAGCATCTTTTGGAGCATCGTGCCTCTGTTGGCTATTTATTCCAGGTGAGGAGGTCTTATAGTCCTTAATGATTATTCCCAGATGAAGATCTATCTTCCTGAAGCAAGCTTTAGTTTCCTTTGAAATTTATGTTAAGATTTATTATATGCCAAACACTGAACCAAACAATGCTGGAGCCTCCTCACAATGAAAGAAACATGCAGTTTTATCTTTAAATGAGACCAGGATCTAGCTGGGACATGGACATGTACACTAATGAGACAAGTGAGACTGGGACATGAGAGCAAAGCCTGAGTGAAACATGCAACTTTGCAGCTGGCAGGCCTCAGTTTATGTTTAAGGCTGTGTACTTGTGTGTGTTCTTCTGAAGAATGCTTAATAGTAGAGCCCAAGAAGGTACAGACAGGCAGAGGACCCATTTCAGTGCACCTCTATGGCCTATCAGGTATGGCATTTCCTTCTTGGCTGAGAGTGTCCAAGAGTACTAG
Organism: Orientallactaga sibirica; assembly: GCA_036365145.1. Taxonomy (NCBI): domain Eukaryota; kingdom Metazoa; phylum Chordata; class Mammalia; order Rodentia; family Dipodidae; genus Orientallactaga; species Orientallactaga sibirica. Next base: position 14,016,635 of record JAEOAD010000001.1, read on the forward strand.
TGAAAGGAGCTATTTTATTTAAGTGGAAACAGAACAAACACATAAAAGAAGTAATTAAAACATCACCGTTAATGGAATAGAGAGGAGATTTTTTTTAAAAAGATTCCAAGAACCTGGAGACACACAGTGACTACCCATAACACATATAAAACAGAGATGAACTTTCCTGTAAAAGATCTTTCCTTGTAAATAAGAGAGAAGTCAGGAGTGGTGGTACATGCTACTAAACCCAGCTACTTTGGAGGTTAGGACTGGAGGATTGCCAGTTCTAGGCCTGCATGGATGACATAGAGAGTTTGAAGCCATCCTGGGAAACTTAGTAAGATTCTGTCTTAAAAATAAAAAGGAGCTGGGAATATAACTCAGTGGTGGAGGCTTGCCTAGCATATACAAAGACCTGAGTTCAATCCCCAGGTTCACATTAGGAAGGAAGGATGAGGGGAAGGGGGGAAGAGGAAGGGAAAGGGAAGGATGAAGGAGGGAGTAAAAAGAAAGAAGAAATATGTAAGCAGGACCTAGTATTTACCCAGTAAGTAGTACAAATTATCATTATTAGTAACTATTTGACATAAGGATGGCAAGATCATGATGTCCTCGGGAATTATTCTAATAAAATAATACAACTGGTTACTACTGAGAAGCAGTAGATAAGGAAAGGTGAAAACAATCAGGGGTTGGGCAGACTTCTTACTGTGCATGTGAAATAGAATAATTTTTATGCTTTAATATCAGAAGAGCATTATGGCTCAGGCATGTACAGAGTTGATGGTAGGAGGTGTAAGAGTGCTATCCTATCACAAGGGAAACGCTTGAATGAAAATGCAGTGAGTTGTGAATTAAATCTTTAAAAAGGAAAAAAGTTACTGAAATTATGGGAGTCTCCTGCAGATCATCCACCAAGGTGGAAGAAGTGGAGCTTGACAAGGAAGTAAGGTGACAGGTGTTAGACTCGTGAATGTGTATAGCTAGATCTTATACCATCACCCAATGCCTACTGCTCTAGGTGACTGGTCCTTTCCTTCTCCTGTGATCTAGTCTCTTCTGGGACCCCACAACTGGTTTTGATTGGAAATGTCTTCATCAGGACTCACTACTCCCTTCTCTGCAAGGTGGACATGTCTGTCTGGATGGAGGAATCAGAGTAAAGGTTCTCCATTAAATCGGAATCTCTTTTCATAGAGACCCTTTAGCTTTGTCACTGTCTGAGTCATCATACAAAAATCCTCTTTTTTAGAAGTAAATGAGTTCCCAAGTCTTCTTGCAATGTGCTTTCTATTGTGTACCCCCTACCTTGCCAGTTACTCAATGTGCCACATATATCTGAGTTCTTCTCCCAGGAGGCTCCTCAATCACATGTAATTCAAAAGGATAAGCTAGACACAAGAGTGTCGGCCCTAAACAAACCAGCTTCTGATAAATTCTTACTTGTACTGCAATTATTTCGCCCAGCAGGTCGATGAAGTGTTACAACATATTTTTTCTAGAGTTAATTATGGTGGGAAAGGAATGAAAATCTGAGAGATTTAGCTTGTGTTCACAAGAGGAGAGGAAATAAATTTAGAGAAAAGATCACTACTGTGAAATTCCAAAGTGTCAGATGTCTCATGAGAATTGGAAGGTCACCAGGTTACACACTTTGTCTATGAAATTGCATATAGTCTGATGAAGAAGAGAAGGTGTTATCATAATAGACAGGATCCTGTGGCTTTACAGGAGCTCTGTGTGAGCTCAGATCTTAAAAGGGCATGGCTAGAAAACAATGAATAAATATGAAAGATTATAAATATTTGGGCAAATGACATAAGAAAAACCAAAGGTTCGGGATTTACTCTTGTAGAAAATACTTAGAATATCATCAGAAGACATGAAACTCTTTTTGGAGCAAACTGAAAGTAAAATAGTAAAAAGCAAAGGCTTTGAGTAAATGCCTTCAAAGCCATTCAAAAACTCTTGACATCACATTTGCTCAACCAAGAAGATTACCTATGAATGGAGAGGGTAGAAAAGAAAGGAAGAAAAAAAGATCACGGAAGGCCAAACTAGTAGCAGTGAGTACCCAAACTTAATAAATTATAAGCAAGCAAAAAGCCTTCTGTCTCCTGGCCTGGGATCATATATTCCAAAGAGCTGAAAGGTTTTGCAGAGGAGGTTACTGAACCACTTTTTCACCTCTTCAGGATGCTGTGAAATGGACAGCATATTGGAAGACTACAGCCAACTAGGAATGAGTAGTTATGCTATTCTCTAAGGAAAATAGGTGAGTTATATAGAGGAAGTATGAACATACATGCTTATGAAGACCAGACATGACTAAGATGAGTCAAAAATGGCCATGCCCTCTTTGGGAACCAGATAGTGAAATTTAGATAGAGTGTTAGTACTTCCAGGAAGAGTCTAGCTGACAATTAATTAATTAATTAATTAAACCCACACACAAACACAAAAACAAACCAAACCAAAAAATACCAACAAACTATACTACAAGTTCACGGATGGATCAATGCTGATCAATGAAAAGGTCAATACATTCTCTTTCTCTGGCCTCTTAAACTTTTGGAGCCCAGAAATGAACTTGGCTATGGCTTGATGCCACACAGTATGGTGAGAGTAACAAGCCCTCACCTTAGTTCTACATTTTGGCTATTAACACTAAGCATTGGCAGACCCGCCCATGGATGAAATATGTCCGACACCAGGCTCCATTGTAACTCAGCCACACTTCTTCTTCTGTATGCTGTCTCTGGATGCTTCTGCTAGACAGTTTCAGAGCTGAGTACCACAACTCTAGCATTATGGCCTATTAACAAAGTCTAAAATCTCTTCTTTCTGCATAGAATTTTTTTTTTTGTTTTCTGATATGGCAAAGTATCATGTTCATTATCTTAGTGACCTTATTACACTGTTGAATAATACCAGATTTGTAAATACTCATGAATAAAAGCCCAGCGTCTCTATTATACAATCTTCTGTCAAGCTCTAGATTCTTAAATCATAGATTGAAGCAGCTGGTTTAGGGAACCAAAGTGCTAAGTCTGTTCTTGCTAAAATTTATCTTGTTTTATAAAGTTTTGTGCAATGTGTAGATAATACCTTTCAGCTTTATGCCCAACACACTTCAATTTTGAGGCAAGCCATTATGAGCCCCCATGATGAGAAAGGATTCAGAGATCCTGAACCCAAATGGAAGCCCACCTAATCAAAGGTAGATGTAACCTCAGGGGAAAATTCAACATGAGCAGGAGGAATTAGAAGTCATTGTCCAAACTGGACATGATGGCACACGCCTTTAATCCCAGCACTAGGGAGGTTGAGATAGCAGTAGAACCATGAATTTGAGGCCAGCCTGTGCTGGATTGAGACCCCACTTGCAAAAAAGAACAACAAAAAGTTGTTATGTGCAGAATCACTGTGGCTGTCAACAACAGAGTCCAAAGCCAGGGGCAGATCAGCGAGTGGACTGTGGAAGCCAACTGAGAGTGAGATCAGGGTGAGAAAAAGCATGAGAGCCCTGGGTTTTGTTTGCAAAAAAGGAGAAGGTTACTTGGGACTCTTTATTCTAAGATGGTATGAGACAGACATGCTAGAAATAGAGGCTGGGTGGCAGGAACAAATACAATAGTCATAGATGTTTACTCTCTAGGGCTTTTTAGTGCGTGTCCTCAATAGCATATGGAGAGGCTAGAAGGTCATTAAATTCACTTAAAAATATTTTGACTGGGCTGGAGAGATGGCTTAGCGTTTAAGACACCTGCCTCCTAAGCCTAAGAACACTGGTTCCAATCTCCAGCGGTTCCAATCTCCAGGTCCCACGTTTAGCCAGATGCAGTGATGCAAGGGTGCAATGTCGCACTTGACCACAAGGGGGCACACACATCTGAATTTCGTTCACAGCAGCTGAGAGGCTGCTGGAGCACCCATCTCTATCTGTCTTGTCTTCTTCTCCCTTTCTCTCTGTCTCTCTCCAAAAAAAAATATTTTGACTAAAATACAACATAAAATGCACCATCTTGATCATTTTTAAGTGAACAGTTTAGTAATGGAATATAACTTCATGTTACGGTACAACAGAACTCCAGAACTTTTTTATCCTGCACAACTGAAACTATGCACATTAATCAATTTGCCAAGTCCTTCAAATTCAGTTTTTAAAACAAAAATTTACGGGCTGGAGAGATGGCTTAGTGGTTAAGGCGCCTGCCTGCTAAGCCTAAGAACCGGGTTCCAATCTCCAGGTCCCACGTTTAACCAGATGCAAAGTGACGCAAGGGTGCAATGCAGCACTTGACCACAAGGGGGCGCACGCATCTGGATTTCGTTCACAGCAGCTGAGAGACTGCTGGCACGCCCATTCTCTATCTGTCTCCCTCTCCCTCTATCTCTGTCTGTCTCTCTCTGTGTCTCTCTCCAAAAATAAATAAAATTTTAAAAAATTTAAAAAAATTTACCAAAGCAACCAGAGACATTATCAGATATTTAGGAAAGAGACACTGTGAAAGCAAAGCCATTGAGAAGAGTGAGATGCATATTGTTAGATTTATTAAAAATATTAATTATATACTTATTTGAGAGAGAAAAGGAGAAAGGGGGAAAAGAATGGGTGTTTCAGGGCTTCCAGCCACTGCAAATGCACTCTAGACACATGTGCCACCTTGTATATCTGACTTATGTAGGTCCTAGGGAATCAAATCTGGGTCCTTTGGCTTTGCAAGTAACTGCCTTAATGGCTAAGCCATCTCTCCAGCATGTTGTTAGATTTTTATTGATTGTTCATTAGTATCTTCTTTTTCATTCATGTCTTTAAAGAGAAAGAAAATTACTATCTTCTGCCGTTTGCCTGTTTCAGCATTGGAGGCTTCTGGAGCCAGGACTGACTTCTGACACTTGGTAAGAGGGTCCCAGTTGGTGTCCTACACAGCTATGCCTGTGCATGGGACAAACTTCAGAGGGTGTGTTTTCTCTGGTGACATGCACCAAAGGCTTGTTTTTAAAATAACCAGTCCCAGGCTAGAGAGATGGCTCAGCGGTTAAGGTGCTTGACTGCAAAGCCTAAGAACCCAGGTTTCATTCCCCAGGACCCATGTAAGCCAGATGTACAAGGTGGCACATGTGTCTGGAGTTCATTTGCAGTAGCTGGATGCACTAGCACACCCATTCTCTCTCTCTCTTTCTGCCTCTCCCTGTCTCTGCCTTTTTCTCTCTCTCTCTCAAATAAATAAATAAAAATAAAAATATTTTAAAATAACCAGTTCCTATTGTTTTCTTGTCCTTGAGCTAAAAACGTTCCCTAGAGTTTTAAAATTCCTTCTTCCTAGAATTTTCTTTTTTATTGCTATGCAGCTTGACCAAAGCCCAAAAAGATTACTACCACATATACTCTATATTTTGCAGCATGAAGTTTGATCATTTTCTTTGTCCTAAGAAAAGGATTTGTACTATCTAAAAATACCAACAAATTCTCAAGTTTATTTACTAAATATTTCTGTATATATTAAACTCTCCCATAAATTTTGTGATTTTTGTGGATATATATATATATATATACATATATATTATATTGTAAAGTTTTTCATCCTATTTTTAAAGATGTTGATGTTGGAATGAATCTGTCTTGGTCTATTCAGCAACTATAACAAAATGCCTTACACGGAGTAATTTAGAAGTTAGAAGAATTTATTTCTCATGGTCCTGGAGGTTGAGAAGCCAAGATCAAAGTGCCAGCAAATTCTATAAGTGGTGAAGAATTGTTATATATTTCATAAACGTTACCTCTTATGGCGTGCACAGTGGGAAGGGAAGGGTGAGTGAACAGTTCTCGCAGACTTCTTTTTGATAGACTAATCATACCTATGAGGGCTCTACTCTCATTTAATCACTTCCCCAAAGGTCCCTCTTTTAATATTATCACATTGGTAATGAAATTTCAACCTATAAAATTTGGGGAAAACAGACCAGAGTGGCACCATATCCACCATCCATCATGGCATTATTAACTATTATTATGGCTCCTCTGCACTGTCCTAGAAAAATAAACACATGATTTATCTCTCTCCAGTGTGAAGGTTTATCAGAAGAGATTCCTTCTTTGTGTCTCAAAACCTTTGCCATCTATGTGTAGCTAGAGTTGGAAAAACCTTTCACATGATGTATTCAAGACATTAGACTGATTGTAGCATTATCTAATGTTCAAAGCTGTCGAGGTGGGTGCTAAACAGACCTGCACAGCTACTCCAGGGTAAAATTAATTCTCAAACACTCTCTCTGACACTTTACAGTGTCTTCCCCAGCAGACGTTTGTGACTGCTGTCGGCCCAGGCTCTGCTAATGGAGGCTTATAAAGGCCTTCCCATTCCTATGGTAACCCAGGAGAAAGGCTGTTGCCATGGGGACTTGCCAAGCCTATATAAACCTCCCATCTCCCTTAGACAGCTGAGAATGAAGTGAGAATGAATTCTTTGCTAGTTCACCTTCAGAAATTGCTAATAATTATCTCTGTTTTTGGAAAAGAATTCATTTCCTTCGGGCAGAAACTCATTCACATTTTCAGCTCAAAATGAGGATTATTCAAAACCTTGCTTGCTGATCTTGGTGTCAACTAAAGTCATCCAGAGAATGAAATGGCTGGTGATTGAACCATTCCCAAATCTCTACAGTGTTACCAACCACTGAATACCATTTATCACAAGCATGTGAACTTTGCACTGTTTTCAAAGAATCTGTATTTTGTTGAGATGAATGAACTCTAAGCATATGTCTAATAATGTACTAACACGTCACTTTACAATTGTACCTAAAAGAATCAGATTTCCTTGAGGACAGGGTCTGCTTTATTTTCTGTTCAGGAGTATCTCCAAGTCCACTGGAAGATACCCAGGTAAAATGCAAATGACTATTTGGGAAGGTATGTCGGGACACCTTTCTGGTGGTCTTAGCACATAGCTGAGTCTTAAACTATTCTTGATTAAATGAAACCAACTCGGTAACGTATTTATCGTTTGGGGTTAGGGATGAAGGAGTGTGTGCACATGTGCTTGGAGGCCAGAGTTCAACGCTGGGTGTCTTTCTCAATCATTCTCACCTTATTTTTTGAGTTAGGGTCTTAGGGACCCTGGGGCTCACCAATTCAGCTTGACTAGCTAGCCAGGAAGTTCAAGGGATCAACCTGCCTCTCTACTTCCCCTAGCACTGGGATTATAGGAATGTACCACCACACCCAGCTTTTATGTGGGTGCTGGGGACCCAAGTTCAGGTCCTCATGCCTATGTGGCAAATACTTTACTGACTGAGCCATCTCCCAGCCACTAACAGTTCTGAATCCAGTTTCCTTCCATGTAAACTAGGGAAGGATAAGTAGCCTGCTTCCCTCACAGTACTTTTGTAACACATGAAATAGGAAAAGGGGTTTCGTGAAATACATCAGCTGAACGTTGACGCCATTCTTTAGGAAGCTCGCTTGTTCAGACATAGTTCTACTGAATCTTTTTTCAAATAATGTGCAAACCTGACACCTTGGGCCTTTGCCTAATTCTAAGTTGATGCTATAGGACTGTCGTGCTGGAGATGACCTGAAGTTGGAAGACGGACTACGGATGTCTGTATTTTACTTAGACCACATCCACCCAAAAGGCAGAAAACTTATTTTTTCTTACTGAAGTGTCATGAATTCAAACTGCTTTACCCAAAGGTCATACATTGATGGTAGAATTGAGATTTGTGGATGGAAGGAAGCTACCAAAAGGCAGATTTTGATCAATAATAATAAGTCATTTATTGTTACCTATATGTTTTTTTAAATATAAGCTTTCAAACCCATTTTCCTTTCAGTGCATTTTCATTGAATCTCTCCCACATTTCCATAACCAGTATCATTCAATATATGTTCGAATTTATATGATTCCCAACCACTTTTTTGATCCAGAGATTATTTATAATAATATTGCTTAGGAAGGGGAGAGGGGACATAGAGGAAAGGAGAGAGAGATAACCAAAACTAAGTACATGTATTCATAAAAACAAAAAGAATAATATCACTTAATCTCTAAATATTGGAAATTATAGTCATATTTTTATAACTGAAAAATAAATTATTCCACTATGATCATAAACCTTACTTAAACCAATCATTTGAAATTTGTTTAATACCTAATATATACATTAATTTTAGTAATTTCTCTGTGCCTTTAAAAGAACATGTGTTTCATCTTTATCTATAATATTGTTTTTTTTTTCTTTTTTTAATGAGAGAGAGAGAATTGGTGTACCAGGGTCTCAACCACTGAAATTGGACTCCAGATGTATGCCACCTTGTGCACATGTGCAACCTTTTGTGCTTGCATCACCTTGTGCATCTCGCTTATGTGGGACCTGGAGAGTCATGCATGGGTCCTTAGGCTTCACAGGCAAGCACCTTAACTGCTAAGCCATCTCTCCAGCCCAGTGTTACTTTCATATGTAATGGGTTTGCTTGCTAGTTACATTGTTTAAGTAGCTTTTATTCTTACTAATGTTTCCCCTGTGTTTTTTTATACTATGTTCTACATTATTATCAGAAATATGCTATCATTTTCCATACTGGTGTACCATTAACTACTTCTTTTAGTTTTATAAATTTGCATTATATATTTTAAAAATGTATTGTTAATGAATACAAATTTATAAATTAGGATATCTTCTTGGTAAATATGTTCTTATTGTCAAGTGTATCTTAAAACTTACTTTGATTAATATTTGTAGTTCCAGGAACTTTCTTTTGGTTAATACTTGAATGATATAAGATGTGACTCTTAGGATAGCTGTGACTTGGTTCAATAGTATTTAGTGCTTATATTTATATGGCTGCTATGTGTATTTTGAATTTATACTTTGTTTGAAAATTTGTCTTTTGCTGGGCATGGTAGCACACGCCTTTAATCCCAGCACTCGGGAGGCAGAGATAGGATAATCACCTTGAGTTCGAGGCCACCCTGAGACTACAGAGTGAATTCCAGGTCAGCCTGGGCTAGAGGGAGACCCTATCTTGAAAAACCAAAAAATAAAAAAAAAAAAAAAGAAAAGAAAATTTGTCTTTTATTTGTCCCACATGTTCTACATGTTCTTCTCGCTTCCTTTCTTTTGGATCAATAAAGTTATGTTATTAGCATTGTTATTCCATTTGCCCTTTGTAGTTAGGTTTTCTTTCTTTTTTTATTATGCCTTTAATGGCTAGCCTAACAATAAGAACATGACTTAAGATCTAATGTAAATTAGTACTTCTATTGCTTCACTGACAATGGTAAAGGCTTCAAACACATTAACTCTGCTTAACCATTCCCACATTTTGTTTTATTCTCTATATCCTGTCATTACACTAGAAATTCATGCACATTTACTCATATTTATTCTTTCCACTGGCATTCATTCTTGTATTTCAGTGTTTTGGAAAATCATTATTTTTGGGGGGACATCCTCTATTATATCGTTCATTGTGGGTTTGCTGGTGACAAGTTCTTTTAGGAGTTTTAAATATAAAATGTTACTTTACATTCACTCTTTAAGAAAAGAAAACTTTTTTAAAGAAAACAAGAAAATTGAATTAATTTTAAACTTGAGGAAAATTTTAATGATAGTATCAGAACCCCTATATATCCTCACTCCGCTTCCCCCAAATGTTAACATCTTACTACATTTGCCCATCTCTATTTCTGTGTATTATTCTGAATAAATTGAAAGTAAGTTATGACTTGATGCCCCATTACTCCTGAACATTTCAAAGCATGTTTTCTAGAAACAAAGACATCCTCCTACAAACCCATAGTACAACTATCAAAATCCACAGTCTCGAATAGAAATCTGCCAAGTGTTCAGAGAATACTACTGTTGCAGTAGTGCAGTCAAGGGCCATGTGTGGCTTTCAGTTATTGTGTCACGTTAGTTTGGACCAGTTCTTGATGCTCTCTTTATCTTTGATTGTATTCGTATTTTGGAAAAATATAATGTCATTACTTTATAGAATTATCTCAGTTTGGATTAGTCTTTCATTTCCTACTGATTGGATTCAAGCTAAGCATCCTTGTTAAGAAAATTGCGAAAGTTATGATGTGTCCTCAGTGTCTCTTAACGGCGCCTCAAATCAACATAATGTGCATTTGCTTTGCCACTCAGATGTCAAGTTTTGTCATCTGGTAAAGATAGTGTCTGCAAAGTTTATTCACTGTTAATAACTAAACTATTAATAGTTAGCAATAAATAAGTACTATATTCACTAATCAATAAGTAGTTTGTGGGGCAAACTTTAAGATAATGTAAATATCCTATTTCTCATCAAGCTTTCATCCATTAATTTTAGCACCTATTGGTGATTTTACCTGAACAAACTATTAATATAGTTACCAAATAATAATTTCCTAATTTTATCATTTATTTTCCATTTTATGGCACAGCTTTTCTTTCAAAAAAAAACTTTTTTTTTTTTTTTTTTTTTTTTTTTTTTGGTTTTTTGAGGTAGGGTCTCACTGTAGCTCAGCCTGACCTAGAATTCACTATGTAGTCTCAGGGTGGCCTTGAACTCTCAGCAATCCTCCTACCTCTGCCTCCCAAGTGCTGGGATTAAAGGTGTGTGCCACCACACCCAGCTCAAATTTTAAAAAAATCATTTATGTGTGTATATATATATATATTACTTTATCATAATTTTAATCAAGGGATTGTGTTTTATGATTGGCCTAACTTATTTTGCTCTGTTTTCCCTGATTTGGCATAGTCTGAGTATAGGTGTTTGCAGATAGAATTAGTTATCCTTTCAAGCTAGTCTCATAGACTTTTGAGTCAAGATTTTTCAGCATTTTAATTTTTGGTTCACAACACACTCCTTGCTCCTTTTATACTTCCATTACCCCAGACCTGGGAACTTTTGTCTATTTCCAGTTGTTTCTTTGAATGGAGAATGATATTTTAAAAGCCAGGATCTGAGTACTATGTATAACCATGGCCATGCATATATCATAGATTCTAGACTCTCTTGGCAGAAAGAGCTAGAAAATATATCCATTATGCATCCACATATTCTCACTAATTTACATCTGTTTATCTTCAATGTCATAAGTTTACATTTATACCTTCAAATAATAATGCAATACATATCCAGTTTGAAATCCTTTCCCTGAAAGTAAAAATCTGGGTCCCACTACCTTCAATATATTTATATATTTATTTATTTATTTATTTATTTATTTATTTATTTATTTATTTATTCAACTCCCCTATATGTATTCCCTGCTAGCTCCTAGGGTGTCACTAGGTTAGAAGTAGGAAATATGGCCATTCTGAGTAACTATGGAGGAGAGGCTGGGTATCAGGCCTCACACACCTCTTAGCTGAGTGCCTGTGCATAGCTGACAGTATCCATAACCTGCAGCTGCCTGCTGATTCTAGTCTGAGCTTTTGACAGTTATCCCATAATTCTTCTCCTAGTATGATTAAAATTAAAGTGTGACTTTGACGGGAATGGCACAGAGATAAAGTAATTTGAGTCCCATAAGCCATTTCATTTTATTTTTGCTTAACTGAATTCTCATGTGTGGCTTCTATAAAGTTGATTATATTTTTAGGACTAGAAAGCTCAAGGAATTTGGATGTGTTACCCTGCTCTGCTAAGCCCTGGTGTTACGGCAGCTGGCACATAGCATTCCTTTGGGTTCCGAAAGTTTAAAAAAGAGAAAGTGAGGGAAAACCTCTGAGTGAGAACGCACCATGGTTAGGAAGATGTGACATGTAGGATGGGAGAGAGCTCTAAATACACTGGTCTGATAATACAAAGACAGAACTCAAGGCAAGCCGAACTGGCCCGTAAAGAATTTGAAGGGGATTCTGCAATGCATTCATTTTCTCATGATCTAATTTTCTCAAACAGGAAAAATTTCCATGTTCAACTCAATGTCATTGGATTCATGAAATCTTTCCTATTGTCTAATGTATTATTCCCATATTCTCAGCTCTAATTCACAGCAGAAATTTGGGTATCATGTTTCACAAACCTAAGCAAGAGTGGAAAAGGAAAGATTCATTGAGAATTATGATGAATATATAGGGACCAGTGGCAAGAACAATGCCTAATGTATATTAGACACCTGTTATGTGTCAAGCATAGTTATACATGCTTTCCATGTGTTCACTCATTTTCCTTAGAACTATGCATAACCAGTGCCCCTGCTGTTTAGAGATCAGACTTAGAAAAAGCCACAATTTCATGGTTACTGAGTGGTCATGTGTTATTGCAGATCCAGGAAGCAAACCCTGGGAGCTTAGTTTGGCCTGAATCAGTGTACTAAGTATCGTTCCTCTGAGCATGAGAAAGAGAACAGAGTCCCCCAGTAGTCATTGTCCCTCCAGAAATCCTGACTGTCCAGTAAGAACTGGTCTTCCAGAGACATGAAGAAGGGTGCATAAAGATTAGAGGGCAGGGGACAGGAAGATGTTTGCAATGACAGATATGGAGCTAGACAGAGGCACATGAGAACCTGTGGAAAGGATATTTGTTCAATATTTAGGTAGGAAATTCTGGAAGTAATTGCTTTTCTAGCAATAAAAATGTGCTTCTTGGGCTAGAGAGATGGCTTAACAGTTAAGGTACTTGCCTGTTAAGCCTGAAGACCCAGGTCTGACGACACAGAACCCATAAAAGCCAGATGCACATGGTGGCTCATGCATCTGGAGTTCATTTGCAGTGGCTAGATACCCTGGCATGTCCACTCTTTCTCTCTCTCTCTCTGTCTATTTCTCTTCTCTCTGTATCTCTTTGCTTGAAAATAAGTAAATAATTTTTTAAAAAAGAAAATGTGCTTCTTTATGTAGGAAAGAAAAGATTTGCTATGTCAACTTAATATATCACAATATTTTTACTATTGGGAAATTTCCCAGGAATTGGGATTTTCAGGATCAGATAGTTTTTGGAGGGGTATAAGGAAGAGTTTAAAACTCATGTAATGAAGTGAATCATTACCAGTGAGGAATACCAAAATGTGTAATTTTCAATTTTGCCGTACTAATTGGCTGTTCTAGAGTTGGTGGCATATTCTTGCCATTAGTTGTAGTATGCACTTTGAACACACAAAGAACTAAAATATTCCCTTTGGACTGGCCAATTCCAGATATTAATACTAGAATTTCTACTCCAGTGTGCTCCCTATGTTGTTGCTGGTCATGTGTACAGGAGTCAGGTAGAAACCTGAGTTGGCTGGGAATATATTTCTATTTATCCCACTAGTATTTTGTTGTCCTTTATAGATTGGCATGCCAACAACTGGAGTGAGATTAGGTTATAGCTAGCTGTAGAGAGCCTGAATGTTAATCTCATTTAGAAACCTGTGAAAACTTAAATCCTTTTTGTAGATATCATTGGCAGGCTGGACAACCTTAGTGGACATAGTGCTCTGGTTTTCATGCATTCCTCAAAAATTCATATATTGTAAACTTAATCCCCAAATACATATGCATTTAGGGTATTTAGAAGTGACACTTTGGGGAAGTAGATAGCATGAAAAGAAGTCATGAGGATGGGGACCCTAGGTTGATGTTAGTAATTTTAGAACAGTAAGCACAATCCAAGCTAGCATTCTTGCACTGTCTTGCCATGCAATGCCCTCTGCTATGCTATGATATAGCAACAAGACCCTTACCAGATGCTGAGTGGGTGCCAGCACCCTGTTCTCGGACCTCTTAGCCTCCAGAACCATAAGCAAAAATAAACTCACCTACTTGCTACATTAATCAGTTGTGTTATTCTGTGACAGTCACAGAAAATAGACTAAGACAAAAGACAAAAGGTGAAGTGAATCTATAAGTGAGAACATGAGCTTGCTTCTACATCTTTCTATGCAGTGCCATTTGAGAGCCTATGACTGTGCATATGGGTGGTGCAGAACAAGAAAAGTCTTAGCATTTCCCAAGCTTAGTTCAGTTTCATTGAGTGCTATGATCTTTCCTTAAAATCACATAGTTGGGATGAAGAGACAAACAATGGAATTCTGCCTTCAGGGAGGTCACACTTTAGTCATTAAGTGTGTGTATGACACAGGCAAAAGTAAGGAAAGAAATGACTTCCCAAATAGCTAATATAGAGATAACAGCTTTATCCTAAAGTACCCTGTAATTCTTCTTGAGACTTCTCATCAAGCCATCATCATAATCATCTTCATCACTATCCCATCACCAGCACCAGAATTATAAGAATTAACAATTATTGCACTTCTAGTATGTCTGCCTCTATTTAAGCCTTGATTTGTGACTCATTTTATAGTACCTTGGACTTTATCTGTCTTTTGATCCCAGAAGTATATATTTTTAAATTTTTATTTATTTTCAAGGAGAGAGACAGGAAGAAGGAAAGAAGGAAGGAAGGAAGGAAGGAAGGAAGGAAGGAAGGAAGGAAGGAAGGAAGGAAGGAAGAGAATGTGTGAGCCAGCACCTGTTACCACTGCAAATGAACTCTATATTTATATGCCACTTTGCGTATCTGGCTTTACATAGGTACTGGGGAGTTGAATCCAGGTTGTTAGGCTTTGCAGCCAAGTGCCTTAAGTTCTGAGCCATCTCCCCAGCCCCAGATGTATATTTCTAAGATGCTTATTTCTATATGGTCTAACACATATACATGGGAAATAGTGATAAACATCAGTGAATTCTAGCTCAGTATGCCGTATTTATGGATTTCCCCCATAGATATTCATTTACCCACTTAATACACACTAAATTATTTTTTGCTATATGGTAAGGAGCACTCTAAGTGTTAGGAACACATCAAGTCCTCCCCTGAAAAAAAATCCTTACCTTAATTGAAGCGTAAATTCCTATAGAAACCTACTCAAGACTTTCTATTTGTCAGAAAGCCATTCTAGAATTTATATACCTTAACTGATTGAAAAATAATCATAATGACCTTATGTATCAGTTACCTCTTGTGGCTGGGACAAAATACCCAAGCAAAAGTAGCTTAAGTAAGGAAAAGGTTGCTATCAGCTTACAGGTTTTTTTCTTTTTGTGTTTATTATTATGTTTCGTATGGAACCCTCTTTTCCATTGGGGAAGCTCCTCAGTAGGGTTGCAGGTATTCCCCATGGGGTTGTAGTTTATGCATTGTGGGAACAGTAGTCAGTTACTTGGGGTGGAGGGAATGCCTCTGGGCATGATGTGTCAACCTGTGACTCTTACAGTCTTTCTACTCCTCTTCCACAAAATTCCCTGAGCTATGGTGGGTGAGTTTTAAGCTTACTTCAAGATGAGCTCTTAGGAGTCTCTGGATCTCTACATGGGTAGATGTTGAGTGTCCTCAGGGTCTGTCTCCTACACCTTGGCGCTGGTTATCAGAAACAGCATGGAAGCAGCACTCTTGCTCATCTCTGCATCCCTCTCTGGTTTCAGCTGTGGCTTGCCTGAAGTGGGAGGGGTGGTTTATCTCCTGCGCTCTTACTGCCTTCTGAAAAAGAAGAACAGATTCCCCAATAAAGAGTGAAGTCAGAATAGTTTAAATGGGATAAGCATTACTAATTTAGGGAGAATTTGATGTATGTAACTCCTCTTTAGCCAAAGACTAGTGAGAACTTGACACTGGAAAACATAATCTTTGTCTCCATAGGATTCTGATCTGGTTCCCAATTCCAGATATGGGTTCCTTTACACAGAACAGATTTCTTAGCCAATTAGAAAGCCATTGGTTACCCACTGAGGCTGTGTGCCACTATTGCACTGGCATGTACATTGTGTCAGGATGTTTGCTTCTGAGTAGCTTAGACCTCTGGTTGCTGAGACCATTGTTGGCCATTTTCCCCCAGTAGCTCATGTAGCACTTTCCAACACTAGACAGGCTGTCTGGGGACTGTATTTCTTCTGAATTCCAGCTAGGTCTCTCCATGCTCTGTGTCAGCAGCATATAGTGTCTTCAGCAATAGGGTCTTCAGCTTACAGTTGAAGAAAAGTTTCTATCATGGAAGGAAAAGCATGGCAAGAACAGACAGTTGGCACCACATCATCATATCAGCAGGGGTAAAAAAAGCTGAATAGCACAAAGCAGGGATGGATTATAAAACCTTGAGACCCATACCCAGTGACACATTCCCTCCAACAAGATTCTACCTCTACAAACTTCCCAAAATGCGGCCGTTTGATTCAGGTGTCCACCATAAACTTATGTGTTCTGAATGCTTGATCCCCAGCTGATAGCAATTTGGGAATTGAAGCCCTTTTGGAGGTGTGCTGTTGGGGGTGGGTTTATATGAATTATATCCAGCTTCCCCTTGCAAGTGTTTGACACACTCTCTTGCTGCTATTGTCCACCTGATGTTGGCCAGGAGGTAATTTCCAGCCTCTGCTCATGCCACATTTTCTCCTGCCACCAAGGAGTTTCCTCTCAAGTCTGTAAGCAAAAAGAAACCCTTTCCTCCTACCCCAGCTGCTTTGGGTCAGATTTTTTTGTGCAAGCAATATGAAGATAAGTATAGCAGTAAATTGGTACTGGGAGTGGGATTGTTGATGCTAGAAACCTGACCGTGTGGCTTTTGGCCTTAGAACTGATTTGTGAGAGGAATTGGAAAGATTTGAAACTTTTGCCTTAGAGATGCAGTGCAGGGATGAAGTCAGAGTTTGATGGATCATTCTAGTCAGAGTTTAAAGACCTGAATACAATAATAACCATAGACTATGAAGTCTGGCTTATAAGAGAAAGAAAGAGCTTTGCTTGGATTGAGCTAGAAGCAATTCATGTGAATGGTTTCCTGCATCTGCATGTGTACTGAAAACTAGCGCAGGGTTGTATTAAATAGAAATGGACTGGTGCAAGCACATGGATATGAACCAGAAAGAAATGAAATATTTGGGCTGAAACTGCTGCCCATTCAGCTGCAATTGTTTAAGAGATTGCAATTATTGAGATTGGGACAGATTAACTGTATTGGGACAGCAGGAAGAATGCAGACTTTTTTTGTTGTTGTTGTTGTTGTTGTTTTGAGGTAGGCTCTACTCTAGCTCATCAGCTGCTTTTGGTCAAGTGCTTTATACCAGCAACAAGAAGGTAACTGCAACACAAACAATATCACCAGCTGGGGATCAAGTGTTCAAACACATGAGTCTATGGGGAATATCCTATAGTCAAGCCACCACACATTGTAAGAGAGGTGCTATTATTTTCTCCATTTTATAAATGAGGAAATTGAGGCATACAGAGGTTATGTCACTTACCAAAAGTCACATAGTAAGCAACAGAGCTATAATGTAAATCCAGGCACTTAGTTTAGTCATTATTATGGCATATGACAGTATTAGTTTCTCTTTTTATTGCTGTAATAAAAATAACTTACAAAATAGCTTAATTTAGAAGGGAGTATTTATTTTAACTCATGGTTTGAAAGGATATCATGGTAGGAGGAATGTGAGGCAGCTGGTCACATTGTGTCTACAATCAGAAAGCATCAAAAGATGAATGCTGTTTCTCTCATCCAACTCATATTTGGAATTGGTCTTTCCTCCTCAGTTAAACCTCCCTGGAAATGCTCTCACACAGACACCAAGAGCTAAAATCAAGTCAAAATGAGAATGAAGATTAACCAAAACAATGGGCTTTCTGAATGTAAATCTGTTCCTAGAACATGGTAAGCTTTGATAATTTTTTGTTGAGCAATTAACAAATGATCACACCATACCACATCATTTGCTGTTTGTCCTTTGTTGAGTCAGAGGTTCCTGAAGATGATATGTATTTTTTAATATACTTTATATCTACAGTACCAAGCACAAGACCTGGATGGAGAACCTGCTTTAGAGTGAGCTATAAAAGGCTTCCTAGAACAACAATGCTTCTCTACTTTGGCACACAGAGGAATCACCTGGGAGCCTGGGATAATAAAGTGGTCTGCCCAGACACTGAGGGGGCCACAACAACTCCTTCAGGCTGCTCTCAGTAGAAGATGTCAGTCAACAACAGAGCCAGAGGGCAGCATGGGCTATTGGTAGGTCATTGGTGTCTTGAAGTTTAAAAGGTTTGATGCCTCAGTTTCCAGAAAACACTTGAAAATCTAAAAGGATTGATTTATTCCCTAGGGAACCCCAGGGAATTTCTTCTATATATAGACTAACTCACATCTGTAGAGACTAAAGGTCATTATCTCTCAAATCACTGAGTAAGACACCAGCAGGCTTGTTTGAATACATCTTAATTGCTGTTACAAGTGTTGGTCTGGACAGCAGCATTGACTTGGGTGAAGTCTGTCTGCATGCCCAAACACTCAAGACATCACAAACTGAGAAAGCAGAAGCTATTTATATAATAAAATGAACACCGGGTAAAGAATTTTTTATCTTAACTAGTTTCCAACAGTGTTCTTATCTGCTAGATGAGAAGATGAGGCTAAATAATATCTAATGGTATTTTCATGCTATTGTTAATAATAAGTAACATTTATGGCCTACCTACTATGTCCCAAACACTATTTTGGGGACAGTGTCTTCATTGTTTTTATTATAGATTTCCAGAACAAAGTGACAGTAAGTTATTATATTCCCAGGGAGATGTTATAGTCAGACATTCATTCATTCATTTATAGCTACTTAGTGAATGTTAGGCATTATGTAGGACAACTGGGTACTTTGCCAAAACATATGATTAGATCATAAATGGCCCTATGTGACAATAATGAGACAAGGATCAACCTCAGGTATGTTAACTGTAGACTGAGCTCTTTTCTTCCACTTTTCACATTTTTTTATTTGATCTTGTGTTTATAAAATAGATGTAAGATCAGACTTTTTTCTAATTCTGAAGTAATGATCTTTATGTTTCACAATCAAAACATTCCAGATCTCATCTCATGATCACTAAATGGGCATCTAAAAGGCAAGTGGAGGGGAAATACATGTTTCATTTGAATAATTCCATAGCTCATTCAAATGTGCTTTTAAGAATTGAAATCAAATTCTAGAGAACCCAATTTTTGAACTATTTTACATTTCTAATTATGGCAAAATATCCATAACATAAAATTTACCACCTTGATCCTTTTTATTATTTTTTTTCCTCAAAGTAGGGTTTCACTCCTGCCTTGGCTGAAATGGAATTCGTTCTGTAGCCCAGGCTCATGGTGATCCTCCTACATTAGGTTCCCAAGTGCTGGGATTAAAGGCGTGCTCAAGCATATCTGGCTTATTTTTATTAAATTTTATTGATGAGAGAGAGACAGAGAGAGAAAGAGAGAGGCCTCTTGCCACATGTGCCACTTTGTGCATCTGGATTTGTTTGAATACTGGAGGGTCAAACCTAGGCCAGTAAGCTTTGCAAATAAGTGCCTTTAACCACTGAGCCATCTCCCCATCCCCATCTTGACCATCTTTAAGTATATAGTTCAGTAATATTTAGCAGACTTACAGTATTATGTAACCAATCTTCAGAATTCATTTCTACTTCCCAAACTGAAGCTCTGGATTCATAAAAAAATAAAATAATAAAATAAAATAAAATAAAATAAAATACAAACCTTCTATCCTCCTCTTCCTCTAGCTTCTATGATGCTTTCTGTCTTAAAGACATGTTATACACCTGTAATCCTCATACTCTGCAGGAAAGTCAGGAGGGAGGATAACTGCAAGTTCAAGGCCAGCCTGCTCTAGATAGTTCAGGCCAGTCAAGATTACATAGCAATATCCCATCTCAAAAAAAAAAAAAAAAAAAAAAAAAAGCCTCTTAGAACTTCATACAAGTAAAATCATGCAGTACTTTTTGGGTGTGTGACTGACATATCCCTCAGCATAATGCCGTCCCTCAGGATCATCCAGTTTATAGTGTGTCAGAATGTCTTCCCTTTTCAAAGACTCGCTAATATTCTATTAAATGTATAGACCACATTCTGTTTATCCACCAACAGAAATCTGGATTCTTCCAACTTTTAGCTGTTTTTGCTGCTATGAATACAAATATCTTGTTGAGAGTCTACTTTGAATTGTTCGGGGAATATACTAAGAAGTGAAATCACTATATTAGATGATGACTATTGTTAATGTTTTGGGGAGCTTCCACATTCTTTTTCACAGTGGCTGAATCACTTTATATTCCCATGAACAGATACAGAGATTCTAATTTTCCACATCCTCTCCAACACTCACTATAGTTTGTCAAGTTTCTTCTTGTGGTACCCATCCTATCAACTGTGAGGTTGTAGAGTCTAGTTCTTACATCCATTTGTATGTATGAAAGAAGCCTTATTTTATAACATAGTCATTTATAAATATTTAATGATTTCACTTTCATTTTGCATCATTTTTTGTCACTTGGAGACTCACTCAAGATTTTATATTGACCACTCTTCTGAGAACTTAGAGGAGTGGTTGATGCTGACGAGGTATTTGACAGGATCTCTGATTGCAAGTTGCTTGCAGTCCATCTGGGAGTCTGCTTAAAATGTTGCTGCATTTCTATCTTGGCTCCCATTATGCATGAACCTATTTATGACTTACCAAACTGTTCAAGTTTTTAGAAAATAGACATGGCTGAACACACACCTCAACCTTTAGTGAAGGGTGAGAAGATACCCCATGTAGAAAGAATAATAGTGTGGAAGAAAGCTGGCCTGATTAGATGGTATTGAAAAAATGTAGGAAATAACATCAAATAGCATGAGCCAGATTTAAGTCAGGTGGAGTGTCTGGAATTGCTGGGACAGGATGTAGGGTTTTTCATGACAGCAGTGCACAAAAAAGACTTGGGGCCGGGCATGGTGATGTACATGTACGCCTGTAATCCCAGCACTTGGGAGGCAGAGGTAGGAGGATCATTGTGAGTTCAAGGTCACCCTGAGACTACATAGAGAATTCCAGGTCAGTCTGGGCTAGAGTGAGACCCTACAAAACAAAACAAAACAAAACAAAACAAACAAAACAACAGCAACAAAGACTCTCTGGGAAGGTTGTGTTGGTGGGAAGGAGAGGAGAAGAAGAGAGATGCTGCTCTGAGCGAGTGGTCATCCAGGAAAGAACATCCTCAAAGATGCGAGATTAACTGGGTGAGCTTACTAAAACTTAGCCTTAAGAGAAAACAAGGCCCGTCTTGGAAACAGATTGAATATAGGAACTTTGAAAAAGAGAGGAACTTCTTTCATATACATGTAATATGTTGGCAATAAAGCAGTTACCTTCTCGTGAAGATTTTCATTGGATGGAAGATGAGAAGCCTCAATATTGGGCTTCGTTAAGTTTATGTTTGAGCACACGAGACAGAACATCTAAAACATCAATGACTTAATAAAATGGAAGTTGATATTTATGAGAGTAAAACCAAGTCCAGAAATAAACAGACCAGCGTGGCTGTGGTTCCCATGACCTGAAACCTCAGTGTGTGCAAAGCCCAACTCATGTTCCTGATGACCTTTGCTCTTTCTCTTCCTTTCACTTTTATTGTTAACGCCTGGGCTTTCTCCCTTCTTAATTTCCCACAGCCACAGCCAGTCAGTAGCAAACACCACTGTGTGTCTGCAGCATGTGCTTAGCTACCCTCTCACTTGGCTCTCCTGTTCCAGCCTGGCTTTAGCTCTGTTTATCAGAATTTTGCCCCAGCCTCCTTAAATAATCTTCTGGTCTCTTCTCCAGTCCATACTTCTCATGATGCCAAGTCAGCCTTTCTGCAGAGTACATCACCACTGAGTCACAGACCTTGATGATCTCCTACGGTTTCTAGAATAGTTACAACTCTTCATCCTGACAGTCAAGGTGCTAGGCCAGTTACCTACAGTCTTGACACCTAAAACAATTGCTTTCAGCATTCTCATTTTAAAGCACATATAGTGATCAGGGAGTTGAAGTTTAGGCAACATTTTCTTTGGGAGAATGAGTGAATAGGAACAATCACTTTCGTTGAAATATTTTCACATTCAAAGTCAATAACAGATGATTGCACACTACCTTTTCAAATGTAGTCTAATTTTGCATATTAGAATAAGAATGCTTTTCTAGTTTACAAGGATCTATGAGTTTCTAAATTCGATTTCAGTGTCCACAAGCCCAACTTTGGAAGTCAAATCTGAGAAGGTTTGATTAAGTACCCAGGAGCAGGCATAGCCAAGATGGGGGATATGATGAGGGCTCATGGTTTTTGGAGATCTGGGCACCCTCCCACCTTCCTTCCTCCCTCCCTCCCTCCCTCCCTCCCTTCCTTCCTTCCTTCCTTCTTTCCTTCCTTCCTTCCATCCTTCCTTCCTTCTTCCTTTCCTCCCTCCCTCCCTCCTTTCTTCCTTCCTCTCTTCCCTCCTTCCTTTTGTGTGTCTTAGTATGTGTGGTATGGTATTTGTGGCATGTGTTTGGTGTGTGTGGTGTATGCATGTGAATGTGCTGGCGTGGTGCCTCATGGGCTCACATGTGGCAGCTGGATAACAATGTCAAGTATCCCCCTCAACACTTGATTTTCCTTGCAACAGAGTCTCTTACTGATTTTGGAGCTTTGCCATTTGTGAGCCCCAGTGATTCTTTGGCCTCTGTTCCCTACAGACTGAGGCTATAGACATATATGTCCATGCACAGCTGTTTATGTGGGTTCTTGAGATTCTAAGTAGGATGATTGTGGGCCCTTATGCTTGCATAGGAAACAAAATTAACCACTGAGCCATCTCTCCAGTCCCTGGGTGCTATTTATTTATTTACTTATTTACTTATTTTACTTGGCATATGGAAACTGGAAATTTACGTGTCATTCATTCTGGCAATTTGCAAATACAATTGGTTTTTGTCTCCCCTCCTATCCCCACCTACTCTCTCCCTTAATTTTCTTATCCCTTTCAATATCCTCCCCTCTTGTATTTACATGTCACATATGTCCTTTTACCCTTCCTTAACCTCTCTTTCAGCTCATCTCTTTATACTTGCTTTTTGTTACCATTCTACCTTTATAGTTTTTAACCCACATTTGCACATATATATCTTGTAAGTGAAGTTTCACATATCAGAGAGAAAATGCAATTTGTCTCTCTGAGCTTGGGTCACCTCACTTAACATCATTCTTTCAAGGTCCATCCATTTTCCTGCAAATTTCATAATTTCTCTGTACTGCTGAATAGAATTTCATTTTGTATATGCACCACATCTTCATTGTCTATTCACTTGTCTATGGGCATCTAGGCTGATCACAATTCTTTGCCATTGTAAATAGAGCATCAGTAAGCATGGATGCACAAGCATCTCTGTTGGAATGTGTGGAGTCCTTAAGAAAGTTCTTGCCTACGCCTATATGTTTACCTGTTCCCTATCTTTTCCTCTAGTAGTTTCAGGTTTTAGATTAAAGCCTTTTACCTACTTTGAATTGATATGCCCAGAAGCTGTATACCTGGGTCACATGGTAGTTCTATTTCTAATTATTTGAGATGCCATCATACTGATATTCATAAATGGGCTGCTCCAGTTTGCACTCCTACCCAAAGCATATGAGAGTTCCTCTTTCCCCAAATCTTCATCAGTATTTGTTGTCAGTACCAACCATTCTGATCTGGGTAAGGCAGTATCTCAAAGTGGTTGTAATTCATATTTTTTCTGATGGTTTAAAGTACTTATTTTTAAGATGGTTTAAAGTACTTATTGGCTATTGGTTCTTCTTTTGTAAACTCTGTTCATTTCTTTAGTCTACTTGGTGATTGGCAGTTTTACTTATTCTGTGGTGTTTAATTTTTGTAGTTCTTTATGCATTCTGGTGATCAGCCCCTTGTCTGAAGTATAGCTGACAAAGATTTTCTCCCATTCTTTTGGCTGTCAGTTGGCTTTGCTGATGGGTTTTTTGGCTGTGCAGAAACTTTTTTATTTCATGTAGTCTTATTTAATTCTTGAGACTTTTCTTGTACTATTGGTCCTGTTCAAAAAAATTCTTGTCCTAGGCCTATATCTTGAAGCAGGTTTTCTTTTCTTTCTTTCTTTTTTTTTTAATCTAGCAGTTTCATTGTTTCAGGTCACTGATCCACTTTGAATTAATATCTGTGCAAGATGAGAGATAATGATCTTATTTCAGTCTTTTGTAGGTGTATGTCCATTTTTGCCAGTACCATTTGTTGAATAAGTTATATTTTTTCAATAGAATAATTTTTGGCTTGGTTGTCAAAAATTAGGTGGCCAAATCAATGTGGGTTTATTTTTTGATTCTTTATCCTGCTCCATTGGTCTATGTATGTGTAGGTGTCCTTCCCATGCGATCTTTGTCACTACTGCACTGTAGTGTAATTTGAGATCAGGTATCATGACACCTCCAGCTATGTTCTTTCTCCTTAGGACTGCTTTGATTATTGGTGGTCTTTTGTGTTTCCATATGAAGTCCTGGATTATTTTATCCAGCTCATGAAGAGCACTACTGGACTCTCAATGGAGATTGTATTGACTCTGTGGGTAAGTTTTGGCAAGATAGTCATTTTCACACTATTAATTCTGCCAGCCCAGGAGCACAGAAGGTCTTCCCATCATCTACTATCCTCTTTGATGTCTTCCTTATTTTTAGTGTCTAGAAGTTTGCGCTGTAGAGGTTGTTCACATTTTTAGTTGGGCTTATTGCTAGGTATTTAATTTTTTGTAGCTATTATGAATGTATATTTTTCTTGGTTTTGTTCTCACTAGTTCATTATATGTAAGCTGCTGATATGTTTATGTGTTGATTTTGTATCCTATAACTTTATTAGTTCTAGGAATATTTTATATATTTTATTGGGTTTTCACATGTAGAATCATGTCATCTGTAAATAGGGATATTTTCATTTCTTTCTTTCATATTTCTATTCCTTTTATGTCTTCTTGTCTTATTGCTCTAGCTAGGTCTTCAAGAATGATATTGAATAGAAGTATGAGAGTAGGCATCCCAGTCTCATTCCTGATTTTAGAGGAAATGGCCACAGATTTTCTCCACTTAATATAATGTTGGCTATGGGCTTGTCATATATGATCTTTATTATTTGTTCTATTCTTACTATCTCTAAGACTTTTGTCATGAAGGCATGTTGGACTTTTGTCAAATACCTTTTCTGCATCAATTGAGATAATCATGTGATTTCTATGATTAAGTTTATATGGTGCACTACATTTATCAGTTTATATATGTTGAGCCAAACTTTCATCCCTTGTATGAAGCCCACATGATTGTGATAGACAATCTTCTTAATGTGTTCTTAAATTCAGTTTGCAAGAATCTTGTTAAAAATGTTTGTATTTATGTTCATCAAAGAAATTGGTCTATAGTGTTCTTTTTTTGTTTTTTCTATCTGGTTGAAGAATCAAAGTAATATTAAGAATGAATTTGGAAGTGTTCCTTTTCTATATTGTGGGACAACTTGAGAAGAGTTGGCATTAGGTCAACTTTAAAAGCTTGATAGAATTTATCCGTGAACCCATTTGGTCCTGGGATTTTCTTTATAGGGAGATTTTTAACTACACCTTCAATCTCACTGCGTGTATTAGGTTTAAATTTTTGTTGTCTTTTAGATTTAACTTTGGGAGGCTTTATGTGTTCATAGATTTTTCCACTTCTTCCAGGTTTTCCAGATTTTTGAAATACAAGTTTTCAAAGTATCCTGTACAATGATGTCTTGGATTTCATTGTTATAACAACTCCCCTTTTCTCTGATTTTGTTAATTTAGTTCTTTCTTTTTATTAATTTGGCTAAGAGTTTGTCAATCTTATTTACTTTGTCAAAGTAATTGAGTTCTGTTTTGTAGTGTCTATTTCATTACCTTTTGCACTGGTCTTTATTATTTCCTGCTGTCTAATGTGTTTGGGATTGGCTATTTTCCCCTAAAGCCTTGGGTGGATCATTATCTTGTTTATTTGAGCTCTCTCTAATTTCCCAGTATGGGTGCTTATGGCAAACACTTGGCTCTTAGGACTGCCTTGGCTATATTCCTAGAGGACATGGTAGGTTGTATGATCATTTTCATTTATTTCTAAGAATTTAAAATTTTTCTCCTTGATTTCTTCAAGTTTTCATATTCTTTCTTTTTTAAAAAATATTTTATTTATTTATGTATTTATTTATTTACTTACTTATTAATCAGAGAGATAAAGAGGCAGATAGAGAATGGACACACCATGGTCTTCAGTCATGGCAAATAAAATCCAGACACATGCACTTCCTTGTGCATCTGGCTTATGTGAGTACTGGGGAATCAAACCTGGGTCTTTGGGCTTCACAGACAAGCATCTTGACTGCTAAGCCATCACTTCAGCCCTCCATATTTTTTTGTTGTTGATTTCTACTTTTATTATGCTGTTGTGTGATAGTATAAAAAGGATTAACTCATTTTTTTATTTGTTAAAGTTTGTTTTTGGCCTATTAGGTGGTGTTTTGGAGAAGGTTCCATGTGCTGCTGAGAAGAATGTGCATTCCCTATGTGTTAGGTAGAATACTCTGTATACATCTGTTAGGTCCAGTTGATCTATGGTATAGTTTGTCTCTGAAGTTTCTTCGCTGATTTTTAGTCTGAATGACTTATCTAATATGAGAGTGGGGCATTAAAGTCTCACACTACTATTGTGTCTGGACCTATGTGATATTTTATGTCTTTTCATTTTTGTTTTATGAAATTAGGAGCCCCAATATTTAGTGCCTAAAATGTTCACAACTATAATATTTCTTGATGAATTGTTCTTTATAATATGAAAATTTGGGGTGTCTTTGAGAGCATTAGAGCCTTATCTCAGCTCTTGGTGGGCAATAACTCAGGAGCTAAGGCCCCAGAAGATGAGGTAATACAAAGCTTGCACTGTCAGTGGCTTCTGAGTTCTTGTCATAAGAATTTCTACGAATAAAACTCATAGGCCAAGAGGATACGATCTATAAAGATTTTATTAGGTTATGGATATAACAAAAGAGAAGGAAGCAGGTAAAGCTCCCAACAGCAAGAGGAGGTTTCTGGAAATGGAAAAAAATCTACCTACAGACCTATATTGGTATATTTTAAAAATTGTTTTAAATTTTATTTACTTGTGAGGAGAATGAGAGAAAGAGAGATAGAATAGGTACATCAAGGACACCTCTTGTCACTGCAAACAAACTATAGATGCACATGCCATTTTGTGCATCTGGCTTTACATGGGTACTGGGGAATTGAACCTAGGCTGGCAAGTTCCTTTAACTACTGAACCATCTCCCCAGTCTAGTAGTTACAATTTTAACCCATGCACATATAAGAGAGCTACGGCATACATATGCAGTGATACTTACAAGTGATACTAACCAAGAAGGACCTTATCCCAAATTCACAGAGATGTTTCCATCTGGCATGAAGTCTGGCTGTGACTCCAGGGATAATGATCTCTGCTGGAACATAGAACTGAATTGAATAGGTCATGAAAACGCCAAAGGCATACAGAATTTTCACAGATTGATACAACCACACATCCTGGGGAAGATTTAAATTTATGCTGTCTTTGATTGCATCAAGAAAACACATGTAGCCAGTGTGACATACAGAGCCATAACAACTCCCATCCCAGTTTTCAATGCTTGAGGGAACTGTTTGGATTCTTTCATTTGATTTTCCAGTGGGAGGACCACTCCTCCACATTATTTATTTAATTTTATTTATGTGAGAGAGAGTGAAAGAGTTAGAGAGAATGAGTACACCAGGGCCCTGAGCCACTGCTAACAAACTCCAGATGCATGCGCCACCTTGTGCATCTGGCTTACATGGGTCCTGGGGAATCAAACCTGGGTACTTTGCCTTTGCAGACAAGTACCTTAACTGCTAAGCCATCTCTCCAACTCTGGATTGGTATCTTTTATGTGAGGCTCTTGGCTGGGCAGCTGGACTAGTCACTTTAGTCCTGATACCAGGTATCTGGGGGACATTGGGCTCTGGGACAGGTGCTAATCCCTCACATTTATTCTCTCCCAAGAAAGGAAGAGATAAGAATGGAGGCACTTATTCACCTTCTCTGATGAAATTTTAGGAGTTAAGAAAAGCAGTCTTCATTATAGACCCAAAGACATTCTTGGCTTGTACTTTTAGGGATGGGGAGAAATCCCTTTTACCTGGCTCACTTATAGTAATATAAATTGTCCTTTTGTCCTTTCTGATTAGTTCTGGTTTGAAATCTACTTTGTCTGATAGAAGGACATCCACTTCTGTTTATTTGCAGCTTCTATTAGCTTGGTAGTTTGATTTCCATCTGTTGATACTCTGGTTTTGAACATTTTGCTGGCTAGGTTGCTTGGAAACAGTAAATCCTTAAGTCTTTTTTGTTTTGTTTTGTTTTTTTGTTTTTCAAGGTAGGGTCCCTAGCTCAGGCTGACCTGGAATTAACTATGTATTCTCAAGGTATTCTCAGGGTGGCCTCAAACTCTTGGCGATCCTCCTACCTCTGCCTCCTGAGTGCTAGGATTAAAGGCATGTGCCACCACCCTTGCTAAGTCTTGTTTTTTTTTAATGCAGACATTTAGCCTGTGTCTTTTTATTGGTGAGTTGAAGACATTTACACTTAGGGTTTTTATAGAAAGACAATAATGTTGGGTGATGTTCTGACTGGCTGGATTATTGGCATTTTTTTCCTAGTCTCCCTTAGAGTTTGTTGATTTGTTGTGTTAGGGATAACTTGCTTTTTAATTTTACTTACTTATTTATTTGAGAGAGAGAGAGAGGAAAGAGGCAGATAGAGAAAGAGAATGGGTGTGCCAAGGCCTCCAGCTGCTGCAAATGAATGCCAGACCCATGCGCCACCTTGTGCATCTGGCTTACATGGGTGCTGGGGAATCAAACCTGGGTCCTTTGGCTTTGCAAGTGAGTGCCTTAACCATTAAGCCATCTCTCCAGCCTGGGGTAATTTGGTTCATGTTTTTTTCTTTGTTTATTTCACAGATGGGGCTGTCTTCCTTGTTCCCAGTACAGTATTCTGTCTAGAATTTTCTGTAGAAGTGGTTTAGTTGACATAAATTATCTTAGTTTGCATTTTCTTAAAATATCCTTATTTCTATATTAATTTTGAAAGATAGCTTTGCTATATATAGCATTCATGGTGATAGTTACTTGCTTTTAGAGCTTGGAATATATCATTCCAATCTTTTCTAGCATTTAGGGTTACTGATGAAAGGTCTGGGGTTATTCTGATATTTTTGCCTCTGTGAGTTGGAGTTTTCCCCTTACAGCTTTTAGTATTGTTTTGTTCCTTTGTATTTATGACATTGATGTGCCCTACAGAAGTCCTTTTCTGATCATGTCTATTTGGGATTCTAGAAACCTGTGTTTGGATTTCAGAATTTTCTCTATAATTTCATTAAACAGTTGACCAATTCCTTTTGCATTGATTTATCTTCATATTCTACCTTATGTGTTCTGAGGTTTGGTCTCTTGAATTCATCCCAGAGTTCTTGGAAATATTGGTCATGTTCTTTAGTTTTTTTTTTTTTTTTTTTTTTTTTTTGCTTATATGTGTCTCTGTGTATCATTATTTTGACTTTGTGCTCCATTCCTGAAATTAATTCCTCTGCATGATCTTGTCTGCAATTAGTGCATCTGTAATGGGAGGATTTGGGGTTCTGGGGTGCTTCCTGGAACCCCAAGCCCTGAATTCACATATGCAAACTAACCAAAGAACTGGCAATTCCAGATTCAAGAAAATGATTTTTAAAATACCACATTTTATTCAGATTTTACAAAGGTGTGGGGAAAGGAGAAAACTGGGTAGTAAGGAAGGGAAAATAAAGTGAGGAGAAGAGAGATTATGGAGCCCAGGAACTATGTCCTCCATGAAGCTCTTAGTTAACAAAAAAGAGAAGCATTAAAACGAATTTTTAAAAGCATGCACTTCCAAAAGGATAAAAAGTGAAGACAGCAATAGAAGAGAAAAAGTGTCTCTTCCCACCCCAGCATGGCTTGCAGGGTGGGGGAGAGAGTTACCAGAGCAAGAGCACAAGAACTTTGCTGCCACAGTTCCAGAAAATGGGCGCCTCTCTCCATGGATCTAGGAGGCTATACTTTAGAATTTGTACCAGTACACCTGGACACCAATAGGCCTGGGCTTAGAGAAGAAATCCACCCACACCTGGGCAGGGTGCTAGAGAGAGAGATCTAACTGGATGAGATGGACAAGCACTAAACCCCATGACTAAAGCAGGCCCTGCCAGCTGGGAGAGGCGTGGCCAGGGTGTGACATGCTAAGACCCCTCCCTTTAAGGGCTGTCCTGCCTAGTTTAAACTAACTGCATGCTCTGGCACACACACCCCAACCCCCACATTCTGATGTGGTTTTTATTTGATCACTGGTTTTATTTCCATAATTTCTGTTTGATTCTTTTTCAGCATTTCCATTTTCATGCGGAATTTTTCCTCATATTTATGACTTTTTCTTCCAGTTCACTCAGTGTTTCAGTCACTTT
The DNA here is from genome assembly GCA_036365145.1 of Orientallactaga sibirica. Lineage (NCBI taxonomy): Eukaryota > Metazoa > Chordata > Mammalia > Rodentia > Dipodidae > Orientallactaga > Orientallactaga sibirica. The sequence goes on from JAEOAD010000001.1 coordinate 14,046,970, forward strand.
GGAGACTATCCTGCCAAGGTTTTGAATATTTTTTAAAATCACTCATCTACTTATTTGAGGTATCATTTGGTCATTAATTGATTTTAGAAATAGAGCTGAAAATTCTTTCTCTACATTTCAGCTATTTTATTTTCAGCTCCCATTATAGGGGAGTTGAGAGGTTAGGAGTGTGTTGTGATGGTTTGGTGTCCTTCAGTCTTTGTGTTTCTTTGTTGTGTCTTGGGCATTTGTGGAAATGGATGTTTTTCCCCTTCTTTTATTTGTTCCTTTTTTCTCTCACTTTATTTTTTTTTTGTTTCCTTTGTCTTATTTAAGTTCTTCTAGTTTCACTAGGAAGTATGTTTCTTTTGGGATTTTAGGGGGTAGGCCCACTGTTGAATCCTGCATATTTGCTCGTAGTTCTGGTTTTGTTCAACTGTAGGATAACCTTTTGTGTTAGCATGCAGTTTCCTTTGGTTTAGGTACTTGGTTGGAGAGGGTCTGGTTTAAGATTTTTTTTTTTAAGAACAAAGAGTATCATTATTTGAACAGTGAAATAAGGAAAGAATGGATGATGGAGAGGAGGTAAAGTTTGGATAAGGAGAGAAGTATGGGTTAGTGATATGCAAGGGAGAGTGGAGACTATTGTAGCTATAGAAATGTAGACAAGCAGATTTTTATGAGTGTAGAAACACTAAGGGACAGTCATGTATATTTATTTTGGTGGTATAGAGGTTCTAAATGCAATAACTTAACATTAATATATGAAATTTTGGGAATTAGTTCCAATATGCTGTTAAAGTGGCTGGACTGATAGAATATTAGCACCCATAAACAAGAAAAATAGTAACACCAATAATTTAAAAAAGAGTAAAGGAACTGCAAAAGCAAAAACAGTAAACATAAGAAGAAATGAGAAAATAAGTAGAAAAAAGAGAAGGAAGTAGAAAACAGAAGAATAATGAAGTCCAGCAACAACAACAAATAAAAGAAAAAACAGAGTAAGAAAGGAAAAAAATTACACAGACCATGGTTAAGGTAGTGGTCATATCTATATGAGCAAAAGCCCTTTCTTCCTTCCCTAGGGATACAGTTTGTAATGCTTCCACCATAAGACAGCCAAATTCAGTCTCTGTGTAGATCGTTCAGGTAAGAAACAGTTCTGGGTCTCTTTTTGGCTTTTCACCTTTCCTGAACTTCCAGGTCTCTGCTCTAGTAAGCCCCTCTCCCCATCTCCCCATCTCCCCATCTTCCCAGGCTGGGACCTATCCTTACCCTACCCTTATATACATGGCCTCCCTACCCCCTCCTGCCTTCTACATGGTAAAAGCTCTCTTTACTTTCTCTTTATCCCTGAATAAATAATGATAATGACAGAAAGAAAGAAAGAAAGAAAGAAAGAAAGAAAGAAAGAAAGAAAGAAGAAAGAAAGAAAGAAAGAAAGAAAGAAAGAAAGAAAGAAAGAAAGAAAGAAAGAAAGAAAGGAAGGAAGAAGGAAGGAAAGAAAGAAAGAAAGAAAGAAAGAAAGAAAGAAAGAAAGAAAGAAAGAAAGAAAGAAAGAAAGAAAGAAAGAAAAGGAAGAAGAGGGAAGGAAGGGAGGGAGGGAAGTCTGGAGAGATGGCTTAGCGGTTAAGGTGCTTGCCTGAAAAGCTGAAGGACGCAGGTTCCATTCCCCAGTACCCACAAAACCAGATGCACAATGTAGCACAAGAGTCTGGAGTTTGTCTGCAGCAGCTGAAGGCCCTAGCATGCCCATATTCTCTTTTTATCTCCCACCCTCTCTCTCTCTCTTTCATTTTCCCTGCTTTTATTTCTCTCAAATAAACAAGGTACATAAATAAAAAATGAAAGAGTTCTATAGTAAATTGTTTGTTTTTTCTGTTGTCCTGCCTGAGCTGCCCAGCCCTGCATCCTAGGCCAGATGAAATACTCCCTCACCTCACCCCCATGGGTATGAGATTAAAACTCCTGGGCTGGAGAGACAGCTTAGCAGTTAAGGTGCTTGCCTGCAAAGCCTAAGCACCCAGGTTCAATTTCCCAGAACCCACAGAAGCCAGACGCCCAGATGCACATGGAATTCAATTGCAGTGGCTGGAGGCCTTAACCCACCAATACTCTACCTGTCTCTTTCATAAAAAACAAAAACAAAAACAAACAAACAAAAAAAACCTCTCATGGGCAGGTTTTGTTCTGGGCTGGAAGAATGTGGAAGCTTCCCCACCAAAGGATCTTACTGCTTTAGCTTGAGGTGCAGTTGTGGGGTGGGGGAGGCCAGGCATCTGCCTCCTGATAGCAGAGTGGCATGGGGTTTCCAATCCCTGAACGAGGGTTGGATTTCACCTGATAGTGTCTTGTGTTGACCCCTTGAGCCTGTTCCTCATGAGGTTGGGCCTTGGCAGGAAACAGCTGGGTTCCACAGGAGATGGCACTGCCCCCTCAGGAGAGAAGTGCCAAGGATCACAGACCTGGGAGTTGGAAGTTCACTGAAGCAGGTTGTTGGAAGGTTCTGGGGAACATCACCTGAACCACTTTACCAGTGTTTCTGTGGCTGCTCTGGGCACCTGGAAGCTGGCTGTGTGCTGTCAGAGGAGCTGCTGAGGAGTGAGGCTCCTGAGATGGCCGTTTTGCCCCCTTGTCTTGGCTCTATACCAGGAAGGCTGTGCCGGGCAGGATGACTCTGGCTATGAGCCTGTGTGGCTGGTAGCTGGCTACTCAGTGGCCTTTGAGGCCAGGAATTACTTTTTCAGTCCTGAAGTTAGAACTGGTGGCTTGGCTGGGCAGAGGAGCCACCTGGAACCTCTGTTTCTGGATCTTTGGTCCTCTGCTCACTGAAGCATGGCTTCTACCAAGCTATCTTACCTAGGTGTTCTTACCAAAGTGTTCTTCATGCAGAGACCCACCTTTCCTCCCTCAAGACAGTGAAGGATGGGTCGTGGGAAGAGTGCCTGGGATTAGAATCTCAGCTCTAACGCTCACTCTCTTCTGCCTTCTATCTCTGGCTTTAGCTAGAAAATGAGAACTGATAACTCACTCAATTGACCACCCTCCTCATACTGTCTCGATGAAGATCGAAGATGCAAGATTAGAAACATTTGCCCAACCCTATGTTATAAGAACCTTAATTCTTCTATTTGTTTTCTAAAGCTTGTAGAACAAGTTAACACCAACTGCATGTCTTAAAACAGCAGATTTTCCCCACAGTTATGGAGGATAGAATTCCAAAATGAAGGTGTTGGCAGATCCATAATCCCTTCAAAAGCTGTGGAAGGAATCTTTTCCTGCCTCTCACTAGCCTCTGGTCCTTCCCAGAAAGCCTTGGTGTCCTTGGATTGTGGACCCATCACTCTGTTGTCATGCAGTCTTCACGTGTATGTGTGTTTCCCCTTATTAAAGCATGAGTCTTGGTATTAAGGCCCACTATAATCTAATAGAACCTCATCTTAATATCTACAAGGACTCTGTTTCCAAATTAGGTTATATTTTGAAATCTCTGTGGAGAGGATACTATTAAGCCTAAGATGGCTGCTTATTAGATCTGTTGTAAGAACTAGGTAAGATAACACCAGCTAAAGCCAAACTGGCTATGATTATAGGAAGCATGCAGTGAATGGAGGAACTTCTTCAGGTGCTGTCACTGTTCCTTCTTCCCGACCTTCTCTCTCCCTGCCCCAACCTCCAGCTCCACCGACTTGGGCTTGGTCTGCTAGACTCTTTTTCACACAGGCAAGGAATGACCAGGTGACATGAATCTCAAATTCTCTTCTCTTGGGCAATGATTTATCCATACACCCCTTTCCCCAGAGAGTAAGGGAAAGTACTGAGGAAAAATGATCTCATTATAATGATAAATAATGGGCTGGAGAAGATGATTTAATGGTTAAGGCATTTGCCTGCAAAGCAAAAGGACCCCAGTTCAATTCCCCAGTACCCACGTAAGCCAGATGTACAAGGAGGTGCATGCATCTGGAGTTCGTTTACAGTGGCTGGAGGCCCTGGCATGCCCATTCTCTCTCTCTCTCTCTCTCTCTCACACACACACACTCTCTCTACCTCTTTCTCTCTCTCTCAAATAAATAAATAAAATATATTTAAAAATAAAAATTTTTAAATGAAATAAAATTATCAATAAGCCAGGCTTGGTGGTGCATGCCTTTAATCCCAGCACCGGAGGTAGAGGTAGGAGGATTGCCATGAGTTCAAGGCCACCTTGATACTACATAGTGAATTCCAGGTCAGCCTGGGCCAGAGTGAGACCCTACCTCTAAAAACCAAAAAGTAAAAAAATAAAATAAATAAATAATGAAAGTATCAATAAATGTGAAATTTGGGAAGTGATAATAAGCAAAGATATTTCTGAGCCCCTACCTGCTACATGTGCAAATAAATTCATGTTTTGCAAGCACTGGAACTGGTGCCTTTGTGTATCAGAATCTGTAAGTAATGGTAGGGAATGGTTTCAATGCACACAGGAGGAGCCATCCAAAAATGTGGACTGTTAACTCGAGGAGACAGGTAGGAGCCCATGGGAGGTAAACTTGTGGAAAAGAAGACACTAGATAGGTCTGTGTCTGACCACACTTGCGATTTGCAACAGGTCCCTTGCCCTGTCTGGGTCTCAGTTTCCTCATATATAAAATGAGAGGTTAGGGCTGGAGAGATGGCTTAGCAGTTAAGGCGCCTGCCTCTTAAGCCTAAGAACGCTGGTTCCAATCGCCAGTGATTCCAACGTCCAGGTCCCACATTTAGCCAGATGCAGTGACACAAGAGTGCAATGCCGCACTTGACCACAAGGGGGCGCATGCATCTGGATTTCGTTTGCAGCAGCTGAGAGGCTGCTGGTGCGCCCATCTCTGTCTCCCTCTCCCTCTCTGTCTGTCTCTCTCCAAAAACAAAAAAAAAAAAGAGGTTAGACCATGGAGAACTCTTAGATTACAGACCCATCAAGGGAATAAAAGAAGAGAACGGGCCAAAGGGAGACACAATAGTGCTTTTGAAAAGAAGGTGAAGTAGCAAGAGCAACTGTGATCCCAGCATGTCTACACCAAGCTGGGAGGTAGAGAGAGAGAGGAGAATCCCCAGGAAGCTCTCTGGTTAGCTAGCCGGGAGAATGCACAGCTTAACAAGAAGAGATCCTGCCTTCAGACAAGGGGGAAGGCAAGGACTGGTACCAAGGTTGTCCTCTGACCTCCACACATCACCTGCACTCACACACCACCAAAAATAAAACGAGGGCCCAGAAAAGCTGTTGACCTCTCACATAAATATGAAAATTGTACATTCAATTTTAACTAAAGATAATGAAAACGTTCTGGAGACGGATGGGGATGATGGCCGCACAGCGATGTGAATGTACTTACTAGCACAGAACTGTACACTCACTATCATTACAATAGTTAATCTTATGTTGTATATGTTTTACCACCACAAAATACAACAAAAACATATTTTCATGATCTAATGCTTCAAGGTATAAGCTAGTCTTGTGTTTGTCACAAATAGCTGTACGTGTATGCTTATTGTACACAACAGGAGAATGCACCCTGCTGCAGATGGATGTGGTGGTGTCTCTGAGATGATCAGGTGAACCTCAGTACCCACTCACACCAGGAGTGGAGACAGGTCCCTGGCTAAGTTTTGCATCATAAAGTACAGTGCCATATTGTATGGGTGCTCTGTGAGCGCCTGATGACTAGCTCTTAGTGGTGGTGAGTCACATGTTGCATAGAGGAAGGAGAGACCAGTGAACACGGCATGCTTCAGCCCACATCTAATGAACCACACACTGACCATTGTGGGATCCGTGGGCTCAGCGTGGAATAGTCGTAGCCACTGCCCTCAAGGTTTCATGAGAAGACAGGCAGTAAGTGATGTTTACTTGAGCAAACACAGGTCCACAGTGTGCTGTAGAGGGGTGGTGTCGAGTGCACGGGAAAGGAACAGTGGAGCGCACTGACACTGCGGGGTGGTCATGGAAGCCAAGATGCAGCAGAGGATTGGGCCTGGGGCTCCCAGTGAAAAAGAACCACCCACCAGTTATGGGAAAGCTAGAGAGAAGGAGGATTCTGTCTAACTTCTTTTTTGTAACATTAACTTCTAACTTCCTCAAAGAGCACCTTGAAAAAAATGAGAAAATGGTTTCAGGAGCTGTTTTTTTTTTTTTTTTTTGTTTTTTTTGGCCTTCTTGTAGTTAAAACTGGGCTGGATGGAGGAAGTTAATGTGAAACTTTAGTGTACTGTGAATTACTTAGTTACCCCACAGTGTATTGACTGAACGGTATTTAATGTAAGCATACAGATTCCAGACACTTCTTGTCACTTGAGTGAATGCTAGAGACTGGATCCCACTTACAAGGAATATCTGCTTGCAATGGTCCTCAGGTATTTAGGGACTTGCTGTGCAGTCCGCTTAGGCACCATGAGGGTGTATCTAAAGGCTGTGTACATGAGAGGGCTGGGGCAACTGGATGAATAAAGAGTACATCTGGTGTCCTCCTATGCAACTCCTACCCCTACCTAGGCTGAGAGAAACCCAATGCTGAGTAAGCCATCCAGGAAATAGTGATGTAGGAGACACTTAAAGATGCCATCTGAGCCAGGCATGGTGGCACAAGCCTTTATTCCCAGCACTTGGAGACAGAAGTAAGAGGATCACTGTGAGGTTGAGGCCACCCTAAGACTACATAGTGAATTCCAGGTCAGCCTGGGCTACAATGAGACCCTACCTTGAAAAACAAAAACGAAAATAAAATAAAATAAAATAAAACAAACAAAGAGATGCCATCTGGAAACCCTTATGATGTTTGGTTCTTTCCTTAGCAGGTCCATGGTAAGTTTCCTCACTCACAACATGAACGTGATCATGACACATAAAATTAGTCTTTTGAGCTGTCCAGATTTTTGTCTTATACATTGTTGCAGTGAGAATCTGAAATGTTCCCCCCATAGGCACCATGCCTAGCACCTAGATAGCGGTTCTGTTTGGGGCATTGTGGAACCTGTAGGAGGTGCAGCCTAGATGGCAGAGGTGACTTACTGCGGGAGGGAAGGCCTTTAAGGGTTACTTCCAGTCCCGCTCTCTGCTCCCTGCGATGTGAACAAGCAGCAGCCACAATCACTCTAAGTTCCACCATGTCACAATAGGCTGAAATCTCCCTGAAACTGAGCCAGGTTAAACCCTTCCTCCCTCAAGTTGCTTCTGGCAACAACTAAAAACATTAGCGATAGGACTTAGGGAATGAAGTGCGTTATGCCAAGTCATGCAGCTGGTAGCAGCAATCAGGAGTGCTGCCTGGGTGTTGTCTCTTGAAATTCCTAGCCCTTTCTAGTAGCAGAGCTCGCCCCTATGTGCTGAGGGATGCCTGTGTCCCACCTACCAGTCCACCCCATTGAAAGTACTGATCCTGGAGAGACCAGCGAGGCCTGGGACTGCAAGGAACATGCAGGGCTCTACCACAAAAGTAAAATGAGTATGTTTGGCTTTCGGGTGATATCATTGTCACATGTTTTATTTCTTTTTTTTTTTTTTTTTGCCACGTCATTCATTGGTTGGAAGTAGGATTCTCACCTCTGCTGGAACATTAGCTTAGGTATGCCACAAGATTTGCATGCTGAATGGCTCAAACTAAGCCTGTGGTCTGCTCATATCTCCACTTCCGTTTGTGCTGGACAGCTGAAGGTCATGTCTCAACCCTAGACTCCCAGAGTCACTGTCTAGTCATGCTGGCCATGCTAGTGGCAGAGTCAAATGACAATACAGTCTCATGGGGTCACTGTCACCTCTCTCATTTCCAAGGTTTCAGTTCCAGAGAACTCAGGAATGCCCATTTGACTTTGCCTGCCCTTGGTGGACTCAGTTACATTTCATGGGCTTTTAGCCCACTCTTCTTTAAGTTAGAAAACATGGGTAAGTTGGTGTATTTCTTTTTTCTTCTTTGTCTTCTTCACTGTTAATTCCCTTTAAAAGAAATCAAAGGATAGAAGAACTTTAAGCATTTTGAAAGAGACAGCTAATCAATACACATTATTCTGCAAACATTCTAGGAAATTCAAGGAAATTATAAAGTGCCTCCTAAAGACCTCTTCAGATATCTGTGTGCCTGCCCTTCAGAGAGAAAGTTTCCTCTTGGCACATAAAGAAGTCAAATTAGGCCCAGAAGAGACATTCCTTTTTGGAGCGTGAATGTCAAAGAAACAATCTTCAGTAAAACAGCTTTCTTTCTCAATATGCTCTGGAGAGAAGACTAACTCTGGTTGCTGGTAATTCCTGTGCATAGGAGAGAGTCCGGGAGATCATAGGGAGAGAGTTTGGAGGAGTCACAAGAACTGATATTTGGATCGGGTCTACTGCCTTACTAAGTATTATGGTTTGAATCTAAAATGTTTCCCACAGGTTCATATTTTCAATACTTGTTCCTCAGCTGGTGGCACCATTTTGGGGCTCTGGAATCTTTAGGAGGTGAGATCTAGCTAGGTCTTTGGGGGTGGGCTTTTGAAGGTTATAGCTGGATACCTGACTTTAGCTTTACTCTTTGCTTCTTGATCTGTGGTGATGATAGGAGTTTCTGCCACACCCTCCCACCACAGGAACTCCACCATGACTTCTCTACCATGGCGGACTGAAACCACAAGCCAATGAATCTCTCCTCCTTAAGTTGTTTCTGTTTGGAAGTTTGGTCATAACAGTGCAAAAGTAACGAATATACCAGTGATTTTCATTTATCCCATCTTTTGTGAAGAATGCACCAGGACCTGGGGGCTACAGAAGGGACAGTGGGACAGTGCCCAGCCTCTCACCAGGTAGAAGCCTTTATCAAAGCTCAACGAAACCTGCTTAGAACCCATACTCTTCCTTTAATGTGTGGGAGAAATGCCTGTCCGTCTCAGGACGAGGACCTGCTATATCTCCTGGTCAGGTTGTCTCCAGCCTGAAAGATCTTCCTTGGAAGATACTTGCAAATCCTTCCCTGGTGACTAGACTTCATAGCTTAGAGATTTCATGAGAACTGATTTAGGGCAAAGGCAGTCTTAGGAACTGAAACCTGAGGAGTTTCACATTCATAATCATCCTTTCTGTGGGTGAGTCCCATGGTCCCAGCTCAGACTGGGCCTACAGGCTAGAAGGAGAACCATGGTTGGGCATCCTCACAAAATCAAGGATGTCACATCTCTCCCTCCTGAGTGTCAAATGCCATAACCACCAGAGACTTTGAGAACAGCATTGAGCTTCAGGCTCAATGTCTTCCCTCAGCAGCTTTGGGTGGTATTTGTTCACACAGCAAAAACAAACTCTGAGGCCCAGTAGTTCATTGCTTGAAGAATAATGCAAGAACAATTTATTCAGTTGAAATGCACTAGAAGCTAGCATTATTTAGAATTCCAATCTCAATTTTTCTTTTATTATTTCTCTCTCACTCTCTCTCTGTGAGTGAGTGTGTGTGTGTGTGTGTGTGTGCACGCACGCACGCACGCATGTGTGTGTGTGTGTTTGCCACCACATCTACCAGGTTTCCTTGAGTTTCCAGGAATGCCCCTGTCTCCACCTTCTATCTCATAGTAGGAGCACAGGAATTATAGACATGTGCTACTACATTCAGCTTTGCATAGGTTTTGGGGACCTGAACTGCAGTCCTCACACTTGCTTTACACTCACTGAACCATCTCCCAGCCCTGACTTTCTCCATTTTCTAATTTTGAATACATTGCTTAACCCCTGTAAGCGTCAATGCTATAAACATAAACGATGCTGAGCACAGAGCCTGGCATATAGCAGGGCTTCAGTGAGTGATAGATTGAGAACACACCAGCCAGCAATGGAAGTTGCCTTTGTACGTGGCTGCTTACATAGGAAAAGACCTTCCCTCTTGGTCTTATGTCGTTAGACCACACTAGATCAGGGAGCTTTTTGGTGAAATCAAAACCAGGAGGACTGGGCTTGATTTCAGGACCCTTCTGTTACTATGATAGGGTCGGGTCCCAGGACCACTGAAGGTCAAGGCAGCTTCTGCCCTAAATGTGCAGAGTCCACTGGAAACTCTGAACTCTAATCACTCCTGAATGCTCTTTTGCTCAGACTTTTTTGTTGACATGTGATCCTCTCTGAACACTCAATCATACTACATATGCCTCCAACTGAAAGCTTTGGTCCCCCGCAGGGCTTAAAACTTCTTACAGCCTCTTGAAGCACCTAAAATGGAGCAGATAATAATCTACGTCCTTGGGATGTGGTGACTGTTTTTGTGAGACTTATACTCCACTTGGGAAAGAGACCATATAGGTTGAATGTTCCTAATCCCGAATTCTGAAATGCTCCAACATCTAAACCCTTTCAAGCATTAACATGTTGTGACAAGTTGAAAGTTCTGCATTCAACCTCTTGTGATGAGTTTAATTCAAAAATAGTGCATAATAAAACTACACTTAGGTTATGGGTATAACATGGATACAAAACATAAATGAATATTGTGTTTACACTTGAGCTCTATTCCAAAGATAGTACATTATGTACATGCAAATGTTCCAAAATCTGAAAAAATCCAAAGCTGAAACAATCTGTTTTTAAGCATTTGGGGAAAGGGGTATTCAAAGTATATGCCATGCCATGATATATGATGTGATGCTATGTGATATGATATAAGGATATGACATAAATGGATGCCATGGAAAAATAAGCAGCAGAGGAGGTGATTTTGTTTTGTTTTGTTTTGTTTTGTTTTGTTTTGTTTTGTTTTGTTTTGTTTTGTTTTGTTTTGTTTTGTTTTGTTGAGATAAGGTCTCGCTGTAGCCCAGGCTGACCTGGAATTCACTATGTAGTCTCAGAGTGGCCTCGAACTCACAGTGATCCTCGTAACTCTGCCTCCCAAGTGCTGGGATTAAAGGCGTGCGCCACCACGCCTGGCTAAAGACTTTTGATAAAGTGATATTTGAGTAGACTCTTGGATGGTGTGAAGCAGAACATATGAATATCTGAGGTATATATATTCCACGCAAGGGGTGAGAAACACAAATTTCTTGAGGCACAATAGCAGTCGGTTTCAGAACCAGAGGGGTTGGAGTGGAGTGCAGTGAGAAGGAAGTGAAGCTGAGAGCTAGTGGGACTCCACGTCAGCTTAGAGCTGTATAGTTCATTGTGAAGCTCTTGGAGTTTATTCTAAAGGAAGCCATTTGTGGATGTATTTGTGGTGATCTGACTTAAATCTTGACCACTCTGGTTGCTGAAGGAAGAGTGGACTACAAAGGGGTTGGTTATAAAAAACAGACAAGTGAAGATTTTCTGGCAGTATTCCTGACAAAGGATATTTGTGGATTGGAGTAGGGTGAGTTTGGTAGAAGAAGTATAAAATGATTGTGATGAAGGTATAGTGAAATTAATTGAGGCTTGGACTATATCTGTGTGGGGAAGGGTAGAGGATGAAATGCAATAGTTAAAGAAGCCCACTTTATTTATTTTTATTTATTTATTTATTTATTTATTTATTTATTTATTTATTTATTAGCTTGAGAGAGGAGAGGCAGAGAGAGAGAGAGAGAGAGAGAGAAAATGGACGTGCCAGGGCCTCCAGCCACTGCAAACAAGTTCCAGATGCATGCACCACCTTATGCATCTGGCTTACATGGGTACTGGGGAATCGAACCTGATTCCTTAGGCTGTACAGGCAAGTGCCTTAACCACTAAACCATCTTTCCAGCCTGAAGCCCATTTTTTTGAGTACCTGGGTGATGCTATTATTTACTTAGATGAGAAGAACTTAAGAATGGACAGATGGGAGCAGTTAAGGATTGAGGTCCAAGATCCAGGAGCACTTCAGGCCAATCCGTGTCATGGCTTTGCGGCCTGTGGGATACTAGAGTACTTGGAAGACTGACACATGCCTTGGTTTCCCAAATCTGGGATGCAGCAAGCATCCGGAAGCGAACCACTGAATGCACTTCCTAGAGGCTTATTCTGAGGAAAGAGAGTGTGTATGAGCAGATCGGCTAAAAGATTACATTAAAGAAAGGATCTTCACACGTGTTCTTGCTTTGTTGAACTGATGGACAAAGACTGAAAGACAGGTGCAAAAATAAATCCTCTTTTGCAACCCAAAGCTCATTGTTAAGTATGACTTTTGATACATATAAGAAGGGATATGGTAAAAAATATATATATATATATGTGAAAGGATCAACACTGCACTTGGATTTGGCTTTCTTATGTAAATAAGAGGGGAAACTTTTATAGTTTAACAAGTATTTTCAAGTGTATCATCATACATGTCCTAGGAGGCAGATAATCATAGTAGTAGTGAGGAAATGAAAGATTCAAAAAGCATAATTAATTGCCCAAGGTCACAGAGTTGACTAGAGAGGGAATGCTTATATCTAGGTTTGGGGATCCCTGAATCATTTTTATTTTATTTTGATTATTATGGTTTAGTCATATAGTCACTCTGCCAGTATAAGAAAATAAAATTAGAGCTGGGGGGATACCTGTCAGTGAAGTGCTTACCTGAGTTTGATTCCCAGAACCTATATGAAAATACCAGGCATGGTGGCCTGTGCTTGTAATCCCAGTACTGGGCAGGTGGAGAGAGAAGGATTCCTGGGACTTGCCAGAAAGCCAACCTATCCTACTTGACAAACTCCAGGATATAAGACAACTAGTCTCTAAAGAAGAGAGACAACTTTTCTGAGGAACAATACCCAAGGTTGCTCTCTGGCGTTCCATGAGCACATGTGCCTGCCCCCCCACACACACACATGCACCCACATATATAGAAACACTCATACACATATGCCACATGCAAAAATTAATTATTTATACCTTAGGTATAAAACGTCCTGTCCTCTTTGTCCCCTGATGACTGCACATGGCCCTGGTGTGCAGAGCCATCTCACATGGATTCCTTGCTAATCCCAGCCTTCTGTGGCAGCTTCCTTTCCTTGACAACCAAGAGGCTCCCAAGCTTCACACACCCTACTCCTGCCTCTCTTAACAAATTCCTTTTTATCAATGGCTCATTTGCATTGAAAGAGATTTTCATGCCAGACAATATTTTTGGGAACATGCTACAATTCACGTTACTAAAGTTTTGCAAGACGCTGCTTCCATAAGGCCCCAGATCTTTCTTGATTGGATAATTTCAAAACACAAGTAGATGAGACTGGTTTTACAATGAGCATATCAGTCATTCCTGCAAAGTATCACTTATCTCTGATGGAGACCACAGCTGTCTGGGCATGGGGATGAACATCTGGATGAAAAATGAAAGCAAAAGAAAATGAGGGGCTGGAGAGATTGCTCAGTGGTTAAGGTGCTTGACTGCAAAACCTAACTACCCCAGTGAGTTCGATTCCCCAGTAGCCACATAAATCCGGATGCACAAGGTGGTGCATGTATCTGGAGTACATTTGCAGCATCTGGAGCCCCCAGTACTCCAGGGACACAGGTAGGAGAATTACTATGAGTTTGAGGCCATTCTGAGACTACATAGTGAATTCCAGGCCAGCCTGGGTTAGAGTGAGACCCTACCTCAAAACAAAACAAAATAAGACAATGAGAGATTCGGATTAAGTGAAAGACCAGTTCCAATGTCCCTTTGGCATGGTCAGTGGATCCTCTTGGGTCATCCTACCATGTGAGGGAGTGGACAAAATGCTGGACTTGAAAATATATGTCAAAATATTAGTCTTGATCTTCCTGTTATGTGACCTCATGGGACCTCAGCTTCCTCCTGTGTGATATGGACATGGAAATGCCTACAAAACGTCTAAGAATGTGAGGAGATATAAATACAACAATATTTAAAGTAGGCAGAGGTCCTATTGCATTTACCTTTGTATCCCGACTTCAACAGACAAATAGCAAGGACTGCATGCAATTTTGTGGAGTGGTGAGTGAATGGACATAGTGTAGGTAATGTTATAACTCTAACACCTATTATTAATATGGCTCTGCCCATGCTTGTCAATTCCCCCTGGTACTTAAGCAAATTTACCATTTCAAGAACATGAGGACACATAATTCATGAAAACTATTTACTGTAAAAAATACACTATGTTAGGTATAAATAATTTTTCCCCTGTTAGTCTGAGTAGTGAATAACCCCAGCTTTTGTTCTATTTGGAGCACCTGTTTGTAATCCATGTCATAAATATTTTCATGACTATTGCTTAGTAGTCAATGAGTTTCTTTGTTGGCATAGAATTTAAGATATTTCCCTAATAAGGACACCCAGTGTTAAAGCAATGAATTTCTATAGCTATGCAGTTCAGAGAGTTACCTAGGAGATGAAAAGCTAATCTGTCTGGAATTTCTGCCCTTGAGACCAAAGATACTATAAATTTGCTCTGGAGGAAAATAATCATGGTAAGCATCTTAATTTCTTCCATCTCGTTTCCAGGCAGATGTCGCTGTGTTTTAGCCTGGAATTCATCATTTCTTTGATACATCAACATTGACATATTACATCTTCATCCCTTATTATAGAAAATGGCAAAGAAACCAGAATGTGAGCGTGTTGAATGAGTCGGACTCCCCAGAGATTTGGGGGAGAAGGAAACCTTCCTCTTACCTTTGACTTTTGCATTTCTTGTTTCCTCCACGTTTGGATTGCACTTCGAGAAGTCCATCTGGACATTCACTTTTGAAAATGCAAGAAACAAAAATGCTTATTATCAGAAGACAAACTTCCAGCGGAAGAAAAACAGGGACAGGGGAAGATGCCACCTTAAAAATCCAAGAGCAGCATTTAAACTCCAGAGATTAAACTCCATTTATTTCTGTGCTTGGCTTTGCCAGGCTGCTGGTCTGGGTGAGTGCATGGATATGTTGAGCTGTTTGCTCCCTATCTATTAAGCCCTCTGTTTAGAGGATGACTTTGGATAGGTGTCAATACCTGCAAATGTCATCAACCCTGTAATATTTTTGTGGGACTGTTATCAAAGTAGCACTGTACACACTGCCCACCACTTCAGTCACCCCACAGTGGATACCAGTATACTTCTTTGCTTTTGCTGGCCTCAGGAAAACATTCTTAGGATTTTAGGATCCTATTATATGTTGAGTGAATTGTGTTCTTCTTGAGTTCCTTACAAAGTCACTCTGGTCCTTGGAGATTAGAAGTTTAAGCCTGGAAGGCCATACCTCATTGAGTTCTCTTCACTTTGGCTCCCCAGCCATTTCTGTTCCTGCCAGACTTAATCCTTTGCAGACATATCAAGTCGAACATCAGTTGAGGTGGTCTTTATTTCCTCCCACACGCTACAGAGATTAAGCCTGCCTGATTTTCTCATCTATTCTTTGGCACACTGACCGTAGACTCGGCTGTTCTCCAAGATATATGTAAACAATATTTATAACTTGGCCCAAACTTGTTGACCATTTTTGAGAAGAATTCATCTTATCCTAGAGACACAGGGCTAATGCCATCTTGGCTATAACAGGCAAGCTGAAATGAGCATTAAACCCCAGAATCGCTTCAAAAAGTTAGGAACCAAGGAGGAGAAAGAGAAGTAGATGTGAGGAAGCTATCGGCATCAGACATAGCATTCATGAAAACAGCACTGGATTTAAATTGGAACTGAACTTAAAATTCTAGCTCTCATAGCCTCTAGCCATGTGACCTTGGACATGTGGCTTAACCTCCCTGGGCTGAGCTTCTCACCTGGGAGATGGGAATGCTGCCATCTCTATGCACCATGCCTGGATCATCAGCATAGGGGTACAAGGGAGTCTTGAAAGCAATCAAGTGCTGTGAAGTAAGAAGACCACTGTTTTCACCCAGAGTGCATTGTAAGTTATCTAGTGAACATTTTCTACAAGTTTTGAAACTCACTGAGAAGTTTCTTGTTTACTTCACTGAGCCTAGACTTCTTTGCTGAAGAATCAGGAAGGAATGATATTCCGTAGCTCACAGATGTGATGAGTAAATGAATGTGAGGGGTTCTAGAATGTCCAGAGTAGCAGATTTACCTCTGTCTTTGGCACTAGCCTGAGACCTGGTAGGATACCTGTCCAATCATTATATTTCTGAATCTAAATTTCTCATAAACACCTTCCTGGACGCATCTGGTAATAAGGTCAGTGATCTTGGTGTCTCGCTCACTGCCGAAAGCACTGGAGAACCTATCAAACAGAAATAGGAACAGCAGTTAAACTCCTTGCCAAAAGATGCACTATTACCCACTCCATCACCTTGTGCTGTCCTGACTGGGAGGTCCCATGAGATGACTTCAAGAGGCCATTCAGTGAGGCATATTCAGTGCAGACTGATGTAAGGAAGGACTGGAAGGTATCTAGTGAGGCATATGCATGGGGAGGGGAACACTGAATTTGGAGGGCAGATGGGAGTTTCAAGATTAATACCTGAAGGAATTATGTTTCCTAACTTTTTCAGTTCCAACCAGAGGAAACAAATGTATCTTATATCACCTATAAATCTATAAACTAAAATAACTGAAAAATAGCAGTTTCTGTTACATGCAAATACCTTCTGTCCTAAGATTTTCTACACTATACTATTATATCATTAACACAATGCTGCATATAATTCTGAAACTGATCTTATGACCCACTAATGAAAGATTTTGGTATAGAAGACACACATTGTCTTAGAGGAGGAAAATAGACCAGATTTTTAGCTCAAAGAAAGGAAGAAATTATGAATAACTAACAACACACAAATATATACTGGGCCTCTCAATACAGAGAGATGTAACCTTGGAAAAATTCAAGACAAAGCCTAATATATGTGCTGTTTCTTTGGAATAAGGACCCTCAAAGTCCAGAAACTCCAACGACCCACAATTCAAGTCAAATCAAAAGAGAAAGCCTAGACTAAAGAGCAAGATTTTGGTCAGAAAACAAACCAACCACATCAACCAATTATAAAGTCATGGAGGGATAGATGCTGGACACTGGGAGATTGAGCGTCTTAGCTTGTAACCAGAATAAGAGAAAGCATTCTCTGCTGTTACCTTCTGTTACTCTCTAAATGATCTATCCCTCTTTTCAGAAAAATATTTCGTTCCCAGCAGATTTCAAATATATCACCTTAAACTCCTAGGATGTTTATTTTCAAATTGTGTAGTAATTTTAACCTTTCTTGGAACTTTATTATGCTTTTTAATTCCTGACAGTTTGTTTCGGTGGCCCCTAGGATTGGCACAATGCTATATTCAGAATTTATACAAACACTTGGCCATTGAACAAATGAATGTGCATAGATGGGAGTGAATCCACTCACTCTGTGGGGCAGGAACACCTTCAGCCACTGGTATGGAACTTACGAGGAAAGCAGGGTGTTTAGAAACCAGAGAGAATAACTGTGGTTGCTGAGCTATGAGTTAGCAAATGATAGCTACGCATTCTGAGTATGTTTAGGGGTAAGAGTTCCCTTGAGAATCTCAGGAAAGTTAAGGATTCTAGAGTAAGAAACACAAGCAGATGTATATGTATATGTACACAAAACTGAACCCAATTTCAGGAGAGCAGTTACTCAGATTTTGGCCTAAGGTTAAGCTCAGCTATTGGATCTGACTCAAATTTGCTTAAGCAAGTACAATACTGGAGACAGTGGAAAAAAGAAGTTAATAACCTTTACAATGCACTAAGAGAAGGGCTCAATGTTTTATTTATATTAGTTTATAACAATCATGTGAGGTGGATATTGATATTAAATATATATGTATGTGGTGGTTTGATTCAGGTGCCCCCCATAAACTTGATGTGTTCTGAATGCTAGGTCCTTAGCTGGTGGCAATTTTGGAATTGAAACTTCCTGGAGGCAGTGTATTGTTGGGGCAGGCTTTTGGGTGTTGTAGCCAGCTTCCCCTTGACAGTGTTTGGCACACTCTACTGTTGCTGTTGTCCATCTGATGTTGGCCAGGAGGTGATGTCCACCCTCTGACCATGCCATCATTTTTCCCTGCCTTTATGGAGCTTCCCCTTGAGTCTGTAAGCCAAAATAAACCTTTTTTTTCCTACAAGCTATTCTTGGTCAAATGTTTTCTGTCAGCAATGCAAACCTGACTACAACAGTAAAAATGCTACTGAGAAGTGGGATCATGGCTGCCAGACACCTGTGTGGCTTTTGGCCTTTTGGAGCTGATTTTTTGAGGAAGAAATGTGGAAGAATTTGAAGTCTTGGTCTAAGAGATGCCTTGAAGTGCTGTAAGTACAGCTTGATGGACTATTTTGGTCAGAGTTGAATGACCTCAATGCAGTAAGAACAATGGACTGTGAGGTTTGGCTTGTGGGGGTGAGAAAAAGCTTTGCCTGGGCCAGAAGCAGTTGTGTGAGAGGCTTACAGAGTTCTGCCTGCCTGTGTCCTGAGAACTTGTACAGGGTTGCAATGCATAGATATGGACTGGTGTGAGCAGAAGGATATAGCATAGAAATGAAATCTTTGGGCTAAACTTCTGCCCATTCAGTGACAATTGTATGAGAGATTACAGACTTTGAGATTGGGCGAGCTGACCTGCATTGGGACGACAGGAAGAATGCAGACTTTTTTGAAGGGGCCTGAATGCTGAAGATATGTCCTGTTCTTCAATGTCTGCTTTATTCCCCTCGGGATTAACAAGTTTATAGCCCACCTGGTAATATAGAGTAAGCAGATGCAGGAAAGAGAGGGTCAGTGAATTTGCAGCATGGTTTTGTATTTTGGAAATGGCCATGGGCAGTGTGAAGCAGGCTTGTTGAATTACCTATGTGGAGCCCAATGGAGCCATGAGGATGAACTGTGGGTTATAGTGGAGACTCAATGGAGATACCAGGACTGTGGGATGGCTGCCAAGGAGAGCTACCAGCAGTAGATGAAGTTTTGGGGACTGTGAGTAGCCTAGCTGGAGGGGCAGAATTGGAACTCCAGAGACTTATCACTGGTTATAGTTATTAGACGTGGAGTTACAGAATTTAGTGGTTTCCCTGTTTGTTTTAAATCTTGAATTTGTTGAATATTTCTTTGCTGTGCCCAATGCCATCTTTTGCAATGTGAATGTTTATTCTGTGCCATTATGGATTGTTTGGGGATTATGGCTCAGTTAAAAGATCTTGGACTATGGAGATGTTTGAACATCATTGGGATTGATAAAAACTATGGGGACTTTTAAAGTTGGGTTGAATACATTGTATTTTACATCCTATATGATTATCAGTTTATGGGGGGCAAGGGTGGAATTGGTGGTTTGATTCAGGTATTCCCCATAAACTTATGTGTTTTGAATGCTAGGTCCTCAGCTGGTGGCAATTTTGTAATTGAAGCCTCCTGGAGGTAGTGTATGTGTATTGTTAGGAGCGGGCTTATGGGTATTATATCCAGCTTCCCCTTGCCAGTGTTTGACACACTCTCCTGTTGCTGTTGTCCATCTGGTGTTGGCCAGGAGGTGATGTCCATCCTCGGCTCATTCCATTCTTTTCCCCTGCCATCATGGAGCTTTCCCTTGAGTCTGTAAGACAAAATAAACCTTTTTTCCCATAAGCTGCTCTTGGACAAATGTTTTCTACCAGCAATGTGAACCTGACAGCAACTATATGTATTTGCATGTTAAATATTTCACAAATACACATATGATATATATATATATGAAAATAATGCACACTGAGAATGTCATATATCATCTTTATTCTCTTCCCTGTCCATCCCTTCCGTCCAGCTGTCAATAAATAGTTTCTGTTCCCTTTTCCCTCTCAGGCTCAGCATTTGTCTTTGCAGAAGCTCACTCTCACTAGTCAATTTCCATAAAGCAAAAGTCTGGCCCCTCCCTCTTCTCCCTCAGAAGGGAACCAACACTTCTGTTTCCTCCCGATGAGTCTAGGGAGTAAGGAACAAGACACAAGTCCATTTTTTTTTTTTTTTTTTACTGGGTCTTCTGCTATGTTGTATTCTAGTAAAACATCCTCAGGGATGTAAAGCCACAGAAGCAAGTCTCAGTTTTTGCTCTCAAGAAATTCACCATGTAGCCACTGGACCATGCTGCTCTATCAACCTGCTTGGCCATACCACCAGATCATGCCATCCTATCCCCCCCGCCCCACTGTACCACTTGACCATGATTTCCCATACCCCACATCACCAGATGGCACAGTCCCATCCCCCCACCCCACCACCAGCCAACAGGCCCTGCTACCAGATCTCCAGGTCCCCAACCAGGGCCACACCAACTTCTCCCACCTGAGCAGACAGGCCCCTTTGCCATCCAAAGCCTAATCTAGTCAAATGTAAAAGAGAACAACCACTGACGACACTTCAAGGGTAAACTACAGCTTCCTCCTGAATTCCTGCAGAAATAACCAACAACACCATCTTAGCCCGGGACTTCAATACATCACTACCAGCAATAGATACATCATCCAAATGGAAAATCAATAACACCATAGATCAACTAGATCTCTAGATCTAGTAAGAGATCAACTAGACCTAACAGACATCTATAGAACATTCTACCCAATATCTATAGAATACACATTCTTCTCAGCACCCTATGGAACCGTCCCCAAAATGGATCATATACTGGGTCATAAAACCTGCCTCCATGTATTTAGGAAAATTGACATAATTTCCTGCATAATATCAGATCACAATGCTGTAAAGCTAGAAATTAACAACAGCTCCTGGAGACAGAACAACATACTTTTAAACAATAAATGGACCGTGGATGAAATAAAAAATGAAATTGTAAAATTTCTAGAATTAAATGACAATGAGAACAATTATACCAAAACTTATGGGACAAAATGAAGGAAGTCCTTAGTTGAAAATTCATAGCACTAAATGCCTTTATAATAAAGACACAGAGATCCCAAATCAATAAACTTACTATCCATCTAAGGCATTGGATAAACAAGAAGAATCCAACCCAAAAATCACCAGATGGAAAGAAATAATCAAGATCAGAGTAGAAATTAATGAATTGGGGCTGGAGAGATGGCTTAGCGGTTAAAGCACCTACCTGTGAAGCCTAAGAATGCCGGTTCAATTCTCCAGGTCCCACGTTTAACCAGATGCAAAAAGTGGTGCAAAGGTGCAATGTCGCACTTGTCCACAAGAGGGTGCATGCGTCGGGAGTTCATTCACAGCATTTGAGAGACCACTGGCACACTCATTTGAAGCTAATTACCCTCAGTTTTAGCTGAGAACCAGACCTCATGGAGGTCACATCCTAAGAAATACCCAACTCCTGAGCTGCAGCATGGTTGCCACAGTTGTGTTCTCTTTCTGGGCTTTGTGGACCCCTGTGACAGTTGGTTTTCTTGTGTGTAAGAGCACGGACTGCTGGTCTTGTCCTCCCAGACTACTGAGCCCCTCAAAATCAGACAAAAGAGAGAGAGAGAGATGTAATTTTGGTCACATTATGGAAGAGATTTAAAATTAGAGATGTCTTGGCATTTGAGTGCTTGTAGAGTGTTGTGGTCCTGTTTGTGTACCACTAACCATCTCTGTGAATAGAGTGGCATTGGTGTTGTTTGATTCTGCAAATGCATGGCTGTGGCTGGAAGACCAGGGGCTGTTTGTAAGAGGTTGGGAACCTGGGTTTACCCTTGTTCTGTTAATGAAGGTACGCATGGACTGTGTCAGTTCCTGGACATACATACCTTCCTTAATGTGGTTAAGGATAGAGAAGGCCTGACTCCTGGACTTGAGAACTGGAAGATCTGAGAATAGGTTGTGACAGGAGAGAGTTGGCCCAGGGTTGGGACCACAGCCTGGCAAGGAAGCTGCAGCTCACTGCTTGGGTTTGGAGATCTGATGGAAGTCCTAGCTCTCTTTCACAAACTCTGTGTCTATGGCAAGTCACATCACCTTCTTTGTCTCTTGTTTTTACAACCAAGCATCAGAGGCAACATTAATGCCTGTCCTGTCTGTTGGTTTGTTTTGACCATCCCGTGAGAGCTTATGCTGGACAAGGCTGCAGAGAAGTATTTGGCAAACCCCATCCACAGGCCAAATCCAGCCTGCTGCCTGTTTATGTGAGCCTGTGGACAAAGAATGGTTTCCACATTTTTTTAAATGGTTGAAAAAAATAAGAAAAGCAGTATTTTGTGCTATGTGAAAATAATATAAAACTAAATAATGTATCTTTATTTAATTATACATAATTACATAACTTAGACACAAATTTATTACATGTTACATATTAAAATTTATTACATATTTATATAGTATGATTATTATAAGAGTGTGAAGTATTTTTACATATCATGATGCTTATATCATAATATGTTTTCTATATACTCTGTCATATTGCATATATTTATATGTATTTAAATTATCTCATATGAAATACAAGTTTATAACTAATATATAAAATTAATGCCCATAAAGGAAGATTTAGTACATCAAAGTAGAAGATCTAGTTGGAAAAACGTATTTCAGTGGAAGGGACATGGGAAGGGGACAGGAGGAAGTAACTGGTGGGGGAGTGATTATGATCAAAAAGGAGCTGGGAATGGTGGCACACTCCTTTAATCCCAGCTCTCTGGAGGCTGAGGTAGGAGGATCACTGTGAGTTTGAGACTATAGAGTGAATTCCAGGTCAGCCTGGGCTAGAGTGAGACCCTATCTCAAATAAATAAATAAATAAATAAATAAATAAATAAATAAACGTAATCATTTATAAAAGCTTTTTAAATAAATGGAAAGAAGAAGAAAAAACAAAAACACATTTTTAAACTATGTCAGAAGATGAACTACAATGTTTTTACTCATATCACAAATGTTTTAATAGATGAGTCACTAAAACAGAAAGAAAAGGAGCGAGCTCTTTTAGCTGCAGATCTGCTCATGGATGTTGTGTCTGTGGGTTTCAAGCCACAGCAGTGCAGTTCAGTAGCTGTGAGATGACCACATGACTTCAAGCCTTAACTAAGTACTATCTGACCCTTCTCAGGAGAAAGCTGAGTGACCCTTCTTTTATGAGACTTAAGGGCTAACCAACATGATTGAGGCTAGTGGAGGGGGGGTGTGATTCTGTCCACAGGTGAGAAAAGAGAGGCTCCCAAGAGGAAGAAGGAAACTAATATTACATGACTTGAAAATCAACCTAACAAATATAAAGCCAGGTTTTGTTCTGGAACCCAAACTTCGAACTGAACATGGTATTCTATTAGTACATGGTTATAAGCCCTTACCCACCTTCATAGACTTTAGCCACAGAGCGGATAAATATGAGATTGGGCACTGTCAGAGAGATTAGCAGCTTAGGAATAATGCCAAAGCAATGGCAACAGGTTATAAATGCAAGAACCCCAATGTTGGGAGCTGCCTGTCCCACACCTTTCTGAACCAGAGTTCTATCATTGTCAAAATATACAAGAGGGCCTGCGGATGAAACTCCATTGGTAGAAAGCTTGACTGACACGAGTGAAGCCCTATAATCCTGTCCATTGGAAGGTGGAGGAGGAGGGTCAGGATCTTATTCAAGGTCATCCTTACCTACAGAACAAGTTCAGGGCCAGTCTGGGATACATGAGACCATGTCTTCAAAAAGATAGGCAGACAGATAGACAAGACAGAGAGATGGTTAGTAACAAATGAGGAGAAATCTTCCAACCCCATTGGTGATGAAACAAGACTATTTTTATAATTAATTAATTAATTTGAGAGAGAGAAAAACAGGCAGGTAGACAGAGAGAAAATGGGTGTGCCAGGGCCTCTAGCCACTGCAAATGAACTCCAGACACAAGCGCCACCCTGTGCATCTGGCTTTACATGGATACTGGGGAATCAAATCCAGTCATTCAGCTCTGCAGGTAAGTGCCTTAACTGCTGAGTCATCTCTCCAGTCTCAAGACTATTCTTAGATATTTTTTATATATTTCATTTTTATTTACTTTATTTGAAAGAGAGAAAGAAATGGGCACATCAGGGCCGCTGCAAATGAACTCCAGACGCAAGTGCCACCTTGGACATCTGACTTTACGTGGGTACTGGGGAATCAAACCTGGTCATAAGCTTTGCAGGCAAACGCCTTAACAACTAAGTTATCTCTCCAGCCCTCAAGATGATTTTTAAACAAGGTACCATTTATACATTCTACCTTAGAAAAAAAATGTTACATAGTCATGATACTAAAAATAGGGGACATTGCAATAAAACTAAAATACTTATGCCCATAGCCATGTCAATTAGTTGAAATAACTTTCTGCTGGTATTATATATTAAAAGCTCTTAAAATGGTCTTGCTCTTTGATTCATTGATTCCATTTGTAAAACAACCTATTCATAAAAAATAAATTGTAAAGACAGAAAAACATTATCTACTAAGTTGTTTGTTTGAATTAGTTTCAGCATCAATTTAGAAATAACAAAAGATAGGGAGCTGGCTAAGTAATTTGTGGTACAGGAACCCAGTAGAATATCATGCAGCTGCTATTAAGGAGAAGGTAATACCTGGGCATGTCAGGAAGTGTTTGTATTGTGAAGCAAAAACAAACAAACAAATAAATAAACAAACAAACAAACTCAAAACAATGAACAATTAGTACAAAGTATAGGGAGAAATGGGAACAGTTGATTTCGTAAGATGATAATCCTCTGTGGCTGACTTGTGCTGAGCACCAAGATGATAGGAAAGAAACAGACTCAGCTCTCACTTCAAGAAGCCCCACAAGAGCATAATTACCACATTGGGACTCCTGAGGGATAAAGACACTGTTAAACACAGAGAAACTGCCCAGAGGAGACTCCCGCATAGCTTGAATGTCTCTGTTGCTGTCTGCCACTACTCTTGGCCTAACTGATGTAGGTGTGTTGATTGAAGACAACTGTTTTGTCCACACTCACAACCTAGCCTCTCATCGTTTATGGATTTTAATGATGGCCTTGGAGAATTTTTGCACATTGAAAGTGCAGTGGGCATAGCCCACAGCCCTTCACTCTTTTGGTTTCTTGCACTGGACTGAATTTTCCCTTTTCTGACAGGATGAATATACTGTCTAAACTTGGAGTGGCCTCCAATGTCAATGTCCCCTGATCTGCGTTATTTCTCTTTCCTCCTTCTTCTCCCTTCTGTCTAGGTCAGTCAGTGGTACCACTGGCCCCAAGCATCCCCCGATGCTTCATGAGATGATAGGAGTGGGAAGCTTTGTCCTCTGGGTGAATCAAAGGAGAGTGGGCAATACTTGGAAGATTGGGGATAGGGAAAGACACTGGTCAGGCTGCAAAGGGGCACAGAATAAAGGGACTTGTGCGATCATACACACCCAGTGGCAAGAATCTGAGGGGTTTATTTGGGGAAGAGCGAATGGTTCTATTTGGAGTTATTCCAAGAGTTTTATTTGTATTAATTCAATTTTCTGGATATATGGAGCATGGTATGAGAAACAGGATTTATCTTGGATAAGGCCCTAAGGAGAAAAATAGGTCATCTGGGTGGGGGAGGGACTCTACAGGGCTTCTTTCCTCACACCTGCACATGGTACACTGGCCCCAGAGAACCCTGAACTTGCTCGTGGAGTGATTGGAAAGTATTAGCAATTTCAATGAAAGTAGCAGTGGACTAAATACTGTTTGAACAAGTTCCTGGCATCTCTAATAAAAAAACTGATAATCATTTATTAGGTTTCCCAGTGGGGTATGATCATTTTCATTTTACAGATGAGAAAACAAGCTGTCCAAGGTCACACAGATAGGTAAGAGGCCCATAATACCTCCTTCCTGCACCCCTCAGCACCACCTTGCTGCTCCTTGATATGTGTAACATGGCAAGATGGTAGTGCTGGTTTGGGTTAGCCATTGGCCAGATGCCTTTTCCTCTGGGCCTGAGAGTAAGTCAGGTGTCACTGTAGCATTTTTTTTTTTATTTATTTGAGAGAGAGAGAGATACAGAAATAGGCAGGTAGAGAGAGAGAGAGAGAGAGAGAGAATGGGTGCACCAGGGCCTCCAGCCACTGCAAATGAACTCCAGATGCATGCACCCCCTTTTGTATCTGGCTTACGTGGGTCCTGGAGAAGCAAGCCTCAAACCAGGGTCCTTCGGCTTCATAGGCAAGTATTTAACCACTAAGCCATCTCTCCAGCCCCACGGTAGCATTTTAAAAAAATCATTGGGGGCTGAAGAGACAGCTTCGTAAGTAACGTGTTTGCTTCACAAGCGTGAGTAACTGAGTTCCGTCCCCAGGACTCACATAAAAATGTCAGTCTTGGCTTCATGCACTTAAAATCCCATCACTGAGGAAGTAGCTGCAAGGAAGATCCCTGGAGCTGACAGGCTAGCATAATTGATGAGCTCCTGGCCAATGAAAGATCCCTTTTCAAAAAGAGGTGGGCAGCATTTCTGGTTGTCCTCTGACCCCCACATGTACACACATACATACTGATGTGTACCCCCCCACACACATACACACATACGCACCCACATATGAAAACATATCACACACACACACGCACACGTACGCACACGCACACACACACGGGCATATATACACATAAATCTGAGAAGTTGTCCACTGGCAAGATAAGTGATAGAGAACTTAGCTCACCTTCTGAGAGTTGGGGCCATGGGAACCTGTCTTCTTGGAGTGGAATACAAGAAAAGTGTGAAACTTTGGATCTAGTGGGTGGGTCCTGCTAACAGCTTCCCTGATGCAAGCAGGGGCATTGCCAGGAAAATCATATAAATTCTGTTTTGGCGACTTCTTTGTGGTTTACAGAGTGTCTTCCCTTTACCATGTCTCAGCCATGCTGCTCCAACCGTGGAAAGCTAGGATGGTCATCTCTCTGCAAGAGTGCACAGTGTCATGCAATTTTACCATAGCTTGTTAGCAGTGCCATTTTCACTCCAGTCTTCTAAAGCCATCCTGTATATTCCATCTCCTTTCCAAAGCAGGACCAAAGGATCTCTAAGTGCTGGCTGATAGAATGAACTTAGAAGCAGCAGCTGAGTTTGAAGTTCAAGGATGAAGCAAGGAATTGGGTGGGAATGCATGGATGACTCATGGAAAAAAGGGAGCAAGTCTACCTCAGGGAGATCCTCCTTTGAAAGGCCAAAGGGTTGAATGTAACGGTCATGCAGCAGATTTCTCCAAACTGAAATATCTCTTCTAAAGAGAGAAAGGAAGCTCTGATTCAGGAAGTCTGGGAGACCTGAAACTTAAAAAGGTCACACAACCACTTCCCAAGGTCATGTTAATTAGAAACTGAAACATTCCTTCCTGGTTGGGGATAGGGAAGGAAGGAGTCCTAGAAACTGAGGAAGTTAACAAATCTGGGAAAGCATTGCAAGACCCCGTCTAAGGCTATAGAGAGTGAAAACAACTGCGTTGAGAGGGAGACGCTCTGATTGAGCGGCCTATAAATCGTGTAGTTTGCTTGACGCTCTCTGACCAGCCAAGTTGCCTGCAGGTTGTGCAGTCAGTGAGCTCCGGAGATGCAGGTTCCGTGAGTCTTCATCTATTCTGGGGTGGGCTTTTTGGTGATGCAGCTGCCTTCAAGTCATCCTCTAAACAACCTCTTCTTACCATGCTGTGTAAGTAAGCCCAATAAACCCAAACTGGTTTTGCTTTAATTGCTCTTTGGTCTGTTTGTGTGTTCATTTCTCCCCTGGGGAAAAAGGTTTCCTGTGACAGTAGCTGAGAAGTACAAGGAGAGGATGTCTGGAGAGTAGGGCTAGCCTATTTATGAAGAGAGCAGAAATTCGGTGCAAGTTTTGAAGGATAGAAATACCAACATATAAAGCAGAAGGGTGGGATGTGTCTTAAATAAGTAAAGAACAACAAAACGCCCTTATTGCTAGCTAAGGTTGGCTTTTTTAAAGGGCACGATAGTTGCACTGAAAGGACATCTTCAGGATGCAGTGGGAAGCACTTGTCCCGAGGCCCCTCAAGTCCCCTTCCGCCATGTGGTAGGACCACTTGTTGCTGCTCAGACTGCCAGGCCTGGCTATTTCAAGCATTCCAACCTGCACTGGACCCTTGGCTGTGTTTTTGGCTGGATTCCATAAGCTGTGATGAGCAACATTCATGAATCCTATTCTAGAGGTGCTAATTATTCTTTAAGAGCACTATCATTAGATAGCACAAAAACTTTTTATAGAAGAAGCCATGTAACCGGTGCGGTCAATCATCTAACCTGGAAGAGGAAGTTTTAAGAATACTTGCTTCACATTCCATGAGAAGGTTAGCAATTTCAGTATCAGGGAAGATTACTTTATTGTTTTTTTTTTTTTTTCCAGTACTGGGAGTTGAACCCAGGGCCTCACACATGCTGTGTAATTCTACCACTGAGACATAATATTCTCAGCCCAAATTTGGTTTTTAAAACATTATTTTGGGCTAGAGAGATGGCTTAGTGGTTAAGGCGCTTGCCTGAGAAGCCTAAGGACCCAGGTTCGATTCCCCAGTACCCGTGTAAGCCAGATGGGTAAGGTGGCACATGCATCCGGAGTTCATTTGTAGTGGCTAGAGGCCTTGGCATACCCATTATCTCTCTGCCTTCTTCTCTCCCTCCCTCCGTCTCTGAAATAAATGAGTAAATAAATAAAACATAAAAAATTATTTTAAAACATTTAATACATACCAAATTTTATTACAATTAGTGATGTAATGACTTAGGGAACTCTAATTGATGACAGTATTTGGAAAGGTGGTGGTACCTTGATAAAGTATTTTTTTTTCTTGACTTTCATTGAAGAGCTATTTTTATGTACTACAGACTTTCCCAGACAAATGGACGATAGTATTTGATTTTCAATACTCAATCCTGTTAAGCTCACCTACACCTTGGGCATTGGGAGAATCAGAAATCTAGAGAGAGTGACAGTCCACAAGCTGCCTTAAAAAGCCCCAAAGCCTGTGAGATAGTGGCATAACAAATAATAGACCTGGATTTAAAAAAAAAAAATCCTGGTTGATACTTGATAGCCCCACTCAAGCCTGAAGAAGGCAGATTGGTTGTCCCCCCTCCGTAGTGGCAGTTAGGGTTACCGCTTCAGAAGGAGGAATGAGGCAGCTCAGCATTAAAAAGGGCCCGGGAAAGTGAACTAAAAGTGGTGGAAGGTGAAAAATGTCCTTGAGCTTGTAAGGAAAAAAATCTCTTTCTGTTTTCTCCCAAATGAGTTCCTTCTCTAGATCTCTTTTCCTGACTCCCTCCCTAGACCTTTTCTTCCTTAAGGAATTTTCCTTATTCAAAAAAAAAAAAATCAAAATCACCAGGTAGATTACATGCTCAGGACCCCTTCCTGATTTATAGGAGCCCTGCCTTCTTTCCTGCCCTTTAGCTCTATAATATGATGTAATAAAATATTTCTAAAGTTCAAAAAAAAAAAAAAACTCTGGTTGTATAACTTTCTAGGTCCTCAATCTTGAACAGATCCATCAGCCTCTCTGAGCCTTGGTTTTCTTGAATTTTGTTGTCTGTTGGGTAGGAATAGTAGTCTAATGTCTACCTCTGAGATTCCTGTGTAGATTAAATGAAATAATGCACATGATGTACCTGGCACATTATACACCATGAGATATGCTTGTACTTTTTAAGAAACAGAGGAGAAATAAAAGAGTTCACCCAAGATCAGCTTAAGTTCTGGAGGTTTCTAGAAGGTTCTACTCTAAATCTATGTCATCACAGTGAGACTGGTTTGGAAAGCAAAGGGGCATTGGAGATGCTCTGAGGTGGTCCGTGGAATAAGTAGGCTAGCTGCCAAGTGGACTCCAGCTTGGTTTATGAATGCCTCCAAGTCACAGAAGACTCATCCTGGGAAGAAAGGGGGAAACCATGTTGCGTGACTCCGCTAGGAGTACTGGACTGCAGGGACTGCAAAGGACATCATCCAGCAACATGTAAGGTGATCCTCTTCAGCAGGGCTTTCAAAGACAGGAGGGCCCTCAGAGAAGCCAAGCCGGCCCAAGGCGCAAGGGGCGTGCATTGCACCCAGACTCTCTGTCTTAGGGATTCTTCAGGACACAAAGGCAGCCACGGTCTGTACCCACTCCACACACACACACACACACACACACACACACACACACACACACACACACACCAGCCCCTGTGATTTCAATCAGCTAACCTCTTGCAAACTTGCAGGGCTAGTTCCTTTTTAGGTAGGTTCATAAATTCATAAACTTTTATCCTTTCGATGGCAGCAAATGATATTAGGAAGCTAATTAGCTACAGAGCTAATTTTCATGTCAGAATAAAATTACAGGTTTCATGGTATAGAACAAAATTATCGTCCTGTCCCTCCTCATCCTCCATTATGTTTCCATCCCCTTTCCTTCTTCCAGCGCATGTGTGCACTCCCCTCTTCTGTCTGGTCACAAAGGTCAGCAGAGAGGGGTGGCAGAGTAGGAGTTCTTTCTCTTCAGTGTCAGGCATATTTGCATTTTCAAACAGTTTTAATTGAGTGGAGTTTTCATTGCTCTTTCTCCTTCTCCTGTTTTTAAATGCAAATGTTAATGTTTGGTTAGCATGAGTTCAGAATTAAGCCACGGCTACCTGTGGCTGCCTCCTTCCCTGGGTTCTAAATAAGCACAGGTGGAGTGGCACAACCTGCTGAGAACTTGTAAGTCCTGGAAAGCTGCAGTCCAGCTAATTGCCAACCATGCTGAGAGGGCCTGGCAGAGCCTTGTCTCACTTACAGCTCTCAGGGAGCCCTGTTGCCCACCAGCATAGAAGGAGAGAAAATGATGATGTGGGGCAAAGAATGGCAGGCTGGGACAAGGCTGCTCTTTGGCATTAGGTCCTGGTCCTCTGTGGTCATCAACATTTTGTGCAACTGAGGTCATCAGAAATCATCAGGTTTGACTCCCAGAAGTTGGAATCTTTAGACCAAGGTCTTAATAATTTGTTCTGCTTGGAGGAGAGAGACTCCTTCCCAAACGCAGCCTCTTTCACTGAGCCAGCTTTAAGTATAACAGAGGAAATACTTAACATTAGGCCAAAATTAACTTCGTGTTCTCTGGCCATTGGTTTTAGTTTTACAACAAGATTTGCCCTATTTCCAAACGTGAATTGGATTCGCTTCTTTTCATGTTGATGTGACAAAATACCTAGCAACAGCAACTTGAAGATGGAAGGGTTTGTTTTGGCTTATATTTGGGGGCTACAGTTCATCATGGCATGGAAGGCATAGTGGCAAGTGTGGCTGTAGCTGTGGTGGCAGGAATGTGAGGCACTGTGTCTGCAGTCAGGAAGCAGAGAGAGATGGCTATCAGTGCCCCACTCACTTTCTCCTTTTAATTCAGTCTGGGAACCTGGTCCATGGGCTGGTGCCAGGCACATTCAGGGTGGGGTCTTCCTCCTCAATTCAACCTCTCTGGAAATGTCCTCACAGACATACTCAGAGGTGTGTCTCTTAGGTGATTCCAAACCCAGTAAAGGGGCTGGGGCAATAGTTCAGTTGAGAAAGTGCTTGCCTTGCAAGCATGAGAACCTAAATTCAATCCCAGAACCAATGTAAGCTCCAGGAAAATGGGAAATCCTGTCTTTAAAAAGATGGATAGCACTCCTGAGCAATGATATCCAAAGTTGTCTTCTGCTCTCTCTCTCTCTCTCTCTCTCATTCTACACACACACACACACACATTTTAAAAAATAAACCCACCCAAGCTATCAAGATTAACCATCTCAATAACCTTCCAGCTATTTAGAGACAGCTTGTATGGAGCCCAGATACCTTCTCTGCTATAAGCTAGACTTCCAGGTTTGTCACATTGGCTGTGTAGCTTCTCTGTTCTGCTACATGCCTCCTTCACCTCATCCCTCTCCCCGCCCCCTCCACACACACTGTTGCAAACCCAACTTTAGAAGCCCCAGGCCTCTGCACCATAAATCCGTGCAGAACTCTATACAGTAGCTCACTTCCACAGAGAAGAAACAGCCTGTAGCGCATTGCCCGTCTCCCTCTTGTTTCAGTGATACCCCAAGTCTGTAATAATTCCCTTTCCTCCCACGAGAAGAGGTATTTGTAGGGCAGACAGAGGCCATGATCTGCTGCTGCTGTAATCCTTTGCTTCTTTTTCTGTTTGCATGTGTCACTCTTATATTGTCATTGCTGGACTCTGACTATATTAATTTTACAAGAATTTCAGAAAAGCTGTACATGAACCCAACCTTCTGACTTTGTTGTCCCCAAAGATATTTCTCTTAGATGCATATATGAACTCCCCCATTATGTAAATTTATATAACAAATCAGAGGAAGATGAAGGCTCTGTGCTCTATATGACCAAGCTCTAGACAGACAGACACACACACACACACACACACACACACACTGAGATTCCTCACAGAGCCTCAGACATTGACAAGGAAGTGTAAAGTGTCAGTGTGTTGCTCACATTGTGAACAAAAATGGACCAAACTCTGTGTATTTATGTGGAATTCTAGTACAGTTTGCACCAATTCTAGCTCCACATGGCCTTTTGTTTTTACCATTTATACATTCCTGCTAACTGCTAAAACGGATCCCTCTAGGGCACATGACTCTCCAAAGTCATAGCAAGAGCATTTTTTTTAAAAGATGTATTACTATTCAAAAAGAATATTGCATTCTAAAATCTTCAATCCTGGTAAGTTTTTACACCAGATTTTACGAAAATGAGCCAGGCATAGTGGCCCTCACATGTAATCCCAGCACTCAGGAAGGTAAGGCACAAGAATTACTGAGTTTGAGGCCAGCCCTTGGACTACATAATTCCAGGTCAACAAGGAAAAACAATAACAATTTCTTTTACAGAGCATGTCATTGTAGACTAGCCATGGTTCCGACCTTGATTTTCCTCAACAACTTCATGTATCATTATGACTCTGAACTTCTGTAAATTGCTGGTTGCTGTAAGCTAGAACATCTTGTATTAAGATAAGTATTGGAAATAGTGATGACGGGGATGAAACAGACATGGGTGGTGTAACAGCCAGCTTCAGGTTCGCTGAGATGAACTTCCAGACCAGGCACAGTTATGGAGGAAGGGATATTATTTATTGGAGCTTACAGGTTCAGGGGAAATTCAATAATGGCAGAAGAAGCTGGCCTGCTTTTCACAGGACCAAACACAGAGAGCAAAGCCACAAGCCAAAAGCCACACAGCACAGCATACTTCAGGAACTTCAGCTAGGCACACTTTGCATATCTTTAGATTGAAATCCTAAACCCACCACCACACCTTAAGATCCTTGCAGTGACATTGCCTCCAGCCAGGTGACTGCTGATGCAAACTACAAACTAATAAAACACTGAATATATTGGCGACCATCTATTTAAACTACCACAGGTGGAAAGGAAACAGATGTAGTGATTACATGTGGAGAAGGAAATATTCACAGCGCAACAATGAGGCTGTTTGTATTTTAACCTGCCTACAATCCCGTGTGTGTGTGTGTGTGTGTGTGTGTGTGTGTGTGTGTGTGTGTTGCATGCATGTGTGTAGGGATGACCATATGTGTGAAGAAACCTGTGCATGTGTACAGGTGTCAGCATGTCTGTACAGCCAATGGAAAACCTTGGGTGTCAACATCAGAAACACATTCCACCTCTCATTGGTCTGGAGCTTACCAAGTGGTTAGTGTATCAGGCCAGTGAGCTCCAGGGACCTTCTGTCTCTGCCTCTCCAGCACTAGTATTGCAGGAACATGCCACTACACCTCTGCATGGGTGCTGGAAATCAAACTCAGGTCCTCACGTTTATGAGGCAAGCACTTTACCAAATGAGCCAACTCCTTAACCCCACCTTCAAACTTTTATGGGCACATTGCTTAACTGAATTCTTAAAACTACCTGTGAAGAATAGCTATTATTAACAGGAAATATTTTTGTAAGCTAGGAAAAGGATTATTCGATGGGATTTACATGAATTGCTCAATTGCGTGTTTGTCTAGCATGTATAAGGCCCTGGGTTTGATCCTTGGATCTACAAAATATTAAAATGAAATGGCTCATTCAATTGAAAATGGGTAGACATTAGACTGGAACTCAAAACTTCACTGGTCCCACACTTTTATTTATTTATTTACTTTGCTTCCTTACGCTGGAGTCCTGAAACTCTTTGGTTTTAAACATCTGTGGGTAGAAGTTGGAAGCTCTAGGCTACCTTAGGGAAAGGGCCTTTTTTCTAACCCCAAAGTCAAGCTGCCTTTAAAGATTGGGTCTTGGAAGACCCTACAGAGTTTCTGAAAGGTTGTTGCAATTACCTTTTCATTGCTGGGGAATATTGGACCAGAAGCAGCTTATGAGAGGAAAGAGTTTATTTTGGCTTACAATGGCAAGAGGAAGCTTTATGATGGCAGGAGAAAACAGGCATGAGTAGAGGCTGGACATTACCTCTGCCAGGTAGAAGACTGCAACAGGAGAGTGAGCCAAACTCTAGCAATGGGAAGTTGGCTAGAATACTTAAGCCCACTGCCAACAACGCACCCCCTCCAGCAAGCCTCCACATCCCAAATGGCTATCAGCTGGGAACCAAGCATTCAAAAAACATGTTTATAGGGGACATCTTATTCAAACCACCACAAATGCTTACTGAGAAAAGTCACTGAGGACTTGGGGATTAGCCAGACATGGCCCTTGCCTTCAAGGAAGCCACATTCTTGAGAGGGATAGAACATCTACATGAAAACCAAGATTCCAACTCACTGCTGTGTCTTACTCTGCTTGATGTTGCATGCCTCAGACTAGGCAATTTATAATGAATAGACATTTATTTGACTTATGAATATGGTGGCTAAGAAGTCCAAGATCAAGAAATCTAATAAGGGCTTTGTGTTGAATAAACTAGAAGAGTGAAAGAAAGGGAATGGGACCAAACTCACTTTCATTGTGATATTGACTTACTCCTGAAATGACAGCATTCATTCATTCATGACGATCTATCCACATTATAAAGTCTCACCTCACAACACTGTAGGGGATTAAGTTCCCAGCGCATGCTCCATGAAAGATACATTACATATCATAGCAGGATCTATAAGGGGAGCATAAAAGAAAGGGTACATGTACAGAGACCATGAGCTGTGAGTGCTGAGGCAGATGATACCGAGGAGGACTAAAGGACCAAGAAGTTTCCTGGAGGAGGTAAAACCAATGGGTACAGGGGATTGAGGAGGGGATTAAGGGTGAAGAAAAGCAACAAGTAAAGAGACTAAACTACACATATTCACAGTATGCCGAAACTATGCTGGGGAGTCATGGGGCACAAGGGTGAGGTGGGCAACACCAAAGTGGACAGAGAAGGCTCCAATTCCCCTTGAACTTGCTGGATTACAACGTCTTTAAAAATTTTTGTCTCTGTGCATAAATTCATAATCAAAGGGTAAAGAGCAAATGGGGAACGGGCTCAGATTAAAAGTCACAATGGGGCTGGAGAGATAGATGGCTTAGCGGTTAAAGCGCCTGCCTCCTAAGCCTAAGAACGCCGGTTCCAATCTCCAGGTCGCACGTTCAGCCAGATGCAAAGTGGTGTAAGGGCGCAATGCCACACTTGACCACAAGGGGCCGCACACATCTGGATTTTGTTCCCAGCATCTGAGAGACTGCTGGCACGCCCATCTCTATCTGTCTTCCTCTCCCTCTCTCTCTGTGTCTCTCTCCAGAAAAGTATAAATAAATAAATAAATAAATAAATAAATAGAAATTTAAAAAGTCACAATGACCTCCACAATCATGTGAAAACAAATGCATCTGGCAGCTTTGACCCCACCCCCATCCAGCTCTTTCTGGTGGGCTATTCCAGAAACTTCTTCCTAGACACTGCAGACAGATGGTCTTGTCTCATGATGCTGTGATGTGATGGCATCTGTTATGTGCCACTAAGACCACTTTCATCATTACTTCCAGAGTACAGCCAAGGCACCAAATTGTCCCATGCACACAGTGGGATGCCCTGTTTCTGGACTGGTGGGCTAGTGGTCCATCACAATGAAACTGAGGACAATTGAAATTAAAAACTATCAATCAAAGGCAGCTTCCCAAAGAATGAAACCAAGTCTGATGACTCCAGAGCCACAGCTAATAAACGAGCCCAGCAGAGTTGTAGGATACAAAAGCAATGGGCAATGTCATATGTGTTACTATGTATAAGCAGCAACCCCTTTAAAATGAATGTTTGTGGCTTGAATATGAGATATCCCCCAAAAGCTCATATTTTGGGAGCCTGGGTGTCAGCTAATGGGTTTTTAGAAAGGCTCTGACATAATCAATGCATGAATCCCTTTATGGATTCATAATCTGACATGACTGGGAGGTACAGCCTCCCAGTAATTAATTGGTTGAAATAAAACATCTTGTAACAATAGACCTTGTCTGTAGCTCCTTCCTTGCTCACTGTTTCTTAGCTGTTGGGAGGTGAGCAGCTTTCCTCCCTCGGGTCATTTTTCTATGCTGTCTCTCTCTTCTTGGCACAGACTGAGAAGCAATGGGACCAGCTGAAACCATGGAAACTGAAAGCATGGTCAGAATGAATCTTTTCTCCTTTAAATTGTTTCTCTCAAGTGTTGTCACAATGATAAAGAGTCTAAAGCAGAAATGGAAACAATCCCATTATAATAGCATCAAAAAGGAAAAAATAGGAAGATACTAAATCAGGAAGGGAAATATTTATAAATGAAAAACTACATAGCACTGATAAGAGAAATTAAAGAAGATGCAAGCATGTAGAAAGTCATCTTGTATGCTTGAACCAGAAGATTTAAAGATATTAAAATGTACATGCACCCAAAGAGATCTTAAGATCCAGTAAAATCCTCATCCTAAATCCATTTTAAAGAAGGCAATTCTAAAATGCATATGAAATCACAAAACATCTGGAGTAGCCAAAGCAGCCTTAATGAAGTTGAACAAAGCTGAAGTATCTTACCTCCTGACTTCAAAATATATTTCAGAGCTACAGCAATTAAAACAGTATGGCACTGGCATAAAAGAAAATACATAGAAAAAAATGGATGGACAGAATATGAAAGCCCACAAATAAACCTGTTTAGATATGATTAATTCATAGTTGGCAAAAGTGTCAATAACATAAAATGGAGAAAGGGTAGTCTGCTTAACAAATGGGGGTGGGAAAACTGGTTGTACACAAGCAAAAACATGGAATTGAGTCCTTAGATTGCACAAAAATCAACTAAAAATGAATTGAAATGCTAAACATAATACCCATATCTCTAGAACTCCTCAAAGAAAACATAGAAACAAAGCTTGGTCTGGATAGAGGGAGTGATTTCTTAGGACAGAAATAGGCAACTGGCAAAATCAGACTACACTACATCAAATGGAAATGCTTTGGCACACAAAAGCAAACAAGAGAGCAAAAAGGGAACTTTAAGGATGAGAGAAAATGCTGGCAAACCACATAGCCGATGAGTAATGTCCAATGTATATAGGAACTCCCACAGGCCAATAACAAAAATAATTAATTAGCCCAATTTCAAAATGGGAAAAGGGCTTGAATGGCCATCCTCAAAATGGATAGTCATTAGGGAAATGCAAATCACAGACAATGAGGTCTCACCACACAACAGTTAGAATAGTTATTGTCAAAATGCAAAAAGCTACAGTGCTGGCAAGGGGTGGAGAAATTGGAACCTGTGATGGTTTATATTAGTGGTCTATTAGACAAGGCCTGGCATCACTTAGGAAACTAGCCTCTGGGCATAGTGAGGGATTATCTTCATTAGAGTAATTGAGCTGGGAAGACCCACCTTAAGTGTGGGCAGTAGCATTCCATCTCTCTCTGCTTCCTCACTATGACTTTAATGTGAGCAGCTGCATCAAGCTCCTACCATCATCCCTGCCCCACCATGATGAAATGCATCCCCTTAAAACTATAAGCCTAATAAACTCTTTCCTTCCTTAAGTTGCTTCTTATCAGATACTTGGTCTCAGCAATCAGTAAGGAAGAAAGAACCCTGGCCTCCTATGGAGGCTCCTTTGAGAATTAGAAATAGAACTAACATGTAATTCTGCCATCCCATTTCTGGGTATATATGTAAAAGAATTGCAATTGGGATTTTGAACAGATATCATCATTCCCAAGATCACTGCAGCATGATCATAATCCCCAAACAACATAAATGTCCATTGATAGATGAATGAAGAAAATATTGCACATGCACACACACACATGCATGGGCACATGTGAAAAACACATGAAAAACCACACACATACACACACACACACACACACAGCCACTCTTGCATTTTTGCCTTTATTATACCCATTGGGACCTTAATCCTAACCAATATAGATGTAGTAATACACCTAGAAAAGGGGCCTGAGTTGGACACAGGAGGCTATGAGACACTGTCGGATGTGTGACCCATTTCTAGTAAGCACTGAAGAGTTTTGCAGTTTGCACTCTAAAAGTCGCTATGGTGGCTACTTGAAGAATCAATTGAATCAGACAAAAACCCAGGTGATAAGACCTGGGAGAAAGCTATTGCTAGCAATCAGAGACGTGAAGTTAGCACTGTGACCAAACTATTTGAAAGTTACTGAAGGAAGTAAAAATCAACAGGTATTAAAGAGGACCACCAGATGAGGCTACGCAAAAGAGGAAGACATGGAACACGGCACTTACTCCACTCACTAATAGAGGGCCAAAGGAGGCCCAAAGGTCATGGGTTCGCCTTGTAGATAATAAATTCTTCACCTATGTCATGTTAGGTCTGAATTTCTGTGAGACATTCAGATGAGACATCCTGTAGGAGGTTGGGCTTTATAGACAGAATTTTTCAGGATATCTGAACTAGAGTTATAGATTTAAGAACCTTCATCATAGATGTAACCAATGTCATGAACCAAATGAGACCACCAGGGATATAGAAGGCCAGAAACAAGGATTCTAGGACAGAGCCCATATCCCAAGGTAAACAGGAGAAGAGAAATTACGAGAGACAAAGAATGGAGGAAGGGTGTGTCATCAGCACCCAGAGGAAGGATGGTGTAGCCAAGGACAGTGGCCAGCTATGCCCAGCAGAGGCCAATTAATCTGGGAGCACTCGGCACGGTGTCTGTGAGCTCAGCATTTATTCAATACATGTTGGAGTGAATTGCTAATTGGTAAATCACTAAATTGATGCTGTTGTTTTTAATCTAATTATTTGTTCTGCCTTGGTTTTTCATTAGAAACAGCACATCTAAATTGTGTTTGCGGAGACAAAGTGGGAACCCCTGCTCATGTTAAAATTTTGCTCATGTTAACTCTTGTTTCTTGGGTTTAAAAAAATGGATTTAAGACTTTAAAAAGCCAACTTTGTTGTTTTGGCTGATTATGAAGCTGCTCTTCATTCACTAACGAAACGTTGACAAGTAGAGATGGGAATGAAAGAAGAGAAAGGCAACATGGGGCAAGGCAGAAAACGGTTGTGGCTGGTTCTCTGGTCACGGTCATGGTCATGCTTCCTAAAACCACTTCCAGAGACCAGGGATTGAGAACCTGAAGAACTCAGAGGTGGAAGTCTGAGTAGTATGCTTGCAACAACTGCCCTTTTCCTTTAGTGGGGAAGGAACTCTTCTGAGTCCCTGATAAAAGCTATGGACTTCCCCCCAGAATAACGCACATGGCACGGGTCACATACAGTTTTGCCTCTGATCTGCCTAGGACCCGTGAGGTCAGGGAACTCTTTCCCCTAAGAGCCTCTCCCCTCTTCTCCCTCACTCATCAAGGCAACAAAATGCTGAAAATTATCTCCTCCTCACGTCTTAGGTGTTTGGGACTTTCTAATTACAAAGCAACCACAGAGACTCTGTGTTCATCCAGCCCTGCCCTGAGATTCTACTTCAGGCCAAAAGGAAAGCTCAAAAGGCTGAGTAGTACTTGGCAGGGACTTACGCCAGCTTCTTAGAAGGAAAAAGAAAGTCACTGGGTATGGGAAAGCTCCGACTTCACTCCCTATCCACTATGTGATCTTGAGTAAGTCACTCTACTGTTGTAAACATCCATTTCTTCATATGACAAAAAGGAATAATAATTCTCACCAGTTCTTTCTTAGAATATAAATCCAATGAGTGAACAGATGGGAAAGTGCTTTGTAAAGTAAAAAATATGTCACAAATACAGGGGTTGCAAGTAATATTTGTAGCAATTAATTTTGAGAATTCATTATACACTAGTCATTGCATTAAATACATTGTCTTTACCTCCAATTCATCCCCAATACTCTCATTACTCATTATTTCTCCCTATGAGAAAAAGTGAGCTCAGAGTGGTTAAATAACTTGCCCAAGGTTATAGACCTGGTAAGTAATGGAGATGGTTTCACAAAAGATAAAGCTATAGACTTACACTGGGGCAGTTGGATTTTACAGACAACAGCTGAATGGAAGCTCCTTTTTGTTGAATACCATTAGCCTATCAGGCACCTTAGTGAGTCATTGGAGGAACATTCTGGAAAGGTTGCATGTGTTACACTTGAGGCGAACATGACCAAACTATGCAGTAATTGGCACTTACTGTGCTGTCACTAAATATTAGCTATTGGCGTTGTATTATTGCTCTAACATCACTGCACAGTAAGAAAACCGAGGCTTGGATCTTGCCTGAGGACGTACAGTGAGTAACCAGCAGAGCCAGGGGCCTGGTAATCTAGTGTCTGGAGTCTCACAGTGTTTGTACTTTCCACTGTCACACATTGCCTCCTGCCCAAGAGTGCTGCCAGCTATGTTTCTTGTCTCCTTCTGTTTCCCAAATCCTCCATCTACTCAACTGTCCTTATGGTGGCCTTGAAGTCCCATGGCCTGCAGCCTGCTAGACCTCTGGTCTTCACTATTTCCTGGTACTCCTAGAGCCTCACTACACTGAACTGTCATATTCGAGAACTGATTAGACTTCTACTGGCCAGATTCCTTGTCTGTCAGCATGCCAGCTGATAGGCTCACAGGCACAAGCCTCCAGCCCTAGGGACTGTCTGGTTTGAGGAGTGAGCCGTCCTGCTCATGGCTGGCTGGCCCCACCGCCCAGCCCGGAAGACTGGAGGGGAGGGCTGGTGGGGGCATCTCCAGATGACAGAACGGAGACAGAGAGTCTGCTCAGAGAGAAGAGAAGCTTTCTCTCCAGCTCTGGTTTTATTTATGCATCATTCAGACCCCGATGACTTCCCAAAATAATTTGACATGGCTAATGGCTTAGGTTTGTCTAGTGTTTCAGTTTATAGAGCTTGGGGATTTGTTTGATAATGGGATTCGAAATATCTCTAGAAGTAGATGGTAACATTTCCATTTTACAGATGAAGAACACTGAGGTAGAGACAGCAGAACTAATTTACCCAAGGGCACATACTGTGCGACAGTCATGGCTGACTTAGACCCTGGCTTCATTTACTGACGTTGTCCTGTTTCTACCATACTAGTGAAGTGTGCATTGGAGAAAGGGAGAGAAAGAAGGGATGGATTCATAGAAGAGAGGGATTATGCCTAGCATGGGGACAGCATGGTGGTGGGACAGCTAGGCTGGGAAACGTCAGGCCTATCCCTGAGATTCCCACTTGGGACCCTAGGGGATTTCTAAGTGCTATTCTATGGATGTTTGAAAAAACAAGACATGCCTTTCTTTTGACAAATTCCTTCTCAGCAGATAGCTTGTTAGTTGGTATGGAGAATTTGGCCAACCTAGGGGACAGCCTCCTCAGTGTCCACCTTTGAGTCCCCAAAGGCTGCTCTAATTCGGTGTGAGTGCTGAGTCTCTTTGCTCTCTCCTCTGGCCTAGCCTTACTTCCAGCCATGCCATCTTATCTAGGCTATATTTGTGAGGGAGCCCTAGAAATCCCAAGTTTAAGTCTTGCACTTTGACAGATAGGGGACCCGAGGAGCAGAAGGATGACAGCACGTGTTTCCCACGCAACTCTCCTTCTAAAATGCTGTACATGTGGGTATTGTTACTCGGTCCCCTAGACCATGCTTACCAAGCTCTTGGCCTTGGCCCTGCTATTAGTTATACCCTATCCAGACCACTAATGGACTACAATATCCTCTCCTCCAGCCAGACCTGCCTTGACTCAAACAAGTTTGACAAGAAGTCTGGCAGCTTTGCTTGAAAGCCAGCCTGCTGCTCCAGTCTCAGCAGACACAAGGGTCCATCCCAGCCATTGCCAGAATCCCAGCCTGAAACAGATAGATGCCATGGACCTATACCATCACGAGAGCCAGAGAATGAGATCAGCTTTGGCAAATGCAGAACATAGGGATGGAAAGCCTCTTCTGCGAGGCCTTTCAGATCCCTTAGTGTCTGAGTAAGATGCATGGATTTTGCCCTAAGCAATAGTCTGAGGCTCTTACAGCAATGGATCACAGGTCTTTCAATGAGCATGTGGTCTGCCGAGATCTCTCCCTTTGTTTTCAGGTGCTCAAGATAAACCCCAGCTGAAGCTGAATGCGCTTTAGGTCTCTTATCTTAAGTTTGAGGGACTACAGAGAGGAATTAGAATCATACCCTGCAGAAAGGCATTGTGAGCACTTTCACACCAGTACCAGAAAAATTTTTTAAAAAAGAAGAAAACTTGACTAAAATGAGATGTGGAGATGTATCTTGCAAACATGCTAGAAAGTGAATTACTGATGGCTCCATCCAGGAAATACATGAAATTGCCCCCAAGTACTAACAATATGCTGGAAAAGGAAGAGCAGATCATATTGCTGGGTAATTCCTTCTCCTTCTCTTTCTTCTTCTTCTGCCTCTTATTCTCCAAAATATAATTGCGATTTGTTTTGTCTAATCATAAGAAAATGATCATTTGCTATTGCTTAAAGTCTACAAGTATTAATTGAGCTTGACATTATGTGCTCAACACTATACTGGTTTGGAGGGATGCAAAGGTAAAGAAGTCCCAGCATCCTTCCTCCCAAAGCTTCATTTCATACAATGAAAGAGGCAATCATGGTCAGAGTCTAGGTGATGAAAGATGTGTGTGTCCGGCCAGGCTTCTTAACTCTCACTCTCCAGAAACCAGGGGAAGCTTACCTTTGAGATTATAAGCTAATGAACTAAGTTGCTGATATATGTACACATATACTTGTATCTATATGTACATTTAGTCAGGGTTCTCTGAAGAAACAGAGTGATAGAATGGACATACATTGCAAAGGGAATTCATTACATTTAGCTTAAATGATACAAACAAAGCAGTCCAACAGTGGTTGTCTATAGTCTAGAGAGGATGAGAACCTAGTAGCTGCTCAGTCTATGAGACTGGATGCTTCAGTAGTCCCAGGCTGACACTGAAGGCCTGGAGGATTCCTGGAGAGCCACTAGTCTTCAGTCCACCCTGAAAGGCCAAAGAAGCTGAGTTCTGAAGTCAATAAAGGGTGGCAGCAAGGAGGCAGATGTGCTCACCAGCAAGAAATGAAGGTGAACAGGGTCTTTTCTATTTCTTGGTACCTATTAATATCTAGGCTGCTGCTGGAAGGGCTGTGCACTCTACTCTGGGGAGACAGTCTTCTCCACTCAGTTAATCCTTCCTGGACGTGTCTACACAGACATGCCCAGAATCATGCCTCTTGATTTCTGATAGAGATTAACCACCGCAATATGTACAATTGTCGTTATAGGTATTAGAATCTCAAAATGGCAAAACTCTTTATTCCCATTTATTTTTAAGTACACATTCAGGAGAATTCCCATTTTATCATATGTATTTGACAAACACATAGTCATATATCCACCCCTGCAGTTATGACACTGAATATTTCATCTCTCAGAAAGGCACTTGTGTTGCCCTCTTTCTGTTGATTCCCATTCCCATCGCAGGTCCTCTTCTCTATCTGCCTGGATTCCTTTTCCCAGCATGTCATGAGAATGCAGCCATACAACA
Organism: Orientallactaga sibirica; assembly: GCA_036365145.1. NCBI lineage: Eukaryota > Metazoa > Chordata > Mammalia > Rodentia > Dipodidae > Orientallactaga > Orientallactaga sibirica. Next base: position 14,090,658 of record JAEOAD010000001.1, read on the forward strand.
TGTAAGCAGGGCATGTTTTAACACTGAAAAGAAATGTTCCAGTTTGCATTTCAAGTTCCGAGACTGAAGTGCTTAGGTGAAGAGGAGGGAGAGAAAGTGTGAAAGGTGACATTACTGAACATGGAGAACATGGCTCACTGTCTTCTACATCATGTTTAAAGATTTGGGCAATAAAAGGCCTAAATCTGGATCCTTTCATGGACTATTAATGTCTCTATCCAGAATGCCACTATTAGTGACTTTCACTTTGTGAACAGATCTGTTAAATGGGAAAAGATACCACAATGTTCCCTAGCCCAGGTTCCTCCTTGAAGAGCCACCACTACACTGCAGAGCCTTGGACAAATAAAGGCCTTGCTCATTCCAGCAGAACCTCTATTTTCCCTTCACCTCTGTTTCTATTAAAAATATGAATAAAGATAGTATGGTTGAAGTTATTGGGGCATCTGTACCCATTCCTTAAAATTATAGCTCTCTGGACTCTAGCCAGAGGAGATACATTTCACGTTCCAGCTCTGGACATCATCCGGAGGTCCAACAGGTAGTCCAAAGACTGACCCCTGAAGCAGAGTGGGTCTAGGAGGCCAAGGCAGCATGCGACTGAAGAATGTGTCATGGTGTCTGCCTTCAGAGCCACAGCCGGTGATGGCTGGGATGGGAGGACAAATTGTATTCAAGGGCTGAGGTCTATAGGTAGAAGGAAGTTGGGTTCATTGATGATCTCTTGTGTATTTTTCTCATGTTTATTATTTTTGTGTTGTAGAATATTTATGAAGGAGTAAAATTATAATAAAAACTATTGATTTTTTTGTATATTTTTAAATGTTAGACACACTATATTCTTGTGGTGAATAAAAGCCTTTCTTCTCATCAACATTTCCCAGAAATTCATGTTCTTTCTAATCTAGAAATTTCCAGTGTACATACAAATCATATTCTAGAAGTTTCCAGTGTATATACATATATATGTGTGTATATGTATTTATTTCCTGATGCCAAATGGAATCATATCACATAGTAATGTAGCTTAGTGTTTTTTTTAATCACCATTTGGGCACCATTCTATGTCAGAACATATAGCTTAACCTTGTGTTTCTAAACACTTACATGATACACCGTAGTTTGAATGCACCATAATTTATTCTAGCCAGTGTCCTATGGAAGATTTAGGTTATTTCCATTTCTTTCTATTACAAATAATGCTGCAATGAGCATCCTCACACATATGTCTCATATACGCTCCCCAGTCTCTTGCCAAGGATCAGCATGAAGAAAAATAGTTTCTTGAATTCCACTCTATGTTCAAACCTTTTTGCCTTTTGTTCCTATGATGCCTCTCGAACAGGGTCCAGCCATCATTTGAAATCAATCTTCTACTAATAAACCCATTTATCTTTTTCTTAGCATCTTGTCTCAGCAGAAAGATCCCCACACACCTTAGTTTCCCTTGATGGCTTTATGTTTTTCTTTCTCATTGGTCAGAGACTTCTTTTACATGCAAGTAGTCACAAAGGTCTTTATATTTTTAAATGAGAAAAGTTCTTAAAATAAGAACCTTTTATCTTATGACTTATCTAATGCATCCTTTCTGGTGACAGGGTCCTCAGTAGCTTTGAACTTGGTTGATCAAGTGCGGCTTAGCTGTAATGAAGGATGAAGGAGGAATAATTGTCATATTTCTAGCAAGAGTGTTGTGAAGCTGCAACTTCCCATGAGCCGGGGGAGGAGGAGAGGGAGCTGGGAAGTCTGCCACAATATTTGGCATGGCTGGGCTTCCAGATTGCAGCTATTTTTGTAGCTGCACGAGCTGGGAGGAGATTAGGAGGATAGTCAGATTTCCTGCTCCAGGTTGTAAATTGATCAAGAGGTGCAAGGAGCACTAGCTTGGGAATCAGAAGACCTGGCCTCTGGCCTCAGACATCAATAATGGGACCTTCGAAGGCTCTTGTTTTCAAACCCCAATTCCCTCAGCTCTGAGAAAATAAGATGCTGGGTTAATTGGTAGGAATGTCACCTCACCTCTGATACTGTATTACCTCTGAAGTTCTAGAAAATGTCTAACCTGTTTTTAAAACCTACACTATGACAATGTTTGCTTATTTACCAAAAATGATTCACTAGAAGTGTATCTATTAGTTAATGTATGTAAAGGAGAATTGGGGATAGCAGTCAAATCTTCACCTTCAACTGTGTTCTCTGTTCCAAAGCTTTTCCTTGGACAGAGGAGGCATGCAAACATATTGCAGAAGACCCTAGAGGTATTTAGTAGCTACAAACAAAATAGTTCAGATGCCTTGGAAGCAGAGAAGCCTCCAAAGAGAAGCCAGTGGATTGTGTGGGAATCTACAAGCTATACATAAAAGTGTCCAGTTTCACCCCTTTGAGGGGTTCCTGTGGGATCATATACTCTGGAGACAGCCAATACCAGACCATGGGCAACATGTACAACCAGTGGGTCTCATTGGCCACACATGTCCAAAAGCATCTCTGGGTTGGCCCCTCTGGAGCATGTCCATCATGTCTCTCCAGAGTCCAGAGCTGCAAAGATCCTTTCCCATTCCAGGTATCCTCTGTGTGCTCTTTGTGACTTCTTTCTGGAAATATTTTCTCTCTCCAGGATTCTTTGACCTCTTGGGAAATTGCCAAGCTAGAATTTTCAGTCTGTTTTCTGTTGTAATACCAAAATCCCACAGACTGGGTAATTTATAAAGAGCAGAAGAGAAGTTTATCTGGCTCACAGTTCTGGATGCTGAAATGTGTAAGAGCATGATGCTGGCATCTGCTTTGCATCTGGTGGGGACCATCTTGCTGTAGAAGTGTCACAAATCAGGACATAACGAGTGTGCTAGCTTGGGACTCTGTATACATGGGGGGTGAGGGTGTGTGTATGCATGTCCATATGTGTGTATGTGCATGACATTTGTGTATGGGTGCATATGTACATGTATGTAAATATATGTGGAGACCAGAGGTCAATGTCAGGTGTCTTTCTCATTCTTGCTCCACCTTATTTTGGGGGGGGCAGTGTCTCACACTAAACCTATAACTCACTGATTTAGCTAGTCTAATTAGCCAGGAAACCATAGGGATCCTGTCTCCATCTCCCCAGCACTGGGATTTACAGGTGTGTAATGCTGCACTTGGCTTTTTACATGAATGCTGGCAATCTGAATTCAGGTATCCACTGAGCCATAGCCTCAGCTCTCAGTATCTCTTTTTATAAAGCCATTTAAGTCACTGTGGAGTCCTTGTCTTCAAGACCTCACCTAATAAGGATTAGGATAATCCTGAAGAATGAGGACTACCTTCCAAAGGTCCTATTTCCAAACAGCATCACAGAGAAAAAAGTGTGAAAAGGGAAAGTGAGACACACACACACACACAGAGAGAGAGAGAGAGAGAGAGAGAGGCAGGCACCATACCCAGTTTTTAATTTGGTGCTGGAAATTGAACCCAGAGCTTTATGTACAGTAGATAAGCACTTACCAGCTGAGCCACATCCCCAGCCTCTCCAACACAGACTTTTGAGGGAAATACTCAAGCTTTAGTAACCAGCAAAGCGAATTTTGTCTTTTATCCCCCACTTTGGCCAATAAGATGTTTAAAACATGACTTTTTTTTCTTTTTTTTTTTTTTTTTTTTTTTTTTTTTTGGTTTTCCAAGGTAGAGTCTTGCTCTAGCCCAGGCTGACCTGGAATTTACTATGTAGTCTTAGGCTGTACTCAAACTCACGGCAATCCTCCTACCTCTGCCTTCTGAGTGCTGGGATTAAAGGCATGTGCCATCACGCCTGGCTAAACATGACTTTTAGCAACACACACACACACACATACACACACACAAAACCACTAAGCATGAAAAAGAAAGGAAATTCCACAAAATAACAAACAACAGATTCTTCTCTAGAAAAAATGGCATTGAAAAAGAAAGGACTAGGGCTAGAGAGGTGTCTCAGTGGTGTAGAGCACTTCCTGTGTAACCCGAGGGCCTGAGGGACCTGAAACTACCAACGTCAGTTCCCCTGCACCCAGGTAAATAGCTGGGCATGGCCATGCATGTCTGTGACCCCAGCCCTTTGGAGAGCAAGGAACTACCGGGGCTCATGAAAATGATGGGCTCTGAAATCAGAGGAAACCTCTGTGTCAAGGAACTATGCTTTCTCCTCTGGCTCCTGCCCATACATAAGGCACATACTTCTGTAGACACATGTGCATACACACCACACCACACATAAACATATGCAAAAAGGACTACATTTCAATCAGCAAGTGATATCAACAGTAATCACAATATGTCACCATTACAAACAGTACACTGAGTAGTTTTGTGACACTAGCCTTAGATCAAGAGCCTTGTTTATCACATGCTGCATCCCCAGTTTTAGAACAGCATGTGGGTAGGGTAATTAATTGATGCTTACTATGATCCTGTTGCTGCTATTATGGCCCCATTTTACATACAAAGTGACTCAGTTCTAAAGGTTAAAATCACAGAGCAAGTATGCATCAAAGCTGAGATGTATCCCCACTGTATGTGCTCCTGTGTTTGTCACTCCCTTCAACTCATTCGTTTTCGTGAGAGCTGGGGAGATGGCTCAGCAGTTAAAGACATTTGCTTGCAAAGCCTTATGGTCTAGGTTTGATTCCCCAGTACTCACATAAAGCCATATACACAAAGTGGCACTTGTTTGCAGTGGCAAGAAGTCATGAAGCACCCATATATTTCTCTCTCTCTCTCTCTCTCTCTCTCTCTCTCGTGTGTGTGTGTGTGTGTGTGTGTGTGTAGTGTCCCTATTTGCAAATGAATACATAAAAATATTTAAAATGAATAAATAAAATATTTAAAATGAATAAATAAAAATACCTATGGTGAGTGATGGCTTACTGATTTGACTAAATGATCACTTTGGGTGAGTTACCACCTTGCAAAATTTCTATTGGTAGCCGGGAGTGGTGGCCCATGCCTAAAACCCCATCACTTGAAGGTTGAGGCAGGAAGATGAAGAGTTCCAGCTCGGCTGAGGCTGCAGAATGAGACCCTGTCTCAAAAGAAACTAGCAGCTGGGCGTGGTGGCACACGCCTTTAATCCCAGCACTCAGGAGGCAGAGGTAGGAGGATCGCTGTGAGTTCAAGGCCACCCTGAGACTACATAGTCAATTCCAGGTCAGCCTGGGCCAGAGTGAGACCCTACCTGGAAAAAACAAAAAAAAAAAAACAACAAAAAAAAAGAAACTAGCACAAACAGTAGGTTTTTCTATGGAAGCCGAGAGTATCCCACTGATGATCAGATAAGGGGTATGACTTTGCAGGATAAAGAAGTTGAAGCTAAGTTACTACTTTCTTCAGGATTGTTACAGCTTTTAGATGGGAGTGTTAGGATTCCTAACTCCCTGGTGAAAATCCTACCACAGTCTCGAGTCTCCGAAGGCTTGTGCGCATTTCAGAGAGAGACTTATTAGAAACCATCTTTCCGCCTCATTTCTGAAAATGCTAATTAGACTCGTGCACTTCCTCGGAAGACGACTGATTTGCTGGCGGCTGATTGATAGTTGGCATCGCCCCCACATTGCTGCTCCTCACTGGAAACGCAGGAACAATAATCAAATGTTAAGTTTCTCAAGAACCTTTCTTCCAAAGAAAATCAAACCACTTGCCCTTTGTTATCTCAATTATCTCCAGAGCACCTTGGAAAGAGCTTGTTTTTTGCCATGACTATCAGCGAGGTGTGTGTGATTGGAGCAACCTCACACAGGAGGACCTGGACCTGAACCTTGCTACTGTGGGTATCATGAAGACCAGTAAGTCCTCTGGCTCAGCAGCAGGGACCTGCCTCGAAGGGTTATTGTGATGGTTCTAAAAGATGGTTCACGTGAAACAAGTGAAAGTGATCTCAGAGGGAATCAAAGAGGGCCATCTTTTTGTCCATGGAGAATATTTCAATTCTGTGACATATTTACTACCTGGCCCTGGGCAAGTTCCCCGACCTCTCTGTGTTTTGGCATCCCCATCTAGAACAAGGACAGAATCATAGCATACCTGCCTCAGTTGTTTCGGTGACTGGAGGAGAGAATGCTCAATGAATGTGCTAAAAGCAGTGCTTGGCCCCATCACCAGTGCTCGTGGAAGAGGACTGCAATAAATGTGGAGGTTTGTGGCAAATAAAGGAAACCGTTTACAATGAAAATAAAATAGAATAAAACAGCACAGTTAGGCTTCATTGAGTTCATGGGGACATGCAGGTGCTCAACCCCTGCCTTCTTCTGAGTGCTGACGGAGCTGGAATTGGTGCGAGGGCGAGGGCAGACAGGGAGGAGATCGTTGAACTCAGATTCCTGGACAGACAGGCTAGTCTGGCCAAGCAAGCTTCCTCTGACTATAGGCTTAGCTACACGGAAGTATCTTCTAAGAACGTCTTACTGTTGGTCCATGCTTTTCGTAGCTCTGGAGCATGGCAGGGTGAGAGTGTTTCACAGTGACAGGCTCACAGCAGAGGCAACAATCAGAAGCTTGCTCTAGTGCACGAAGCTTCACAGAGACCATGGGGGTCTCTGCCTTTATGGCTTCTTACCTCTCCTACCCTCTCTTTCCTCATCAGTGAACTAGGTCCATTAAAATCTCCCTGACCTTCATGTTCAGTGCAAGGATTAAAAGAAATAAACTATGAAAGGACCTTCATACTGGAGACCCTCAAATTGGTAGAGTCCTGCCTTGACATATTTCATGAGTTCAGGACTCCATAGGAACTTCTCTCTTATCCCCGCAGTCACCTGAGTCTCCATCTATGGGAGATCCTGTGGGGGGAGTAGGGAAGCATCCATCTGCTATTCCTAACCCTGGGAAAGACCTGCTTGGGTTTGTCTCTGGGGTCCAGTGAAGGAAGAACTATCAGCTAACTTTTGCTTGCCTTCAGGTCCTTGACTACTCCCTTTTCCTGCTCCATCCTGTGGGAACTCACCTTTCAGCGGCACCCACTTCAAGCTCTTCAGAGGGCCAGATGCTCTTATAGCCACCCTTCACACCTTGACCACTTCCTCACTTAGGAAATAGAGGAATCTTTGAAATTCTTCATGGACCACCTTAATATAGAATAACTCAAATAACAGGCTATACATGTAAGTTTTGGTACCACTATTTTGAATACATCTGCTTTCTTTAAAAAAAATTGTTTTTCAGGGCTGGAGAATGGCTTAGCAGTTAAGGTGTTTGCCTGCGAAGCCAAAGGATCCCAGTTCGATTCTCCAGGACCACGTAAGCCAGATGCACAAGGGGCACATGCATCTGGAGTTCGTTTGCAGGGGCTAGAGGCCCTGGTGTGCCCATTCTATCTCTGTATGCCTCTCTTCTCTCTCTCTCTCTGTCTCTCTCTCTCTCTCTCTCTCTCTCTCTCTCCCTGCTTGCAAATAAATAAATTAAAAATTTTTAAAAATTATTTAAAAAAATTGTTTTTCAATGTAGGGTATTGCTCTAGCCATGGCTGACTTGGAATTCACTAAGTAGTCTCAGGCTGGCCTCACACTCATAATGATCCTACTACCTCTACCTCCCCACTGCTAGGATTAAAGGCATGCACCACCATGCCCCAGGCCAAATATATTTTTATTAATTTGAGAGCAAAGAGCAAGAGAATGAGTATGGGTGTGGCAAAGCCTCTTGTTGTTGCAAAGGAACTTCAGATGCATGCACCAGTTTATGCATCTGGATTTAAGTGTGAATTGGGGAATCAACACAGGCCAGCAGGCTCTACAAGCAAGTGCCTTTACCCCAGAACCCATCCATTTCCTTTTATGTTGATTTTCTTATCTTTTCTTTCTCCAACTCCTTCTTCCTCCCTCTCTTCCTCCTCTTTCCTTTTCTAGAACAGAACAGGCACACTCATGAGGTGAGATATAAGGCACTTGGGCTCTTTTTTTCCATAAATTTGAACTCACCAAGGAAATTCCTCACGCTGAATTCTAGAATCATCCTACAGTCTCTTTAGGAGCAAACAGCCAGGCCTGACCCTCAGCAACATCTACCATAGTCACAGCCAGTTCCTACATGGGACCAAGCAACCTGGCAACTGTGCTGTTGCTGACTGGACCCCTAACCCACAGACAACCAGTCTATGCAGTGGCCAAAGACAAATGAGGGATGATACTGGAGAATGGGGCCAGTCAGATTTTCCTTAATGAAAGATCCCAGCATAAGAGACCATTGGCATTTGCTGCCAAGACAGAAAAAGAAAAAAACACAATGAAAGTTTCTAACAGGAGTCAGCTTTAGAGGAGGTTTGAGCTAAGGACACTCAATTTCCACACCTGTCAGTATGAGGCTCTGGATCCTGGGTGCTCTTCCATTTCTGAAGGATGACATTCTGGGGAGGCAGAACCTTTCCTTTCTGAGGGTTTGGTTGGGCAGCTTTCTGTCCTCCATTTCCTTAGAACTTGGCCAGAGTGACAATCTTGGTTTCCTTACTTCTATGTCCATTTGTTCAACAAAGTATTCATCCCTGAAGTAATCTGAGTGGGCCTCTATTCTTTGATTCCACAGTGTCAGTCAATCTGTTAACTCTCAGTGAGTCTCCTTTCTCTGCTGGAGGGGACAAGGCAACAGAGAAGCTGAGTGTGTCTGTCTGGACTGCTATTGTCAAAGTGTCACCTCTTCAGAGTGGCCTTCCCTAACCCGAGGTTGAATGCAACTGCCTGCCCCCTCCATAGCCAGTCACACTGTCATATTCCCCTGTATTTTCTTCACAGGATTTGTCATCACCTGCTACACTATTTGTGCTGGTTGCCCATTGCTGCCACAGGCCCACTGACTTTAAGCAACATGCATTGGTTCTGTCATAGCTCTGGACCTCAGAAGTCTGTGGTGGATTTTCTGAGGTTCAAAGTCAAGGCATTGGCAGAGCCAGCAGTTTTTAAGGGCTCTGTGGAGAATCCATTCCTGGTCTCTCCCAGCTACTGGAGGCTGCCCCAGTCTGTTGCTCCACTTTACATCGTGCTTTCTCCATATGCTTCCACTTCCCTGTGTCCCATCATCCTGTGTCTGTTATAAGGAATGTCACAAGCACATTTATGGGCTGACTGGATAAACCAAGGTAGGCACCCCATCTGAAGATCCCTAACTCAGTTGCACTCTCTGACTCTTTCCCCATAAAAGGCATAAATTCCAGGGCTGAAAACATGGGCAGCTATTTGGCCTCCCATAATCTTCTTCACCTATTCACTTACCAGTTTACATATCTTTCCTGCCATCTTCTCTCTGCAAAATAAAGTTTACATAGATGGGTACAAGAGCCTCACCTGTGATGTACTTCCCTGTAGTCCAAAAAGTATCATTTCAGCTCCATAGGATGTATAATTTGGTTTAGGCATACTTCTCTATTATATTTTTTCATAGTGATTTCACTGTCCTAGCTAGTTCTCTCAACAACTCTATGGGACAGTACTCTACCCATTTTCCAGATGGAGAAACAAAGTCAAGGTTGTGTGGCCAATGAATATCACAAAGACCAAATTGAGATCTGTAGGCTCATCCATAGTGACATTCATTGGTGGGAATTATAAAGAGAAATTCCTTGGGGAGTCGCATCATGGGACAGCATGTTTGGATGTAGCTGATATGATTTAATCCTTGAAAGCAAAGTCGGGAGGAGGGCAAGCTTTGTTTGACTTTTGTTTCTGCTTTCTTTCTTTTTGGTGTGACAGGGTCTCATATAGCCTAGAATTCTTTGTGTAGCAGAGGCTGGCTTTGAACTCCTGATCCTCCTACCTCCACCTCCCAAATGCTAGGATTTACAAGCATGAGCTGCCACGCCCAGTTTTTAGGACAAATATTCTCATCTTCACTTTTTTTTTGAGGTCTCACTCTAGCTCAGGCTAACCTGGAATTCACTATGTAGTCTCAGGGTGGCCTCGAACTCATGACGATCCTCCTACCTCCGCCTCCCGAGTGCTGGGATTAAAGGCGTGCGCCACCACGCCCGGCTTCATCTTCATTTTATACATGACCAAAAGCAGAGACCTTGAGAAGCAGAGGCTCAGGTCGTGTCACCAGTCAATGGTAGCAACTGGATTTAAAACCAGAACTTCCAAATTCACACGTCAAGCACTTTCATTGTTTCCAGGTCCTTCTTGTACCCCAGACCTTTTGGAGGCCTCACTATGGGGGAAAAGCATAAAATACATGGAAAATAGAATCTAAGGTAAAAAATATCCAGACAACCAGTGGTGATGGAGGGGATGGGGGTGTAAAGGACAGGCTGAGGTGTGTAACGTAATCAAATGAAATGTTGGTCACCTTCATTTTGTAGCCTGAACTGCGGGCCTACTAGAGATGGGTGTGAAAATGCCATGTAGTGTGTTCCAACCTTGCAGTCAAGGAGGAGTTTACCCCTTATCTCCATCCCCTATTCACTGGCTCTCCTCATTGTCAGGAAGTTCTTTTATTTGTGGACGAATTCCCTCTTGCTGCAATTTGAGCCCTTCTCCTCTTGTTCCACCCCAGAGGAGAGGAACCAGGTTTGTCACCAAACCCTTCCTTTCTGTGTCACCCCAGCTAGAATATAGTTGCTCGTCCTAGGGTTTCAGCTTCCCTGTTGCCCTGAATAATCCAGGAGAAGCCCTTTGCTCTCGGATTTGGAGTGCCACAGTAGTTAATATAAAAAAACAATCTTCTGACAATAGCAATATTAGTTAGCACTGAACTGCAGGTTGGAAAATTTCCAGATGCAGGTCTGAGATGAAGTGAGGGTGTACAGCAGGGCTGGGAGTCTTTTGCAGCCTAAAGCTGGACACTGTCAGGATCTGGGGCATGGCCACAGAGCCTTGTCTTTTACAGTGCGAACATGAGCCTGGCTGGCTGAGTGAGGCCTTGTCTCGGGCTCTGCGGGGACCGTCCCCTCTGTGTGGACCGTGCTCCCGAAGGGAAGTCACCCAGCAACTTCTCATGTGGAATTTTCTCCCCTCCCACATGGAATAATTTATGGCAAGCCCCAAAATAAGCTCTTTAAAATATCCAAACAATGTTGTTGGTGGTGGTGTTGGGATTTTGTTTTTTCCTTCCCCCTGAGCATTTTATATCCAGGCCTCCATCAGGCAAATTTCGGATAAAAAGGTGATTAGTGTTTTGGCAGGATTTTCACGAGGCTTTCTCTTGTCTTCCTGCCAACGAGCTTGCCAGGCCCAGATTTGATTAAAATGGCAGTGGGCTCTGCTACTTGAATGTAATTAGAACCATTCATTAAAGCTTTTGCTGACAGTTTGGCAACCTGTGCGTTTTTTTCAGAGTATGGCCAGCAGCCCATGGAAACCACTCAGGGAGGAGCAAGGACCCCACCCACAGCTGAGCCACGCTCCAGGAATGGGACATGCTCCCTGGCTAGGAGGTTTCTACATGGCTAGACTGGCATTCACCGCCTCATGGAGACCTGTAACTGGATTAAGGCGATGGGAGTGCTCACCTTCTTATGGAATCCGGAGAGAAGCAGGACTTTCGTAGGTGCCTTTCGTGAGGAATACAGTGTGTGGATGTTATGATGTCCAGCACCGGCCCCCAAGCACAGAGCCCCAAAGGACAGTCAGCCACTCAATAGCCAGGTCAGGCCTTTCCACCTCTGGGTGACTAATTCAGAGTCTGACACTTAGTAAATACTTAATGTTAATGAATAAATAACAGATAAGAAGTAGCAAAGAGTGGGTCATATTTATTCTGCAATCAGATTTTTGAGGCAAGCCTCTTTCCCCCTAGCCATGCTCCCTCCAGTCCATCTTCCATCTTTCCTTCTTGTTTCTTTTTAAAAAAATTAATTATGAACTTTACTTTCTGAACATGTTGTAAATTGATCATATTCCCATCAGTTTATGCTCTTATATCCCTTTTCCTCTGCCTCCATTCAACTGAAGGCCCTTCTTAATGGGGTCATGAATGTACCAGTCAGACTCATCTGTGGGGGAAACAGTGTCTCAGAATACTCCTTCCCACCCTGTAGCTCTTAAATCTTTCTGACGCCCTCTGCTGCAGTGTTCCCTGAGCCTTGGCCAGCATTTGATACGATATATCACCTTTAGTGTTAAGCTCTCTGCATCCTCTCAATTTCTGCTTTGGTGAGTTTTGAGTCTCCTTGGTATCTCCCTGGAGGAGGTTGTCAGGCTAGCAGTGAGAGCAGCACTCATGTTTAAATCACCAGAGCAACATTTATGTTTACATTGTCACTTCACTCTGACGTCTCTTGGGTCTCTAGTGCTAGGCAGCTGGCCATCTTTTCTTGTCAAACTGATGGATCTTGGTTTTTCCCAGTATTTGCTGCCATCTGTAAAAAGCAGATTCTACAAGCCAGAATGAGAGCAGCGTGGATCAAAATGTATAAGCATAGTCATTTAAGCGACTTTTAGATGGGCATACCCTTTCTTTGTGACCAAAGAACAAAGGGAACAGTGGAATTCTTTCTAGAGTCTGTGACCTTCGTATCCATAGGAATTTTACTTCTCAGTGCCAGATATGAATTCCCTTACTCCAAGCATGCCTCATATCCAATCACAGGGCACTTGATAACTAAAAGCCTCTGTGCCACTGTAGCACAAGTGTGTACATCTTGCCCTGCTGGTTCATTTTGTAGCTTTCAGTATCCCCTGCATGTTCATGCTATAGGCTACCACGATCCTCCACCAGCTCACATAGCACTTTCCAGCACTGCGAGGGCTAGCCAGCAGGGAACTGGCTTCCTTTTCTGTTCCAGCCTGGTCTCTCAGTGTCCTGTAACTGCAGCCTGTGGTGTCTTCAGCAATAGGATCTTACCATTTAGCTCTCGTAAGTAATTAAGTCCATGTTGTCTTTCTAGAGTGCTTTATGCTTAAAACATTCTGGTGACTCTGAAGTGATCCACAGTCTTCAGGATGGCCCTGTATACTTGTGGCTTGAGCTGTCACTCCTGTCCCACCTCAGTTCCAGGTCTGTGGGGAATTTTGCTTTTGATCATTCTGATTCCTAAGTAGCTCCCAGTGAAGTCTATGGGGTCCTCAGTTTTGTACAAGCTGTCCCTTCTCTCTCAGAACTCTCTTACACCACCAAGTCCTCTTCTGGTTCACTTCTGCATATTTTGAGTTCCTTATTTGAATGTCATTTCTATCAGGACTTCTTCCACATGCTCCAGAACAGCTGGGGCGATGACTCAGTCAGTCAAATGCCTTCTGGGAAAGCATGAGAATTTGAGTTCAGATCCCCAGAACACATGTAAAAGCTGGGCATGGTGACAACACCTGTTATAACACCTGTAATCCCAGTACTAGGGGTGCAGAGATAGGAGAACTCCTGGTGCTGGCTGGAGAGTCAGTCTAGCTCATGAGTAATATCTGGGCTCAGTGAAAAACCTCATCTCAAAAAAAAAAAAAAAAAAAAAGATGCAAGGGCTGGAAAGATGGATCATGGTTAAAGACACTTGCTTGCAAAGTTACCAGCCTGGGTTCAATTCCCAAGCTGCCCACATAAGTTGGACACAAAAATTGGCACAAACATCTGGTGCTCCTTGACAGTGGCAAGAGACCCTGTAGTGTCATGTGCATGCACACGTGTACACACACACACACACATGATAAATAAGTAAAATTTTAAAAAATAAGATGGGGGCCAAAGAGAGATGGTTTAGTGGTTAAGGCACTTGCTTGCAAAGCTTAGGGACCCATGTTGAACTCTACAGGTCCCATGTAAGCCAGATGCACAAGGTGACACAAGTATGCAAGGTCACACATGCACACAAGGTGGCACACTCATCTGGAGTTTGAATACAGTGGCTTGAGGCCCTAGAGCACCAATTCTCCCTCTCTTTCTCTCTCTCGCTCTCTTGCATAAAAAAGGACCCATCTGTTGGGTTTGCCTTAAAAAAAATAATATGGAAGAAGATACTCAACATTAAACATGGGCTCTACATGCATGCACAGACATGTGCACATACACTGGATATTTATGTGCACACAGATATGAACACATATACACATATGCTACATACACACAAAAATATTCCAGGGCAATTTCTCTGACTTCTGGCCTCTATCATGGTAGCTAGCAGAATGGTAAATGCTCAGCATGTTTGTTTTTTTTTTTGTGTGTGTGTGTGTGTGTGTGTGTGTGTGTGTACACATGCACATGCCACACACCCGTGTGGAGGTCAGAGAACAACCTCAAAGTATCTATGTTCTTCTTATATCTTCTTTGAGAGAAGGTCTCTTGCTCTTGCAAATGAATGCCAGACTAGCTAGCCACCAAGCTTTGGATTCTTCTGGACTCATCTCCCATTACCACAGACACCTGGAGATCACAGACAGATGTGCCACTGTGGTAGTTTGAATATATGTCCCCCAATATATTCAGTGTTTTTTTTTTAGTTATAGTTTGCATCTGCAATCACCTTGCTAGAGGCAAGGTCACTGGGGGCCCTGGTCATAAGGTGTGGTGATGGTTTGAGATTCCATTGTAAAGATATGCAAATGTGCCTAGCAGGAGTTCCTGAAGTGTGCTGTGTGACCTTTTGGCTGTGTTTTGCTCTGTTTGCTGTGGTGGCTGGTTGGCTTTCTCTCTCTCTGCTTGGCCCTAAGAAAGCAGGCTGCTTTTCCTACCTTTATGGAACTTCCCCTGGACCTGTAAGCTTCAATAAATAATATCCCTTCCTCCATAACTGTGCCTGGTCTGGAAGTTTATCTCAGCGAACCTGAAGCTGTCTGCTACAGTAAAGTGGTACCGAGGAGTGTGGGGTGAGATGAACCAGATCGTGTGGATGTTCATCTTTTGGAATCTTTGTCTTGGAGGAATGGGCATGGACTTGGTGCTTGCAACTGAAGATGCCTTCTGGAGTGGTAAGCCAAGTTTTATGGACTATTCTGATGAGAGTTTGAGAATGCTAAGTGCAGACAGTATTGAACTTCGAGGCTTGGCTTATGAGCTTTCTAAGGGGAAGGAAAGACTGCAGAGGACTTTGTTGGAACTGGGCTACTGGCATAAGGGATGGCTACGTTCTGCTATCCAGGCCCAGAAAGTTTGATCAAACTTAAATGTGTAATGGACTGATGTGCTTGGCTGAAGATATCCGACTGAGATTTTAAGATTTTAAGTTGGAAAACCCGCAAGCAAGTTAAAAGCAGAGGCACTGAGACCGGTTTTAGGTTACTGGAGCTGCTATTGTCAACGCATTAGCAATCTTAAGGAAGGTGGAAGGAAGGTGGCCTGACTTGATTTACATTAAAACAATGGAGAGGATGCCTGAGGAAAGACTGCTAAAAATGCAAATTCTTGGAAAGAGCTGACTGGAGAGGGAACCTGCTTTTCAAGGCTATGGTTTATTTTGTCCCTGGATTGAGAATATGGCTGTGTCCTGCACACCTGGTATTAGTTTTGGAAGCATGAAAAATGCATGGAGTGGTCATGAATTGCACACGGTTCCAGGAGCTGCTGCTAAGATGAGGCATGAGGCAGGGCATGAAGACCCTCAGGAATAGGCTGGAAGAGCCTTTTGGAAGATGGACTGTGGTTTGCATGGAGACCTGAAGATGTTTTGGATATACCAGGACTGTGCAAAAGGCTACCATGGAGTGCAGTGTTGGCATGTTATAAAAGTTTTCCCTGGAGACTCTGCCCAGCTGGAGGGGCGGAATTGGAAAAAATGGAGATTGTCAGTCTACGGTTATATGGAACTTGAACTGCAGAAGTCTGATGATTACTGATGGTGGATAAGTTTGCATTATTCTAGTCTCTCCTTGCTATACCTTATACCAGTTAAAATGTTTACTCTGTGCCTTTACATGTTGAAAGTATTTAACTTGTTTGATTTTATAGGACTCACTATCTTAAGTTGATCAAGACTGTGAGAACCTTTGAAATTGGACTGAGTACAATTTACAATGTGTGATAGTTATAAATCTATTGGGGGCCAGGAGCTAAATATATTGGGGGCCAGGGGCGGAATGTGGTAGTTTGAATATATGTCCCCCAATATATTCAGTGTTTTTTTTTTAGTTATAGTTTGCATCTGCAATCACCTTGCTAGAGGCAAGGTCACTGGGGGCCCTGGTCATAAGGTGTGGTGATGGTTTGAGATTCCATTGTAAAGATATGCAAATGTGCCTAGCAGGAGTTCCTGAAGTGTGCTGTGTGACCTTTTGGCTGTGTTTTGCTCTGTTTGCTGTGGTGGCTGGTTGGCTTTCTCTCTCTCTGCTTGGCCCTAACAACGCATTAGCAATCTTAAGGAAGGTGGAAGGAAGGTGGCCTGACTTGATTTACATTAAAACAATGGAGAGGATGCCTGAGGAAAGACTGCTAAAAATGCAAATTCTTGGAAAGAGCTGACTGGAGAGGGAACCTGCTTTTCAAGGCTATGGTTTATTTTGTCCCTGGATTGAGAATATGGCTGTGTCCTGCACACCTGGTATTAGTTTTGGAAGCATGAAAATGCATGGAGTGGTCATGAATTGCACACGGTTCCAGGAGCTGCTGCTAAGATGAGGCATGAGGCAGGGCATGAAGACCCTCAGGAATAGGCTGGAAGAGCCTTTTGGAAGATGGACTGTGGTTTGCATGGAGACCTGAAGATGTTTTGATATACCAGGACTGTGCAAAAGGCTACCATGGAGTGCAGTGTTGGCATGTTATAAAAGTTTTCCCTGGAGACTCTGCCCAGCTGGAGGGGCGGAATTGAAAAAATGGAGATTGTCAGTCTCTGGTTATATGGAACTTGAACTGCAGAAGTCTGATGATTACTGATGGTGGATAAGTTTGCATTATTCTAGTCTCTCCTTGCTATACCTTATACCAGTTAAAATGTTTACTCTGTGCCTTTACATGTTGAAAGTATTTAACTTGTTTGATTTTATAGGACTCACTATCTTAAGTTGATCAAGACTGTGAGAACCTTTGAAATTGGACTGAGTACAATTTACAATGTGTGATAGTTATAAATCTATTGGGGCCAGGAGCTAAATATATTGGGGGCCAGGGGCGGAATGTGGTAGTTTGAATATATGTCCCCAATATATTCAGTGTTTTTTTAGTTTATAGTTTGCATCTGCAATCACCTTGCTAGAGGCAAGGTCACTGGGGGCCCTGGTCTTAAGGTGTGGTGATGGTTTGAGATTCCATTGTAAAGATATGCAAATGTGCCTAGCAGGAGTTCCTGAAGTGTGCTGTGTGACCTTTTGGCTGTGTTTTGCTCTGTTTGCTGTGGTGGCTGGTTGGCTTTTTCTCTCTCTGCTTGGCCCTAAGAAAGCAGGCTGCTTTTCCTACCTTTATGGAACTTCCCTGGACCTGTAAGCTTCAATAAATAATATCCCTTCCTCCATAACTGTGCCTGGTCTGGAAGTTTATCCTCTAGCACCCATTCTCTGCCTCATGGCCTCAGCAGTGACTGGTTTGTGTTTGACTCGACTCTTGGCATTGTCCATCCTGACTTCAGAAAATTGTGTTGGCTTGACTCTGCCACTTTGCCTTGTCCTTTCAGAGTGCTTTTGTCCACTGCTATTCTGAAACTAAAGCCTGGAATCCAGTCAACACTAGCCTATGCTTTGGAGTTGCATTTCATAGGCTGCCAAATAAACTAACAGAGAGGCTGGACTGCAGCATTGAGGAAGGTAGCAATATAGGTGAGACTGGGACACTGCGTACTGCATGTAACATAGCAACAAGCAGAAAAGTGGAGAGGGCACCTTCTAGAAGCCTCTTGAGTCCACTGAGAAAAGTTCTGGCTCTTGTCAGCAAATAGTCTTGGTCACAATGTGCCCAGCTACAGTTACTGAGTGAAATTCTAAAGATGAACAGGTCTAGTTGAGGCAAAGGACTTTTGGGGCAGCTTATATTTCTCTCCAGTTAACACTTCTGCTGATTGTAAGAGAAGGTGAGTATTTTAGTGATTGGAAAGGGGTAGTACACTATAATAACTTGGCAGTGCCAAAGAGATTCTAAACAACATGTATGATGACATGTAACCTTTGGACAGGGCTGAAGATGTCCCTTTGCTTGCACACAAAATGTCAGTATCACCCAGAAGTCACCGAACATTGTCTTTCTGTGTATATGTAGCATTCCAGGGGGTCATGGCATCTGAGGGGAGCCCCCAGGTGTTCACTGATACTTCAGCAGCAATAATATGACACCGTGTGTTCATTGTGACAGGTTAAGAGGAGGTGAGTGTAGTGCCCAAGACTTCAAACCCTTCTTGCTGGCTCTATGACTCCAGGGTTCCTTTATAGTCTATATGGCTCAGACAGATCTCTGTCCAAAAAGTGACTTTCCCATAACTTTTGCAGTGACTGGGGCAAAATTCTAAAGGCAATTCTTCTGTCCCCATTCTTAGATTAACACCATAGACCCTGTTACATGAAGGCTGTAGCACATGGCTTCAAATTTACACTCTTGTGTGCATGCGTGCGTGCACACACACACACACACACACACACACACACCTCATTGACTTCTGCTAACAACTCCTAAGTGGGAAGCTGAAGCCCAGGATGTGCATGCCAGCAGGGAGGTGTGCCTTTGGACATAATATAAGCCAAAAGGACCAAACAAACCTTAGAAGTGGGCCTAGGGCAGTTAATGGTAGGATGCCAAGATATTTGATATTTTTAATTTTTTATATTTTATTTTTATTGATTTGAGAGAGAGAGAAATAGACAGAGAGAGAGAGAACTGGCACACCAGGGCCTCTAGCCACTGAAAACAAACTCTAGATGCATGTGCCACCATATGCATCTGGCTTATGTGGGTACTGGGGAATTGAACTTGGGTCCTTCACATACAAGTGCCTTAATCATTAAGCCATCTCTCTAGCCCAAGATATTTGGAAGAGAGAGGAGAGTCATGGAGTCCAGGTTGACACAACTGTTAGCTGTGTTGACTTGTCACCTCATGAGAAGAGGCCCAGGCAGAGTAGAGCCAACATTGGGTCTATGCAAGTGTGAGGCCCTTGGGAGAGATTCTGATCACCCAGAACCAAGGCTGAAAGCTCATAGAGTTGAGATGAATACTGGGTTGCTAGTTCTTGGGATAGGTCTTGGTCTAGAATGAGCATTTAGTAGACATAAGCTGATGGCAGCATTATTATTTCTGTCTTGTGTATAGAGAGTCAGAGACTGGTGGGTAGATAAGTGGAACTCATGGCTGTGATAAGGACCTTACATGTGAGAGAAGCAGACAGAAGAGAAATTGGAGAAAGGTAAGGTATAAACATGATTTTTTTACCTCATCCATGGTAATAAACCCCTTGAAATTCCTGGGACCAACATGGAAAGAGGGCCAGATGTCAATCCAAACATCTAGTCGGCTGAACAACTCTAGCAGAGAGCAATGGCCACTCCCTAACCTATCTGGGCAAGGACAGGCCTAACTCTATGATAACCAGCTGTAAGGCTCTGAGTGAATCACTTGTCACCTATTTGAGACACATTCTTTCCATCTGCAAATTGGGGGTAAGGATGCCTAGTGCACCTACCTCCCTAAGCTATCAGCAAGTTCAGTTGAGATATAATGGAGTCGGAAGGTATCCTTAGAACATACCAATTGGCTGTTTGTTGCTGGTGTCTGTACCCTTCTTGAAGATGTCCCTTCCAAAGCAAGCACTAAAAAAGCCCTCTGACTTGAGTCACCTGGTGGGGATGAGGATGGTGAGTCTGTTGTGTCTCAAGCTAGGACTGCACCATGCCAGTACAATGAATGGCAGGGGAGGATCAGACAAGATGTTTCAGGATTGAGACATCCTCCCCCATAGACAGAGCATGTCCCAATTTCTGCCTCCCAATCCCCAAAGCAAGGAAGACCCTCTCAAATCACCCACATCCTGCACATGACATAATGTTCTTTAGGCTCCCAGTGCTGTTGGTATTGGGGAAAGGACTAGACAACCCTGGAAATGGACCTAGGAATGTTTGTTTCCAGATATTTGGAGCTTGAACTAGGAGATGGGCACATTTCATTGCTTTGAAAGCATAACACCAGCCACTTCCAGGAAGAAGATAGTAGAACACTGTGATGCAACTCTTCCTGAACCATCAGGTGACCATAGCAGTTCGATTTTCCTATTTTTCTTGTGCTAAAGAAATTATACGTATGATTAAATAAACATATAAATTAGAAATATAATTTATCTAAACATGTTCATAATTAGATAGATAGAGATAGATAGATAGATAGATAGATAGATAGATAGAGGTATTTACTGAATTAAATATGTAACTGTATAGACATTTACATGTTTGGAAGAAATTAAGTGAGACTCAAGTGGAAGGGAATACTTATTTATATACTTCATTAAAAACAGGTAGAATTCAAATATTTGCTTTATTTTTGTTATTTTGTCTTTGCTTAGCAATTTTACTTTTGGGACTCTACTCTAAGATGATGACTGGATAAAGCATGCAAATGTATATATATGCATGTATATGAATATTTATTATAGCATCATTTATGCATATAATAGCAAACACTGGAAATATATAAATATTCAACATGGGCATTATAGTAGCTCAGTAAATCATATCGCCTCAGAATGAAATTCATTGAGTTTAAAAAAAAAGTCATAGAAAAAATTTTACTGGCATGATAAGTCACTCACAATATATTGCTGAGAGAAAAAGATCATGAAACAATATATACATTATGATATCATTTTTGTTTACTACGTCTACACATTGGAAGAGGCACAGCCTGGAATGGCTACAACCAAATGTTATCTGTGGTTTATCTTTGGGAGTCAGATTAAAAAGTATTTCAAATTTCTTTTGTTATATGTATTTTCCAATTTTCTACAATGGAAAGAAATCACATTTATAATAATTTAAAAAGTTATAAATCAGAACTGTGCCGCCTGGAGTTTAGCACAAACATGGGACTCCAACTGGGGCTCTGCCATTGCCAAGGAAAGCGAAGGAACCAACTGTTTGGCTTCACACATGGTGCTGGTGAAACTGCAGCCAAGGGCAGCATTTGTGTGTGAGTGTGACCACTGAGACCAGTGCCCGGGAACTTGATCATCACGCACGCCCACATCCTTTCCATACTGTTCCCAGTCTGCTTAAGATGCTGCTCGCGAGAAGCAGATTTTCCCCAGAGAGAGAAGTCTGAGTTGAATCGGGTCCTTTGCGAGCTCCACGGTGCATTTGCACCAATATTTATGCCATCTGTTCTGAGAGTCTGCTCCCCATTACTTACCAAAACTGTCAGTGGCTCCCCATTATTTACAAATTCTTTGGCCTGGCATGCAGGGGCTTGTGAGGTTTGCCCCCAGCCTACCTCCCCCTGAGGTTTCTTCTAAATACCTTCTGCTGTATAACCAACCTGGATTGCTCTCCATTGTCTAATGACTTGAAATGTTTTCAGCTGCCATGAGCAGAAACCCAACTAACTTCTACAGAAAGGAAGTGGTGCATCACATACCAGACATTCCAGAGATTAGTTGGGGGCTAAGGTTTAGATGAAGTTTGTCCCCTGGGTTCATGTGTGGAAGATTGGTCCTCTTGTTTGTCAATGTTAAGGGGTAGTGAGACCTTTAAGAGGTGGTGTCTAGTGAGAAGCTGCAAGGCTGCCAGTCCCCCCACCCACCCACCACACCAACACATACAACTCCCTGGCTTACTGTCTTGCACTGAGATCTCTCCTTCACACATATGGTACCATCTGCCATGTGACCCAGCCAAGGGCCCTCACTAGAGGCTATCTAATGGATAGGGCTGC
The DNA here is from genome assembly GCA_036365145.1 of Orientallactaga sibirica. Lineage (NCBI taxonomy): Eukaryota > Metazoa > Chordata > Mammalia > Rodentia > Dipodidae > Orientallactaga > Orientallactaga sibirica. Next base: position 14,112,348 of record JAEOAD010000001.1, read on the forward strand.
CTGATCTCAGATATTCAGCTTAGATCAAACTGTGGCTGCATACATCTCTTTCTTTATAAGTATTCTCATATCTTGTTACAGTAATAGAAAGCTGTCTAATATAGTGGACAAAGAGTATGATCTAACAGCTTTGTGATGTCATTAAAGATCCCGCCTCTCTGTTAGTGAGAGAATCGAACTCAATCTAGGAACAACTGATTACAGCAAAACTTCAAGCATCATATCCAAACTTGGCAATGTCTTTGAGAGAACTGGGAACTGTCTTTCCTGTGTTTTCCTCTTGAGTTAAGAAAACTTTTTCAAAAGGCCCTCCTAGAAAATTCCTTCTCACATTGTAATGGCCAAAAATCAAAGCACACCACAAAATCTGAACTAATCACCAGTGTGCTGAATGCTATTGTCTTAGGATCAGTTTCTCTGATACATGTGGCTGCATAAGAAAGGAGCAGATCCCTAAAGAAATCAGGGGTTCAGTTAAAGCAGAAGGAGGATTCTGGATGGCCACTTCAAACCAATATATCATTTTTACCCCTTGGTTGTTTTTCCTCACACTATTTTTCCTCGGTGTAATGCCCTTCTTTCTAATGATACTTGTTTTATGTTTAAACTTTCTCTCTTTTTATTTATGAGAGAGAGATAATTGGCACACCAGGATATTAGCCACTGCAAATGAATCCCAGATGCATGTACTGCCTTGTGCTCATGTGCCACCTGTGTGAATGTGTCATCTTGTGTGTTTGGCTTACATGGGTTCTGGGCAGTCAAACCTGGGTCCTTAGGGTTCTCAGGCAAGGGTCTTAATCACTAAGCTATTTCTCCAGCCCCTAAACTTTCTCTTTTTTTAAATCTCTGAGTGTGTGTGCAATGCATGCAGATGCATTGGGTGGGCATACGTATGAATAGAAGACAGAGGACAATCTCAAGTGTCAAACCTCACCTGCCACCTTGTTTAACATACCCTTTTTGTTGTTCATCGCTGCAGATGTCAGGCTGCCTGGCCCACAACCTTCCCAGATTCATCTGCCTCCACTTCCTACCTCATGCTAAGATATCTGGGATTACAGATGCTCACTACTACCTCTGGCTTTTACGTGGAGTCTGGAGATGGAAAGTCAGGTATTCATACTTGCATGACAAACACTTTATGCACTGAGCGATCTCCTCAACCCCATATTTTAGCTTTCTTGTTCATCCTTCACAGCTGACTCAAGCTACAACTTCCATGAAGCTCACTTTGGTCTCCCCAGATACTTATAATGTCTTTCCTCTGGAGTTACCATACCAAACTTCAATTTATACTATAAATCCATAGTAATAAAAACAGGATGACACTGGCATAAAAACAGGAACATCAATCAATGGAATACAATTAAAGACTCAGGTATGAGTTCAAGTAACTACAGTGACCTGATCTTCAACAAAGGAATCAAGAATGCTTGCTGGAGCAAAGACTGCAGCATCTTCAGGAAATGGTGCTGGAGAAACTGAATAGCCACAATTAGAAGATTAAATTTGGACCCCCTCCTTTCATTGTGCATTAAAATCAACTCCAAATGGATCAGGGAATCTCAATATAAAACCTGAAACTCTAAATCAACTAAAGAAGAAAATAGAACATTCCTTGATATAGGCATAGGGAAAAAGTTTCTGAACAAGACTCCAGTGGCCCAGGGAACTAGCAAACACTCAGCAACTAGGACCTCATGAAAATAAAAAGCTATTGTACAGATAAACAAACCATCAACACAGTCAATAGACAAGCTACTAAATGGGAGAAAATCTTCACTGGCAATACCTCCGACAAAGGTTTAATATCTAGAATCTATAAAGAACTAAAAAAACCTAAATGATAAAAAATCTAGCACCCCACATAAAAAGTGGGGCAAGGAATTGAACAGAGAGTTCTCAAAGGAAGAAATATAAATGGCCATTAAACACATAAAGAGATGTTCAACATGGAGAATTGGAGACTTCTGGTCAAGATGGTGTCTGCCTAACCATGCCTCACCTCGCAGAGAAGGCAAGGCAAGAACTTTAGGGTACATTGGGGTTCTTAGGGGTTTGCAGATTCTAGTAGACGTCCAGTGGGAGGTCATGGAGGAGCAAAGTAGGGAATCCGCTGATTCTCAAGCTCTCAGATAGCCCACCAGTCTTCCAAACCCCTCAAGCAGCCAACCCAGCCACAGTCCCAGCCACAGGTTCCTCCTGCACTAACTGCAGGCTAAGTGGACCCAGGGCAGCAGGCTAGTGTTCCCCCCACCCTAGGTTTTCCCTCTTCAGCAAAGCTCCACACATAAATGCTGATCCACTTGCCTCTGCACAGCCACCCCACCTCTCGTGCGTGGACCCAAGCCAGAAGGCTAGCATTCCCCCCACCCTAGGCTTTCCCACCACCGAGGAGCTCCACTCATGAATGGTGTCCCACTCGCCACTGCCCCCCACCCCATGCATTGACCCAGAGCCGCAGGCCAGTGTTCCCCACCCCCTAGGCTTTCCCACCACAGGGGAACTCCACACACAACCTCTGTCCCTCTTACCTCTGCCTCCCCCACCCCATGCTTGGACCAAGACCAGTGGGCTAGCATTCCTCCCTCCCTAGGCTTTCCAGCCACAGAGGACCTCCATTCTTGACTGTCTTCTCACCCGCCATCCAGCCCTAGGCAGACCAGGTCCTACAGCACTTCCTGCAGGCTACTGGAACCCAGACCAGCAGGCTGTTCTTCACCCCTCCATCCCTTTTCCTGCCACCCCACCAGGGTCTCTGCCAATTCCCCCCCCCATGCATGACCTGACCCACAGCAGTCCCATATCCCCACCCTGCTTTGTCACAGGATCTGGCAGTCCCATCTACCTCCTGCTACATGGTCCCAATAGATCGGCTGCTGTCCCATCCCTTCACCCCTCGGCATCCCAGAACCACCACACATTCCCATCCTACCCGCTCCACAACCCAGCCATAACACCAGTCTGCTTTGTCCCATTCCCCCCTAACACCTGTCCCCTCGGGCCATCTGGCCACACAGTACCATACCTAAACCACCGAACAACAAGCCCCTTTATCAGGTCCTCAGGCCCTCACCAAAGCCTCATGGGCTCCTTCCCTCTGAGCAGACAGGCCCCATTGACATCAGAAGCCTAATCAAGGAAAACATAAAAGGGAATAATCACTGAAGACACCTCAAGGGTAAACTACAGCTTCCTCCTAAATTAAATAATATTCCTACACTCTGATGGGCAGACCACAGTGCAAAAGGAATAACATGAAAAATCAAATGCAAGTAAATCCAACAAGATTGCCCAGTCCCACAATGGATGTCTCTAATCAAAATATACAAGAGGCAATAAGATAAGAACCCCAAAAAGAAGATACAAGCTATACAACCCTAGACAATAAAATAGCAGAACTTTTAGAAAATCAACAAAGGGCCAATAATTATATGAATGCTGTCCTTGCTAGATTAGACCTCATAGAAAAGAACCAGGAAGGGTTCCAAAGACAGTTAAATGATCTGAAGGAAAAAAAAAAAAAAAAAAAAAAAAAAAGAGGACCTCAATAACCAGCTGGCTAAGCTCAATGAAGACATAAATAAATGCAAGGATGAATTCCAAGAAGCATTAAGAAAATTAGAAAATGACGTGAAAATGAAACTCGGCAGAGGGATGGAAACTATACATAAAAGAGCAGTAGAAAATACATACCAAATTGAACAAGCCAAAAACTCTATAGAAGCTCTCAAGAATAGAGTAAGCATGTAGAGGATAGAAACATAAAACTGGAAGACAAAACAGAAGAAACAGACCATGAGTGAAAATTTTCAATAAGTTCAAAATTTTTTTGTGAGCAGAACATGAGGGAACTGTGGGATACCCTTAAACATCCCAACATACAGATCATGGGAATACAGGAGGGGAAGAAATTCAGACCAAAGGCATGGAAAATTTATTCAATAAAATTATTGAAGAAAACTTTCAATATGGCAGGGATTAAATGAAACCTCACAGTTATTACCCTAAATATTAATAGCTTTAATTCACCCATCAAGAGACATAAGCTAACAGGGTGGATCAGAAAATTGGACCCCTGGATATGCTGTCTTCAGGAAACCTACCTCACCACTATAGACAGATACCTCCTCAAGGTGAAAGGACAAAAATGATATTCCAAGGAAACAGAAATAAGAAACACACAGGCATAGCTAATACTAATATCAGATAACATAGACTGTAAACCAAAAGTAATCCAAAAAGACAAAGAAGGCCACTTCTTGCTTATCAAGGGAACAATCCAACAAGAGAATATTGCAACCATCAATCTTTATGCACCAAACACAGGTGTACCACAATTCCTAAAACAAAAACTACTCGACAACAAAACAGAAATAATCACCAACACCATCATAGTCGGGGACTTCAATACTCCACTATCAGCAACAGATAGATCATCCAAATAGAAAATTAACAGGGAAGTAAGAGAGCTCAACATCACCATAGATCAACTAGATCTAATGGACATCTACAGAACATTCTACCCCAAATCCACAGATTACACATTCTTCTCAGCAGCCCATGGAACCTTCTCTAAAATAGATCATATACTGGATCATAAAACCTGCCTCCATATATTTAGGAAGATCAACATAATTTCCTACATGATATCAGATCGCAATGCTGTATTGCTAGAAATTAACAACAAAAGACACATCAGGAATCCCACCAACTCCTGGAGAATGAACAACACACTTTTAAACAAAAAGTGGATAGTGGGCAAAATAAAAAATTAAATGACAAAATTTCTAGAAATGAATGACAATGAGAACACAATGTACCAAAACTTATGGGACACAATGAAGGTGGTCCTCAGGGAAAATTCATAATACTAAATGACTTCATAACAAAGACAGAGAGATCCCAAATCACTAATTTCACCATCCACCTAAAGGCACTATAAAAACAAGAAGGACCCAACCCAAAATGCTCCAGACTGAAAGAAATAATTAAGATCAGAATAGATATCAATGAATTGGAAACTAAGAAAGCAATTTTAAAAATTGATGAAACAAAGAGCTGGTTCTTTGAAAAAATAAACAAGATTGATAAACCCCTGGCCAAGTTGATCAAGCAAAAAAAAAAAAAAAAAAAAAAAAAAGAGAGAGATAGAGAGAAAGAGAGACACTTCAAATTAACAAAAATAGAAATAAAAAAGAAGAGATCACAACAGACATAAGTGAAATTGGGAGAAATATCAGGACTTATTTCAAAAACCTTTATTCCATAAAACTTGATGATTTGGAGGAAATGGATGAATTCCTGGACACATATCAGCTACCAAACCTAAACTCAGAGCAGATTAATCTCCTAAACAAACCTATCACACCCATAAAGATTGAAAAGGTCATCAAAAACCTCCCCCAAAAGAAGAGTCCAGGACCAGATGGCTTCTTAGCTGAATTTTATCAAGCCTTCATGTAAGAACTGAAACCAATCTTTCTCAAATTGTGCCACACAATCAGAGAACAGGGAAAGCTCCCCAACTCCTACTAAGAAGCTAGTATCACCCTAATACCAAAACCAGGCAGAGATGCCACAAGAAAAGAAATCCATAGGCCCATTTCCCTGATGAACTTAGACGCAAAGATCCTGAACAAAATCCTCGAAACCAAATTCAACAGTACATTAAAACCATTATCCACCAGGATCAAGTAGGCTTATCCCAGGAATGCCTGGGTGGTTCAACATACGGAAATCTTTCAATGTAATACACCACATAAATAAGCTTAAACACAAAAACCACATGATCGCTGGGCATGGTGGCACATGCCTTTATCCCAGCACTTGGGAAGCAGAGGTAGGAGGATTGCCATGACTTCAAGGCCACCCTGAGATTACATAGTGAGTTCCAGATCAGCCTTGGATAGATTGAATCCCTACCTTGAAAAACAAACAAACAAAAAATCAAGCTAGGCATGGTGGCACATGCCTTTAATCCCAGCACTCAGGAGAAAGAGGTAGGAGGTTTGCCACAAGTTTGAAGCCACCCTGAGAACACATAGTGAATTCCAGGTCAGCCTGGGCTAGACAAAGACCCTCCCTTGAAAAATAAAAATATAAAAAAATCACATTATCATTTCAATAGATGCAGAAAAAGCCTTTGTCAAAATACAACATCACTTCATAATCAAAACATTGGAGGAAATAGGCATGTATGGTTTATATCTCAACACAATAAAGGTTATATATAAAGCTCCTAAAGCCCAAATAATCCTTAATGAGGAGAGACTGAAGGAATTCTCATTAAGATCAGGAACAAAGCGGGTGTCCACTCTCACCTCTGCTCTTCAACATAGTACTGGAAGTCCTAGCTCAAGCAATAAGACAGGAGTAAGTAATAAAAGGGATACAAATTGGAAAGGAAGAAATTAAGTTAGCCCTATTCACAGATGACATGATTCTATACATAAGTGACCTAAGAACCTCCATCTCAAAACCCTTATAGGTGATTAACTCCTTCATCAAAGTAGCAGGATACAAAATCAATGCACAAAAATCAGAAGCATTTCTATATGCAAAAGACAAACATACAGAAAAAGAACATTGCATAAGCAACATTGTCCCATTTTCAATAGCAACAATAAAATAAAATAAAATAAAATAAAATAAAATAAAATAAAATAAAATAAAATACCTTGGAATAACATTAACCAAGGATGGGAAAGACCTATACAATGAAAACATAAAAATGCTCAAGAAAAAAACTGAGGAGGACTTGAGAAAATGGAAAGACCTCCCATTCTCCTGCATAGGCAGAATTAACATTGTGAAAATGGCAATCTTACCAAAAGCAAAATACAGACTTAATACAATACCAATAAAAATTTCAATATTTTTCTTCACAGAGATAGAAAAAAATGACCTCAGAATTCATATGGAATGGCAGAAAGACTCAGATATCCAAGCATATCCTCAGCAAAAGAAACACCTGTGGAGACTTCACCATACCAGACCTAAAGCTATATTACAAAGCCATAGTAATAAAAACAACATGGTACTGGCATAAAAACAGGATTATAGACCAATGGAACAGAACTGAGAACCCAGACTTTGGGTCAAGTAACTATAGCTACTTGATATTTGACAAAGGCCCTAACAACATAGACTGGAAAAAAGACAGCCTCTTCAACAAATGGTGCTGGCCAAACTGGATAACCATATGCAGGAAAATAAAACTCGATCCAAACTTCTTGCCATGCACAAAAATCAAGTCCAAATGGATCAAAGACCTCAATATAAGAATGGAAATTCTGCTACTACTGAAAGAAAAAATAGGAGGAACTTTCCACAATATAGGAGTGTGAAAAGACTTCCTGAACAAAACCCCAGTAGTTCAGGAAATTACACAATCACTCAACCATTGGGATCTCATGAAGCTGAAAAGTTGTGTTTTTTTTTTTTTTTCACAGACAAACATACAATAATCAGGGAGAAAATTTTTGCCAGCTATACAACTGACAGAGGCCTAATTTCTAAAATCTACAAAGAACTCAAAAACCTAAATAATAAAAAGTCAAACAACCCACTCACAAAATGGGGCAGAGAACTGTACAAGGAGTTCTCAGAGGAAGAAATACAAACGGCAAACACACACTTAAGAAAATGTTCAACATCCCTAATCATCAGGGAAATTCAAATAAAACAACTATGAGATTCCACCTTACCCCAATAAGGATAGAAAACATTAAAAAATCTAATGAAAACAAATGCTGGTGAGGTTGTGGGAAAATAGGAACCCTCATTCACTGTTGGCGGGAATGTAAGATGATACAGCGACTATAGAAGGCAATATGGATACACCTAAAAGGATGACTATAGAGGTATCAACAGACCCAGTTATTCCTTTACTGGGCTTTTACCCTAAAAGATCCATGCTTCAGTTCAGAGATAGTTTCTCAACCATGTTTATAGCTGCTCAATTCATAATAGCTAAGAACTGGAATCAACCCAGATGTCCATCATTAAATGAATGGATAACCAAGATGTGGTATATCTACACAATGGAATTCTGCACAGCAGTAAGGAAAAATGACACAATGAAATTTGAAGAAAAATGGTCCAACCTGGAACATATCATTCTCAGAAACCTCACCCAATCACAGAAAGATAAGCATCACATGGTCTCACTCATCTGTGGCTCCTAACCTGTATCTGCCTGAGATGCTGACATACCTAATAAGCATCTCGAGGACCAGACAATGAGGAGGTGGGGCAGGAGAGGAGGGTAAGTGGGGGGCGGGCAACACAAATGGAAATGGTATCATAAAATCCTGTATCCTGAAAGACAGACTAAAAGTTTGAATCTTCATCAGGTCCTTAGAGGGAACAACTGAATCAAAGGGTCCTGGAGAGGGTATGATGAAGACTAACTTTAATCCTCCCCTGTTTCTCTCTCTCTCTTTTCTCTCTTCCTTCTTTATATTACCTATCTTTTTCTTCCTTCTTTTTCCTTGGCACTGACCTGTAACTCCCAATACCAGCATGCAGTTAACATCCACAATGAGCTGTTGATCAGAGAGACATACAAGTTTTCCCAAAAGAAGACAGATTTTGGTCAGAGTGCTTGATGACCCACCAAATGTTAATGGTAAGACCCTACTGCTAAAGACACCATATGCTGTTGGTATGGAACATGGAGTGACCTGGCTGGAATCTGGAAGAGAGTCAGTCCCCAGACACTTAGCTCGTCTAGTGCCAGAAGGTGCTACATGAATGACTGGGGGAAAATGACCAACATCTGTCAAAGCAACTCGTAGTCTAAGCTACTCAGAAGCAAACAACCTGATGTGATGCTCACACAAGTACAATAGTGGCACACAGCCATGGTGGGTAACCAACTGCTCTTGATTTGGCTAACAGATCTGCTCAGTGGAACAGAACCCATACCTGGAACTGGGAAAGAAGTGAGAACCATATCCAAAAAATGAGCCCACTCTCCAATATCAAGTTCCCACCAATCATGGGCTACAAGAGGGCCTACATCTATTAAATTCTCTCTAAAATAATAATGGTTATTCCATTTATTTGGTGCTGACTTCACTCTCTGTTGGAGAATCTGCTTCTCTTTTTCAGATGGAAGCAGAACCTGAGGAGAGAATCAGCCAATAGCACCTCACCAGGGCCCAATCTGAAACCATAGAGTAATTGGGGAAATGAGCGAGAGTGCTGCTTTCTTGGTGAAGCTGTTACCAGCACAAGGATGAAGGATATAGACACAAAGAACACTCAACTCCTACCAAACCAGATATCCAGAAACAAAGAGGCTCCTAAGACCTCATCACTAAAATGAACCTAACATGGCTCAGGGAAATTGACAGAACAGGGGGCAAAAAGATTGTTAGAGGCACAAGTTGGGACATTATGCACAGAGACATTGCCTCTTCCCCATAACTGATGGCTACTCCCACAATGCACAACCCGCATTCCCCAATGAGGTGGGTTCTTTGAAGTGGGGAGGACAGGGAAGAGGCTAATCATGGTACCAACATGGCTGTATACACACTATGTACATAACTAAGAAAAATAACCAATGGGCTCCAGAGAGAATCTCCACTGCTCTTTAACTAAGAAGAGTAGATATCCACATGAATTATCTCTCTCTAATAACTAGGCTTATCCCCTTTAATTCAAACTCTTCTCACTTTTTGTTGGAGAATTTGTTCTATTTTACAGATGGAGGAGAATGCTGGGGAGAACAAGGACACATCATTACATAAACAGAGCCCACTGTCTACCATGAGCTGGGTTACCTCATCTTCCCAGGCTCAGAAGTCATTACAAGGATAGCAGTGGTGCAAATACTGTTCTCATGGCTAGCCTGAAAACCAGCTGCAGGGAAATGGTGACATGGTGATCACCCAACTTCATCAAAACTGTGCCCTTGAAAGGTAAGGTACTCACCATGACCTGCAGGAATACAGGACAATAGGGATGATTTTGAAGAATGATCTCTCCAATTATTTTACATTTATTAGCTATACATTACTTAATCCGCTTTCTGGGCATTTAGGTTATTCCTAATTGTTCAGTATAACTGACTAGAATGAACATCCAGGTACTCAAATTTCATTATATTTTAAATGGTTTGTATGGAATACATTTCTAGAAATAGGATGGCTACAACATAGAGTATGCAAACCTCAGGTGGATATATGTATATATTCATTCATTCCTCTCTAGGGCTCAATTATACAAATGTATTCTAGCTTATTCCATCAGTGATTTGTAAAAAACATGGAGAAAATTATATTGTAGTGAACAGTCCTGAACACACATCTTTTCATATTTTTGCCAGTGTGGCTTTATGATTGATAGAGTCCTAAAAGTGGGATAGCTGTGTCAAACTTATGATTACATAGGCATTGTCAAATTCCCTTCTATAAAAATTATATAATTTGAAGCCAGATGTGGTGACACACGTCTTTAATCCCAGCACTTGGGAGGCAGAGGTAATAGAATCACCATGAGTTCAAGGCCCCCTGAGTATACAGAGTGAATTCCAGGTCAGCCTAAGCTACAATGAGACCCTACCTCAAAAACCCAACAAAAAAATTATATAATTTGGGCTGGAAAGATGGCTTAGCAGTTAAGATGTTTGCCTACAAAGTCAAAGGATCCCGGTTCAACTCTCCAGGGCCCATGTAAGCCAGATGCACAAGGAGGCACATGCATCTGGAATTCATTTGCAGTGGCTGGAAGCCCTGATATGCCCATTGTCTCTCTCCCTCCTGCCTTCTCTCTCTCAAATAAATAAGTAAATAAAACATATTTTAAAACATATATATAATTTTAGATTCTCACCAGTCGCTATCCTTTTGGAATGACATCTCAGCATCCTCTTCCTTGTGTTCCTTACTGTATGTAAGTTATTGTGAGCTTCTCCTCCTATGACTAAGAGCTATTTGCATTTCCTTTTCCACGCCAATCCACACATATCTCTTGCTCATCTTTCTATAGGTTGTTGCTCTTTTTATCCTCTATTTTTAGAGGCTCTTTGTATATTAGGAAGATTAGCCTGTTGTGTATGATACAAGCTGTTCATATATTTTTCAGCTGGTCATTTGTATTTTACTATCCTTGGGTGTATTTTAACAGTGTGAAATTTGATCTTTGAATTTTTATATAAACAGAGCTATCCATCTTTTTCTCAGAGCTTTTGGGTTTTGAACCACAATTTAAAATGTTTCCCCTTTCTTGTGTTATGAAAGAGAGCACCCATGCCTCTCATACCCATAAGGTCTCTGTTCCTCCTATCCCACTCCTCTCTCCTTCCTCCCTCTCTTCTTTCCTTCCTTCCTCCCCTCTTCTCTTTTTAAATATTTAAATCTCTGATCTAATTAGAATTATCTTACTCTGTGGTGTAAGGAATGGATCAAATTTTATCTTTTCCATCTGGCTATCTAGCTATCCCAAATCATCTTTTCCCTACTGATTTGTTTCATAATAATTACATTTTCCTATAAAATTGGATTTATTTCTGTAGTTCCTGTTCTTCTCTATTGTTCTATTTATATGTCAAAACACACTTTTCATTACAGAGCCTTTATGGGTTCTGTATTTTATACTATTTATATTAGGACATATTGTAAGATGTGTCATAATATCGACTAGTAGTAGCCCTATTCTCTGTACTTCTTTTGTGGAGATTTCCTAATTACTTTTGTCTGCTTACTTTAAAAATGAAATTTATAATCACCTTGTCAAGTTTCAGGGGAAATTATGATATTTTTATTAGGATGACAATTTGTGCTTTCACTTGGGGGAAACTGACATCTTCCTGGATTTGATTCTTCCTAAACAAGAACATATTCTTATTTACAAAAATGTTGTGTGTTGCTAAGGTTTGAATCAAGAGTGTCTCATAAAGGTTATTAAAGGCTTGGTCTCTAGCATGGCACTGCTGAGGAGTGGTGAACACTTTAAGAGGTAGGGACTGGAAAAAGGTCTTCTGGTCATTTAGGGCATCCCCTTGAAGGGAATTTTAGGTCTTTTACTCTTCCTCTGTTTCTCTTCTCTGTCCTGGCATGCCAGGGGAGCAATTCTGTTTCACCATGGGCTCTTCACCATGATCTATAGCCTGGCCACAAGGCCAGTAGCAGCAGAGCCAGTCAACTATGGACTCAAACATCTAAGACCTGTCCTCATTTTAAGTTGATTATCTTGGGTATTTCTTAAACTTTTATTTATTTATTATTTATTTTTTATTTATTTTCAAACAGAAAGAGAGAGATAATGGGCATGCCAGGACCTCCAGCCACTACAATGAACTCCAAATGCATGTACCACTTTGTGTATGTGGCTTTACTGGGTGAATATAGTGCATAATATATATAATTATATATATATATATATATATATATATATATATATATATATATAATTTCAGACTTACAAAAATTACCAAAGAAAAGTACATGGAAGTTCTACATATACCCTTCACCCCTAGTCACTCATTGTTTACATTTTGATTCACTTCTTTAATTGTTATTGTTCTTATTCTATATAACTATATCTCTACTATAGTGCATGTGGCTTTACTGTGGTACTGGGTGAATAAAACCTGGGTTGTTAGGCTTTGTAGGCAAGCCTTCACTGCTGAGTCATCTCTCCAGCCCTATCTTGGGTATTTTGTCACTGTAACAGAAAGCTGATTAATACATGTGTCTTTGGAAAAGTTTTCATTTATTTTAAGGTTTTTAGTATTTTTTTAGGGTTATGTTAGGAATTTGCTTGTTTGAATACTCAGGCCTTGTCTTACATTTTATCTTCTAAGTAGTTTATGTTTGTAAACGTGAGAGTTATAACTTCTTTTAAAAATATTTTGTTTATTTATTTGAGAGAGAAGGAAAGAGAAAGGAAGGAAGGAGGAAGGAAGAATGGAGAGAGAGGAAGAAAGAAAGAAAGAAAGAAAGAAAGAAAGAAAGAAAGAAAGAAAGAAAGAAAGAAAGAAAGAGAGAGAGGGGAAGGAAGGAAGGAAGGAAGGAAGGAAGGAAGGAAGGAAGGAAGGAAGGAAGGAAGGAAGGAAGGAAGGAAAGAGGGGAAGATATATAGAGAAAATGGGCACACCGGGACCTCTAGCCACTGCAAACATACTCCAGACACCTGGGCTACCTTTGTGCATCTGGCTTAAGTGGGTACTGGGGAACTGAACCTGGATCCTTAGGCTTTGCAGGCAAGCACCTTAACTACTAAGCCATCTCTCCAGCCTATAACTTCTTTATAAAACCTTTTACTTGGATATAATTTCAGACTTACAAAAATTACCAAAGAAAAGTACATGGAAGTTCTACATATACCCTTCACCCCTAGTCACTCATTGTTTACATTTTGATTCACTTCTTTAATTGTTATTGTTCTTATTCTATATAACTATATCTCTACATATAGATACATATAGATATGAGATAAAAATATAAAATTCATAAATGAATACTTCCTCCCAAATCATTTTAGAGCAAGTTAAAGATATCATGTTCTTTTACCTTAAATACTTCAGTGTGTATTACTTAAGAACAGGGACTTTTTTTATAACCTCAATATGGCCATCAAGTTTAAAGAATTCAACATTGCAATACTGCTATATAAAACTGGTATTTAACTTTACTTGAACCAATAATGCTATTTGCCTTTTGTATAAAGAACAGATAGCCCTCTCCCAGTATAGTGTCTACCCCAGGATCACTTAGTGCATTCAGTTGTCCTATCTTAGGTTCCCTATTCTGGAACATTACCTGGGTCTTTCTTTGTCTTTTGTGTCTTTGACACTTTTGAAAAAATAGGCCAATTATTAGTAAAATGTGCCTCAATTTGGATTAATATGAAGTTTCTTCAGAATTAGATCTAAGGGAAGATAAGATACTAATATTCACATGTTGATTTTCTTAAAAATAAATGCAGTATTTTGATAGCTGTTTGCTCCCCAAACAATGGTGTCCAACATCCCCACAAACCTACAGAGGGTTCTTTGGTGCCTTGATGGCAGGATCTCTTCATTTCTCATTTCAGTCATACTGGGAAAACATTCTAGCAGGGTAAAAATGTACTGATTGATAGCACTTTAATGTGTTTGTTTTTGATGTTCTACTTTTTTTTGAGACAGATGTTTCCCAAGTAGCCCACACTGGCCTTGATCTCGTAATCCTTCTGTCTCAGCTTTGCAAGTGCTGGAATCACAGGCCCACACCACCACACCTTGCTTCAGTTCTACGTTATCCTATTATTATGGGAATTTCTGGATTCTCCTTAGTTTTCCAGGTACAGAATGAAACCATCCTCATTCTCAGGGAGGGTTAACTCTTTCTTTTCAGTTCTTAGCTTCTGTTCACTCTCAGAGTCCTGGGGAGCATGTGGCTTGGGACTGTAGATGCTGCTGAAATACTTTCACGCCAACGACTCTGGTCACTGCAGCATCACTGCTTAGGAAGGACTGAGTATTGCCAGGAGACTCTGCTTGTGAAAAGTATATATTGGTGGTGGAGGATGGTGGGATGGTGAGCACTGAGCTTATCCAAAACCCCAAATTAAACAGGGTTCAGTGGAAGAAGAAGAGAATATTTGTAACACAGTTCAGAGGTTCATTCATGAATTACATTTAAAAATTAACAAGAACACAATTATGTGGTTTTTTTTAACAAGATGGTGCTATTGCAAACAAAAATTTGAGAACTGCTGGCTTAAACTAAAGCTCAGGGAGAAAAATTTAGTAGCTACTATTTCTTTGTTCAATTATTTCTGCAATAAGTATTTGATGGCTGCCTGTGATGTCACTGTGTTAAGCCATAGGATTACAGAGGAGAACAGACCAATAGAGTCTCATTCTAACACTATCCCATAAAGCTTTTAGTATTTCTTTCCATATTTTGATGTGTCCCTCACTGTGTTAACTATTAAATATCTGCCCAGTTAGTCAAGGGTAAACCTTGAGCATTGCTTTTGAATTCTCACTCTCCCTTGGGAAATTTTATTGGTCATACCTTCAATATCCCAAGCTACCATAATCTACAAGGATTCAAGTAAGGGATGAAGGAGGGAAGGGTGAGTGTCAGTAAGTGTTGTCTCTGCACTGATTGCTGATCACTCTTCTGCTAACAACCTGCAAGTCTTCATCATGTGCTTGACGTAAAGCCCAGGTCTTTCCAAGAATACACAAGGGTCTGCAAGGCCATGCACCTTACTCCTCCACCCTCGATCCAGGTCTCCTCAGCAGCTCTGGTGGGCTTGTTACCCTGTTGTATCTCTGACCCAAAAGGAAGGCTCCTTCTTATGGCTTTGCACTGGCTGGTGTCTCTCTTTATAGTCTCTGTCCAATAGTCACATGGTGAACTCATTCACCTCTTTTAGGTCCCAACTCAGTGGCCACTTTCTCAATGGTCTGCACCATCTCACGTAAAAATGTCACTGTGTGAAGTCTGAGTCCTTTGCCTTGCTCCTAGTGCTTCCAAGCACGGAGTGTTGAGGGTTTGTCCATGTTCTCATAGTCTGCCAGTCTCCCTCCTTCAGGAAGCTTTGCCTGTGTTGTGCTCTGGTGACATCCACTGCTGCAAACACTATCCAGCATGTAGTAGACACTTAAATAAGCATTTATTGAATTAAGGAATAAAATGTCTAATGTTATGTGCTGTTAACATAAATCAGCTTGCTTTTGATGACACTGTCTAGCTATTTATCTCAAGCTTTGGGGGATTTTTTTAATCTACATCTGCTCGACATCTTGCCACTTTGCATACCTGATGCAGGTTTGGGGTTTGAATTTTAGAAGGCATTATTTTTCTCTTTTCCTTTTTGATGAAAATTCCCCTTTTCATGAGCATCGCCAGTCATAGTGCATCTCATGCACATTCAAAAGTATCGTGTCTTGTTGCATTGAGGGGAATGTGGTTTCTCCAATGAAGGTAAAATATTAACTTGATAATGGTTGTGATATCTCTCTCTCCTCACTCCCTCATATTTCCTTTCTTGCTCCCATCCTGAGTCTTCAGATATGCATGAAGACCTTTACCAAGCCTAAGTGCTGTGGTCTACAGAAAACCTCAGGCTTCTTCGATTACAGCTGCTTCCTTCTCTCTGGAGGCTGGCGCTGCTTCACCTCTGGAACAGATTTCTCTCATCTGTAACATGTAGACTTGGACGTGCTGATCCAGAAGGAGCTATTTCTTACTGTTCTAATACAGCCACGAAACCCAGTATTCATTGTTTTGTCTATTGGTGTGATAGATTAAGCTAATAATTTTCCTCATGTTGGACCAATATTGCACTACTTTTGATGGAATCATTCCTTAGCACAGCCGCTGGCTCATAAACACTGCTCATGAATGTGTGCTGGAGGGGGGAGAAAGAAAGCCATGACAATGAAAAGACCATGGATTCCAAATAGAAAAGAACTGAGTTGAGATCTGATTCCTCCCATTTATGAACAATGAGCTTAAGAGTCTCGATGTCATCTTGTGAAAAGGGAGATATTTATTGTGACAATTAAATGAGACTGTAAATGTGAAAGAACTTTGAAAACTGTAAGATGCCATGCAAATATTATTGTTTATTACTATTATTGTGACAAAAGTGTGAAGTCTTACTAAATTCGATATTCTATCAGTATTCCTAATGGGAAAGAGACCATCAAGTTTTCTCTGCTATTCTTAGCCAGTCATATAGAATTTGAATATCTCTGTATTTCAAGCAAAACTCCCTCAATATCCACTGCAAATGTGGTCTACCAATATTGTCAATAAGTTTACCAGGATGCCACATTTTGTAAGATATCCAGTAGTGATTCTTGGGAAAGTGTAAATATTCAGGGTAAATATTAAGAAACTGTAGTGAAAATATTTTGGGTGTAAGATAAGGGCTAAGAAACTTGCCTTTCCTAATCTTAACCCTATCATGAGCTGTGAGGATAGAAGCAAGCCTTTGTACACATCAACCTTGCCATCTTCATGTCTTAAAAAAAGAGAGATAAAGACAGAGAGATTTTGAGAATATTTCACAGTTCTTCCCAGCTCTGAATTCTTGTAAAGAATGAAATATCATTATTAGGAAAACTCTCAAAATATCCAAATAAATGTCAACAAAATTTAAAAGACAGAATAGTAATATCACTCCATGACAGATTAAAGTTGAAAAGGAGTCTAACTGTACTGAAAAAGTAATTAGCTGAAAAAAGCATCATATGTCCAAACTAAGACCCACTACACTCTGAGAGTGAATAAAACAGTGACAAACAGTGCACAGGAGGAGGAGAAACCAGGCAAATCTAAGTAAGTATGAAAAGACTGTATTGACACTGTTTCTTTGTTATGTTGATTTTTTAAAAATAAAGAAACTATATAAATTTATAAAATAAAATAAATTCACAAAAATAAAAAAATAAAATAGTTAATTATAATGGACTATAAAGGCAATAAAAAGCTAATAAAATTCTTAGTTTTCTAAAGCCAAACAAAGCAAATTCAACAACAGTGAAACACATTTAGAATAGCATTCAAACACTAGGCTCAATCTAGCATGGCCTGTGTACTGTGGGCAGTGGAGATTCACTGGAGCTATTTCTGCCCTTGGAGTCCACATGGCATCTCAAATGACACAAGGCACTGAAAGCTATGTGCATCTGGGAAGCCAGACACTGTAAGACTAAAGTCCCCAGGCTGAGCACCTTGGACAGAACCCTCCTGGTTAAGCAGGAGGAGACTGAACTTACCACAAACTCCTGCTGGTCAGGGGTGGAGACCCCAACCCAACACCTTCCCTGTTAGGTCCTTAAGCCTGGGCAGGTAGACAGCACCCAGACCTGTTGGGCTTGGAGCTCATGGCTGTTAATTTTCTGGCAGTTGATAGAAGCCTGGAGCAGAAATGGCTGAGAAGAGCTTAGACGGTGTGTGAGAACACTTGATCTAAGCCCTCTGACAGCCTGGAGAAATGCTGGGAATGCCTGCACAGCTTGTTAGCATGGGATCCACAGGCTGCCAGGCTGCATCTAGGTTTACAAAGTGACTACCTATGAATAGGAAGTATGAAAACAAAGTAAGGCAAGCTGACTCTGTGAGGCTGCTGCTATAACTGAATACCAGAGACTGGCTTATTCTGCTCATGGTTCTGGAAGCTCAAGGTCAAGAGCCCACATCTGGTCTTCCTGGTAAGGACTCCAGAATCCCAAGGCACTATGTAGTCTCAAATGTTGAGATCAAGCAAGTTTATTAGCTTAAGTTTGGCAAAACTGCTTGAACCAAACCCTCTGATTTAACCCTCTTCCACTCCTAGTAGAACCTCCTGTTCCCAATTTAACTTCTGTTTAGAAATAGATAGACTATGTATTAGTAGTAGCATAAACATATAAGATATGCCAATCATCCCTTTGTTCAACAAATATTTATTAAGCATCTTCTATATACCAGGCATTGAGCTAGGCATTAATAAACTTTATCATACATATTTCTGGAACATCCATTTTTGTCAATCATCCTCATTAATCCATACTTGTTCTAATGGGAGTATCTTATAGACATGAAGATGTCAATCCAAAATCAGTTCACAATGGGTGTATAATTTGCTATTAACACGTGTTGTATAGACTGTGGGAAATCTTTACTTAAAACCTGTAGTTTAAATTTTGAATTCATTATTTATTGTTTGGACAACATGACAACAACTTTTACAGAGATTGAGCTGTTACATAGTGGGACCTGCTGGCCTGATGTGAAGGAAGGTTGTGTACAGCAAGGAGAGGAACAAGTATGTTAAGATAAGGTGCTCAGGAAAAACATTCCTTGGTGAGTGATATTTACACTGAACTTGATGTGTAAGCAGAGCCAGGCAACCAAGTGGAATAGAGAGAGCACCCCAGGAAGAGGGAGCAAAAGGCCAAGGGCAGAGGCATTGCAGGGAAGTGAGAACATGAACCATGTCACAAGAACCAGAAGGAGAAAAGAGTGCTGAGCTGAGGGTGCTGAAGATGCAGGTGGACAGAAGATCATAGAGGCCGCAAAAGAGGGCACTGCCATCAGGTTTTGGTTTTTAAAGGACTCCATTGAATTCCAGGCAAAAATCCTGGTTGTTTCAGTCCTCATGTAACCTGTAAAGTAATCTAAAGAACATATAGAAGAAAACCACCATAAACTAATAAGGATAACAACAATAATAGTTGCTGAAGAGTAACTTCTAACTCACAGACCACAGAGAATATCTGCTAGATTAACAAATTTGGGACCAATTTGGAAAAGGATGCTAAGACATAACATGTAATCTTCAGATCTCAAAAGAAGTCTATATCTCTCTAAGAGTATATAAAATGGACCTTGCAGTAGTTTGGATCTAGACTATTCCCCAGAGGCTCATGTGTTAAAAACTTTGTCCCCAGGATGGGGCTATTTAGAGGTGGTGGCACCTTGATAACACCATCACATGATGTGTCCATACAAAGTTTCTATTTAATAAATAAAAAGAAAAAAGACAGAATGAGTGGTGGTTAAGGCATTCAGTTGGACCACTGGTATAAATTGCTATGTTCCTTAGCATATTAGGATAATTATGATTGACAACAAATAATAAAATATTTTTTAAAAAGAAGCAGTGCCTACAGGGAGGTTGACAGGTCTTTGGGAGCATGCCTTCAGAGAAGATTGTGAGACACAAGCCCTCTACTCGCTCTTATGCCTCCAGGCCATGGAGCAATTAATCTTGCTCCATCAAATGCCCCTGCCATGATGTGTTGCTTTACCACAGAGCCAAAGCAACAAAGCCAACTACTCATAGTCTACAGCCTATTCAAAAAACATGAAGCCAAATCAACCTTTTCTCTTTATAAGTTGATATCTCAAGTATTTCATTATAGTGTTGAGAATCCAACATAGACCTCAGTTGTGAGTTGGAGATTACTGGGAATCAGACTGACCTTCTTCCTGAGCAATATGCTCCTCTGATAGAGACAACAGACTTAGGAAACAACTTCCCCTGTGTACATTAGGGTGGAAGAACCTGGGCCAAAAGTGCCAACTGCTCCAGAGCAGCCATGTCTTGATCCTGAATTACCACCATGGAGAAAACAGCAGACTTGAGAGAGGAGCTAAGAAAGACCCACTACAGGGTCTTGTCATAGATGCCATGACAAACAAAAGAAGGAAATTAAAAATTGAAAATTAGATAATGGATTCACATTCAGGATGAAAATCTCAATCCAGGAGGAAAACCCCAGAATCTAGAATAAAACTTCAGTTAAATACTTTTCAATTCTTTGAGAAACTTAAAATTAACCTTTGTAAAAAGGAAGACAAAAATAAGGATAAGGACCTCAAGGAAGAGCCAGGCTTGGTGGCACACACCTTTAATCCCAGCACTTGGGAGGCACCCTTAGATTACATAGTGAATTCCAGGTCAGCCTGGGCTAGAGCAAAATGCTACCTTGAAAAAACAAAAACAAAAACCAAAAAAAAAGGACCTCAAGGAAGATGGCCAAAGGAAGAGAAGGCAACGTTTACAAAATAATTTTTTAAAACCTGCAACAGAAAGGAATCTATGGATCTGGGAAGATGGCTCAGTGGTTTAAGGCACTTGGTCTCAAAGCCTGCCAATCAAGTTCAGTTTCCAACCACCCACATAAGCTGAATGCAAAAAGTGGCCCAAGTGTCTGGTTCTGGTGTTTGTTTTCAGCAGCAAGAGGTCCCAGTGTACACACACACACACACACACACACACACACACACATAAATATTTTTTCACAAAATGTAAGCCATAATAATCAAAAGAACACCTTGAGATATAACTTGAATTACTGAGCTTCAAAGATAATGTGGCAGCTGATATTGTATGTATGTATATAAACTGTTCCATGAAAAAATGTCAAGCTGGCTTTTGATATTTTTTTTCCTTGCAGTGTTTGACATTAGATGACAATGGAACACCATTTGAAAAGACCCTAGAGTAGTGCAATATTTTATACTCATCACATTATAATTTATGCATAAAAGCAACAATAAGGAGGGAGGGATATGGAAGGAGAGGACACAGGGAAGAAGGAGGGTAGGGAGGGAAGAGACTTAGACTGTCACACCCATGAGTTCTTAAGAAAAAAGAAAGTCCACTTATTTACAAAATCTGTTAGTCTGGGGTCATTGACACTGTTTATGGGACTGTTTTTCCTCCATGTGCTCCTGTGTTCATTTATGTAATGATTGTATTAGCAGTGGCAATTGCAGTCACAGTGGTAGTTATAGTAGTAGCAGCAGCAGCTATCATTCATTTGATGTTTCCTAAATTATAGACATTTTCCAGTCGTGATGACATTCAGTTCTTACAGCATCTTATCCAGTAGTAGTAGTTTTTTTAATGGGTGATTTTGGTATTTTTGGTGTGTGGGTGTATATGTGTGCATTTTCATGTGGACATATGTATGAAGTTCAGAGAACTACATTTTTTTTTTTTTTTTGCACTTACAGAGGTTTAGAGAAAGAGAGAGAGAATTGGTGTGCCTGGGATTCAGCCACTGCATTAGAACTCCAGATGTCTGTGCCACCTAGTGGGCATGTGCCACCTTGTACTTGCCTCACCTTCGTGCATCTAGCTAACGTGGGATCTGGAGAGAGATCGAATATGGGTCCTTAAGCTTCTCAGGGAAGTGCCTTAACCTCTAAGCCATCTCTCCAGCCTGAGAACAACTTTTTTATTATATTTATTCATTTATTTTAGACAGAGAGAAAGAAGGAAGCAGAGAGCAAGGCAGATAGAGAAAGAATGGGCATGTCAGGGCCTCCAGCCATTGCAAATGAACTCCAGATACATGTGCCACCTTATGCATATGTTCATCTGGCTTACATGGGGAAATTAACCTGGGTCCTTTTGCTTTGCAGGCAAGTGCCTTAACTGCTAATCCATCTCTCCAGCCCCCGAGAACAACTTTTGAGTGTCATTTGAAATAGGATCTTGATTTGTTCACCACTCTGTCCACCATGTTAGCTAGCCTGCAAGCTTCTACTACATTCTCCTGTCTCCTAGAATAGTATTTTTATCACTTTTAAAATAATTTTTATTGGGAGCTTTAATACATGAACATATTGTAAATTGGTTTTAGTCCCATCAGTCTGTCTTTTGTCCCCTTCCCCACTCCCATTCTACTGAGGGCCCTCCCCATTGGGGGTATCAGTAATCATTGTGGGGTCATGAATGCACCACTCTTTTCATGGTGGGAGGACAGTGCCTCACAATATGCCTTTCTACCCTGTAGCTCTTGCATTCTTTCCAATCCCTCTTTCACAATGTTTCCCTAGCCTTAGAAAGCATGTTAGTGTTAAGGTCTCAACAACCTCTGATTTTCTGCTTTGATGAGTTTGGAGTTTCCTCAGTGTCAACTTCCATATCTCCAGAGAAAGTCCTCTGGCTAGCTGTGAAAGCAGCACCCTTATTTAATCTGCCCCCTTCCTCTGCGATGTTTCCTGGGCCCTGGCAGATATGATAGAGATGAGTTGTCCAGCGCTGGCCACTCAGCTTTCTCTTCTTGTCACTTTGATGGGTCTTGGGCCCCCTGGAAATCTCTGCCATCTGTAAAAATCAGGTTCTCTAACCACAAGTGAGAGAAACATTGGACAAAGGGGATAAACATATACATTTAGAAGGCTACTGGATAAACATTCAACCAGTAAGATCTCATGAAACTAAAAAGCCTTTGTACAGATAAGCAACCCATCAACAGAGTCAATAGACAACATATAGAATGGGAGAAAATCTTCCCCAGGTGTTCATCTGACAGAGATTTGATATCTAGAATAAACAAGAACTCAAAAAAAAAAGCGTGGTAAACTTTAATCCCATGAAGGCAGAGGTCGGATCACAGTTCAACCCTGAAATTAATTCCAGGTCAGCCTGGACCAGAGTGAAACCCTACCTTGAAAAACCAAAAAAAAAAAAAAAAGCTTAAACAATGAAGTCAATCATCTCAATCAAAAAATGGAGTAAGGAACTGAACAGAAGGTTCTCAAATAGTGAATAAACATCTGTAAAAAATGCTCAACATCTTTAGCAATCAGGTAAATGTAAATTAAAATTACTTAGAGAGCTGGAGAAATGGTTCAGCGGTTAAGGAGCTTGCCTGTGAAGCCTAAGGACCCAGGTTTGATTCCCCAGTACCCATGTAAGCTAGATGCACAAGGTGGCACATGCATCTGGAATTCATTTACAGTGGCTAGAGACCCTGGTACATCCATTCTCTCTCTCTCTCTCTCTCTCTCTCTCTCTCTCTCTCTCTCTCTCTCTCTGCCTCTTTTTCTCTTAAATAAATAATTAAAATTTAAAAATTCTTCTAAAATTAATTTGAGATTCCACTTCACCCCAGTCAAAATCACTATCATCTAGAGCAGTATTCTTGTCAAACCTTTATATAACTATTTCTCAGAAGACACAGAGTTCATGAGCTAGTAAAAGGTAGTTTCTTTATGTTTTGGCTTCCATTTATGTCTCTTTTATCACCTTAATTTTTGTGTCTTTTTCCTCCACATTCCAAGAATGGCTTCACTGTTAATGTCTATCCTCCACACCTGATTTTCTGCAGCTACTTGTGTCTTTTACTGCTTTTGCCAATAATCAAATTATTCTGTAGCATTGCCTTCATATAAATGTATGTTCATGCATTAACTATTTCATTAGGTATTAATGTATTCTCTTGCTATCTCCTCCCTCATCTTGTCTTTTTCTGAATCTTTCTTATTTCTTCGGGGGATAAAGCAGACCTCTCCATAATATGTTCATATGGCCCTAGTGAAATATATAAAGAACAGAGCCTCTATCTCTGAGTACTATGCTTACGTCCTATATTATAGAAGGCTTAGAGAGAGGGAGAAAGAAGGGAGAGATCTGAATGTTCTTTGCCCTATATTTGCTCAAAATGAATGCAATTTCATTCTTAGGTCTCGCTTGGATGGACTCAGCATCTTTCAGTCCAAGTTCAAGGATGATACAGGCCTGAGATCTTATAGGTGAGACCTCATATCAGGTGAGCTTTGTTTTAACAAAACTTTCTGTACTCACTTCTCTATCTAGCTTAGCTTCTACCCCACATAGACATAGTGTTCTTGTCACAACCCTCATTTGTTTCTGCCTTCCACACCAGGGAAAGTCAGCCATGGCAGAAAAGAGGAAGATGTTCCAAGAGTCATTCTACCAGGTGGGGCAGGTTTCTGCTGGGCTGTCACCACAGTTCATTCCCAAAGACTTGTCTGTGATAGCAAGCATATTTTTAAAAAGAAGCAGCCCTTACTCTTTTGCAGCCCTGTCCTCCAGCTGAACCTTTCATACGTTGGAGGTGTCCTATCCCTTTGAGAGTTTCTTTAATTAGGTGTCCAATTGTTTCCTTGAAGATCAGAAACAATTCAAAATTCATAATGCATTCTTGAGGGCTTTCTTTCGATTTCATCTATCTTAAAAATATTTGTTAATGTCAGTTGATTACGTAGGAAGCCTAATGTTTCTATGCATTGCAGCATCTTTCCCTCCAACTCTCCTTGCAATACTTCAGCCTTAGATATCTGCTCTTGGTCCCATTTCTGGGTGGTGGCAACCACTTCAGATTTTCCTCCGTAGGTTAGTGGATTCAAATCCACACATGACCTCTGGCTCAGCCTGGCCTACTTATGCCAGTATGTGATACCCTGAGGGGAAGAGCCTTTGGCCAAACAGAGTTCAGTAGCACTCTTTAACTGGATCTTTCTGCCCTGGCTTCCATTCAGGGCTGGAAACTTTGAATAGATCTATCTTGATTATTTTGGGGGATCTTAATTTTTATTACATTTTAATAAAAACTTATTTGACATAGATCTTAATCCTTTGTTATATTTGCTTCAATTATTTTTCCCTTGTCTGTTCTCTTTTTATTATTCTTTTTTAATGAAAATGTTCTTTTTTAATGAAAATATTCAACTTAGTTTTAAGATGCTTTGTGACCTAAAGGGAACCAGAGTCTGGTGGGGATCAAAGTTAATTTAGAAACTGAAAGCCCGTGCCTATATTTCTTTGGCAGAATTGAAAGAGACTAAAGATTCTTTCAGTGTGATTCAGCCCCACTATTTTGTAAAGCCCTGGGCACAGGTAATGATGGGGAGGACGCCCAGGAATAGCAGCCTCATCAGTCATGGCTGCCACTTATCAAGGCAATAGTCAACAAACAAACCTGCCTCCCTCCAAAAACCAACATTTGCTAAGGTCGAGGCATGACAATAGGTAAGGAGAGACATTTCTCAGGGTTTGGTCAGGGTAGAACAACTTCCACCAATGGCAAAACTGATTTCAAAGAAAAGTGGCCACCCATTCTGATAGCCTTGCAGCTCTGCCATGGTCAAGGTAGGAATGTGAAAGATGACCAAGCATTCTATACATCCCTGGTTTCCGACAGGGCTTTGCCTGGGGTCCACACAGAGAAGTAAGGATCTATGAGAGAGCAAAGCAACTGCCAAGCACCAAAGGGCCATTATGTTCAGCTGGTTGAGTGCTATGGCTATTTGGAGTAGAAAGAGGGCAGGGATGGGGCAACTGATTTGAGCTGGGGCAGCTGATGTGACATCAGTGTTGGCAGGGCAGGTGCTGACAGCAGTGTTTGGGACATGGAATTGTGTTGACAGAAGCTGAACCAGCAGACACCAGAGTAGCAGACAGGAGCTCGCACAAATTGTCCCAGATACAAATTTCTCTCCTTGTGAATTTCCAACATGCATAATATCTAGCCAATGCTAGAACAGAAATGCATTGATACTCCCCACTGCCCAAGGAGGAAACCAGTGGTTGGCTCTCTTGCTTGCTACTTGCTTTTCAGAAACCAGGCATGAAAAAGTGGTAGAGTTTCCAAGTTCAAGCTTTGTGTTAATAGGTATCTTGTGGTAAACATCATGTTTATTTTTTGATATTTTTATTTATTATTTACTTGCAGACATAGAAAGACAGAAGAGAGAAAGAGAGGAAGAGAATGTGTGTTCCAGAGCCTATTGCCACTGCAAACAAACTCCAGATGCATGTGCCACTTTGTGCATCTGGCTTTATGTGGGTACTGGGGAACTGAACCCAGGTTGTCAGGTTTTGCAAATGAATGCCTTTAAGTACTGTGCTATCTCTCCAGCCCAACCATCATATTTTATTGACTGGAAGATATTGTTTGCTATGGTTGACCTCAACTCTCAACTTGGTTGGATCTAGAATCACCTAAGAGAAAAATTTCTGGGCATGTCTGTGAATTTCTACATTAGGTTAACTGAGATGGGGAGACCCACTCAAACTATGGCCTGCAGTATCCCAGAGGCTGGGATGAATTCAAAGTGAGCTGGAATGAATTCAAAGTGAGTTGAGCACTTGCAAGCATTCATCTCTCTCTGCTTCCTGACTAGGGTTTGAATGTGAACTGTCAGCTCCTTCTCCTGCCACCATGCCTTTCACACCAAGGTGGACCCTGTCCTCTCAAACTATGAGCCAAAGTAACCCTTTCTTCCCTTAATGCTGCTTCTTGCCAGATATTTTGTCACAGCAACAATACTGGAATGTACTCAATTATTTTACCTATGCTAGGAAGGACAGATGCTACTGAATAAACCCTGATGGACTGATAACTAAAAGATGCATCCTGATTTCAGAGATGTAAAAACATGAAAAAATGTACATATTTGAGCTGGCAAATAATTGTTAGTCACCATGCTTGGCATTTAACATAGGACTGCAGACTAGATAAATATCAAGTCTGTCCTTAAGAGGTATTTAGTCGAGTGGAAAAATGAAATTTCTATAGTGCAATAAGGTCTGCAGGACACATAGGAGCCTTATCCAAAGAAGTGACAATAAATACAATAGTGACCTGATGGGAGGCGTCAGCTAGGTGAAGGTAGAGGGAGTGGCGTGAGCAAACATTCTGAGATGCGAAAGGGCCAACATGAGCAAGGGTAGGGGTGACTGGGAAGATGCCAACGAGGCAGGGTCATGAGGGGCCTCTAGCCCAGGTTGAGAAATTAGGTTTATCTAAAAGCAGTGGGAGGCCACAGGGAGGACTGAAGCAGGGGTGAGACCAGATCAGGTCGTCTGTTTTAAAAATTGCTTCACCCACATTATTAATATGACCAGAACCCAACAGCAGGTGTGGGGAGATCAGCGAGAAGATTTGTGAGGCAATGCAGAGAAGGGAGGATAACGTGTGTAACAGGGTGCTAGAAGGAGGGGTGGAAGGAAATAAGGACTCAAGCATCTTTTAAAAAAACCATCAACTTCTGCGTTTCCCTTTTTTCATTGGTGGGGTGGGTGTCCACCCTGTGCTAGAGTCACGCCAGTCTGAAGGAATAGATACGGTGGTACACACAGCAGTCATGGTCTCCATCCAGAGAGTAATCCATCTGGTAGTAGAAAATAATGTGTGCATGTGTGTGCACGCGCATGCACATGTGCCCTGTGCAGAGGCCAGAGGAAGATGTTAGGTGTCATCCTCTATCATTCTTCTATTTTGATTCCTTCAGACAGGGTCTCTCGCTGAACTTGGAGCTCACTCTGTTTTTCAATGACATTGACCGACCAGTGAGCCTCAATCCTCCTGTCCCTGCCCCCCACTCTCGGCAATGCTGTTAAGGCTGTGCGTGGCCAGCTGTTTACATGGGTGCTGTGTATGGAGCTCGGGTCTTCATTGCACAACAAATCCTTTACCCACTAGGGCATTTCCCCAGCCCCAAGAAAAACCTTTTAAAAAGATAAAATTATAATCTTCTCTAAAATATGAAAGGCATAAAAACTAATGATTATGTTTAACTCAATAACTAATGAAGGAACCACTAATCTTAGTTAAAACTATTCAAAAGGCATTTGAGAGCTAAGTATTTGTAGGCCATATTAGGATAGGATGGCTGGGTTACATACAAAACTTGTCACTGTCCAACAGGTCCATAGACTATAACCAATTGAGGTTAGAGTTCTACCAGATAAAAACATACACGTTGGTCTGTAGAATATGAAGTCATAAAATAAACCAGCTAAATAGAATTTAAAACTCCAATTTATAATTGGAAGAATGCTGACTCATCTCATTTACCTATTTTCCGAGATTCAAATCATTGACCTAACAATGTCAAGTTGCATTTATTTTTTTCCCTAAAATTCTTCCTGAGAATCTTTAGAGATTGAGCTATATTTACAATAATCCTAACCTTGAAATGGTTGTTATGACTGTGGTGGACATTCCAGTGGCTTAGAGTGCATCACCTGAGACAAAGGGTAGTCAATGAAATGAGTAGCACAGGCCTGGCACAACTGTAATGAACACTTCAGGTGACCCAGGAGTTCTCTGCACTCTGGATTGCAGAACCTATCACTCAGCTGCTTACTATTTTGTACCAATGCCTTCCTAAAGCTGCCACAAAAATTACCTGGCACATTTCCTCCCACATGTCAACAGACATAATCATAATAACTCTCAGATACCACTGCTGTAAGATTTAAAGTAATGTTAGCTTGAGACGTTGCTCATTTTGTATGGGAAGGTCAATGTCCTTTTCTCCCTTAAGATGTCTGTGACTTCTGGCTGGTGTATGTTTCAGCTTTACTTTCTTTCCTCGCCTATGTGCTGTTTTAACACACATCTCACCCCTCCTCTTCCTTTTATTTACTGACTAGTGTAGACTACTGAAGCAAGGTAAGGGAGGAAAGGGTTCATATGCCAGTAATGCATAATGGGATATTCAAACAGGACTCTTCTGTGTCTGTGTGGTTTCAGATCACAATAGCAGGCTAAGAACAAAGAAATACTCTCAAATATCTCCAGTCCCAAAGCAAAGTGTTGAATACACTGTGCAAAAAGGTGACAAAAACAGTTTACTAATTAATTCTTAAACCATCCCCACACTGGGGCGGAGAGGGTAGGAGTTACAGAGGCTGACAGGGGATCTTCAGAAGTCCAATACAATGGGGCATGTGTCCTTAACACTCCTCAAGGAAACAGCCCAGGCTTTTTAGTCTCACCCACTGAGAGAGGGGACTTGAAGTGAACCATTCAGGATTACGTTGAAGTTCTGGGACACCATATTCCATGCCACACTGGGGCTTCAAAACAGAAATCCATAGGCAGGACCCTGCTGGAAAGGTTTCTGACAACTGGAAACTCTGTGGGGAACAAACTGTATGTTGTAGTCAGCTCCACATTGCTGGGATGAACATCCAACCAGACACAGTTTATGTCAGCTTACAAAGTCCAGAGGAAAGTCCATCAGTGGTGGAAGAAGCTGCTCACTTCCACAGATCCAAGCAGAGAGAAACAATGGCAGCAAGCAAAACGCCAAAAATCGGCAGACACAAACTGCCAGAGCTCAAACTGCTTTGAGCTGGAATTCAGAACCAACCCCAAACACACCTTAGGTGTGGACTCTAAGGTCCATTCCCAGTTACATGCCCCCCTTTAGCAAGAATCTACCTGCTAAGATCTGAAATTGCAGGCTCAGTTTTAATAAAACACCTGAGTCTATGGGGTCATACATTTATACTATCACTTTCAAACTACCACACTGTACTTCCATGAACAGAGGGATGGCAAGGCATGAAGGCATCTCACAAACAAGATATTGCCAGGTGCGAAGGAGTGGTCCAGGGTCATATTTGGCTCTCCCAGTGAGAACTGTCTGCCAGGACACTAGACAGGGTCTTCTGATACTCAAAGGCTGAGCAGAAGCTTCTCTAACATCCATGAAGCCACACTCAGAAGCTGCAGAGGGTGAGTTTCTGGGTCACTCATGAAAGCATCTTCCAGGGACAGAATCAGATTTGGGACTCCTCTGCTCAGCCATGGTGGCCAGAATGCAACTCAGCAAGAAAGAAAATACCTTTCCTGCTCCTTCTCTCTGCACCCCTCTACTTCCCACCATGTTAGTCCCAACCCAATGGGAGACAGAGATAGCCACAGGGAGCAGTTGGGAAGCAGAAGAATAAGAGAAAGTTTGAGACAGGCCAGAAAGAGGTAAGGGAGAGCTTTAGCTGTTGAATGCAGCAAAGTTTTCACAATCGCATGTCTACTGGTCACTTTATTTCCTGAAAGGAGAATGTCATTGTGATAAGGACTATCAGAACTTTTGTTATTGGAGTTCCCAGGAAGGTTAATGGACTTAACTAGATTTTTTTACCTTGGACAGAGAAGGAATAAGACCTCACACCAGCAAGCTCCTTGGTATTGCATGCTTGGGATGGGGCAGAGGGAGATGGGGTGTTGCTTCAGACACTAACTTTCTATCCATCCTCTGGGTGCTGGGGCTTTGGGTGTGGGCCAGGGATGAGAGAATGGATAGGCAGATGTCTATCTGTGGAGGCCTATAGTCTTCTGGGTTGGATCCTCTTCTATTACAGCTATGGAGAGTGCTAACTCCGGCATGTAAGTTGGTAAGGTCCTCCTGCCCGGGAGGTTCAATGGCATTAAAATTTCCTTGAAATATTCAACAGGACATTCCAACTGATCCTCAACTTTGAGGCTTTCCACCATGTTCTGGTGCAGATGCCTCTGACCCCTGTGTGTGAGCATCAGGGCTGTAGGCCCGAATTTCACCTCCTCATGTAAGGACAATGGAGGGACAGTTTCTCTCTTCTTCCCATTTAGGTAGCACAGCCTGAGTTCCACTTCCTGTAAGTACCTCCTTTTATGGAGATGCTCAGAGACAGGAAGCAAATGGCTTCTGGAGAGCCTGAGCCTGAACCCACTTCATCTTGTACACAGAAAGAGACAGTCTCTCCCCACACAGGCAGTACCATCCAAAAAGCTGACCCACTCTCAAACTCTAGTTTCTCTTTTCTCCTATGGACTTGGGGTATGGGTGGTAGACAAACTGGTGGATTCTGAAACTGACATGCCGTTATGACTTGAGCCAAACCACCCAAGAATGCTTGGAGAGATTAGAACTAGAAAGTGGGACACTAAATGCCTTTTGATATCCACTCTGTCTCACCTACAATCCTGGGTTAACAGGCAAACCCCAAGTTGCCGATAGTGTTACAGTTGCCAATGAAGACCCCTCAGGGACAGCTGTGGAAGGCCCTGCTGAACACCTGGAAGTCTGTCTCATCCTCTGCCAGCACCGCCTGTAGTCTCATCCATAAAATATCCAAGAGGTTTAAAAGTCCATTTACATCTCCTGTCAGGGGCCATTCCTGAGTTAATATGTGCTACCCATTTATTAGCTATTGGGGGAGATAGCGACGCAAAGAAAAAAGCCCAGGATAAAACCAAAAAAAATAAAATAAAATAAAAAAGAGATATAGAGAATTCCTTTCTGGACAGTTCCTTTGTGTAAAGGTCAGTTGACTCGCTGGTTCACCCAGCCTGTGCAGGTAGGAGCTGCTTGTTTTCAGAGCAACAATTTTCGTGTTTGTATGTAAGCAACTCAAATGATAATGATTCCTTGGATTAGTTTAAATGTGCCTATTCCTCCTCTGTGACTAATTAAGGCTGAATTCCGTGCATCCAGGAAGCCAGTTGGCATTTGCCAGTATCTGTGCAGACCTGCTGTGTTTGATTACCCACTATTAGTTCATAGCAGTTGGGCAGACCAGCCAACTTCCAGGATTGTCTCAATTATCAAAACACCTTGTCACCTTTCTGGCCAAGTTTTAACATCTTCCCATAATCCCCATAGAGAGTGTGTGTTTCTTAAACATGGCCTCATCTGGAGGATTAGTAAAAACACTGGGTGCTTCCTCTTGAGGTGGCTAATGAAGGTCCCAGCAACAACAATAGTACAAATTACTTTTAAAATAGTTCCTATTTTTATCAATGCTAAAAATACTCTTTCATTTGTATTTTCTCCTCGACTAATGTCCCTTTCCAAAGTGAAGAATTGAAAAAGGTTCTGAATAACAACCTTATTAGACTAACAATGCAGCATTAGGAGTATGGGTTTCGAAATGTATCTATGAATTATAAATAATGTATAATATGGCTTTATAATATAGTGCACACTATTAAAATGCTGCTTTTTTTTTCCTCAGGGAGTGATTTTTTTCCACTTGTGGATTTGTATTAAAGTCCCAAGTCCTGGCAGTAGGATCGATGGGCAGAGTGTTAATTGGGGCTCTCTGGTGATAATCTAGATTGGCAGCTGGTGTCAATCAACTTCTAAAGAAGCTGTGCTCCAATGATTAGACTGCTCCTGGAGATGTGAAGCCCCGTGGGGCAAGGTGAAGGCTCCCAATCACAGGGGAACCCTTAAGAATGGTGGAGCTATAATTTTCCAAGTTGCTGTCTTACCAGCTTTCTGGTTAAACCTAGTTAGAGAGATATTATCATGCCATATGCTGAGTCCATATTTCATAAGCAAATCAATGTTTTTAAGTTCCCTCATAGGTCTATTCAGAGTAGAACAAGAATACTTAATGAATGTTCATAAAAGACCTTACATTTCTGTGTCATATAATTGGATCTTATTATTAAAATAACATCATGGAGTTCCTTTCTGAAAAAAAACAAAAAAACAGGGCTGGAGAGATGGCTTAGCGGTTAAGGTGTTTGCCCCAGTTCAATTCTACAGGACACACATAAGCCAGATGCACAAGGGGGTGCATGAGTCTGGAGTTCATTTACAGTGGCTAGATGCCCTGGCGCCCCCATTCTCTCCCCCTCTCTCTCTCTCTGCCTCTTTCTCTCAAATAAATAAATAAAATATATTTAAAAAAAAACAGAAAGTCCACAAAATTTATCCCTCTTTCATGCAAACTACACTTTTGTATGAATTTCAATCCTAAACCAATTTTAGATGAATACATAAAATAGCTTAATTTTGTTAATTTGGATTTGCTAATTTTTAATTCCATTTGGATTGAGCTAAACTCACTTTTCCCCACATCTCTGAACTATGATGAATAATAATGAGAAGTGTTCTATTAGTCAAAAAAAAAGAGCTGCCAATTTCTTATATAGTTAAATGTATACTTACCATATGACCTAGCAAGTCTAATCTTAAGCATCTTTCTAAGAAAATGGAAAAATATGTCTATCCAAAAACCTTCACACAGATGTTCAGAGCAGTTTTATTTGTAATAGTGAAGAACTGCAAACATTTCAAACATGCACCAGGTGAATGGATGGACACATTTTAACACATACAAATAGTACAGTATTATTCAGCAACAAAATATAATGGACACACGGAGATAAACCTCAGCCACATTATGTTGAATAGAAGAAGACCAACACAAAGGATGGTTCCATTGATATGAAATTCTAGAATAAGCAACATGAGTTTATAGAGACAAAACGCAGATCAATGGTGTCTAGGCAGTGGAGTGAAGCTATTGACTGGTCAAAGACATGAGGGAAATTTTTGAGGTGTCAAAAATATCTACATCTTGATTAGGGTAGCACTCATATAGGTATAGACCTTTGTCATAACTCACAAGTTACATATTTAAAATGTATGCCATAAGTATATACCTTAATGCATCAGTTTTTTAAATTTACTTTATTAGATATGGACATACTTAGAATATAAACAACAAATGTTAATACCATCCTTTCCCTCATCCCTGCTCCTTTTCTGAAGAGGCCCTCCTCACTAGGGATGCAGATCAACCCCATGGGGATTGTGGGTCATGCATTGTGGGGGCAGCAGTCAGTTATGGGGGAGAGGCAATGTCTCTATTCATAATGTCTCAACTGTGGCTCTAACAATCTTTCTGCCCCCTCTTCCACAAAATTCCTTGAGCTATGTTAGGTGCATTTTAAGTCTAATTCAGTGATGGGCTCTTAGGAGCCTCTGCATCTCTGCTTTGGTAGGTGCTGAGTGTCCTCACTGTCTATCTCCTTCACCTTTGTGCTGATATCAGGTTCGCCAACAAAGCAGCACTCTTGCTCATTTCCCCAATTCCTCTGTGGTTTTAGCTGGGGTCGGGGTAAAGTGTGCTGGGTTGTTTGTCTCCTCAGGTTTCACTCCCATCTAAAAAAGGGAAGCAGATTCTCCAATGGAGAGTGAAGTCAGCACTGGTTAAATGGGATAACTATTATTAATTTAGAGACAATTTAAAGGGTGTAGACCCTTTTACAGCCTGAGATTAGTGGGAGCTTGACATTGGAAAGCAGAATCGTTATCTGGATATGATTCTAACTTGTTTCCCAGTTCCAGATATAGGTTCTTTTCCACTTGAGTGGATTTGGTAGCCAATCCAAGAGCACTTGGTTACCCACCATGGCTGTGTGCCACTATTCTACTTGTGTGAGGATCACATCAGGTTGTTTGCTTCTGAGTAGCTTAGACCTCGAGTTGCTCGGACAGATTTTGGCCACTTTCCCCTGGTAGCTCATGTAGCACCTTCCAGCACTAGATGGGCTGTCTGGGGACTGGCTGTCTTCGGGATTCCAACCAGGTCTCTCCATGGTTCATGCCAACAGAGTGTGGTGTCTTCAGCAGTAGGGTCTTACCATTAACCTCTGGTGGGTAATCAAGTGCTCTGATAGAAGTCTGTCTTGTTTGTTCTGGGAGACCTTGTAGGGCTCTCCAATCAACAGCTTGTTGTAGATGTTAACTGTATCCTGGTTCAGGGAATTACAGGCCAGTGCCAAAGGAAAAGAAAAAAAGAAAAAGACAGGAAAAAAAAGAGAAACAGAAGAAATTTAAGGTTAGGCTTCATCTCACCCTCCCCAGGGGCCTTCAATTCAGGGACTCCCCCTAAGGTCCTGTTGAGGGTTCAACCTTTTAGTTTAACTTCCAGGATATAGGTTTCTGTGGTACTGGTTCAATTTGGGTTCAGCTTTGTGTTCCCCATCACACCCTTCCCCTTCCTCCAAGCCCTACCTTCCCTATTGTCCAAGCCTCAAGATGCCCTTCAGGTATGTCAGCAACTCAGGCTGATCCAGGTTAGGAACCACAGACCATGCAATGATCGTCTTTCTGTGACTGTGTGTGTTCAGTTAATATGATCTGTTCCAAGTTAAACCATTTTTCTGCAAATTTCAGTGGGTCATTTTTTTCTAACTGCTGAGTAGAATTCCATCGTATAGATATACCACATCTTGGTTATTCATTCATCCCATGACAGGCACCTGGGTTGATTCCAGTTCTTAGCTATTAATATGCATGAGTTTTTTTAAGTGACATCCTACTACATATATATCATTAATGTGTCCATTACCTTCTTGTTGCTGCGAACAAATATCTGACTGGAAACAACTTATAGAAAGAACAAGGTTTATGTTGGGGAAATTTTATGGCAGGCAGGAGCAGGCATCACATGAACAGGGAGGAAGGAGAAGATCAGGAAATGGGGCCAGGTTATAAAACCTTAATGTCTGCTCATAGTGACCCTCTTCCTCCTGCAAGGTTCCACCTCCTAAAGGTGCTACAAATTTCTCAAACAGCACCATCAGCTGGGAACAAGTGTTCAAACACATGTGCCTATGGCAGGCATTTTTAATTTCAAATCACAATTAATAACAGAATTATTGTCCCATCCTTTGTCTGCCTGTCTAGTCCCCTTCTTTCTGATGTTAATTTGTTTTATTAGCAGTATCATTTCTGACATCCAAATGGTATAGGGGATTCCAATGTGAGTTCCATAGGTAACTTACAGAATAAGCAAAGACGAGTCAACCCTTTCATTCCATGTCTACTAGCTGCCTAGATCCTACCTCTTAAGCCTCCCAAATATTTCTTGCATCTTTATAAAACTGCCCAGCTTTACCTCTACTGTCTTGATTTAGCTTTCACTGGCCTCCTAACCAGGGCTCTTTGCTTTTTCCTGATTTGAGCAAGAGGGGCCTCCATACCACCTCCCAGGCACCAGAAAGAAATATGGTACCCAAGGCCTTAAGACTGCAGGAAAGACAACAGAATTGGAGGAGATGATGCAAGACAAGTGTAAGGGGGCATAACTGGATAAGGCATCAAAGAAACATGGGGAACAATGTGCTTCTGGAATTCCAGAAGTGGTGGTCCTGAATAAACTGGCTTACTTTCACCCCACTGATATTTTCTATATTCATTTTCTTTAGTGTCAGCAAAGCCTTTGTGGTACATATGAACTTGCTTCAAGTACCATGAGGAGACTTAGGCATAATGTGAGTTCCCCACGAGCTGGTAGGGAAGGGCCAGGTATTGCAGTGACCACAGGACTCAGAGGTTGAACATGCCTGGAAGAGCCAAGCCAAAGGCCAAAGGTGCAGCCCACCCAGCCACTAGTATCCACCCAACCATCCCAATTCTCCCCACAGGTCTCTATGTTTCTGTTTGCTCCTAAGACGGCGCTGTATGCATGTAGTGGGGAGGGATTTCCTTTGTCTCACCCCTCATATTCTTCTCTGATTGTCAAAGAGGTGGTGATGGAGAGTGGCCACCCAGGAGAATAAAGGTGACACGTTTAAGCTGGCTTGATCCATTGTGAAATGTCTCTAAGCACATTTCCCATCTCTGCAAGTGCCTTTTAGCAAGACCTGGGCCAAGATAGCCTCCAGTGAGACATTTGCCATCGATTACACACTTGTCAAGAGAAACACAGGCCCAGCTCAGAGATTCCCACCTTGAACTTTCAAAGGAAACTGCTTGCTAAAGGTTCTGGTGCTGGAAGAGCCACAGGAAAATCAAGCAAGTGAGCAGAAACTGAAGTTGACTTTTGGCCTCTGGGGTAAGAGAGATGGAGATGAAAGCTGACAGGCTTTTTTGTGACAGGTCTCTGTGGAGCTGAAATGGGTGACTCACAAATCAGAGTGGCACTTCCTCTTTGTGGGCCATCCTTCAAGTAAGGCCTGCATAGCCCTACCCAACCCCTTGGTGCAAATGGTCCAAGACCCCAATGATTGGGGAATTGGCAAGCAGGCCCAGCCACCTCCAAAGCATGACATGCCTTTGAGCATCTTTGTGCATACAGTTTTAAAGACAGCCTCAAAGACACCCATGGGCTTGGCCCAACAAATAGCTCTTCATGGCTAAAAAGGCCATGAACTCTTGGACAAAGGGCTCTGTTTTTAAGATATCATCTCACTCTGGCTCTGTTATTAGCAAACTGAGTGAACTTGAATTTGAGTCTGTCACTTAGTCTTTTGACTAGAGTTTCCCTAAAAACAAGAGACAAAGCTCAGGGATGGGAATATGGCTCAATAGGTAAAGTGCTCATAGGGCAAGCATGAAGACCTGAATTTGGATTTTCTGAAATCACATAAAAATGTTGGAGATTGTGATTTAATTTAAGATGTAATTGTAATCCCTATACTGAGGAGGCAGAGACAAGGAATTCTTGGGACTCATTTTGGCTACCTAGACTAGCTGAATTAGTGAGAGAGAGGTTCACTGAGAGATATTGTCTCAATACAGAAGGTGGAGAACCATAGAGGGAGATACCTGGCATTACCTCTGCTGTCCTCACACATACACATGTATGCATGCATACCTACACATATTCATGTGACCACACATATGAGCATGCATACACACATATGTACATACATGAAAAAAAAGATTGAAAGCTCATTGTTTTTGGGAAAGAGGGCCATGGAAATGGCAATCATATTTGAAGTTGGCGATTTGAAGTCTTTGCAGAGTCAAATGAAGGTTATATGGCTACAATAAAGGGGATAAGATACCTGGTCTTGAGAAAGTGACAAGAATTTTCAGTCATGAAAGAAAAGTGACTATTCCACACAAAGTAGCACAATATTTAAGGAGTGAAGGCAGGAGAAGGAGGAAGAGATGGCAAAGCTAGTGTGTGGGAGAAATAGTGGGTTCAGGAGAATGGGAGAGGGATGTAAAATCAATAGGACAGGTGTGTCCTATTGGAATGTTTCCCACACTCTACAGAGGACAGACTATTGGCTCCAGGGTAAGATGAATGAGCAAGTGATAATGATTAATAAAAAAGTAGGAGAGGGTAGGAAAATGTTGAATGCAATTTATGACCTGTTGAAATGAGTTTCCATGGCTCAACAAACTGACATGTCAGCTGACAGCTGGGCAAACGGGTCTAACTCTAGGGGAGTGACAAAAGCTAGAAATGTAGGCCAGGGACCCTTAGGGGACATTGGTTTAGAGAAGGTCAAAGTTTCCTTCCTAACCTAGAGTCATAGCATCAGGGAGTCCAACTTTTGTAGAAGAGAAAATTAAAAATAAACTTCTCCCTCTCCCCAACCCCCCCCCAGCATATTAATCTATAAGACACTTGGCATGCTGGTGCCTAATGCCATTTTGGTGGTATTCACATCACACAGGATGTTTATGGGACCCTTGATACTAATTTTTTTTAAAGTATTCTTGTTTATTTGAGAGATAAAGAGGAAGACAGAAAGAGAGTGATTACTAGAATGCCAGGGCCTCCTGCCACTGCAAACAAACTCCAGACACAAGTGCCACATGTGCATCTACCTACCTTTATGAGGGAACTGGGAAATTGAACCTGGGCCATCAAGCTTTGCAAGCAAATGCCTTTAAGCCACTGAACTGTCTCCCCAGCCCTTGATACTAGTTTTGTTTTCTTGAATTTTTGTGAGCTAGTTCTTAATGTAGTAAATAGAGGAGGGTATTGGACTGAATAAAAACAAAATTACATTAATGATGAACCCCCAAAATGCTTCTAATTTATCAACCTCATGTAGAACAAAAAAAAAAATAGGGTCTTCAGTTGCCATTCCAATCTCAACAAATCTCTCTCATTCTCTCTCCTCCCCCTTCCCTTTCCCTCCTCCCATTCCTCCCCGTTTGCTTGCCATGCTGTGAGCAGCTCTCTGGAGAGGCTGCTGTAGCAAGAAGCTGAGGTCTCTTGCTGCCAGTCACTGAGTGAGTTTCCATCCTGGCTCCCCAGACAGTGGTACCTTAGACAACTAAGGTCCTTATCCATAGTCTAGAAGCATTTAGCTAAGCCAGTCTAAGATTCCTGACCCTCAGAAGTGATGAGATAAACATTGTTTTAAGCTTCAACATTTTGAAATGATTTGTTCAGTTAAAATCAGGAGACTATTTTGTGGTACTGGGATTGAACCCAGGGCCTTACATCGAACCAAATCACCAGCCTAGAAATTTACTTTCCTCATAATATACAGAAATGGGTCATAAAAGGTTTAGGATGGTTTGAGCACATTGGAGCTCTTCATGGTGCTGAAAGACTAAAACGGCTTAGCTCCAATTCTTCTGTCTGCTCATTGAAGTAACCTTGACAATGTGCTATATCCTGTTTGGGCCTCAGCTTCCCCACTTCAAATGGAGATGGGAACATCAATTCCAAGTTCCATTCTCCTTTCAATGGTGGTTTACAAAGTGCTATTATGTAAGGTGGTCAGGAGCTGGAGGGGACTAAAACTCCCCCAAACTTGAAAATAAGTAAAATAAGATTGGCTTTAGGAAGTTAAACTTAAAACTAGTTTGTGTAAATTAGACAAATTAGACAGGGTATCCAAAATTAACTTAAATCAGTGTTTACAGAGTCTTCTGACAAGCTATAAACAGAACCAAAGATGCAATTACTTTCCTCTTATCAAGGAATGATGGAAAACACTGTGAATGCTTGTTTTTTAATGCATGAAAAATGCTTCTTACAAGAGTTCCTGGAACACTGTAAGTACTTAAGAGTTGTTGCTTTCTATTATTATGTT
Organism: Orientallactaga sibirica; assembly: GCA_036365145.1. Taxonomy (NCBI): domain Eukaryota; kingdom Metazoa; phylum Chordata; class Mammalia; order Rodentia; family Dipodidae; genus Orientallactaga; species Orientallactaga sibirica. The sequence goes on from JAEOAD010000001.1 coordinate 14,151,922, forward strand.
TATTTATAGCCCATGGAAATTTAGACAATGAGTAAGTGGGTTATTAAGGGATATTAAGATTTAATATTATACATGAAGAAGCATATTGGGAGAGTTTATTATGAACTCAAGCATGGTGTCCTAATAAGTCTGACTGCTGCACACAGTTCCAGGAAGCCTGGGAAATTTCCAATCCTGTACATACAACAGAGAGGCAAGGTTCTTGAGATGCTTAATCAAGGGCTTTTCCCATCCTAGCTGGAGTGAATTGGTCAGAACTTTATTTTCATTATTTACATTTTTATGTGTTTGTTTGTGATGCTAGAGATTGAATCTAGCCTTTGACAAAATATAACATTACTTCATGATCAAAACATTGGAGGGAATAGGCATGGGCGGTTTGTATCTCAACATAATTAAGGTTACATATAAAGCTCCTAAAGCACAAATAATACTTAATGGGGAGAGACTGAAGGAATTCCCATTGAGATCAGGAACAAGACGGGTGTCCACTCTCACCTCAGCTCTTCAACATAGTCCTGGAAGTCCTAGCTCAAGCAATAAGACAGGAGAAAGAAATAAAAGGGATACAAATTGGAAAAAAAGAAGTTAAGTTAACCCTATTCGCAGACGACATGATTCTACATATACATGACCTGAGAACCTCTATCTCAAAACTCTTATAGGTGATTAGCTACTTCAGCAAAGTAGCAGGATACAAAATCAATGCACAAAAATCAAAAGCGTTTCTATATGCAAAAGACAAACATACAGAGAAAGAACATTGCATAAGCAACATTGTCCCATTTTCAATAGCAACAAAAAAGTACCCAAAATCACAGAGGAAAGGAGTATTCAAGTTAATATCTTGTTATCCTCTTCTCTGGGGGCTGATTGAACTCCTGAAAGCTCTTGAGGTGCTCCTGCTGGCAGCCCTGGCTGAAGGTTGAAAGTGGAGAAGCAGAGCATGTGGGGAATGTTTTCACTGCGTGATTTTCTTCTCACACCTGGTGATGGAATGAAATATGCAAGAGAGACTGGGATGGGAATATAAATACTGCAATAATGTTGGTAATGCCTTTCATGCTTGGTGTAGGGATGAGATTTGGTTTGGTTATAGAAAGATGGGACAAGGAGGATAATCAAAAATGCTTCTGAAATGCTGATGAAACCCAGAGTGTGGGTTCTGTGCAAAGAGTGTATCAAAGAAAACTGCATGATTTCCACTTACATAGTCTACCACCAAGGAATTATCTTAACCTATTTCCTCCTCTTTCTTTCTGTTATGTGTAACACAAGTGGAGATTAGAACAGAAAAGACATTCCTGGGGCTTTCTGTGAAAATAATAGCCTTATCCCAATGACAGGATCAGGATTGATGCTAGGAATTATCCACTTGTAAATGGAAATTAATACTCTAATTAGCAAGGTAGGAAAATCCATCTTATTGTAAATAGTGATACTTATAGATTGTGATATTCCTCCAGGGATTACCAGGCTATTTAAAAGGCATAAATCAAGAACCACATTCAGGCCTATAAAAAATGCAGGAAATATTCAGAGCAAGCACACACCTGATACTGACAGTATCTTCGCTAGGGTTGTTAAACAGTGAGTAAAGTTGATTTTTGAAAAAGATACACATTTGTGAGTTTTGACATTTCCTAGATGGAAAGTGTTTTCAGATTGGCTTTTAAATATTAACACTGTCACCTACAAAGCTTTCTAGCAAGACATTGGATAAAAAGATTAGTCTCATAAAAAAAGAGGTGATAAATACTGCATTTCAAATAAAAGCAAGGGTCTGTGAGGATGAAATATAAACATTCAATAAACCCGCACCTCTGATGAAAATCTATGTAACAGCTGACGACTGTATTTGTATCAGTATTGAAAATGTGGAACCTGCTTTCACATTCATTAACTCATTTGATTCTCAAAAGAGAACACAAGACAAAGTTGAGGTCAGGAAAATTCTAGCTCATACTGCCTCCCAGGACATGACAGATGGGGCAGATTTAGTATGCCCAGTCCCTGAACTGGAGGTAGAACACAGCCATGAATCTCCAGGCTACCACCATGGTGAAGGCAGGGATCCAACAGAAATCCAGTAGAGAAGTGACCTCAACATAAGTTTGAGACTAAACTGATGTGAGTTGGTTAGGAAAGCTGCCCCCATTCCTCCCATGCATATGGATTTAGGGATGCATAGCAGAATTTCATTCTACAGTCCCTCTTATCACACTATTTGACAGACTGGTGAGAGCTGTGGAAGTTACAGTGTATACCACAGTCCTGTGAATCAGGGCTCTTTACACACACACATCTTCCCTTCTGGATCACAGGAACCCACAGAGCAGCAACTAGATCTTTATTTCGTCTGCATCCTGTATCCTTCCCAGTGCTTAGCCCAAAGTGATTGCCTGATAAACATGTAAGGGCTGGGAAACTCAGTAGGAGCAGACACTTTGCAATGCTAATAACTGGGTTATAAATCCTTGGCATGGAGAACTGAAGACAGTCATATCCACTTGGAGGGTTACAGGCATCAGGTTGTTCCCTTTTAAACCATATGACTTGATTCTCTTGTCTTTTGTATCTTTAGTCAGATTTGGGAGAGATGAAGACAATTATAGGTGACTCCCTACTTTCATACAGACTGAAAATGTGTCTAAATGTCAAACTATAAACTCATATACTAAAAACAATGTTTTCCAACACTTTACGACTTCCACCAGGAGTACCAGTTCCTGTGGAAGGGCAGAGAAAATCCTACAAACTCGGGAAAGGATTGTCTACAAGATGCTGGAGGCCCACCCCACTCCTGGCCCCAGCCATCCTCATTCTCCCAAGTTCTCATGGAATGACACAACAGGAGAGATGACTAGAAAATCAGAAGTGAATGTACACACTGCAGAAGCATCATGGCCAAAACCTAGGCCAGCTTTAAGGAGAAAAAGACACTATGCAGTGATTCCTGTTTTGTGTAAAAAAGGAGAAAAAATGGATTAAAATAAATATAGATAAGTTTAGACAAACGATGGGAAGTATATTAAAAATTTTAGAAATTTTTGAGGTGGTATTTTTTGTTCTATTTTGTGTTGCCTTTATGTAATATTTTAATGGGGATAAATTAATTTTAACATGGGGATAGCTCATGAAAAAAAAAGTGTTTAATTCACAAGCATGAGACCCTGAGTTTAATCCCCAGACTCACATTAGAAAAAGAAAGAGCATGGTGAAGTATGTTTCTAATCCCAGATCTAGGAAAGTGGAGACAGCTATATCCATGGCCTCACTGTCCAAGAAATGTAGGCTATTGGGTGAGCTCTAGACCAATGAGACATCCTATCTTAGAAAAGGTAGACAGTGCCTGAAAAACAACACAGAAGGTTTTCCTCTGGTCTCTTCACACAGGCCCAGAACACATGGACTCACACACATAGGCATGTACACACAAAAATATTTTTAATTTTATTGTTATCTACTTGCAAGAAATTAAACATATATCTGATAAAGCTAAAGTCTTTTTCAACACCATCTCAAATACAAGTTTCTCCTCTTACCCACTACCACTACCCAGAGATGCCCACATGTCACTCAAGCATGCATCTCCCATAGAGCCTTTTGAGATATTTACATGTATATACACATGCTCATAGAAACACATTGTGTTGTTTTGTTTGTACATAAACAGTGTCATATGTGTCCTGCACTATTCTGCCGATTTCTGCAGCTAGTCATGTTATCTACACATAATCTAGCTCGGGGGAGAAACAAGGCCTACTATTTCATCAATGACAAACTTTTAGATTATTTAGCTCACCTGTTTTTCACTGGAGTTGCTGAAGGACTAACTTTAAAATAAAACCAAGGGGCTTGGAAGATGACTTAGAAGTGAATGGCACTTACTTTCCAATCAGCCTTCCAGCCTGGATATGATTGCCGCCATAACCATGTAAAGCCACATGTACAAAGTGATGCATCTATAGTTTGTTTGCAGCAGTGAGGGGCCCTGGTGCACCTACACACACATATCCACCCCTCTCTCCTTCCCTCCCTCTCTCTCTGTCTTTCTCTCTCTCTCTCCTCTCTCCTGTGTGTGTGTGTGTGTGTGTGTGTGTGTGTGTGTGTGTGTGTGTGTGTGTGTGTGTGTATGTCTTTCTTTCAAATAAATAAATAAAAAGAAAACAAGAAAAGAAAAGAAAACCAAGGCTCAGGACCCCTATCTGGTGATTCTCAGGCAAGTTATTTTGTTCATGGGACTTCAGTTGTGTCCTGTTATCACAGTATTACATTGTACAATCTTGCACATATTAGTGGATGATATTCTAGAAAGATGTGGAGGGGAAGTATTTTTATCATAATAATAATTTATAGTAACAGCAATAACATATAAAAATATGATTTCTCCATGTACTTCTCCATCTTAGATATTATCTATTTTAATTTTTTTAATGTTTTGCTGCTTTGATGAGTTATAACAAATAGAATGTGGCTTATTTTCTTATCATTTATAACTTGTAAGATTTCTTTTAATGCTCAGCAAAGTACTGTTCACAAACTATCCAGGTTAGTTTAGTAACTAACTTATAAGCTATGGAACTTCAGGCCAGTCACTTAATCTCCCTGTGCCTACCTATATGTAAAACAAGACATTAATGGTACCCACTTCATGGGCTTAGTATATGAAATGGTTTAATAAATATAAAGATTTCAGACTAGTGTCTGAAATACACTAAGTGGGAAATAATGCTCTCTGCCATGTGTACATTTTTAGTAGTATTATTCAATGAAAAACTGAAATTACTTTTTCTAAAAGTTTTATTTATTTATTTATTTGAGACAGACAGATAGAGAAAGAGGCAGAGAGAGAGAGAGATAATGGGCACACCAGGGCCTCCAGCCACTGCAAACAAACTCTAGATGCATGTGCCACCTTGTGCATCTGGCTTATGTGGGAACTGGGGAATCAAGCCTCAAACCTGGATCCTTAGGCTTCACAGCCAAAGTGCTTAATTGCTAAGCCATCTCTCCAGCCTCAGAGAAAAATAACTAGACAGACCTCGAGTTTCTCATGGATAGAGACCTCACACGCTTTGTTCCTCTTCTCAATAGTTGTCTTAACCTGTTTGGACTATGATAACAAAATGTCATAGGCTGATGGCTTATAAATAACAGAAATGGATTTCTTACAGTTCTGGAGGTTGGGAAATCCAAGATCTAGGTGTCAGAGATCCAGGGACAGGTAGGGCCTTCTTCCTGGTTGACAGGTGCCATCTTTTTTCTGTCTATTGAATAGTAGAAGGGCCAAAGCAGCTCTCCGTGTCCTCTTTTAATAAGCACACTAATCCCACTTGTGAAGTCTCCACCTTCATGCCCTACTCCCCTCCCAAAGGCCCCACCTCCAGATAACATCACAATGGGCACTAAAATTTTATATGTGAATGGGAAGGCACACACATTCAATCTAGGACAGAAGCAAAATATAAAGACAACTCTGACCCTATCTGAAGACAATAGAGATAAAAATATATCTCTTTGGGGGTCTTTAACATGTAAGAGATGATGTTTCATATCAGAAAGATAGAGAGAGAATACTTTGTGATCCTCTCTATCACAAAGCCAATCTGTAATCCTTTACTCAGAAGACTAAAATATTGTTGGGGGTGGTGGTGAATGTCTGTAATTAATAGCAGGTAAGAGGTAGAAGCAGGTGGATCAGGAGTTCAAAGCCAACGTTGGCTATATATCAAGTTTGAGGCCAGCCTAGGCTATACAAGAGCCAGTCTTGAAATAAGAAGCATTTAAAAGTCTAGAATGTTAGACATGGAAGGACTTTAGAGATAGCCCTCCAGGCAATGGGCTTTATAGACAGGGGCACTGAACAACAAAGCATGAAAACAATTTGGACAACTCTCACAATCACCCACTGACAGAATTAGACTAAAACCTAAAATCCTTGTCCTTCAAGAAGCCTGATATTCTTCTCTAGTGCTCATATGCCTGGGTAATAGTGGGTTGTGTGGGGAAGGGGAAATCCCAATATTAATATGTACCTGATAAAGAAAGTAGTTAATTTTATAGAATTATGCCAAAAAGAGGAATAATTATAATTTGTGATTTTAGTCATGTTAGAAGAAGTATGTTAACTTGTAATTGTACTGGCTTATTAGCCTTAGGACATTTCCTGAGACCATATTTTTAGGCTATGGAATAATTCTTTCAAGTAAAAAGTATATAAAAATCTATTCAATTCAATATTCAAATATGGGAAATGTGATTTCAATAACTAGCACTATTGGGTATCCCAGTGTGACTTTTTTTTTTTTTTTTTTTTTTTTTTTTTTTTTGGTTTTTCGAGGTAGGGTCTCACTCTAGCTCAGGCTGACCTGGAATTCACGACAGGGTGAATTCTCAGGGTGGCCTCAAACTCACTGTGATCCTCCTACCTCTGCCTCCCAAGTGCTGGGATTAAAGGTGTGCGCCACCATGCCCGGCTCAGTGCAACTTTTTTAAGGCAGAGTGTCACATGGCCCAGGCTGACATCAAACTCACTATGTAGCTGAAAATGACCTTAAACTTATGATCCTCTTGTCTCGACTTCTCAAGTATTAAGATTATAGACATGTGCCACCACACCTGACTTCCTATGTGAGTTTTCTTTAAATCACAAGGATGAAGGGATTTGACAAACTTGTAATTCTGAATTCAGAACTATTTTCAAATATTTGTTAAAGCAACTAATATTATTAAAAGTTCTCCCTTAATAAAATAAATATAGTCTCAACTTGGGTTTGAAGAAAAATAAAAAGATTTTTTTAAAAAAATCACATAACGTGAGGTCCAACATATTGTTCAGTATAATTAATTGCACAAAATATTGGTGAATTTTGATCCATAATGGTTTTTTGAGGATACAGGCAGCAGGTTAAAAAAAAAAAAAAAAGCATCTCTGAAAGTAAATCCTTCAATTAGTGTATGCAAAGGCAAAGAAGGGGTTTCAGCAGGCTTAAGGTGAAATGCTAATAGAAGCTGACCAGCCTTAGTGCTAAGAGGAGCAGGGTCCCCAGGGTGTCATCTGAGAATCCTAATTTCCATACACCAGGCATGGGGTCACAGAATGGGTTGAAATCCTCTCTGTGTTTCTAGGACCTGATACTTCACATCTTCCTCTAGTGAGGGCTCACAGTGCCAGTTCTCCTACTCCTATGCTGTAGGAGCCATAAAGTGATTTATACAAAATAAGTTAGAGATGCTATGGTCTAAAATTTAAGGTTTCATATGCAAATGGTGCCTAAGATAGATAAATAAAAAGCACTCTGTTCTGATTAGCTCATTTCCCTCTGAATTTTTTATACAGAAACTACCCCAGAACTCAGTTATAATTATCTTAAAACAATAATAAACACTTGGTACTTCTCAGAGTTTATGGACAGGAACTTGGTAACAGCCTACATTGGTGTCATCTTGGAGCACATGATGGAGTGGTTGTCAGTCTACATTGGTCAATTGTCTGAATCCTCTCAAAGAGCCTAAGTGTGAGGCCTAGAGTGGGGCCCAAGGGTGGAGTGAGAACTATCACATTGCATTACCATGCAATCACATACAGGGTTTTCAAAGTTCACCCAACCTGACAGGAGGGCCCAGGTTTCCTGGCAGGGGATTTAAAGTGTGAGACAACAGAAACATGGGGAACAATCCTTACACCAGAAATCAGCTTTCAAAGTGTCTCTGTCACAAAGACATCAGATCAATTCTGGCTGTTGGCAAAAGGCCTTAGTTCCTGGTTGCATCACTTCATGCTTGGTGTCTGACCACATGGCACTGGCTCCCCCTTAAGTGATCAATCAAGAGGGAATAAAGTGAAAGCCACAGTATGGTTAGTGGACCTCCATGCTTTGAAGGCAAATGGAATGACTTGGCCTAGGTGAGGGGTGGCCAACAGGTTTGGGCCATGAGAAAGCTACTATCTTTAGGATTTTGGCACTCAACGTCACCTACACGGAGTGATGCCTGTGTCTGTGAGTGACATTGCTGAGGGCCTGCAGCAGAAAGTGGGGATATTCCTTTGTCAGCCTTGGACTAAGTGATCAGTTAAGTCCCTTGACATGTGAAGTATAATGTTCTATAAGCTACCGAAGCCTTCTTCTATGCAACAGAATTCTTCTGAAACCAATTTTTGATTAATCCAAAGTTTTCTATACCATGCTCAGCCATAATCAGTGCACCTTGTGATTCTCTTTGTAAATAACCAGCTGGTTGCTTATTGAATGCACCTAGTTGTTTTCAAAACAGCCAGGAGTATGACCAAATTCAGTCTTCTCCTCGAGAAAGTTCGCATGTCTGTGAGTCGCCATGTGATGATTTACGTTATTTTAAACTCTCCTTATTTTTAATGACATAAACAATGAAAGCCCAAGAAAGAGGCAGGAGTGAATGCATTTATTCCTATTCTGCCATCTGTTTAAAGCCGCTGATGTAATTCCAGTTTGAAATTGCATTAGCGCTTGCCTGCTGGAGCTCTTCCTATTTCCTTTTGCATCTCAGACCTTCTGTACTGAAGAGAACACGCCGTCTCGAGGATGCTGGTCAATTATGGCCAAGGCACATTGTGGCTCTGGCCCTATACAAATCAGTCTCCAATTGAGATTTCTATTGTGAGCATGAATGTGACTAGAGTGTTATGTGTTTAAAGGTATTTGATATTGAAAGTTTGATTAGTGATGTTTTCAGCAATATTGTCAACAACCAGCAGATTGGTTTACACCGTGGAGGATGGCAGAGATTAAGGCCTGTGGTCATGCATACTCAATCTCTGTATATTAGCTTTTCTTTTTTACTTTTATCTCTTGGATTATGCCAGAAATTTAAATTTTAATTTTGTTGTCAAACATGCAGCTGCTTTCTGCTTGTTTGGATAACATGGTGATAGAGAATTTTATTAATTTGTGTGAAAAATTGTGTGTGGGAGTGTCATTTCTGAGGAGCTATTTAAAATTAACTTTGGCTAGGTGAACATTGTGTAGCTTCTTTACTTGGATATAAGCTGGGGACAAAGATTTAGCCCATTTCCTCCTCACTCCTGAATATCCAGCAGGGAGCTGGTGGTAGGTAAGGTGGCAGATGCATGAAGAAGACACAAGTGTGACTGAGGTGGAAAATGAGAAGCTTAGAGGCTTTCTTCACTTTCCTGAGCCTCAACTTCCCCAGCAGGTGCTATGCTAGCTGACTCTAAATAGTCTTTCTGCTATAAACCAAAGCTATTGATTTCTTTTGAGGGGGTATCTCTTCCTTTCTCTAAAGTTGCTACATGGGGGGGGCACTTTTTGGGGAGGAGAAATTAAATTTCCTGTCAGAAAATGTCATCAGAGAAATAGGAGTTTGGACTCAGATGGGACATTAAAGATCCTCCTCAAAGATCCTTTAAGATTCTCAACCAAACTCAACCCCAGAATCTTAGGGCATGGCCAGTGGACAGGACGGTGTTTATTAGGATAACAACATGGCCAGACTTCCACAAATTGAGCTATGATGCCTACCCCAAACTACTCAGAACCGAGGTTCCTTATCATGGCTCAGAACCATCCACATATTTTTTCTTAATAATATTGGTGCCTGGGTCCTACATTCAACTTGAAAATTCAGAATCTGGGATGGTGGAGACCAGATATGTGGATGTGGGAAGCTCCATGGCTGATTCGGAGTGAAGAGAAGCAGTGTCTTGGTGGAGTCAGCAGACAGAGCTGATGTAGAAATCCACAGACTATGGGTAGAGCCATGAAGAAACACTGAGGGTCCTGAGACAACACAGTGGAAAAGAGGACAAACACAGCCAGAGGAAGACAGGGTATCTTCACTGAGGAGGTGTCCCCTGCACTAACTAGATTGTGAAGAAGAAAGATCATGGTGAAGCAGAAGCCATAGGAAGTCAACACACAGAATGTGTGGTGAAGCAGGAGTGAAAGGTATATGTTTAAGCAGCCATGCCTCTCATCTAGAAGGACCTCACCCAGTGAGAGACACAGTCGTGGCTTCTCCTCCCTGGGGAGTTTGATCCAAGGACTGACAAAAGCTGGGTCTGTCTGAGCAGTCTGCATCAGCTCTTACAGAATCACACCTCCCAGGGAATTCGTTTAGAGTTGATCTTATGGCTCTTTGCTCACAATGATATGGTCACAGCATGCTGGTATGTTCTGGTCAATGGTGAGAAGTTGTGAGTCATGTTTTAGTGATGACCATTTGGGAGGAAGCAGAGGGGAGCCCAGCTCTGTGCATTATCCCCTGGGCAATTATTTAAGTGTTCTGTCCTCCTTTTCCTCACTATATAATAGGAATAAGAAGGGCACATCCAAGTTCATAGTGGCTGATATGATTACGACTCTAGTATTATTGCTGCTGTCTCTACCAGAGTTTGAAAAGCCTCACAACACATTTAAGGAAGTTCAAGCTTTTGTGTGTGTGTGTGTATGTGTGTGTGTGTGCCTGTCCACATGCATGTGCATGGCTGCGTTTGTACATGGAAGCCAGAGGACACTCTCTGGTGTCGACCTCAGGAACACTGGGCACCTCTTTTTTGAAACAGATTCTCTCAATGGCCTTGAGTTCACCAATTAGGCTACCTTATCTAGCCAGCAAATTCCAAGGATCATCCTGTCTCTGCCTCCCAGGATTACAAGCATGTGCTGTCATACTCAGCTCTTTTATGTGGGGACTGGGAATCAAGCTCGTCTTTATGCTTACAAGGCAAGCCCTTTACCAAGTGACTCTGAAACTTATTTTTAGTTTGCAGTCACCAGTTTAGTAAAACAGCAGTAAACAAGGCAAAAGGCAAGCCATTGTTCAGCAGGCTGCAACATAGCTGTGGTGATACCCAGGGAGGAAAATGTGGTCTGCTAATATGCCCTAAGGTGAGCTAGTGACACAGGCATCCTGAGAAAGGTTGTCAAATAAAACACAGAACAGCCAGATATATGCAAGTTTTAGATAAACAATGAATAATTTCTCTGTACACTTTTGTTTCAGCCATTTATTATTTGGGATATATTTACATTAAACATTTTGTTCTAATTATGGAGTAATGGGTTTATGTGATTCTTGGGCCATAGTTTAACTGTTGAGGTCCCCTCTGAGGAAGGCTGGATTCCATGGCCTTTCAGAAAGGGGGGTCCCACAGATAGGGATGTCATTCCTGAGAAATCTTCAGGAAGTTGGTGTAGGGCCCTGAAGTCTAAAAGATTTTGACAGATGGGGAAACAGCACAAAGCATTGAATTCTGGGGAAGAGAATAATGAAAAGCACAGAGGCCCAGGGGATACGTAAGGTTTGGGAGTCACTAGAAAGACAAGGGTTGGATGGGCAAGGGAGGGTGCGTGTGTGGTGGGTGGGGGAGGGGAGAGCTCCAGAAGGACATATGGTCAGGAAAGTATTTAGGGACCAGAAGATTAGGAATGTAAGAAATTAGATTGAATGAGTTACTACCAGTTCCTGAATTAGTCATTTTGCTTCCTTTCTTAATGGATTTCATTATAGACATTCAAGTTTCCCGAAGCCTTGCAGTCTTTTCTTTATTATGACGAGTTGTTTGTTTGTTTGTTTGTTATAATTCTTCTATGCTCAGTTAATGAAAGGTTGTATGATAGATAGGAACAGCAAGATTCAATAATTATCTAACAAGTAATAAACGGAGTGCCGTCAAACACACTCGTCACTGGAAGTCTTATTATGTTCTCTAAAGCGAACATGGCAGAGTGAGTTTATTTAATTAGAAGCTGTTTTCACTGGAAACCTTCCAGGAGGACAGTAGATGTGTTCTGTGGCAGTTCAGGGCTCCTTCAATTTCAGAATCCTCTCAGAGAGAAGGGAAATAGAAAAGGACAGTTAAAATTAAACCCCACGAACTATTACTTTCTTCACGAGTGTCTGTGGGCTGCTTGCTCTCCTCAGCTGTTTGGGATGGAGACCTTGATCCTCAGAATGTAGCAGATATAAATCATATAAAAATGTATCAAGTTCTTTTGGTGTTTTTCCCAGATTTAGAAGACACACATCTTGCCATTTCTTGATTAATTACTACATGGAAGCTACAGAGAGGCAAGCCTGGCGCCACATCACGAAGGCTTGCCTGTGGTCATGGTAACACTTTCAGGCTGCGTGAGGAGGACTGGGGTTCTGGTCTCAGGTGCTGTAATAACTTTTCATGTGACTTTGAGTAAGTTCCTTCTCTTCCCTAGACTCTGCTTTCCTCATTTATAGAATGAGAAAGGAAGCCTTATGTTTCTAGATGCCCATTCTAAAATTCTGGGACATGGTGTCCAAAAGTCCTATTTAAAGAGCATCATCAGGAAGGTCAGAGCATTGAGATCTCATATTAGAATGGCAGAGACTAGGGACAGGAGTGTTACAGGAAGGACAAGTCTAAATGACAGGAGAAAGCTTTAAATTTTTTGCTCTAAGTAACCAATACATAGGTAAAAAAGAAAGAGATGGTGCTGGGAGGGTCTTTGGATGTTATTATTCTGTGGGGATTTTTTTTACATTTATTCATTTATTTATTTGTAAGCAGAGAGAGATAGAGAGAAGAGAGAATAAGAATAGGCACACCAGGGCCTCCAACCACTGCAAATGAACCTTGTGCAACTAGCTTATGTGGGTACTGGGGAATTAAACCTGGGTCCTTAGGCTTTACAGGCAAGCACCTTTAACTGCTTTAACAAGCCATCTTTCCAGTCCTATTCTGTGGGTCTTAAATGAGGTAATTAATGTCACATGTTTACCCTCTTTAACAATCATGGAATAGGCTATTTAGACCAACTCTTATGCTGGAAGCAACCCAAAACATAGATTTTGTTAAAGAATTCATATTTAAAAACAACAAAGAAGCCGGGCGTGGTGGCTCACGCCTTTAATGCCAGCACTCGGGAGGCAGAGGTAAAAGGATCGCCATGAGTTCGAGGCCACCCTGAGAATACAGAGTGAATTCCAGGTCAGCCTGGGCTAGAGTGAGACCCTACCTCGAAAAAACCAAAAAAAAAAAAAGAAAAGAAAAGAAAAGAAATAGCAAGAAACTAAGGAGTTACCAGATTAAAAGTAAAGAAATATGGAGACCAATCAGAACAAAGTAGAATGACACATATGTGTGAAAATGCCATAATGGACCCATTGCTTTGTGAAGTAACTTAAAAAAATTAACAAGGAAAAAAATAATTAAAACAAGTTAGTCCTAGTGAGGTGAGTGAACCCAGAAACCACCATTGATCTCAATGCATCTGCTGAGTCCTCACAGTCAGAGCTGTGGTGATTTCAATGTGAAATGCCCCCCATAGGCTCATGCATTGTGAATATTTGATTCTCAGCTGCTGATAATTTGGGAGGTGGAGCCTTGCTGGAGGAAGTATGTCACTGGGGATGGGTCTTGGGACTTTATAGTCCAGCCCCTTGCTTGTGCCAGCTAACTCCCAGTTGCAGCTCCTCCCTGCTGCTGATGTATGAAGATGTGAGCCAGTTGCCTGCTCTGCCACGCTTTCCCCACTATGATGAAACTTCCCTTCAAAAGAAATGCTTTCCTCCCATAAGCAACCCTAATGAAACCTGTAAGCCTAATGAAGGGGGGCAAGTTGACAAAAGGAAACAGAAGTGGGTTGGGGACCAGAAAGGGTAATGGGGCATGAATATGATCAAAATTCATTATGTACATGTATGAATAGAAGCCATTAGAATATATAACTAAAATATGCTAACAAAAGTATTTTTAAAAATCAAAATCTGAAAGTATCCTCAGTAAGTAGGAACCAACAGAAATTGGTGGTGGGTTTGTAAAGGGACTGAATAGAAATACTAGACAAGTTTAGCAAAATTCTAGAGCTTGCCCATTTCTAGACGACTACCATGGGGCCATGAGAGCCCTATCACTAAAGCTGTGTGAACAAGGGCAGACAAGTGGCTGTCAGAAGAGTTGAAAAGGGAGTGTGGTGGTTTGATTCAAGTGTCCTTCATAAAATTAGGAGTTCTGAATGCTAGGTCCCCAGCTAATGGAGATTTGGGAATTAAAGTATCCTGGAGGGAGTGTATATTGGGGGTGGGCTTATGAGTGTTATAGCCAGTTTCCCCTTGCCAGTGTTTTGGACACTATCTTGCTGATGTTGTCCATCTGATGTTGTCTGGGAGGTGATGTCCACCCTCTGCTCATGCCATTGTTTTCCTGACATCATGGAGCTTCCCCCTCAAGTCTGCAAGCCAAAATCAACCTTTTTTCCCACAAGCTGCTCTTGATCAGGTGATTTCTGCCAGCAATGTGAACCTGACTACAACAATAGAGTTGGTACTGAGGAGTGGTGTCATTTGTGGTGTCATTTGTTGCTAGACACCTTGTCTGTGTGGCTTTAGCCTTTTGGAGCTGATTTTTAAGAGGAATGTGGAAGGATTTGAAACCACGACCTAAGAGATGCCTTGCAGTGCTATAAGTACAGCTTGATGGACTATTCTGGTCAGAGTTGAAAGACCTGAATGCAGTAAGAGCTATGGACTGTGAGGTTTGGCTTATGTGGGTGAGAAAGAGCTTTGCCTGGACTGGAGTAGAAGCAGTTTGCATGAGAGATTTGCTGTTATGTCCATGTCCTGAGAAGTTGTGCAGGATTGAATTGAATATAAATGGACTGGTATGAGCAGAGGAATATGGCACAGAAAAAATGAAATCTTTGGGTGAAACTGCTGCCTGTTCCGCTGCAATTGAGAGATTATAACCTTTGAGATTAGGCCAGCTGACCTGCATTGGAACCACAGAAATAATGCAGTTTTGAGGGGGTCTGAATGCTCAAGGAGTATCCTGTTCTTCAAAGTCTGCTTTATTCTCCCCCTGGATTAACAAATGGGTACCCCATCTGGCATTGTGGAGTATAAGAAATGCAGGAAGGAAAGAGAGTCATTGGATTTGTAGCATGATCTTGTATTTTGGAAATGGCCATGGGCAGTGTAAAGCAGGTTTGCTAGATGCCTGCATGGAAACCCAATGGAGCCAAAATAACCCCTCTCTCCCCAAGCTGCTCTTGTCAGGTATTTTCTGGCAGCATTGTGAACCTGACTGCAACAGGGGGAATCTAGTACTGGCTAAAAGTTAGGCTGACCACCTTTGAGTCTCCTTTTAGTACAAATGTGGTAAGATATTTTTCTCCAATTAGCCAGTGTGTCATTTCTAACTTGATTTCTCCTTATGCAGGCATGAGAGTCATGTCTCTGGTTCTGCATCACCACTTCTCTGAGATAACTAACAGTTGTGATGACTGTGTAAGTGCTATGATATAATGCACCATTGATAGATGCTTCATGATACAGAGGAAACCTTTCTGTGGACACATGTGATACCAAGGACCCAGGAGAACTTTAGTGAATGTGGTTCAAACTGACCATTGATGCACATTCATGTGGGTCCTCACACACCGATGCACATTCATGTGGCTCATACACTGATGGACGTTCGTGTGGGTCCTCACATGCTGATGCACATTTGGGTGGGTCTTCACACATCATCCCCCTTTCAAATGTTCTCAGAACTTGATAATCCTCAAAATTTACAGGCGAAACACTGTAGTCCTTCATTGGCTGTCCCGCTGTTCTCAGTTCTGTTTCTTTTCTCACCTTGCTCTACTCTATCAAACTCTCCAAAGGCAGGCCAGTGGTGGTAACCCCTCACTCTTCAGAGCCCCCCACCCTAACTACTTTGATGCCACAAGCTCATGCAAGTTTCACATGGCTTTAGGACCACCCTTCCCAACTTCTCATCACCTCTTTTGGAGACACTATTTCTGGGATTCACAGGTATTACTGGGAGGCACCTAAAACACATTCCATTTACATCACTTAATCCTCCCATGAACCATGTACAAGCAGATTTGTCATTCCTATTTTATAGTAAAGTCCATTCACTAAAGAAAGCTTATAAAACTATAAACAACAAAAGCAAATTGAAATCTCTAATTTGATTACATAGAGATAACTATATCACTGTTAATACTTCTTCATAACTCTTAGTATTTGCTCTATTTTCTCCAGACGTTTTTCTTATAAATTTTTGAGAGAACAGATTTTGTATGTTGAACATACAATTTGATAACTTGTTTTTATTAACTAACAATAGATTGGGAACCTCTTTCCAAGCTAATAAATACACAGCTGCAACATAATGTTTACTGTTTGCATAGCTAAGCTCTTGTATGGATACATGACAACTTATTTAACAAACTTTCTATTATCAACCATTGAATTAATTCCAATCTTCATTATTAAAATAACATCTTGTAGCTGTATCTTTCTGCATATCCTAATTATTTCCTCAGGTTACATTCCTAGGCATGGAAATGGATTTATGCTTCTGAATTTGACAAATTTCCTCTTCCAGAAAATTTGTACTAATTTAAGTTCCCAACAACAATGTGTGAATGTGAACATTTCCTGTACTCTAACCAACATTTGAGCATTGTTGTTTTTATTTCATGGTTAATTTCATAAGCAACATTTTATTGTCATTTTAATTTGCTTTTCTTTGACTATAAATTAAACCAATTAATTTCTCTTATGTTTCTTTGCCATTTGATCTTTTTCCTTTGTAATTTAAATTGTTAGTGTCCCTTACACAGTAATACATTGGCCCATAGAAATAAATATTAGCTAATAATATCACCACCATTATTACCATTGTCACAGGTGGCAGCCTTCTATGTTGTAAATACCATCCTCAAATTTATCATTTTAATTTAATCAAATTTTATCTTATTGATTTAGGCCACACATATATCTACATTTTTGATATGAACAAATTCATGAACTTTAATCTTTTTTCTGCCCTTGACAGCATGCTTAGAAAAATCCTAACTACTCTGCAATTCTATAAATGTTATTTAAATGTTCATCTCTTAGAATATCTTCATGGCTTCATATTTTACATTTAAATCATTTATTTTCACAGAAAGGTAGGAGAAAAACTACTAGCTTTTCACAAAAGGACAAATGGATTAGCTACTCAAGATTTTAAGTATTTTTCAAATGGAATAAAATGGAGACATTTTGAATCAAGATCTGTGAATGGCCACATCTCTGAGTGGAAAGGAATTAATTACTGCATGTCAGGAATCAGCATGGGGCCAGAGCTGTTAAACATAGTAATGACTGTGGAAGGAAAGCTGGCAAGAAGGCTGTAAGCTTCTCCCTGTCCAGTGACTTAAGTGGGTGACTTAGAGCCCAATATGACAGTGAGGAAAGCCAGACGGCCCTTGGTGTCAGCTGTACTGTCAGCAGACAACTGTGTCTGGACGTAATCTGTCTGAAGACTCAGCCGACTTCTTGGCCCTTTTTGTGCAGAGGCAAAAGGGATAAGAAGGCCTAAGAATGTCCAGGCATTCTTAGACAGTCCTCTGTCATGGCCAGGCTTTGGGAGACCACTCCTGGGGTCTTCTGCAGGTGAAGATTCAGCAGCCACCTGTCCTGGGGCTTCCCATGCAAAATGGCTGTACTGTTTGGTTTTGCCCCATGCACTTCTAGTGTTTGCGTGCTCTACTCCATCCCCACTCTACCTTTCTCTTCAAAGTACACATCTGATACGAAAATCATCTTTCTCTTTACTTTGTTTCCACACTGTGTGACTGACATAGCATTGTACAGCATTTCCACTTTTAAACTACTTCTCATAATGCTAAACTTTCTGAACATAGTTCTTGGTTGTCCTACTGACAAAAAAAAAAAAAAAAAAAAAAAAAAAAAAAAAAAAAAAAGATCCACAATGCTACTATTTGACAATGAGTTTGTTCCTGTGTGTTTCTTTTAAGATTTTAAAAATAATATTTATTTATTTATTTAAGAGAGGGAAAGAGAGGGGAGGCAGAGGGAGATAAATAGAGAGAGAGAGAGAGAGAGAGAGAGAGAATGGGCATGCCAGGGCCTCCTAATTACAATAAATGAACTCCAGATGCATCTGTCACCTTGTGCATCTGGCTTTATGTGGGTAGTGGGAAATCTAACCTGGGTGCTTTGGCTTTGCAAGCAAGCATCCTAACCACTAAGCCATCTCCCCAGACCCTCCTGTGTGTTTTTACACACACCTCTAAGGAATCCTGGAAAACAGTTGGGAAAGATCTTGTGACAAAGTCCACATCTGAAAAGTAATTCATCCAAGGGACAAAGTGAGTGGCGAGCACATCTGGAACCTGATATGAGGATCGAGACCCAACTCAGAGGTCTTCCTGCCACCTCAGTGGCCCTTTAGCCACTCGTCTCAGTGGCCTTGGGAGTCCGGTGCACTAACAGACCCTCACAAATTTCTCAGCTGTTGCCCTATGTTTGGTTTTAAGGCTGCCACGTCACACCCAGCTCTCAGCAGGCTCACTCAGGAGTGATTTCAGCATATTTTATGTAAAGGAAATCAGAGATGGATCTGAGATGATTATGTTTGCCTTTTCCAGACTCTTGGTCAGGCAGGCATCCCTAGAACACAGTAGTTTGTTCGATGGGGTGGTACCTGTAGGTGAGATGAACTCAGAGGCCTTTGAAAACGTCTATTCACCGTCCTGCCTGGTGCCCATTCCCCACCTATACCATGACTTCTCCTATCTCACTCTCAGTTCATACTCTTTCATTTGAAGGTCTCAATGAGGCCCATAGGCCTGGGACCCATGTTGTTCCAATAATATGCCACACTGGATTTTTGTTCATTCTATTGGAAAAAAAAAAAAAGATACCATCCTTTGACAAAGGTGACTGAAGCTGGTGGTCATCTTGTATTTGTGACCAGAGGCTTGCCTGAGAATGGAATCTGCACACAGGCAAGGTAAAATGAGAGAGGCAGAACCTTCTAGATACTGTGTGAGTTCTGAAAATAGCCACTTCTGAAGGCAAATGCCTTGAATTTATAGCCCTGTGAGTAAACAGGTTCCTTTTTTCTCACATGTAAACTAGATTGAGTTGAGTTTCTGTCACTTACAACCCAAAGATTTCTGACTAATACAGAATCCCATCCAAATATGAGGTCCTGAGAAACTGTGGCACTCACAGGTGATATTCACACTGCCTCCACACCTATCTTTCACACCCAGTTTCCTTGCGTTCGTGAAATAATTGGGTTGGTAATACTATTTTCAAAGATACAGATTTTCTTTCATCTTGGTAACATGAGATTCCAGAACTGCAGGACTTCACCTCTGCTTGGACGGGACAACCACAAGGATTGCTGGCCAGTAGACTAGCTGTGGGTAGCCCAGGTAAGGGACACAGGTGACAGCCATCCCATAGGGGATTGATACTGTTTGCCTTTCTAGAATAGCATCTCTTCCTTTCTGTAAAAGGATTCCATTTCAAACACATGTTTGAATTGGGACTGCCATAATCTTTGTCATATATGACCAAAGTGGTTGGCCAAGAGGGTACCTACCCAAAGATGGGAAGGAGAAATAACTTTCTAATCTTCTCCAAGAGTGGTTATGACTGGAGCCATTGGTGAGCAAGTCCCTTGTGCTATGTAAGAAATCCCCAGGAAGGAATGAAGTGTCAACACAGAAAAAATGTGTAATTAAGGGTGTGAGCTATGCGGCAGGTAAAATCAGGTGGTTTTCTACACCCAAACACCATTTGTCCTTGAAATCCCATGCTAACAAACTCCCCAAAATAACCAAGACAGCTTAAATTAAATTAAATTAAATTAAATTATTTAAACATCTACCCTATGCAACCTAGAAGTCCTTACACAGCACCAGAACACCCCAAAGGTCACACTTGCTTCCATTTTGCCAACAAGCCACCCATTAGATCAGGGACTCGTAACTCTGCCTTATATTAGAATTACCTGAGCCCAGCGCTAGGGCTTTTTACTGACCTGACCAAGGAGCAAGTCCAAGAGTATGGATTCTCAAATGTATATGGTGACTTGAAAACTACTATAGAGATGATCAACTCACCAAAATTGCCTCTAGAACAAGACATGAGGCAACAAGGTATACAGGAAGGACCATTTGGTGATCTTAGCAGCTGAAGAGCTCTATCTAGGCCACAGACATAAATTCTATGATGATAGACAAGTCTGTTGGCCAAAATACAGGGTCTGTAAAATGGAAATAACTGTTTCCTTCATAAGGATTGCATACGAAAGCACCTAAAACTGTAGGAATGCCAACCCTACATCTCCCCAAACAGACACTGTGCTTCACAGGTGCAGGGGACACTGAGGCAGCATCACCTGTGGCCTGAAGTCAGGAGTGAGACCTCAGGAAGAAGAAAATGACAACTCCACCTCAGCAGAGGCACCCGGCAGAAAGTGGGTCTCTGCCCTGCTGTTCAGGCAGAAGAGACTATGTCCTCATTTCCTGCGCTACCCCCATCTTTAAAGTTCCTACAGGAACACCTCGAAGACTCTGTCAACAACCAGCTACCCATCAAGGCTACTTAATGATCAAATCAACCCTTCTAGGCCTTTTCCTAAAGGATTTTAATCTCTGTCCTTGTTCTCCCCTGGATTTTTTTTCCACCACTCCTTGGCTTAATAAATGCCTTTCCAGAAGGCTTCAGCCCGGCTGGAAGTGTACTTGAACAGCAATTCTGAGTCCTTATCAGCTCTATAGTGATCAGGTGAAGGAATAATTGATCTCAATCAGGAACACCTGGTTTCATAATTGCACAAATGATTATAATTCAATAATAAAAGTCAATTTAACTAACTTAATTCAGATTGCTTTAACCTCTCAGAGAGAGTTAAGAAGTGAACAAGCAAACAGGAAAGGGAAAAAAGAGAAAAGAAAACAAAGGTCTGTCTAAACTACCTGGGCAAATGGGTCAAATGTGATTGCTTCAATTTTTCCTTTACCATAGGT
The DNA here is from genome assembly GCA_036365145.1 of Orientallactaga sibirica. Lineage (NCBI taxonomy): Eukaryota > Metazoa > Chordata > Mammalia > Rodentia > Dipodidae > Orientallactaga > Orientallactaga sibirica. The sequence goes on from JAEOAD010000001.1 coordinate 14,172,747, forward strand.
AAACATGGATTCACACTTGTGAGTCATTGTCCATCATATTCCTTCTGTGTAGAATGTCCTTACCCATCTGTCCATTGTTCTAAATTAAGCTCACTCTATCCAGAGTAATTTTGAGGCATTAGGAATTGGGAAGGTATCCAGGGCTCCCATGGGAAGACACAAGGGTCGGAAAGGAGCATCCATCCACTGGGCTAGGACGATAGCTTAGTAAAGTGCTTGCTTTGCAAGCATAATGTGCTAGTTTGAATGTGATAGTTTGAAGCCCCACAGACTCAGTCATTTTTTTAAAGGGAGTGACATTTGCTAAATGTTTTATTTTTTATTTATTTTTTTTTTTTTTTTTGGAGAGAGACACAGAGAGAGACAGACAGAGAGAGAAGGAGAGGGAGACAGATAGAGATGGGCGTGCCAGCAGCCTCTCAGCTGCTATGAATGAAATCCAGATGTGTGCGCCCCCTTGTGGGCCAGTGCGGCATTGCGCCCTTGCGTCACTTTGCATCTGGCTAAACGTGGGACCTGGAGATTGGAACCGCTGGTGATTGGAACCAGCGTTCTGAGGCTTAGGAGGCAGGTGCCTTAACCACTAAGCCATCTCTCCAGCCCTCATTTTTTATTAAACTTCCTACTTGAGCCCCTAGCAGGCAAGATCCCTGCTACAGGGGTCATGTCACTGGGGTCAGATCCTGAGGTCCAGCCCTAAGGTTGTGTTTGGGGGCAGATCTCTAGTTCAGCCCTATTAGGTGTGTACAGGCAGCTGGAGCTCTGGCTGGTCACGTTTTGTAATACTAGCTGATGGTGATGACTCTGCTCGAATCTATGAAAGGAGGCCAGCTTCTTAAGCCAGTGATAGTGTTTTTCTGGACTCTGTAACCCTGATATAAATCCCTTCCTCCCACACACTGTGTCTGGTTGGATATTCATCCCAGCAACATGAAGCTGACTACAACACTTAAGGACCTGAGTTCAATCTCTAGAACCCCTGGACAAAAGCAAGTGTGGTGACACTTACAATCCCAGCCCTGGGCAGGCTGGAACCCTGGAGTCCACTGACCAACTTGGTGAGTTCCAGGCCAGTGAGAGATCCTGTCTCAAAAAGTGAATGAGAGGAACAACATGAGGTTTTCCTCTAGCCGTCAAACATATGTACCCACCCCCATGCACACAAACATGTAAATCCATGCATGTGTGTGTGCGCACACACACACACACACAAGAGAGAGACACCCACTAAGTTTTACAGATCAGTCTCACATGACTTCATGTGTTCTGTACAGTACTCACAGAGAAATGGGAAACTAAAACCCGTTGAGCTTAACATAGTGCTCAATATTCCCAGCGGAAGAGGAGCAGAATCAGGATTTGAACCCAGGTTTTCCCGGCTTCTGAGCTTGTCTCTCTCCACCAAGATAGTCAAGTAACCATGGACCTTCCAGGTTCTTGGACCTCCAAGATTTCAGCTACCCCAGCTGAGACATGAATGAGCAAGACCAGAGGGTAAGGGGGAGACAGGGCTGCCTTGGTTGGGAGATGCTGCATTGGTGACAGCGACAGCCCAGGGACTTATTTTTCATTCCCAAGCAGCCTTCTTCTAGAAACTCATGGCGTGTTGTTTTGTTTTGCTTTATTTTTCAGAAGTTGTCACTAAAAGCTGTGAATTATCTCCCCTCCCCCATATTCCCCATGACCATCCTCTTTATTAAGAAGTAATTGGAGCCAGGCGTGGTGGCGCATGCCTTTAATCCCAGTACTTGGGAGGCAGAGGTAGGAGGATCGCCGTGAGTTCAAGGCCACCCTGAGACTACATAGTTAATTCCAGGTCAGCCTGGGCCAGAGTGAGACCCTACCTCAAAAAAACAAAACAAAAAAAAAGAAGTAATTGGTAATAATGGTGGAGAAATCAGAAAATGCATAAAGGCAAGATTTCTTTAGCATTTCCTGGAAGTTCCATCACCCAGGGGCAACATAGCTGGCACCATGGTGTTTGCTCATTCAGAAGTTTCCCATAGTCATTAAACAATGTGAATGGGTACACTTTTATACACTATAGTTGTGCTGCACCTTAGTTTCTGCCTTCTTCACATATCAATAGCACACAGTGAAATGGCAAGCACCTTCCCACAGGGTCAAAGATTAAGCAGATGGTTTCTACAAGTCCTGCAAACTTTGAAAATAGCAACATGGCGGTATATAAAAAACAATGTATAGGACACAGCAAGGACCATGTGAGATAAATCCTCGTGTTTTGAGGCTTGGTTCTCCCATAGCTGAGAGGCCACTCTGACCCTGACCATGCTCGTTCATCAACTGTGACAATTCCACAGGGCTGGGGTGACTATCTCTGCAGGGATAAACACAGTGGACTCATTTATTAACCACATGTAGCAAATTTGTAAAGGCTTCCGCTGTGCCCTTCCTTTCCATGCTCGGAGCTCTATACTGATATCCCAAACATCCTAGGATCCAGAGACATCCCTGAAGTATCCAACAGTCCTGGATAATCACATTCTGACACTCATATCAGACTGTCTATCGTTTTACTGTCATCATTTTAAGTCCTTTTAGTAAGGCCCCATGTTCTAAAAAGCTTGGGCACCCTTCACAGCTCCCCCTCCTACTGGATCTGGTTGGTCAGAGCACGCCTACAAGGCTTTTTGTGTCTCACACTCTCTTTCAGAACCTCCCTGAGGCTCTGCTTGATCTTGTCTTGATTGCCTCTTTCAACAGACTATCTCCTCTTCCATTAACCTTAGGACTTTCTTGCGTCTTGGGCTCAGGATGGTACATGCATTTGTTAGGAGAGGAGGCTGTGTGGTTTTCCAGAGCTTCTGGGTGTGACTTCTGAGGGGGGCGCCCACCCCAGTGTTCCAGAACACCGCTGTCACAGCTGAGCTGTATATAGCCCTGCCTGGCAGATGGACACTCCAGCACCAGCAGTGAAGCCCCAACTCCCAGGATCCCATGATACCCAAAGGAGCTAGGAACTGAATTTGAACAAACACCCTCCAACCTATTTCTGTACAGTTCCCTCTTCCTGGGCTGCTCTGAACGTTTCATTCATTCCAAGCCCCATCCCCACTTTCCCATTCAAAAGACCTCTGCATCCTGATCCTCAGAACTTAGGGCTTTCCTCATAATGTAAAGCCAGTCATCTGCTTAGCCTAGTCCAAAAACACCTAGGACTCCTAATTATTGTGCTAAGCTCTATTTTATTCTTAACTTGGCTTCAAGTTCTATCTTCCTTGAGGATGGGACTGTGCCTTGTTTTATGCTATCACCCAGGGCAGAATATAAGTGCTTAATAACTACTCCTGGGATGAATAACTGAATGATATTGGCATATCTTAACCCCACTAAAACCACCACAGGCCTCTTTCATGATTCTGGGGGAATCTTCTGGCAACCTAGACATCCATCCCTCCTTTCTCCCACAGCTGCATTATGGAAGAAGCAATAAAACACAGACTACTGCTAGACCCAGCCCCTCCACCCAGCTCATGAACTCCTCACCAGGGGAGAGGCAGACTTGTGACCAGCCTGTGTCCCCAACACCTCCTCTGTGCTATGGACTTCCTGGCCTATCTTTCCGAGAGTTGTCTGGCACTGGTTTGCTTTCCAAATCAAACATGATCCTGGTGAAGTTCCTGAAGGTAGAGGTGTCTGCACAGATTCCTCATGAGTGTCATCAGAGCTGAATCAGAACCAGCTGAGCTCACCTCATCAGAGCATGTATTCATGGATACAGAAGTATGATTGGAGTGTCTATATTGCCCCAGATATCATGATAGGTGCCAAGAACCTACATTGCATTATAAAAGGCACTCCTCTCACAGACTCCACTGGCCACATCACTTACCTGATGTCTTACTCCTGTTGATGAACTTGTTTAATGATCAGTTTACCTAGCACTTCAGCCCATGTAGTTTCTCACCCATTTCCCTCTGCCCATCACACTGGGGATTAAACTCAGGTGTCTGACACATGCTAGGCAAAGTCTATCACTGAGCTATATCTCCAGCCTTCTTTTTTACTTTATTTTTTGAGATATGTGCAGTTTTTGAATATTTAAATTTTATGGTCATTTTCTTTGCATTAAAAGAATTATTTTGTTTTCTTTGCATTAAAAGCACTTGGGAGGCAGATTTTGCTGAGTTGGGCCACCCTGAGACTACATAGTAAATTACAGATTAGTCTAGACTAGAGTGAGACCTTACCTCAAAAAGAAAAAAAGAATTATTTTAAGCCAGGCATGGTGGCTCACTCCTATAGTTACAGCACTCAGGAGGCTAGGGTAGGAGGATCCATATGAGCTCAAGGCCATGCTGGGATATACTGTAACTTCCAGATCACCCTGGGCTAGAGTAAGATCCTATCTCAAAAAAAAAAACAAACAAAAAAAATGAAGGCCAACTTTAATCTTGTCCTGCTTCTCTTTCTCTTCTCTCTCCCTCTCTCTCTCTCTCTCTCTCTCTCTCTCCTCTCTATACTCACTTTCTCTTTTACATTATATATCTTTTTCCTCCCTCAAAGGTGCAGACTTATAAAGTGCCAGCAAGGGGTTTCCACAATGAGCTGTTGATCTGAAAGGCAAGGTTTCCCAAAAAGACAGACTTCTGTCAGAGTACTTGGTGACCCACCAAAGGTTAATGGTAAGACCCTACTTATAGACCAAACACAGAGACCTGGCCAGAATCTGGAAGAAGGTCAGTCCCCAGACAGTTAGCGAGTCTCATGAGCAACTGGGGAAAATGTCTGACATTGGTATAGTCTAAGATACCCAGCAGGAAACCATCTCGTAATGCTCATACAGTGCATCAAACAGCCATGGGGGTAACCAACTGTTCTTGATTTGGCTAATAGATCCACTCAGTGGAGTGGAACTCATTGCTGGAACTGGGAAATAAGTCAAAGCCAACAAAAAAAGCTCAGTCTCCAAGAAACAAAAAAAATAGAAAAGCCAACTTAAAGTTCCCTCCAAAACATATAGGTTATCCCTTCTATCTAGTACTAACTTCTCTCTCCGTTGGAGAATTTGCTTATCTCTTTTCAGGTGGACAATGAACCTGGGAGGATCAGCTAACCACTCCTCACCAGCTGAAACCATAGAACAAGCTGGGCAAGAATACAGCCCAGCATCACAACACCAGAAAAGGCAGGAGATAAATACAGAGAACATCCAACTCCAGTCATTAGCCAGATATCCAGAGACACAGAGGCTCCCAAAATCTCATCAAGGAAGCAGAACTAAAATGACCCCAATGTGGCTCAGGGAAAACAAAGGCGGAAGATTGTTAAGTCACAAGTTGGGGCATTATGCACAGAGACTGGGGCCTATCCACCAGAACTCTTGAGCAAAACAATGCATGATAAACATTCCCCATTGATGAGGGCCCCTTTGAAAGTGAGAGGAAAGGGGAGGAGAACAATGGAACCAATACTGTGAATGTAAAATCAGAATAATATAAATAAAAAATATATAAAAAAAAAAAAAAAAACAAATAAAAGACTTATTTTAATAGGTCATGAGAGATTGCTCAGTGGGTAGGGCCTGAGGGATCCTGAAACAGCCTGAGCTGGACTCCCCAGCATCCATGTAAAGCTGCTGGCTATGGCCACACATATCTGTAACCCCGTTCCTGTAGGGAACAAAGGCCAGAGAATTGCTGGGGATGGTGGAAACACAGAGATCGAAGAATCACTGGAGCTGGCAAAAATGACAAGCTTCAGAGTCAGTGAGAGACTTGGTCTCAAAGAAATAAGTGGAAATGAGTACTGGAGGGAGAACACATGCTGTTCTCCAGCCTCTGCACTCGCATACATGGGGCACATGCATCTGTATACACATGCATACACCACACATACTACATACACACACATGCAAAAAGAATTATTATAAGTTATTAATTACTTATGAAACAGATTCATCTTCTTACTCTTCCTATGGCAATTAATTTGTAAAATCCTAAGACTTGAAACATCTTTAAAATGTTTGAAGACTGGAGTTTGTGGAGCGGATCAGCTTCCAGTGCCTCTCCATTCATTAGCCTGCCTCAAATGGCATGGAACATTTATTGCTGGCCAAAGGCAGGGATGGTTTTAGAAGGAGTATGCAAAGACAAGACCAAAGAGGACACAGTTTGACCCTCTGCAGACCTAAAACATGGTTTCTAGGTGAGGGTGCATGCTGAGGGTTGAGGATCACATTCTTAACAAATGGGATCAGGCTGTTCCCCTCCCGTACCTGTATTTGAGGCTTGTGGCTTCAGCGCTCCTCACTGGGAGTCAAGTGTTATGAGTTGAGGAATCTTGTGAAGGAAGAATTTGAGAGGACGCAAAATAAAGGAGGCAGATGCACACTAGGGAGGGCAGTTGAGGTAGCCATGGGATGGGATGAAATGCTGGGTCAACTGAGGCTCCCTGAGCACCTTTGTTCATCCAGTCAGGGTGAAAAGCAAGCAAGACTTGCATATTAATGGCAATGAGTCTTGAGCTGTGTCCTCAAGCTGCTGAGACCTCATGGTCTGGGTTATAAGATACCCTTACAAATAGAAAACAACCCTGAGCTTTGAAGAGTATTGAACATTGAATGAATATTATTGAAAACACAAAATGAGGTTATAGGTGCCAAACTTTACAACTAAGGAAAAGATCATCTTTACAATATTTAAAAAAGGAAAAATAAAGCAATAAATGGATTGTTACTATGCAGATTGAACATTTACTGTAGCACTAATATTAGGTCAAGTGGCTTTAGGAAAGGTGACAGCACCACTGTTCACCCTCAATGAAAGGCCAGGGGCCACTCATCTCCTCTGATGAGCTACTTGGCACAGACAGAATGAGGAAACCTGGGAAGGAGTGGCTGCTCTCCTCTTGTCTCAGCATTGTCAAGGACAGGAGACCCAGTTGCTCATGGAAACACTACGGTCTGGAAGAGCATCAGCCGAGAGCAGAGCAGCCTTTCCCATGACAGCAGAGAGAAACAAAGGGAGCCATGCTGGGGCTGGGCTCTGCTCCCAGCGGGGCCCCTGGACACTGCCTAGCCCTCCTTGTCCACTGGGACATAGGGCAGAGACCCAGCATAGAAGACTGGGAGAGAATCCCTCTGCAGCTAGGAACCCTTGGCCCGAGGAGTCATCCAGACATTGAGCTACAAAGACCATTAGGAATTATCTAGTTCTGCCCCCTCATTTCCCAGAGCAAGTTGCTGGGGCTCAGCAGGCGGAAGGAATTTGTTCTCTGTCCCTGAGAATGTCAATGACGCAGGCTCCCCCAGCTGGGTTCAATGTACCACGCTGAACCCTGACAAGGGACCTTGGATTTCCACTGGGTTCATCAGGGAAATCAAAATAGGTTATATCACTCAGTATTTCCTAGTCTCTGGAAAAGTCTAACTTTGTTAAACCTCCAAAACATAAACATTCGCTAGCCAGAATTCTTACCCAAGTGATATTTAATTAAAACAAGGCTCAGGGAAATAAAATGCATGTATGTTCCTGACCACCTAAGCTGGGTTTAGATCTCACACTCCCTTACAAGAGTGTTAAATCAATGGCAGTGCTCACTGCTGGGATTTGAACAGCAGATAACAAGAAGGAGGGGCTTGCAGGTAGTGAAAGGCTTAGGATCAGAATCCAGGAGACCTGCCTCCTTCTATCCCATCCTTGATGACACCCCAGTGCCCAGTTACCTGGGCAGGTCATTTGGCTTTTGTAGGTCTCAGTATCTTCATCTCTACTACACCCCAAAGTTATTGCAAAGATGACACAAGGTGGTCCTTTACAAATGCAAATCACAGTATTTTCCAAAAGGCCTCAGTTCAGAGCATCCCGCGTCCAACTGCAGAAAGGAGAGGGGCTGAACAGAGCAGATCAGAGAGGTCGATGAGGACCGGGACTGGAGACCAGGTTGCCGTCACTGAGAGTGTTGAGCCTGGAAGTGATAGATCTGTTGCAGGTGAAAGGCCTGTGAAGTCAGATGGCCAGAATCATAATTCGGCTTAAGCAACTCATGTTAGTTCTCTGAACAAAAACGGAGCAGAAAACACTCAGTTTCAGCGTTATCATAAATATTAGCAAAAACAAAACTGCCATTATGGAGTTCTCATTATCCTTGAGACACTGTTCCAAGAGCTACCCTGTGTTCATTCACAGCACCCTATGGGTCAGAGATTACCCATATCCCCATGTCACTGTGAGGGCTTGCTCAAGGTCAAATAGCTACTAGGTGACAGAGCAGACTTTCTACTTGAGCAACTGACCACAAAACCTATACACTTATCTATGTACCTAACCTCTTTGCAGGGTGCATTTGTGTCTGGTGGTCACAATAAACATAGGTTGTTGGCTTAAAGCAACATAGATTTATGATCTTGCAGGTCGGGAGGTTAGGGGTCCTGAAGTCAAGGTGTCTGTAGGCTGCACTACTTCTCAAGACTGGGCACCTTCCTTCATTATTCGTACCTGCTGTAGTCAGCTTCATGTTGCTAGGAGGAACTTCCAAACCAGGAACAGTTTATTGGAGGAAGGGATTTATTTCAAGCTTGCAGATCCTGGGGAAGTTCCATCAAATGGCAGAAGAAGCTAGCTCCCATGCATAAATCCAAGCAGAATGACACCACCAAACAGCCAACACCACAAGAAAACACAGCCCAAGCTCAAACCTCTGTGCATACCTTTAGGCTGGAATTCAGAACTGCCCCCAGTGACATACCCCCTGTAACAGAAGCCTGCCTGGTAAGGACTGAAGCTGCAAATTTAATGTTAATAAAACACCTGAGTTTATAGGGGACATGCATTCAAACTACCACAGTCCCCTTACCCACATCACTCTGAGCTCAATACCTACAGCCATACTTCCTTCTCTCTTTTTTTATTTATTTTTATTTCTGAGAGAGAGAATTGGTACACCAGGGCCTCTAGCCACTGCACTATCTTGTGCACATGTGTGACCTTGTACACATGCGTCACCTTGAGCATCTGGCTTACACGGGTTCTGGAGAGCTGATCCTGAGTCCTTAGCATTTGCAGGAAAGTGCCTTAACTGTTCAGCAATCTCTCTAGCCCCTTGCTTCTCTCTTAATCTAAGTCTCTTGCCTCTCTCTTTTAAGAACCCATGTCTTCCATTTGGGCACTCATTTACTGAGCACAATCTCCCAGTGCACATCCATGAAGTCTTTTACCATGAAAGGTCTATACCTATACACTTCACCGAGTTCATTATGTCTTCTACTATATTGGGTCATGAATACATAACATACGTGGGAATCTGTAAAGCACTGTAGCCAACCTGGAATATAGTAGGTGTTGACACCGAGGCTGACAATAGGAAGCTGAACAAGTAGGTAGCTCACAAGACTGCTGGACTGGCTTTTCAGGTGTCAGAATCCATTCTGTAGGGCATCCAGGAGTGCTGATAGGGTTAGGTGCTGGGCCTCTGCTTTAGTTTGTGTTTTCCAAATACAGACTCTGAACAAAGGTTCCAATGCAAGTAGATCACTTGGAAAGTATATCAGTTACTTCACTTCCTGCTACAACAAAATACCTAATGAAAGCAACTTAAACAGGAAGGAAGGGTTTTAGCTCAGTTTGAGGTGATAGTCCATCATGGCAGGAAAGATATGGGAGCAGAAGCTGCAGGCATGTAGTCACATTGCATCTGCAGTCAGGAAGCAGAGAGATGTATGCTCCTGCTCAGCTAGCTTTCTCTTTTTCTTGCGGCCTAAGTTCCCAGACCATGAAATGGTGCCATCCACATTTAGAGTAGGCTTTTGTATCTCAGTGAACCTAATCTAGAAAATCCCTTGGAGACAAACCCAGAGATTTGTTTCCACGGTGCTTCCAAATCGTGTCAAGTTGACTTCAGAGGAAGTAATCTCGGAAAACAGAAAGCAAGAAAGTAAGGTTGGAGAGGGTGTTATGAGTCCACTAGTCATCACCACTGTAGACAACTGCAGCTTAATCCATGCACAGAATCCTGAGTCATAGTGTAGAACCTGCACTTCCACGTCTCCTGCCTGAGGTGGGGACAGAACTGGGATCTGGACACTCTGACTTCCTCAGTCTTTATTGAGGGCTGTTCAAAGGACAGGGACAGTGGGAGGGATTCACCTGCATATCCATCTGCTCACATGCAGATGCAGCTCTGGGAGCCAGAGAAAGCCACAAGCACTGGAAGCTGTCGGGATGGACAGTCTCTGCTACCTCTTCACCATGAGCCTGTAGCCCTTCTTCCCTATGGACACTGGCATGGCTACAGGCAGCAATACCAATAAGCCAAGATGGTACAGAAAGGTTAGTGATCAAGAAATCTGCACCTGCCCAAAGTGAAGGTCAAAGGATGGCCTGTAACTCCTGGGGCTGCAAAGAGAGCTGGTCTGGATGTTTCTTCCCAGGGATCCTGAGGACAGAGGCTAGACAGCTCAGTGGTGACAGATGGACCCTCAAGTCCCTTGTGCTACACTATTGCCACTTTCCTGGAAGTCTCTTATCTACCTCTCATCTCAATTACCAAGTGGCAGTAATATCAAGACTTCAAAGAGTTTTGTCATTTTATAGAGAATATTTTCCCTTCCTGGCTGTTGTTGGGGAAGGTTGCTGGCTGGTGTCAGTGTGGTTTGTATCACATACCCCAGTGAAATAAACACATGTCCCTGTAACTTGCCATCTGAGCATTCTCACCTCTTTTCCCTTCCTCAGCCCAGTACAATCTGGCTTTCCCCTGCCTCTCCATGGAAACGGCTCTCCTTGAGGTCACCGATCGATTCCGAGTTCCCAAACCTAATGGCATGTCTTGTTGAAGCTCCGGTTGGCTCTGTGAGCTGGCCAATGCTGGCTGGCATCTCCCACCACCCCTTTCCTTTCCTGGGTTTCCATGGTACAACTGTATGCTGGCTGCCTGCTGCCTGCCTTCTGCTCTGTCTCCTCTTCCTTTGGCAGCTCCTTGCATGGGCTCCCCTGGGGATTCATTCTGGTCTCTCATATCTTCTCCCACATACACTTCCCATGGGTGATCTCAGCCAAATCCACAGATACATACCAAAGCCACTCTACTTTTACCATGGGTCAGTTCCACATAAATGGCATACTCAACTGCCTGTAATCCAACCATATTGTCACCCACAAACCTGGCTTCTCCTCCAGCGTGGGCCTGTCTAGGTGACACGTCTCATCATAGCTTGTCAAATCCAAGCTTATTATTGGACCCTCTCTCTCCCTTGCCTGTCACATCAGATCAACACTGAGTCCTGTCTCTGTCATTTTCTCTCAACCAGCTCCCTTTCTCTGCTGCCCAGCTGTCCTGTCTGTGATATGGGTCTCCATCAAGCCATTGAGGGTCTGGGGAAGATGCTAGACAATCTAATTGCAATGCTGTCATCTTACAGAGCAGCAAGTCTGGCTGCAGAGGAGCAGTGGCAGGCCTAGCACTCAAGGCCTCGTGGCCCATGATAGAATGGACATTAAAGCCAGGCCCACATGCATTCACGGTCCTTTTTCATCCCTTGCTGACCTGCATTAGTTTACAATTATTGCTATAACAAATTACCACCATGTGGCTTAAAATAACACATATTATCTTACAGGTGTACTCTGAACAGTCAGTCTAACCTAACCACAAGAAGGTCGGAAGTTCAAAATGAGCTTTACAAAATTAAGATTAAGCTGTCCCTTCTGAAGGACAGTTCCCCATGGAGACTAGGTAGAATCTGCTTCATCTTCTTTCCAGCTATTAGAAGAAAACTGCTCTTGGGTGGCCCCTCTCTACATTGTATTGCTCCCAATTCAGCTTTCATTATCTCAACTCTCTTTGTCTCTGATCTTCTCACCTCCCTTTTGGACAGATCCTTTGGACCACATTTGGTACACCTAGATCATTGCCCTGTTTCAAGATGCTTTGCTTAATCACACCAACGGAGTCTCTTTTGATTTGAGATTAGGATGTGGATTATACTAGTTCCTTCTCTAGTTGCTGTGACCCAATACTGGACAAGAAGCAACTCAAAGGAGGAAACATTTATGACAAGAAGGAAACTCAAAGGATAGCATAGTCCTTCATGATGGAGAAGACATGGAGAAGGTCATGATGGCTAAAACATGTGACTAGAACTCCTTGCATCACAGTGGACCAGGCCAGGAATTAGAAAGCTCAGGCAGGAACCAGGACTTAGGCCTGTCCCCACCCCCAGAAACCCATTTCTCCCAGCTAGGCCCCACTTACTGAAGCACTTACCAAGACAGTGCTATCAGCTGAAGAAAAAAAAAAAAACTTAAACCCTTGAACCCATGAGGGATATTTTACAATTAAGTCATAACATTCTGCTGTTGGCCTCCGTAGGCTCATTGCCACCTCAGAATGCAAAATACAGTTCATACAACTTCAAAGGCCTCCATAGTCTCAACACTATTCAGAAGTCTGAAGTCAAAATACTATTCAAAATCTAAAGTCTCTTCTGAAACTGAAAAAAAACTCTTAACTGTATGTCCCCATAAAATCCAAAAGCAAGAGAGATGGTAGATACATATACACACATGCCTATGATACATACTATGATACATACATAGATCTATCTATCTATCTATCTATCTATCTATCTATCCATCCATCCATCCATCCATCCATCCATCCATCCATCCATCCTAGGGGCTGGCCCTAGAAGGGACCCCAGCATCTGGTGCCTGAACAGGGACCCTCTGCCCCCTCGGTGTTGGCGAGACTCCCCCTCCTTGATTGTCAGTGAGTAGCCCCCTCAGCCTTGGCAAGACGCCCCCTTCTTGATCATTGGTGACTAGGCCCCTTTCTGTTCTGTGTGCTGACAGCTGCCCAAGAGTGAGCGGGCAGCCCCCTCCTCCCCCCTTTTCCTTTTGTTCGTCCTTTTCCTCAGCAGGAAGGCACACATCTCCGCACAGTCCCGAAGCCCGTGTCAGCCCCTCCACTCTCAGTTCATCCCAGCAAAATCACATAAGGGTCTGACCACCAATTTCGGAACCAAGGCAAGGCCATTGGCTGAGCTTCCCCAGAGACACCATGTGGGCATACAGCCATGGAGTAACGACCCACAGGAGTCCCCCACTAAGCACAAGACACGTGGGTCCTAAACATTCTATCCATATGTCTCAGCTGGCCCCAGCAATAGGTGTTGTGGTTTACATGATTATCCTTTGGGCTATCATTTTTAATCTGGGTTATCATTTTCTCAGTCTTCTTGATTCAGGAGTATCCCAGCCTAGCTCCCCCCTCAAACACCACCACGCTGTAATGAGCAATCTCCCTCCCCACCAGAGGACAGCACAATTGCAGCCTCTTAAGGCCCTCCTCCTGCAATGTGGCTTAAAAGTGAAACAAAAGGACCTCCATGGCTTTTGGGATGAAACTCTTGTTTTAGCCCCATGGATTAGTCCTATCCTCCTTCCCATAATTGCCAGCCTTAAAGGCTCCTCCATGGAGGAAGTCATTTCAACCCATAACGAAAGCTGTAAGGAGGAACCAAACTGGCTCTTCAAAGCTAGTCCTTCCAAGCCCCCTCTTACAATAACTCAGATGAGGGGGAAGACCAACCTTTCAATGATAAAAGACCACCACCCAACCACTGCCTGTGGCAGCCACACTCACAACCACCCCTCACCCTCTCTACCCTTGAAAGGATCTCCACCCGCTCCATCCTGGACACACCCAGGAAACTGCCAGTTCCCTGACATGCCCCTTCACTGCCTTCTCTGTTAACGTAGGGCCAGATGGAACAGTCAGGCCCTGGAACCCCACCATCCTCTCTGATCTGGCTCTCATCTGCAAGTAGCCCAGGAATCTGGCATTGACTCCTCTTACTTTGAACAAGTCCTTTTACAATGGGCCATCCACCTTCAGACTTACTATGACCGGTACTCACTCCTCAAGGTAGTCCTTCTGCCCCCCTAAATTCCTCCAATAGAAAGCCACCTATAAGCCGGGCGTGGTGGTGCACGCCTTTAATCCCAGCACTCGGGAGGCAGAAGTAGGAGGATCGCTGGCTGAGTTCCAGCCACCCTGAGACCAAGTTAATCCAGGTCAGCCTGGGCCAGAGTGGATTACCTTGCAAAAAAAAAAAAAAAAAAAAAAAAAAAAAAAAAAAAGAAAGCCACCTATAATGACCTGGCTGAATTCCAGGCCCACCAAAATCTTGAGCTAGGGATTTCAATTACCCTGGACATGCTCCTTGGCACAGGACCTTAAACAGACCCTGTATCACAAGCCACAGTGGGCATACATGCCTATTTTGACCAAGTAAAATCTTTATCCCTCCAAGGGCTTAAGGCCTGCCTCCCACAGAAGCTGGAAACCTATTTTTGTAATCTGGTCCAAGGCCCATCCAAGGGCTTCACGGATTTCCTCTCTTGTATGATGGAGTCCGTGGACTGACACACTCCCCTGGCCCCACCAGGGATGCGTTAGTTAAACAACTGGCATGGGAGGGACCAACCATGACAGCATGTAATGCTATTGCTGCTGTGCACAATGAGGATCTCCATAAATGGATTGTAGCTACCAAAGATATCAATCCCATATCTGCCCCCTTTGAGGCCTTGGCCACCTCAATACAAACACTGACCATGTGCCAAAAGCCTACCCATCAACCACCATCTGATATCTTATCTGCCATTTCTCATTTGTAAATGTGTCCTACCCCAGTCTTTTTCAGGTTCTATAGTTGATTCTCACTTGCTGGGATTGTTTGCATGCCAAGGAGCCACCACCACTTGACCCTCCCATGCCTCCTGGGTGAAAGCCACACCCCTCGGGTTTTCTCACCAGGATGGCAGGTAGTCAATGATGGGTAAGACTCCATGAGATTGGGCAACCTAAGGCATGCACCATCGCATGTGATGATCCCTTGGGGCCTGGGGTCAACAATGGCTTGGCAAAGAACCATGCATCCCAGGGTCACCAATAATAAAAACAAAAAGAAGGATATGTATGGCACAATGCAGGTCGGGCCCTAGCCAGACCACATGCCAGAAGAAACCAGGAAGTGGCTTCTGTGGGCATGGCATCCTGCACAGGCCTGGTGTGACAACAGCTACAGTCCCATGCTCACAAGCAACCTGCTGCAAGATGATCTGCCTGGAGACAGGCTGTCATTGGTCACAAGAAGGGCACCACCCCATACAATGATTGGCCAGCCAAACCCTTTACACCCCTTACACTTCCTTGAATAAAGGAATTTGCAGCAGCTCACCCTCTGCCTGCTTCCACCCAACTCCCATAGTCTGTGTCATGACTTTGCACCTCTCACCCCTACTTGGAAGAGATACCCTGCAGTCCCTCCTGGGCTGGCCCTAGGAGGGACCCCAACACTGTATAGTAGTCCTTCCCCTTGGAAGGGACTTCAGACCTCCAGTTATGGAGGAAGGGAACTGATCCAGGGAAGTTTGGTCTCTCATTGACCAGGCAAGAGAGAGAAAAACCAAGCCATCAGTTATGGGGATGCCAAAAGCCCAGCAATGTCTCTTTGCATATCTTTAAATGGTCAAGCCCACCATCAACTTAATATCCACCCCCAGTGACATTTGATTGGCTCTGAAAATCTTTCTGCCCCCTTTTCCCCCTTGAAATTTCCCCGAAGCCATGTGGGGGATCATTTTATGGGGTTCTATATCAGTGATGAGGTCTGACAATCTTTCTGCACCACAAGTTTCTGGAGCCATCTGGTTTGGTCTATATCAGTTGAGTGTTCTCTGTGTCTATCTATCTGGTTTGGTAGAAGTTGAGTGTTCTCTGTGTCTATCTGATACCAGGATCACCAAGAAAGCAGCTGTCCTGCTCATTTCCCCCATTACTCTATGGTTTCAGCAGGGGCCCTGGTGAGATGCAATGGGTCAATTCTCTCCTCAGGTTCTATGTCCATCAGAAAAAGAAAAGCAAATTCTCCAAAGGAGAGAGAGATAAACAGATAAATGGGACAACCATTCTTATTTTAGAGAGAATTTAATAGGGGTAGGCACTCTTGTAGCCCATGATTGGTGGGAGCTTGATATTGGAGAGCAGGCTCATTTTTTGGATATGGTTCTGATTGTTTCCCAGTTCCAGCTATAGGTTTCCATTCCACTGAGTGGATCAGTTAGCCAAATCAAGAGCAGTTGTTTACCCACCATAACTGTATGCCACTATTGCCTTTGTGTGAGCATCACATTAGGCTGTTTGCTGCTGAGTAGCTTAGACTATGAGTTTCTTGGACAGCTGTTGGTCACTTTCCCCCAGTTGCTCATGTAGCACCTTCTGGCACTAGACAAGCTAACTGTCTGGGGACTGACTCTCTTCCAGATTCCAGCCAGATAACTCCATGTTCTGTCCCAACAGCATATGGTGTCGGTGGAAGTAGGATCATACCATTAACCTTTGGTGGGTCATCAAGCACTCTGACAGAAATCTGTCTTCCTTTGGGAAAACTTGTAGGTCTCTGATCAACAGCTCATTGTGGATGTTAACCACATGCTGGTACTGGGAGTTACAGGTCAACACCAAGGGAAAAGAAGGAAGAAAATGATAGGTAATGTAGAAGAGAATGAGAGGAAAGAGAGAGAGAGAGAGAGAGAGAGAGAGGCAAGGTTAGTCTTCATAATGCCCTTTCCAGGGCCCTGTGAATGAGGTGTTCCCTCTAAGCACTTGATGAAGGCTCAACATTTTAGTCTGTCTTTCAGGATATAGGATGTTTTGGTGCCATTTCCATTTGGGTCCAGGTTTGTGTCCCCCCTCACTTTTACCCTCCCCTCCCACCCCACCTTCCCTATTGTTCAGTACTTGAGATGATTATTAGGTATGTCAGCATCTCAGGCAGATACAGGTTAGGAGCCACAGATGAGTGAGACCATGTGATGCTTACCTTTCTGTGATTGGGTGAGTTTGCTGAGAATGATATGTTCCAGGTTGGACCATTTTTCTTCAAATTTCATTGTGCCATTTTTCCTTACTGCTGTGTAGAATTCCATTGTGTAGATATACCACATCTTGGTTATCCATTCATCTAATGATGGACATCTGGGTTGATTCCAGTTCTTAGCTATTATGAATTGAGCAGCTATAAACATGGTTGAGTGAATCTCTCTGAACTGAAGCATGGAGCTTTTAGGGTAAAAGCCCAGTAAAGGAATGACTGGGTCTGTTGGTAACTCTATAGTCATCCTTTTTAGGAGTATCCATATTGCCTTCTATAGTCGCTGTACCATCTTACCTTCCTACCAACAGTGAATGAGGATTCCTATTTTCCCACAACCTCACCAGCATTTGTTTTCATTAGCTTTTTGAATGTTTTCTATCCTTATTGGGGTAAGGTAGTATCTCATAGTTGTTTTATTTGAATTTCCCTGATGATTAGGGATGTTGAACATTTTCTTAAGTGTGTGTTTGCCATTTGTATTTCTTCCTCTGAGAACTCCCTGTACAGTTGTCTGCCCCATTTTGTTACTAGGTCGTTTGACTTTTTATTGTTTAGGTTTTTGAGTTCTTTGTAAATTCTAGAAATTAGGCGTCTGTCAGTTAAATAGCTGGCAAAAATCTTCTTCCATTCTGTGGGTAATCTATTGGCTGTGCTTATTGTATGTTTGCCTATGAAAAAAATTTTCAGCTTCATGAGATCCCAATGGTTCAATGACTGTTTAATATCCTGAGCTACTGGGGTTTTGTTCAGGAAGTCTTTCCCCACTCCTATATCATGAAAAGTTCCTCCTATTTTTTCTTCCAGTAGTAGCAGAGTTTCCGGCCTTATATTGAGGACTTTGATCCATTTAGATTTGATTTCTGTACATGGCAAGATGTGTGCATTGAGTTTCATTTTCCTATATATGGTTATCCTGTTTGTCCAGCACCATTTGTTGAAGATGTTGTCTTTTTCCCAGACTACATTGTTAAGGCCTTTGTCAAATATCAAGTAGATGTAGTTACTTGACCCAATTTCCAGGTCCTTGATACTGTTCCATTGGTCTATAATCCTGTTTTTATGCCAGTACCATGATCTGTTTCTTGTAGGCACTTGAGGTTGGTTGTTTGATTCTTCTGAGTGGAACATTCCCTGAAGTACTTCTGTAGGTTTGGCTTTGTGTTCATACAGTTGTAAAGCTGAGTTTTATTGGGAAAAATTTTTCTTTCACCATCTATTATTAGCTACTTTTGCTGGGTAGAGTAGTTTGGGTTGGAAGCTATAAATTTTAGACTTTGCAGTGGTCCATTCCAGGCCCTTCTGGCTTTCATGGTTTCCATTGAGAAGTCTGAAGTAATTCTGATGGGGTTACCTTTAAACGTAATGTGTTGTTTCTCCCTAGCTGCTTTTAGTTTCTCTTTTTTATTGGTATTTAGAGTCTTAATGATGATAGGTCTTAGAGAATTTTTCCTTTGTTCTAGTCTGGAGTTCTGTTAGCTTCTTATAACTTGATGGGACTTTCTTTTGAGAGAGAGGGAAAGTTTTCTTCTATAATTTTGTTGAGTAAATTCTCCAAACCTTTGGTCTGAATTTATTCCCCTTCTGGTATCTCCATGATCCGAATGTTGGGATGTTTAAGATTATCCCCCAATTCCCTCATGTTCTGTTCACAAAAAATTTTTGAACTTTTGAAATTTTTGTATTCACGAACTGTTTATTCTGTTTTGTCTTCCAGTTCTGAGTTTCTATCCTCCACATGGCTGAATCTATTTTTGAGAGCTTCTACAGAGTTTTGGGCTTGTTCAATTTGGTTTGTATTTTCTACTGCTTTTTTATGCCTCTGTCAAGTTCCTTTTCACATCACTTTCCCATTTTCTTAATGTTTTTTGGAATTCATCCTTACAATTATTTATGTCTTCATTGAGCTTAGCTAGCTGGTTATTGAGGTCTTCTCTCTCTCTCTTTCTTTTTTTTGTTCTCCTTCAGGTCATTTAATTGTCTTTGGAGCCCTTCCTGGTTCTTTTTTATTATGTCTAATCTAGCAAGAACAGCATTCATACAATTATTGGCCCTTTGTTGATTTTATGCTATTTTCTTGGCCAGGGATGCATGGTTTGTGTCTTCATTTTGTAGTTCTGATCCTATTGTCTCTTCTGTTTTGATTAGAGATATCTATTGTGGGACCGGGCAATCTTGTTGGTTTTACTTCCATTTGATTTTTCATGTTATTCCTTTTGCGCTGTGGTCTGCCCATCACAGTGAAAGAATCTTATCAAATTTAGGAGGAAGCTGTAGTTTACCTTTGACCTGGGTCTGCGCACAGGAGGGCAGCAGCAAGTGGGATGGCTTTCACACATGTAGCCACATGGGGCAGGAAAGCCTACTTCAGGGTGGGGCACAGGGAATGCTAGCCTGTTGACCTGGGTCCATGCATTGGGGGTGGCAGTGAGCAGGATGGCTTTCACACGTGGAACTCCACAGGGGCAGGAAAGCCTAGGTCGGTGTATGGTGGGGGGGCAAATGCTAGCCTATTGGCTTGGGTCAGTGCATGAGAGGGGAGGGGTATGGGGGGCATGGCAGTGGTGGTGAGTGGCACAGGGTTTGTGTGTGGAGTTCTGCAGGAGCAGGAAAGTCTAGGTCAAGGTAGCAAGGGGTGAATGCTAGCCAGCTGGTCTCAGTCCACTTAGCCTGCAATTAGTGCAGGAGGAAACTGTGGCTGGGAGTGTGGCTCAGACAGCTGCTTGAGGGGACTGGAGGACTGGGGGACTGGTGGGCTACCTGAGAGCATGGGAATCAGCATATTCCCTGCTTTGCTCCTTTGCACCCTCCCACTGGAGGTCTACTAGAATCTGCAGACCATTCAAAACCCCACTGTGGTAGTTTGAATATATGGCATCTGCAGCTACCTTGCTAGAGGCAATGTCACTTAAGGCATGATGGCGGGTTTGAGATTCCATTGTAAAGATATGCAAAGTGTGGCTAGGAGGAGTTCCTGAAGTGTGCTGTGGCTTTTGCCTGTAGCTTTGCTCTGTGTGCTGTGTGGCTGATGGCTTTTCTCTCTCTGGTTGGCTCTATGAAGGCAGGCCAGCTTCTTCTGCCATTATGGAACTTCCCCTGGATCTGTAAGCTTCAATAAATAACATCCCTTCCTCCATAACTGCACTCTGCTACACTGAAGCTGTCTGCTACACCCACTTAACCCTAAATGTCTTGCTTTTCCTTCCCTGCAAGGTGAAGCATGGATGGCTAGATGCCATCTTGACCAGAAGTCTCCTAATCTCTTTAGCAATAACAGCTACTTTGTCTATAGCAAATTGTCTTCCACTTTAATTTCATTCACATTTCTCTCCTTGACCAACTGCACATTTTTTACAACTTTCTGTTCTTTCTTGCTATAAACATGGCTAAGAGCAGTATGTAGTAACCATGCCACAGCCTGAATGCTATGCTATCTTGAAATTTCCTCCACCAAATCAATTACTTTTCAATTCTGCCTCACTTAAAATTTCAGAGTATACTTAGTGAGATAACCCAAGCCCAGAAAGCCAAATGTCACATGTTCACTGTCATATGTGGGTCCTAGCTACAAATGATTGCACTTCTATGTGAGTAGGAATAAAACTCAGTAGCAGAGGCCAGTTAGCTATAAAGGGGAAATAAAGGGAATAAAAAGGAAGAGGGAACTTAAAAGGATAAAAGGATAGTATTCTATATATTTAAGTAGAAAAACAGATTAAGGGGGGTGTAAAGGCCTAAGTGAGGTCAGGGAAAGAGATTGAGTAAAGAAAAGGTGAAGGGAGGGCTAATAAAAATCTAAGCAGATATAAATAAGTCATATGGAAACCTACTTTTTTGGACTCAGAAAGTATACATTGTTTACTAGAAAATTTTCAGGGCCAGAGATGGGATACCTTCCAGTGAGTTGTTGACCAGGGAGGTCACAGATACCTCCAAAACATTACAGGCCATTGGCAAGGCTCTTGGATTCCCACAAGGAATAAATGGTAAGACCCTATTGCTGAAGACTCCACATACTTGTGCTGCAAGGTCACTGAGAAATTCTGCTGTAACTGAGCTGAAAACCTCCTCCATGTAGACCAGCTGACAGAAAGCTGTAAAAAGCCATGCTGCATGCAGTTCAAGGGAAAGAGAGAAATCACCAGTGGTGATACTCAACAGTGGACACTGCAAGTCTTTAATTTGACCAACCAAGCCAAATGAGCCAACAGGTGCAATAGTGGCATGTCTGTTATGGGGGAAACCAACCACTCTTGAATTGTACTGAAGGCCCACGCCATGGAAGGGAATACATCCCTGATACTGAACACCTACAATAGGGGTAGTCATGAGCCCTAGGGATGTAATGTCTGCTGGTGTCTGGCTAAATGTATACACTATGTTCATCAAACTGCCCAGTAAGCACTTCTCTTAATGTTCATATCCATATATTAATGCTACTTTCACTTTTGGTTACAGAAGCTTCTTTTTTCAGATGGCAGTGACCTTGGGATGGCTCAGAAGGCACTATGGTGCTGAGAAGTGACAGAGTGCTCAGCACTGAAATATCTCTATCACATCTTCCAAGGCTCAGGGTCCATTGCTAAAGAGATGGCAGAAAGAATGTAAGAACCAAAGGAAGGGTAGGACTCCTTACAACATGCTCCTCTAGACACAAAATGGCCTTGGTATCCATGACATCACTGTGCCTATCACTACCTAGACCAGACCATCATAATACAAGGAAAAGATCATGACATCAAAATAAAAGAGAGACTGATTGAGAGATGGTGGTGATATGATGGAGAGTGGAGTTTCAAAGGGGAAAGTGGGGGAAGGGAGGGAAATACCATGGGTTATTGCCTATCATTATGGAAGTTGTCAATAAAAAAAAATTTCACAACATGGGCAGAATACAGTTAGAGTCTTTATCATATCATAAGATCACATCACAATACAACATAACACAACATAAATGACCTCTACCCAATTACTGAAAGCATCCTTGTTCCCATCTGAAACCTCACGAGGCTGGCCTTCAGTGTCTAAATTCTATCAGCATTCTGGTCTTCCAAACTGCCACAAGAACATCCCATTACACTCCACTTACAGCATTCTAGTGCTTCTCTAGCCCAAAGCTCTAAAGTCTCTCACATTCCTTCCCTAAGCCACTCCAAAGGCCCAAGAGTCACATGGTAGGTTGTACCACATCCATTTCTCTACCAATTTTTTATATTACTTTTTTCAACACTGTGACAAAATGCCTCAGTGGAAGCAACATTTAGAAAAAGTATTAATTTTGGCTCACAATTTGAGAGGGTAGAGTTCATCATGGCAAGGAAGATATGACAAAGTTCATGATAGAAGTGTATAACTGTAACTCCTCACATCTTAGATCAGGAATCAGAGAGATTTGACCAGAAACAGGACCAGGCTGTAATACAACCTGCCTGCCAGTTACTCACTTCCTACAGCTAGGCCTCATCTCCCTTCCCCTCCCCCAAACCCTTATATCCCTATTGTCTTGACCTTGAGGTGCCTATCAGGTATGTAAGGTTAGGAAACGCAGATAAGTGACACTGTGCAGCATTTGTCTTTCTGTGATTGCATGAGTTCACTGAGTATGATCTGTTCCAAGTCTGTCCATTTTTCTATAAATTTCATTGTATTGTTTTCCTTACTGCTGAGCAGAATTCCATTGCGTAAATGTACCACAATTTCATTATCCTTTCATCCAATGATGGGTGTCTGGTTTGATTCCAGTTCTTAGCTATAATGAATTGAGCAGCTATAAACATGTTGAGCAAATGTTTCTGTATTGATGCATAGAGCATTTAGGATAAATGCCCAGTAAGAGAATAATTGGGTCTGTTGGTATGTCTATGTTCATCCTTTTCAGGAATCTCCATATTGATTTCCATAGTGGTTGTACAAGTTTACATTCCCACCAACAGTGCACGAGGCTTCCTCTTTCCCCACATCCTTGCCAACATTTGTCATTGTTATATTTCTTTTTTTTAAAAATATGTTTTTATTTATTTATTTATTTATTTGAGAGAGAGAGATACAGAAATAGGCAGGTAGAGAGAGAGAAAGAGAATGGGTGTGCCATGACCTCCAGCCACTGCAAACGAACTCCAGATGCATGCACCCCCTTGTGCATCTGGCTTACATGGGTCCTGGAGAATCAAGCCTCGAACCAGGGTCCTTAGGCTTCATAGGCAAGCGTTTAACCACTAAGCCACCTCTCCAGCCCCAGTCATTGTTATATTTCTTAATGATTGCCATCCTTACTGGAGTAAGGTGGAATCTCATGTTGTTTTAATTTGCATTTCCCTAGTGGTTTCTTAAGTGTATATTACCCACTTTTATTTCTTCCTCTGAGAACTCCCTATCCAGTTCACTGTCCCATTTTTGGAATGGGTTGTTTGAGTTTTTATTGTTTAGTTTTTTGAGTTCTTTATAGATACAACATATTAGGATTCTATTAGTGGTATAGCAGGCAGAGTTTCTCCCATTCAATGGGCAATCTATTGGCTCTGCTTATGATATGTTTGTCCATGCAAAACATTTTAGCTTCATGAGATCCAATTGATTGATTGATTATTTAATTTACTGGACTACTGGGGTTTTGTTCAGGAAGTCTTTCCCCACTCCTATATCATGGAGAGTTTCTCCTATTATTTCTTCCAGTAGGAGATGAGTTTGGGTCTTATATTAAGGTCTTTAATCCATTTGGACTTGATTTCTATGTATGGTGAGATGAGTGGGTCTAATTTCATTTTGCTACATATGGTCATCTAATTTGTCCAGCACCATTTGTTGAAGATGCTGTCTTTTCTCCAATCTACTTTATTGACACATTTATAGTTGTACTTGACCTAAGGTCCAGATCAAGTAGGTTTTATTTTAAAAACTGTAGTACTCCTGTGTTTGGTACAAATATATTTATAGCTGTGATGTCCTCATGTTGGATTATTCCGTTGATGAGTAAGAAGGGGCCTTCTTTGACCCTTCTGATTAGTTTTGGTTTGAAGTCTATTTTATCAGATATTATTATAGCAACATCTACTTGTTTCTTATTTCCATTTGATTGGAATATCATTTTCCATCCTTTCACCCTGAGGAGGTATCTCTCTTTAGTGATGAGGTGGGTTTCTTAAAGATAGCAGATAGAAGGGTCCATGTTTTTGATCCACCCTGTTAACTTGTGTCTTTTGATGGATGAATTAAAACCATTAATATTAAAATTATTACTATGAGGTTTGAATTAATCTCTGCCATGATGAGGTGTTTTATGGGGTTTGGTGTTTTCTTGTGTTTTTGAGTCTGGTCTAGTTTTGGTTATTTTGATCTTCTTGTTGGCTCTTGAGATTGGTTGTTTGACTGTTCTGTATGGAGTATTCCCTGAAGTTTTTTCTTAGGTTTGGCTTTGTGTTAATATAATCATAGAGTTGACTTTTTCATGGGAAGTTTTCTTTTCACCATCTACTATTTGGATTAGAAGCCATAGGCTTTTAGAGTTTTAAGTGTTCCATTCCAGGCCCTTCTGGCTTTCAGGGTTTACATTGAGAATAAAAGGTAATTCTGATGAAATTTCCTTTGTATGTAGTGACTTCTTTCTCTCTTGCTGCTTTAGCACTCTCTCTTTGTTTTCATTGTTAAGAGTTTTATTTATTTATTTAAAGAGAGAGAGGGAGAGAATGGGCACACCAAGGCCTCCAGCCACTGCTAATGACCTCCAGGTGCATGCACCCCCTTGTGCATCTGGCTTACGTGGGACCTGGAGAGTCAAACCAGGATCCTTTGGCTTTGTAGGCAAATTCCTTAACCATTAAGCCACCTTTTCAACCCTGTTAAGAGTTTTAACTATGATGTGCCTTGGAGAGTTGGGTCCTATCTGTTTGGTGTTCTGAGGACTTCTTATATCTGGATAGGCCTCTCTTTTGAGAGACTGGGAAATTTTTCTTCAATAATTTTGTTGAACATGTTCTCTATGCCGCTGGCCTGGATTTTGTCTCCTTCTGGTATACCCATGATCTGGATTTTGGTCATTTTAGGGTATTCCACTGTTCCATCATATTCTGTTTACATAATTCCTTGAATTTACCAAAGTTTTGGGCCTCCCAGTTTCTTCTGTTTTGTCTTCCAGCTCAGAGGTTCTGTCTTCCACATGAGTAACTCTGTTAGTGAGGTGTTCTAGAGAGGGTTTTTAAATCTCTATTTGATTTTTGTTTTCTGACGTGTTATCTTGCATCATGTCTATCTCTTTGTTGAAGTACAATTTCAGTTTGAGGTTTGATTGTCTTGATGTTGCCTGGATTTCATTCTTGCATTTGATGAAGTCTTCATCAAGCTTAATCAACTGGTTATTGAAATCTTCCATTTGTTGACTCACCTTCAATGCACTTATATCTCTTTTGAGGCTTCTAATGTATTCTTCAATTAAGTTAAGCCTAGTGTCAAAGGCTGAGTGCTCTAAGAAACAATTCTGCTCAATTTCATTGAAGAGAGTGTTGGGGTGTTTTTGATGACTTGCTTCCAGTTGAACAATTATTTTGATCAGGGTCACATAGATTGTTTTGCTTTTCATTTTGGGATTCAGTTTCTGTTTCTTTCTCCATGAATTCATGGAGAATTCCATTGTAGGACTTGGCATCCTTGGTGGAGATCCTGCAGTTTTCTGAATTTTGTTGGTTTTTTTTGTTTGTTTGTTTGTTTTTTGTAATTATGGTCTATCCATCTTAGGGAAACCTTTTATTCTCTTGAGGGGGAAGCAAGTATTTGTCCTTGTAGAATCTTCAGTGGGTATTCTGTGTTAAATGTGAACTGGATTGCTATATGATGGGGTTATAGCCACAGGTGTGCAGATTGTGGAGATTACAGGTACATCAAATGTACCTGGGGAACTGGGAGGTGGGGAACTGGTAACTCTGGCCTACTCACTCCACTTGCTCTACTTTTTGGAACACGGGGATCAGAGATTGGGGAACCAGAATCCAGGAAGCTGGAGAGCCAGGGGCAAGAGGCCAGCTCCTACAGTGGCTGGTGCACCCCCTGCCTTAGGGGACTAGGGATTCTGGTATCCATGGACCAGTCAATCAGGAAACCCGAGCAAGAGGCCTGCTTCCGCAGATCACATGCAGGGACCAGGCTGCCCAAGACAGCAGCAGGGGAACCCAGGATCAGGGAAGTGGGAGGTGGGGAAGGAACTGGGAGCTCTGGCCTACTCACTCCTGGTGCTCACCCTCCAGACAGGAGATCCAGGAGCTGGAGACCCAGAAGCCATTCAATTAGGAAGGTGGGGCAATGAGTCTGATGCTGCAGTAAGCTCACAGGGTCCAGGCAGCCCCAAACTAGTAGCAGGTGAACCAGGACAAGGAACTGGGAGGCGAAGAAAAACAGGGAGATCTGGCCTACTCACTCCATGTGCACCCTCCAAAGCAGGGGTTCCAAGAGTTGAGAACATAGAGACCTTTCAATCAGGAAGGCAGAGCAAGGGGCCTGCTTCCTCAGCAAGCTCACAGGGTTCAGGCAGCCCCAAGCCAGCAGCAGGGGAACTGTCTGGGCATTAATTTATTTTCAAATACATTTTTGCCTGTGTGTGTGTGTGTGTGTGTGTGTGTGTGTGTGTGTGTGTGTGTAATATGATGTGATGTGTGTGTATCTGTGTATGTATATGCCTGTGCAGCACCCCATACCTTTGCAGGGTTGCAGGGTACACTCTTCTGGGATGGGGTGTGCTCACCTGAAATGGCCAAGGGGAATGTGGGGTGGGCCCCTTCATCACTCTTCTTACTTGATCTGAAGTCTCTACCTATTCCAGAGCTTGATGTTTTTTTCACCTTCCCAGTTCTGGGATTATAGGCTAGGGTGAAGTCAATCCATCCAGCCACATGCCCCCGGGTCCAGGATCAAACCAGGAGGTCTGAGGATAACCTCAGTTTCCATCCCAGAACAGTCCAGACATGACCGAGGCGAGGCAAAGCATGGCTACGGTCAAGGAAGGGGACTGACCTCCCGGTTGAAGTTGTCCAGCCATCCCAGGAGTCCCACCTGCAATTACAGCTGGCTGATGGGTCTGGCACTCCTGCAGCTGTCTTGTCACCAGCCAACCCAAGGGTGACAGAGAACAGACCCTTAATGGGATCCTTCAGCTGCTGAGTCAGCCAACCTTGAAGCTGGCTTTGCCCTGGTCTGTGATTAAATTAGAGACTAAACCTTCTTTACTGTTACAGCCAGTTTTCCCAAATCTGCCACCTGAAGCATCTGACCTGCTGTGTGCCTTTGATAAGCCACTAACCCCTCTGAGCTTCTTGACGATCCACCCCTGCGTACTCTCAGTGGAGTCAAGTGAGAAAGTACATAATCAAGCCTCTCCAAACAAACTGCACAGTGCCAGGCAGTTTAGATTATAACAATAGTAATTGCCATTGTATTTATTTGAAGCTTTGGTAAATGTTCATTGCTCAAATTGACTGCATTTACTTCACCAGGGTCTCAGCTGAAACCATAGAGTAACGGGGGAAATGGGCAAGAGGGCAGCTGTCTTGATGAACCCAACACCAGAACAAGGCTGAAGGAGATAAACACAGAGAACATTCAACTCCTACTAAGCCAGATATCCAGAGACACAGAGGCTCCCAAGACCTCATCACTGAAGTAGAACTAAAATGAACCCAACGTGGCTCAGGGAAATTCGCGGAAGAGGGGACAGAAAGAGGGTTAGAGCCACAAGTTGGGTCACTATGCACAGAGACTTTGCCTCTCCCCCATAACTGTTGGCCACCCCCATAATGCACGACCCACATTCCCCAATGAGGAGGGTCCCTTCAGAGGGGGAGGACAGGGAGGAGGTTACTGGAGGCACCAATATAAATGTAAAATTAAAGTAAATAATTAAAAAACTTGGGGGGGGTGGAGAAATGGTTTAGCAGTTAAGGCACTTGCCTGCAAAACCAAAGGACCCAGGCTCAATTCCCCAGGACCCACATAAGCCAGATGCACAAGGTGGCACATGCATCTGGAGTTCATTTGCTGGATGTCCCAGTGTGCCCATTCTCTCTCTGTCTCCCCATCTCTTTCCCTCTCTGCCTCTGTCTCTCTCTCAAATAAATAAAAATAAAATATTAATTTTAAAAATTGGGTGCATTAGCAAAACTCTTTACAGTGTAAATGGGTGTCCAGCCCTTTAACACCGCAGCTTGATGTTGCCACCTACAAATGTTTTGGGCTGCATTCATAGCTTGGAATGCATGTGGCCTGCAGGTTGCAGGTGGGTACACCTGCATGGATTTATTATAACCTTGACCCAGTAGAGCCAGCTTCATTATTCATGTACCATCTAGCATCAGGGTTGTGCACAGGGATGTGATGAGCCTGTGCCCAGCTCTCTTCCCTGCATCACCGAGCAGGCACCAATGGGCAGACTGCAGCTTTTCCACCCAAGCACAGTCACAGTCTCTCAACACAACAAGACAGAAGGTGTTCAAGGACTGCAAGCAGCACTGGCACAGTGTAGCAGACAGCTTCAGGTTCGCTGAGATGAACTTCCAGATCAGGCACAGTTATGGAGGAAGGGATATTATTTATTGAAGCTTACAGATCCAGGGGAAGTTCCACAATGGCAGAAGAAGCAGCCTGCTCTTCACAGGACCAGGCAAGAGAGCGCAAAAGCTGACCAGCCACCACAGCACACAGAGCAAAACTACAGCCAAAAGGTCACACAGCACACTTCAGGAACTCCTGCTAGGCACATTTGCATATCTTTACAATGGAATCTCAAACCCACACCATTAACACCTTAAGACCGGACCCCAGTGACATTGCCTCTAGCAAGGTGATTGCAGATGCAAACTATAACTAGTAAAACACTGAATATATTGGGGGACATATATTCAAACTACCACACACAGTAACACCAACAGGGGCATGCCCTGCTTGGGGTAGCTCTGGGTTGGACCTGATAGATAGAAAGGATGAGATATGGGGAGGATGAGCCTGCAGGGCAAGAAACCAGCCTGAGAAAGGGGGAGGAGGCATTCCAGAGAATTACCATGTGGATTAACAAATCTGGGGCCCAGAATCAACCTATGATCATTTTTTTTCCTACCCCACAGTAACAGTGAGGAAAAATAACAATAATAAAATGGAAGCTTTAAACAAACTGCTTATATTCAATCTTAAGTTGTCTCTTGTTATTGAGGTATTGGGGTGTGGTAGTTTGAATATATGCCCCCCAATATATTCAATGTTTTATTACTTTATAGTTTGCATCTGCAATCACCTTCCTAGAGGCAATGTCACTGGGGGCTGGTCTTAAGGTGTTAATGGTGGGTTTGAGGTTCCATTGTAAAGATATGCAAAGTGTGCCCAGTAGGAGTTCCTGAAGTGTGCTGTGTGACTTTTTGGCTGTAGTTTTGCTCTGTGTGCTGTGTAGCTGGTGGCTTGGCTTTTCTCTCTCTTGCCTGGTCTTGTGAGAGCAGGCCTCTTCTTCTGCCATTATGGAACTTCCCCTGGATCTGTAAGCTTCAATAAATAATATCCCTTCCTCCATAACTGTGCCTGGTCTGAAAGTTCATCTCAGCGAACCTGAAGCTGTCTGCTACATGGGGTGACTCTCCTTTCATAAAGTAATCATCATCATCAGTGGCAACTATGTAAGGCACTATGTGAGACAAAACATAGGGGCTGAAGTGGAGTGACAAGAAGGGGCTTGCGGGAGTGCAATTCAAGAGGTTGGAGGCAGGCAGGGGCAGAAGTGCAAGTGGGTAGAAGAGAGAGCAGCGGGAGACAGAAAGCAAACTAGAGGGGCCACCGGAGTCTGAGCAGGGAGGCTCTTGCAGGCCACAGGCAGGCAGGTAAAGTACAGTGGAAGGGGTTGAAGCTGTCTCTTCCACATCTACACTTAAGACACACCTGAAGGCAAGCGTGATGGTGCATACCTGGAATCCCAGCACTCAATAGGCTGCAGTAAGAGGATCACTGACCACTCTGGCTTACATAGTGAGACCCTGAAGAAAGAAAGAGAGAAAGAAACTTGAAATTGTAACGTTCTGAGCAGAAACACCAGCGTCCATTCCCTTGCCCTCCCAATCCACTTCTCTCTTTACTTTCCTCATCTCATCAGTGGCAACTTCAAGTTACTCATGCCTGGAACCTCAGAGTCTCCTTGCCTCCAATCCTAACCTGCCAGAGAACCCCAGTGACTCTGACCTCAAAACATATCTTGAGGGCTGGAGGGATTGCTTAGTGGTTAAGGTGCATACCTACAAAGCCAAAGGACCCACAATTGATTCTCCTAGAATGCCCATCCCCCCTTAAATAAATAATTTTAAAAAAATTTTTGAATTGGACCGCTTCTTTCCTTGGGGCTCTAACCCTGGCCCAGGATTACAAGCCATCTCCTACCTAGCCACTCTACTTCTACTCTTGGCCTAGCCTCCCTTTATCTGGGCAGCTGAGAGATCCTCCTAATGCAAGGTGTGCCTGTTTCCCACCCAGATCTACAGTAGCCCCCATACCATTCAGATTACAACCAACGTTCATGCCATGACCTGCAAGTTTCCCATAGCCGTACCCTCACCATTCCTCAGCCCTGTCTTTCTTCTCCCCTTGCTCATTCTGATGGCCACATGGGACTTCATGGCTCTGAGCACGCCTGGTGACATGGCTATGTGACCTGGTCGGCGCTTGCTGGCTCCTCTTTAAGTCCCTTTTCCTCAGTTACTTGTTACTGTGGCTTATGCTCTCCCTTCCTTTGACTCCCTCTTTTAGGGTCATGCTGCTATTCTCCCTGTCATTTCTGCCTTCACCCTGGAATCATAACCTGATGTATTTTACACACAGGTTATAATTTTTCTAGGCCATAGGTTGGCAAACTCAACAAAAGGCCAGATGGTAAATATTTTAGGTTTTGCGGGCCATACGGTCTCCATCACAACTCCTCAACTCTGCTGTTGTAGTGCACAAACAGCCCCAGACAGCATGTAAATAAATGAATATGGCTGTGTTCCAATAAAACTGTATTTACAACAATAGCAAGCACGATTTGACCTGTGGGCACAGTCTGACAACCCTCATGCTGATTTACTAAAACGCAAGCCCAAGGGGCAGAAAGGTTTTGTCTTTTTGTTCAGTACTCTCTGTGACGACCCAGCAGCATGCCTAGCACATGGTAGAAAATCCATCAATGACTATTGATTTAATTAATTGATGGATTTGTTGATCAGCTCTTGAGAGACTTTGGTTATAGGAACCTGGCTAAGGGTTTGCATTTGATTCTCACACACACAAAAAAAGTTTGCAGAGAGTCTTTGCCAGTTTTAACAATGTTTGAGAGTGCTGATTGACAGCTCTTATCTGCAGTCTGCAATTCTGAGAATGGAGACATTTTGAGACAAATGACAGCCACTTGCTCGTCTCACTGTTTACTCCTCTCATCAGAGCACTCGCTATATGATGCACATCACACATTGAGTCGGATGTGTGATGATGCATCAGACTGCTGCCAACAAAAACACATCGAAATAAAATCGTCAGCTCTGCAAAGGCCCAGAACTGACACTCCAGACGCCCCTGTGGAAATAAAGGGGCCAGCTGTGGCTCTTCAGGGGATATGCTTGAGGACCCAAAATTGGTGCTGGGTGAGGTCAAACACAGAGGCCAAGGCGTGGTTATGTGAACAGCCAGGAGTAAAAGAGCTGAGAAAGGAGAGAAGTCAAACCAGCTTGGACGAGGCCAGAGGGAAGCATGTCTCTCTGTTCCAGCTCATTCTGAATTGCCATCATAGAATGCCTGACACTAGGTAACTATTTGGCTCATGATTCTGATGGCTAAGGGGTTCAAGTAGCAGGGGTTCAAGTAGCATGGCGCCAGTGTCCTGGCAGTAGTATCATGACGTGGTAGAAAATGAAAGGGAACCAGCCACATGCAAAAGGATCCAAGCCTGTGGATGGCCTCACTCTTTAACAAGCCACTCACTCAAGAATCAATGCCTTCTGAGAGATCAGCACTGGTCTTTTCTGAGGGCAGGACCCCTGACCTTATTACCTGTCGATAAATCCCACCTTTTATGTTCTCCACTGCCACAGCGAGGCCAAGCTTCTAGCACACTCAACCCATAGCCAAACCATAGCACTGTCTTTTTAGTGTAAGGCTGTCCATAAGTAAATTGTGTTCCTGAGCATGAAGAACACAACTGGAGAAAGACAGCTCCTTGGATAGAGGCAGAATAGAAATGCAGGTCTGGGCCATGGACATCCTTGAAAGCCAGTCTAGAAAACCACTGATGGTTTCTAAGTAATCTGTTGTTATGGTGATGGACGTCCGTCTGCAATCAGGCTAGAAAGGAGTGGATGTGAATGAATAGGAAAAGGCAGATCTCAGGTGCAAGAATCAGTGCTAGAGTCTGGGGACACTGGGAAGCCACATGAGGGTTTTAAGTAAAAAGACATGATCCTATCTCTTTCCAGGTAAAACTAGTGAATGCGTAGGAGGCAGGAGAGTTTAAGTATAAGTAGTACTGCTTGGACTGCTGTTTCTAAGAATGTCCCTCATTTGCACATGGAGCCACATCACCCTCATGCAGTTACCTCCTGCATCTACTCCCTTCTAGGAGTCACGAAGTTGATATAGCATATTTCTTTGCTAAATGAATCCCACTCAGGTCCAACCTTCTCCGTGAAGCCTTCCCCAACATACTGACTTACCTGGAAACATTCTTTTTAACTCAGAGCTCTCACAGCTCTTCAAAAAGCAATGGTAGGCTGCAAAGCTGACTTAGCAGTTAAGGTGTTTGCCTGCAAAGCCAAAGGACCTTAATTCAATTCTCCAAGACCCACATAAGCCAGATGCACAGGGTTCTGGAGTGTCCATTCCTCTCTCTCTCTCTCTCTCTCTCTTTCTCTGTCTACCTCTTTCTCTCTCACACTCTCTTAAATAAATTAATTAATTTAAAATAATCTATTAAAAACAATGGTTATTACTCTTTATTGTGGCATCAGATAGTGTGGGATATGAACGGCATCTCTACTACTTGGCCAGGCAAATAAACCTGAGGCTTTTGAGGGCATGGACAGTGAGTGTCTCATTCATTGCAGCATCTTCCATGGTGAGTAGTGAAATGCATTCACATAGTTTGTGATCAATAACTCTTTGTGGAATGGATGATTGAATCTACAGCCATTCTTTCCTATCTTCAAGTTCCCCATCCTCAGAATCAATCAACCATGGACAAAAAAATGTTCCATTGCTGTTGACATGTGCTACTGATTAGACCTACTGCGGTTGCAGCTGTCCTGAACATGTGCAGATTATCTTCTTGTCACCTTCCCTAAGCCATACAGTGTAATAACTATTTGCATAGAATTTATGCTACATCGGATATTGTAAGCAATCCAGAGAGGATTTAAAGTACCTAAGGACATATATATGGTTAGCTCACAAATGCCACACCAGTTCATATAAGGGCCTTGTATATCTGCAGAGTTCAGTGTCCATGAGGTTTTCTGAAACCAATCCCTTGGGGGTTAGCAGGAGACAATGCTGTCATTAGAATGGAAAGTAACTATGAGGAGGTAAAAATAAAAATTTTATACGAGGACTTTTTGATATTTTTTGCATGTGTATATGTGTGTGATATGCATGCATGTGTGTATACATGTTATTATGTGTGTGGACACATGTGTACGTGCAGGTATATGTGCACATGTGTGCATGTAGAATCCAGAGGCCAAGGTTCAGGGTCTGCT
This sequence comes from Orientallactaga sibirica, assembly GCA_036365145.1. NCBI lineage: Eukaryota > Metazoa > Chordata > Mammalia > Rodentia > Dipodidae > Orientallactaga > Orientallactaga sibirica. The sequence continues at coordinate 14,206,377 of JAEOAD010000001.1, forward strand.
GCAGTTGCTCTCCTCCTTATTCTTTGAGATGGGGGTCTCTCACAGAACCTGGAGCTCACCAATTCATCTAAACCAGCTGGCCAGTGAGTCCCAGGGATCCTCCTGTCTTTGCTTCCTCAGCTCTAAGATTACAAGCCTGTACTAACACACTGGGCATCTTTTAAATAGATGTTTGGAATTTGAACTTTGTTCCTCATGGTTTCACAGAAAATACTTTACCCCCTGAGCCATCTCCCAAGCCCCGAGACTTTGATTTTTAAAGGGAAAAACAAGGTATATGAATAATGACAGGAGGCTAACTAAGACTTTGAGTCAGAAGGAACAGCAGCCAAACCCTGCAGTATATGCTTTCAAAACAGTACCCTATGGTTTAATTTTCCCACCTGAAAAAACATGAAGAAGTTCAGTTAAATGATTTTGAGGGTCCCGTATAGTCCTAAAGTTCCACTAGTGAGATTCTCAAGTTCTTACTTTTTAGTGACTACACCATGAGGAATTTCCTAGAAAAATGAATGGAAGAATTTTTTTTTTAATTGAAAAACTATTTCCCAAGGACTCTCAGTGCTAGGACATTGAGAAGATCTTACCAAACAGTGTGGGCTCCAGTTAGAAATAGGTCTGCTGCTCCTTTGTTTTAATTAAGGCTAACACATCAAAAGTACATGAAGCAGCCACACCTCCCCCACTACTGGAAAACATGAATCAAAACTGTTCAGAAACCTCCTGGGGAAAGGAGCAAGGAGAAGCACCAGCAAAATGCATCCAAGTTCAGCAGGGAGACATTAACCCTGCCCAATCTGTCGTTTGGCTTATTGGGCCATATCATGACGAATCTTTTTGGGATTCAGCTAAGAGGTGAAGATTTTGTGGCTTCCAAAGATGCCTTGAGGCTATGGTGAAATGGGAGATCTAGACCAGATGGCCCTGTCTTCTAAGTCTCTCTCAGAACCTTCTCCAGCTCTTGGCACCATCTGCCTTATGTGGTCATCATTTGCGTTGCTGGATGTTGTATTCTCCAAAGATTGCACTTGTTTGTCTCAGTGAACCCAACCCCCAGGAGATGCCCATCAAATATTCAGTGAATGAATGGATACTGTCCATGCATTCAAATCTGGATTTAGGGAATATTGATATGGGAGAAAAAGAACTGTGGGTTGTGTGGCTTTGATCCATTGAAAATTTGCTGCCAGGTTCAGTATTAGATAAAGGTGGACCCATTCACACATAGTCTTCCTTCTATCTCTTGACTGCTCAGTCAGCCTGGGCTGACAGTACAGAGACCTGAGGGCACTGGGCCTGTAGCTCTAATGCCAGCTCTGTCTGTGATTCTGCCCCTCCTTAGGATGGTGATGGTGCTCTCAGGTAGCTGGATGCTGAGGGTAACAAAAGCCATGTGGTAGCCATGGCTAATTCCTGTTGGGTTTCTGCCTCTCTCTACAAACCCCATAGCATGTGATCTCCCCCCAAAGAGCCCTGTAGTGGGTTCTGAGTAGGGAGAGGGAAGTTAGATGCCTCCTCAACAGATGTCACCGTAATTAGACAACTCATTATATCAAAGAATAAGGAAAGGAGATTGACATGGATACAAATGTGAACATATTGATAGCTTTTCTGCATGTGAGTTTGTGCAATCTTGGAAACTGATTTCCTGGACAAGGCTCAAAGGATGAGTCAGCAGTTGGAGCCTGGGGAGATTTTCCACAATGAAATTCTAGTCCCAGGAAAGTATCCTAAGAGCTTTCTACCCTTTAAGACCATTCTTGGGGCAGCCAGGGCTGGAAGCCAGTGTGGGCGTGTGTGCCTGACTGCATGAGGGAGAAGTTCAGTGAGGAGTCAGGGCCTGCGGGAAAGGAAGCAAGAGAAGCAGAACTGTGCTGGTGAGGCAGGCTGTGTGGGCAGGGACTGAAGCTGGTCAAAAGCACCCTATCTCCATAGCTGCTCCAGGTTGTGGTGAGAGTCTTGGGAAGTAGCAGGTGGCAGGAAGGGGCTCCTGCCATGGGGACTAGAAGCCTCTCTGAGGAGGTCTTCCCTGGTACCCCAGCAGAGATGAAGTGTCCAGTACAAATGCTCCCACAGAACCCTATTCATCCTTTGGGAGCATCCGCCGTTCTGGAATGTGTGCCTCTTTTGTGGCAGAACGTGAGCCTTTGGCTCCATGACCCTTTACAACTTGAACATTCTAGAAATGCACATGCCTTAAAAAATGGAACAAAGGAAGGAAACAGTGGCTTGGCATAGCACACACGGTGGTTCTTTCCTGAGCATTTTACATCTATTATTTTCTGCCAACATACTGAGTAATGCGGTGGACACATCACTTTGAAGGGACATATTTTTGCCTCAGTGATGACATGGTTTGTTGGGGTCCCTCCTAGGGCCAGCCCAGGAGGGATGGCAGGGTCTCTGCTGAGTTGGGGGTGAGAGGCGTGGAATCAAGACACAGACTCAGGGAGTTGGGTGAAAGCAGGCAGAGGGCAAGCTGCAGCAAACTCGTTTATTCAAGGAAGTGTAGGGGGTTTAAAAGGGGTTTGGATGGCCAATCATTGTATGGGGTGGTCCCCTTTTTGTGACCAATGACAGCCTGTCTCCAGACAGATAATCTTGTAGCAGGTTTCTTGTGAGCATGGGACTGTAGCTGTTGTCACACCAGGCCTGCGCAGGACGCCATGTTCACAGAAGCCACTTCCTGGTTTCTTCTGCCATGCGATCTGGCTAGGGCCAGACCTGCATTGTGCCATACATATCCTTTTTGTTTTTATTATTGGCAACCCTGGGAGGCATGGATTTTTGCCAAGCCATTGTTGAACCCAGGCCCCAAGGGGTCATCACATGCAACTGTGCCTGTCTTAGGTTGCCCCATCTCATGGAGTCTTACCCGTCTTTAACTACCCACCAATCTAGTGAGAAAACCTGAGGGGTGTGGAGGCATAGGAGGGCCAAGTGGTGGTGGCTCTGTGGCATGCAAGCGGTCCCAGTGAGCCAGAATTAACTATAAAACCTGAAAAATACTGGGGTAGGACAGGTTGCTGGGTGACTGTCGTGAGCTCACCCTTAGCATCATAATTAGTAGCATTGAGTGTCTTAATGGTAGCAGATCAATGTAATCAAAGGAGTTGGAAAGGAATTTATGGCTGGTTGGAGGGTAGCATTACCATAAGAGGCATTAATAAGCAAAAAAGGCAAAGGTGTGGCTAAGGAGAAGTACGTGCTTGAAGGGGGGAGGAATACAGCGAAATAGAGTGGCTAAAATGAAGCCTAGGAAAAGCATGGGAATATAGGCCCACCGCACCAAACAAGTATGGCCTAAGAAGAATTGTCCAAAATGGTTTCTAGGAAGTGGTAGTATGGAAAAAAGGAGATAAAAGGAGAAAAGGGGGGAATAAGTTTAAAGTCCCATATCTGGCCTGAGGGGTTTGGCATCATCCTCTTCATCAAGGTCGATCCCTGTGTCAGTAGCTGGACAGATGTTTCTGGCAGGGATCCAGATTGGGATCTGTGAAGTTTCTGGAAAGACAGAAGCATACCCCTGGCCCTATGTTAAAAGAGGGTGGGGTCCCTTCCAGATATTAGTAAGAGGATCCTTCCAGTGGACTAAGGGTAAGGGCATTGTGGTTGGTTGGGATCTCCAATGTTTGTAGGCTGGGGAGAGTCCTGCCTTGTCAAAGGTGAGAAAATTGAGGGTGAAGAGAGCTTCCACTAGGGCCAAGTGGGGATCCCACTTGGGCGACATAGTGGACTTTTGTTTTATAATTAGTTCCTTTAGGGTCTGGTTAGTTTTCTCCACGATGGCTTGTCACTGTGGGTTGTAGGGGATCCCAAGGGAGCGTTTTATTCCCCAAGATTCCATGAAGGATGTGAATTGGGCAGATGTGTATGCAGGGCCATTGTCAGTTTTAATTGACCAGGGTATGCCCATGACCAACATGGCAGTTTTTGTCACCTTAATGACATGGGACACCTTCTCCCCTGAGAGAGCAATAGCAAAAGTAAGCTTAGAGTAAGTGTCCACAATGACATGGACATATTTGAGGTTACCAAAGGAAGGTATGTGGGTAACATCCATCTGCCAGATAGAATTTGGGTTAAGGCCTCTATGATTGACTCCTTGAGCTCTAGAGGGCCCAAGAGGGCAAAGGGGGTGCATGCCTTACAGGTACTGGTTAAATGTTTGCATTGGCTAAGTGAGAGCTCGGGGTATAGGGTTCATAGTTTAGTGGGGGATAGATGGAACCTTTGGTGTAAAAGTCTAGCTTGTTCTGAAGGTGGCAAGGAGGAGAAGGCAGTAAACTTGTCTACCTGTGAATTCCCATCAGCAATAAAGTCAGTCAGACCAGTAGTGTGTGAGCAAACATGCTCAATAAGTCTGAAGGTGGATGGCCCATTGTATGTAAAAGGACTTGTTCAAAGTAAGAGTCAATGCCAGATTCCTGGGCTGCCTTGCAGATGAGAGCCAGATCAGAGAGGGGTGTGGGGTTCCAGGACCTGGCTGTTGCCTCTGGGCCCTATGTTAATGGGAAGGTGGTGAAGGGGCATGTCAGGGAACTAGCAGTTGCCTGGGTATGTCCAGGACGGATCAGGCAGAGGTCCTTCCGAGGGTAAAGAGGGGGAGGGGTGGTTGTGACCGTGGCTGTTTCAGGTGCCTGTTTGGTCTTGGGAGGGACGAGATTTTAAGAGCCAGTTTCAGTTCCTCCTTACAGCTTTCTATATGGGCAGAAATGACTTCCTCCATGGAGGAGCCTTTAAGGCTGGCAATTATGACAAGGAGGATAGGAAAGACTGGGGCAGGGGGTGTGTGCCCTTCGTAAACCTCACATTTCTTTGAGAGGAAGAGAACCCAGGACCAAATGGAAGTGTCCCAGATGTTCTCTGGACTAATCCATGGGGCTAAAACAAGAGTTTCATCCCAAAAGCTATGGAGGTCCATTTGTTTCACTTTTAAGCCATGTTGCAGGAGGAGGGCCTTAAGAGCCTGCAATTGCGGTGTCCTCTGATGGGGAGGGACGTTGACCATTACAGCATGGTGGTGTTTGAGGGGGAGCTAGGCTGGGATACTCCTGAATCAAGAAGATAACCCAGATCAAAAATGATAGCCCAAAGGATAATCATGTAAACCACAACACCTAATGCCAGAGCCAGCTGAGACACACAGATGGTTAGGACCTGTGGTAGTTTGAATATATGTCCCCCAATATATTCAGTGTTTTATTAGTTATAGTCTGCATCTGCAATCACCTTGCTAGAGGCAATGTCACTGGGGGCCGGTCTTAAGGTGTGGTGGTGGGCTTGAGATTCCATTGTAAAGATACGCAAAGTGTGCCTAGCAGGAGTTCCTGAAGTGTGCTGTGTGAATCTTTTGGCTGTAGTTTTGCTCAGTGTGCTGTGTGCCTGGTTGGCTTTTTCTCTCTCTGCTTGGCTCTGTGAAGGCAGGTCAGCTTCTTCTGCCATTATTGGAACTTCCCCTGGATCTGTAAGCTTCAATAAATAATATCCCTTTCTCCATAACTGTGCCTGATCTGGAAGTTCATCTCAGCGAACCTGAAGCTGTCTGCTACAGGACCCATGTGACTTGTGCTTAGTGGGGGACTTCCGTGGGTCATTACTCCATGGCCGTATGCCCACACAGTGTCTCCGGGGAAGCTCAGCCAAAGGCTTCTCCTTGGTTCCGAAATTGGGTGAGTCAGACCCTCATGTGATTTCGCCGGGATGAACTGAGAGTGGAGGGGCCAACATGGGCTTTGGGACCGTGTGGCGATGTGTGCCTTCCTACTGGGGAAAAGGATGAACAAAAGGAAAAGGGGGAGGAGGGGGCTGCCCTCTCACCCTTGGACAGCCAAAAGCACACAGAACAGCAAGGGGCCTACTCACCGGACGATCAAGAATGGGGTGTCTTGCCAAACACCGAGGGGGCTACTTGCTGACAATCAAGGAGAGGGCATCTTGCCAATGCCAAGGGGGCAGAGGGTCCCTGTTCAGGCGCCAGATGCTGGGGTCCCCCCTAGGGCCAGCCCAGGAGGGACCAAAGGGACTCTGCTGAGTTGGGGGTGAGAGGCGCGGAATCACGACACAGACTCTGGGAGTTGGGTGAAAGCAGGCAGAGGGTGAACTGCACCAAACTCATTTATTCAAGGAAGAGTAGGGGATTTTAAAGGGGTTTGGCTGGCCAATCATTGTATGGGGTGGTCCCCTTCTTGTGACCAATGACAGCCTGTCTCTGGATAGATCATCTCATAGCAGGTTTATCGCGAGCATGGGACTATAGCTGTTGTCATGCCAGGCCTGCACAGGACACCATATTCACAGAAGCCACTTCTTGGTTTCTTCTGCCATGCAGTCTGGCTAGGGCCAGACCTGCATTGTGCCATACAATGCTTAAATTTAGTGTTTTCACATCTCTGTCACACCCTCCAAGGCTCAGGGTCCATTGCGGAAGAGGGGGCAGAAAAAATGTAAGAGCCAAAGGAAAGGTACAACTCCTTATAATGCAACTGTCCAGACAGAAATTAGCCTTGATATCCAAGACCTTGTAGTGCCTAGCAATACCTTTGCAAGACCCTCATAATAGAAGAAAAAGATGATGACATCAAATTAAAAGAGAGACTAATGGAGAGAGGGAGGAGATATGTCGGAGAATGGAGTTCTAAAGGGGAATGGGGGAGGGGAGGGAAATATTATGGGTTTTTTGTACGGAAGTTGTGGTAGTTTGAATATATGTCCCCCAATATATTCAGTGTTTTATTAGTTATAGTTTGCATCTGCAATCACCTTGCTAGAGGCAATGTCACTGGGGGCTGTTCTTAAGGTGTTGATGGTGGGTTTGAGATTCCATTGTAAAGATATGCAGTGTGCTGTAGCAGACAGCTTCAGGTTCACTGAGATGAACTTCCAGACCAGGCACAGTTATGGAGGAAGGGATATTATTTATTGAAGCTTACAGATCCAGGGGAAGTTCCATAAAGGCAGGAAAAGCAGCCTGCTCTTCACAGGGCCAAACAGAGAGAGAAAGCCAACCAGCCACCACAGCACACAGAGCAAAACTACAGCCAAAAGGTCACACAGCACACTTCAGGAACTCCTGCTAGGCACATTTGCATATCTTTACAATGGAATCTCAAACCCACCATTAACACCTTAAGACCAGCCCCCAGTGACATTGCCTCTAGCAAGGTGATTGCAGATGCAAACTATAACTAATAAAATACTGAATATATTGGGGGACATATATTCAAACTACCACATGTGCCTAGCAGGAGTTCCTGAAGTGTGCTGGGCTTTTGGCTATAGTTTTGCTCAGTGTGCTGTGTAGCTGGTGGCTTGGTTTTTCTCTCTCCGCTTGGCCCTGTGAAAGCAGGCTGCTTCTCCTGCCTTTATGGAACTTCCCCTGGATCTGTAAGCTTCAATAAATAATATCCCTTCCTCCATAACTGTGCCTGGTCTGGAAGTTCATCTCGATGAACCTGAAGCTGTCTTCTACAGAAGTATAGAAAAAAATTAGTGTTCCTATATTCCAGAGATCAAGGCTACTAGCTCTAGAATGAAATCCTGAATGCAAATCCTGACATTACATTATGCATCTTTTCAACTAGGCTCCTAGACAAAATGAGAAATAGAATGGGGCCCAAGGTTGTTCTGCTGACCCTATTCCTCCATATCTTCTTTAGCCACTTGGGAAGCATATCTAGTTTGTATTAACATTCTAGTTACTGCTCTTGTGTGAGACTACCTGAGCGAGGTGACCCTTGAACTGAGCACAGACCCCACCCCCAGCCCAGGGGCTGATGACTATTGCCGTTGCCTCCATTTGTAGAATGACTTCTGGTTGACCAAGTATTCCACTTTACATTTGGTCTTGAAGAAACCATGCATGATGAGTAGACATGCATATTTCTGTCCTCACTATTCAGATTCCATATTTGCAAGCTTGCCTACATGCTAAGATCTATTTGTAACCCCAAACCAATACTTCGCTTGCATTTGCCACTGTTTGCTAGCAGGACAGCAGTGAAAACTTTGAGATATCCAATGCACACATTATCAGCTGAGGTCAAACAAGGCAACATTCTGCCTCCTTGTTTCAGCTCTCATACCACACATAAGTACCCTTTTGTGGTCTGTTTAGTGGCACATTTTCCACATTTTTTGTGTTTTCTTGGTGGCGGTGGTGATACTACTGCTTGAAATGGTCCCCAAGCAGAGTGTGGAGTAAGCTGAAGATGCTGCAGTGTTTCTTACAGAAGCAGACGTGTGTTAGATGAGCTTCATTCAGGCATGACTTGAAGTGTTATTGGCCAAGAGGTAGCGAGTCAGTAGTAATAATACACAAGATATGGACTGGAGAGATTGCTTAATGGTTACGGCGCTTGCCTGCAAAGTCCAAGGACCCATGTTCAACTCTCCAGATCCCACGTAAGCCAGATGCACAAAGGTGAGGCAACCACAAGGTCACACATGACCACTAGGTGGCGCAAGCATCTGGAGTTCGATTGAAGTGGCTGAGGCCCTGGCGAGCCATTTCTCTCTCTCTCTCCCACTCTCTCTCTAAAATAAATAAACAAGATGTCTTAAAGCAGAAGTACACATCAAGCAGGGGTATATCATACAGAAATGAGCTTAGTGACTGAGGGCTAACTCTATGTTTCCCCTGGGAGCTATGGCTCAGCTTTGCCAAAACACTCTTCAAAGACTTCAAACACAACCTCTGTCAGCCATGAGAGCACCATGAAGACTGCCTACACTTAACCTAGGTGGAATAAAGGAAATAGGCCCATGTGACCAAGTCAGCACTGCTACTCTGGTCTGTCTTAGTCTGTAGTCCAACGACTTGCCAGCTTCACTTCCCAGGATATCAAATGAGTCTTTCAGATAATGGCCATGTGGAGTTGGGAAGGAAAACCTACTCCCACCCTTCCCTTTACTACTGCTGTTCTTTGTTTTCCCTCCCTTCTTTCCCATCCATTTTGGCTGTTTGCTTTTGATGGACAGTTACTGGGTCATTTCACAAAGGGTCCTTGGGAGCAAGTGAGCCTGCAGGCACCTCTGACTGTCAAGTGCAAACCTTCCAGGAAGAATGCAGGGAAAGAAATTTGTGAAAGACTAGGGAGACTTTTGAAGTTGGACTGAATACATTTTGCATTATGGGTTAGCCATGATCCTATAGAGACAAGGGGTGAAAGGTCATAGCTTTAAAGTGATATGTTTGCACGTCAAGTTGACAAGGGGTGGATCTGTGATGGTGAATATTGTCGACTTGATGGGCTCTAGAATCATCTTGGAGACAAATCTCTGGATATGTCTGTTAGGGATTTTTCTAGATTAGGCTAATTGAATGGAAAGATCCCACCCCCCAACCTTGCCAATTGTAGATGGCACCATTCTATGGGTTGGGGTTCTGTTAAACTAAAAAGGAGAAAGCAAACTGATCACAAGCACTCATCCCTCTCTGTTTCCTTACTGTAGGCACCATGTGGTTAACCACCTCCTACTTCTGCCACCATGCTGAGCCACATCCCCTTAAATCCAAATGATCCAAAATAAACCCATCTTCCCTGAAGCTGATTCATGTCAGGTATTTTGTCAAGGTAATAAGAAACTTATTGTCTCCGTCTTGCTGTTACAGCTCCTTATGCCTAACCCAAATATGGATATTGGATTTGGGGTGCATCAAATAATATAAGGAGCTTTGGAAAAGTCCCCTTCTCCAAGCAAAATGCCCTTCATGGGCTCTGGGATTAAGGAATGGTACATATTTTGAGAGAAGACTGTTGTGCAATTCCTTCCACCTGGCTATAGCATTCTGCAGACCTTTGTACGCACATACAGGTGCCAGTGCTTACCCAGGCCAGTGAAATGAGGTGATCTCGGTATCTGTGATATCCAGGCTGCTGCTCTTATTATTACATCCTAGTGCTTGGCTGGGCCTGAGGACCAGGAAAGGCCAGTACTTGTTCAAATGAGACAAACATTCTCTTCCTACAAATGAGAATCAAGGCCCAGAGAGGATTCAAGAGCCCTCTTAGGTCATATAACACACTGAGTTTAGTCTTTGATCTCACAGACTTTTCCTCACCCCTCCAGATATGTGCAGTGACATCCAACCTGCTCTTGGGCTCCAGGAGAGCACAGACAGACAACACCTTCCCTGGTTTGCCTTTAGAGAGGGTCCTCTTGACCTGTCTCAAATTTAAGGCTGATCTAGGACCTAATGTGTCCCAGCCATTAGGTCCTAGAATCATATCAACTTGTAACTTGTTATGTGACCTCAAGGAATTCCCTGAACCTTCTCTTATTCTAGTTTCTCCCTCTTTATTCCATCACGAAAATGTTATGATTTGGTAATCCCAACCATCTGAGACTGTTTAACTTGGCCCTCAGCCATCCCAGGATGTTTGATAAAATCTGATCACTTGGACAAGTCCCAAGAAGGGAAGATCAGAGCCTGTGTTGGGTTTTGGGAGCCCACCTGATGGGAGAAAATGTATATATATGGTGGGGGTGGTGGGTTGGCTAGTAAGATTATGGAGACTTAAAACTGGAAGTAAGTAAATATTCAGATCATTTCAAGTATGGAAACTGAGCTCCCAGAGGAAAAAAAAAATCATCCAAGCTCATACAACTAGTTAAAGGTAGAACTGGAAGTAGTATTTGCTTGTTTGAGTTTTTTACTTCTATTCCTAGGTTCTTTTCTGTATACCAAAGGTGACAAATCCTTTCCTGTGCTCTCATCAGTTTGCAGTGAATACTTTGGGCAGACTTCTCGAAGGTTCCTAACCTCACAGGCACAATAAAGAGAGGACTGTGATTAAGTAGAAATGAGGGGAGAACAGCAGCACTCACTAGCTTTGCCAGCCCTAACTTACCAAGCTGATAAGACCAAATTGCTGGTGGAGAATTCAGGGATCAGTCTCCATACAGAACCAATCGGTGAGCATGGAAAATGACGTCAGTGGCTCTGGAAGAAGATTCTTGAAGGTGTCAAACCCAAAATTCAGACGTGGTAGTCAATGCATTGATTCAGGAGTCAGTTCACACCTCTAGTTAAACTTTTCAAAGCAAGGCTGGGATCAAATAAATAGTATTGCAAACTGTAAAAGGGGTATGTGACAGGCAAGATGTGAGATGTGAGGAATATGTTTCTAGAAAAGTAGACCAAGATGGCAATGACACCAAGGGAAAGTGTGCACCCAGAAGTTTTGTTGTATTTTGTAAAATGTTTTACTTTTATTTATTTATTATGAGAGAGAGAGATGGTGACAGATAGAGAGATTGGGTGCATCAGGGCCTCTAGCTGCTGTAAACAAACTCTAGATGCACACGCCACCATATACATCTGGTTTATGTGGGTTCTGGGGAAACGAACCTGGGTCCTTAAGATGCACTGTCTAGCACCTTAACAGCGAAACCATCTCTCCAGCCTTTTTTGCATTCTTATGTTGCTTCAATTATAATATTGTTGCTTAGACTGATAATGAAAATAAGTAACTTATTTTCATAAGCACAGCTAAAAAGTTATAACTAAAACGTATACCAATTCATGAACTAGAACATTCCTCCATACTAAATTTAATTCTAGCCAATGATAGTAACAATAAGAACAATAATAGATCATTTATCTGATATTCATTTCCATCTTGTGAGAGAAATACCCTTATTTTACAGATGAGGAAACTGAGATTTAAGTGAGCTGAGAGAATTCCACATCACATAACTCATAGGTGCCAGAAGTGAGATTTGAACCAAACTCATGATTTTCACGCTCCCTTCTCATTAAAAGCTAAACCAAACTGGATGCATCTTAAAGAATTCATGGGAGTGAGGCATGGTAACCCATGTCTATAATACCAGCACTTGGGAAGCTGAGGCAGGTGGATTACCATGAATTCAAGCCCAGCCATGATAACACAGTGAGTTCCACGGAGCCTAGACTACTGCTATAGTACAGTATTAGATTTTATCTCAAAAAAAAATTAACCCCCTCACCCCCAACAAACTCATGGAAGTTACTAGAAATAAAGCATTGGCCTTTCCAAAACCGACCCTAAAATTTTCAACCATCTTAAAACATCTTAAAACGAAAGCAAAATCATGGTCTTCCTCTTTTTATTTACTAGAAACCAAATTATCATACTTCTTTGCCTCCATGAAAAAGAAAGTGACCCAGCACTGTGAAGGAAGCTCACGGGGTGTGTGCACAGCTGCCCCACATCTTCCCCCAACACCAACAAAAACTATCCAGGTTAAAGGATGCTGGCACTGCCACACACTCCTCCCCCCCCCAAAAAAAATTAATCAAGAAGTTGGAATTTCTGACAAATGCCATCTGCTGATTTTTCAGAGACAAGTTTTGGTGGTGTGACCAGCAGGTGCCTCAGCTTTTTCTAGCATGCAGTACCAAAATAGTCACCATGGCAACCCTTGGAGGGCAGCCTTCCAAAGAGATGCATTGTGAGCACAGAAACTCTAGAGTACTTTCAAGCAAGAGGGAAGGAGGCTGGTGTTGAGTTTCCCATGGGGTTACGCCAGAGCTTCTCCCCAGCTCCTCTGGCTCCTAGATGCCAGGCACTACCAGGCCTTTCTCTGACCTGGGGTTTTTGCTCCCAGGATGACAGGAGAACTGAGAATTTATGGGCCATAGCAGGCAAAGCAGGGAGCTCCCCCATGACCCGCAGAGGCTTACACAGTATGGAGGGGGGTTAAAAAACAAAAAGATATGGCTCTTAGTTGGGTCCTTCCCAGACCTTGGGTAACTGACCTAGCCTGAGTTTCAGCTTCTGGTCTGTGAAGTAGGGCAGGTGAATAGGTGACCCCCACCATTTCTTCCCAGGGACCATTGTGCATATGAGAAAATACTTGGAAAAACTATTGGAAGGTGTCCAGCACTTTACAAAAGAGAGCAGGGATTTGGACACACCAGAAGGCCTGGGTTCCTGCCCAGGCGCTATTGCTGTCAAATCTCATGGCCTTGGACAACTCATAGAGCCCATCGGCTTCTGTCTCCTCTCATTTTAGGGAAGCTGTAGCCCCGGCCTCACAGTGTGGTTTGGCAGGTTAACAGAGTACAGAACACATGATCAGAAGTCCCAACTTTATGCTCCCCTTCTTCCTCCCTCCAAATGCAAAGGCATTTTTTGAGGTAGGGTCTCACTCTAGCCCAGGTTGACCTGGAACTCACTATGTATTCTCAGGCTGGCCTTGAACTCACAGAGATCCTCCTATCTTTGCCTCCTGAGTGCTAGGATTAAAAGTGTGTGTCACCATGCCAGGCTGGTAAGACTTCTTAATCCTGGGCTCCTCATAGGACTTGGGACCACGCTCTTCCCTGTGGTGTTAGAAGCAGAGATAAACACAGCATTAACTATTCCAAGATCTTACCAAGGGAAACCACTGTGACAAAGTGGACAGAGACCTGGAAGGGGACAGGAGAGGACAGGAAGGCCATCCAGCATGACACATGTCTGACTTGGGGACAGAAGGGAGGGAAGGAATGTTGAGTGCAAGCCCTTAATGGTCTGCAATCTAGGAATATTCAACAAGGCCATCAGGTGTTCCTGAACCATTGTCACCTGTCAGACACATTGTGACTCTGGGAGACAGGTCTGCTTTGTATCCTCCCTGCCACATTCAGTGGCTAATTGGCTGGGTAAAGACAGTGGAGATGTGGCCTTAACATAAATATGGGTGCAAGCTGCTTGGGGCCTCCATCAGCTAGGGTCCCCATCTGCAAGCCCTTTCTTAAACCTGGCCAGTGCCATTCCGACATCTTTTCTATGGTTAGCTGCCTCAAGGGCATGGCTGCCACCCCATGCCTCTACTTCAGAAGCTTGTGCTCCACCCCAAAGTCCCCTAATGCAGAACATTAGAGAACTCCAATTCTGGGAACACAAGATCTCCACGTCTCAATTATATTACACAGCACAGGTGTGCATGCATGTCTCTGCCTGCTCATGAATGCCCACTTGTGGATCCCTGTCTATGTGATATGGATGGGTACATTACATGTGTGAATAGAGTTTCTGTTTATGTGCAGATGTGTTGTGACATTATATGGTGATAGAATTTCTACTATGCCAAGCATTTTGCACAGAGCATTCGGAATCATGGCAACTGTCTTTGAAGTATATGCTGAGGGTGGGTAGAGACTGTGGATGGGCACATCCTCTTTCAGCCCAAATATTTCCCCAGCATGCTACTCAGATAATGTGAGGAAGAACCATGGTTTCCAACAGGAATATTTTCTTTCAAAATCTGAGCTCTGGTCCTCCCCCAGCACATCTCACTTCCACCTTCTTCATATGACTTGTTGTATGAAGCCACATATGTGTGTATATGCATGAAAGATTAAGATGGGGAGAGAAGCATACATGGAGAGGTACAAGAGGGGGGGTTATGGATGAATAATTGGTAGAGAGGATTGCTTTGAGAAGCCACAACCCTCTCAGATCAAGTTGTCTTGTACCTCATCTAGCTGTGAGCTTTTCTACACAGTAGACTGCAATACAAACTTTGGAGAGGCCCTGATTCTTTAGCATGATCCTACAAAACTCATTTTTCTTGTCCTTTCCTTAAATCCTTGCCCCCATGGCAAATCTTTCAGTCTGCCTCATAGAGATTGCTGTGTCCTAGATGAGAGATGTTAAAAAAAAAAAAAAACTCTACCCCCAAGATTTTATTTTTCTAAATCATTTATCGTTGCTTCTTTTTCCTGGCAGCCTGAAATACAAATCCGTAGAAATAGAATCTGTCTCAATTACCATTTATCAAGAACAGGTACTGTGCTTAAAATGCTCAGAAATAATCCCATTTGATTTTGGCTCACATTGAAATCACCCTCGTGTCCTCCGTGAAGAGCCAAGGCACTAAGAGGTCAGGAGACTTGCCCAAGTTTACTGACAGCAGGGAGGGGAACAGGGGCTGGAGCTGGGCTCTGCGCTCTTTCTACTGTGTTCTGATTCTCTAGGCAGAAGATACCATCTGCCCCAAAGCTTGCTTTCCAAGCCATCCATTAGCTTTCCTGAATCCTGGGAGGCTGCAGGACCAGCCAAGCCCAGGGCAGGGCCACTCGGGGCCAGTGAGGTAGACTTACCTGGATGAGCACCAGCCTGACTACCGGCAGATCCACTTTCTTCCCATTTCCTTTTGCAGCCTCCTTCCTCAGTTCACAATGAGTCCAACTTCTGCCAGAATTGACTGCTATTCAGGCTTGAATTTTTCTTTTTAAGAATCTTGGGGAAGAAAACCGTCATGTGCTCACAAGGGACTTGGTAATCAGAAGAGTCTGTCTGGAGATTTTGCTCTGTTAAGGTAGAGAGGTGGCAAGTGTATTTTCCCCCGGGGTGGGGGCGAGGGGGCTGTAGCAGGTGGAGTGCACAGGGCTGCCAGTCTCCAAAGCCCAGCTTTAGTGGAGAGCCACGAAGGCTGCAGTGAAGGTCTGTGTTTGGAGAACAGTGTGCAGTTCACTCAAAGCCTATAGCTCTACAATGTTAGTCCTCACAGCAGGCCATAGCAAAGCAAACTGTTCAGAGGTAAAACAGCTTCTAATGGTGCAGAGCTAAGAAGAGGCAGAGCCGAGAAACACTCACACAGTTCTTTGACACTATGCACACATCTCAGAGGTGTATCTTGGTGGTCTCCTCAGACCTGCCTCAGGACCAAAGGCAGAGTCAGTACAAAATCAGCCCTCACACAGATAACAACAGCTAGAAAGGGTCAAGGAATTATTGCTATAATGAATATCACAAGCCTAAGGAATTCAGTAACAAATTTATTTCTCACCATTCTGGAAGCTAGAGGTTCAAGATCTAGGAGCCAGCTTGGCGAGGTTCTAGCGTCGACTACTTTTCTGTCTACTTGTTCCATCCTCCTGTTTAATCTTAAAAAGACTTCTCTCTCTCTCTCTCTCTCTCTCTCCCTCTGCCTCATATATATATATGTAGGCTGGAGAGATTGCTTAGTGGTTAAGGCACTTGCCTGCAAAGCCTAAGGACCCAGGTTCAGTTCTCTGGGTTCCGCATAAGCCAGATGCACAAGGTTGCACATGCATCTGAAATTTGTTTGTAGTGGCTAGAGACCCTAGTGCATCCATTCTCTCTCTGCCTCAAATAAAAGAAATATTTTTTTAAAAAATATTGATCCTATCTTGACAACTCCACACCCATCATCTACTTCCTTTCCAAAGGCCTCTTCTCCAAAAAAACGAGCACCCTGGGATGAGAGTTTCCACATATGAATTGTAAAGTGGAAGGAGCATGTCATTTCGAAGCAGACCCTGGATGTTCATTTCCTTTAGGATTCTGAGCCAGACAGTGGGCTGGGAACTGGAAAGATGACTTGAAGAAAACTACCCAGATCCTTCCCCCAACACTGTCAGAGACAGTGGGAGAGAATGAGAGTTCAGCTCCAACCCAGAGCAGCAGTGTTCTGGTAGAAGGCCAGTCCAGAACTATTAGAGCACAGGGGAGGGACCATACCCCAGCATAGGGCTGGGCCTCTTGATTCGTTTTTCCAGTGCAGAAGTGATATAGGATTTAGGGTAGGAATGAAAACAAAGGCATGGCTATAGAGAATCATCCTAGGCGGGTTTCGAGGAAGAGATTGATAGCCTTTTCCTTCCAGGATCCCGAAGGGTGATGTGCAGACTTGAAGAGAAGCATTGTGTTTGAGGACATGGCATGGCTCCTGTGTAGGCAGGAGTCAAGGAGATGCAAAGAAGGGACAGTCCCAGTGCCTGTGGGGAAAGTGCATGGACTTATAGCAGGACAGGTAGCTAGAAAAGCAAGTGGGGGCCAAGATGGGGCCATGATTGGTATAGACTTTAATCCATAGGCAAAAGGGTATATGTCACAAGCATTTTGAATAGGTCTGTTAACCTGTTGGCCCTGTTGCATTTTAGAGACAATAGAGTTGTTCTGGGGAAGGCAAGAGGGCCAGAGTCTATCTTGGGTCATGGGAAAAATGGAAAATAAAGGCATCAGCTTGCAGTATAGGGCAAGTGCCAAATCAGTGGCCACTAGGTTGGCTTGAGGGGACAGCAGCCAGTGAAGTCCCAGTCATATTTAGGAAGCCTAAGGCTACCTAGGAGAGCTAGGTTTGCCCTAGATCCTAAGAGCAAGGCCAAGGCCAATAAGGAGCCAAAGGGAGGAGCTAATAAAATGAAGGTCAGGGTGGGAGTAAAGCCAGTGATGGAGGGCTGCAATGGAAAAGGCTGGTGTGTGGTATGTGCATAAACACATGCAAGAAGGGATGGTCAGGAATAAAGGACAGCAGATCTTGAAAACAACAGGAACTCCAGAGCCAGTTAGATGGGACATATACCCAGGAGCAGATCTTAGCTCCTATGTGGGCAGTTGACCCCTTGGTCATATGTACCAGGAGAAGGAAGAGCTAGGAGTCTCGGTAGTCTAATTGCTTAGTGTGCTTTATATTGGAAGACAGTGTCCTCAGCCACCCTGGCTGTATAACTCAAGAACCCAGCCACCATTCCCTTCATACCTACTAAACAGTAAATACTGGAGATAGAGATTTTTAAAGCTCAAACTTTTTGTTTGTTGTTTTGTTTTGTATGTGACAGTGTCTCATATAGCCCAAGCTAGCCTCTACCTTGTTATGTGACCAAGGCTGGCACTGAATTCCTAATCCTTGTGCCTCCACATCCCTAGTGTTGGGATTATCAGCATGTGCCACCATGCCCAGTTTAAACCTCAAGACTTGACTCAAAGTCTTTTCAGGGACCTTCCACAGTTGTTAGGCATTTCATTTCCCTCATTCAAGGCAAAGGACACTGGCTTGTCAACGGGTTGATTGTTCTAGAAGGGACCTGAGAGAACATGCTGCCTTCTATGTCCAGGAGCAGCAGTGGGCTGAGCCTGATGAAGACCAGATGAAAGTGAGCATCATTTTCAAGGTAATTCTGACCACATTCTTTCCAGCCCAGCGATTCCTTTCCCTTCCTTTCCCAGCTTGTTAGTTTTCTGCCCAGCACAGCTCTGCAATCCTTTCAGAGGGATTTGCCCCTCCTGGTTCCCCACACTGGAGCCATGCTGCTGAGCCAGCTGACCCCAGCCTGCTGGGGGTACTGTACCCAGGCCTAGCCCTGCTGTCCCCTCTGCTCCCTGCATTCCCCTCCCTGCCCGGCCCTCCCCTTGCTGCTGACGCACACGTCCTATAATAAGCCTCTGTTACTTGGAGCTGGGGCGGCTCCGTAGTAAGCCGAAACCGCTACTATATTTACACCCTTTCCACATTTAGACAAAGGCTATTTTTAACAGAAGGTCTATTTGTGGGGGTTGCCCACGTCACACTCTGTTCACATGCATCTCACCATCCCCAGTCTGTTATTCTGATTTCACACTTGAACCGGGTCTCTATCCTTCTCTCTGTTCTTCCCTCCTTCTCTCCATCACTTTTCTTTCCTCTCTCCTTTCTCTGTTCTCTGATTTCCTTCCTTGCTTTTCTCCAAAGGAAATCACACTGGAATCTTTGGCAGGCTGTATTGCCAGAATCCTTCAGGGAACACCCAGGTTCCCGTCATCATGGAGCACAGGGGCTAGTGTGGCCAATGCTAGGCCTGTCGGTGCCTGCTGGGAGGACAAGCACAGACTCAAGTCCCTGGGGACTCCATCGTGGACTGTTCTGCCTCTGTGCAGGTAGATAGGGCTGTCACTGCCCCCCCAAATGTCACTCCATTTTGTGTGTGTGTGTGTGTGTGTGTGTGTGTGTGATATGTTCAGAAGAGCAGTAACTAGCAAGGTCAGAGAAAAATAAGCCAGTGGGGGTCTGGAGAGATGGCTTAAGGCATTTGCTGCAAAGCCAAAGGATCCTGGTTCAACAATCCAGGACCCACGTAAGGCAGACGCACAAGGAGGCTCATGCATTTGGAGTTCATTTGCAGTGGTTGGAGGCCCTAGTGTACCCATTCTCCTCTCTCTCTCTCTCTCTTCCTCTCTCTCTCTCTCTGCCTCTTTCTCTCGAATAAATAAATAAAATATATTTAGAAAAAATTAAAAAATTAAAAATCAGCCAGTGGGATCATAATTCACGTAAACTCTTTTTCAACATAAAAGTTCATTTTAACAGATGCATCTAAGATAAGTTTTGTTTGGATGAGGAAATGTTTTGTACTCTCTACATTCACCAACTACTGATAGGAAATGGGACTTGATGGGGTTCACCTGCATGAGGTATTGCTATAGCCAAGCACTAAGAGGCCCTGTGGAGACCAGCACCTCAACAATTAAGCTGAGGGGTGGACACTGAGCCTGCAAAGCTCCAGTGAGTCTCCTTAGATGAAGTGGCTGAACTGGGACTGAAATCTCTGCCCATAAACTATAGGCTGGCCCCATGTCACATAACTTCTCCTCTGCCTCCTGAGCAAAGATGCAACCAGTTGACACTGGTGCTGTCTCTATTCTTCTGCCTCCTTGTACCCATCGCCGACAAGAAGGCATCTTTCCCACATTACCCCAACATTACTTCTGGGTCAACATCCTCAGATTCTGAGCAGTGACTGAGGTGAAGTGTAGTTCCATGAGAATCCAAAAGCCTGGGGAGCACTTGGGTCCCAGAGAAAACCCCTGTGTAGAGTCTTATTTTATTCCCCCCACAATCCATCTGTTCTGTGGCTTTAGAGGGAAATATGATGATTGCATTTCTGAGAGCAAAGGGTGGGGAGATCTATATCGACACCAGGCTGTCATGGAGACAGAATGCAGAGTCAGTGATAGGACTTCCTGCCCTCCTTAGCTGGGCTTCCATAGGTTCCAGAAACATGTGGAAACCAAATGCCCCCGATGTGCCCCAAATCAAGACTTTGAACATGGCTAATGCAGGCGCAGACATTTCCTGGAGACTACGATAAGAGATATTATCTAGTGGTGTCCAGAGCCCAGGAGCTGTAACATTAGGACAAGCCACACTGCTTATATTTCATTGACTTTCTTCTTCCTTAAACAGAGATACTAGCACCACCTTGCCTGCCCACCCCCTTCGCAACCTGCAGCATGTTGAAAGGAAAGCGAGATGAGTGTACTGCTCCACATGCTGGGAAATGCAGCAGGACAGTGAGCTACAAGTGCTGAGGTCTGTTTGATTAGCATGGATATGAAGCAAGGCCCAGGAAAGCCAAGAGACACATACAAGGTCACATAGCAATGCAATGGTTAAAATAAAGGAGCCACAACCCCGACTCCCTTAGGGATGCTGAAGCGCATTCAGCGCAGAAATGGGGACACTGATTTTGGGATAAGTCCCTTCTCTCTCCCCAGCTGAACCCCTGCACCTTTGTCCCGGTAGCTTCTCAGGCTTCCCAGCAGTGTGGGTGTCCTGCCTGAGCCAGAGCCGAAATCCCAGAGCCTTGAAAGAGGAGCTGGTGTCATGAGGCTTCTGGTTTCAGGATATGCTGGAAAGGTGAGAAGGAAACTTGTCTTCCCATGGATTGTGGCCAAGGCTGGGTGGCGGGGCCTCCCCTGCCAGGAGCTGGGACGTTCCTCAGGTGCCCGGGCATCCCCAGGTCAGTGGGGCCGCCAGCACTTTTCCAAAGCATTTACTTCTGTCAGAAAATAAATCATTAGCCCTTTGCAGGAACCAAATGTTTTGTCAGTGCAGGCAAAGCCTCCCTAGAATCCAGTCTGCAACCAAGGAGAGCCTCTTTTTGTCCTGTGCCAGGGCCAGTTTGTGGACAAGGAATTAACGTGCTGTGTGACTGCTTCTTGGAGGACCTCATGGCACAACCTCCACGCTTTAGCCTTTTATGCTTTGACCACACACTTTCCACCACCACTCTGCCTCCCTACTCCTGACAACCTCTTCCCAAGGCTCGGATTCTCCTCCTGGTGTTTAATGTAGCCTGGTCCTCTTTCCTAGTCTTGTGAACATCCAATGATGCCAGGCTGGCCTGCACTGCAGGCACCCTGCACCAGCCTGCAACAGAGCAACACAGAGCTGATGACGGGGCTGGACACAAGGTTTAGCTTCTACGTCTTCTGCAGACAGGGGCTGGAGGATTGTAAATAGTGTAGTAGATCTGTGGGACTCCACTTGGAGATCCCTGTATTCCCACCCCTAGCTGCTGTGTGGCACTTCTTTGCCAGCTAATGACTCACAGCTGTTGCCTTCCTCCAGAGAATTGCTCTCAGGAGCCTGGAGCTGCCTCTCCCCACCTCCAGCTTTAAGTATTGCCACCATGAGTTTTAACTAAGTAGAACATTTCCTTCCCTTTGCATTGGGCTTTAGGCACCAGAGGGTCAGTCCTACCTCTACCCTGACCCAAGATGTCAGCTAAAACTGATTTGCCCTGAGACCCATGATTCAAAGTGGCTAACCTACATTTTACCACTGAAAGACCCACATCCCTAAATCGCCCTCAGTTTGGGGAAAATGGAGTCAGTTTAGCAAACAAAAATACAAGCTTTCATTTCAGATTAACAAAGAATAAATAATAAATAAATAATAAATAATTTTTGGTAGAAGTAATAAATACTTGACTGCAGTAAAAAAAAAAATACTATTTATCTGAAATGCAAAATGCATCTAGACATCCTGTGTTGTATCCGGTAGCTCACATTCAGACCACATCTGTTTGTCCCTCTCTCTGCCCTTATCTTGCTCCCCACCTCTCTCTCTCCTTACAGATCTTTCCTGAAGCACTCTTCCTAGTGAACCACAAGGGCTGAGACCCCTAGCTCAGGCTCAGCTAGGGAACCTAATCAAATGACCTCACTGCCCCTCTCTGCAGCCCAGGGTGGCCAGAGAAGGCCCTTCATTTCCCTGGCCTTCGCAGAACAGGTCTCTTTGGCCAAGTCCCTTGGTCTGAATGGACAGGTCTAGTGAAGCCCTCCAGATTGGCCTGAGAGCAAGCCACTAACTTTGACTAGACTCATGCAGAACTGGCTTCCTGGAAACTATAAAGAAGCAGCAGTATCCAAAGCCTTGTGAGCATGTCTTCTCTAAGGTCTCTCTAATGCCATGACAGTTTGGCTTAGGGTTTCAGCCTTGTTTAACATGCTAGAATACAAACAATGGATACAGTGCTTTCTAGAAATACTGAAGCTGTAAATTACTGAAGCTGGTACTTGCCACAGGGGACCACTCACTAAACAATTGCTGTTACTAGTATTTATCATAAGCAGTGGTAACAACGATTTCCCCGGATGAGGAACAGAAGATTAAGACTAAGGTCTATAGGGCACTAGCTACAACCATTTCCATCCAAGAACATCCAAAGATGAAGTGAGCTGGCTCAGAGGGTGGTGCTCCTTCTGTCATTCACAGGAGGGGAAAAAGAAGGAGTGAAGACATTTGTCTTCCTCCCAGTGACAGATAATTTCCATTCATCATCCCCTTTAATCAAACACAGACTTGTGCTGGAGGAGGCTGGGTGACAGCCTGGGAGGGTGTGCCAGCCTTTGAGAATCCCTCACAAACCTGAGATTCAGGAATTTTTGAAAATACTTATATACCATATTTATAAGCCTACTGGTCACTCTAGTGTCTGAATTTTGTCAGTGGTTCCAGAACAACTTCATAAGTGTCACTCTTAACACATTTTAAGATATATTTTATTAAATAGAAACTTTATATGGACACATCATGTGCTGGTGCCATCATTCCCCTCCTCCCCACCCATATTCCACTGAGGGTGCTCCTCAGTGGGATGCTGGTATTCACCATGGGGTTGTGGGTTATGAGTTGTGAGAGCAACAGTCAGTCATTGTAGGTGGGGGCCAATGCCTCTTGATATTCCCTCCCGCCCTGTGGATCTTACAATCTTTCCGTCACTATTCACGCTCCCAGACAATTGCAGTTACCATCTCATTGCTGAGATAAAAACACCTGACCAGAAGCAGTTTATGGAAGGAAAGGGTTTATTTCAGGCTTACAATCTCAAGGGGAAATTTCATCATGGCAGGGAAGGCATGGCCCAAACAGGTTCTTTTTGCATATCTGGGTGGAAGTAGTCTAAGTACTGGGCTTGGAACTGGGCTTATAAACCACAAGACCCACCCCCATTGACACACCCCCTCCAGCAAAGCTCCACCTCCCAAATTATCACCAGCTGGGGATTGAGTATGAGGCTTAATCACAAACACCCAGAGCTCTGAGGGACCTTTCCCATCCAAACTACCACACAGACCGATCAGATGATCCACCCATGACTTGTGTAAGGAGGACCAACACACAAGTATTTGAAGTCTTCCCGAACCCTCAAATTTTCCAACATAGGAGACAAAGCCTGGCTTCTCTCCCATCACTTGTTACCATACTGTGTCCTGTTGGGTAGCACTGTCATAGATCAGGACCAAAGCCTGCTCAATCTCTAGTCCCCTTCCCCTCAGCTGTCCAACTGAAGGAATTTCCTCTCTGTCCCCTCCTCATGCTGTCTGTCAAAGGATACCCAGGAGTCCTAGTTTTGCATAAATGTCACAATGGTGAGTCCCCCACAGTCATGAACTCGCAGACATAGAGGAGTCTGTGGAGTACCTCACCCAACCCATAGCTCTCCAGAGCCCCTCCCTCACAGCTTCCCTGTGGAACATATGCTGCCGGGATGGCTGAGCTTCTCAGCTATTATAAGGCACCTCTGTCACATCCATGTGTCATCTATCTTATTGCGTGTACCTCTGGTTGGTCCAAATTTTCAGCGACATCACAAGAAGCCAGTCTTGTTGGAAAGTAGTATGCTAAAGGATGCAGGAAGGCATATGAGGGATAAAAGAAGAGGTGCATTCAGAGATGGCGAGAAATATGGGGGGAGATTTTCAAGGGCATGAACAATCTGAAAAGGACATACCAACTACATACTCCAAATTTTCCACTGTGTCTTTTTAAAGGCTTGTTCAAACTGTCACTTCTCAGCTCTCTGGAAGAGGCCTCCATCCCCAAACACCCTCTGATTGCTGTAGAGCACCAGGGTTTAGCCATACATTCTGTGCTTATGGGGGTGGGGGATGACTGGGAAGGAATGGGAGGCAAAGCTGTGTCATGAGAACAGTGAAATGGTTTCTTTCACCAGAAGAGCAAGTAAAGTAGTTACCTCTGAAAATGTTTCCTAAAGAAGGAGGACTGGACCCGTTCCATATGGAACTAAGACTTGGATGTAGGGTTATGAGAGGTGTCAGAAGCTTTCTTCCAAACCAAGCAATGGAACAAATGTTTGATAAGGCACAGAGCAGTCCCAATCACATCACCAAAGGTGTACAAGCAGTGGGGGAAAGGCAACATAATTGAAACAATGCAGTGGAAGTTGGACCTGCTGACTTTTTATTTCTAAACATCCATGAGTTTTCTCTCAGTGTGTGCAGGGCCTGATGCCATGCGTTACTCCAGGGCATGTTTCTCTGGCGTGGCTTAGCTTCAGTTGCCCCATAATTTCCATCACTGACTTAGTTGTCAGCAAAAAAGAAAAGCCTTTCCTCTCTCCTTGGGAGGAGTAGGAGCAGATTGTCTGGATCTGCCTCATGCTGCCCTGGCTCTGGTCTCAGCACCAAACGCTTCCTTCTGCGCAGTCTGTTCCCTTTGTGACAATGTAGAGGAGAGAACTGGAGAAAGTGCCACAGCCAAGAGTGTGGGAAGCAGCCGAGTGGGACTTTGCCATTGGCAGGCTGGATCCCATTTGCATTGGAGGAAGAGGTGGAGCCTCTGGCTCCAGGCATAGGTCAGTGCCTGTCCTCAAACACATTTCAGAGAGGAGGTGCTCCCTATTGTCATAGCTGCAGAGTTTTCTCAGAATCAGAGCCAGAAAGATGTTTCCATGGGAAGAGCCCTTCTTACTTCTCTAGATTCCAAGTTGCCTCTGGATATTCCCTCACAACCTGTGGTTCTTACAATCTTTCCACACCCTCTTCCACAATGACTGCTGCTCTCACAACTCAGAACCCACAACCCCGTGGGGAATACTAGCAATCTAACTGAAGAGGGACCTCAGTAGAATGGGGGCAGGGAGGAGGAAAATGATGGTACCAACCCATGGTACAAAGTACATGCAAAAGTATGTATTTAATTTTTTAAAAAACCAAGTTGAAATTTCTCTACCTTAAATATGACATTGTGCTCTGCTGCCTATGAATGGCATACTAGACCTTCTGCCTTATTAAGATCCAGAAAGTGATTTTAACTAGGGCTTTTAACCTTTTGACTAGTGCCATATACATTTGTGACCAGCCACCAGCCATCCATGAAACCATATCACCACCCACTAGCAGCTCACCAAGCATTCACCTTGTGTGGCATTGGGTATCAGGCTCTGGGAGCAAAGGTGGGAGATGTGGAATTTGTCCTCAAGAGGCTTCAGAGGCTTCTGGTCCAGTGGGAAAGATCATCAAAAGCAAAAATAAATATATAAACAAACAAACAAAAAAAAAAAAAGATCCATGCAGACAGTGCCCCCAAAGTAGTTTGTAAGCACTATTGCTATCTAGGAAAGAGAGTGACAGGGATGGCGTCTTTAAGAGAGACAGGCTTGACATTAATTTTCAGTGATAACCAGGACTTTATGAAGCAGAAAATGTGGGAGTGGTAGGGGGTGATTGTAAATACAAAGGTCTAGACAAGTGTTAAGAAACTTTGTTTCTTAAGGAACAACGTGTCCAGAGCCCCCAGCAGCCAGGGAAGTACAGAGGATGAAGTAATAGGAGCAGCTGTAACCAGGGGCTGTTTTGTTCTCTGAAGACACTTTATTCTTCCAAAGAGAGGCATGGCAGCACCTTTAGCAAGTACTGGATAAAAGCCAGGAATTCTGCTCCACTCCCCATAGTGCTTAGGTGACCCTCACGGAAAAGCATGCGCTGGGCTGAGGTAGGAAAGCTCTGACCACTGTAGACTATTTCAATGTCCCTATTCTATATCCTCCAGAGGCGAGTGGCAGGTATCATGAAGGATGGAGACCTGTGCTGAGTCGTGACCAGAGGACATCCAGAGAGGGACAGCAGGGGACAGTAGAGTTGTCAGGTCCCACAGTTTGAGATTCCCCTTCCCCTGTGCCTCAGCCAGCCCCCTCAATGTACTGTGAGAATCCATGTGAACACCCTGTATCCAGTATCTTTCTCAAATTTTCTAATGGAAAGAAATTTGAAGAAGAAATAATGCTTAAATTCAAAATATCATCTTGCTGACAGTCCACTTGGACCCTCGTTGCATTTTACTCATCTTACAAACAGGACAACAAATCTCAGAGATATGCTGCAATTATGTCCAGCAATTGTTTGTGTGTAGCACACTCATCTCCTATTTTGTTTAAGCTGGGCCCTCAGTGCTTCAAAGACTTGTTCTCCTGGCCACAGGAGGTGCAGGGAGTATTCTGCAGCTTTTCCAACCTTCAAAATCCATGTCTGAGTGAAGGGCCAAAAGCAAGCTTCCTGACCTCTCTCTGACCCAAGCTAGGACACTCACATAACCTGCTGACCACAGGGGCCCTCACGCTCCCAGGGGCTGAGTCGGTCAGAAGGCCTCTCATGGGCAGCATGCAGGGACAGCTGCTCGGCTCATGTTCTCTGGCCAGGAGGCATTCCTGACCCTGTGATCTGGCCCTCCTTCCAAAGTGGCAGATGGGCACAGGTGCCTGTCGTGAGGCTGCTCCCCCTCCACTGGCCATCTCTGACCACTCATCACTCAGTGGAGGACAGCACAGTCACCTGACGGGTAGGCACTTTCCAAGTGGAACCCCCAAGACCTACTGATTTGCAATGTCACTGTTCTGGGCATGAACAAACCATGCCAGGTCACATGCTACAGAAACCATCCCATAATCAACACTGGCTCTTCTAACAGCTTGTTCAAGTCTGTCTGGTATTGAGATTATAGCTGATAATCTTTGACCCCAATGGCTCATTAAGAACTGATTTCACATCTTCACAAACCCATGGCTAGCTTTTCAGTCACTCAGAGCTCAAGAACAAAAGACCAAAAGTGATGAATCTTCACCAGTAATAAAAATCCTACCTGGTATTAGCTCTGTCTGTGTCCCCCATCAAGCCTCTTTTCCCATTACAAGGGTCTCACATAACCCTTGGTGCGCTGCCTCTCTATGGCTCCACCTCCCACAAGCATGGCCCAGCAGCTCTCCCTTGCTGTATAGCTCTATTACAACCCAGCATTATGGCTCCCTTTCTGACAGGCCCAGCCATATTGCCGAGGTTATAGCTCTGAAGCATGCCAAATCTCTGGGTGGAGAAGGGAATGAAAAAGAAGGGAATAAGAACACCAAAGGAGATGGGTTTTGACAGGGTATTCATGAGACAAGATGGTGGCTGAGATGATGTTTTACAACGTAAGGGAAGGGAGAGGTGAATAATGAGCATGTGTTACAAAGACAGTCAGAGGGGCTCAAACACCAGGTGGGTGAAGAGGCATGAGACGCTCCTGTCTTAGCTACTCTTGTCTCTGACAAGACGCACCATTCGGGAGGAAGGATCTATTTTGGTTCATGGTTTGAGAAGATTCAGTCCATTGTGGTAGGAAAGACATGGTAGCAGACAGCTCCATGGTAGAAGGAGAGGACAGTGTTTGATCAGTCAGTCCAGGAAGCGAAGAAAAACTGGAGCTGGGAGTGGAGCTAGACAGTAACCCACAAGGTCCACCCTGCAGAAGCCTCTTCTTTCAGTTAGGTCCCACCTCCTAAATATTTCACAACATCTCACAGAGCAATACCAACTGGGAATCAAGTTCAAATATGTGAGCCTGTGAAAGATATTTTACATTCAAGTCTCAATAGCTCTTTTTCTACCCCAGCATCTTTCAACTGTAAGAGGGGTTACATAGGCTTAGATCAGAGCCACGAGTCTTGTCCCAGAGAGCTAAGTATCTCTTAGCTTGGGGTGCAGGAAAAGAGCGCCCATTTCTTAAATATTTGCATTTCTCATGGAGTTCTTCTTGTTTGCTCACTATTGCTAGCTGCTCAACATGATTCCCTTCTGCTCGGGAGGGCAACAGGGGATCACAAATTTATAGTTTTTAGTTGACCCAGGGTTGGGACTCTGCACGGAGCCATGGGGCACTGGAGCAGGAGGTAACCACAGTGTCAAGTGGCTGCTTGTGTGACAGCGTTTCTAAAAATAACCCCTGGTCCTGCTACTCATGGGACAGCAGCCCAGCGCTCCCACGTGCCAAGCAGACAGCAGGGGCATGGACAACCTGCGTCCTCCTGACTCTTCCCCCTGCCCCATTATGATCCAGGTCATTGTCTGTTCTCATGAGCCACCTGCCTGCTCTTCCTTCTCCACATGGCCAGTCAGGTGGCTGCTGGGAACACAGCGACCTGTTAGGAGGCCATACCATAAGCAAAACCTATTCTTGCGTCCACTCGCTTATTCATTCAGTTGCTCAGTGTGCACCCAAAATAGTTAAACACCACTGACAAGTACTTGTGGGCCAGGGCTGTGGTAGATGCTGCATATTAAGTAAATGACCCAAGAGTGCATGCCATACAAATCCATTCATGTGACACTCAATAATAGGCAAATCCCCCTTAAAAATAAAGAATAGACAAAAAAAGCTAAGATACGATACTAACTCTTCATAAAATACAGCTTACCATTCCATGTATTATGGAAATATTTAATAAATGAAAATATTTTCAAAGGAATAGAAATAGGCATATCACTCTGTAATGATGGAAGCCAGCACACTCATGGTATCTCAGAGATAGGTACAGCTACAAACCAGGACCTGGAAAAGTTTTATGTACCGAGCCCTGTGACTGTCCCAGGAGGAAATAATGTACCAAAATGTACTGCATGGAACAATATGAAGAGTTGTGTCCTTTATTACCCCATGTATGATATTCCATAATCCTTTTATTTAAGCTTATGCAAAGTATGATTCAACTTTTTACTTTTTTAAAAAATATATTTATTTATTTATTTATTTATTTATTTATTTATTTATTTATTTATGAGAGAGAATGGGCACGCCATGGCCTCCAGCCACTGCAAATGAACTCCAGATGCATGCGCCCCATTGTGCATATCTGGCTTACGTGGGTCCTGGAGATCCTTTGGCTTTGCAGGCAAATGCCTTAACTGCTATCAACTTTTTACTTTTTAAAGCTATATGCACATCCTTGACTCAAGAGCAGGTGAAAAACAACACACCAACGTTTTAACTGTTCTGGTCTCTGGTGAGCTGATGGTGAGTTATGAATTTGCTTCTTTATGCTTTTCTAGGTTTCCTGATTATTCTACACTGGCTATATCCTGATTATATAATGAGATTAAATATGCTAAATGATATTTTTAAACAGTTTTAAAGTGAGAGCCCTTGAGATGAAACACCGGGCAAGCACGAGGCAGGTGGCTGTCTTCCCGGAGGGGCAGAGCCTGCTCATGAGCTTTTGTCCTCTTCAGCAGCAAGGACGCCAGCTCAGGAGGACCATCCAGGCCTGTTAGGATTTGGGGGCAGCTAAATAAAGCTCCTGACCCATAAGGACTAAGGTGGGGCTGCTGAGAGAGCCCTCGGGGCTTTCCGGTCCTTGCTAAGGGGCCTGCCAAGCCCCTCCTCACAGCCACTGGAACCAGCCTGACTCATAGCCTCCTGCTATGCTAAGCTGGAGGTGACTTAGGATCCTGAGCTTCAGCCTAACACACAGAGACGGGACAAGGTTAAGATCCCCACCATAACTCTGCAATAGGAAGGTTTATCCAGTGTGTGCAGTTGGGAAGTGCAGAGAGGTGAATAAAGTCATGGTTGTAAATAAAAAATTCTAAAAGCCCAAAGGAAGAGAGAAAATGGAGCAGATTGTAAAGGCTGTGGGCCTCAGTGTTTCTCACTTTGGAATGGGGCTTTGTGGCGTTAACACTGGAGTGGGCATATGGAAAGTGCCTGAGCTGCTTGTGTTGTTCCCATGACTCCGTGTGTGTGCACACATGTGCAGATCTGCACACGTTTTGTGTGTGGATGCATGTATGTGTGCATATGTGGAGGCCAGAAAACAACCTCAGATGTCATTCCCTGTGTGCTTTCCACCTTTTCTGACACAAGGCCTCTCACTGGCCTGGAGCTCACCAGCTGTCAGGAACCCACCCATCCCTGCCTCCCCAGCTCTGGAATTATGAGCACTCGCCACCACGCCTGGCTTTTTTTCATGTGGGTTCTAGGGATTGAACTTGGGTCCTTATGTGTTCAAGACAATCCGTTTTCCAACTTAGCTATCTCCTTATC
Organism: Orientallactaga sibirica; assembly: GCA_036365145.1. NCBI lineage: Eukaryota > Metazoa > Chordata > Mammalia > Rodentia > Dipodidae > Orientallactaga > Orientallactaga sibirica. Next base: position 14,236,515 of record JAEOAD010000001.1, read on the forward strand.
CCTTATTTTGGTAACTTCTGGGGAGATGGGGCTTGTAACCCAGCCTTCTACTCTACTCCCAGTGAGCCATTTCTCTCAACTACCCTAGCCTCCACATAGCAGGAGCTGTGATAGATTTTCCTGGATGTCCAAAGCCTAATTTTTGCATTGGCAAATCCAATGTGGTCATGTGATGAGTATCAACTTGTGACACACATGTGTGTTTCATATTTCAAGCCTGGCTCCTCAAAGCACTTCCCTCTTCCCTCACACCTCCCTCTCACGCCCCCAACACAAAGCTCCCATAGAGCAGTCGTGTGATAGCTTTTCAGAACGAGCCAAGGAAGGAGCCAGTGGCCAGCTCTGCCCTGTGACACTCACACAGCCTGCCCAAGTCACATGGGTTCCAGCTGCCACCACTTACCCTGTGTCCCCAGCTTGGTACTCTCTCCCTGGCAAGTTTCCTGAGCTGACTTGTCCCTCTAAGCCATGGCTTGGCAGACAGTAGAAACTAAGGGACAGTGCCAAAAGGCTTGGATAGCCCTGTCCCAGCTGACCTCAAGGTAGAAACTTATCCAAGAGTCTCTATGGCATGCCCCATGGGGAATCTGGTGCCTTGGCCTGAAGCAGAGGTGGACGGAGCTGTTGGCAGCTGGCTCCTCACAGCCAGCTACAGCCAGTGCCCCCATAAGTGGAGAGTTTGAGCCCTAGGTGCTGAGTGAGGCTATGCAGACAGCCAAGGACACCACCAGTGTATCATATAAAGCGTGGAGGCCAGGCATTGCTGGACCTCTAGAAAGAGCAAAGAATGCAAACCCAGGAGGTGTTGTCTGTATGCATTCTCAAAAGAAATCCATCAAAAGAACCCAACCCCAGCACAGTGATTCTCAGGTGGGAGCTGTTTTCCACCAGGGAAGACATGTGGCAATATTTGGGGACATTTTCACTTGTCAAAATTGGGCTAGTACTATGTTATCTGGTGGGTGAAGCCCAGGGATTCTGTGGGAAAGTGTTGTACAATGGGTACCATTACCTGGCCACAATGTGGTGCCACCATTTTGAAGACTTGGTCCTGACAGAAAGAGTCCCTGGAGAATATTTGAATAGAGTCCCAAGAAATAGCCCACAGGAGTGGTCATGTCTAGACTTGAAACACATCAGCACCTGTCTAATGTGTCAAATTCAAGTCCCAAGCCCTCAGCACACATACACCAAGATTGCTTTGCATGACTTAGGCCCAACTTCCCCTTCACCTCACCTTTTGCGGGGTTATGGTCACACTAAATCATTCACTTATCTTAGATACGCCAAGATGCTAGCCTATGAGAAAACAGTCCCACTTTCTGTCTGGAATGTTTTCCTTCCACTTCTCTCTATCAAATACCTAACTTGTTGGGTCCAGCTGTGACATGTCTTCTTCACAGTCCTTCCTTCCTTGTAGATATCCTGTATCTCCCATAATGGGGGCCAGCACATAGCTTCTCTGCCATAGTACCTCACACAGGGTGGGTCTGCCACCAAACTGTGGGCTCCCAGTGCTTAAGGAGAACTTAAACTATAGGGCCACCCACTGATCTCTTCCTAGATATATGCTGAACAGGTCAACAGCTGTCAATGGCAGAAGATATCTGAGGAGGTGAAGCAATGTACAGGGAGATATGATGTCAACTGGGCCAGTAAAATAAGGATGAGGGCAGCAAAGAGACTGGAAGAGCCAGGCAAAAAATAGTCCAAAGTAAAGCCACAAAGATGCAGTGAGGGCTGGAGAGATGGCTTAGTGGTTAAGGCTCCAGCCTCCTAAGCCTAAGAACGCTGGTTCCAATCTCTAGCAGTTCCAATCTCCAGGTCCCACATTTAGCCAGACTCAAAGTGATGCAAGGGTGCAATGCTGCACTTGAACACAAGGGGGCGCACGCATCTGGATTTTGTTCGCAGCAGCTGAGAGATTGCTGGCGTGCCCATTTCTGTCTTCTTCTCCCTCTCTCTCTCTGTCTCTCTCTCTGTGTCTCTCCCCCCGCCCAAAATGCAGTGAGTGTGCGCAGTCAGAAGAAAGATTGGAAGCCTCTTCCAGGAGAAGATCTGTAGGCTCCCAACACACCTCAGGCTGAACAAATGGCGTCCAAGACGTGGATGGTCACAAAGTGCTTGGCCCTGACTGCCATGCAGAAGGGGAATATGTTCAGGTGCACATGGTCACTTGTTTTATTCAAATCAGTCTCAGAGAAGGTAGAGTGGCAAGCTGCAGATGCTCAAGGAGGTGATGGGATCTCCAAATTGCCAAGTAAGGAAGCCCTCACCTCCTTTCCTCTGCCAGCTGCATGACTCCAGATCTTCCAGGGCACGACCTGCCGGCCTGTTTTCTCATCTTTGCTTTCATGAGCAATCCCTAGAGACAGCAAAAAAGGACCATTGTCCAATGATGTTTCTTGTCCTTTTGTTTTTGGCCTTTCATTGGGACATTAATGACCTATGACAACCACATTGAAAATGTACAACTGGATTACGTGCACTCACCATAACACTCCCAGAACTGAGACAACACCCCTAACTGCTGCCTGTGTTCCTTGCTCATCCATTGTCCCCATTCCTCTGTGTGATCTTCACAGGCTCCGTTGATCCGCTTGTCATTGCTGTAAATTAACTGGCATTTTTCTAGTGCCCTATGTCAGTGTAATCTTACCATATGTATTGTGTCTGGTTTCTTTCACTTTGCATAGTTACTTTGAGGATTAAGTATCTTGTCGGATGTATGAAGAGTTCACTTGTTCTATTAATTTTATTTATTTATTTATTTATTTATTTATTTATTTATTTATTTGAGTGAAAGAGGAAGATAGAGAAAGAGAGAGAATGGGCACACCAGGGCCTCCAGCCACTCCAAACAAACCCCAGACCCGCACGCCACCTTGTGCATCTGGATTTCATGGATACTGGGAAATCAAACCTGGGTCCTTAGCCTTCATAGGTAAGTGCCTTAACTACTCAGCCATCTCTCCAGCCCAAGTTCACTCCTTTTTATTGCCTAGTAGCATTCCATTGTATGGTTTCATGACAGTTTGTTTAACCATTCACCTGTTGATGGACATTTGGATTGTTTCCCATTTGAATTGTTACTGATAAAGCTTCCATGGCCATTTATACATAAGTCTCTGTGTAAACGTCTTTATTTTTCTTAGGAAAATAACTAGGAAGACTGGCTGAATCATAGGATCAAGGTATATGAGAACTATGGTTCTTCCACATCCTCCCTAGCACTAGGTACGGCCAGCCTTTTACAGGTTAGCAGCAACAGTGAGCCAGTAGTGGTATTGTACTAAGGTTTTCTTTGCATTGCCTGAGGGTTGGTAATGCTGACCGTCTTTTCCTATGCTTGCTTGCCATCCCTATAAGTAAGGCTTATAGTTGTGAACATGATCTTCTTTTAAAAAAATATTTTATTTTTATTTATTTATTAGAGACAGAAAGAGGGAGGGAGGGAGAGAGAGAAAGAGTGAGAATGGGTGCGCCAGGGCCTCTAGCCACTGCAAACAAACTCCAAATGTGTGCACCACCATGTGCATCTGGCTAACGTGGAACCTGGAGACTCAAACTGGGGTCTTTAGGCTTCAAAGGCATGTGCCTTAACCACTAAGCCATCTCTCCAGCCCATGAACATGATCTTTATAATACATCAGATATGGTTTCATTTCCTGGCTTAGTCACTTACTATGCAGTTTAAGATAAGTGGCTTAGCCTCTCTAAACTTCATTTTCCTCCTGGGTGAAATGAGTATAACAGAATCCGATAAATCTTGAATCAGAATCAATCAACGTCTATAAAGTACTTGATTCAAGGTCCCACATATGGACACTAAGAAATGTAATCAGTAATTATTGCAACATCTTCCCTGGTCTGATTTGAGTTATAATGAATAAAAAAGACCTCTGTCACACCTCAGAAACTAACCTCTGTGAAGTTTGTGAAAAATGGAATGTAAAACAAGTTAAATGTAACAGAGTCAACAGAATCTTTAGAGATAGTTAAGCTGACCCTTTGCCTGGCCCAGGTCCTCCAGAAAGCAGAGCCGGAGGCAAGGATTACAAGCACGGGACTTGACTGGAGTGTGGCAACTCGGTGGGGGCGGCTAGAATGGAAGAGCCAAAGGAAGGGTATGACCTCTTACAATGCAACTGCCCAGACAGAAATTGGCCTCAATATCCATGACCTTGCAGTGTCTAGCAATATCTCCACAAGACCCTCAAAATAGAAGAAAAAGATGATGACATCAAATTAAGAGAGAGACTAACGGAGAGAGAGAGGGGATATGATGGAGATTGGACTTCTAAAGTAGAATGGGGAGAGGGGAGGGAAATATCAGGTGGTTTTTTTGTATGTAAGTATAGAAGTTGTCAATAAAAAAAAAAAATGAACAACAAAAAAAAAAGAAAACACTATGAAGCAGGACAAGGAGATTCACAGGTTGACATGCAGATCACCACTGCCCAAAAAGGTGCTAAAGAGACATGGTAGGTCTCGTGATGGCGGTGCCTGCTCAGCACCTAGAAATTTCCTGAAATGCTTGCAAAGAGAAGCTTGGGAAAGTGAAGGCAGAGGACATTTCTCCGATAGCTTCCCTCCTGTGGCAAGATTCACTTTACAGAGCACTACCTCCTCTTTGTTTCTGGGCTCTGTGGTTCAGCACCATGGTTCTCACTCAGGAGAACACATGATGTGCCCTGCGCTTGCTGTATTTTGTCTGAGCCCAGAAGACATTGAGCCGCTTCGTAGAACAGGCACACAGGACTGAAGTCCTGACAGAGGTTAGCTTTTCCCATACTTAGGCTTACTGGATGACTTTGAGAGTCTGAGGTTTGAGTGGGGAGTGGAAGAGAGGACTGGAAGCACTGGTGGTCAAGGGAAGACAGGAAGTCAGAGAAGGAAGAGGAAGGAAGCTAATCCACGATGTGGAGAAGTAGCAGGCTACTTTGGTGGACACCAAGGCCTCAGTCCTATGGGTGCCCTCCAAAACACTGATTTTCTCACTGCACTCCCCAGATAAAGGAAGGAAGTCTCAGATGCTGACTGGAGGAAACCTTTGGTTTATCCTGGGAGAGCCAATGCCATAATCTCTACAAGGTGGGGTAGGCAAACATTTCCTTAAAGGGCCAGAGAGCAGCTGCCTTATATTTGTGTCCGTTTGTTTTCTGTCAGAACTGGCCAACAGTACAACTGCTGCTCAGTGGAGGGCAACGCATACACAGATGGGTGTGACCGTCCCCAACGCAAGCTTATTTTTAAAACGGCGAAGTCCCCTTGCAGGCCGTGGTTTTCAGACCCCTGTTGTAAGTAGGATATATCCCAGTTTACAAATGGAGAGGCTTAGGCAGAGTAGAGAGAGCTGGTTGTCTAACCAACAGGAGGCGCATCTGACTCTCTGACCAACATTTCTTCCCCTCTACTTGGCACCTCTTTCTGGAGAGTTGTGTGTGTCTCTGGGGAATTGCAGCCGGAACTCTTCCAGGAAGTATCAGTGTGAACTGTAATTCCTCAACACAGTGATTTGTTTTCTTTCAGTGGCTAGAGAGGCTCCAGGGATTGAAGCATCCCAGCCTCCAAGAATGGTGCCGAGTAACTTCCTGCCCAACATCACAGCGCTGAGTGAGGCTATTTGGAAGCTTCCCTGTGCCAGGCCCTCTGCCATCAGCCTCGGCCAGCATCGGCCACAAAGAACAGAGTGAAAAAGCAATTCGCATTTTGGATCCTGTAAAAACTCTAAAAATACCCAGGAATGTGTGCACATATGTGGCCCTTCTGTGATCAAAACATCTGGGGAGAAGATCAAATGTTCCTGCTTTAATTTGCCTAAAATTCTGTGAAGACTTTGGAAGGGAAAGGAAGTTGAAAGTCACTGGAGGTGGGAGGGGGAGGACATTACAAAGTTTTGGATTTTTTTTTTTAAGACAAAATAAGTTATGCATATGCAGACTCTTCCCCTGGGGTGAGTACTCAACTTCCATTCCCTTGGGATCCTAGAGATTGTGTCTCCTAACAAGGGTGAAAAGTTAACTGGCTACAAACTTGAATTCCTGGTTTGATGCCTGTATTTTGTTTTTTACTTTAAGGGAGATTAAAAAGTCAAATCTGGGCCTGGAGAGATGGCTTAGTGGTTAAGCACTTGCCTGTGAAGCCTAAGGACCCCGGTTCAAGGCTTGATTCCCCAGGACCCATGTAAGCCAGATGCACAAGGTGGCGCTCACATCTGGAGTTTGTTTGCAGTGGCTGGAGGCCCTGGAGAGCCCATTCTCTATCTATTTGCCTCTTTTTCTGTCTGTCACTCTCAAATAAATATATAAATAAATAAATTTTTTAAAATGTCAAATCCAGGGCTAGGAGATGGCTCAACAGTGATAGGCACTTGCTTGCAAAGCCTGCCAGCCCAGGTTGGATTCCCCAGTATCAACATAAAGTCAGACACACAAAGTGGCCCATCATGGGTCTGGAGTTTGTTTGCAAGATACCCTGGTATTCTCATATTCATTCTCATTCCCTTCTTCTTCTCCTTCCTCTCCTCTTCCTCCTCCTCCTCCTTCTTCTTTCCCTGCCTCCCTCCCTCTCAAATAAATAAATAAAATATATTTAATCAAAACATTAGGACATTAGGAATGGTGACAGAGTGACACATCCTTGAACATCAGATTTGAAGGAGGACTTGTGACAGGTAGGGAAACTGAGACGCAGTGCTATAGGGAGTGTAGCGAAGGTAAGGCTGACACACGTGTGTGTTGGGAACAGAGTTGGAGCCACGTTTCCACCCTCATTCTACCTTCTGGGCCACAGGACTATCTGTGCCCTCAAGATGATCGTGGTTAGCTGTGTTCATGGAAGGCAGGGTTAGAACCTCTGGATCTCTGCAACTGCTTCCTGTGGACCTGCAATCCTTGAAGGTCAACAAAGGCAGGTGGACACCTACCATCTTCATCATTAATCACAGTCCCAAACCCTAAAAGTGTCTTGATAATTGGGGCCAGCAGAAATGTGAACCTTTGATAACATGACTTCCTGCCTGATTTAGCACTGATCTAGGATATGAGCTATTTTATTTGGGGAGGGGGCTGCTTATTTCATTCTGCCATGCATACTGCATAGATCTGGCAGGTGAGACTGCTTGTATAAAGTGGCAGAGCATACTTCCAGGTGGACATTAGAGCAGGTGAGACTAGGTGGCTTAATAAGCACGTGAACCATGAGGAAAAAAAACAGGCCCAGCTGCCCTGTCATTGGTTCCAGATCTGGGTACAAGGGAAGAGGCAAGGATTGGAGAAAAGGCCTCGTGAAGACTCAGGCAAGATTTTTTTCTAATTCTCTTTCTTCAGCCCGAGTACAACAGCCACATTCCTTAACATAGAAAAGATGAAACTGCAGGGGCATGTTGGCTGCAGGCTCCACCTGGGGAGGATGGCCAACATACCTGCTCATACCTTCTCATGCACTCCACTCAAACAGGACTCTTCTGACCTGGATGATGGGCACTGCTCCACTGGAGTGCTAAGGTAATGATGGTAAAAGGAGTTCAAATGCTTGCCAGTTCCAATCATCTAATACAGATGCTTAGGGCCTCATGTGGAGAATGATTCCGAGCTTGGCAAGGATGAGAGCCATCATTGATTTGGGATGCTAGCCCTGGTTCAAGAGTGGAGAGCATCTGCACATATCTCAGTCACTTACCCTGTTTTGTGCTAACAATAAGAGCTTTCAATGGGAGAAATAGACAGCTAAAAACACTTCCTGGTTGGGGAGAGGGACCTTCATTCAGATCCCTGGAACTTACATAAAATGCAGGGCATGACAGCCCGTTCCTACAGTCTCTGGACTGGGGAGGCAGAGGCAGGGCACCACTGGGGCTCACTGGCTAACTAGTCTTAGCCAAACTGGTGAGCTCTAGGTTTAGGAAGAGACCCCGTCTTGCAAAATAAGAGATGGGGCTGGAGAGATAGCTCAGTGGTAAGAGGTGCTTGTTTGCAAAGCCTGATGGCAGATTTCAACTTCCCAGTACCCACATAGAGCCAGATGCACAAAGAGACACATGCATCTGGAGTTCATTTACAGTGGCAAGAGGCTCTGTCACATACATTCTCTCTCTCCCTAGCTCTCTGCCTTTTTCTTTCTCTCCTATCTGTCTCAAATAAATAAATAAAAATATTTAAAAAATAATGTGGAGAGTGAGAAAGATCCCTCATTTCAACCTCTGGCCTCCATGTGCACATATGTGTACACACACTTGTACACACACACAATACACAAGCAAAAATTATTACTTCTGCTTGACAAATGCTCTCAGTGCTTTCTCTTTTCTGGAAGGTCTGGATCTGCTGTAATTTATGAGAGGCCTTTCTCATATTGCTCATTTTATAAGGGTGGAAGGTTTTAACTCTGCTATCCAACATCAGAAAGCCACTGTTTACATTTTGTGATCTTTCCCTTGGGAATATTCTTCCTTATTTCTGCTCATGGAAACAGCAGCTTCTACTATGAGCTGTAGTGGCTTCTGGCTTCATTCTCTTCAGGTATACAAAGTTAGGTCTTCCTGTTCAAGGGTGGGAAGAGCTGATACCAAGCTTTTTCTATAGTAATAATCATTTTCTCTCTAGCTTTGTCCATCTATACCTTGTTCAGACAGCTAGCTCACTGGTGCTAGACAAGGTAGAAAGCTGACCAAGGACTTATAGATTTGAAATCTCAGTAAAATACCTTACTATCTTAGCTCTACCAACCAACATTATGTATATTCTCCTGGAGATGTAACAAAGATAATGTATATAAAGTGATTAGGTGTGGTGGCTTGAATTAGATGTCCCCCATAAACTCATGTATTCTGAATGTTCTAGATCCCCAGCTGATGGCAATTTGGGAATTGGAGCCTGCTGGAGGAGATGTGTTGTTGGGAGCAGTTTATGGGTGTCATAGCCAGCTTCCCCTTACCAGTGTCTGGCACACTCTTCTGCTGCTGTTGTCTATTTGATGTTGGCCAGGAGGTGATGTCTGACCTCTGCTCATGCCACGGGTTCCCTGGCATCATGGAGCTTCCTTCAGATCTATAAGCCAAAATAAACTCTTTCCTTCTACAAGTTGATTTTGGTCATTTGTGTTATGCCAGCAATGAGATGCTGAGTGCAACAAAGAAGTGGGGTAATTGTTGCTAGAAACTGATTGTTGGCCTTGTTGGAACTGATTGCAGGAGGGGGTGTGGAAGGATTTTAAACCTTGGTCTAAGTGATGCCTTGTAGTGCTATATAAGTACAGCTTTATGGATTATGGTCAGAGTTGAAAGACCTGAACGCAGTGAGAACTATGAAGTTTGGCTTATGAGGGTGATAAAGAGCTTTGTCTGGTCTGCTTTAGAAGCAGAATGTGTGAGTGGCTGCATTCTGCCTGCCTGTGTCCCAAGAACTTGTGCAGGGTTGCATTGTGTAGGAATGAACTAGTATGAACAGAAAGATATGGCAAAGAAAGAAATGAAAATTTCAGGGTGAATACAGTGCTTGTTCAGCTGCAGTGGCTTTAGAGATTGCAACTATTAAAACTGGGATAGCTGCTCTGCATTGGGACAGCAGGAAGAATGCTGGCTCTTTTGAAAGTAAGGGGCCAGAATGCCAAAGGACTGTCCTGCTCTTCAAAGTTGGCTTTATCCCCTCCACCAGGTTAACAAATTTGGTAGCCCACTTGGTACTATGAAATATAAAAAAATGAAGGAAAGAGGGGATCATCGGATTTGCAACAAGGTTTTGTTGTTTGGAAATGACCATGGGCAATGTGAAGCAGGGTTGTTGGAAACCCCTGCATGGATACCCAACGGACCCATGATGATGAACTGTGGGTTTCAGTGGAGACCCAATGAGGATGCCAGGATTATGAGATGTTTGCCAAGGAGAGCTGCCAGCTTGGGACTGTACCCCTGCTGTGAGCAGCCTAGATGGAAGGGTGGAAATGGAACTCCAGAGACAGGTTAGAGATGTTGGACTTGGAGCTATAACTTGATTATTTTCCCTGTTTGTATCAGATCTTGTATTGGCTCCATCTTTCTTTGCTGTGCCCATTGCCATCTTTTGCAGAGTGAAAGTTTGTTTTGTTCCATTATGGTGTTTGGGGGGTTTGTTTTGTTTTGTTTTATGGCTCAGTAAAAAGACCTTGGGTTCTGAGGATATTTGAATAGCATTGGGATTGATAAAAACTATGGGGGCTTTTTAAATTGGACTGAATACATTGCATTCTACTTAATGTATAGGTATGTTTGTGGGGGCCAGGAGCAAAATGTGGTGGTTTGAATTAGGTACCTCCCATGAACTCATGTGTCCTGAATGCTAGATCCCCAGCTGATGGCAATTTGGAATTTGAACCTTTTTGGAGGTGTGTTCTTGGGAGCAGGCTTATGGGTGTTATAGTCAGCTTTCCCTTGCCAGTGTTTGGCACACTCTGTAACTGCTGTCCACCTGATGTTGGTCAGAAGATTATGTCCAGCCTCTGCTCATGCCGCTGTTTCCCCTGACTTCATGGAGCTTCCCCTCAAATCTGTAAGTCAAAATAAATTCTTTCCTTCCATAAGCTGCTTTTGGTCAAGTGCTTTGTGCCAGCAATGAGAAGCTAACTGCAACACTAGGGCTCAGGTCACTGTTACACATATGTTTAATATTATTATAATAATAATAATGACCAGTATCACTTGAAGGCCACATATTGCCTCATTTTATTTTGTTTTTGGCCAAAGTAATATGTCCTGTGGTAAACAGAAGGTAACTCTCCTGAGAAAATAGCTGGACAACATTAAGCAATACAAATCTCCTCTAGCATTCCATTAGTAAGAAATTCAATACACAGTCCATCCCACACCCCATTGCTCAAATGAATTTGTTGCACATAATGGAAAGTTTGATGTCAGCCACTTTGCTCCTAGATTTTGTACCTTGTGAGGCTTTCATTATCTTTCTGGAGGTATAGGATGAACATCCCCAGATAACACTTGCTCTTCAGTGAGCTGGGTGGGAGACGTACACAGATGTGGGGTTTTTAGTCACAGAAAGCCTTGGGGGTCCTTTGATGAGCTGTATTTGGGTTGGCTACAAGCTGGGTGCTGGGTGTGTATTCTGGCTTCTTCCATGAAAATGGTCCCTGTGCTTTTGCAATGAGACAGTGTGCATGGGAAGGAACCAATTTCACAAGCTTAACAACATCATTTATTATTAAGAAAGAAAGAAGGGAGGATGGAGAGATGACTTAGTAGTTAAGGTGCTTGCCTGAGATGCCTAAGAACCCATGTTCAACTCTCCAGTTGCTACATAAGCCAGACGCACAAGGTGACACAAGCACACAAGATCACACATGCACACAAGGTGGTACACGCATCTGGAATTTGATTGCAGTGGCTGAATGCTCTGGCATGCCAATCTCTCTCTCTCTCTCTCTCTCTCTCTCTTGCTCTCACATAAAAAAGGTCACTCTGGGGCTGGAGAGATGGCTTAGCAGTTAAGGCGCCTGCCTGCTAAGCCTAAGAACCTGGTTCCAATCTCCAGATCCCATGTTTAGCCAGATGCAGTGACGCAAGAGTGCAATGCTGCATTTGCCCACAAGGGGGCGCAGGCATCTGGATTTCGTTCACAGCAGCTGAGAGGCTGCTGGCATGCCCATCTCTATCTGTCTCCCTCTCCCTCTCTGTCTCTCTCTGTGTCTCTCTCCAAAAATTTTTTTAAAAGGCCACTCTGTTGGGCTTACCTCAAAAAAATTAAAGGAAGGAAGGAAGGGAGGGAGGGAGGGAGGGAGGAGGGGAGGGGGAAGGAAGGAAGGGGAAAGAAGGTTCTCTGCTTGGAGGTTGTGAACTTCTAAGACATGCTATCAATTCTAAAGCCCCTGTTCTCTCAGGACAACCTGGGTAGGTAAGAAAGCCAAAGCTGGCCAGGCTCTAACTGGGTAAAGAAATGTTGCACCAAAGATGATAAAAGGCCTCTGTTTTACACATAGTGGAAGAACTCAGAAATATAAGGCCCAAAGACATAGGTGATGTCATAAGTGAGGCCAGTAGAGCATCTTAGAGTTCACAGATAACTCTAAAAATGATTAACATAAATCTGAACATGTACTGTGCTACTCCAAGGCTAATCTAAGTAATGTGAGTTTAAGGGTGGACCCTGTCAATGTCCAATGTATCAGAAATCTTGACCTTGAAAAGTGATACAAAAAAGGTGTTTGTCGAAGGAACCAGGAAACCCTAGATTCTGTGTTGGCCTAACCACATTTTCCTTATGAGAAGTTCAAAAGGAGGCATGCCCCACAAGTTTCAAAATGAGACATTAATAGCTGAGATTTTAGTACTGAATATCTATTCTAGAATTTGAATAAATTAGGCTACATTATATGGGAAATTCCTTTCCCTAATCAAAACAAGTCATGCGTGTCTTAGTCTACTTTCCATTGCTAGAACAGAAGACCTGAAGCTAAGTACTTTATAAATAAGAAACTATATGGCTCACAGTTCTGAGGTCCAATTTATGGCACCAGCCTCGCACTCTCAGGACCGTTAACACTGGGGACTAAGCCTCAACATGACCGTGAGTGAGGGTGACCCACAGTCATACCATCACAATATGAATAATGTGTCTGGGGCTGCTGGCGTTTGTGTAGAACTTGGCTGGGTCTCCTTCCATATTCTCCCTATTCTACCCTCACCCTCAGTTCAGCTCACCATTTGCAATCAAGTTCCCCCACACACACACACACACAATGACTGCTGCTCCCACAACTCAAAACCCACAACACCATTGTGAATACCAGCAATCCCACTGAGGAAGAAGGCCCTCAGTGGAGTGGGAGCAGGAAGGAGGGAAATGATGGTACCAATACATGATGTGTCCACACAAAGTTTCTACTTAATAAAACAAAAAGAAGAAAAAGCCAAGAATTACTTGGGAAAAACTGCAGACAAGAGAAAAACAAGAGAAGGTTTTTTAGCTCAACTTGAGGAAGAAGCTCTCCCTGCTGAAAAACCTGCCTCCAAAGATCATGAACCTTCTGTCTTTGGAAGGACAATTTTTACTGGAAATGCCTAGAAGAATTTATAGCCCTTGTTATGGCTTAAATCTACAACCTCTCCCACGGGTCATGTTTTTGAAACCTTGTCCCCCACATGGAGGCACTATTTTGGAAAACTGTAGAACCTTCATGGGGGTGGAGCTTTGCTGGCGAAAGTAGGTCATTCGGAGAGGACCTTTGAAGGTAATACCCCATGTTCCTGGTTCTCGTCTTCAGGGTCTACAGCGATGTGAAAGACTCTGCCACATGTACCAACCAACATGCCTTCTGTGCCATGATGGATGGAAATGCTCTGAAACCAAACTTTCCTCCTTTAAGTTGGTTCAGTTTGGTGCACAGCCTCAAGGCACCTTCTCCATAGTAGCTGTTACGATTCTGAATTGTGTTACCCCCCCTTCCATTTCCTGATTTTTGACCACTGAAGTCCCTCCTTCTCTGTGATGGCTGAGCTTTAATGAGGTGTCATATATTCTGGTGTATTGTACATGAAGAGAAGAGGATGAGCAATAGCATGCCACACTCACTATGGGAGCTGGCACTTCACTTTTAGGAAAGTCATCAAGTTGCTAGTGATGGAAAATTGAACATTAAAATGACATGGTGGCTCTGGCATGATTGAGATGGGAGAGAAGTATGTGGTCACAAGTATTTTAAAGGCTAAATATATGCATATCAGCATATACCACTCATCCTTCCTCAAGTTTCATCAGTTCAAGCTTCTCCCTTCAAAAATCATGTGCCTGCACAGGGTATATAATCCAGTTTCCCAACAGCTTTAGGAGATGCCAAATATTTAATGACACCCCACCTAGAAACAATAAATATGTTTGAGTCAGTCTTAGGCTCCTGGGGAAAGGGATGCTGAAAATTTGATGAAAGGGATTAATAAATTATAACCAGGCTATTAAGATGTGAATCACTAAAGACTCCTGACACTCCTTTCCTTTCTCTAATTAGAATTAGGAAACAAATAAACAGACTCACATCCCTGTGCTCAAGAATTCTGCCCCTGCCTTTCTGAGGCCACAGTGCTGGACCACTGCATGGACTTTCATTTCAATGTTAAGGTGGCTTTCACCAATTGGCAATAAGGCTGACAGTCAATTTAGAGACAGTGCTCTGATTCTCTAAGCCAGATGTTCTGACCTTATGGATGAGATGCCAATCACACAGCTGGGGAAGGAAAAGGTCCAATTTATGGGCCATGGGGTATCTTCCCAATCAGAGCATGCCTGCTGATGGATTTCAGGGCCTGCTTCAACTTATATGACCAGACTCAAGCTTCCTGGAAAGGAAATTTACGGACTGTCTGCCCAACTCTTCTTTCTGGGTAGGCAGAAACTGAGGCCAAAGGAGAGGAAGTATGCTCCCCTAAAGTCGTGTGGCTTTTGAGAATGACACCCACTCAAGAACCTGGTTCTCCTGGAGCCTGGAGCACCATTCTTTCGACATCTATTTGTGCACTTATTGTGAAGACCCAATTCAATGGCTCTATGTTTCCCTATCTCACCACTAGAACAACTTCTGTAATATAGGCATCAGAGGACAACATTGGGGTGAGAAGATAACCCTAATTTCTTATCCAGGGGAAACAGCAATGTCTCCTCCCTCTGAATACCAGAAATGGAGATGTGATGTTTCTCTCATTCACTTTGGGTACAGCAACTACCTCTGTCACTCACCTCCATATCCTAGAACCTGGAACAAAACCAGCACAGAGGAGTCTGAGGTGGGAAGGGGGGGAGGGTCGTGTAAAATGAGTGAAGCAGGAAAGTTTACCTAATCTCAAGACTCTTGTTTTGTTTTTAAGTGCATAGTGACTCAAAACCAGGAATGTACATAGTAGTTCAAAGCAAAGTATTTTTAAAAATACAATTTCCTCCAAATATTTCATGGGCTTTGCTTCGAGACAATCGTCAGCATTTGTTCAGGTTTGCTATACACTAGGTGCTAGGTAAAGAGAAATGAGCCCTAGCCTCTATCGTTGGGGGCTCCCAGAGTAGGAAGGGAGGCAGATGTCCCAGTGGCTGCAATTTGAGATGATGTTACACCATGGCAAGTGTAGGCAGGAGCAGAATGACAGCTGAGCTGAGTGTTGAAGGATAAGTCAATTGGGGAAATGGCAATGAAGGCAGTTTCAGGCAGAGAGACCTTATATTAAATCAGGACTAGAGATAGTGTAAGAAACTTGGCCAAACACATAGAAATAAAGCAGATGTTTAAGGTGTTGGAAAAATAAATGCAAAAGTGTTTGCTTCTCACCGAGTGTGGTGGCGCACGCCTTTAATCCCAGTACTTGGGAGGCAGAGGTAGGAGGATCGCCATGAGTTCGAGGCCACCCTGAGACTACATAGTGAATTCCAGGTCAGCCTGGACCAGAGTGAAACCCTACCTCGAAAAAAAAAAAGTGTTTGCTTCTCTGTTTGCTCTTCCAGAAGAGACCATTACTGAATAGTGTAAGACACACACACATACTGTGTTTGGTTCAGGAATAACTCAGTGAAAACCCAATGCTGCCCCTTAGAGCTGCTGAGCTTCTATGTATACCAGTGCTATCTGGCCACCACACACAACGGGATTATGACACCATATGAGCATGTTGATGAGGAAATATGCCCAGTGGGTACTAGCCAGGACTGATGTGATTGCTTCTCGGTTTTATTTGTTGAGATCTAGGGATGTGGCATCATTGGACCCAGCATATTAGATATGATTACAAAGCTATACTATCCCCTCTCCAGCAATCTCAAGCTCTTCCCAGAATGCCTTGTGATTCTTGTCAGAACACTCAGCAATATCCAAAAACACTCTGACGCATGGGAGAACACTGCCCACCATCCACTCTTCTGATCAGACACTCAGTTTCCTGCTAGTAAACTTTCCTCATGAACCTGGAAGTGTGCCCCTTAGTGTGTGTGTGTGTGTGTGTGTGTGTGTGTGTGTGTTTCCTAGTCCCTTCCAGTTTCCAAGTATCTACACTCTGTGTACTATGTGCTCTTCTCCCTCTCCTGAGCCTCCATCCTTTCAGAGCTGTACCCTGGCTCCCTGATGAACATTACCTGGTCAGCTTTAATGTCTAGCAGTGTCATCTTTCCTGAAGAAACTCCAGCCCCCAGCACAGTCAGTCTCTCCTCTGGGTTTCCCAAGTCCTTCCTGACAATTTATCAGAGGTCAGATCGCTTTGTGTGCCACAAAAGACTGGACTCATGGAGCATAAGACCCTTTCCAGTTTATCAACCTCTCAGGTGAGGAGACTCCAGGCCTGACTCTGCCACCTGCTAGTGCCAAGCATGGCCTACATTAAAAACTACAGACAGGCTGGAGAGATGGCTTAGCAGTTAAGGAACTTGACTATGAAGCCTAAGGACCCAGGCTGGATTCCCCAGAACCCACGTAAGCCAGTTGCACAAGCTGAAGCATGCATTTGGAGTTCATTGGCAGTGGTTAGAAGGCCTGGCATGCCCATTCTCTCTCTCTCTCTCTCTCTCTCTCTCTCTCTCTCTCTCTCTCTCTCTCTCTCTCTCTCTGTGTGTGTGTGTGTGTGTGTGTGTGTGTGTGTGTGTCTCAAATAAATAAATAAAAACAAGGGTGCTCCCCTCACACTGAAACTTTCAGAAAATGCCTGCCATGTCTAGAGAGTGGAAAGCACCTTTTATCATTTTCTTTCACATTTGTTTTTCCCCCTCTTCTGATAGCCTTTTGGCTATTGTAATAAAATTTTGCATGAGGGTGGAATAAAATGCATACATTCATATTTTTGTCTTGGGCCTCATCAAAGTATTGAAGTAGATAGGTTCTTTTGAGAAACATTTTGGACAAAAGAATATTCAATTCTGATTCTTCTGTGCTAATTGATTCAGTCTCTAATGACTAGATTTCAGTCTGGATTCCTCCAGGTACTAACTGTACCATCCTAACCCAATTACCTAACCTCTCTGAGTCAGTTTCTCTTCTGTAAAATGGTAAATAATAACTCCTGTTAAGACTTGAATGTGAAATATCCACCATGGTCTTATTTATTAAAACTTGGGGCCTGGAGAGATGGCTTAGTGATTAAGGAACTTGCCTGCAAAACCAAAGAACCCAGGTTTAATTCTCCAGGACCCACATAAGCCAGATGCACAAGGTCATGCATGTGTCTGGAGTTCGTTTGCAGCAGCTGGCACACCCATTCCCCTCCTCTCTCTCTCTCCCCTTCTCTCTCTCTCTTAAATAGATAAATAAAAATATTTTTTAAATATTAGGTCACAGCTGGTGGCATTTTCAGAGGTTCTGGAGACTTGGGAGGTGGGATTCAGTTGGAGGAAATAGATGACAAGCATGGGCCCTTCGTAGTATCTTGTCCCCAACCTCTTCCTGTCTACAGTGGCACGAACTGCTCTGCTCCACCATGCCCTCCCCACCATGATGGATTGACACCTTTGAAACCAGAAATCAAATAAATCCTTCCCTTAAGTTGTTTACGTCAGATACTTGGCCACAGAGATGCAAAAGTAATCCCTCACTGTCCTCACAGGCAGTCGAGAAACAGTTACCAATTGCTCATACTAGGAATCCAGCTAATCACTGCCCTCCTGCGTTAGGGTTTATTTGCTCTGTACATATATGATGTTTCCTTCTACATTACCTTTTGAAAATTCTTATCCTAATCTCACATGCCCGGAAATGCACTGAGTAAATTAATACTGGAAAGTATCTATTGGATTCGAAAGTAGATTTTTTTTTTCATTAAAATCAGTTTCACTGAAAAGTTTAGACAAGTTGCAATGGGTTATGATGTGAACTTGCCACAACTCACACTCCCTGTGCATCCTCTCCTCTCCCCCCGTGTGCCTATACCAAACCTCGAAAGTCAAACATCAGCTAGTGGTTTCTGGGCAAAAAATCTCAGGCAGAGCTCACATCTTCCAAATCCCAGCCACCGCCATGCCCAAAATGATAATCACTTGAGAATGTTAATTGAATGCTATAATTATAGACTATGCATAATGGGCATTTTGCACTGATGTTGTACACTGCCAAGAAAATATTTACTTGGCTAGCTCGAGTCCATGACCAAGTCTATTTTTTTTTTCACAACAGAAATAATGCTTTCATTTGGCATCACCAGACGCACCCGTGGGAAGCATCCTGGAGGCTGCAAACATAACCAAGATGTTTCATGCTCGTGCCCCCTTATAAGTCATATGCCTCCTTCCTTTGTAAGAATATACTTAAATCTTGTGTGGGTTCGTTCTTGTTCCTTCCTGACTTTTCAAGAAATCATCTATTTATTGAAAATTTCATTCAGGGGAGATAGACATGAGCAAGGAGACTCGGGAGACTGGATTTAGGTTTGTTATGTCAACCTGGCTTCCCTTAGCTCGATTCTTTCCTTTCCTCTGAGTGCTCATGTCCCTTCAGCTGTTGGTCCCTGCCATTCGGAAAAGAGTTTTAAACCTCAGGCTGGTGCTAAGGAGATAGCTCAATCAGTAAGGTGCTTGTTTCACAAGCACAAGACCAGTATTCAATCCCCAGAACCCACATTAAAAATAAATAAACAGTCTGACAAATAGAGGCTGCCTTCTCCTCCTTCTTCCCCCACCTTGCCTTGGGCAGGTGCCCTTCCAAAGCTTCTAGATAATACAGGTGGTAAGTGTGTAATTTCACCTTCAGTGACAACTCCCCAGGTGTTGTTTCCAACCCATCTGTCTTCTACAGGGCTGACCTATCTGCCTGAGTGATCACCCAGTCCTAAAATGAATGGCACTCATCAAAGGTTCCTTCCAGGGTGTAGTTCTCCCCTTTAGGGGAATCTCTGTGTTACACTTCACACTTTTCTGCAGATTCCACAGGAGTGGGAGGCAGGCTTCAGAGTTTGTGGTTGGGGGTTGTGGTCTTGCCTCACAGAGGTAAGGGTTTTCTTCCCTTCTTTTTCTTCTTCCTTCTCCTTCTCCTCCTCCTTCCTTCTTCTTCTTCTCCTTCTCCTTCTCCTTCTTCTTCTTTTTTCATTGTTATTTTCAATGTGTTTCTAAGGGACAAGAACTATCAATACCTTTATGTTGCCATCTTTACCAGATGTCCCAAAGGCCTTTATAAGCCCAAATCCTTTGACTTATTTCTTACCCTTCTGTATTGCATGTATGGCAGCTTGAATGTAAAGATGTCCCCCATAGCTTCAAGTGTTTGTGATTAAGCTTCCTACTTAGTTCCCAGCTGGTGGAGCCTGGCTGGAGGAGATGCTTCTCTGGTGCCCGGCCTTGAAGGTTTTTAGTCCAGCCCACCAGGTATTCAGACTATGCCAAGCTAGCTCACTCATGCCTGCCACTCCCCGGCACTATGATGCGAGCCACTTACATGCTTTCTTCACATGATGAAACTTTCCTCAAAAGTGGAGGACTAAAGTAAACCCTTTCCTCCCAATTAGCTGCTCTTGGTTGGGTGTTTTGTCCCAGCAAGGACATGGTGTACTTGTGTGAATTTCTCCAGAGTCAGCTGTGGAATCAGGTAAGGATGTATGTATAAGCATTTTATGTCACCTTCTCCCACTTTCCCTGTCATGTACTTTGATTGGTATTCATCTTATTGGAAGTTTGTTTTCTTCTGTCATTTCTGTCTTCCAGTTTGAAAAATTCCATGCTCTCAAAAAGATCTCAAGGTAATATTCTTTGGGCCTCACCTCTTGTTCACCATCCAGAAGAGCAAACTGCACTTGTGGGATGTATAAAGTTAGTTCTTTCCTTTCAAGGCCAAATCATATAGGTTCTACAGAGGTGGCCCAAATCTCTAAGTAAACCCGGAGAATGGTTCAGCTCCCCACCCTACACCAAGTGCTCTCAGCTACTGCGGCACAAAGCTCTTCTTTCTGGCCTTGATTGAAAGGGTTTCTGGGAGAACTGCTTTCAATCAGTCATCCCACACAGTTCCCCTTCTCTGCAGACCCTCCAACACTATAGAGATGAACCCCTGGTTGGCTGATGAGTCCCCTTGTTCCTCTCTCCCACTGTCCCCCCCCCACCCCGCATTGGGGCCCTTGAGCAATGTAAGCACAGGGTAAGCAACATCCTGCTCATAAGCATTCCCACCTGCTTTCTGCACCTGTTTTCTTGGGTTCCTGATCCAAGGGGAGAGGAAAGATGACTCAACCTTGCTTGTATGTTTATCCTGCTGGTAGAATGTCATTAAATATGGAAAATCCTACAAGTAGACTTCCAAGGAAATGGATTAGCAGATTGACAACTCCCCCTGGACTCATTGTGTTTGTAGCTATGAAGCTGAATTCCTCAAAAAAAAAAAAAAAAAAAAAAAAAAAAAAGATACTTTCAGGATTCAGAAGAATAGGAAGGTGGGTGAAGTCATGCCTGGCAATGGTGTGAGCAGAACAGCAGGTGTAAGAGCCCAGACTTAACAGCAGTAACTTCTTGATTCACAGCAGTCATGAAAGACAGGTTTACACCTATTCCCAACAACCCTGCAATCTATTACCCCAATACATATACAAAGATAGTGAAGATTCTAGAAGACACCAGAGAAATTTTTGTTTTGTTTATTTTATTTTATTTTATTTTATTTCATTTTATTTTTGGTGTTTTGAGGTAGGGTTTCACTCTAGCACAGGCTGACCTGGAATCCACTCTGTATTCTCAGGATGGCCTCGAACTCTTGGCGATATTCCTACCTCTGCCTCTCAGAGTGCTGGAATTAAAAGCATGCACCACCACACCCAGCTTTTTGTTTTGTTTATTAAGACAGTGTCTCATGCAGCTCAGATTGGCCTGGGACTCACTCTGTAGCCAACAACGATTTTGAACTGCTGATCCACCTCCCAAGTGCTAGGATTAAAGGGGAGTGCCACCAGGTCCAGTTTTCTGCAGTACTGAGGACTGAATCCGGTGCTTTGTGTATGCTAGGCAAGCATTCTACCAACAGAACTACATCCCCAATAAGGAGTGTTCTTAAAGAGTGCTTTCACTGTGAACTTTGGTGACAGCTTGTTTAAAGTATTTAACATTTAGCTCTTAACAGCCCTCTAAGAGGCTGATAAGTACAGTAAGAATTTACTTAAGCCTCACGTCTTAAAGCAATTTGAGGCTGGAGACCCCTTTCCTACAGTGCTTTTCAGGGTGGAAATAAAATCTTCCTTATACCCAACCCACATGTCTCCTTCCCGGGGTGAGCCCTTGGCATGAGTAGTTCAGCTACACCAGCTAAAATTCCCAAAGCATCACCGTGAGTCCATTTCATCACAGTGAATGTAAATATGACTAAATAGTACTTTTCAACTGTGTCATAGAATTTCTGAACTAGAAATAATCTTAAAGATTCCAACCTGGGCATTTTAAAGAGACAGCAACTGAGGCCTAAGTAGGAAAGATTTTGTCAGCTGTGTAAGGATCAAACATATTGTGGCAAAATAAAACTCTTCCCTGGTATTTGCATAACCTCCTCTAAGACCGAGAGTGGGGTGGTGGAGAGGAGAACTAATATCTGCGGTGGGAAAAGAGGATACTTGAGGACTTGAGTCTAGGAGAGGGTTGCCCAGAAGGAAGAAGAATGTGGAGGAAACTTCCAGGGGAAAGCAGACAGGAAGGCCATAGGCAGCCAAGAGTTCTACACTGTAGCAATGAAGGAAAACAGCCATCATTTATTTTCAAATTAAGTTTAAACTGTGTTAGAACCCATATAACATGGAGAGGTGCAGCATCTTATCCTCATAGACCTCTCCCTCCCCTACACAGTACAAAAACCACTCCAAAGGCTTACATTAAAAGGGTGTTGGGCTGGAGAGATGGTTTAGCGGTTAAGGCGCATGCCTGCAAAGCCTAAGGTCCCCCCGTTCGAGTCTCCAGGTGCCACGTAAGCCAGAAGTCCATGGTGGCGCATGCATCTGGAGTTCGTCTGCAGTGGCTAGAGGCCCTGGCATGCCCATTCTCACTTTCTCCCTCTCTCTGACTCTAATAAATAAACAAAAATAAAATATTTTTTAAAAAGTGGTTTTGGGAGGGGTTGGAGACATGAGTTAGTGGTTAAGGTGCCTGCCTGCGAAGCCTAAGGATTCATGTTCTACTCTCCAAATTCCACATAAGCCAGACGCATGGTGACACAAGTGCACACTGTTGCACATGCACACAAGGGGGCACTCGTGTCTGGAGTTCTAATGCAGTGGCTAGGGCTCTGGTATGCCAATTCATTCTCTCCCTTTCTTGCTCATTAAAAAAAAAAAAAAAAAGGAGCCGGGCGTTTTGGCGCACGCCTTTAATCCCAGCACTCGGGAGGCAGAGGTAGGAGGATCACCGTGAGTTCGAGGCCACCCTGAGACTACATAGTGAATTCCAGGTCAGCCTGGAACAGAGTGAAACCCTACCTCAAAAAAAAAAAGGTCAGTCTACTAGGCTTGCCTCAAAAAAAAACTGGTGTTAGGCAGGGAAGACCCCTTATGGTTCTCAGGTGGAGTGTCCACGACTGTCCCTGCTCCTCATTGACACCAGAATCAGTCCCCTACCATCCATCCAACACCCTACCATCCACCAAGGGTCCCTGCCACCCACTGTCTTCAATCCAGCACCCCTATGTACCACCATTCAGTGGTCCTCATCATCTGTCAAGAATCTACCACCATGTTGTGCCTCCCATCTCTTACTGCCACCCATGTTGTGCCTCCCACCATCTGTCTAATGCTACTGCTATTTCTTTCAGAAGACTCTTCCTTGTCCACTGTCTTTCCAGCCCAAACTTACCCTACAACATAGGCCATGGCTTAAGTACCTAGTCCTTTCATGCATATTCCAATGCCCCATGAACCCTGAGACACAACACCATTAACTGGCTCTGATACTCACTCACGGCAGAATCTGCATCATCTTCCCAGGAATCCAGGGGTTACATTACCTACCTTTTCCAACCCCCCTCCTCAACTTGAGACATTGCAACCTTTTCTCCCACAAGTCTATTTGTGATGCTCTAAGAGAAGACCAAGACTTCGGAAATATAAAGCCAAGCCCACCTGACATGGTTTTATCTATTTAATTTTGTTCCTTTTTAAACTAGGTATTTGTTGAATACCTGGGATATTTTTCATATGCTATTTGATTGTCAATAATGCTTTGCAAATGAGAGATGATCTAAATTTCCATGATTTATCCAAGATCATACAGCTAGAGTGGGATTCATAACCAAGTAAGGGTCCCTAGGATCTAGAGTTTTGAAATAGCACATTCTGGTTTCACTATTGCTAATGTGTGTGGCCCATAAATTATACAACTGAAGAGACAGGCTTTCTCTTGACAACTCCCCTATGGATGGATCACAGCTGGCACCCAATTGTCCCATCCTATTCCCATTCCAATGTCACAGGGAAGTAGAAGCACAGACCAAGATCTGGAAGCTTTTAGTTTTGCTGCATGTTCTGGTCTGTTCTCCATGGCAGTTGCTTCTTAATCATAGGAACACTTCAAGGTTTGAATGAAAGCTCTTCTGTCTTTTTACCCTCCTTTTGTAACAGAATCATCCCCAGTTTCTTCTGTTCTTTACTTTGTGTCTGGATTCACTCTCTGCCTGCTACTTCTAGAGTGAAGGACTATTAGCTACTGGCAATGACATCATGGGCATTTGTACAGAGCAAACCCTAACCTACTCCAGTAGCTCACCAGGTGCCAGAAGCAGTGGATGTCTGGGTGACTTGGGAATACTCAAAACCCCACCTAGTGGGTAAGATGCTTACCTGAAATTACCCCTAGATCAAAGGTTAAGCACTTTGGAATACCAAACACAGTTTTTAAAGATTATTTTCAAAATTCTTCAAGAGGATAAAATATGAGAACATCTGTTCTTTAAACTCATTATAAAATATTCATGCACAAACCATGTATTGAATCTCTGAAGTCATTTATCTATGGAGGTTCAGAAAGTCTCAGCTTAGAAGAGAGGAATTTCCCTAAGAATGCTTCCTAAATCTTTTTATCTTACCATTTTCTTCATATTACAACACCTTTCCTAAGGGATTAGTGCCATGATATTTAAATAGAGGGGTATTTTGTAATAAGAGTTTTTAAAAATAGCTCTTTCTTGGCAAGTGAGAGAAGTTCCTTTGGAACTGTTCTGGTCTCTGAGATCAACATTATGTAAAGAAATACTTAGGCTGTGAACTCTGAGTTCATCCTGCCCTCTATAGAGCAGTTTCACACTCACCAGTATCACTCACTCAAGCCCCAGATCATAGGAAAGGCCCTTGGAAGTTCTTTTGTTCCTAAATATTTTGCAGCACTTCCAATGTCTGTGTTGCTGTCCATTATTAAGAATCCCCAGTATGGCATTTTGGTAAGTTCAGGATAGAATTCTCTATAATACTCAAAATCCTCCAGCCTTCTTTTAATACAATCCTGCATGATAGTATTTGGGGAAAGGAGCTGTACTATACTGAAAAATAAACTGTTCATCTTATCCATTTAATAAAATTTATTATGTCTGATAAGATTGAAAACTTTAGAAAACAATATGACCAGATAAATCTGAATTTCAGGTAAACAACAAGCAATATTAAATGTGTCTCAAATACTGTATTTCATCTAACATCCCCCTGGCCAAATTCAGTATTGCCTCCATGTTGTTAATTTTTATTATAATGAACCTTTGCAAAAACTGCTCCACTTTTTAAGATCCCATTAAAGACATAACAAATCCTTTCCTGACAAAAGAAATATGTGCCAACTGAGGCATATGGCCAGTCTCACCCAATGTATGTGCCTTGCACAGAATTGGAATCTGGGCTTCCACTCATTTCCTAAGAACTGATAATTAGGGGGAACTACAAATGAGCACAAAGCAAAAATAGATGAAAAAGTAAGGGAATGATCTCAGCTCCCAAAGAATCATAGGTAGTCAGGGACCTCGTGTCTTACTCACTGTTGTTGCCCCTACAGCCAGCACTTTTCCAGCACACAATAAATGCTTACACAGTAAGGTGAAAATGGATAAATGAGTGAATACACTACTACTACTACTACATCTAGAGGTCCTTTCAGACTTAATTTTTATTTAAAGCTCTAAAATAAGAGACTAACTAGAATTTAAAGTGTGTAGCCAGAAAGCAAATGAGTTTGGAAAATGTGCAAATTTGTCTGCCTTAAATCAGACTCTACTTTTTACCTGAGATTAAAACCAGATAAAACACCATGGTTGGGAGAGGACAAACCACAAGAAAGAAGTTACTACTATTGTTTGACTACATGGATATATTTTGCCCACCAAATTTCCTTCTAGATACTTATGTCTATGTACCTACATTAGTGCTGCTCTTACTTTTGGTCACTTTTGGAAGTCTCCCTTTTCAGATATAGTGACTGCTGTGGAGAATCAAAAGCCATCAAAGTACTGAGAAGTGACAGTTGAGTGTTCCCACTTAATGGGACATCTCTATCATACCTTCCAATGGCTCAGGGACTATAGCAGAAGAGGTGGTAGAAAGAATGTAAGATGGGAAGGATGGGAAGGGCTTTGGAATGCTATGCAGACAGAAAGTAGTTATCAAACTTATGACCTCACAGCAGCTGCCATTATGTGCACAAGACCTGCATAATATTGGGCCCTCCAACAGGCTGTCATGGACGATGGAGGAGGTGAAAAAGCACATCAGTATAGAAGAGAGAATAGTGAGGGAACGTGAGATTCTGTAGAAGAGGATAGGGGAGAGGGGACAAAGGAGGGTGGTGAGTGGGGATGATGTCAACTTTTTTAAGTTTTTATTTTATTTTTTACAAAACAGATAAAATAGACTTACAGTTAACTGAAAATTCATTTAATGAACTATATCCAGTATAAACATTCAAAATCCACAATGCATGACCCACATTCCCCATTGATGAGGGTCCCTTTGGAAGAGGGAGGACAGGGAGGAGGACAATGGAACCAATACTATGAATGTAAAATCAGAACAATATAAAATATAATATATATAAATATATATATATATATATATATATATATATATATATATATACATACATACATACATACATACATACATACATATGTGTGTGTGTGTGTTTCTAAAATATTGAACTCTGCTGATACTTCCACTCCATTACATAATTCTGTCTTTAAGACAGACACTTCATGATAAAATGTGAAGATGCACCTTTAAAAGTCTATGGCCATCCCATCTATCTAGGACTAACTTCTGTCTCCGTTGATGAATTTGCTTCTCTTTCCAAGATGGACGCTGAACCTGAAGGGAGGTTCAGCCTATAGCACTTCACCATGGCCCCAGCTGAAACCATAGAGTAATGGGGGAAATGGGCAAGAGTGCAGTTTTCTTGATGAACCCAACACCAGAACAAGACTGAAGTAGATAAACACAGAGAACATTCAACTACTACTAAGCCAGTTATCCAGAGACACAGAGGCTCCCAAGACCTCATCACTGAAGTAGAACTAAAATGAACCCAACGTGACTCAGGGAAATTCACGGAAGAAAGGGCGGAAATAGTGTTAGAGCCACAAGTTGGGTCATTATGCACAGAGACTTCACCTCTCCCCCATAACTGTTGGCTACCCCCATAATGCACAATCCACATTCCCCAATGAGGAGGGTTCCTTCAGAGGGGGGAGGTCAGGGAGGAGGCTACCAGAGGCACCAACATAAATGTAAAATTAAAATAAATAATAAAAAATATTTTTAAAAAGTCTTAATGGAACAAAGTGAAAGGAGAAGAAAAGAAGAAGATAGGAGGGATGGGATGGGATGGGATGGGAAGGGATGGGATGGGATGGGATGGGATGGGAAGGGATGGGATGGGATGGGATGGGATGGGATGGGATGGGATGGGATGGGATGGGATGGGATGGGATGGGATGGGAGGGATGGGATGGGATGGGATGAGGTGGATAGGACGAGATAGGAAGGGATGAAATGGGATTAGACAGGATGAATGGAATGGAACAACTAAATGATATTTAGTTTCTCATTTCCCAAGGGTCTTATTTATGCTCAAATGCCATCCTATCAGACTATGAGATGTGAATCTCTGAAACATAGTAAATTTACATTGTTATAAACATTTGGGGAGATCTAACAAACTACTTGCCAGAAATTTTGCCCCCAAAATTTGGCAGTGTAGTGCACGTTACTTTAATTGGTTAAGTGGAGAGTCATTTAATTTTCTTTTGAAGACTAAAAAACCAGTGATGTTGTAGGATTCAGTCACTACAGCTAAGCACCAAACCTGCTCCCTCTTCTACTATTCTTTGATTTCTGAAGTTTTGATCATTTGGAAACTTTGATATATATCAGATAAATTTTTTGAGATTAAAAAAAAAAACCTATCCATGCCAGGCGTGGTGGTGCATGCCCTTAATCCCAGCATTCAGGAGGCAAAAGTAGGAGGATCGCCATGAGTTCAAGGCCACCCTGAGATTACATAGAGAATTCCAGGTCAGCCTGGGCTAGAGTGAGACCCTACCTTGAAAAACTGAAAAATGAAAAAACAAAAAAAAAAAAAAAACTATCCTGAAAAAATATTTTCTTCTGAAACAAAGAAACTATTCTTTTTATAGAAAAGAAACATTTTTCATTAATTTCCATTATTCAGATACAGGTTTTATTTTGCTAGGTGGAGGCATACCTTTCAATGTGCTATTTTGTTTTGCTTGTCTGGATTTGCTTTTCAGCTTCATCAAGGAACTCAGCATATATTTTTTATTTTCCAAAGTTAATTGAAGCAAATGTGGACAGTGAATGTTTTACAATTTGATTATATGTTAAATTTTAAAACAGATCATCTGTTTAAATTTTAAAACAGCCATTATACAAAGTCATTTGGAGACATAAACAAGCTTTTGTCACCTGGATATACTCTTCAGCATCACACATATAACTGCCTTAATAAAATGGGACTCTATTTTATATGAAGGTATATTTTGTTGAGATCAGAAATGTGCCCTGCCCTGAGCTACCCTATGTTGTTTAAAACTGTTTTGGTTTGTTTTGTTTTGTTTTCTCAGACTCCAGCTGGCCCTGAGAGGCTCCCTTTCACAAACACTTTTCAACTCCATTTTGAGGATGGAGGATGACTTTACTAAGTGGACACGTGAACGGCACCACTGCTATTCAGCACCTTCCATGCAGCATTTACTGATAAATAGCTTACTCCTGGGAATAGAAATGATCCCACTATATGAATTTTTCAGGTTGAATTGGAACTATAGAACCACATTGGTTTATCAAACTCATGTCAGAAAAATCAGGCCCAAGACCTTCCTGGACACACCAGACTTACAAAAGGGTGTAAGTCTCTCACCTAAACCTCATAAAGAAATGGACACCTAATACTGTGATGGTGACAGCCCCACTGACCTGTCATCTGACCACTTGATGTGTGCACCAAAGACCACAGGTAGAGAACTCCCAAGAGCTCCAGGGGACTCAGTTTGGTTCAGCTACCACCGTGGACAGTCTCACATTTTTGTCTACCCATCCACCTGTTCGTCCATGTGGACCTAAAGTCCATTCCTCCCCCAAAACTCTATCCTGTCCTTCCTTTCTGCAGCTAGACTCAAAGCTGCAGCTCAGCTCCAACCTATGAGTGGCATCAGCCTGAATACTGACTACTGCTCTGTCGAAGACTTCCAACTGGTTAGTGAGCTGACCACTATGCTCCGTAACTTTATCAGCTTCCCTTTCTCCCAGCCGCTTGGAATTCATTGACACCCCTTGCCTCTTTAACCTTTATGTACCCATTCTGTAACACACAAGTATGAATACATTGTGTGTGTGTGTGTGTGTAATGTGTAATATGTAATGTGTAACAGAGAGTTAATATTAGTGATCAAGACTGGAATACAAGTACTTGTGTTTGACTAAGCAGGAGTTATCAAGAAAAGAGAGAGTACCTAGCATATTTCTGTGAATGAAACTACCATGCTTTGAGAATTTATTGTTACTCACACTTAACATTGTGGAAAGACACAGGCATTCACTAAATTTCTGGCAAAGTATGCTCACAACATATTGGAAAATTAAAAATGTAAGTCTTCAACTTAAGGGATTATGTGGAGCAAGTAATCTGATCAATTTGTAGGATGGACTCATAGTCTCTTTGCTTAGAAATATAATATAAACCCATGCTACTAAAAAATACTAATGGAGAACTTAATAGGCACTAGAAGTCAACTGATCAATTTTCCTAAGAATTTCTTTTTTTATTATTTTTTATTGACAACTTCTATACTTACATGCAAAAAATGCATGATATTTCCCTCCCTTGCCCCCATACCCCTTTAGAACTCCAATCTCCATCATATCCCCTCCCTCTCTCCATTAGTCTCCTAAGAATTTCTTGAGGGGAAAAAACTATACAATTTCTGCTTTTTCCCATACGCTGTGGTGTTGGTACGACCCTATCCTTTAGCCATACCTGAACATGTTTGGGCTTGGAAATGGCCCATTATGGTGTGTTGTTGCAGTCACTCCTTGTGGCTGCATCCAAATACACAGAGATTAAGGAAGGATAAGGTTTACTTTAGGCTTACAGGTTGAGGGGAAGCATCATCAATGGTTGAAGAAGCTGGCTCATATCCATAGATCCAAGCAGAGAGACACCACAAAACAGCCAGAACTCCAACTGCTCTTCACACACCTTTGGGCTATACTCAGCATTTGCCCCCAAACACAACTTAGGGCTGGACTTCAAGATCTATCCCCAGTGATACATCTATTCCCCAGTGGGGTTCCACTCACTGGAGACTCAAGATTCAAGCCTGAGTTCAAATCAAATTCAAATCACTACAATGTGAAATCAAAACTTGGACACAGCAGTGAAAACCTGTAAGATCACCCTCTGTACCACTCAATGCTGCCTTTCTATGTTGCTTTTTTGGCAGCCCAAAAATAGCTGACAATGTGTTTATTTTATTATTTTATTTTATTAATACTTATTATTGAATGATATGAAATTTAGAGCATGATTTGTAGTTACCTTCTTGTTGCTGGAACAAAGCACCTTACCAAAACAGCTGATGGGAGGAAAGTTGTTTATTTTGGCTTACAGCCTTGAGGGTAAGCTCCATGATGGCAGGGGAAAGCATGGCACAAGCAGAGGCTGGACATCACCTCTGTCACAGCAGGTGGTAAATAACAAAAAGAAAGTAAGCCAAACTCTGTCAAGGAGGAAACTGTCTATAACACCCCTAAGCCTGCCCCCAACAACACACCTCCTTCAGCAAGGTTCCACTTCCCAAATTGCCACCTGCTGAGGACCAAGCATTCAAAACACACAAGTTTATGGAGAACATCTGATTCAAACCACCACACATAGGAACAGTTTAAAGTATTTTAATGTGTTTTACTCCAATTCTTTGAACGTGAAATTTGTTCTTTCTAGTTAAAGGTTTATTGCTTTGAGGTAAAGAAGGACTGCTTAAGCTATAACTCAAACACAAAGATGTTCACTCAATGTTTGCCCAAATTGAGATCAGGGTGAAAAAATACATTTGCATGCTTAAAACTGTAAAGCTCAAGAGTTTTATTTTCAAAATCCAAGCTTTATTAAGAGAAGCAAAGATTTATGAGATATCTCTATTGTATTTACCATGAATTTTTGCTCAGGTGGATATAGCACATGGATAAGAATAGAAAATAAGGGCTGGAGAGATGGCTTAGCGGTTAAGGCGCCTGCCTGCTAAGCCTAAAGAACCCGGTCCCAATCTCCAGGTCCCACGTTTAGCCAGATGCAAAGTGATGCAAGGGCGCAATGCCACACTTGCCCACAGGGGGGCGCACACATCTGGATTTCGTTCACAGCAGCTGAGAGACTGCTGGCACGCCCATCTCTATCTGTCTCCCTCTCCCTCTCTGTCCTCTCTATGTCTCTCTCCAAAAATAAATAAAATAAAATAACTTAAAAAAAAAGAATAGAAAATAAACACACTACTTAGATAGTTCTGATGGAGGAGAAGAAGAAATAAAAGATTCACCTGTGGTTCCTTTAGAGCCATGTCTTCCCTTCTTTTCCCCTCATTGGCATAGTGTCTGAGGCTGGGGCTGCAGCACAGCATCATGGTACCCAAGACACTGAGGTTTGTGCTCCCTCCAGACCTTCATTAACCATTGGTGGGGACATCCCTTCCTGGCTGTATCTCCCTGAAGGTTCTGTTAAAGTTCACTGTCGATGCCAAGGAGCTCTCCAGTCTGATGCAGAAATCTCACAGTCTGCTGCAAGAGTTCAGGAGATGATCTCTACTTCCTCCAGATTGCATGCAGGGAGCAATTACTGGAAGGAGCAGCCCAGTGTTATCCTGATCTATCTATTTCAACATTCCCTACCTTCACTTCTGTCTACTATGTTCAGCTTATGAAGCTCAGGATGTCTGTGAGGCCATTTTCCTGCAAAGTCCATAAATATAACTGGAGTATTTTCCCATTCTGGTGTTATAAACCTACCTAGGGTTATGTATCATCCCCAAATTTCTATTAACTAACAAGTGCACATTTTTAAAGTGCATAAAGTGTAAGTATACAGTTGAATGGGTTCTCTCATTCACTCAGAGAAGGAAATGACCCTTAGTAGCACTTCAAAAGCCTACTGTGCCACTCCCAAATATGAAGACTTCTTTCCCAAAGGTACCATTGCTATGCCTTTCAGGATGAGTTTTCTGTATTTTTAACCTTAACCCAACACATTATTTGGCATCTGTTTTAAATCTGGTATTGAACATGTGTTTTTTTTAATCTATGTTGTTGCCTGTCACTATAGCTTACTCATTATTGCAGATACTCTATCAAAAAATACATCTGTTTCTTTTTCCATTCAACTAATGGTGGATAATGAAACAAGAGTGCCCACTTCTCCACTCATTCAATGTAGTGCTCAGTCTTAATTAGAGCAATAAGACAAAGGAAAGAGATAAAAGTGATACAAATAGGAAAGGAAAAAGTCAAATTATCCCTGTTTGTAGCTGGCATGATCCTATACTTAAAAGACCCTAACAACTTTACCAGGAAAGTCTTAGGTAAGATAAACATTTTAAGAAAAGTAGTAGGAGACAAAATCAACATACAAAAATCAGTATCCTTTCTTTATAATAAATTTGCCAAGAAATAAATCATGGAGAAATTTCTATTCATAATAGCTTCAAATAAAACCTAGAAATAAACCTAAGCAAGGAAATGAAAGATCTGTACAAAGAAAACTTTTAAGGTACCAAAGAAAGAGACTAAAAAAGATGGTAGAAGGTGGACGATTTCCCATGCTCATGAATTTTAAAAATTAATATTGTGAAACTGACTATTTTTCCATAAGCAATCTACAGATCCAACACAATTCCCATCAAAATCCCAAAGATATTCTTCACAGAACTAGGAAAAATCATCCTAAAATTCATACATAAGCATAAAAAAACAATCAAAACAATGCTGGCATTATCACAATACCTGATATCTAATTATTTATAGAATTTTACTAACCAGAAACAGTATGGCAATGACACAAAACAGGTATGAAATCGAATAGGCCAATGAAATAAATAAATAAATAAGAAATAAATAAACCTGTATATCTACAGCTAACTAAATTTTGATAAACTCTTAAAAACAAGAATTGATGAGATAACAGTTTCTTTCCCAAATGGTGCTGGGAAAACAAAGTTCAATTCAAAATGGATCATTGACCTTAATGTTAGACCTTAAATTTTAAAACTTCTGGAGAAAAAAAAGTAACAAACCACTTTGTGATGTAGGTTTATGGGCTCAGGAGATGGCTCAGAAGTTAAACATGTTTGCTTGCAGGGCTTGTTGGCCTGGGTTCAATCCCTAGCACCCACATAAATGCCAGATGCACAGAGTGACACATGCATCTGGAATTTGTGCCCATTTTCTGGTGAGCCTATTCTCTCTCTCTCTCTCTCTCTCTCTCTCTCTCTCTCTCTCTCTCTCTCTCTCTCTCCGTCTCTGCTTTTGCTTGCAAGTGATAAATAAATAAATTTTTTAAAGATGTATGTTTAGGCAAAGATTTTCTGAACAGGACTCCAATTGTACAGGAAATGATCCCAGGAAATGACAGATGGGATAGCATGAAAATAAAAAGGTCTGCACAGCAGAGGAGACAATTAACAGACTGAAGAGACAGTCTAAAGAATGGGAAAAGTCTTTGCCAACTACACATCAAATGGGGAATGAATATCTAAAACATATAAAGAGCTGCAAAAATTAGACACCAAAAAAAATCATCCAGCAATAAACTGGCCAATGACATCCTCGCCGTACTCTGTCACGGAGAGGGTCTTCGTTGCTCATGTTTTCTTGAGGTTCTAAAGGCCACTTGTGCTTCTCCAGAGCTGAGACATTTTCTGCTATAATTTAATTGGGTATATGCTTTGTGCCATTGATGTTTATCTCAGCTCTCATAAGTGTTTATCTCTTCTGTTCTGTGTATTCTTAGGTCT
The DNA here is from genome assembly GCA_036365145.1 of Orientallactaga sibirica. Classification (NCBI taxonomy): domain Eukaryota; kingdom Metazoa; phylum Chordata; class Mammalia; order Rodentia; family Dipodidae; genus Orientallactaga; species Orientallactaga sibirica. Next base: position 14,269,962 of record JAEOAD010000001.1, read on the forward strand.
GGCTTTGTTTGTTTGTTTGTTTTTCGAGGTAGGGTCTCACTCTAGCTCAGGCTGACCTGGAATTCACTATGTAGTCTCAGGGTGGCCTCAAACTCACGGTGATCCTCCCACCTCTGCCTCCCGAGTGCTGGGATTAAAGGCGTGCACCACCACACCCAGCTTTTTAGGTCTGGCTCTTTGATAGTTTGCCAACATTCTTGGATGTCGTGTCATGCTTGCTTTTTATTTCCTTATTAATATTTGAACACAGTACTTCATCAATCTTGTCCTCCACCTCTGATGGGTTGAGTCTATTGGTGATACTTTTTCACTGTGTTTTTTATTTGATTTACTGAGTTTTTCATTTTCAACATTGTTACTTTTTTGGGGGAGAGAGACAGACAGACAGAGAGAGAGGGAGAGGAAGACAGAGATAGGCGCGCCAGCAGTGTCTCAGCTGCTGAGAACGAAATCCAGATGTGTGTACACCATTGTGGTCAAGTGCGGCATTGCGCCCTTGCGTCACTTTGCATCTGGCTAAACGTGGGACCTGGAGATTGGAACCGCTGGAGATTGGAACCAGCGTTCTTAGGCTTAGGAGGCAGGCGCCTTAACCCCTAAGCCATCTCTCCAGCCCAACATTGTTACTTTTTAAATATCAATTTTACTTGATAAATTTTTCCTCCAGAATGTTTAGTTTTTCCATCCATATTTCTGGTTTTCTCATCCACTTTTATGGTTTTTTCCTCTGTATTGCTGATATTTCTGTCTAAGGATTGTATTTAATTCATATGCTTGTTTGTATTCTCTTTCAGGTTATTGATCATTTCACCAGAAAACTTTTTAAGTCTTCATCTAGAATTTTACATTCATCTAGTATTTCTCTTTGTTATCCAGTATCTTTGAGTTCAGTAGTTAAGGAGTTCTGATTTTTTTTTTTTTTTTTGGTTTTGCGAGGTAGGGTCTCACTCTGGTCCAGGCTGACCTGGAATTAACTATGTAGTCTCAGTGTGGCCTCGAACTCTCGGCGATCCTCCTACCTCTGCCTCCCGAGTGCTGGGATTAAAGGCGTGCGCCACCACGCCCGGCTTGGAGTTCTGATATTTTGAGGAGTCATGTTTTCTTGCTATTTCATGTTTCTTGCATTTCTGCATTAAAATTTGTATTTCTGTTGGTTTAGATATCGTTTGGGGATTTGTGTGAGATTCTCTAAATTACAGCCTACCCTTCAAGCTCAATCTCCAGCACCAGTCAGCAAGGAGAATATAAACTGCTGTAGCACAACAATCAAAGCATATAAGATACATAAATGCACTTAAAATCAATTATAGCCCACTAATACATCAACAATGATCATAGAACTGAAAATGGCAGCACTTCTGTAGAATGTGCTACATGGTTAAAAATGATTTAGAGTAATGTAGGAATAGTTAAGTGAATGAGATAAAGGAAGGAGATAGGGTAAAGAAAAAGAGGAGAACAAAGAAAGATGAGAGGAGAAAGGAGAAAGAAGAAAAATGTTTTGGTGGGGAAGTGAAAGAGAATAGGAATATTAAAAAGGAGGAAAATAAAAATGATTTCCCAATAGTTAAAAAATTCAAAAGCAAAATTAAATAAATATAAGAAGAGAAATAAAAATTAAAATATAGAGTATTTTAAAATATAAGCCAATTACTTAAAATCAAAAAAAAAATATATATATATATATATATATATATATATATATAGAGAGAGAGAGAGAGAGAGAGAGAGAGAAATCCAGAAGACATAAAAGAAAAAAACTAAGGAAAGAAAAATATTGCTCCCAAATTTTAAAAGTACGTAAACAAAATTAGATGAATGTGTGAATGGGAAATAATAAAGAACATAAAAACATGTCCAAATATCAAAGGGCACTGCACATTGAAGAGGCAGCCTATAGAGTGAGAGACAAATCTTCGCCATTTGAAAGGGAATTAATATCTAGGATATACAAAGAACTCAAGAAAACTAAATAATAAGAAATTAAATGACCCAATACAAAATGAGATAGAACTGAATAGAGAATTCTCAAAAGAATTACAAATGGCCAACAACCATCTAAAAAAAAAAGTTGTACATCCTTAACCATCAGGGAAATGTAAATTAAAACTAGTTTGACATTCTATCTCACTCCCGTCAGAATGGCTAACATCAAAAAATTAAATGACAATAAATGTTAGCAAGGATGTGGAAAAAGAGGAACCCTTCTACATTCTTGGTGGGAATGTAAACTTGTATAGCCATTGTAAAAATCAATGTGGAGGTTACTGAGATAGAAAAAATAGATTTACGATATGATCCAGATATACCACACCTTGGCAAATACCCTAAGGACTCTATACATTACAACAGAGATATTTGCTCCTTCATGTTTATTGCTATTCCATTTATAATAGCTAGAAAATGGGACTAGCCTAGATGCCAATCAACTGATGAATAGATATTAAAGATGTGGTATATTTAGAAGAGAATTTTATTCAGCTGGAAAAAAATGAAGCTATGAAATTGGCAGAGAAATGGATGATCTGGAAAAGATTATACTGTGTGGTAACCTAGGCTCAAAGAGTCAGAGCATGTTCTCTCTTACATGTGGTCCTAACTTCAAATGTTTAAATTTGTATGTGAGGGCTGGAGAGATGGCTTAGCGATTAAGGCACATGCTTGCAAAACCTAAGGACCCCAGTTCAATTCTCCAGGTCCCATGTAAGCCAGATGCACATGGTGGCACATGTGTCTGGAGTTCATTTGCAATGGCTAGAGGCCCTGGCACTCCTGTTCTGTCTCTCGCTCGCTCGCTCTCTCCCCTCTCTATGTCTCTAATAAATAAATAAATAAAAATAAAATCTTTTTTAGAAATTGAAAAAAAAAATAAATTTGTATGTGAGTTGAATTAAGAGTCAGTAATAGAGATTAAGAAGCTAGAAAGGAGCTGTGAGGAAAGGAAGGAGAGCAGATGGCTTAAGGGGAGGGTAGATATGTAAGTATGTAACAGGAGGGCAGAACACCAGGGTAGACTGACTAAGTGGGGTCAGGGGAAGGGATGGAGAAGGAGAGGGAGTCAGAGAAGGGTTAATCAAAATTAAAGATGTTATAATAAACCATATGGAAACCTACATCTTCACTAGCTAAAAAAATACATGTGTTTAAAAGGAAGAAGTTTGAGCAGATGTACCCTGCAGGAGTGGATAATGTTATGCCCAGACACCATAGATGGTCACAAGAAAATTTCAATGCCAGGAACGTGACACCGTCAATGAATTGTTGGACAGGGAGGCCCCTGATGCTCCACCCAAACAGTACAGGACATTGTCAAGGCTCTCAGTTGTCCACCAGAACTAGATGGTAAGACCCTAATCAAAAGCCTATGGCGGGGAGGGCATTCACCCTGGGGGGGAAACTACTACTGTTGACTGGCTAAACACATATATCATTGCAACCAAACAGCACTCTAAATACTTATGCTTGTGCCTACATATTAATGCCACTCTCACTTTTGGTTAAGAAGCTTCTCTTCAGATAACAATGACTACTGAGGTGTCTCAAAACTCATCAAAGTACTAAGAAGAAGTGACAGTGGCATGTTCAGCACTGAATGAAACATCGCTATCACACCCTCCAAGGCTCAGGGCCCATTGCAGAAGAGGTGGTGGAAAGAAGGTAAGAACCAATGCAAGGGGAGGAGGGCTTTGCAAATCTGTCTTCCAGACACAAAGTAATCATGGCATTCATGACCTCACAGTAACTAACACTACCTACACAAGGCCTACATAATGTGTGAGGGAAAATAACAATATCAAAATATACCAGGGACCAGTTAGAAAAAAGAAAGTATTCAGTGGAAAGGGTATAGGGGAGGGGGACAAAGGAGAGTGTAGGAGGAGATTACAAGGATGGTATATTGTATATATGTATGAAGATTGTCAATAAAAACTTTTTTAAATTTATAAAAATATTAAAACATAATTCAATAAAAATTCCACATAATGTATAGAGAAAGATTATTTTTAAAAAAAAAAAAAGGAATCACATGAGATGAAAATAAGAAAGAATAAGAAGGAAAAAAGGTGAGGCAGTAGCAGTTTCTTTCTGGGGTCCTTGGAAATTGGAGAGTGCTCATGTTAAGCATGGACTGAAAAGAAGACAGCCAGTTGACCTGATGGGCTCTAATCTTTTCAGTGGTGTGTGCTATTGCTGCATCTGTATTGAACACACATCTCATGTCCACCAGAGCTGTGTTCACAGCAGATGTTTTCCTTCTTTGTGTCTCCAGAGCCTCTGTTGGCCACACTTAGCTTTGTTTCCTGTGGGCTGCATTCTCTCACCCGACTGAGACTCTCCAGATTATACCCCCTGGGGTGGTTGTTTTAGCTGAGAAATGTCTCCCAAGTGCATCGGGAATATGGGAAGCAACCAAGACACCGAGATCCATACAGGTGGAGAACCTGTGTCTACTCGGCAGGACTTCCTGAGAATCGATCACCCTGCTGAAGGGCCGCAGCTGTGGGTGTCATTTACACCCCTACAATGTCAGAGTTCGTAGACCCTGCAGCAGTGAATGACCAGAAGGTAGATCCTGAAGTTGATCCATTTGTTGTCCTCAGGCTCAGAGCTTTCAAACTGTGGGGTTGTTCTCAATAGATGAGATCTATTCCCAGTGGCTGAGGGTAGGGATATTTCTTCCTGTGTTCTTCCCAGCCTAAGCCAGCCTCTGGCTCCCTGCACCTTTTGGCTTATCAGTCCCTGGCCTATCTACCCCTGTAGCCCTTCCTCACAGGTGCTTGGGGGCATGTCAGTGGTGATAATAGATTCTCTCTCAAGATGGCACCTGTTCACTGCCCTTTGAGTCTATGGCACGAAAAAATGGGATTTCTCTCTCCCACTGACCTTTCCACTAGAGGAATCACTGTCTCACCCAAATGTATGGCTAGGATTATGGGGCTGTGGGCTTATCCTGAGGGGAGGACTGTCTCTTTCACTGGCTCACACAGAGGCAGCCTCTATTCCTCCACCATCTTACCTGGCAGGCAAGTCTTTCTATTTGTTCTTCAAGATTACTTTAGATTTTATGGGGCCTCAGTGTCTTCATATTACTTTTGGAAGCAGGTTGTTAACTTGTACACACACATACAAACACACACACACTCTTCCCTGCTTGTATTTTGATTAGTCTTATAATAATCTGTAAATGATAATGTGGAGTCTTCTATTTCCAAAATGTGGGATGGGCCTCCATTTGTTTGGCTCCTTTTTAAAAACAGCAAATGCTTCAGAAGAAGCAGTGCTGAGGTACATTTTGCTTCTTAAAGGATTTGACCGTTCAAGTCCTGGCTGTCCACTACTTCATCAGTGCCTTCAATCAGACACTTCCCCTTGGCTTGGGCTAGAAGAGGATGTCATCTGAGAGAAGGTAGTCCATCAAGGTAGAAAGGAGTTGAAGATGGACATTAGAAATGAAGTGAGACAGGAGTCTGCAATCCTAGCTAAACTTTGCTACTTACTGTGCCTGTGACCTTCCCAGGCCTACATCTCTTTGAAAACCATCAGGTTAAAGGACACCAGCTGGGAATGTGACAGCGTCTATTTGGGAAGGACTACTCTTGTGAAAGACAGATGGATTCCTAGAAAGGAAGATGGAAAAATGCAGGGAGAAGTCTGCATGAAAGTGATAGATTCTTTGTGCTCACCATGTGTGAGTCTATGCTGTGGAAACACTGTTGTCTTTAGTTCACAGATAAGGAAACTAAGAATTAAAGAGTAACTTGTCCCGGGTCTACAGGCAGTACAGTAAGCACTGGAGCCTGGATTTCCACACAGATAAATTTACGGAACCTGCTCCTAACCACAGGCTTCATCAGTGGGCTGTAGAGCTGACTTAGTCTACACTCACCAGAGGTGATCACATTTCCTTCAGGTTGGCATGGTGAGTGATTTAAACAGGTCACTCTGACCATGTCCGAAGAATGAATAAAGCTCTCAACGTAGTTTTATATTTGGATATCTATGCCATTGTCTAGGCTTGTTTAAAGAACCATACTAACAAAAACATCCACTATCCTCCTGCTGTCGTGTACCCAGAGAAATCACTATCCTGTTCTCTGTAATTGTCAACCATTGTCTTGAGTTTATAGTTCTGTCTTGAGTTTCTAAGTGCATAATTCCTATCCCTCAAAAAGCACCCATGTCTTAAAAACTGAATATGGAACTGAATTACTATGTCATATATATATATATATATATATATATATATTCTCAATTTTGGTGATATACATGCCTTATTTCTACATATTTGAAGTTGCTAATAAGCTATCTTATCTTCATATCTACTATTATTACTTTTTAATTGTGTTTTAAACATCTCTCAATAGCATAATCTTGTCAATATTTCTGTACATGTCTACTGCTGGCATGGGGGATTTTAGGAGCTATAGATATTTTTAATAAATTATTTTAATTTCTTTGGTTGTGAAAATAGTGTACGTTTTCAGCTTATTTTTATGTGAACATCATCTTTTGTGATTAATTCTTAATCTATTATTAGCTTTTCATCTTTCCTTGTTGTCATCTTATCCCATTTGTTCTTTTCATTAAAACCTCATCGTTGTCTGCTTTTTGGCAGAGACATTTTAACTTTGCATATTCTAAGTAGGTGATATTATCTAGTGTTATTTCTTACATACTTAAACACTGCATAAATTTGTCACCTCTAAGCAACTGGGCCAATATTCTTCTTTTTTAGACTCCTATTGTCTTGGGCTTGATGTTGAAGTCCTCTGTTGACTCACAAGGATGACTTCCCTATGTGCTACTTAATTTACTTCAGTGTCAGGATATTGCTATGCCTGTGGGTTTAATGGATTAGATGCCCTTTGTGTCTATTATTAAAGTGATTTTTTTAATCAGTAATTGGTAAGAATTTTCAACATGATGTTATGTATCCTAAAATAATGACAAGGATACTACTAACAAGAAGAAGAAACTTGAGGTTTTATGATGCACCTGGCCCTGTGTTAAGAGCTAAACTAATCTGCCCCAAATAAGTAGGATTACAATACTAACCCAGTCACTATGTGACAAAGCACATTCCAACCCAGCTCTTTCTGTTTCCCAAGCCTATGTGCTGCCATATTCTACATCCACATTGTGTGAACTAATTGCTTTTCAATAATAATGAAAATTTGGCTAATCCCACCTTCTCTGGTCTTCAATTTCATTGATGACATATTCTGTTTAACCATATAAAACCTCACATTTTGGACTGGAGAGATGACTTAGCAGTTAAGGCATCTGCCTGCAAAGCAAAGGATACTGGTTTGATTCTCCAGAACTCGCATAAGCCAGATGCACAAGGGGGCGCATGCATCTGGAGTTCATTGGCAGTGGCTGGAGGCCCTGTGCCCATTCTCTCTCTCTCTCTCTCTCTCTCTCTCTCTCTCAAGTAAATAAAATATATTTTTTAAAAACTCACACACAGAACCTAAGGAGAGAATCAGCCCATCACACCTCACCAGGGCCCCATCTGAAACCATGGAGTAATGGGGGAAATGAGCAAGAGTGCTGCTTTTCTGGTGAACCTGGCACCAACACAAGGGTGAAGGAGACAGACACAGAGAACACTCAACTCCTATCAAACCAGATATCCAGAGACACAGAGGCTCCCAAGACCTCACCACTGAAGTAGACCTAAAATGAACCCAACATGGCTTAGGGAAATTCACCAAAGAGATGGCGGAAACATTGTTAGAGTCACAAGTTGGGCCATTATGCACAGAGACATTGCCTCATCCCCATAACTGATGGCTATCCCCACAATGCACGACCCACAATCCCCAGCAAGGAGGGTCCCTTCAGAGGGGGGAGGGCAGGGAGGAGGCTAATGATGGTACCAGCATGACTGCATACACACACTATCTACATAACTAATTTAAAAAAATACATCACATTTCTTTCAAGCCCATAAAAAAATAGCAAGAATTTTCAGCAAGGAATAAGTGCTGAGAGTAAGTGACTATTGGGTCCTCATCCCTAAACAGGACATCTATACCAACCCCTGCAACACTCAAGGAAGGAATATCAAGGAAGAGAATGTTAAGAGCCAGAGGGTGGAGAACAGTGCTATAGAATGCTGTCTTTTGGGCACAAGGACATTACACTCATGAACTCACAGGGCTGTGGTTGCCTGCACAAGATTGTGTCCATTAACATTCTATCATGGATGAGGGAGGAGCTCGTGAGACCATATTCCTCCCAGAGAAGCTATTGGTAGTAAGTGGTTGCTAGACAGCAGGAATGTTCCTCAGCATTACAGCCACTGGTAAGTTGCCCTTACCCCAGTAAATAACCACCACCCCCATCCTCATGCAAGCAATCCTAATTTAACTCAGTGGGTCACACATACACAGAGACATGAAAATAAGAAGGGGATTGATTGGGAAGGAGGCATTTAATGGCAGTAGGAGGGGATATGAGAGGGTCATGGGAGGTGTTTAAGATCAAAGTGCATTATATACATATATGAAATAAATATAAACTAAAAATAATTTACAGCAAGACTTGAAATAAAAATGTAGCATTTCAGGCCATACCTGAACATTTGTTTTTTCAAAGTAGGGTTTCACCCTAGCTCAGGCTGTCCTGGAATTCACTCTGTAATCTCAGGGTGGCCTCAAACTCACTGCAATCCTCCTACCTCTGCCTCCCAAGTGCTGGGATTAAAGGCATGCACCACCATACCCAGCTCAATTTTTTTTTAATTTTTAATTTTAGAGAGAGCAAAAGAGAGAGAGAGAGAGAATTGGCATTCCAGGGCCTCAGCCACTGCAATTGAACTCCAGATGCTTTTGCCACCTAGTGGGCATGTGCAACCTTGAACTTGCCTCACCTTTGTGCATCTGGTTAACATGGGGTCTGGAGAGTCAAACATGGGTCCTTAGGCTTTGCTGGGAAACACCCTAACTGCTAAGCCATCTCTCCAGCCCTTAAAATTATTTCTGATTAAATGTTCCCTTGTTCTTCTTGGCAAGAAGATTTAGCTATGGAGAAAGTTATTATTCACCACGGTTTTAAGGAAGCTCTATTTTGTCTTCTGAAAGCAAAAGGCAAGGACCCCCCATAACTGTGTGCTTCTGTCTGTGGGCTTGCACCATCAGTAAACACACACAAGCCCCAAATAGAAGAGCTGTGTTAGGTAAAAATGACAACTGTTTTCCCTAAGGTGCTATTTTTCCTTCTAAAGTTTGTTACTCATGGTCAACCATAATGCAAAAATATTAAAAGGAAAATTCTAGAAATAAACAATTTGTAAGTTCTAAATTACACACCAATATGACCACTATAACAAAAATCTTGCTTCTTCCTGCTCTGTCCTACTCAGGACACAAATCATCCCTTTGCCCAGAGTGTCCATGCTCTATATGCCACCTGCCTGTTAGACATTTAGTAGCTGTCTGAGTTATCAGATCAAATGTCCTATTATTGAAGTACTTGTGATGCCATCATCCTTGCTTTTCTTAATAATCAATAATAACAATAGCAATAATAATAATAAGTTCAAGAGCTGTGGTGCACAGGAGATAGCAAGACGTAAAACATGGCAAGACAGAATATCTCTGGTAATGCTGCATGTGGCAATGCTGTAGGGCATATAGATAAATCACAATAGATATGTAGTTTGGTACCATGAGAAGTTTCAGGCAGCCAATGGGATCTTTGGAATGTATCCCCAACTGAGGAGACGGGATTACTGTACATGAAAATAGCAACCCTGCCAACTTGAACCTAGGAGTGCCAGACACTGGACACTTATATAAATCCTCTGTCAGATGTACAGGTCCTGTGTGGCCTGTTCCTGCCAGAGTCTGGACTTTTGGAAAGAGAAGCTTCCCCCAGGTCCTCTGGATCAACCAGAGCCCTCCTGGCTGAGGATCAGGTACCTGTCATTGCTATATTCCATCCTCTTTGTTGAAGCCAGTCATTGCACCAGGTTGCCATGATTGTGAGTTTCTGGGATCCAATATTCTACTCGTGACTCCTTCTTTTGTTACATCTGCAAATCTTTAAAACATATTGTTGCAGTCAGGTTCACATTGCTGGCAGAAAACACCCAACTAAAAGCAGCTTGTGCATAAAAGGGTTTATTTTGGCTTCAGACTCAAGGGGAAGCTCCATGATGGAAGAGGAAAATGATGGCATGAGCAGAGGGTGGATATCACCTCCTCACCAATATCGGGTGTGTAGGAAGCCATGTCTGCTTCCGGGTCCGCCACGCGCCACGTCAGCTTGTGTTTTTTAGTTCTTGCATCTGGACCCCTCTGGAAGTGTAGCCAATCAAAATGATGGCATGAGCAGATCGGCTGGGTTGAGCCAATCACCTACGCCATCACCAAGCATCGGGTGGACAACAGCAACAGGAGAGTGTGCCAAACCTTGGCAAGGGGAAACTGACTATAATACCCATAAGCCCGCCCCCAACAATACACTGCCTACAGGAGGGTTAAATTCCAAAATTGCCATCAGCTGGGGACCTAGCATTCAGAACACCTAAGTTTATGGGGGACACCTGAATCAAACCACCACACACATTTTCAACCTCTTTGCATTGATTTTATTAACAATACTTAATAAGTGCAAAGGCGGAGTTTGAGAACAAAGAGTGTTCTCTGTAAGTAAACTCCTAGGACTGATATAGCTGGGTCCTATGGAATATCAATTTTTAGTTTCTTGAGAAACCTCCATACTGATTTCCATAGAAGCTGCACTAGTGTCCATTGGGTCTCTTTGGTTGACATGCTCACCTGCATTTGTTATGGTTTAATGACTGGTATTCTAAATGGGTTAAGATATAATCACAATATAGTTTTGATTTGCATTTCTCTGATCACTAGAAAAGTTGAACATTTTTCCATGCTTATTGGCTATTTGTGTTTCATCTTTTGAGAACTATCGGTTAATTTCACTAGACCATTTATTGGTTGTGTTGTTTGACTTCTTGTTGTTGTTCTTGAGTTCTTGAGTTCTTTGTATATTCCCTATATTAATCCTCTGTCAGATGTACAGTTGGCTAAGATTTTCACCAGCTCTATAGGCTGTCTCTTCACTTGATGAACTGTTCTCTTTACTGTACAGAAGGTTTTAAATGTCATAAGGCCCATTTGTCCATTGTTGGCCTTATTTCCTGAGCCACTAGAGTCATATTCAGAAAGTCCTTGCATATGTCTATATCTTGAAGTGTTCCCCTAATTGTTCCTGTAACAGTTTCAGAGTACTATACAGATATACAAAATCATGTATGCATGTACATATGGCATGAAAGTAGAAGGAAAACTGTCTATGGGGATAAAGGGGACTAGTGGTATGAAAGGGACAGTAGGAGGCATGGGGAGGAATATGCTCAACATACAACATAGACTTTTGTATGCAAACTCAAGAAAGAAATAGAAGGATGGAGAGATGGATCATCAGTTAAAGATACATACTTGCAAAGCCTGCCCACCTGATTTCAATCTTCTAGTGCCACATTAAGCAGGATGCACAAAGTAACATGTGCATTTGGAGTTCATTTGTAGTGGCAAGAGGCCCTGGCATGCCCATTCTTTCTCTCTCTCTCTCTTCTCTCTCTCTCTCTCTCTCCCTCTTTCCCCTGTCTCATAAATTAATCAAAATAGTTATAAAGAAATAATGAATGAACAAAAAGAAATGAAGGAAGAAAAGAAGGGAGGAAGGGAGGGAGAGAGAGAGAAAGAGCCTTCTATGGGTTAACCCCAGTAAATTAAAGCATTACAGATTCATTTATAAAATCATCCAACTTAAAATAATTCTCCCAATGATTTTTTCCCTCTGCCAGTTCACAAATACAACAAAAAGAAATTATATTAATTGGTAAGGATAAAGAACCAACTAACATAGTAGCCATAGGCCTAAAGATAATTATGCCAAGTCACCTGGGCCAGCATGTTCTAGGTTGCTTATTTATCAATTAGAAAGGTGATGGCATAATGGAGGATTCAGAGCATTTCATCTTATTTCAATATGCTCCTGCATCAAACTGAGTAGATCTAATTCCTAAGTCCTCAGATTCTGTAGGATTTTGTGAACCTGAATTGCCTCTAACTATAAAGAGCTCTTACGCACTGAATAACAACCCATAGCAGGGGTACAGTGTCCAGCATACTGAACTTGACCTTGTCTTCATTTTCCACTTTTATAATTTCCTCTTTCCTGTTGTTGAAGCTCACTTTTCAAATGTGTACCTTTAAAGACACTCTTAATTCCTGACCTTCTCACAGTCACCAAGCTCCCCTTGCCACTTCTGGTGCACCAAGGTAGAATGTAATTAGACTGGGAGACCTGAACCCCTCCCAGCTCCTTCCCCATCCCAAGTTCCCAGCCCTTCTAATTACTATTATCCAAGGCCTTGCTGTTAGCAGTCCTTCTCCTTGAGGACAGATTGGGCTCAGGATGGTGTTCTCTATTGTTGTGGACCACCTGTCCTCATTCCAACCCTAGTGTCCAAGTGGACATGGCAGGTAGGTTTTTTTCATGGTACCTGCTAACTTGCTTTCCCAAGAAAAATCTCTCTGCATGACCTTGGCTTGGCTATCAGGCCACCAGATTCTCAGGAATGCAGGCCTCTGGGAAGAGCAGATATTCAGACCCTCTGCCCTGTAAGAGACGTGGATACTGAGCTTGTAGGCTCACATTCTAGGGCACTGACTGGCCATGAGAACTGGAGAGAAGGACCCCTGAGCACTTGGTGCCTATTTTGCATGGGCTTGGTCATAAAAGCACTAAGCTTCAACCACAAAGAAGAAAGTATTGTCCTACAGTATGTTGGCATACTCTCACACTCTCCATTTCTCTCCCATAATTCTTCTTGGACCACTGGTCTCCCTGGATCTTCCAGCTGAAGGGCAACACCTTTTCTCTTACACTTAATTCAAGTGAGACATCAGCCTTTTCTCACCTCCTTTAACTCAGCAGTCTTTCCTGCCTCGGGTACTTAGCACAAGCTGTTCATCTGTCTGGAACACCCTGTCCACCTCTACTCCCAAACTATTTCCCTAATGCAGCCTAACTCTTCACCCAGTTCACCTAGCCCCTCTCTCCTCTCATCCTCCAGGTGTCAGCATTCAAGTCACTTTTTCAGACCCGATTGCCTTCTCTCTGCTCCAACATATATCCTCTATGTCGTTCTTGAGCAGATCACCCAGTCCTTTTCCATCACAGCATCTCTCTCACTTCTAATGGAAAGCGGATTCATGTTGATTTCATCCCTTCCTCTCCCACTGAGTTTCTAAGCCCCATGCAGGCAGGGGACTCCTTCCCTGCCCAAGCTAGGGCATACAAAGACTGCAACAAATACTTAATTGACTGGAAGCATGAAGGATCAAAAACAGGATACTTTAGGTCACTTTCCCTGGAAACAGAAGGAAACACTAAATTTGAAAATGCCACACCTGAAGAGTTTGTGGAACAACGACTCTCTATGCTACCTGGCCCAACATCTAGGCCCAGTTAGCTTGACTGTGTTGTTGCGTGGTGGGGGGGGGTGGGGATACTATCACCAGGGAGACCAACCTTCCTGGTTTGGCCGCAACTGTCCAAGTGTCAGCACTGGCAGCAGTGGATGGCTGTCATCCCACCTACAAATGTTTTATTTCAGCACCAAGACCACTTGTTGTGACCCTCCTCACCATATGAAAATCTCTTCCCCTTGCACACACAACTGCATTTTGGATAAAAGCCAAACCCAAGACCAGGCTCTTATTTTGTTTTTTAATTTGAGAGAGACAGAGAGAGAGAGAGAGAATGGGTGTGCCAGCGGCCTCTCAGCAACTGTGAATGAACTCCAGATGCGTGTGCCCCCTTGTGCATATCTGCAGCATTGCATGCTTGTGTCACTTTGCATCTGGCCAAACGTGGGTCCTGGAGATTCAAACGGGCATTCTTAGGCTTTGCAGGCAGGCACCTTAACCACTATGCCACCTCTCCAGCCCCAGGCTCTTATTTTTGTTGGAAGATGCCATGAACTTCTCTTTTTTCCCTAGCTTGGCTGTTGCTCAACATGATACTATTTTTATTATATTGAGCCATGCTAGATAGAATCTTTCTTCATCCATATGTTGTTAAGATCTTTCTTTCCTTTACATGTGGAGAGCCAGAATGTTGGGCCTCATTGTCTTTGAGCACCTTGATTTGGGTTTGTCTTTGCAGGTGTTTGTGAGCTGCCTGTATGATAGCTGTGGAAGCCTATTGTGAGAATTTTTTTCTTTCTTCCTGTGGTCCTTTCCAATTTCTTCATGTTAACCTATAGCTGGAAGAACATTCCGCCGTGGTCAGTCCTCAAGGCTCTTCCTTGTTCTAAAGTCCATTTTTGTAGAATTTCAAGACTATGCCCATCCTCTTCCAAATGGAAGCATTTGGAGGACTATTTTCTATCTCTTCCCATTGGCTGGCAGTGATTTCTGGCTTGCAATTATTTTCTTTTTCCTGGTGTCCTTTTTATAATTCCTTCATGCTTGGTAATTATTTTTATAAGGGGGCTGACCCAAAACTTTCCTGCTTCTGCTTTTCTGAGACATGCTTTATAAAGCATTGCTTTTCTCTATCCTTCTTGTTGCCTTCCACTTATTCCATTTTATAATAGTAATTTATAATAGTAATTACTAATAACACCATAGAGGTGTCTTCTTTCATGTAGTCACCCTTTTTTTCTTTCCTTTTCTGAATTAATGTATTAACTAGTCTACTGTTTTCTTTCTTTGGGGGTTTGTCTGCCTTGTAACTTGGGAGACCTCATGACTTCTCTACTTTGATTTTTGTGCTTTTTTTTAATAGAGTGCTATTTTTATTGGGATGAAAAGAAAATCCATAAATTTGAGTACAAAGGCTTATGATTCATTTTAGCCATACCTGTTCCTCTTTTATTGTTTAGAGTTGGGAATTGAGGCTGTCTATGTGGTGGTTTGAATAAGATGTTCCTCATAGCCTCAAGTGTTTTGAATAATTGGTCCCCAGCTGGTAGCACTTTGAGAGAGGAAGCCTTGCTGGAGGAGGTGTGTTGCTAGGGCCATGCTTTGGGGTGGTGTTGCCCAGCTTCCCCTTGCCAGAGCTAGCTCATTCTTGCCAGTACTTACCAGTTTCTGTAGCAAGAGTTGATGCCCAGCCTCTGGTCTCCTGCTTTTCCTGTTCATTGTGAAGTTTCCCCTCAAAACTGAATGCCTGAAATAAACATTTTCTTCACATCAGCTGCTTCTGGTCAGGTGCCTTCTCCCTGCAATGACAAGAAGGTAAAAGCAGCAGTCTAAGACATCTCCAGCCTGGAGGAGGTATCTGCTCTGCATTTTTGATAGAAGGGTGTCATGATTCCAGAAAAGTTCATGTGTAGAGGGCTTGGCCCCAGTATTAGCAGCAATATTCCCAGGTGGGGCTTCAGAGAAATGACTGCATCACGACGTCTCTGACCTTATCCACTGATGAGTTCATAAACAATTCATGAAGTAATGGAATATTGGAGGGTGATGGAAATTTTAGGACATGGAGCCAACTGGAAGAATGGGTTGCTGAAGCATGCTCTCTTGAGGGGTACATCTTGTCCCTGGCCCCTTCCTCTTTCTCACTCAGCTTCCTGGCTTTCATGAGATAAGCAGCTTTGCTGCTCCATGCACTCCCCACCATGAAGTTCTGCCTTACCATACCCAAAATCAGTGCTGCTAAGTGACCATGGACTGAAACTTCTGAAAGTATATGCCAAAATAAATTGGATTTATCAAGTGTTCTATCCCAGAGATGGAAAGCTGACTAACACAGGGGTTTAAGGGCATCCTCACTCTCCTGAACCCACACCAATAAAGTTACAGAACATGCAACAGTGACTATCCCAGACTTGGGAGAAAAATAATTCTATGGACGTTTATTTGAAAATCAGTCCACAGGAGTCTTGTATTGATGAGGTGTGAAAAGAGAAAACTTGCCTACCAGGTCTGTTTCCAGTTTGTGAATACACAAGTCAATGCTGGAATCGCAATCATCAAAATAACCTGCAGGCACAGATGACTCGAAGGTTTGGCGAGATCTCACCATTCCATTGACGGCAGGACACGTGTACACCTAGGAAGCCTCCAATGTTGGGAGCTTATTAGAAAGATGTGGTTGCCCCTCTGACTCTATATTCTCTCCCCCATCCCTCTCTTGCCCTGTCCTGCTGCCCTAAGCACAATCCAATAGGGCCAATACATCAATGTTGGGGCCACAGTGGGAGTTTCTCTACCAGGCAGCTGGAGTGAGACCCTACCTCAAAAAACCAAAAAAAGAAAAAAGAAAAAAAAGAAAATAAAGAAAAAGAAAACTAAGTCTCAATGGCATATAAAGCCCTGTGATTGAAGCAGGACAAATTTGCTGTCCTCATTTTGGCCAGGCGTGCGCCACCATGCCCAGCGAGAATTCCTTTTCTAAGAAGATAATTGTGTAAAACAAGTGTGGTGGCACACGCCTTTAATCCCAGCACTTGGGAGGCAGAGGTAGGAGGATCGCCGTGAGTTGAAGGCCACCCTGAGACTACATAGTTAATTCCAGGTCAGTGAAGGTTGTACAAGGAATAAAGGGAGAATGTGAGCAGCTATAACTTCTAACTATGAAAGGAGTACAAAGAGACTTTCGGAGTTTTTCCTGATATTCCCACCTTTCATCTCCATGTCCTTTGCTTTGATATATAAAGTTGAATGCTGACAGTCAATATTTGAGAGTTTTTTTTTGTGTGTTTACAAAAATGTCTGTGTCAGCCGGGCATGGTGGTGCATGCCTTTAATCTCAGCACTCGGGAGGCAGAGGTAGGAGGATCGCCAAGAGTTCGAGGCCGCCCTGAGACTACATAATTAATTCCAGGTCAGCCTGGGTCAGAGTGAGACCCTACCTCAAAAAAAAAAAAAAAAAAAAAAAAAAAAAAAAAAGTCTGTGTCACCAGTTTCGATAGAATTGTTATTATTTGAAATAGCCTGGGCTTCCTCTGCCATCTTTTTTTGCAGCCAAATCCTCCTAGCCAGGAAGGCCCACCCAAATGTCAATGCATCCTGAGACCCATCTGGAGTCTTCCACTTAGAAGCAGTCAGCCTTCCCTCCCAAGTCTCTACACACTGCTATTGATTTATTGCGACCTACCCACTATCCATGTAGTGTTGTAGGTGCTGATCTCAACCTCTATGAAGCTTGTGTTTTTTCCCATCTACCCTCTCTCCAACATCTTCTAGCACAACATCTGATAGAGGGTAAGATCTTCATAGAATGGTGGGCAAATAATTATTAATATGTTAAGTGAAGTGGAAAAAGGGAATTGATATTTCACATTGAATTAACTTTGCTGGTCAGCTGATCTTGAGATAGGGGGATTGTCTCCATGGGCCAATAAAATCATATGAGTCCTTAAAAGTAGAGCAAGAAGCCGAAGAGGGGCAGAGGGATATAATATGGCAGGATTCCCACCATTGATTGCTTTGATGATAGAAGAAAGCAGGAGCCGATAAAAGCAAGCAGCTCCTAGAAACTGGAAAAGATAAAGAAGTAGGTTCTCCCCTAGTAGGTCCAGAAGCAGCCTCACTGACACCTCGATCCCAGCCCATTGAAACCTGCTGACCCTGACCTACAGAACCATGTGAATTTTGTGTTGCCCTAAACCACTCTATTGCTGATTATTCCTACAGCAGCAATAGAAAGCAAAAGCATGTTCAATAAATATTTGTTCAATAACTATGTATTCAATTAATCTATTATGGTGATTTTAATTGTATTTTAATTTCTAAACAAGGAATTAAATCAACTTAAACTTCACATCTTTAGGAATATTTTTGAAATTGACTTATGGACATAATTAGAAATAAAAATCTTCCTGTTCACTAAAATATACATTCAAAACAATTGTTTTTAACACTTGAGAAAGGAGGAGGCTTAGTGGGAAAGTGTTTGCCTGGCATTCACGAGATAAAAGGTTCAATAAGCTCCAGGTTCAGTGAGAGACCTTGTTTCAAGTAAGTATGACAGAGGAGCAATAGAGGAGGATATCTGATGCCCTCGTCTGACTTCCACACACACATGCATACACCATGCGCCTGCATACACACACTACACGTGCTGTACATACACACCAGAAAAATGATTTTTATCTATTTGTTACTTCATTAGTTATCTTTTTGAGCAAATTATTCTTATATCTTTTATTTATTTACCTATTAGGAGCATTATTTTTAATAATACTTTTTATTTACTTATCCGTATGTGTGTGTGCACGCGCATACATGCATGGCACACATGTGGAAGTCAGAGGACAACTTCAAGGGATCTGTTCTCCACCTTCTTTGACACAGAGTATTTTGCCATTGCAAACAAAATGCCAGATTGCAAATAAATGTCAGACTAGCTGGCCTATGAGCTTTGGATTCTCCTGATACTGCCTCCCATTGTTGCTACATATGGATGCAGGAGAATGGGACCCCAGGCTGGCAGCTTTGCAAGCAAGTGCTTTTGACCGCTTTGTCATTTCTGAAATAACACTTTAAAATTCTCTTTAAACAATGTAAATTTGCACATTCTTTAAAATTTACATACATATATTTTATCCTCTTGCTTGCTTTTAAATTTTAATTATGAAGATTTAGGTTTGTTTGTTTGTGTAATTTATTCAGGAAAACTAAACCAAAGCAAACCATTGACTACAAAACGAAGCAACTCACATGATATCTAAACCCCATGATGCAGCCTAGGAAATTAAGAATGGATAAATAAGTTTGTACTTGAGTGTTGTAAGAATAACTTGTTATAGCAGCTAGAAAATGATGGTAACATATAGTTTGTAGCAGTAATAGTCATTTAGTATTTGTGACAGAATCTCTAGCTCGCTTCATTTTCTTGCACTTCCTGACAAAGTTATAGTTTGAAAATGAGCAAAATCAACCTTAAAATTAAATCAATTCAAGGAAAACTAACCTCTATTTCATTCTAGTATTTTTTCTGATTATAAAATCCTGTATGTAACCTCTACTTAATTTTAGCATTTTTTTCTGATTACAAAAACATGCATGTTTTTTTTCACAAAAATTAGATATGACAAAATGATTTAAAAATAAACTAACCCTGATCTTACCATCCAAAGTATTAGCACTGATGTGGTTTCTCTTTCCATTGTCTTCTCAACTGAATCTGTGACTGTCTAAAATTTTTAATTAAATTTTATGACACTTTTTTGTACCATACTGTCTTATTACCTGATATTTTTGTGAGCCTTTTCCATCTTCTATACTTTTGAACCAATTGTACAATTAAATGACATACAATTATACAGCTCTGTGTGAGCTAATAAGGCTACTTTAAAAGAAGTCCAAATCCTTGAAGAAAGTCTTATTATTCCATCCTGGAAAGGTGAGTCCAATTTTTCTCCTCTAGATTCTACATCAAGTTCATGGAGCATCCCAAGGGAGCTAACCTCTCAGTCACATATCCTACCAGTTCCATGTACTTCCTGAAAGTCCACACTTTTTGGGTTCTGAGATAATCATTATTTTTAGGTGATGTTTGCCTCCTGTTTCTTCAACAGTTTATAGTACAAGCCTGGGCTACTGCCTCCCAAGAAATTCTGACAGAGTGTAAAGAAGGAGGTGAGCTGGCACTTGTCAGAACCGCCGCAGACACTCTTGACAGAAGGAGATTTCTCCACAAAGAACTTAGCATTGACTGCCTGTGTTGGTTTAAAAAAGAGAGGGGGGATGCAAGAGCAAGCAACTCTTGGTTTAGTTCCCCATTCTGCCTCTTAATTGGCAAGCTATAGGAGCTTGAAGAGGTTACTTCACTAAATTCCCATCTAAGTTACAAGGATGACATGATTATGTGAAACTTTAATGACCATTTCTGTACCTTAAATAGACGAGAAAAAGAAACTCCTGAGTAACCACATGTCTGCATTGTTTCCCAACTACACTTTCACAAGTATATCAAAAAAAAAAAAATGACCTGGGCTGGAGAGATGGCTTAGTGGTTAAATGCTTGCCTGTGAAGCCTAAGGACCCCGGTTCGAAGCTCGATTCTCCAGGACCCACATAAGCCAGATGCACAAGGGGACGCGTGCATCTGGAGTTCGTTTGCAGTGGCTGGAGGCCCTGCCACGCCTGTTCTTTCTCTCTCTACCTGCCTATTTCTGTATTTCTCTCTCTCAAATAAATAAATAATAAAATATTTTTTTTAAAAATGACCCAACATATGTGTCTATAAGTCTGAGAAGTCAACATGAACTAACATATTTTGAGAACTTAAGATAACACTAGAAGCTGTACCAAATCCCAAGCCTTTGATGGCTAAGAACAATAGAAGTTTAGCATCCAGCACAGGTGTTAATAGTTGATGGGCAGCTTTGCAAACACCCAGGCTCTACATTGTGTCTTTGTGTTCTAGGGCTTTAGGACTCTCTGCATATAGTTAGCAGATGAGGAAGAATGAAAGGAGACTGGTAATTTAAATGTATGGCCCCCATAGACTCAGATGTTTTATTAAAACTTGTAAATTGGGGCTGGGAATGGCAGTGCACACCTTTAATCCCAGGCAGAGGTAGGAGGACTGCTGTGAGTTTGAGGCCAGCCTGAGACTATCAAGTGAATTCCAGGTCAGCCTGGGCTAGAGTGAAACCCTACCTTGCAAAAGCACAAAAAAAAAAAAAGAAAGAAAGAAAGAAAGAAAGAAAGAAAGAAAGAAAGAAAGAAAGAAAGAAAGAAAGAAAGAAAGAAAGAAAGAAAGAAAGAAAGAAAGAAAGAAAGAAAGAGAGAAAGAAAGAGAGAGAGAGAGGGGGGGGAAAGAAAAGAAAAGAAAAGAAAAGAAAAAGAAAAAGAAAGAAAAAGAAAAAAAAACTTGTAAATTGGCGCCAGGAGTGGTGGCACACACCTTTAATCCCAGCATTTGGGAGGCAGAGGCAGGAGGAGTACTACTGTGAGTTCCAGGTGAGCCTGGGCTACAGTAAGAATTTACCTAAAAAAAAAAAAAAAAAAAAAAAAAAAAAAAACTTGTAACTTGGATCTCTAGCCATTGGCTGGAGGAGGTGTCACTAAGGGCAGATCTTGGAGTCAGCCCTAGTGTGTCACTGGGGGCAGATCTGAATTCCAGACCAAAGGTGTAAGAGACTAGTCTCAGCTCTGGAGTTCCTGCTTGCTGCCAGCTTTGTGTTTGCTGCTTTTAGTGTTTACTGGCTGCTGGTGATGGTTTCTCTCCGCGTGGATTTATGAATGGGAGCCAGTTTCTTCTGCCATTGATGGAACTTCCCCCTGGATCTGTAAGCTTGAAATAAACCTCTTCCTCCCATAAACTGGGTCTGTTTGCAAGTTTATCCCAACAATGTGGAACTATCTTCTACAGAGGCCAGTATCACACGCTTTCTTCTTAATACCATAGCCACGAAATGACAGTCAGTTCCATTCACATTCAACTGGCAACAGTTCATAGCACAACTTACATGGAAAGAAGCTGAGAAACACAGTTGAGGTTTGGTGAGCAGCAGCCACCCACATGGGTGACTAGAACTAATAAGAAAATAACCTAAGAATAGATGCTAACATTGAACAATAGCTATAGTTTTGAGCTTAAAAATAAATCCAGTGCTTCTCTTTATGATATTTCCAGCATACTCTTGAAGTCTGGTTTCCAATAGTCTTCAGAGTACCACATTTATTTATGTATTTAGTCACTTACAATTAATTCATTCAAAAAGTATTTGTGGCCAGGTATGGTGGCGCACACTTTTAATCCCAGCACTTGGGAGACAGAGGTAGGAGGATTGCTGTGAGTTCAAGGCCACCATGAGACTACGTAGTGAATTCCGGGTCAGCCTGGGCTAGAGTGAGAACCTACCACAAAAAGCCAAAAAAAGGGCTGGAGAGATGGCTTAGCGGTTAAGGCACCTGCCTCCTTAGCCTAATAATGCTGGTTCCAATCTCCAGCAGTTCCAATCTCCAGGTCCCACGTTTAGCCAGATGTAAAGTGACGCAAGGGTGCAATGTCACACTCGACCACAAAGGGGGCGCATGCATCTGGATTTCGTTCGCAGCAGCTGAGAGGCTGCTGGCAAACCCATCTCTATCTGTCTCCCTCTCCCTCTCTCTCTGTCTCTCTCTCTCTCCAAAAATAAAAAAAAGCCAAAAAAATCATATATAGATATATGGGGGCTGGCGAGGTGGCTTAATGGTTAAGGCACTCACCTGCAAAGCTAAAGGACCCAAGTTCAATTCCCCAGTACCCACAGAAAGCTAGCTGCACAAAGAGGTACATGTGTCTAGTGTTTGTTTGCAGGAGCTGGAGGCCTTGGCATTGCCCATTCTCTCTGTCTGTCTCTCTTCTCTCTCTCTCTCTCTCTCTCTGCTTGCAAATAAATAAAATATTAAAAATTATATATTATTAAGCACATGTACTGATAGAATAACATACACTTTTGCCAAGTGGCATGCTGGGGACCTGGTGGGGATGACTGTGATTGCTTCCTCTTGTGACCAAAAGCCTGCGTCCTGCTCTAACACAGAACACAAGTTATAAACTTCAGTTGCTGGTAAATGGCCCTGTGTCTCTGACTAGCTATCTAGTCTTGGGAAGTTACTCAGCCTTTCTGGACATCTGCTTTCTTATCTCTGAGATGAGGCTGAATAAGAACATCTTTTAAAGCTCCCAGCATGGCAACTAATACCCAGCTGCCCCACACACAGCTCCGTGACCCTCGTCCTCCACCTTCACATTAGCTCTGTGGTCATCCCCCACAGTGACTCACCCCATATTGCCTGAAAATCTATAAAAACCTTACTAGAATATGCAAGCTGGAGCACTGGATAAAGAACTTGTTATTCAAATAAATAACTTTCCCTGAACCCACTAACTGTGAAATCCACCAGCAAAGATGTGCGAAGTGTGATTATTTTGATGATGGAAAATTGGAAAGAGAATGTTCTAAATCGCACTTGCCAACTCTTCTCAGAGGGAACTATAATATTAATAGATATTTATTACATGATAATTAACCCCTTTCTCATGAAAAATGTTAAACTTGGTCTTTCACATGTCCCCTTCTGGTAATTCCTACAGTAATCCTGTGGAGTGAGCAGTCTCCTTTATTTTGCAGCCTGAGCAGCAATGATGCCCAAATTGAGGGTGAGAGAGACTTACAGTTTGCCTAGCATTACCCAGTCAGTAATGAACAGTGTCAGGATGTGAACGCAAGGTCTATCCAGCCCCAGGTCGTTGTTTTGCATACTGTTTCCCATGAATGAGGAACTTTCTCTAGTATCACAGAAAATGATCAGAGCATTATGAGCGTCATTTACAAATGCTGTGCTCCCACTTAATCCTCGTGTCACTGGATGAAATAAATGGAGCAGAGATACCTGTCTGCATTTGACCATGAAAAGAAATAGAGTCAGGGAGGACCCTCAGTGTTTCTGGGGAATCAATACTAATAATAACTAGCATTTACTGGATACCAGCTATGTGCATGCCTTGCACAGTAGTACCTGCATCATTCTTTTAGTGCCCTGAAAAGCCTCCCATGTCTTCAAATCATATCAATTTTACACATGCAGACAGCTCTTAAATATTAGAATCCCATGCCAACCAAACGAACAATGAAGGATACAAAACTGAAACTTTTTTAAAATCTAAAAGAAGCAGAGAAAATATGTCTCCCTGAACTTTGTCTAGAGGGAAAAAAACACTCATTTATTTAATGTTTCCTGACCATCTACTCTATGACACATAGAAATGTTCAGATAATCTCCAGGCAAAAGACATGGTAAATGTTCTCACTTGGTAGTGTGATAAAACTTGGCATGTTTGAAAAAAAGCAAGAAGAATAAAGAGGCTATGAATTATAGTTAAAAATACAGATGAAGGGGCTGGAGAGATGGCCCAGTGATTAAGGCACTTGCCTGGAAAGCCTAAGGACCCAGGTTCAATTCCCAGTACCCACATAAAATCAGCTCCATTAGGTGGCTCATGCATCTAGAGTTCATTTGCAGTGGCAGGAGGCCCTGGCATTCCCATTCTCTTCCTCTCTCTCTCTCTCTCTCTCTCTCTCTCTCTCCCTCTTTCAAATAAATAAGATATTTTTAAAAAATTTTAAAAATACAGATAAGAACAAAAGAGTAAGAATCTTAGAAAAGCTTGGCCAACTCTTGTTTGAAATCATAGAAAATACCCTGTTATAAAGGTTAACATGTCAGATTCAAGAGCATATCAAAAGACATACTTTGTCCAAGAAGAACTTAGTAAAAAAGCAGAAAACAATCCAATATTAGACAAATTAGTTCTATAATTCATCACAGCGATTAAGGAACAATCTGTAGTTATTAATGACAATAACTCTATCTCAATAAACCCAAGAAGCACTCACTATGGTTCAACAATCAGAATTAAATCTTTTTTCAAAGTCAAAAATAGAAAGCTCTCCAAGATAAAAAATAAAATCTACCAGAAACTATTTGTGATTAAATTCTTAATAGTGAATTCTAGAAGCATGCCCAGTAAAAATAAATGTAGAACAGAAATGACTGTTATCATTGATAAAATACATTATTGTTCTGGAAGACCAAATAAATCTAAGACAATTAACCAAAACTTAGAATAAGTTCAAAACTATAGATGGAAAGCTGGGCCTGGTGGCATACACCTTTAATCCCAGGATCTCTGTGAGTTCGAGGCAACCCTGAGACTACATAGTAAATTCCAGGTCAGTCTGGGCTAGAAAGTGAGAACTTACCTTGAAAATAAAAACCTATACATGGAAACAATACAATATAATTAATCCCAAAGCCTTCCTATATATCAGTACTAATTAATTTTATAATTTTCAATGATTTAATTTATAACAAAAAAATTCAAAGAAAATAAACAGATTTTAAAATGTAAAAGATGTATTTAAAATAACTAAAGAAATTTACTGAATAACATGAACAGCTAAATAAATAATACTAAAAGACACATTTTTGACTGGGAATTTTAGACTTAGTACTGAGAATGTGCTTTCGCCCACATAATTCATCGATGTAATTCTTTTCTAAATTCAACAGTATTTTTATTCAGGTCTTTTCCTATTGGAAGTCAAAAACATTGGAAGCTGTAGTAATCAAAATGGTCTAGTAATGCTTTAGATATTGACAAATTGATCCTGGCAAAGAATAATAGAGCTAGAAACAAACTCAAGTGTATAGTAAAATTAAGTTCACAATATAGATTTTAATTCAAATTAGTGAAGAAACAATAGACTCACAGGTGGGATTGAAACAATTACCTATTAATTTGGGGTAAAGAATTATGTTACATCCTTCATTCGTGCCATGTTTCCATGGAAAATTACCTTCAGATAGATTAAAAAGTAAAAATATAAAAATAGTCAAAGAAAATATAAGTGAAGAGGAAAGGTGAATGTTTTTAGCAACCAAATAGACTTAACAAACATCTACAGAAATTTCACCTAACAGCTGGGAAATACATACTCTACTTAGCAACCCATATATTTTTTTTTCTGAAATGTACCAAATTCTGGACTATAAGACAAGTCTTAGCAAATATAAAAGTTTTGAAATAATTTTAATTATATTTATATCATTTATATCATATTTAATTAGATCATAATGGTATATAGCAAAAGAAGCTATAGAAATTACAAAACTACATGAATATTCAACAATAAGCTCCTAAAAGACTAGCAGGTCATTGAGGAAATCAAGATGACATTTAAAATTCCTACAATCAAATAAAAATGGATACATAACTTGCCAGAACCTTTGAGACAACATATATAGTTTTAAGAGGAAACTTCTGCTGAGAGGAGAAAAGTGTTGATGGCCTCAGAATCCTGAGTGCTACAAACACTGTCTGACAGGAAAGAGGTGCCTATTGGTGCAATAGTGGCTTGACTTCTATGGCAATAACCAACTTCCTTCTGATTGGATTTGACAGCCATCTTACTAGAGGGAATCCATGCCTGATACTATAAATCAGTTCAAAGGCCCAGAGCTAAGGAGGCCATAGGCCCTATGCAGGGAGCCTAAACTGTCTTCCTTACAGCTATATTGTCCAACTGCCTTCTAAATATGTTTGTGTATATCCATTGTGTATATGCAAAGGTTAGTGCAGCTCTCAGCCTTGGGAAGAAAGACTGCTGGGTTTTTTTGTGTTGTTTTGATTTTTTTTTTTTTTTTTACAGTGGGCTGCAGTTAATGCAGAATCTCAAATTGGCAAAAGTGCTAAAAATAAGCGACTGCTGAATGTTCAGTCCTATGTGGGCCATCTATATCATCCCCTCCAAGGCTCAAGGAACATCATGGACATGAGATGAAAGAATGTAGGAGCTGGAGGGCAGGGAGGAACTGTGGATGTCCCTCACCTGGCAATGACATGGCATTGTCTTCAGGAACCCACAGCAGCTGTGGTTCCCCAAACAAGATTTGCACAAGAGCCGGCCAGTTGACATTTCATCATGATGGGAGTAGGGCTTATAAGGCAGGTCTTCCTGAGGAGGAACCATTAGGTTGCCGGCAGAGGGGAGTCATTCCCCTCAGTGCAGGACGGGGGAAATGAGAAGGTGATGGGGGGTCTATAAGATCAAAATATATGTATCTATGAAATTTTCAAGGGCAAAGAAAAAGGAAAGAAAACAGAGGGAAAGGGACTGGAGAGATGGTTCAGCATGTTAAGGCATTTTCCTGAAAAGCCTAAGGACCCAGGTTCATTTCCTCAGAACGCACATAAAGCCACATGCACAAGATGGTGCATACATCTGAAATTCATTTACAGTGGCTAGAGGCCCTGGAGCACCCATTCTCTCTGTCTCTGTCTCTCTCTCCTCTCTCATAAAATAAATAAATAGAAATAAAAAATTTTAAAAGAAATCAGCAAAAAATTTTTAAAAGAAAATCGGGAGGCAGAGGAAAGGTCAGTTCGAGGCCACCCTGAAAATGTTAATTCCAGGTCAGCCTGGGCCAGAGTGAGACATCGAAAAACCAAAAAAAAAAAAAAAAAAATTAAAGCTATCTCACATAAATAACCTAATGATGTACTTCAGGGCTTTAGAAACACATAATAAATCAAAATCCAAGATTAGTAGATGGAAAGAAATAATAAAAATCAAAGCATAAATTAATGAAATAAAAACAAAAAGAACAATGCAAAGAATCAATGAAATGAAGAGTTTATCTTTAAAAAGGTAAAATTGACAAAATCTTGGCCAACTAACCAAATAAAAGGAAAGAAGGCTCTAATTAATAAAATTTAAAATGGGGACAGGAAAGATGGCTCAGCAGTTAAGGCGCTTGTCTGCAAAGCCTAATGACCTGGGTTAGATTCCCCAGTGCCCACTTAAAACCAGATGCACAAAATGGCACATGCATCTGAAGTTCATCTGTAGTGACAGAAAGCCCTGGAGTGCCCCTTCTCTCTGTTTCTCTTCTCTCTCTGTCTCTCTCTCTCTCTCTTTCTTTCTCTCTCCTTACAAATAAATACATTTTTAAAATAAAATAAAATTAGAAATGAAAAGCAGAACAGTTTAACAGACACAATGAAATTCAGAGGAGCCTTAAGGAATACTTTGAAATCCTGTATTCCAATACAGGTGTAGAAGAAACTGATAAATTTCTGGACACATATGACCTAAAATAAATGAAACCAAAGGTGCTGGAGAGATGGCTTAGTGGTTAAGGAGTTTGCCTGCAAAGCCAAAGGAGGATCCAGATTCAATTCTCCAGGACCCACGTAAGCCAGCTGCACAAGGTAGTGCATGAATCTGGAGTTTGTTTACAGTGGCTGAAGGCCCTGGAGCACCTATCCTCTCTATCAGCCTCTCTCCTCCTTCTCTCTCTCTCTCTCATAAGTAAAAACTAAATTTTAAAAAAACTGAAACCAGGGCTGGAGAGATGGCTTAGCGGTTAAGGCGCATGACTGCGAAACCTAATGACCCCAGTTCGATTCTCCAGGTCCCATGTTAGTCAGATGCACAAGGGGGCACATGCATCTGGAGTTCATTTGCAGTGGCTGGAGGCCCTGGCATGCCCATTCTCGCTTTTTCTCTGTGTCTCTCTCTCCCTCTCTCTCTGTCTATAATAAGTAAATGAAAATAAATCTTTTAAAAAAATGAAACCAAAGGGATATGAACAACTTTAACAGATTCATGAAGAGCAATGATACTGAAGCAGTGTAAGTCTGCCAACTTAAAAAATTCCCCGGACTGGCTGGGGAGATGGCTCTATAGTAAAGAAGGCTTGTCACTTAAGTGTGAGCACCTCTGGGGCCAGAGCCTGCCAAGTTTGACTCCCCAGAAATCACATAAAAAGCTGGGCATGGCTATTCACATCTGTAACGTCAGTCCACGGTGGGCAGAGAACAGAGACTTGCTGGGGCTGACTGATGGATAGCAGCTCTGGGTTGAAGGCAAGACCCTGTCTCAAAAAAAGAAACAAACAGATGAGAGATGAAAGAAGGACACCCAGTGTTCTCAGGCCTCTGCATGCACACATATGGGGCAAACCCATCTACAGACACATAAGCATACACTATACATCACATACCATACCACACACTCAGAAAATACATATATACTACAGAAAGGGGGTAAAGCCCAGAACTTGATAGATTAACTGCCAGATTTATCATACCTTTAAAGAAGAATTAATACCAATGCTCCTCAAATTATTCCATAAAAATAGAAAGAAAAGGAATGCTACCAAACTCCTTTTACAAATTCAGTATTGCTAAATACCAAATCAGACCAGAAAAATCCCACCCCAACCCTGAAAAAAAGAAAATTTTGATGCATATGGATGCACAGATACTCAATAAAAATCATGCAAGCCACTGACCTCACTCTCATTGGAGAATTTGCTTCTCTTTTTCAGAAGGACACAGAACCTGAGGAGAGAATCAGCCCATCGCACCTCACCAGGGCACCAGCTGAAGCCATAGAGTTATAGAGGAAATGAGCAAGAGTGCTGCTTTCTCAGTCAACCTGGTACCAGCACAAGGGTGAAGGAGACAGACACGAAGAACACTCAACTCCTACCAAATCAGATATCCAGAGACACAGAGACTCCCAAAACCTCGTCACTAAAGTAGACCTAAAATGAACCCAACATGGCTCAGGGAAATTCACAGAAGAGGGGTGGAAAGCTTGTTAGAGCCATGAGTTGGGTCAAAATGCACAGAGACATTGCCTCTCCTGCATAACTGATGGCCACCCCTATAAGGTAAGACCCACATTTCCCATGGGGGGAGGACAGGGAGAAAGCTAATGATGGTGCCATCATGGCTGTATGCACACTATATACATAACTAATTTGAAAAAAAATCATGCAAACCAAATAAATTCAACAGCACATTAAAACATCATTTACCGGGCTGGAGAGAGTGGTTAAGGCGCCTGCCTCCTAAGCCTAAGAACGCTGGTTCCAATCTCCAGCGGTTCCAATCTCCAGGTCCCACGTTTAGCCAGATGCAAAGTGACACAAGGGCGCACTTGACCACAAGGGGGGCACGCATTTGGATTTCGTTTGCAGCAGCTGAGAGGCTGCTGGTGCACCCATCTCTGTCTTCCTCTCCCTCTCTCTCTGTCTCTGTGTCTCTCTCCAAAAAAAAAAAAAAAAAACATCATTTATCATGAGTTATATACAATAAAACTAGACTTGATATTAATTAAATGGGAGGAAACCTAAAAGCATTTTCTCAAAAAATCAGAAATGGGGCCTGGAGGGATGATTTAGCAGCTAAGGCACTTTCTTGCAAAGCCAAAGGACCCAGGTTTGATTCCTCAAGACCCACGTTAGCCAGATGCACAAGGGGGCACACGTGTCTAGAGTTCATTTGCAGTGGCTGGAGACTGTGGTACACCCATTCTCTCGCTCTGTCTCTTTCTCTGTCAAATAAATCAGTAAAATAAATAAAAATAAAATATTTTATTAAAAAATCAGAAATGAGGGCTGGAGAGATGGGTTAGCGGTTAAGGCACCTGTCTGCTAAGCCTAAGAACCGGTTTCCAATCTCCAGGTCCCACATTTAGCCATATGCAAAGTGACGCAAGGGCACAATGCCTCACTTGACCACAAGGGGGCGCACACATCTGGATTTCATTCACAGCAGCTGAGAGACTGCTGGTGTGCCCATCTCTATCTGTCTCCCTCTCCCTCTCTGTCTCTCTCTGTGTCTCTCTCCAAAAATAAATAAAATAATTAAAAAAATTTTAAATCAGAAATGAAACAAAGGTTATTCCATATGTGTCACATGTCTCATTAGCATATTAAATTTCCACCCAAGGGTATGCATTTCAGTATTCTAATGAGCCATAGATCACCTTTGGACACCCTGCAGTGTCTCCACACCAGCCCAAGTGGTAGGTTTTAGTTGGCCTTGGCCAAGCTTTCTAGCCTTCCTCTTTGCCAGCTGTTTTTTATATACACTAATGTTGTAAGGCTTTACACAAGGCCTTCTAGATCTCACTCCTCATCCTACTTTCCTGCCTCAGTTTGGCAAAATGTAAAAAGATAAATGTCAAGTGTTGTCAAAAATGTGGAGAGAAAAGGCACTTCAGACTCATAAGCTATGAAAACTGGTAAAGCCAATTAATAAAGACCATTTGAAAACATCCACCAAAATTTTAAATGCATGTGTATGTGTGTGTGTGTGTGATATGTATGTATATATGTTGTATATACAATCTCAAACTATTTTACTTATAGGACTTTTTAATATTTTTTATTTTATTTATTTATCAGAGAAAGAGGTGGCAGGGTGGGGAGAGAATGGCTGCACCAGGGCCTGTA
Source organism: Orientallactaga sibirica (assembly GCA_036365145.1). Taxonomy (NCBI): domain Eukaryota; kingdom Metazoa; phylum Chordata; class Mammalia; order Rodentia; family Dipodidae; genus Orientallactaga; species Orientallactaga sibirica. The sequence continues at coordinate 14,300,768 of JAEOAD010000001.1, forward strand.
ACCACTGCAGATGAACTCCAGATGCATGCACCAGGACTTTTTCCAAAAGAAATACTTCTATGCCCCACACAACTTACTATGTAAGTTTATGCATGTGAATACAAGAATATTCATTATAGTATTACATATCAAAATATTAAAAACCTTTCAATTGACTATCAGTAAGGTGTTACTGCTTACTTAATTGCCATATACCCATCCCACACCGCCAATTCCTCATTCTCAAAAGGGATTTCAAGATACTCTTCTATCATTTGGAACATTGGCTTGTGTGTAGTTTGAATATAAAATGCCCACCATAGACTCAAGTGTTTGAATACTTAACCCCTGTTGGTGGCACTATTTAAAAAGCTTCTGGAGCCTCGGGAAGTGGCGCCTTGCCGAGGAAGGTATGCCATGGGAGGCTGGCCTTGAGGATATTGTTATCCATCCCCGCTTGGTGCTTTTGCGCTTTCTACTTTTCCCTGCTAACGGGAAGCCAGCTGTCTGCTCCTGCCATACTTTTCCCACCACGATGGACCCTTCCCCTCAAAACTGTAAGCCAAAATAAACCCTTTCCTTCCAGAAGTTGCTTGTGATCAGGTATTTTTTTCCTAACCACAAGAAAGTAACTGATAAAGCTTGTAAACTCCCTTTTAATAAATCAAGGACTTAAAAATAAATAAAAGCCAAGGTTTGGTCGGGCTTTCTCAGGACAGGTATCTTCCTTCCATTCATGACCCTACCTGTCACCCCAACAAGCCTAGATGGAAAAAGAATTTAATAAAACATCACTGATATTTAGAAACCTATAGCTTACCTCCTAGAAATTTATAAGTGTATAGGAATCAAACTTGAAATTGCTAAATAAAATTCAAAATTGCAATATGTTTCTGTTACTGAGTTTCAAAATAATTAGCATGGACATTTTGCAGTTTCCAAGTAATGTCAATCTTCTGTCTAAGCAATCTTTCCAAAAGCCCTCTGAGTTGTACAAGGTAGATGTTGCTTTCCTGTTTTGTAACTAAGGAGACTGACTTTATGGAAAGGGAATGCAGTTGTCCCAATATTTGCCCCTGGTTAATGAAAAGCAGGGCCAAGATTGAGTACTGGCTTTCTGATCATGAGATATGTACTTATACGTATACATGTAATTCATGAAAAACTAATTAGTAATTTCCTGTTTATCCACTTCTAACCTGGTAAATTTTATGTCAGGAATGTTGTCCCTGGGCTGGAGAGATGCTTAGTGGTTAAGGTACTTGCTTGCAAAGCTCAAAGTCCCAGATTCAATTCCCCAGGACCCACATTTTCCACCTGCACAAGGGTGGTGCATGTGTTTGGAAATTGTTTGTAGTGGCTAGAGGCCCTGGTATGCCCATTCTCTTTCTCTCCCTGTCTCACCAATAACTAGAATAAAATTTTTTAAAAAAAAATTTAAAAAGGAAGATTTTCGCTGACCCAGAAATGAAGAACCCTGATGTCCCAGCGCCAGTCCCCAGTCATGCTTTGGAAATCCCTGTCCTGGAACCTTTATGCAGAGGCCTTTGCCTGGAGACTGTGCCTCTCCGCCAGTGAATTGCTCTAATCAGACCTGGTGGGCTTCTCTGCCCCTAGAAGCTTAGAAATAGAGATTTGAGTGGGTGCGAGTGGGGGCTGGAGGAACCTTTGAGAAGCAAGCTGTGCTATTCTCATTGTTTTACTCAAACATGAATCTTTGTTCTCCAATGCAAATTGTGAGAAACTGGTGCCAATCTGCTCTGAACAAAAGAATTTTGGTCTGAACAAACAAAATTTGAGATAGAAGTCTGGCTTTCCTAGTTGCACCCTTGAGCATCTGCCTCCCCCTCCCCCAAGGTTGGATCATTCCCAAAGGTAGAGGCAAACTTTGAGGAAAACTTCGTGGGTTGCTTCTCAATTATAGAAGACAAGGTGAGCCCAGGGCACCATATGTCAAGGTGACTGAAATAAACATCCTTTACTGCTTAGGAGATGGAACTGGCTGATCCTTTAACTCTCCCTAAACACCTCAAAGACCTTAGGGTTCTGAGACTGGGTTTCAATGGGTATTTATGAAAGACCTGATCCTGCACACATTCTAAATGGAATTTACCAGGCCTTTTGTCTATAAAGATACTACTTGAATTATCTATATTAAGCAAATCACAATTTTCCTTGTTAGCTTCTCTCATTCATACACACACCCACAAAAAAAAAAATCCTAAATGGATCATTTTTTTTTCTGAATGTAATGTTTGTGTTGAAATATATTTTTCTTCTTCTAATAACTGCATATTTCATTCCATGGTTATGACGCAGTTTACTTAGTACTTTATTCTTCAAAAGTGAATTTTTATTATTTTACTGAAATTATAAATAATGAATTTATACAGATCTTTTTAGATAAGACTCGTTTATGGAATGTTTTACTTTCAAATTTGAGGAGAGAAAGTATTGTGATGAAGGATATGGGAATCTTTCTCACTCTTCATAGTTTTGACAGATATATAAGTTGAAAATTAATCTACTAGCCTCAATATCAGACATTTACTTCAATTTCACTACCATTAATTACAAGTGTATTTGTGGATTTCTTTTAATATTTTAATCTTTTCTTTCTCGATCCCATGCTTAATTTTAATCTTTTTCTTTTTACACTCACAAAGACAGAGGCATTTGAAAGCACATCTATGTTCTGATGAAAACAAACATTACTTAAAAGTTTGTATGGTAAATACCAAATAAAGAAGTCAGCCTGTGTCTGCCACTTAAATGATGGATCTACCTCTTGAATCTAAGGAGTAAATTTTGTACCAGTCATCTCTCTCCACAGGCTCCATATGCTTTGGGGACTGCCAAAATCAGATTACTAGCTCCATCTCAACCCACTGAATCACAGTCACCAGGAGGAACCTGTCCTGTGTAGGGTGGAGTGAGGTTGGATTCTGAATAGTGTCCCAAGTGACAATTGTCAACTGGGAAGTTTAGAAACATTGGTTGAAGCCTACAGCCATTGGTGGAGGTCCCTGGGAGTCAGGTTTCCAGAGAATCCCAGGCAGTCAGACCCTTGGGATGACAGGACTACCTGGAGGCAACACTTGTCTAGGAAGTTTGCTTGGAGGTCAGATAACCAGTCACCTGTCAGAAGCTGTGTCCACCCCCCCTTGACTTTACAAGCCTTCTCCTCCCACCGCTGGAAGGCTCTACAGAGCAGCTCTTAGAAGACGGTTAAGGTAACCTTGACACTTTAAGGGTCCTCTCCACCCGGGCACTACTTGATTCTGCCGTGTTGGATAATAAAGCAAAGCATTCAGTGGTACAACTTCAGTATTTTCCTGTTGGTCTAAGAGACCTACTGTGGACATTGGCTTTGGAATAGAACTGGGAAGTGAAGCTGGCTGAGATTCAGAATAACCAGAAAACTGATATTTAGCCAACCCCCACCCTCCACTGATGCCCAATTCTCCTAAAAGACTCACAGGAAGCTGTCCCGAGCCTCCAGGAAGACTCAGTGACTGAGTGCTCCTAGGTCCATGACACCTGTTTTGTGATTGAAATTCATTTCCTTTACCAACAGTTTATACAAAGCCCATCAATTATCATGGGGGTGGGGGTATGTGAGTCACTGGCATAGCAGGGACTAGAGTTGATCTCATGGTCCCTAAATATCTTTCCATGAGTTCAAGGCATCACATCCGCTTGGGAAGCAGAGGAACTCAACTTCATTCTGTAAGGAAGAAACCACCAAAGTGCTGTGCTTGCTTATCCCAGATGTGGTGTAAGGCCCAGCCTTCCTAAAACCTTCTTATGAGTTTTCATTAAAAACGAGACCTGGGGCTGGAGAGATGGCTCAGCAGTTAAGGCACTTGTGTGCAAAGCCTAACAACTCAGGGTTCAACTCCCCAGGACCCATGTAAAGCCAGATGCTCAAGGTGGCGTATGCATCTGAAGTTCATTTGCAGTGGCTGGAGGCCCTGGCACACCCATTCTCTACTCCCCTCTCAAATTAATTAATTAATTAATATTAAATATGTAAGAAAATGAGACCTACCTTTGACCTCTCAACCAGGTCACAGGTCCCAAATAATCCCTATTTCCAACGCATTGATATCTGAAAAGCCTCCATCTGGATGACCCATAATGATCACTAGTGTTCTTTTCTGATTACACAAGTAATAAAATCTCATTGTAAAGAGAGCAAAGTGCTCACCATGCAAGCATGAGGACCTAAGTTCGATCTCTAGCACTCACATTAAAATAAAAAAGCTGGGCATGGTAGCACATACTTATAATCCCAGCACTGGGGAAGTGGGCAGGCAGATCCCTGCTGCTCACTGACCTAGTCTATCCCATCTGGGATCTCCAGACCAATGAGAGACCTTGTCTCAAAAAAGGAGTGTGACATGACATTCCTGAGGGACAACACCTGAATTTGTCCTCCACATCCACATGCATGCACCCACACACACATGAACACACATAGACCAAAAATAAATTAAAAACTAAAACTCAAATACAAAAGAAGGAAAGGAGGGGCTGGAAAAATGGTTTAGCAGTTAAGGCATTTGCCTGTGAAGTGAAAGGATCCAAGTTCAATTCTCCAGGACCCATGTAAGCCAGATGCACGGAGGGCACATGTATCTGGAGTTCATTTGCAATGGCTAGAGGCCCTGGCATGCCCATTCTCTATCTATCTGCCTCCCTTCTCTTCTCTTCTCTTCTCTTCTCTTCTCTTCTCTCTCTCCCCCTCTCTCTCCTTGCAAATAAATAAATACATTTTTAAAAAGGAAAGGAACCCATAGCTATCCATAGGAACCAGGTCTGAATCCTATGAAGATAAAGATTATGCTCTCCAATGTCAAGCTCCCACTAGTCTTTGGATAAAAGAAGGGCTACATCCATCAAACTGTCCCTAAATTAATAATACTTGTCCAATTTAACATATGCTGATTTCATTCTCCACTGGACAATCTGTTTTGCTTTTTCATAAGGTAGTGAGAGCAGAGGAGATAAACCACCCCTTGCATCTCCATCAAAGCCCAGGCAAAACCACAGAGGAAGTGGGGAGACGAGCAAGAGTGCTGCTTCCGGGTGGCCTGACAAGCAGCACCAGGGTGAAGGAGGCAGACACTGAGGATACTCAGCACAAACCAAAGCAGAGATCCAGAGGTTCCTGAGAACTCATCACTAAGTAGACTGAAAACATACCCTCCAAGGTTCAGGGGATTTTGTGGAAGAGGAGGCAGAAAGACTGTAAGAGCCACATGTTGGGGTGTCATGCCCAAAGCACAGCCTCCCCACAATAACTGACTGCTGCTCCCACAATCCATAACCCACAACCCTGTAGGGAATATCATCAACCCCAGTGAGGAGGGCCCACAGCAGAATCGGGGCATAGAAGAAAGAAAAGATGGTACCAACACATGATGTATCCATACAAAGTATGTTCTTAATTAAAAATAAATAAATAAACAAACCACTATAGGGCATTTGAAAAGTCTCCCCACCACCTCCCTACTGCTATCTGGAGGGAGAAGAAGCTTGAAATAAAACATGCAGGTTCTTACACAAGGTGGCTTCCAAGCCACTCCCAGATGTATCATTAGAGAACAGCCACATTGAATCTAATGAAGCCAGTGAGGTGGTGGCAGAATGGAGCAAGGGTTGAAAGGCATTACTAGGACCACTCTGAATGGTGACACACATGAACACTCATAGCTTTCTGGGCAGGAGTTTGGTCAACTACAGGGCAAGTAGGAAAGCGTTTCTCTTCTCCTCAAGACTGTTACTGTAAGGACTGGGTGGCACTTGAGAGCCATCCTTCCCAGACAACTCAGACAGACCAAGCCAACTATGACTAAAGCAAGGACAGCGAGTGATTCCCAAGGACAGAACAAGCCCTGTGGGCCTCACAAGGCAGTGCCAAACTTGGAGGAGCTGGCTCTCAGAGCAAGGAAGAGTAAGGTCAAGAAATGAGACCTGCTTAACTTCCCTAAAAGATGGGGAAGCAGCTACTGAGCAGATGGTTCAATTGCCTCCTTCCCAAGTCCTTCCACTGTGCTGGGGGCTGCAGGCAAGGGAAGTCTGTAAGCACAAGGGTTGACCCACACCAGCCTCACCACTCCTCCATCTTTCAGGGCTACAGAGGTAGCCCAGGGGCCCATGCTCAAGTTCTTTACACAATGTTTATATACGCTGTATCCAGTTAACACTGAGATATCAAAATTCTCTCACACAGTTAAAAATCCTTTGAAAACATCATTTTAAAGACAGTATCATTACCATATTTTATTTAAATATTTCCCATTTTAGAGTGTTAGATTACTTCTATTTTTACTATAATATATGGTGCTGCAATAAATATCTTTATTCACACATCTTTATCCATATACCCAATTATTTTCTTTAAAAAAGAATCAAAGTAAGCTATCCATATAGAAAAGCAGATATCAAAAGTGTATAACTTAATGACTCTTCACAAAGCAAATACCCCATGGAACCACCATCTACCTTAAGAAGCAGAACATGATCAGAATGCCAGCCTTCTGTGGGCCACCCTCCAATTACTACATCTCCCTCAGGGGAATAAGATATGTACTAGTGAGTTTTTTGTTACAGTAACAAAATACCTAGGATAACAAACATAAAAAGAGGAAAAGTCGACTTTGGCTCACAGTTTCAGAGGTTCCAGTCCACCGTTTGTCCCTGTTGATTTGGGCTTTTGGTGAGGAAGCCAATTGTGGCAGCAAGAGTTTCATGGAGGTCCTCATCTCCAGGAAGCAAAAAGGAAGAAGAGGAAGGACAGGAGTCCCAACATCCCCTTCAAAGGCACATTCCCAGTAACCTCACACTAAGTCCTTTCTCTTAAGGGTTCTGTGACCTCTCACGTGCACCATGGGCTGGGAACCATGCCTTGAACATGTCACCCTTTGGAGAACATTCTATATCTAAATCATATCTTAATTTTTTAATATTTTTATTTATTTATTTGCAAGCAGAGAGAGAGATAGAAGAGAGAACATACAGAGAGATTGGGTCTCCAGCTGCTGCAAACAAACTCCAAACACATGTTTCACTTTGTGCATCTAGCTTTATGTGGGTACTACGGAATCAAACCCCAGCCGTTAGGCTTTACAGGCAAGCACCTTAACCACTGAGCCATCTCTCCAGCCCCATCACCTTAATTTTTAACACCAATGAACTGAGTTGCATATAAATTCAAATAGGTATTGATATAGTTGCTTGTTCATATCACATAAATCTAAAGTTTATATTTAATAATGTCTCATACTTGCACATATGTATTTATATCATAGATATAGCTTATATATCTTCTGTGTCAACTATATAAATATACCTTTAAGTTTCATGTAAATTCACATGTAAAATCACATAGATTTTGTATCTGGCTTCCTTTGTCAACAAGTCTGTGGGATTCGTGCATGTTTTGTTTGTAGCAATGGTTCATTCATCTCTACTGAGTGAGTACACAATGCTCCTTTTGTATCTGTTTAGCATTCTAGCTCTTAGCAGGGCCTTCAGGCTGCCACAAGCCACTCAATCAAAGCCAGAAGCAGAAATCTGCTGATTTTGCTACTGTTGTTAAATTCTAACTGGATTCTTGGGCAAAAAAGAAAATGAACTTTTTTAGGCCATGAACATGTACTGTTATTTGCTTTCCATGAAAGCTGCCACAATTTGTGCTCAAGAAAGAAAGAAAGAAAAAAAAACACCAAATTTCTCTGAAGGGTTGAATTTTGCAATTATTCTAATAACAAAAATTTTAAATCCTAATAGTGTTTTGTAAGATTTATAACAATTACAAGTTATAAATAGTAAAGTGGCTATTATCACTTTTTATAAAGCCCTTTGTGGTACTGTATCACTTAATCCTTACAAAGCTGATGGGTAAATTTTATTTCCATCCATTTTTAAATACTTTTTTATTTTTATTTATTTATTTGAGAGAGAAAAAGAGGCAGAGAGAGAGAGAGAGAGAGAGAATGGACACCCCAGGGCCTTCAGCCACAGATGAACTCCAGGCACATGAGACATCTTATGCATCTGTCTTACATGGTTACTTGAGAATTGAACCTCGATCCTTTGGCTTTGCAGACAAGTGCCTTAACTGCTATGCCATCTCTCCAGCCCTCCATCCATTTGATAGATGAGAAAGTTATGACTCAAAAGCCAGGGGGAGGGAGGGAAGTCTACAAGTTGTTAATAAAAATAATAATAATTAAATTAAAAGGCTGAAGTGACCTGGCTAGGCCACTAAACATCAGTCTTGCTCACATACCCCAGCTACTCTGCCTGAATGAAGTGCCCAAGCAACTGCAGGAATAAATGATGTTGGACACACAGGCATGTCATCCTCTGGTGTGAAAATGAGCATGTTCAAAGACCAGTTCAAATGCACCCTCCTTTCCCCAGGAAATCTCCCCTCCTTGCCCACCTCAGGCAAGCAGCAGACCCACCTTTGGAATTTGTGTCCCTATACATGAAGGGGGCCTCAGCGAGCAGGTTCCTGAACTGTCATGGCTGAGTTTGTTGAATCTTGAAATTACAAATATGTAGCTCTTCTTCTTCTGCCAATGGCAGACAGAACCAATCAATCACCATCTGGCCAGTGTCTGCCATATCTTCTCTACCCTACCTGCCACACTGGCCTTGAATGCCCCTTTAATGTGACAAACTCGGTTCTGTCCTATGGCCTCACGTTGATTGCAGCAACCTCCTTGTGACTGGATGCTTTTCATCTTTTTGATCATTCAGGTCTCAGCTCAAATATCACTTCCTCAGTTTCTGCTGAACCCCAAAATCTCAAGTAGCACCATCTGCCCTGACTTTTCTTCCGTGTCATCATTTTCTAATTTGATTTTGTTAGTTGTCTATCTGTCTCTGTGGTTAATGTTGCTGTGTTGCCCGAGAGCAGAGTCTCTTCAGGTGTGTTTGCCTAACTTCAGTGCCTGGAGGAGTCTCAAGTATGGAGTAGTTGATCAACTAGTGGTTGCTAAGTCAGTGGAGAGAAGTCTTAGCGGTTGAGGCACTTGCCTGCAAAGTCAAAGGACCTAGGTTCAATTCCCCAGAACCCACATAAGCCAGCTGCATAAGGTGGCACATGTGTCTGGAGTTCATTTGTAGTGGCTGGATGCCCTGGCTCTTTCTTTCTCCCTCCCTCCCTCTGCCTCTTCTTCTCAAATAAATAAAATTTTTTAAAGATGAATTTTCCTGCAGAATCTAGGCATGATATTAAACAAAACCTAAAAAAAAAACAACAACAAAAAAAAAAAAAGTTCCCACCACAATATTACAGCCATTTGCTACCAGAAACAGAATTGAAACATGGCATAAAATCTCTCTTCTGTCAATGGGGAAACTGAGGTCAGAAGCAAGGGATGTGCCCTTAACAAAGCCACCAGATAAGTGAATACTAAAGTGGGATCTACAACAGCTACCACAGGTCGCCCTGCCCACCAAACTGAGCTGCTGAAGGGCAGTCCAAAATGACCACCAGAAAGCAGAAGAGCAGGCTAGATCTGCTCAAGCTGTCCTAGGAATTAGGGTCCTAACCCCCAGCTGCCTCTCCGGCCCCCACCCTGCAGCCCCATTCTGTGGGTAACAGTCTGATCAGATTCTCCCTGTGTTTCCGTGGATACGAAGCAATACTAATTTCAAACACCCTTGCAAATGACAAAGAAATGAACTTAATTTTAATAAAAACAAGGAAAACCATCCATGTAGGCTCACTAAAATCCAATTTGGGCAATTTGGAGCTCATCAATTAGAGCCTTTATGTAAAAACTAGCTAGCAATTAGCTTTAAGAAACAATACAGTGCACCCTTGGTATTGAGAGGAACAAGAGTTAGTCTCCAAGGATGAGGAGATGTGGGAAAGATATAGACACGTGAAAGACAGCGAGGATGGTTGGAGTGTCACAGGATATGAATTTAGTCCCTGAGCACACACTTCCGAGATCAGTGACCCGGAGCCAGTCACTCTCCTCTCTAGACCCCAGTTTGTAACACAAGGTTGATGAAATCTACCTAATAGAATGCTTGTGTGGAGAGACAAGGAAATAACTAGGCAAGGGCTTTGGAAAAGTGCCTCGCGACTACTATTTCAGCATCTCCTTCATCTGGTACTGAGCCCAGCAGATAGGAGAAAGGAGTCTTACACCCTGGGCATGAAAGAAAGAGGAAAGGGAGGTGAAGGGCAGGAATGTGACCTTCCACATTCAGCTTGTGTGGGGACTCATGACAGGTTAGTTACAGGAACCAGAAGCAAATATCCAAGTCGCATTGAACCTGGGGAGAAGACCTGCCTCTACTGGCTAGCAATCACGTGGCTTCATACATACGTGCCATGACAGATCCCCTTCCTAGAGAGCTTTGGGCTCAGGAGGAGATGAACTGCTGGGAGGGATGGCCACTACACTCAGGTCACACAGCTAGGTGACCCAGTCAAGACTCAAGCCAAAGCTCCTGTTTCCACCTACCAGCCCACTTTGCAGCATCCTTCACAGTTCCAAAAGCAACTTGACTTTGAGGCTAAGAACTTGGTATATGTGTTTTGTCCCTTTGCCTCAAGGAAATGTACAGCCTCTGTCTGAGCAGCTCGAAGCCATAGCTGCAAAGAGCATTTCTTCATTCTGGAAGCAGTGGCTTTTCCCTGTCCCTCTGCCAGGCAACGCAACCACCACTCCAGGCAGAAAGCAATTTTTCCTAGTGCCTTCCCAGAAGCAAAGTGGGTAATTAATTGCACTGTAATAGCACATTAAATGTACTAATAATTGGGTAGTCACAGCAAAATGATTACTTCAAAGAAATATTACTGATTCCCTGTTGTACTTAACATTTCTCCTTATTTATCATTACCATTTTAATCAATAATAGTCACAATACTAATAAATCCGTCTTAATTTTAATTGTGTTCAATTGGATGTACCAGTACTTGAGTATTCTGAGCATACTTCATTATTTATATTGATTTAAGATCACTTAAAGGCAAATTACATAGTTTGTACTTTCAAGTGGGTAGTTAATTATGACAAAGTTTATCTAGATTCAGCATTTTCCAGCTCAGAGCTGCGTTAGGTTTCAGGGGTCTGCACTTTTCTGTTAAGCATGAGGGTCAGAGAAGGAAAGGAGAAAAAACTCAAATCCCCCTTGGATTAGACCTTTTAGAAAAGGATGGGCTCTCTGAAAGTATGATTAACAGATCAGTGGCTTTGCTCTTATTTATACCATGAGTCACGAATGCAGTCTTCATGCGTTCACCATGGGCACCAGGAGACAGGGAGGTCAGAGAGTTAACATGTCCAGAAACCCTCACAGAAGTTCTGGGAAAGTCTATGTTGTATAGATAGTACTTTTTGCTTCTGGAGCAGGGAGGGAGACTCCTAAGATTCAGAAGTCTCAGGAAGTTCCTGAAGCTTACATGAGTCATAAGCCCCTCCCCAAGGTTATACAAGCAGGAACTGCCTCAAAGAGGAGACTGTGACCAACCAAGATGCCTACAAGTCAAGCAGGGAGCTCCTGGGATGCAGCTTTGTGAGTTATCACCCATTGTTGGCCTTGGAGTGATGAAAGCTGTCTTTGAGTTTCCCGTGCTCCTGTAAGGAACCCCTCACCCATGTCCTGTAAGTAAGCCCAAAATACTCATTGATTTCTCAACTTGGACTTTGGTGGAATTGTTTCTTTGATCTATCTGTAGTGACTAGACATTTGTTTGCAATTCCCCCAAGAAAAGTCACAAGAGAGGCTGGCGGTGGCCAACAGGCAGAAGACGCAAAAGGCATGCAACCAAAGAAACCGAGGACACATCCAGAGGTAGAGGCACACTCAGGTGGTCCCGTGAGCTGGGAAGGATTGGGTTCTAGCTAGTTAGATGTTTCTGGCACCTTGAGGACTTGCAGAGGTAATGGTGCAAGTGATGAGAAAGAAGGCCCAGGCAGGAGAATCATGGTGAGGGAAACACTGACCTTCAGAGTTTTGAGTGGACACACTTAAAAGGGCTGTGACCAGAACGTGGGAAGATGGAAGGCTGGAAGAAGAAGTCAGGATTAAGATGGAGAAAGATGGGTTCAATTTAAGGATCCAGGGAATAGGAGGTAAAAGTGCAGCCCAGAGGGGTCAGTGCTGGAGGGAGGGGCTGTGAGCTCTCTGGGTCAGAGTCCCATAAGTGTCTGTCATAGCTTTTGATTCAGTAGTTGTCACTTTACAGATAAGTGCCATTGTGTCCACAGCCCCAGGACCACTAAGCCTCAAGTTTCTTCCTCTTCTCTGCCCAGGCCTGGCCCACAAAGAAGATCTTATGAATCAATTTATACTGATTTTAAAGTACATAACCACTGTGTTTCCTGGACCCTATTTTATGAGACCATCTTGCCACCTTCAGGGGTGGGTGCAGGCATTCCTGCCCGAAAGCAAGGGTTCTGAGAATGGTGGATAGTAAAAGCAGTGGGTGGACTTTATCTCCATGGCCACTCTACTGAGGTCCTGACACCAGCAACAATTTGACAGTGGTTGACATTGTGATTTCCAGAAACCTAGAAGTTGTGGAAGAGCAATTTAATGGGAAAGGGGCTCCACCTCCTGGCAATAGTCAAAACCAACATTTCTGCAGCACTTTACAGTTTATAAGCTTAGAGCAGAGCTTCAACTCCATTTAGTTTTACATCTTGACTTGGTGTTGGTAATCATGTACAAGACATATATATATATATTTTTTTTTTTTTAATGTTGAAGGCTAGAGAGATGACTCAGCAGTTAAAAGAAACTTGTTTGCAAGCTTGCCAACCCAAGTTCAATTCCCCAGCACTCATGAAAGCCTAATGCAAAGTGGCACACGTCTGTGATATATAGGCCTATGCCAATGGGATGCAGGACCAGGAGAATCCAGAAGCTCTCGGGCCAGCTAGACTGGAGCACTTGCAGTGTAATAAAACAAGGAAGACCCTGACTACAGTAGGCTGGATAGAGAGGACAGACACTGCAAGGTTGTCATTAGACTTCCACACACACATGGTGGCACATGTGTGCCCATATACATGCGTCTCACACACACATACACACTCTCAAACTGGAGCTTACACTTCAGATTCATGCATTTTTGTAACACAATAAATAGGATAAAATAAATACATGAATAGATCAATAACATCTTATTTGATCCCTTCCAACCATCCCATGAGGTTAGCCAACTCCTCATCCACACATGTAGATGACATGAGCCACTCACCTTGGATCAAACACTGAGAAGAAGAATGACTGAGAAACCAGAATTGCCTGGCATGGATACCTCTGGCCCGGCATGGATACCTCTGGCCTGCATGGATGATAGGAATTATAATAACATTAACAAGGCTTGGAATAACCAAGGAGGAATAATCCTGGTGCCAAGGTGGGAATCCCAAGCAGAAAGTGACCACCTCTGCTGGGGAAGTCCAAGAAAGGTTTCACACAAGATGAATGTGTGAGGTTGGGGAGATGGCTCTGTGGTTAAAGGTGTTTACTTGCACCAAGTTCAACTTCCCAGCACCCTCTTAAAGCCAGGTACAAAGAAAATGGTATATGTGTCTGGCATTCATTTCTAGTGGCAATTGAACCTGAGATATCAGGCTTTGCAAGCAAGTGCCTTCAATCACTGACCCATCTCTCCAGCCTCAAATAAGTAATATATTTTTTTAAAAGACATGCAAGCTGAGCCGGGCTTCTAAGTATAAATAGAAGTCTGGTGGGCAGCAAAGGAAGGCATGTGTTCCAGCCACAAGGAACAATATAAGCTACTACAGAAAACAAAAGAAGTTGAGCGTAGACTTGGATGGCAGAGGAAAGGTAAATGAAGGACCCGGGACCAGGTTGCGGTGGCACATGCCTATAATCCCAAAACTCAGGAAGCTGAGGCAGGAGGATTTCAAGTTCCAGGACAGCCTGAGCTGCATAGCAAGGTTCTTCCTCAAAAAAAAAAAAAAAAAAAAAAAAGGAATTTGGTTTCTCTGTACATATAAGGGGACTACTACTGTGCCCATAGACTGAACAAAGACTAAAGGAATGTGTCTGATCTCAGAGTCCTCTGAAATGGCTTGCAGTCCAGATGTGGCCTGTTTCTCTTCTCGTCCTCTGTATGACTCAGGACTTCTTGGATTTAATCCATCCAGCGTCAGCAATTTAGCTTTGCAGTCTGCATCCCCCTCCTTCCCCTATTACTCTACTCAGCAAACGCCCACACTTAGAAACTTGACTCTCTCCAGGCTCTAGGTCCATCCTCCATTCAAAAGGAAGCAAGAAGTTTCTATCTGTAATCTTCCCCCACCCAAACAGCACAGCAAGCCCATGCTAGCAGTACTCCTGCGCAGCCCACATTTGAGCACTCTTGCAGCAGCACCATGTCCTGGAAGCAAGAGACCCACAGGTTCCCATTTGCCACATCCTGCAGGGGTGCTATCTATGTGTTTCCATTCACAGTTTATGTGCGGCCTTTGATACTTGGAAAGGTTTTTCTCCTGGTGCCTGAGAAAACGAGTCCACTCCATTTCTCTCCAAGCCTGCAGCATCAAGATGGGATTGAATCTTTGTCAGTATCAACTTTCTGTGTGATGAATAGGCTCTTGATACCTGTCTTCATGTCTGGAAAGTCCCTATCCCCATCTGAGGTGACAGATCCACCTGGGGACATGTCATTTGAGCAAGGGAGAGAGACCAACCCACAGCTTCCTGGGGACTCTGGGGATTGGGTTGCAGACACTGCTGAGGACAAGAGGGAAAGTGACAGCTTCTTTTTGCTCATTCCAGACATCATTTGAAATAATTCTTCTGCAAGCTCTGTTAGCCAGGGAGTTTATTAAGATACCAGCAACTACCCGAAGTAAGCCACACTCCTGGCTTTATCTTGTCCCCACCCCGTTTCTTTCTCTTCTCCTCCAGGGCACACACTTCTCCTTCCTTAACTTGATCTGCTTCTGATGGGGCACAGAGAGGACAGGCCTGTGTTCTTTGGGTCAGAGTAGATCTCTTCTCTGCCAAGCCTAGTAGGAGGTCTTGATAGCCAGTCCGTGGTGGCACACGCCTTTTATCCCAGCACTGGGGAGGCAGAGGTGGGAGGATGGCTGTGAGTTCGAGGCCACCCTGAGACTACAGTGTGAATTCCAGGTCAGCCTGGGCTAGAGTGAAACCACCTCAAAAACAAACAAATAAATAAACAAACAAGCAAAAAGACTTCCTGAGGAGGGTGGTTAAAATTTTTCTTGTATCTTCACGAAATTCACTGAATGCCACACCTATTCTAGAGGCTGGAGTAGAGGCCATTATGACCTGCTCCTATTCTCTGGGGCTCAAATAAGAAAAGAAATCCTTATTGTGACTTTGTCAATATAGTTATCAAACCTGGTTCAGTAGTCTGACACTCCAAATGGCCGTGATAGCCAACCATCATGGTGATGACCAATGAAGGCTTTGCGGTCAGTCACACCCTGGTCACTTACCAACCATGTAACCAGCAAGAAATCCTCCAGCTCTCTGCCTTGGTTTGTTCGCTTTATAAAATGGGAACACCACCAGTTGCTTCCTCCCGGGGCTAGTTGAAAGAGCTACATGGCACAATGCATCTAACGTAGCTTCCCGGGGCTGGCTGGCACCTCCTAAGTGCCAATGTTAGTGATTAAGAGGAGAGCCTGTACCACAGCAGACTCAAACCACTTTCCTGGACTCCCGGAAAGGTACCCAGGGGGCTGCCGCGCCTGCGCATCAGGCGCTGCGTGGTGACATGCGCCTCTCGTGTTTATCCCTCGAGGCTTCCTCTCGGCTCTCCTTCCCCAGCAGCTGCTCCGTCAGCGGTCCATATGCCGCTCGCTGCCGAGCAGCTTTGGAGACGCGCCTGCCAACCCCGCAGGAGAACGGGGATGCGGAGTTCAGGGCCCGCCCAGCCCGGGCCTCCTTCCGGCTCGGGCCTCGCCCGCAGCCCGCCCTCGCCGCCCAGCCGCGCAAGTGGGCAGGGGGCGGCGGCCGGGCCTGGTTCCGGGGAGGGCGTGCACGCGGCGAGGAGGCCAGCTGGAGGAACAGGAGGGGACAGATGCCATGGGGGCCCGGATTTGTTCCTGCAGGAAGAAGGCGAGGAGCTAATTGTCTCATTACCCGGGAGCGATTTCTCCTTGGCCCTGCCACGCCGTGTGGAAAGATGTCCCCAGCGTGTGCGTAAGCAGCAGCGGGTGGGAGGCTCGCGGAAAGCTGGTCTCCGTTTCTTCCAGGCCTGTGCTGCAAGAGCAACTTTTAGCCCCCAAGCCTTGGAAATACTTTGTAAACCATTCAGCCAACGCTCCACATCCCTTCCTTCCGCCGGGTGTCCCCCTGATCCTCTCGCCTTGTCACCCTCACCGTGAAACATACTCATGCACACCCTTCTTATATCCTGTCACTGGCATTGCCCTGCGCCTGATCCAATCTCCATTCCATTCTTTGAAATGAGACAGTCCTGACGTTCTGGCTTGTTCTCTACGTGAGTTCTCCCAGCTTGCTTTCTAGGCTGATTCTCGGCCTGTGTTGACATCCTGGGTGCTCGGCTCTCCTGCTAGGTACCATTGATGCTCAGCCTTCTCGCAACATCTACTCATCACCCTACACCAGCTTTCAGGGACCCATTCAAAATCCCCCCCTTTTTATTTTTATTTTAGTTTTTGTTACAGTTTCCTACCTTTCTACCTCTAATTCCAGACTTCTTGGAGTGACAAGAAAGGTAACTGACCTCCATGCCGCACTGTGACTCTTAAAGGCGCTTTCCACCCACGCTCTTCCCAGGCTCCGCCTCCGAAGTGACAGCCCTGCCGGGCGGGCATGATGACCCCTTGCCCCCATCTCGCAGTGCAATCAGCCGGTAGATGGGAAGAATATTTTCAGCCCACTCGACATGAGTGCTGTCACACTATACTTACCTGGCCATCCCTTGCAGATCTGATTCTAAGTCCGTCCCGATGTCCACTGTTGTGCTGAGCCATGCAGGCCTCCTACCATCTACCTCTCCAGAGAATTCCGACCGCGGACTCTGACATCCAATATGCATACGAGTCCATTAGCAGGAACCGTACATGTAGGAGAGGTGCAGTCACTGGTGCGCCTAGCCAAAGAGTAGGTGTTTATTTTTTTTTCTCACATAACGATTTTGTATAGCCACTTAGTCACTGCAAGATGGCTATTCATGTCTAGCCTCACATTTGTATTCGGGGAGAAAAAAAAATGAGGAAAAGAAGGAGGAATATGGAGAGGGTAATGCCTCTTTGAGGGAAGCAAAATTTCCCTGGACTACCAAACAGGTTTCCACTTAAATTGGCCATACCATTATCATATGTCTACCCTCTGCTGGGAAGAAGACTGGAAAATGCAGCTGTTTAGTTGGGCATGGTGCCACCCCAAACAACGTCAGGATGCCATGGATAAAATGGGAGAATGATAGAAAGCTGTGATTATTCCTTAATTAAGGGACACCTCACAGGCTTCAGGAGGATGGGGGGCATCTTACTTTTTTTAACTTGTCATTATTTTACAAAAGAACATTTTACTACCAATATATATTGTACCTTGAGCATATCAAGGGGCATATTTTCATGTTTAGAGTTGTATTCCTAGCATGCAGTGGGTGTTCTGTGAATAATATTAAACAGGGGAATGAGTGACTAAGTGAATAAATAAATTCTAAACTTATCATTCATTTTTGAAATTATCTTATTTGCAAGAGGGAGAGAGAGAGAGCAATCTGGAGTGTGTTGCCACTACAAACTCCAGATACATATGCCACCTTGTGCATCTGTTTGTGCAAGGGTACTAGGGAATTAAACCCAGGCCATCAGGCTCTGCAAGCAAGTGCCTTAACCACTGAGCAATCCCTAAAGTCATCATTTTAAGCTCTGGATGAGCTTAAGTGACAGACTTTTGAATTCTCTGTCAACAACTCCCACACATCTAGTATTTGTCAAAATGCAAAGGTTTCTCTTTCTCCAGCTTCTCATGGTGTCCCCTGACTTCTCTGTACGCTACGTGGATAGCCCCTAACAGTAACTGTCAAATTGTGATAAACCAAATCCACAGCATTTCATTCTGGGCTTCCTCAGACATAGCCTTATTATTTCAGTTCTTATATAGCTGTTCACTAAGCACAGGATAAAAATGCCCAACACTCTCGCAGACCATCCACAACACACAGGATCCAGGGAGTCCAGCAAAACACCTGGCTGGAATTTCAATTTTAATACCAATATTTGTTGCCAAATACATGTGATTTTGAGGAAAATTTTTTATATTTTTAATAGAAAAATACATCTGCATAGATTTTTTAAATCCCATCTTCACAAAGTGCTATAAATTTCATACATGAATCGAGGCATAAAAATTAGCCAGAAGTATACTCTTAGATGAATAGGTTTTTAGTTGAAGCATTTTTAAGCTTATATTTTTAATTTTTCACAACAAAAATATATTGTATGTTGAGCATATTCTCCCCCATAATTTTTTACTCGCCCTTTATCTCTCCCCTCTCCCCATTCTGTTAGTCCTCTTTGTTACCCTACCTAAACAGTCTGACTTCTACTTTCATGGCATGTATACATACATGATATTATGTATCTATATAAAACTGAGGATATAAAACTGAGGAACCACAAATGGGAGAAAACATGACATCTATCTTTTTGAGAACTTGCTGAATTTGAGCTGAATTTGAGCTGAATCTGATCAGCTCAACCTTTGTCCATTTTTCCTGCAAGCAACATGAGTTCATTCTTCTTCACAGCTAAAACAA
Organism: Orientallactaga sibirica; assembly: GCA_036365145.1. NCBI lineage: Eukaryota > Metazoa > Chordata > Mammalia > Rodentia > Dipodidae > Orientallactaga > Orientallactaga sibirica. The sequence goes on from JAEOAD010000001.1 coordinate 14,319,534, forward strand.
ATTCCATAAGCCAGATGTGGTAGGAGGATCACCATGAGTTCAAGGCCACCCTGAGACTACATAGTGAATTCCAGGTCAGCCTGGGCTAGAGTGAAACCCTACCTCGGAAAAAAAAAATTCCATCACGTCTACATACCACATTTTCTTTATTCCTTCCTCTGTTGTTGGATTGACACCTGGGCTGGTTCTAAAACTTCAACCATCATGAATAATGCTACAGTAACCACTGAGGCTCAGTATCTCTGACTATGACTGGGTGTTCTTTGGGTAAATGCCCAGCAGTGGTATGGCTGGGTCATATGGTAATTCTTTATGTTAATTGAAAAACCTCCATATTGATATCCATAGTGGCTGGACTAGTTTACATTTCCACTAGCATGAATAAGGGTTCTTAAAGTGGCTTTTTCTTTTTTATTATCATTATTAATTTTGAGAAAGAGAAAAGGAGGCAGGGAGAGAATGAGTGCACCAGAGCCTTCAGCCACCGCGAATGAACTCTAGACATGTATGCCCCCTTTTGAGCATGTACAACATTGTGTGCTTGCATCACTGTGCACCTAACTTTGTGGGAGATTCAAACATGAGTCCTTAGTCTTCACTGACCAGTGCCTTAACTACCAAACCATCTCTCCAGTCCAGTATTTTATTAATGAAGAAAATCAGACACCCAAACCAGATGGCAAAACCCTAAAAAAGAGATTACATTTTTGGTGAACTTTTTTTTAAAATCTTTTTATTGACAACTTCCTTAATTGTAGACAATATCCCATGGTACTTTCCTCTCTCCCTCCCACTTTTCCCTTTGAAACTCCACTCTCCATCATATCCCCCCCCTCAATCAGTCTCTCTTTTCAGTTTGATTTCATGATCTTTTCCTCCTATTATGATGGTCTTGTGTAGGTAGTGTCAGGCACTGCGAGGTCATGGATATCCAGGCCATTTTGTGTCTGGAGGAGCACGTTGTAAGGAGTCCTCCTCTTCCTTTGGCTCTTACATTTTTCTGCCCCTCTTCCGCAATGGACCCTGAGCCTTGGAAGGTAGGTCTGAGATATTTCAGTGCTGAGCACTCCTCTGTCCCTTCTTCTCAGCACCATGGTGCCTTCTGAGTCATCCCAGGTCACCTCCATCTGAAAAGAGAAGCTTCTCTAACCAAAAGTGAGAGTAGTATTAATATATAGGTGTGGACATTAAGAGAAGTGCTTACTGGGCATTTTGGTGAGCATAGTATATACATTTAGCCAGACACCAGAAGACATTACACTCCTAGGGCTCATGACTACCCCTATCGTACATTTTCAGTATCAGGGATGTATTCCCTCCCATGGAGCGGGCCTCCAGTCCAATTAGAAAGCAGCTGGTTTCCCCCATAACAGACATGCCACTATTATACCTATTGGTTCATTTGGCCTAGCTGGCCAAATTTAAAGCTTGCAGAGTTCACTGTTGAGTACCTTCACTGGTGTTTTCTCTCTCCCATTGAACTCTATGCAGTGTAGCTTTTTCCAGTTTTCTGTCAGCTGGTCCACATGAAGGAGGTTTTCAGCTCAGCTCCAGCAGGATTTCTCAGTGACCTTGCTGCCCAAGTATGTGGAGTCTTCAGCAATAGGGTCTTACCAACTATTCCTGGTGGGAAACCAAGGGCCTCAGCAATGGCCTATAATATTTTGTGGGTATCTGTGACCTCCCCGGCCAACAACTCACTGGAAGGTATCCCATCCCTGGCACTAAAAATTTTCTAGTAACAATCTATGGCTTCTGAGTGTTCCATTGTCCAGAAAAGTTTTTTTTTTTTTTTTTTTTTTTTTTTTTTTTTTTGTTTTGTTTTGTTTTGTTTTAGGTAGGGCTGGTCCAGGCTGACCTGGTGTCTCAGGGTCCACTTGTGCCAGAAAAGTATTTAATCAGCTATTTTTAGACCTGAAACTCTAGGAACTGCTTCTGTGGGCTTGGGGATGCCAGGATAGCTTCAGAGAGTTTAAGAAGAAGCCAGGGGGTGATGGTCCTTCTTCCCATGATATGGTGGTGTCTTTCAGGAGACAAGAATTCAGTATCTGTAGTAGCATGAGCACCCATGTTGACTTATCCCATTAACTTAATCACTGGAAACACTTCATTCCACACATGAGCTTTCCCTGAAGGATGCACTGCCTTTTCAGGAGGTGCTTGTACTTGGAGCCTACTCCTTCTTTACAAAAAGAACAAAATTAACCAAGGAGGTCATAATGGCACACACCTATGATCCCAGCACTTGGAAGGAGTCAGCCTGGGCTACTTAAAGAGATCCTGTCTCAAAAACAAAATAAAATTAGTTAATATGTACACCCTTTACATTGTAGACCATAGCAATCATTTTATTTCTTTTTGCTTTTGTAGCAAGAACAGCTCAAGCCTGCTCATTTTATATGACATCTGAATATGAAAGTACGACGTAGATACTAACACACTGTGTCAGCAAGTAGGACTTTTAGGGTGGAGAATGGGTTTTCTTTCATGGGAACATCCTGTGGAATGGCTTGGGTTGGTGTTCCTGAATTCTCAACACAAACATGCAATATTGGTTTGATTGTGAGGGCATGGAGGTTTAGACCCACTAAGGCTGAAATAAGGAAATGTATCAGTTTTCATTGTTAGGGTAAAATACCCAACCAGACACAGCTTAGGGAAGGAAAGAATTATTTTCAGCTTGCATTTCCAGGTGGAAGAGTCTATTGTGACACTGAAAGCATGCCAGGAGCAGGAAGCTGTGTGTCACATCATCACATCAGTCGGGAGGAATAGTAAGCAGGGCTGGACTATAAGATATGAAGGCCTACCTCCTAAAAGTTCCACAACCTTCCACAACGGTGCCACCAGCTGGAGACCAAGTATACAAACACACGAGCATATAGAAAATATAACATTTTCTATTCACAGTAAGTAATGTTGGTATGTGAAAGAAGGTTGGGTGAGGCCCACAGCTCTGGAGTTTGAGTTCCTGTCCTGCATCTGCTACACTCTGGTCCTGTGAAAACCTCATACGAATTAATTGATAGCTGCATACCTCAGTTTTTTTATATGAAAAAATGGAGTCTTAGCTGAGTGTGGTTGTGCACACTTTTAATCCCAGCACTTAGAAGACAGAGGTAGGAAGATTACCATGAGTTCAAGGTCAACCTGAGACTACATAGTGAATTCCATATCAGCTTGGGCTATACAGCAAGACCCCTCACCTTGAAAAACCAAAAAAAGAAAAAAGAAAAATGGATTCTTGAATGGATCTCTGAGGGCTTTTCTAGCTCCAACAAGTGATTCAGATGCTTCAGAATCCACTGAGGGTAGGATATGATAGTTTCTATACATGCATTCATGTGGAGGACCTTTGCAGTAGCCTAGCCCTGCCTGGACCAAGACTTTGAGTCTCTCAGGGGTTCCTCTCCATAAACTGTGATCTTCCAGAGTCTCCAGAGGTAGCCATGTTGAGAGTCTCAGGACAGGGCTGCCCATGCCACCTGTGTCTTGAACTGTGATAAGGCCTCTAGCCACCCCAGAATATTACTACAAGTTATCAAGGAGACATGTCTTGACCTCAGCAATCACTTCCAACAGCCTGCAAACAGATGCCAACTTGCTAAGAGAAATAATTTCTGTGGTTCCTCACCCAGACCACATTAGTCATTCAAGTGTTGAGGAGCAGCATAAATTCCTGACATCCTAGTTTATGTGGCCACTAAGATTTATTCCCAGACACAGATCATTAAGGTTTCTCCCCATTATTTTTTCTTGGATTCCCTGAGATGCACACTTTGGCTCCATGTTAGGAACTGCAAATAGTTGTGCTTTGGTCAGGGAGTAAGCAATAAATCTGGATTTAATAAACTGACAAAAATCCCCATCCCAAAGACAGTCCACACCCCATTCCTCATCTCTTTTTACACAGTTGTTTTGTACTGAGTTGTCTTCCACATAAAAGCCACTTGCCATCTAAATGTCACCTCTCCAGTAGATATTTTGCTATTAGGAGGTTGACCATATAATTACAGATTGTCATAGTCTAAAAGGCCCACAACAACTGTGATGGATGGAAGGGATCTGAACTTCAGACTTAGCCATTCCCCTGCTATGCTACCTAGGACATGTCATGTCATCCCCTCAGAGCCTCAGTTGCTTCATCTGTGGAAGGGGAATCCTAACCCTTGTCCTATATACTTCTCAGTGAGGCTGAGGATGAGGGCAGGATGAGATCTGCAAAACCCCTGGGCCGGGTTGTGACTGCTTTGTGGTTGGTGGACTTTTAGCAAAGTGGCGTAGGCAGGTATCTTGGGGATGCTTCACTTTATAGGAGAAAACAGTAAGCTAACATCAAATGAACATCTATCTTTTTGGTGTCCTTGTGGCCCACTGTTCTCTTAAATTGCACCCACTTGATCTAGAAGGAAGATTGGGAGGATAGTTTTCTAAAGTTTCCTGGAGATCCTCATCCCACAACAGGTGGAGCTTGGTTAAGAAGGCTCTAAGAACCTTCTGGTTTGGGTTAGAGTCATCATCATTTTCCTTCCCTTTTTCCCTCCCCATCCATCCATCCATCCATCCATCCATCCATCCATCCATCCATCCATCCATCCAGTTGTAACAGCCTTGAAGGAAGTTGCCTAGAGAAAGCATTTGGGATAACTGTATGAGTGAGTTCCAACTAATCTAAGGGACTAATACTCTTGCTAAACTCCAGACAGACTTCTGAATGGGTGGAAGATGTCTTAGTTATTCTTCTCACTGCTAGGACAAAATGCCTGGGCAGAAGCAACTATAGGAAGAAAAGGGATTATTTGGGCTGACAGTTTGAGCAGATAATTCCATCCTGGCCACAGGAGCATGAAGCAGAGCTGATCACATTTGGTCTTTGTGATGGTTTGATTTGGGTGTACCCCATAAACTTAGGTGTTCTGAATGCTAGATCCCCACCTGATGGCTATTTGGAAATTAAAGCCTTCTGCTGTTGGGGGCAGGCATATGGGTGTTATAGCCAGTTTCCTCTTGCCAGTGTTTGGCACACTCTCCTGTAGCTGTTATCTGCTTGATGTTGGTTCTGCTCATGCTGTCATTTTCCCCTGCCATCATGGAGCTTCCCCTAGAGTCTGTAAGACAAAATAAACCCTTTTTCCCCCACAAGTTGCTCTTGGTCAGGTGTTTTCTGCCATCAATGCAAATCTGACTGCAACAGTCTTCAACTAGGAAGTAGAGAACAAGCAGGAAGTGGAGCCAACTATAAAACCTCAAGGCCCACTCCCAATGACCCACTTCCTGCAGAAAGACTCCACTTCTTAATGGTTCCACCATTAACAGCACCACCAGCTAGGGATGGTGCAAATATATGAGCCTATGGGGTACATTTCACACTCAAACTACTCAGGAGGCATCTACTCTAGGATCCTGCCAGTCCTTCCAGAAGGAGACAAGACAAAGCCCATGCCATCCTTCCTGTGCTTGCTAGTTCACCTGCAGAACAACTCCCCATCAGCACCTCCACTTCCCAAAACTGTGGAGCAGCGTGTCTAGAAAATTAGCATGCAGACAAACACACGAGGCCCTCTGTAAACTCCTATCTTCAACCCCTCTGTAAACTCCTGCCTGACTTTGTAAATAACAACCATATAAGAATCCCCCCAGTAAACACTGGAGGGAGAAATGTGTAGACATTTCTGGAAGCCTATTTCTGACAGTTAAGGAAAACTCATAAAGGAGACTGTGTACTTTGCCTCTTTTTACTGTTCCATAACCTTACCCATAAAACCCAGCACAATTCTTATTTACCAACTCTCTACTTGTGTATTTCTGCAGTCTTCAACCAACTGGATGGAAGTGGAAAATACTGATAGGAGCCTACAGCCCCTGCATCTCCCCCTCTGGTCCTGCTGACTCTCCTCCAGCCGCCCTGATCCCTGGGTCAGCTAAGGGTTCTGCTCCATGAGAATAGACACATTTTTTACAAAACATCCCCTTCTACAAAGTTAAAGTTGTGGACTGAGAGACCAGCATGGATTCCAGCACATCCCCTGGTTCTAGTCAATCTTTACATGCTCCAGTTTCTTCTTGGTCCCCACTTCCTTCCTAGATGTCCCACTTTATGACTTTCCAGCTCCGGCACCAGATGCAGAAGCAACAACCTCACACAGATGGTCTAGTTCCCACAATGACACTGGGCAGATTCCTTAACAAAGCTCCTAATGTATATACCTCTCAAAGTGGCTTCTCTGATCCAAGTGAGGACAGGCGACTCCTGCAGGGAGTGGTGAGGGACAGGCAGAAGCCAGGTTGTCAGGTGCAGGACCTCATAGAGCCCATGAGCTTCTGAACATGGCTACTGGGCCATCTCAGGAAACTGCTGATCCCAGAACCTGTGACAAAGTTACGCAAGAAGCGAATGGCTTCTGTCATGGAAGGCTGGCATGAGGTGGGTCACATCAGGACTTTGCATGGCTTAGATACAGCATTATAGCTGTTTTCCTCACGCGTGTGCACACACACACTCACAGCATGTCTGCCCTAGTCAAACAATGGCTTGCCTTTTCTCTTTTCTTCCTTTTTCTTTCTCTTTTCCTTTGAGGTGACTTTGGGAACTTCAAGGACTTTTATACATCATACAAACTAATATGCACAGACACTGAGACCATTTGTTGAAGCTTCCTGACTCTCTGCCCTTCTCCATCTCCTCTTCAAACAAGGTCCAGGACTATGAGGTAGGAAAATTTGGAAGGGTGTGTTTGCAACCATTAACTTACACATGAGGATGCCTTCTGCACCTTAAGGAGCCCATTAACGGAAGCAGGATGGTTCTTCTTGGACCCTGAAGTTCAGAGGTTAACCCTGGGACATGTGCAAAAACCTCATGCTTCTGCTCAGAGGTGCCATGGTGGCTGTTTTATTCACCACTCTCTCGTAAGACCAGAACCTCATAGGTCTTACCAGCCCTGGAGAGATCCCTGTGATTTCACCTGATAGTTGCTCTGGAAGAATCCTGAGTAGGCTAAGGAGAAGAGCACCTATTTCAAGTGGAGCTTAACAACCAGAACAAAAGAGGCGGGGCAGCAGTAAGTACTTCTCTTAATGTCCACACCCATATATTAATGCTACTCTCACTTTTGGTTAGAGAACCTTCCCGTTTCAGATGGTGGCAACCTTGGGATGATTCAGAAGGCACCATGGTGCTGAGAAGAAGTGACAGAGGAGTGCTCAGCACTGAAACATCTCAAACCTACCTTCCAAGGCTCAGGGTCCATTGTGGAAGAGGGGGCGGAAAGAATGTTAAGAGCCAAAGGAAGAGTAGGACTCCTTACAATGTGCTCTTCCAGACACAAAATGGCCTGGATAACCATGACCTCACAGTGCCTGACACTACCTACCTAAGACCATCATAATAGGAAGAAAAGATCATGACATCAAACTGAAAAGAGAGACTGATTGGGAGGGGATATGATGGAGAGTGAAGTTTCAAAGGGGAAAGTGGGGGGAGGGAGGGAAATAACATGGGATATTGTCTACAATTAAAGAACTTGTCAATAAAAAAAAGAGGCGGGGCAGAATGTGACAAGCCAGAGCCCCATGGGAATGGGATGTAAGATGAGTGCCAAGCAGCAGTGAGAAAAGCCCTCAAGGATCTAAGTACACAATTCAACAAACACTGCAGATCTAAACAAAGTAGCATCCTCACTGAAATGTATGTATGTCCTGTCCATACATGTATGCATATTCATATGTGTGTACATGCAGGGACGTGTACAGGTGCATGTGCAGGGAGGTCAGAAATCACTATCATGAGGCCTTCCTCAATCACTCCCTACCTCACTTTTGTGAGACAGGATCTCTCATGGAACCTAGAGTTCATTGGCTCTGCTAGTCTAGCTCATCTGCAAACTGGCGTTCGGCTGTCTCTGCCTCCTCAGCTCTGGGATTACAGGTGTGTGCCATTATGCCTGGGGTTTACATGGGTGCTGGGGATCCAAACTCAGGTTCTCAATTACAGACATACAAGAATTCTGCTTGGGAGGCAGAGGTAGGAGGATCGCCTGTAGTTCAAGGCCACCCTGAGACTACATAGTTAATTCCAGGTCAGCCTGGGCCAGAGTGAGACCCTTCCAAAAAAAAAAAAAAAAAAAAAAAAAAAAGAGGGGCTGGAGAGATGGCTTAGCGGTTAAACGCTTGCCTATGGAGCCTAAGGACCCCGGTTCGAGGCTTGATTCTCCAGGACCCATGTAAGCCAGATGCACAAGGGGGTGAATGCATCTGGAGTTCGTTTGCAGTGGCTGGAGGCCCTGGCGCACTCTCTCTCTCTCTCTCTCTCTCTCTCTCTCTCTCTCTCTCTCTCTACCTGCCTATTTCTGTATCTCTCTCTCTCAAATAAATAAATAAATAAATAATAAAATATTTTAAAAAAATAATTCTGAAGGTGTTCCACCCATTACCTGGAGAAAGTGCACTAATAACCTACTTGCACTAACAGTTAAACACCATTAGGCAACAATCATGGCTGGCCACAGCAGGCGTCCACTCTGAGGTTGGAGCCTGTTCCATCTAGATTGCTAAGTGGCTTCTATTCAGCCACACATGTGCATGTGTGCACAAATGATTGCTCTGAGTGGGAACTTTTATTTAAAGTTTTAAATGAATTTTTTTTGGAACACAGTAAAGGCTAAGCCTAACAATGTCCTACACTACATGTTTTGAATGAAATATTTTAAGCTATATGAGAAAGACCAGGACATGAAAACCGAGAGGAAGGTTGAGAGTAAAGGAAAGTGCCATTTCTAACTAATTCCTTTCATTCTTCTACTAATAGAAAGTGACAGGGTATGATGGTTAATCTTGATTGTCAAGTTCATTAGATCTAGAATCACCTAGGAGACAAATCTCTGATCATGTCTGTGTGGGGGTTTCTAGCTTAGTTTAACTGAGGTGGAAAGACCTCCTGAATATGGGTGGCATCATCCCATGTGCTGGACTGAATAACATGGAGAAATCCAGCTGAGTATGAACATTCCTCACTCTGCTTCTTGGCTGTGGCTGTGATGTGATGAGCTGCTTCATGCTCCTGCTGCCATGCCTTTCCCGCCATGATGGGCTATGTCCCCTTGAACTATAAACCATATAATTCCCCTTAAAATTGCTTGTCAGGTATTTTTGTCACAGCAGTAAGGAAAATAATATATGGGAAGGGGGGCAAGTTGATAAAAACAAGTTAATAATTGCTGTTAGAAATATAAGTCATGATGTGTGCTCAATGATTATTTTTGGGACTAAAAACAGTAAAAGTATCCACTTGCAGAATTGAAAAGCAGAAAAGAATGTCAAAACTAACAAAAGTAGAAAATGGAAAATAACTTTCTCAATCCAATAGACTGATTGATTGATTGATGATTGACTGATTGAAGAACAAGAAGCAATAACAAGCCAGGCATGGTGGTGCATGCCTTTAATCCCAGCATTCGGGAGGCAAAGGTAGGAGGATCACCATGAGTTCGAGGCCACCCGGAGATTACACAGTGAATTCCAGGTCAGCCCGAGCTAGAGTGAGACCCTACCTTGAAAAACCTGAAAAATGAAAAGAAAAAAAAAAAAGAAACAATAACAAATTAAAACACACACATAAAATGTCATGGGAGAGTATTTATTACCCTAAATGCTTATGGCATAAGTCCCATATTAAAGGACAGATTATTGGATTAAAAAAGAACAAATTAAGATATAGAAAAATTGTTAATCATATAAATTCAAACAAAACAGAAGCAAAACTTACAATATTATAGCACATGAATATAATTAAAGTAAAATACATTAAACAGAATTTTTTTTGAAAGATGAGTAAGCCAGATGCATAAGGTGGCGCATACATCTGGAGTTCATTTGCAGTGGCTACAGGCCCTGGTACACCAATTCATTCTCTCTCTCTCTCTCTCTCTCTCTCTCTCTCTCTCTCTCTCAAATAAATAAAAATAAATAAATAAGAAGATAAAAATAATAAAACTTCCCCCCCCCAAAAAAAGTTACAGCTAAATATCAAGTAAAAACTAATATGAATAAATGGAGAATCTGGTTTTAAAACTATGCTTTCTGTTGAAAGTTTTAATATGCTACTATTAGAAGCTGATAGCAATAAACAGAGTAAAAGATAAAAGAAAGCCATGGACCTGGAAGATGTAACCACAGTCAGCAATGTTCATTAATTCAAACCGACACATAGGAAACAAAAACTACAAAGGCAGGGCTTGAGAGATGGCACAGCAGTTAAAGGTGCTTGTTTACAATACCTGGCAGCCTGGGTTTAGTTCCCCAGTACCCACAGAACACCAGATGCACAAAGTAGCACATGTATCTGAAGTTTGTTTGCAATGGCAGAAGGCCCTGGTGTGCCCATTATCTATCTCTCTCTCTCTCTCTCTCTCTCTCTCTCTCTCATACATAAACTTTTTTAAACTACAAAGACAACAAATTTGCTTCTTAAACATGAAAGTAGTTACAGAAAAGCAATAATGTTATTGATCAAAAAAGCTTGATAGGGCTGCGGTAAAGGCACTTGCCTGCGAAGCCTAAAGACCCAGATTCAATTCCTTAGTACCTATGTAAACCAGATGCACAAGGTGGCCAAGTGCCTGGAGTTCAATTGCAGTGGCTAGAGGCCCTGGTGCACCCATTCTTTCTCTCTCCCTCTCTGGTCTCTCTCTCAAGTAAACAAAATAAAATGAAATGAAACTTTTTAAAAGTTTGATAAATCTTCAAAAGTAGAGCCATACTCTTTCACTGCATGTCAGCATAAACACAATGAAAATTATTCCATTGAAACTATAAAGTATTGTCTAAATAATAAATGCATATAAAAGTATAAATTATCTGGGCTGGAGAGATGGCTTAGCAGTTAAGGCACTCACCTGCAAAGCAAAAGGACCTTGGTTCAATTCCCCGGGACCCACGTAAGCCAGATGCACAAGGTGGCGCATGCATCTGGAGTTTGTTTCCACTGGCTGTAGGCTCTGGTGTGCCCATTATCCCTCTTTCTCTCTCCCTCTCAAATAAATAAATGAAAATAAAATATTTTTAAGTATAAATTGTCTAGAAAGTAATTTTTTAAAAAGATGATATAGCTCAGTTGGTAGAGTGCTTACCTAGCATGGATTAAGGCACCGTATTGGATCCCCACAACCACATAATTCAGGTGTGATGGTGCATACCTGTAGCCCCAGCACCCAGCAAGTAGAAGAAAGATGAGGACTTCAAAGTCATTCTAACCTACATTTTGAATTTGAGGTCAGCCTGGACTACATGAGACCCTGCCTCAATACAACAAAGAGAACTTTTCGTACTGTACTCAACTAAAGCCATATTATAATATGCTTTTAATATCTTCAGCATTATTTTTTAAAAGATATATCATTTTCTCTAAAATTCCTTTTATAGCTATAATTATTTAAAATTATAAACTTATTATTGTTTTAAGTGTAAATAGCACTGAAAAAAATATTGAATAATTACTTCTAAAGAAATGTATATGTGGGTTGTTAAAATATCTTAGGCTGGTTAATCCATAAATAAGCAGAAATTTATTTCTCACAGTTCCAGAGCTAGTCCAGACCATGTCACCAGCAGGTTTGGTAACTGGTGAGGGCCTGTTTCTCATAGCTGACTCCTTCTTGCTCTGGTAGGGTGCTCCAAGACCTTTCCTAAGAGCATCATTTCCATTCATAAAGATGGAACCTTTATGTGTCAATCGCCTCCCACAAAGTTTCCACTTCTCAGCTCATCAATTCCAGAGATAGACCCCAACCTATGAATTTTGGAGTGACACAGATATCCAGACCTCAGAAAATGTTCTGAGAACTGAGTAAAGGGCTTGACTCATAAGCATGAGAACCTGAGTTTGATCCCCAATATCCAATTTTTAATAATATTTTTTAAAATATTTATTTATTTATTTGAGAGAGAGAGAGAGAATGGTGCACCAGGGCTTCCAGCCACTGCAAATGAACTCCAGATGCAGGTGCCCCCTTGTGCATCTGGCTGACATGGGTCCTAGGGAATCAAACCGGGATCTTTTGGTTTTGCAGGCAAATGCTTAACCACTAAGCCATCTCTCCAGGCCCCAATATCCAACTTTAAAAGATGGGTATGGCCGTGTACACCTGTACCTCCAGTACTAGGGAGGCAGAGAGAGGAGATCCCTGGGGCTTTCTGGTCAGCCAGGGTAGCCTGACTGCTGAGTTCCAGAACAGTGAGAGACCCTAACTTTAAAAACTAAAGGTAGATGACACCTGAGGGGCAACATCTGAGATTGTCCCTTGACCTTTACACACATGTGCATGTGGGCACACACACACACACACGTGCACATGGATACATATACACAAAAACTTGGCATATACATCTCAAATTCCAGTGTCAACTGAATTTTTAAACATATCTCAAAATAAACATATTAACTCTGCTAGAAATTTTATCGCTTTTAAAAAATATTTATTTATTTATTTATTTATTTATTATTTGCATTGTGTGTGTGTTCATGTGCATGCATGCATGCATGCGTACATGTACCAGGGCCTCTGGTCACTGCAAATGATCACCAGACATTCACTGGCTTTTTGTATCTGGCTTATGTAGGTGACTTGGAAATTGAACCCACATGGGCAGATTTTGCAAGCTAGTGCCTTTAGTCACCAAATTCCCTGCCCCTTGATCACTTTTTTTAAAATTTTTTTATTATTTTTTTATTTTTAGAGAGAGACACAGAGACAGACAGAGAGAGAGGGAGAGGGAGACAGAAAGAGAATGGGCACGCCAGCAGTCTCTCAACTGCTGTGAACGAAATCCAGATGTGTGTGCCCCCTTGTGGGCAAGTGCAGCATTGCGCCCTTGCTTCACTTTGCATCTGGCTAAATGTGGGACCTGGAGATTGGAAGTGCTGGAGATTGGAACCAGCGTTCTTAGGCTTAGGAGGCAGGCGCCTTAACTGCTAAGCCATCTCTCCAGCCCCTTGATTACTTTTTAAATGGACATACTTTGTGTTTTCTCTGGAATTTCAAAATTAAGGCCACATAGGCCAATTTCCTTATGTCAGTCACATAAAACAAAAGAACTTTGTTAACTATATTGAATTTTCATAAACAAAGCAAATGATTGATGCTTTTACTGAACTTTTTTTAAAAGTACCAATTACTGTTTAGGCACTCAGGTTGAAATCTCTTTATAAATTGTTAGTGGGATTATCAGCCTTAAAACTAGAGGTTGGTTTAAACTCTCTCTAAGGAGGGTGGGGAGATTGGTCAGAAAATAAGTGTACTTACTGTGCAAGCATAAGGAACTGCATCTGATTGCCAGGACCCATTTAAAAAGCCACACAGGGGGCTGGAGAGATGGCCCAGCAGTTAAAGGTGATTGCTTGCAAAACCTGATAGTATGGGTTTGATTTCCCAGTACCCAGGTAAAGCCAAATTTACAAAGTACACATGTGTCTGGAGTACATTTGAAGCAGCACTAGGCCCTGGCATGCCCATTCTCATCCCCTTCTCCTCTCTTTCTTTCTTTCCATCTTTCTTTCTTTCTTTCTTTCTTTCTTTCTGTCTTTCTTTTTTAAAGCCATGCTAGGGCTGGAAAGATGGAAAGATGCAGGTGCTTGCCTGCAAAGCCAAAGGACCTGGGTTTGATTCCCCAGGACCCACATAAGCCAGATACACAAGGTGGCACATGCATCTAGAGTTCGTTTGCAGTGGCTAGAGGCTCTGGCACACCCATTCTCTCCCTCTCTCTCTCTTTCTCTCTCTCTCTCTCTCCCCCTCTTTCTCTCTCTCAAATAAATAAATAAAACTAAAAATATTAAAAATATTTTTTTAAGTCACACAAGTATGTGACCCCAGAGATGAAGGAGGTGGAGATAGAAGGATCACTGTGGCTCTCTGGTAAGCCAGTGTCTCCACATTTACTAAGAGACTCCATCTCAAGTAAATAAGGGGGAAGAGGGATAGAAGAGTACCCCAATATTTTCCTCCACACACGTGCATCTGCACAACATACGCATACACCACACAGACACCCTACATAAACCACCCACACACTGTAAATAAATTTTTAAAAATAATAGTTTGGGATCCAGCATTCTTGGATGACCATCAGGACACACTGTTAATAATGTGTTTTCCCAACTCAGTTCATTGACTTCAAATAACTTTGGTACCAATTCAAAGATATTGAGAGCCTCAATGATGCTCTCCAAGGCTTTGAAAAGCAGTGATTTTTATTCCAATATATCTCTAATGATGAATCACACATAACTGTGCCCAGTTGCTGTCCTCTCTGGATTTGTCACAACTAAAAACAAAATGAGCGATGATTGGCTCTTTTGCAAAACTTGAAGCTTGATGCCTTTAACTAACACATCAGTTTGACATTAGACTATAGAACTAAACAGAAAAAACATTTTCTGGTATTTTATGTCGAAGTAAATTTTGGCAGGACTACAAATGCAGTACTTGAGAAGAATGTCTCCATTTGTATACATTTTTTAAAAAGTATTCTTTGTACTTTAAGAAGATACTTCAAATATCATTTCCACTTCTGTATATTCTTGATCCAATGTTGTGTGTTTCAAGATAATACAACTTGCATGAAAATCTTCTGCTTTTTTTTAAATAAAGTCAGTATGGTTTCACTTTAATATCATTCAATTTGAGAAACCCCATGCCTTCTTGCTCTTAGCGTTTAAATCACTGATTCCAGGGAAGTTGGACTCCTAGTTTGCAATATGTACCCATAGGTATTAGTTACCTAGTGCTACATTACATGGACCCCAGTTGTAATTACCTTGTAATTACTTGTGAGCCATTTGACCTTTTTTGTGACTTAAATGATTTTTATTTAACTATTAAGTCTAATTGTTAATTACAAAGGGTGAGAACATGATGGCATACGGGTAAGTCAAAATGAACGCCATATAAGTGGTAGAGGGTCATTTTAAATCTAGAAACAGATAAGTTCACCCACAATTTTTCAAAAACCTAATCTCTTGACTGATGGAGGAGCCTCTAGATCCAGTGCATTCTGGAGAATTTTTTCCAAATACACACTGCCTTGTTTTCTGTCTCCATACTTTTTTCTTACAGTCTTTTATTAGAAAGATAATAGCAAACACAGAGCCATGGGTTAGAGCTAAATCTTATCATGTAGCTACTTCATGTTCACTTCCACTGGCTTATACAGGTCCTCTTTACCTGCCACAGGACTAAATGTTATGAATCATACCTTTGCCCCTAGTTAATAGGACTCTATTAGCTGATAAAACTGACAGTTATGTAAGTTGAAATCCTAACTTGCAAACACTGAGGCTATTGTTTTTAGTTTTGTTTAGGTTGGGTTGGTCTCTGAAAAAGGTGAAAAGCATGATCATGGACCAGTATTTTTAGTCCTCAGAGATGGGAGGGGACAAACAAAGCCCTTGTCAAGATCCTGTCCCAGGCCACCTGTCTCCTGCCTACATCACCAACAAATAGGTCTCTGTCTTCCAGCACACCAGCTGGTACAGTCAGAGTCCTTCATCAATAGAAGGGGTCTGGGCAAGCCACTGCTTTCCTAATCGAAAGAGACAGGGTGGCTAGATGAGTGACAACAGAGAACTTGAGGAATGCAACTTTGAAAACTTGAAGAATAAAATATTGAATGGAGGGTTGGAGAGATGGCTTAGCTGTTAAGGTGCTTGCTTGCAAAGCCAAAGAGCCTCAGTTCGATTTCCCAGCACCCACATAAGCCAGATGCACAAGATGGTGCATGCATCTGGAGTTCGTTTGCAATGGCTGGAAACCCTAGCATGCCCATTCTCTCTCTCTCTCCCTCTCCCTCTTTCCCTCTTTTAAATAAATAAAAGAAAATATTTTTTAAAAACTATTGAAAGGATAGGGAGATAGAGAAGTGATAGGAAGCTGAGGGTGGGGTGGGGTGAGAGAACAAGAAGAGTGACATCAGAAACCAGCCGAGCAGGGTCCAGGAAGGACTGGGTTAACAACCATATCAGGTTCTGTACAATCAAATAAGGATTGAGCTGATCAAAGTGATACGCTGAGTGGAGAAGAGTGAGGACATGTTAAAAATGGAATTTGGTTTGCTCTCTAAATATTTATATTTATGCCCATAGATTAGGGCTGCTCTCAACTTTTGTCAGAGAGCTTCTTTTTTTGCACATGGTGGTGACTACTGGGGAGACTCAAAACTCATTTAAGTTTTGAGAATAAGTGGCTATTGAGTGCTCAGCACTAAATGAGACATCTTTATCACCTATTACAAAGCTCAGGGAACATTGTGGAGGAGGGGGCAGAACAATTGTAAGAGCCAGGTGATAGGGAGAAGTGCTTTGGAAGCTTTCTTCCTGACATGAAGTGGCTATTGAATTCAGGACCTCACAGCAGCTGTCATTATCTGCATAAGGTATGTACAATATTGGGATCATCAACATTCCATCATGCATGTTAGAGGAGGATTAAAAAAAAGATGGGGCGGGGCATGGTGGCACATGCCTTTAATCCCAGCACTTGGGAGGCAGAGATAGGAGGATGGCTGTAAGTTCAAGGCTATCCTGACACTGCATAGTGAATTCCAGGTTAGCCTGAAGGAAGGAAGGAAGAAAGGAAGGAAAAAGGAAGGAAGGAAGGAAGGAAGGAAGGAAGGAAGGAAGGAAGGAAGGAAGGAAGGAAGGAAGGAAGAAGGAGAAAAGGAAGGAGAAAAGGAAGGAAGGAAGAAAAAAGGAAGGAAGGAAGGAAGGAAGGAAGGAAGGAAGGAAGGGAGGGAGGGAGGGAGGGAGGGAGGGAGGGAGGGAGGGAGGCTGGAGAGATGACTTAACAGTTAAGGTATTTGCCTGCAAAGCCTAAATACCCTGGTTCCATTCTCCAGTATTCACATAAGCAAGATGCACAAGGGGATGCATGCATCTGGAGTTCGTTTGCAGTGGCTGGATGCCCTGGCATGCTGATTCTCTCTTTCTATCTATCTCTCTCTCTCTCTCTCTCTCTCTCTCTCTGTGTGTGTGTGTGTGTGTGTGTGTGTGTGTGTGTGTGTGTGTTTGTGTGTCTGTCTGTCTCTCTCGATAAATAAATAAATATTTTTTTAACTTTAAAAAAAGACATTAGAGGGCAAAGTTCATGGAGTCAAAGGCCGTAGTAGTAAGTCGGTCTGTGTCACTTCCAGGAAAGGTTTTGTCAACCATGCCAGTGGGGAGGACATCAGGAGGTGACAGGAAGGATGTGGTGGCACTGTCTTGAGGAGAAAGGAAAGGGACTTGGAAAGTTAACCTTAAATTAAAGTTCAAATTCATGAGACTAGGAGATAGCTCAGCACTTAAAGGCATTTGCTTGAAAAGCCTGTTGGCCCAGGTTTGATTCCCCAATACCCATGTAAAGCCACATGCAAAATATAGTGCAGGCATCTGGAATTCATTTGCAAATGCAAGAGGTCCCCCACCACTGTCTCACAAATAAATAGAAACATTAAATTCATATATAAAATGCAATCAACTGATCAGAAGAAATTCTGTAATCAATGATAGAAGTGATTACCTTTCCTAGGACAGTTTTGCTCATGCCTGTATTTGCCCCTCCCCCCAAATTAAACTTTGCTAGTTTAAGTTAGTGTCTGGAATAAAAATCTGTTCAATAGCAAAAACAAAAAAGGCATCAAAATAAAAGAGGGACTATGTGGGAAAAGAAGGGTTTCAATGGAAGAGGCAGGAAAAGGGGACAAAAGAAGTTCATGGGAAGGGATTATGAGTGAAATACAATATGTACACATATTAAATTGCCAATAAAAGGTTTATTTAAGAAAAAAGTGTAAATTGGTAAATTGTTGGGGCCAGAACTTAGAATATAGATTGAGAACTGACTTGGAAGTGAGACAGTGGGACAGGAAGAATACAACTCCCAAGAAGAGAGGCAGGTGCTTGCTTCAGCAGCACATATACTAAAATTGGAACAATACAGAGAAGATTAGCATGGACCCTGAGCAAGGATGACATGCAAATTCATGAAGTGTTCCATATTTAAAAAGAAGAAGGAGGAGGAGGAAGAGAGGCAGACATCATGGATTGGGGATATGGGATCCATCCACATTAGTTCATTAGAAGAAGGATGGAATGAAATTAATGACAAAGGGAAGGATTGTTTCACCTATATTTCAAAATTCATAGGGCTGAGTTTCAGACAGGGTACCTTGTCCAAGTAAGCAGCCCATTATTTGCTTTATTTTGTATCTGTATTAGTTACTGTCTCATGGCTGAGAAAAAATACCTGACTAGTAGCAGCTTACAGAAAGAAAAGGGTTATTTTTGTTTTACAGTTTCAAGGGGAAGTCTGTTGTAGTAGAGAAAGCACAGCAGAAGAGACAGCCACTGTCACACCTTCACAGCAACAAGGAGGATGTAGAAAGTGCAAAAGCATCAACCCAGGGCTGGCCTACAACACTCCAAGGCCCACCCTCAGAGACACACCTCCTCCAGCAAGGTTCCACAAATTTCCCAATCAGTACCTCCAGCTGGATTGATTAAGTATTCAAACAACGAGGCTATAGAGGACATTGTACATTCAAACCACCATAGTAGCACTAGATCACTTTTACCAATTGGAATTTTAGTATTTCCTGTACATACTATTTTCTTATTTTATTTTCTTCACATCTCATAATTATTAAACCCTTATGAAACATTTTCAGAACATAACCAACATCTACAGACATTATGATAGCTAAAGGACTGTTATACCTGCTCAAAAAAAAACCTGAAATTCAGATCTTTTAAGGAAATAAAACATAGGAAGCTGTGTTTTGGTATACTCTGCCAGAATATACTCCAACCCCACCTGAATGACTGAAGGAAATCCAAGCAGAAAAGAATGCATGACCAATTGGTACTGATTGTCAGTCTCCTTTGTTTCTGAACAAGAACCACAGGGACAGCAGTGAGATAGGGGACCTGGACCCATTCTTACCCACATGACAATATGGCCATCCCATACATGTGACCCTAAAGAGTCACTCTCAGTTTTGTGTTTGTTCACTTACAACTTACAGTGCAAACGTTCAGTAGGTTCTAAGTCATTCCCATCTCAGATCAAAAGAGAAAAAGTGGTCTCCATGAGGAGCCTTACTCAGAAGAATCCCTCCTCTTAGTTTTCTATCATCTATCGTCTATCTATCTATCTAATCTATCATCTCTCATGATTCACTTTTCTCACCAGCCCCGCATGTGGAGATGCTTCTACTATCTACATTCATTAAGTCCCTTCATGCAATGCCCAGGAGCAACTGGGTAGTGAAGATGGGCATAGTCCTTCACACTGAGCCATGGGTCATAACATCTGAGGGGATCCTGGGGGACTGTAGATAGGTGGGACCATACAATCTGGTCTCCCACCCATGGGTGGGGAGGGCTCATTAGCTTCTCTAATGAAGGGTACACCTCCTTAGATGATGGGAAAGGGTGGTCTACATAACGGCTAAGACAAGAGAAAATAGAGAAGTACCTTCTAAATTTCTTTAGGAAGCTGTCCAAAAAGACCTCATGATCTCCTCCTACATCAATGATTTTTTTTCTTCCTTCTGTCTTGTTAGTTTTATGCAGTTGCATGTGCGCATTTATATATGTATGTTTATACATGTGTGGGTCCACATTGTGTATCCATGTACACATGTGGGCACGTGTGTGTGTGTGTGAGTGTGCTCGTGCACACGCGCTTGCATGTGGAGGCCAGAAGACAGCTTAGGCCATTGTTACTCATGAATGCCACTCACCTCCTTTTAGGTAGTATTTTTTTAATTTCAAGGAGTATAAATTTTATTTGTTACTAACTTTTAAAATATTTTGTCTATTTATATTGAGAGAGAAAAGGCAGGGAGAAAGAGAGAATGGGTGGGCCAGGACCTCCAACCACTGCAAACAAACTCCAGATGCATGTGCCCCCGTATACATCTGGCTTATGTGGGTTCTGGGGAATTGAACCTAGGTCCTTTGACTTTGCAGGAAAGTGCCTTAACCACTAAATCATCTCTCCAGCCTGTTACTAAATTTTTTTTAATGGAAAGTCTCCTCAAAAAGAAGTGAAGAGCCCAAAGACAAACATGAGAGCTTGTATGCCATTTTTTTACGTAACTTTTTTTTACGCTTTTTACATAAGCTTTTTTACATAGTCTTATAGTGCCCTCTCTCCTGGCCCTGATGTCCCTGAGGGCCCTCCTCAGCGGGGTCATTGGTGTTCCCTGTGGGGTAATTAGGGTCTCAGTCAGTCTCAGGGTAGGAATGGGACCTGTGTGAGGCAGCATTTCTCATGAGCCTGAGCTCACCAATTAGGACAGCCTAGCAGCCAACAAGCCCTGCGACCTGTCTTATCTGCTTCTCCTCCAGCTCTAGGATTATAGGCACATGCCATCACACCCAGCACCTTGCGTGGGTTCTGATGATTCAGCTCAGGTCTTCACGTTTACAAGACAAGCACTTTCCTGACCGAACCGTCTCCCCATCGCCTCTTCTTCCTTCTTATATGAAGGGTTGCACTGCCTGGCCTCCACATCACCCACCATAATTGTTGTCTGTAATCAAGCCAAAGCTAGCCTGGGAGTAGAAACTGATTGTCCTTCATCGTGTTGATGGGGAAACAACGATAACCGCATCCTTTTCCAAAGAAGACCCCTTCAGAAGTCCCATGACAGGTACTCTCAGAGTGAAAAGACGCCGAAGGAGAGCCCACCCACTGTGATCTACCCACAGTGGCAGGTGCTGGGAGCTGGGGCTGCCTCTCCTCAGCTTTGCCAGCAGTCAAGGGTCAGTCACTGTCAGAAAGGCTCTGCTCACTTCTAGAGGATACAGCTCCATTGCGGGGTCATATTTTTGTTTACCCAAGTGAAATCAGACTTATCCAAAGTTCTGAAAACTGCTTTTTAAAGTAATGACTTTGGACATGATTAATTTTTTATTAGAATGCACCTCTCTCCCTCTGTACATATAAATCTATCTCGTTCATTTTACAAGCTGAGTAGTATTCCATTAAGAGGATGTATCTCGTTTATGTGGTAGTCTGCTCCTAGCAGACACTGAACTATTTCCAAGTCCTTCCAAAACCTCAGGGAGAATTCTTACTCACACACTGGTGTGCACGTCTGTGACTATTCTAATAGTCTTTCACTCTCCTGAAAACTTTGTGCACCTATCTCCCCACAAATCTACTACCACTCCATTTCTTTTAAACCTTGGGATTTTTGCCAGGTTGTTTCTTGTCAGTTAGTTAGTTAGTTAGTTAGTTAGTTAGTTAGTTAGTTAGTTAGTTAGCTGTGTAGCCTGGGTTAGTCACAAATTCACAACCCTCCTGTGCCAGCCTCCCAAGTCATTATACTGCCGGTGTGTACCACCATGTCTGGAAGAAAGAGGACTTTTTTTAAAGTAGATGCATTTCCATTGTCACCTGTGAGGGTGAGTGTCTTTGCTGGCCTTCTTTGTGTCTTCTCTGGTGACTTTCCTGTTCACAACCTCTGATAATTTGTGTAGTGAGTGATTTGTCATTTTTATATTGATTCAGAGTAGTTGGGATATAATTCATACTTTACTTGTTTTATATGCCATTAACAGTTCTCCAACTTCTAATTTTTCAAGTTTCTCGTTGATTTCTAAAGACGGTTTTCTATTTTAAAGTTATCGTTCTTCTTGGTCACAAATCTTGCATATTTGTTTGTTTTCCATTTAGCTTGGGACTTTTTTGATGAGGGGAGACTTTGTGTTTATGTAGACCCATAACCTTTGCACATCATAAAGCTTTAGAAAGTGTCCCCACCCTGAGACGAGACCTCCCCTGGTACTTCCTAAGGTTTTCCTGGCTGTGAGGTTTCATTCCATCTGGAATTTATTTTGTTGCATTGTATGCCATAGAAATCTCATCCATTTTTTCCCCCAAAATAGTTGTTCAAATTTCCCAGTATCTTTCATCAAATTAGTCATCCTTTCCCCTTGGGTTTGTAATCCCAACTTACTCATACAGTTAATTTTTATTTGGACTTAAAAGACGTAGAAATGATTATGATCAGCAATCTTGACTTCATTAGCAGGAGAGAGATGGAGTGTTGTTTACTTTGGATAGGAAAGGAGAGTGTGATGTGGGATAACATTGGGAGAAGGCAATAAGATAGTCATGGAATTTGTTGTGAAAAAGGAAAGTCTAAGAAAGAGATGGCAAAGAAGAAAACTACTGAGTCATAACAGGAATGTGTTATCAAAAAAAAAAAGACTTCAGAAAGGCCACAGGGCAAGAATATGTGGGTGAGTTTTAAAATAGAAGATGATGCAAGTAG
Source organism: Orientallactaga sibirica (assembly GCA_036365145.1). Lineage (NCBI taxonomy): Eukaryota > Metazoa > Chordata > Mammalia > Rodentia > Dipodidae > Orientallactaga > Orientallactaga sibirica. The sequence continues at coordinate 14,341,851 of JAEOAD010000001.1, forward strand.
AATTGGCTCCCAGCTGAAAGGAAAATGTCCCTAGGCAGTCTATCTCGCCATCTAGCCTAGGGGCTGTCACAAAGCCAGTGTGGAGCGTATGTTGAAGAGTGTTAAGTAATTAATAAACCCAGAAGCTGCCATTGTCACTATACTAAATTCCTTTAAAGGAATGCATGCTCATTATTGAGAACTAGAAAAATAAATAAATAAGGAAAATAAATTAACACTGGTTACCTTTCATAGAACTCCTGCTGTGGTACAGACTTCCAGAGTGGGTGCTCCAGAAAAACCTGTTCTACACATATTTTGCTTTATAAAGAATAAAATTTAAATCCCCATAATGGCAACTGAGGTTGACCATCATTAATATCCTGGTATATTACCTTCCCAGCCTTGTTCTTCTGACACGTGTCTTTCATAACAATAGCAAACACTTATAAAATACTTATTTCCATGCCCAAAACTAACAAATACTACTGAATACTAGATTTAAACCTTTAGGATACATTCCTTCAACATTGTAACAATCTTCTGAGCTATGCATTCCTATGAAGTTAATGTCACATTTAGAGATATGACTAACGAGGCTAAGCAGCATGCGTATGCTATGTGCTGAGTTTCGTAGAGCAGGAATGTTTTCCCATACCAGTAACAAGTCCACTTTCTTTCGGTATGTTTAATGCATGTGCATGTGAGTATGCATATTGTTATGTGTGTGCACATATGTGGACAAGTATACATGCACATATGGGCACAGACATGTAGAGGCCAGAGGTCGAGGTCAGCTCTTTTCTTCAACTGCTCTCTTTCTTATTTTCTTGAGACAGGGTCTTTCACTGAAGCCAAAGCTCACGGGTTCAGCTAGTATAGCTAGCCAACAAGCCACACCACGTCCCCAGCACTGGGATAATAAACATGTGTCATCATACCATAATTTTATATAGGTGCTGGGGGTCTGAACTCAGGTCATCATGCTTGTGTGGCAGACACTTTACCCCCGAGCCATCTCCCCAGATCCAGAAGAGTTCATTTAATGGTTGCATAATATTCTGCTATGTGGGAAGGTCATTATTTATTATTCTACCATTTATGTATTTTTTCAGTTGTTATTAATCAAAACCAAAGACATCATGAATAAGCCATATGGAAACCTACTTCTTTGTTAATTAAAAGTATCTAAGTTAAAGAGAGAGTGAATCTGGATCAAAGAGAGAGCTTTAGCAGAGAGACACGTTGTGCACCTCCCAAATTTGCAGGGATATAAATGCTATGCCCACAAGCCATAGGTGGTCACAGAAAATGGTCAGTGCCAAGGTTGAGACACCTTCCAGTGAGGTGTTGATCTTCATGATGCCCCAGAGCATTACAGGCTATTGCCAAGGCTCTTGATTTCCCACCAGAACTAGATGGTAAGGCCCATTTTCACCTATTGCTAAAGACACCACATGCTTCAGTTGCAAGACACTAAAAAGTCAAGCTAAAACGGAGCTGAAAGCCTCCTCCCCGCTAACTAGCTGTCATAGTGCTGGAAAGTGCTATGTGGCCTATTGGAGGAGAACAGTCATCAATGGTCTGAACTAGGAGTGGACCCTGAAAGCTATGTAACTGGCTACCTAAGCAAGATGTACCCCTAGTCAATAGTGGCATGTCTGTTAAGAGGGTAATGAGCTGCTCTAAGATTTGATTTAAGGCCCACTCCATGGGAGGGAATTCAAACCTGATCCTGAAATCCTAGTCAGATGTCTATGGTTGAGAGGTTTACTATTGCTAAGGGGGAAGTTATGCTGATGTTTGGCTACATGGACATATTATGACCACGCAATTGCCCTCTAAATACTTATGTTTATGCATATTATCAGTTCTGCTCTTACTTTTCATTAAAAAATACTCTCTTTTTAGATGGCAGTGACTGATGGGAGACTCGAAACTCATCAAAATGTTGAGAAGGGGCTGGAAAAATTGCTTAGTGGTTAAAGCACTTGCCTGCAAAGCCAAAAGACCCAAGTTCAATTCCCCAGGACCCATGTAAGCCAGATGCACAAGATGGCACATGAGTCTGGAGTTCGTCTGCAGTACCTGCAGGCCCTGGTGTACCCATTCTCTATCTATCTGCCACTCTCTCTCCCTCTTTCTCTCTCACTCTCTCTCCTCCCTCCCCAAATAAATAAATAAATGAAATATTTTTAAAATGCTGAGAAGAAGTAACCATTGAGTGTTCAGCACTTAATAAGACATCTATCATATCTTCCAATGGTTCAGGCTCTATTATGGAAGAGGTGGCAGAAAGAATGTTAGCCAAAGGTTGGGGAGGAGTGATTCTGAACACTGTCTCTCAGACATGAAGAGGTCATTGTACATATTACCTCACAGCAGCTGTCATCACCTGCACATGAAGTGCATAATATTAGGCCCACCAGCAGGTTGTCATGGATGACAGAGGAGGACAAACAAGAACAGGAGAAGGAACAGTAAGAAAATGTAAAAGTTCAGTGCAGAGGGACAGAGAAAAAGAGACACAGAAGGGTGGTGGGAGATAGGGTGGTGGGGGATGATTATGAAGATGTTTTTAATAAAATTTTTATTTTATTAACTAATTTGATACAACAATCCTTTTAGATAGGTACTATTATCATGTTATATATTATACATTGTTATATCCCCATTTCACAGATTAGGAAATGGTGCCTCTAAGAGATCAAAAACGTTGTGTGATGTCATACAGTCAGTAGCAAAAGCCAGGTTCAAACCCACCCAGTTCAATGTAGTGGTTAACTGCTCCTGCCCCTCATCTCCTGTCTTCCTTCTATAAAGGGCAGGAGGGCAGGTGCTTTCAAAGAAAAGTAAACACACAGCAGATGAGGACAGACAGGAAAGGCATCCCTTTGGGTCAGAAACACTGTCATGAAATCCTGAACTACATCCTTCCTTTTTTTTTTTAATTTTTTTATTGACAACTTCTATACTTACATACAAAAAAACCATATTTCCCTCCCTTCCCCCCATTTCCCTTCAGAACTCCATTCTCCATCATATCCCCTCCCTCTCTCCATTAGTCTCTCTTTTAATTTGATGTCATCATCTTTTTCTTCTATTATGAGGGTTTTGAAAAGGTATTGCTAGGCACTGCAAGGAGCCTGTGTGGCTGACCTGTGATAACAACCAGCAGCAGATCATGGAGAACAGCAAGCCTGTGACAACCCAAAGACAGGGAAAGGAAGACAGGCCTCCAGGTCCTAGATCTCCTGGAATGGAAGAGAGAAAAGTTCTGAAGCTAACATTCAAAACAGTAAGATGGAGCTGCTGACCCAGGATCCTCCAGCTGGGCCTCAGGGGCCTCCCCCTCCGCAAAACCTGGGGTTTTGAGGGAGACTAGCTGAGTCCTTTGCTGTGGGCAGCAGCGCCACCTAGCAGAGATGGGGTGAAATGGCATCATCATCGCAAGGGCAGTCCTTAAGTCCCTCAAAAGACAAGGACTCTGGGGGCTAGCACCCTGTCCAATGCTGACGTCACTGTGACAACAAACACTGTGTCCTTGGGAAGTTCATGGTCCATTGGAAGACAGTCACAGGCTGCAGAGCAGAAATCTGCGAGAGTGTGTGAGAAGCAGGACAGAACGTGTCCTTCCCTGCCATCCCTCTGGGGCTCCACAGAGGAAGTGTTGTTCCAAACATCTCTGAATGGTGGGTAATGATTACAGAGGACCCCAGCAGAGCCCCAGAGGTGGGAATCTAGTTCAATCAAAGGAAGTTGAAATCATTGACCATCTAGCCTCCTGTTTAAGGAATGAGTTTACTGAGACTTGAGCACGGCATCCCAAATTAGCCATGTCCACCCTAGAACCCGAGTCCCGTTACTCTCACTGAGCCATGGAAGAACAAGGTCAGCCTCCTGCAAAGACATCCCTGGAAAATGTCACATTCTCCTGCAGAGACCATTCCTGGGGCTGTACACGCAGCATGATTGTATTCCAAACCATCCCACCAGTCTCTTTAGGACTTTTTCCATGTTACTCACTCATTCCATCCCTCAGTTTCCTTATTAGTTAACTAAGAAAGTGATAATCATCTCATGCAATTGATGTGAGAGTAAAAAAGTTATGTCATGTTAAGTGTTTGTCATAATTTTAGTGCATGTTGAATGCTCAATATTAAGCTTCTAGCCGGGGGTTGTGGTGTATGCCTTTAATCCCAGCACTTAGGAGGCAGAGGTAGGAGGATCACCATGAGTGCAAGGCCACCCTGAGACTACATAGTGAATTCCAGGTCAGCCTGAGCTACAGTGAGACCCTACCTCGAAAAACCAAAAAAAATAATAATAATAAAAATAAAAAAATAACAATTAAACTTCTAATATTGTGATATTACTGGTATATTTCTTACTTACAGTCATTCCTTTGCCTGCAATTTTGCTTTCCTCAATTTAGGTTACCTGTAAAAATATTACATGGAAAATTCTAGAAACAAGCCATAAGTTTTTTAATTATATGACACTCTGAGTATCATGATGAAATCTCATGCTGTCCACTCAGGCTTACTCAGGATATGACTCCTTCCTGGGTGCAGTGTGTCCAGAAGGTGTGCATGCATCTGCACACACATGTGCATATATCACACATACACACAATGCTCACTATTCAATCGTGTTGCCACAAGCATGTGGGGTGAGGCACTTAGGGTTGTCTGGTCCAAGAAACAGCACTGGAAAAGGAAATGACATTCTAGAAATGACCTTTCAGAATGCATAAGATTTGGACCCAAAATGATGCATGGGTATAAGTGCAGAGCCTTCATTCATAATAGATTCCTTTAAGCTGGTAAGAAAAGGTTTGTTTACAACTGTTTTGGGTTTGGGGTGTTTGCTTGCTCACTTGTTTGTTCTGAGACAGGATTTCACAATGGCAGCCAGGCTGGCCTGAAACCCTATTTTGGTTTGGGGGACTTGGGTTTTGTTTTTATTTTTTATTTATTTGGTTGACTTTTTTTTTTTTTTTTTTTTTGAGACAGGGTCTCGTGTATCCAAGGCTGACCTCCAACTCCCTATATAGCCAAGAATGACCTTGAACTCCTAATATTTTTGCCTCAACATCCCAAAGTCCTTGGATGAGAAGTGTGTGCCACCATGCCCAGCTAGATGGATTAGTGAGTGCTTCAAGAGAAAATGAAAGGTAAGTGCCCCACCAGACAGGACTCGAGGGTGACCATTTCTGGATACACTCACAATACTAAGTATCAGAACAAATCTACTGTTGGATTCTTGTGTTTTACTTGTTTATGTGTGTGTTAAATTGATGTTATTAATCTCTAAAACAATACCAATCTGTAGTTTGAAAATATCAAACTATCTAAATTAGGCATATAAAATTCTTATGCCCTTTTCCAGAAAGAAAGAAGAACGAAGAGGAAAAAGAAGTAAAGAAGGGAGGAAGGAAGAAAGGAAGAAAGGGAGGGAGGGAGGGAGGGAGGGAAGGAGGGAGGGAGGGAGGGAGGGAAGAAGGCAGGAAGGCAGGAAGGCAGGAAGGCAGGAAGGCAGGCAGGCAGGCAGGCAGGCAGGAAGGAAGGAAGGAAGGAAGGAAGGAAGGAAGGAAGGAAGGAAGGAAGGAAGGAAGGAAGGAAGGAAGGAAAAGAGAGAATGGATAGAGGGAGGGAAGGAAGAAAATCAATGTGAGTCCTAGCAGATGTAAGAGCAGAGAAGTGATTACCATCTTGCAGTTCTACTATGCAGTTTACTCCCAAGATGATTACAGACAAACCTCCACATAGAAATTTGTTGGCCAAGGTTCATAGGCGCTTTGCTAACAAAAGCCACAAGCAGAAAGGTCCCACTATCAACTGACACACAGAGACAGTAAATGTAGTGTGTCTATGCAGTGGGCTATTATTAGCACTTGACAGTAAAGAGGAGTGAAACACTAATACATGCTACAACATGACCCTTAGAACATGCTAAGGAAAGGAAACCAGGAGTGTGGATACACATATATACTGTATGAGTTAATTTATATGAAAGCTCTAGTATATTAGTCTATCTGTAGCCTAAGACTAGAGTTGAGGAGATAGCATTAGGAGTTGATGGTTAGTATGTAGGGTTTCTTAAGGGGGTGGTGAGAATTACCGTGGTAATGGTTGTACAACTCCATGAATATGCAAAAATCCATTGAGTTCACAACTTATGTAGTGACTCATGATAGGTGACTTACATCTCAATAAAGTTGTAGCAACAGCAACAAAATGGAGCCTCCCTAGACTCCGCCTGAGAAGGAGGGCATGCTGGGGGAAGTGTCCCTCCTCCTCCAAGCCTTGGTACGTGTCCACTGTGTAAAATCTGGGATAGCAGAGTCTCAGGAGACATGGAGTGGGGCAGTGTTGAAGTTACCTTCTCATTGCTGGGACAAAGCACCCGACCAAAAGCAGCTAATGAGAGGAAAGTATTTTTTTAATTTTGGCTTACAGTCAACAGGGGAAGCTTCATGGTGGCAAGGGGGACCTGGCTATAACACCTCTAAGTTCACCCTTCAGCAAGGCTCCACCGCACAAATTGACATGTACTAGGTGCGGTAGTTTGAATAGATGGCCCCCAATATATTCAGTGTTTTATTAGTTTTTAGTTTGCATCTACAGCACCAGGCTGGAGGCAGTGTCACTGGGCGGATATTAAGGTGTGGTGGTGGGTTTGAGATTTCAATCTAAAGATATGCAAAGTGTGTCTAGCTGGAGTTCTTGAAGCGTGCTGTGTGGTTTTTAGCTTTCTTTCTCTCTCTGTCTGGTCCTGTAAGAGCAGGCCAGCTTCTTTTACCATTATGGAACTTCCCCTGGATCTGAAAGCTTCAATAAATATCTCTTCCTCCATAACTGTGCCTGGTCTGGAAGTTCATCTCAGCGAACCTGAGCTGTCTGCTCACTGGGGAGTAAGCATTCAGAACACATGAGTTAATAGGGGACAGCTGATACAAACCATCACAGGCAGGGAAGACAAGCAGGTCCTTCACTCAGCACACTTGTTCATTTCACTGGGATGGATTTGAGCTCATTTCTGTCTGAGCATAGCCTGTCATGGTCCTGGGGACACTGGGAGTGGGAGTGGGGGGAAGATGTTGTAAAGAAACCAGTTAGTCTATGTCTTAATATTGAGGGAAATTCTAAAAAGTTCCCTTTGATAGTGGAGAACATTAAGGAGAAGAGAGAAGGCAGGTTTATGAAAAAGGCAACTACACTGTCTCTGCCAGCCAACGGCAGACTAGCAGTAACCCGGGAGGGCATCTGGCATGTGTAGGGTCCTTCCTCTGGCACATGCAAGTGATCCTCTGACAGTCATGCCCATGGCGCCATGGTGGAGGTTCTCACCAAACACCAGAATCAGTGAGTACCAGTTTCCTGCCAAGTTTCTCACATGACTGAGATGCCATGACAGCCCTGGTGGCCACAGCCAGCTCCCAAACAGCAGGTGGTGGCGGCAGACACTGAGAGACCAGCTAGCTGGCAGGCAGCCCCGAGATAATGGGTACTCACTGCTCACATGAAGCTTCTGGAATCCCTGTGGACAATCCCGAGGTCTGCAGGAAATAAATCAGGGCTCTACCAAGAAGGTAATCCCAACAGGGTCTGGTGCCCAGGACACTTGCCTGCCTGACTTTCACTCAGGGACAAATGTCTGCCTGGAAGCTCCTGTTGCCCGGCACCTACCTTCTCCCCCGAGGCCACACAAAATCCTCCACGGGGATGAGAGATACCCACGAAGGACTCTGTTTTGATTTGTTACAGGTGGGTGTGTTTCCACATGAGCAGTTAGAGGTCTGCATCCTCTGGGCTGGTCTGTGTACCACGGCTGATTCTCTTCCCACTGTTCTCCTGGAATCTGTGTGGGATGCAGGAAGGGCCAGAGACTCCTGTTTCCTAGGGGGCGTTAGGGAGCCCAAGTCAAAGTTATAAGGATGTTTTGAGAGCCGCTGCTCAAACATCTCACATTTCTTTTAAACTTTCTTATTGACATGTGCATAATGTCTTTTGGTCATAATCCCCTCCCATTAGCTTCTTTTTTGTCCCTCCCAGTTCCACTGAGCCCCTTCTTTTCAATTAGTTCTTCTTTTATTTTTATATCTTTTGTTTTGCCCTCCTCCGTCATAGATGATGGAATGTTGATGGCCCCAATATTGTGCAGGTCCTGTGCAGGTGATGACAGCTGCTGTGAGGTCCTGAATGCAATGACCTTGAGTCTGGAAGAGCATTCCAAACCACTCCTCTCTCTCACAGTCTTCCCACCCCCTCTTCTGTTCTCTGAGCCTTGAAAGGGATGATGTAAATATCTCATTTAGCACTAAGCATTCAATGTGCACTTCTCAGCCCTCTGAGTCTCCCCAGTAGTCACTGCCATCTGCAAAAGAAAGCTTCTCTGACAAGAGGCATGAACAGCACTATCCTGTAGGCATAAACATAAATAGTTAGAGGGCAATTTTATGGGCACAACATAGCCATTTAGCCAAATGATAGCAGTAGCTTCCCCTTTAGGGCCTATGACCTTCCTAGCCATACACAGGCTTTTAAAAAATATTTTATTTAGGGCTGGAGAGATGGCTTAGTGGTTAAGGACCCTTGCCTACAAAACCAAAGGATCCCAGTTCGATTTTCCAGGGCCCCCATAAGCCAGGTGCACAAGGGGGTGCATGCATCTGGAGTTCGTTTGCAGTGGGTGGAGGCCCTGGCATGCTCATATTCTCTCTCTCTCTCTTCCTCTCTTTCTCTCTCGGCCTCTTTCTCTCTCTCTCAAGTAAAAAATATTTTTAAAAGCCGGGCATGGTAGCGCATGCCTTTAATCCCAGCACTTGGGAGGCAGAGAGGTAGGAGGATCACCACGAGTTCAAGGCCACCCTGAGACTACATAGTGAATTCCAGATCAGCCTGGGCTAGAGTGAGACCCTACCTCAAAAAAAAAAAAATATATATATTTTTAAATATATTATTTAGTTGAGAGAGTAAGTGAAAAAAGCAGATAGAGAGAGAGAGAATGAGTGCACCAGGGCTTCTATAGCCACTGCAAACCAACTCCAGATGTATACAGCACCTTGTGCATCTGGCTTATGTGGGTACTGGAGAATTGAACCTGGGTCCTTAGGCTTTGCAGGCAAGTGCATTAACAGCTAAGTCATCTCTCCAGCAATATACATAGGCTCTTGACTAATGCTTCACACTTCTGAGGGAAACTGAGGCCTGAAGGGAGAGGAAAATTGCTCAAGACAGGCAGAGCTGAGTGTGAATACAAGATCTGTAGCCAGTCAAAACCTCTTTCCATAGACCCTGAAAAGTCCAGCCCTTCAATTCCCAGAACACAGGCTGAAAGTGGCTTTCTTCTACAAAATGGGATAGGAAGCACCCGCCCGGCCAAGGACGTGGAGAGGAGAGGAAGAAGCAGAATCCAGCAGGAAGTCACTGGCTTACATGTCCCCTCACAGTAATGTTTCCCTAAAAACTGAAGGACCAGGGCCCAACTTTTATTTTGTTTTGCTATGTTTTGTTTTTTCAAGGTAGGATCTCATTCTCAGAGATCCTCCTACCTCTGCCTCCTGAGTGCTGAGATTAAAGGCGTCTGCCACCATGCCAGGCCCAACATTTAACTAGTATCACCACAGAACATGTTCTCCAAACACCTTCCCCTTGAGCTCTGTCAGGGAAGCCACCATGGCTGTGCTTGAGGGCACAAGAAACTTAGTGAAGGTCACATAGTGAGGTAAAGGGTGGGATTTGGGGTGAAGCTTCAGGGATCATCAGCTTGCTCCCTCCAAAACTCTTACACCCTGGGTCAGCAATGCCCCAGGGCCCATGGCCAGCCTTGAGCTGGCCTTATCTCAGTTGTCCCTCCAGAGTCAGCTGTTCCTTGGTCCCTAGAGCCAAGAATGTGCTCACGGACTGGGCTGGTAATGGGACCTTCCTGCCTCCTGATGACACCCCCATGGCATGATTTCTGTGCTGTAGCCTTGGAGCAGCTGGCTTGGAGCTGGCAGGCAGGAGCCATTCTGAGTCAGGTCTGGCTAGTCCATGAGATCACCTGCTTTCCAGGAGGCTTGGGTTTTACTGCCCTGGCCAGGTGTCACAGAAGGACATGCTGAACCCTTCCTGTGATTTGAGGACGTGGGTGAGGCTGCCCAGGCAAGCAGGGAGAGAACCCAAGAGCAGTGTTGGCAAGTCCCTCTCTCAGTCTCCCAAGGTGGCTTCAGGACACACACAGCAAGGAGGCAGGGGTCGCAGCTCTGGCCCTCATGTGACATGAAACACACAGTTTGGGCTCTGAACTTCCAGTTTGAGACCCACCACCTGTGTTTCCTGGCTGGGGAGTGTGTCTAGGAGATAGTAGACCAGCCCAGGACATGCTGGCTTTGAGGGGCATACTTCTTTCTCTCTCCTCATAGCAAGAATCAAGGGCATCAGAAGGCAATGCCCCCACCTACGCCCTAGATCACTAGCTGCAGGATGCTCATGAAGAAACCAGCTCCTGCCATGCTGAGCTGTCCTGAGCAAATCCTCACTATGTGAATCAGATGAGGGAAACGAGAAAGCACGTTGGAGGCCATAAGATGCTTTTATAAAAAACAATCTTGAATCCAGGGGTGGTGGCTCATGCCTACAATCCCAGGAGAGGCTGAGATAGGAGGATCACTTTGAGTTTGAGGCCAGCCTGGGCTACAGAGTACGTTGTAGGCCAGCCTGCAGTGAGACACTGCCTCAACAAACAAACAAACAAACAAAACAATGCTACATTGAGAATTTCTGACTAGGTTTATTTTTGTCTAGGAAAAACATGGTACAACCATTGCTTTCAATTAAATAAAATGTCTATTCCACAAATATGCACTAAGCACTTACAATGAGCCAGACACTGAGCCAAACTCTAGAGGTGCAAGCATAACTAAGACTAACTGGAAAGACATCCAGGAAATTATTCACCAATTATTACTCAAAGGTGGGGGCTAGTTATGGCGAAAACACAGAGAATAATTGTGGTAGTTTGAATTGATGGCCCCCAGTATATTCAGTGTTTTATTAGTTTATAGTTTGCACCTGCAGCCACCTGGCTGGAGGCAATGTCATTGGGTGGATCTTAAGACGTGATGGTGGGTTTTAGATTCCATTGTATGGATATGCAAAGTGTGTCCAGTGGGAGTTCCTGAGGTGTGCTGTGCTGTGTGGCTGGTGGCTTTTCTCTCTCTTGCCTGGTCCTGTAAGAGCAGGCCAGCTTCTTCTGCCATTATGGGACTTCCCCTGGATCTGTAAGTTTCAATAAATAATATCCCTTCCTCCATAACTGTGCCTGGTCTGGAAGTTCATCTCAGTGAACCTGCAGCTGTCTGCTACAATAATTCTGCCTGGGACCAGGAAAATAAGGGTAAGATCAACATATAAGTGGCATTTGAATAATCAGTAGAAATGAGAAGGAACATGTATGTACCCAATAAAATCATTAAAATACATAAGCAGAGCTGGAGAGATGGCTTAGCGGTTAAGGTGTCTGCCTGCAAAAGCCTAAGAATGCTTGTTCAAATCTCCAGGTCCCACATTTAGACGCAAAAGTGACACAAGTGTGCACAAGGGGGCACACGCGTCTGGAGTTTGTTCAAGTGGCTGAGAGGCCTTGGCACAACCATTCTCTCTCTGCCTCTTCCTCTCTCTCAAAAAAGAATAATAAGCAAAATTGATAAAGCTGAAGACAGAAATGACAATTTTCTAATGTCAATGGGAAACTGATGGAACTCTGTCCTCCAGGTATGAGATGGCTGTTGCCCTCTGGAACTGTCAGCAACTGTGATTATCAAGGGAGACCTGTTCATGATTGGGTCCGTTGACTTCCTATCAAAGAGTGGTGGGAGTCCACAAGGCCATGCCCCTCCCCCAAGGATTTAGAGACAGTTAAAGGTTGCTAGGGGAGAAGGGCCCACAAGACCTCAACCTTTCCCAAAGACTTATAGACAGTCATAGACAGTTGCTAGGAGAAATGGACTCACAACCCTCCCCAATCTACAGACAGTTAACAGTTGCTAGGGGAGAGACTCACAAGGCCCTTCCCTCCCCATGAATTTATACAGTCAACAGTTCTTGAGAGAGAGAGATTTTCTTCAGTGGTGTAGCCACTCATAAGTTGTATGGTCCTATAAGTAACCCCAATTAAACTCATTGGTTCATCAAGCTGGATTTGCATGCAGTCATTTCTTTGGCCTGTCATTGTGATGAGTAAATGTCTGAAAAGTTCACACAGAAGAGACTTTGCCAGCCTGTCAATAATGAACAGAACAACCAACAGAAGGGAAGAACTGCAGCACTCAAACACAGAACATTCTCTAGGATAGAGCACAAGTTAGGCCACAGATAAAGTCACAGTGAGCAAAAAGAGAAATCAATCCAAGAGTCCATAAACATGAACACATTAAGTGAATTGTTGTGAGTTTTTTTTTTCAGCCTTAACGAGAAGAGAACTCAGACACACGATCTCAAATGGATGACCTGAAGGCATGAGGTCAACTGAAATCAGCCACTCTTAGTCCACTCTTAGAAGATGTTCAAGGTAGCCAAATGCTAGACAGGAAACAGAATGGTCGTTTCCAGAGGCCAGGGAGAACTATGGGGAGATCATGAGTCACTGTTTAATAAACAGTATGGAGGGTTTTTGGGTTTGTTGTTGTTGTTGTTGTTTCTGGATTTTTGGAGGTAGGGTTTCACTCTAGCTCAGGCTGGCCTGGATTTAACTCTGTAGTCTCAGGGTGGCCTTGAACTCACAGCGATCCTCCTATCTCTGCCTCCCAAGTGCTGGGATTAAAGGCATGCGCCACCATGCCCAACCAGTATAGAGTTTTAATTTTGAAAGATGAGGAAAGGTCTGTGGCTGGATGGTGGCAATGGTTACACCATTGTGAATGTACTCACCAGCACTTCATTGCACTTTGAAAAGAATGGTTAAATTGTATGTTACAAATATCTTACTGCAATTTTAGAAATAAGTCATTAGTTTTGAAAAACAGAAGGGAGGTTGTGTTGTCAGCAGTAGGGGAAGATGAGGGCACACTAACAGAAGAAATGACTCAAGAAAAAAAAAAGCACAGGGCAGGAAGCAACAGGTGTTCCCTGGATATGGCAAAGCCTGCTTGTTGTAAAACACACTAGGTGTGCAAAGGGGACACATGTTTGGGTATCACTGGTGGGCTCTAGAGGACTACCACAGGCACAGCCAAGGCCTGAGAGGAGCTCAGAAAGGCAGACGATTGGAGCAGATCACTGAAGAGGCACCCAAGACAGGCATGAAAGGGAGCTGCCTCCCTGTACACCCCAGTTGCCTGCCTGCCCATGATCACCCCTGGGGTCACCAGCCCAGTGCTGCAGGGAGAGTGACTTTGAGCCTCTTGCCTGGGGAAGGCAAGAGACTCCCCTGATGTGCTGTGCTGAGAGAGAATGAATTCAGGAATGAGCACATTGGTGGCCTGGGCAGAACAGGGTCGACTTTGCCATGTGGTTCCCCCATACAACACTGCAGTCCCACATGGAGCCTTGTCCCTTGTGTGACATTGTCCTGGGCAGGCCCACCTGAGGTTCCATCAACTGCAGAGAGAAACCTCTATTCCTCCAATGTATGGCCAGCATGGGCAGCAGCCAGCCTTAGTTGCCTCTGGTCACATACACAGAGGAACCCCAGCTCTGTGACTCACAAAAGTTAACTTCAGGCAGCCCCAGTTTCTGTTGTCCCTGTGACAACATGAAGGCAGACCTAGAAGTCCACTGGGATGGCCTCAGCAGCAAGAAGGACCAGAGGGTAGACATCAGACAAGCAATACAGACACACACTCATATACTCACATTCAGATACACTCACACATGCAACACTTGCACACATTCAGATACACTCACAGTCATGCACACACAGGCACACAATTAGACAGTCACACATACATGCACACACTGTTCTCTCTCCACTCAGAAGTCTTCCCTCATCTGAGTAGGCAGCTTTAGGAGACACAACATTCATAACAATGACAAACATCCCTCTTGGTGACAGTATTTTCCAGTTTACAACATGCTTTCTCGTCTCTTTCAGTGGATTCTCACCAGTCTGTGGAGGCAGTAATGGGAAAATAAAAGACTACTGGGGCCACCTCTGCCTTCTAAGGAGGGTAGGGAACTCCACAGCTGCATGAAGATAAGTCTCTTTGCAGCCTCTTCCACCTTCAGACTGTTGGTGAAGACAGTGGATAAGTGTTAGCCTTTTCTTCTACTCCCTCCCTTCCCTTCAGCAGTGTGATTGATAGCTCTCAATTTTTAAAAAATATTTTATTATTTATTTATTTGTTTGTTTATTTTATTTATTTCTTTATTTTGGTTTTCCGAGGTAGGGTCTCACTCTAGCTCAGGCTGACCTGGAATTCACTATATAGTCCCAGGGTGGCCTCAAACTCATGGCAATCCTCCTACCACTGCCTCCTGAGTGCTGGGATTAAAGGCGTGCGCCACCACGCCCAGCTTTTTATTTATTTATTTGAGAGGCAGAGACAATTAGGCAGGTAGAGACAGAAAGAGAACAGGTGTGCCAGGGCCTCCGGCCACTGCAAAGGAACTCCAGATACGTGTGCCCCCTTGTGATTCTGGCTTATGTGGGTCCTGGAGAAGCAAGCCTCAAACCAGGGTCCTTAGGCTTCACAGGCAAGCGTTTAACCACTAAGACATCTCTCCAGCCTGGCCTCTCAATTTTAATAGAAAAATGAATCTCTCATTATGCAAAGGTAGGTCCAAGGCTGGGTTGTGGGTGGTGGCAGACAGTGCTGGTTGCCTATCCAAAATTTATGCTTCCCTTCTTCCACAGGGCCCTGATTTTATTGGTAGTAAGAATATGCCCAGTGAAATGAATACACAGATATTCTAGCTACCCTTCCAGAGAACAGAATCCTTGTGGCTTAACTTCTGACCAATATATGGAATTGGGGCAGGAACTGCTGTATAGAACTTAGGGAAATACTCTTTAAAATGAAGACTGGCCAAAGGATGGGAAGGAGTGCCATGGTACACAGTCTTCCAGGCATAATGCCTTCACGAGCTCACAGTAGCTATTGGCTATCATCACCTGCACATCACTGGGCCAATCAACATTACGTCATGGATGGGAGAAGAGCTTGTGAGGACATCACCCTCCCTTAGGATTTATCAGCAGTTAGTGGTTGCTGGAGGCAGGGGCAATATTTACCAGTTTATCCACTGGTAGCTTCTGCTCACCCATGCTCATACAAGCAACCCTAATTAAACTCAGTGCATCACACATGCAAAAAAAAAAAAAAAAAGTATCAAAGCAGAAGAGGGACTAGCTGGGAAGCAAGAGTTCAGCAGAAGGGAAGGGGAACAATGGAAGGTATTAGGAGGTGAATATGATCAGAATACATTATAGACATGTATTAAAAGTTCTATATAGCAGTTCCCTCCCCATTCCAAATATTTGGCAAGCCTGTTATTGGCCTTCTTTCTTCCTCTGCTTGAAATATGGATGTAATGTCTGGTGCTGTGGCAATCATTTCTGCAATCATGAGGTGACCTTAATTGAGGACAGAACTCTTAATGCCATGTATGATACAAAGAAAAAAGCAAGAGAATATTAGGACATTGGTGAGATTATGGCATACCATATGAACTCTGGAATGTTGTGGCTTGAATGTATCCCCACCAAATTCCAAACACTGTCAACATGATAGTACAAGAGGTATGGTCCTAAAAGTTGATTCGGTCGTAAGGGCTTCTCTCCCATTGTGTCAGGTACTTTCTCATTGCACTTAGAAAATACCTGGCCAAAGCAACTTCATGGAGGCAAAGTTTGTTTGGTTCCTAGTTTGAAAGAGATTTCAGTCCATCGTGGTGAAGGTGTGGCAGACTGACTCCATGGTGGTGGCAGTGTGTATTGGAGGCTCTGCTTAGCTTCGCAGACAGAAAACAGAGAACTCAGACAGACTATATCAGAACCATGTAAGACTTTCAAGGGCCTACACCACATGACCCAATTCTGCCAGACAAGCTCCAACTCCTAAAAGGCTCTATAACCTCCCCAAACAATACCAGCAGGTGGGAATCAAGTGTTCAAACACACATGCTGTGAGGGATACTTCACATTCAAATCCTAAGTCTTCAAAGGCATGAAGGTCCTTTGGAAAGGCCCTGTGCCTGCATGCTGTGTTCATCTCCCACCCTGCTCAGCTCTGCTACCCTAACCCTGTAAGGACACATGTTCTGCCCTTCCAGAGAATCAAGCCCCACCAGACAACCAAACCTGCATTGCTTTGGTCTTAGACTTTGCAGCTTCCAGAACTGTGTGAAATAAATGTCTGTTTTTTTAATAAATTATTCCATGTGTAGTTTTCTGCAATAGCTGCAGAAAAGGGAACCACATGCCCACAGCCTTTTACATAGGAGAAAATGTGGTGGTTTGTAAATAAGCTATCTGTCCCCCATAGCTCATGTGTTTGTGACTAAGCCTCATACTTAATGCCCAGCGGATGGAGCCTCTGGGGGTGAAGCACGGCTAAAGGAAGTGTGTCACTGGGGCAGACGCTGACCTGCCCCACTGGATAGACGTCTGGAACTCACTCTTGCTGTTGTCTTCCTGTTGAAGTAGATATTATAGATATTATAGATATTATAGATATTATATATCTATATTATATATATATTATATAGATATTATAACCAGTTGTCTTGTTCCTGCCATGTTTTCTCTGCCATGATGAAACTTACCCCCCAAAACTGTAAGCTGAGGCAGGAAAGGGGGGTGCACACACCTTTAATCCCGGCAATCGGGAGGAAGAGGTAGGAGGATTGCTGAGAGTTCAAGGCCACCCCGAGACTACATAGTGAATTACAGGTCAGCCTGGGCTAGAGTAAGAACCTACCTGGGGGGGGGGACCTGTAAGCTGAAATACACCCTTCCCCTCCAAAAACTACTTCTAGTTGGGTGTTTTGTACCAGCACTGAAAAAAGGTAACTGCTACAGAAGAAATTAGAACTACTTCTGGCACTGTGTACAGATGTTTTATAGGGGTCTAGTGCAGCCAAACTGTTTGTAAATGACAGAACGGATGAGTTGCTATTCTGTGAGCTGAAATAAAGAAGTGTGGGATGTGGGGGAAGGGGGAATACCAGAAGTGAGTCCTGCTGTCAGGTGCTCCAGGCCAGACCTCTCTATTCTCCAAGTCCTCCACACAGTCAACCCGCATGTGCAAAAGCACAGGAAGGAAGACAAAGGGCCACGACTGCTCCTCAGTGTGAGGGAAGGAACCCAGCAGAGGGTCTGCTGTTCTACCCCGCAGCAAACTCACTCGGAGCTGAGTAGGAGAGAGCCTTAACAGTAAACTCCACACACACATTCTCTCTCTCTCATCTCTCCCTCTCTCTCTCTCTTCAGGGAGATGCTGGGAAGCCCAGCCCACAGCCATGTGTAGTTTTTGCAAAACTACATCCTAAGACAGTACAACAGGGAACAATGGGACAGAAGGAAGAACTCCCTTTACAAACAGAACCTGAGGGCCAAGTAGGGGAAGAGATGGCTGGCTCAAACCCAGAGTTCAAGGTATGTCTGCTTTTATCATGCCACAGGCAAACCTGTATTCAAAGGGAGCAGGGACAGAAGAGAGAACAGTGAACAAAGCCCAAATAGGCCAGACAAATCCGGTGGCCAAAAATGCCACCTTACAGCTGGGTCCTCTTGTCCTTAGCATGCTTACGTGGGCATGTTTCCCCCTCTCCTGAAGGTTATTTCTATAAAAGCCAGCATGTGCAGGCATACTAGAGGCCTCTTCTTGTGGCAGAAGCCCTACATTTGCAGCTTGGAATTCCAGGCCTGTTTCCCAGCCCTACGATGACTGCCAGCCTCTCTCATCTGTGGCTCCATCACCAGTGATTGGAAGGAATGGGGCAGATTCTTTTAACCTGTATATGTGCATGGTGTGCATGCTGCATGTGTATATGCATGTGCAGCACATGTAGGTACAGGTACACAAGGAGGCCAGAGGCTGACATTGAGTAGCTTCCTCAGTTGTGCTCCACTTTATTTACTGGGGCAGGGTCTCTCACTTGAACTTGGGTTTCATCGACTGAGCTAATCTAACTAGCCAACTTACTACATAGATCCCATAACTATGCATCCCAAGTGTTGGGATTATAAACAGAGTGCCACATCCACCCAGAATTTTAGTGGTGCTAAAGGTCTGAATTCCTGTCCTTAGCTTGAGCAACAAGCACTTTATGCACTGAGCCATCTCCTCAGTCCCCAGATTAAGATTTAAGGTTCAATTCTGCTGCGCCCTTCTAGGCACTTATATAAAGTCATTAAGGCCAGGTATGTGATGGTGGAAAATGCCTATAATCCCAGCACTTGGGAGGCTGAGGCAAGAGAATCATGAATTTGAGGCCAGCTTGAGCTACATAGTGCTATCTCAAAGAAAAAAAAAAAAAAAGAAAGAAACAAAACAAGTCCTGCATGTAAAATAAAACCTATTCATCACTACATGAGAATGAAGTCGGCATGATATAAGCACATACATTCATTAGCTCACAAATCACAGTAGTGGTCAGGCAAGGGCAGCCATGAGTGCATGAACTGCTGCTGCTTCTCTGCTGAAGTTACCCCATGAAGGTTTTGATAGATGCGGCAGCATAGCACTCACCCATCACACCTAGGGACCTAGATATAGTTACACTAGAAAAATCTACACTCAGCCTCAAATATCATTTTCCTCTCAAAGTTGACCCAGTGGGAACTTAAAATGCATTCTGCTACTGCCCTGATACCACAAGAGCATGTGACATGACGCTCCTCCCATCCGCAGGGTCATGGGCAGGTTTTATTAGTTAAATCAGACACTTTATTAACCACCCTAGGGCCTTCTCATCATAAATGCAGCCTGTAGCCCCCAAGTAATGGGGAGTGGAGCCCCTGGGGAGCTCTAGTCTCTATTCAGCATTAATGAACACGAATAACCAGGGATGAACAGTATCATTTATGATCCTCGTGTGCCCAGGAAAAGCGGAATTTCGGGCTCCTTTGGAATCTTTGAGGCTTTGTCTATAAAATGAGCCTGGGTAAGCCATACTTGTCTCCACCTTGGTACAGCAACTTCAGCTGCTCCACGTTCCCTAGATCAAGGGCTCAAGAGTCTGGAGTCTGAAAGCCACCTGTGCAGCACCGAGTAAACTTTACCATTATCTCCCTAAGTGCCATTCCCACATACCTGTGACAACATGGAAAAGGATTTATGTTACCTGCCACACATCATGTGTGTGAGCCCAGATGCCACCCCACATCTAGATGGCTCCAAAAGACGGGTGTCTCCCCAGAGCAGTGAGTTGCCTGTCACAGGAGGAATAGAGTGGAGTCAAAGGCTAAAGTGAGGATTTAATAGTCAAATGGAGGTGGGAGAAGGAAGGGTGACCCAAAAGCCTTCAGTTTCCTTTTCAGTCCTGGGTTGAAGATTCAGACATACATAGGACCAAATGTTGATCTATGTTAATATTATCTGCTACTTAAGGCTTATTATGTGCCAAAACTGTGCTAAACACAGTTATTTACTTCAGTTTGTTTAACTCTTACATGAAAGTCAGTCTTGGGTTCCTTCTGTTTGCAATTATGTCAACTAGCCAGACAGGAAGTAAGGCTCAGGTCAGTGAGCCTGCAGGTCTCACAGCTCACAGAGTCAGAAGAGTCTAAGACCCTGACTAAAGTCCCAAAGCCTGTGCTTTCTGCTTCTCAGAGACGTTTCACCTGTCCAGAGGCTGGGTCACAGCAACTGCACCAAGAGAGGAGCCCAAGCCTCAGCCTGCCTTGCGACTATTTTTCAAGGGAAGCCTGTGCATGAAGACAGCAGATTTAAGCGTAACAGAGCTGGGGGGAATAGAGCTTAGGACTGGGGAGGGGGACGGCTCTCATAAATGTGAATGGGGTTGCAGTAAGGACTACATGAAAAAGAGGCAAAGAAGTCAGGCATTGTGCTGGGGAATTCTGTCCTTCCAGCATGACACCGATGATGTCCTCTTGAAATCACAGGATCTGCAATGAGCCACCTAAGATCCTCAAAGATCAGGCCTGTTAGCACTACCTCAGACCCTCACTGGAGATTCCAGCAGCTCCCTCCCTCCCAGTCTGCTCCAGCTGCAGGTGGTGTCAGGAGAATCTAGAGAACATGGGAGGTGGAAGGGAGGACTCCAGTGAGTCACTTTTCGTGGGTCATCACCCACGCTGGGGTGGGCTTTTCAGTGATGCCACTGCAAGAGTTACCCACGCTTCTGTAAGTAAGCCCAACAGACC